>JAWNOO010000019.1:14701000-16018000 GCA_035045905.1 Drosophila anomelani
TATTTGATAGATAACTAAACAAAATTTTGATAAACACCTGTTCTACTTTGAATGGGTTTAATTGCGACATATTTGTATGTACAAAGTACGATTGCAACACCTTATTAATAAAGTTTTTATTGGTATTTGCAACATCATTGCTTTGAGTTAATTATAAGGTTCTGCAATTAAATACCTAGAGGAATAATAATTAATGATCTAATGATCTATAAAAGTGTTTTAGCTTTGGATTTATTTGTGATTATTAACTTGATTTTTGGATTATTGTTTACTTTATAATTATCTAACGAGCTTGATCAAAGCTTTTGATAAGAAAGTTGATAAGACTTATCCTTTTCGTGCTGTGACTACATGATAATCCCTTCTTCAATTATCCCATTTTACACGCATATTCATTTTCATTTATGTTGACCTCAGTCCCATCTCCATCACCGACTCGTTTATAAAATGAAGATCAAAACAAACCGCTGAAAACGGCTCGAAACAGGCTTGTCCTCCTTTTTCGAATTTTATTCGAGTCTTACTCAGTCTGCTAAGCCTGCTTTGACCGTTCTCGGTTGCCTTAAAGCGCCTGAATAAGACATAAATCCTTGAAATTATGTTTGAACCGCTCCTTGAGGTACAAACCCCTCCCTCTTTTTCCGTCTGTCGCTGTGCTTTAATGCCCTTGCTGAGGGCATTCCAATTTAGACAAGCAGCTGAATAGTTTAACAGGTTGAAGGTAGTAAACATTATATAGCTGTCATAGTAATTTATTTATTTTTATTAAATTTAAAATCAAAATTTATAGGACGGTGTTTTTTATTTATTTTTTTGTATTTATTTAATATTGTCTAGAAAGGATGTTTTAATAGCCGGTTTTGCTCTAGCTTATTGCTCTTTTATTGTTTCGCGCCTTGCCACACTTTTGGAGTTCTTGTTTTTTTTTTTGGCTGCTTTATTGCATTGTTCGCCGGCTGCTCCTATACTCTTCCCTCCTGCCCCCACACCCTGAGACAACGTCCCCCACGAACTTGATTTGTTTTGATTAAGGCGAGCCTTAAGATTCTCCTGTTGCTCTGCTCTGCTCCTTCGGCTTTGTCTGCCCTGCCTTTTGTCGGAGCCTGAATGTTAATGTGATGGAGTGGCCCGCTTTGAAGGACATTCGCTTAATTTAGGACCTGAGAAAACATATATTTCGAAGCGTCGCTTCTTATAGTGTCTCTCATCGCCTTGTGCTCGAGATATATTGTTATTATGTTGAAGAGGAGCAGCAGAGATTTTATTGATTTGATTTCAAGGTGAACAAATTATATTTATTATAATAAAATATTCTGAAAATATTTCGTATGTCCTCTCCACCGTTCTTATGGATTTTTATCCTGTATTTTTGCAATAGAGTTGTCAAAAAATTAACAAATTGACAGGATATAATTTACAATAACAACTAAAAACTACAGAAAAGAACATACTAGATGGGGGCTTCAATGGGGGGCAATCGGGGGGCAGAGAACTCCAAGAAGAAGAACAACGAAAACAAAAGACCATAAAAATCAACTCGAGGAACAGAGCAAAGAGATCATTGGACACATTTGCGGGAAAACGAAGACATAAAGAACCAAAGAACCAAGCAAGCACACAGAGAGAGAAGAATGGTAGTGGTGCGGCGGGTGGTGGCACAAGATGGGGAACGGACAAAAGAAAGGCCAAATACGTTCAATTCCAGGCGGTAGAAGCTGAGGCAGCAGCAGAAGCAACGACGACGACTACGACGACGACTTGTTGCCAAGAAATAAAAAGAAACTCAAACCTAAGCTTGAACTCAAACAAAAGCAAATGCGGCTCAAAAGAGGAAGCCACCACGAAAGAGAAATGCGAGAGAGCCAACAACAAGAACAGCAAAAAGCAAAAATAACACGTCATGCTGACTGCCTTTGCCTACACTCTCTTCACCCTCCCTCCCCCCAATCCACACCCTCCTCCATCGGCAGCACTCCCTCTGCTTTGGCTCATTCGCCTGTGCCAAGAACAAGTTGTAAATGAGGCAGAAGAACGAGAAAGGAAAGCCAAAGACAGACCGAGAGCCACAGAAGGGTCATTGGCGGCCATTGACTTTGTCTCGCTGATGACCTTGCCCGAAAAATGTAATAGTAAAGTGGAAAAAAAATAAAACTCGAAATGCACTCGCAGCGACAAAGAAGGCACACACACACACACAAATACACGGGAGATTGGGGAGCTGGAGCTGTGTGTTGTGCGCATGCAGCTGTTGACAAACACAGAGCCCTCGAGTGCAAGCGTGGCGCAGGGGGGCTGAGGGAGCATGGGAGAGGGAGACCAAATAGATAAGGGACGAGAGAAGAGAAGACATAGAAGACGGCAGACTGCATTTTTGGGCACAGGGCCAAGGCGAATGGAGCAACGGTTCTTCTTCTGTGCCAATTGGGAGGCTAATAGGAGGAGGGAGGTTCATAGATTCAATTTATGTATCTGACCCTTAAGGGGGTTATCTTTTAGTGTGTGTTTGTAAATTAATAGGATTTGAATTGTGATAGATACTTGATGCGAGTTCCTATAATATTGTATTACTTTTACTTAATTTTTGGGGAAAAAATAAATAAAAATCTAAAGGACAATTTTGGGATTGTTTAGTTTTAAAGAGAGGAACGAACTCTTGATTAAAATGGTTAATTATTTTTAATATTTTTGTTTAGGAGTTACGAAAAAGGTTCCCAAATCTTTTAAAATAATATTAATATATAACTTTTACACAAATTTTAGTTTATGAACATTATTTTATACGCCACAAAAATTTAAGTGTTTATTTAAATGCATATTATGTTCTAGAAAAAGATTATTTTGAGTTGGGTTTTACACCAAATGTGATTTTATTTAACTAAAAATACCCAAATAATAATACAAATTTAAAAGTATTTTTAAATTTGGGATTATCTTTGGATTTCATTTCCAATCTTTACGGTTTCACCGCCTCTCTCCCCCTCCCATCAATAATCGAAATACCTCGGCTCAATGGCAAACAATTGTGCCATTTTATCGATTACACAATAACACTTAATAAATTGCAACCTGCCAAAAACAGTTTGTTGATCAACTCAGCCAAAACCCAGTGGTTGGCATCTATGTAGCTTGGCCAGCCGAATGCCAACACGCATGCGGGGTAAATTGCAGTTCGACGACGGCTAAAGAACAGCTCAGCTGCATTTGGCTGAACGCGATCGCAACAACCTTGTCCCAAAACAACTTGCCAGTGGTTTCAGTGCAGCAGCTTGCAGTTTGTTGTTGTTTTTTTTTTTTTTAGTTTTTCTTTTTTCAGCGTCATATGCATGTGTAGTTTGCACGTACGCGTCGCGAGCTGGCTTTTTGATATTAATTAAACGCACGCAGCCGGACCAGACCAGACCTGAGACCAAGTCGAAGTCGATGTCGGAGTCGGAGTCGAAGTCGCATTTGGAGCCATAGCCGGCGGCGGCAACGAGACCTGCAATATGCCCACCCAGCAGCATGGCAGAGATGCTGAAACGAGTTCCAAAAGAACCAGGGGACCAGCTTAAAAAAAATGGAGAGAAACAAACTTAAAGCGGGTCCAACTGGTGTTGCGGCTTAGAAGCAATAAAAAAAACGCTGAAAAAGAATGCTTAAGTGGAATGCCCGACTATCGGATACCCGGTATATCCTAATTAAAACTGAGGCTGAATAAAAATATTTCATTTTAGGATTATTTATATTTATCATGATTTTTATGATAACATTCAGATGAGAAGGCACCCTAGGCCCTTGTCTTTAAAGTTCTTAAAAGTATCTATAAAGAGTCTCTAGATCTTAGGATCAGAATAATAATTTCAGAATACATCAGAATAAAAATCAAGTCTAGATACCAACTATCTATTTTGCTTCTAGTTACTAGTATGCCTTTTTATAAAAATTTATAAAAAAAAATGCATGTGTGTGAGAATTATTTTACAACGCGTCGCAGGTGGGCGGTCTTTGGGTTGGATGCACTAAAAAAAAGGTTTTCCCAAATTTTTTCATAATTAAAATATGAGAAATTTGAGATAAAAACTTAATTAAGTATCATAAAAATACAAAATAATATATTTTTAAATATGATTTCTCTGGTAACTTGTTTTTCCTATATAATACTTTAAAGAAAATATATTTTCTTAATAAATTTCAACGCTATACGGCATGTTATTAAAAACCTTTTCTTGTTTGATTTTTTTTTTTTAGTATATATTTAATTTTCTGCCACTGCAGTTTAAGGTGAGCCCTGGCTCTGGTCCATCGAGCTCCTTTGCATGCGCCGCTGAGCAGAGCTACAAGCTTTTTAATGACTCTGTTTAAGAGGCCTTCTGGTGCTGGCCTTTCCGTGGCAACTGTCAAGGCACAACGCAGTGAAGTGGCTGCCTGGTGGCACTGGGTAACCAACCGGACAGTCGGAGAGGTATACCTCGTCATGGGAATATCTTAACGATTTTTATATATTTTTTTCTTTGGTTTCTATGATACAAGAGAGGCGAAAAGGCTAGGAATACTTATTAATTTAATATAAAACATACCATGAAAATAATTAAACGGATTACAATCCCCAGACCAAATATAAACCATTTAATTTCGGAACTGATGTTTAGTATTTAATTTTGGCTCTCTCAACGACCTTGATTCTGGTGTCAAAAGCTGCACAAAAAAGGCTAAAAACTAATTGAATGAAAAACAAAATAAATTAAAAATGTTATAAATAAACTTTTGTGAACAAAGCGATTTTTTCTCGCCTCTCCCGGTGGTCGTTATCGTTTGTTGATATTGATAGTGCGTCCCAGTCTGACGACGATGATGATGGTGGTAGGTTGAAGGCCTCTCAGCTGATAAACCAAGCCCACAGAAGGAGGTTCTGACAGGGAGTGCCACTCATAAAAATGCAAAAATAAAATACACGAAAAAAAAAACGACTGAAAAGCCGACTGGAAAAAAAATAATAAAAATGAAAATGCGCAAGCGTAACATTTCCTGTTTGTCCAACGGTAAACTGTAATTGTTATGCAGACGACGAAGACTGCAACGCCCCGAAAATGCCTGGTTCTGGCAGGTACCCACTACCGGGTGACGGTGGCGGTGGCCCCAAGGTGCTCCAGGCCGACTCCCGGAGTGCGTCTGGCTTGAATTGGTTGGCCATGTTGACAAAGTCATCTTCTGGTTTCTTGTGGGCTGCGCGGCGACCAAACTAGTTCGCTTTGTTTGTTTTTTTGCACTGCAAAGATTGATTAAGATTTATCTTATCAATAAGAGACGGTTTCCAAAGGGTTCTATTTTCAAAAAAGTCCAAATACTTTTGGGAAGATTGTGAAACTTTAAGGGAATTGTAATTTAGTTATGTTCCCTTATATTAGAAATGTCTTAAAACCATTTTACATATGCTTTTCTCAGTGTAGTTCTGCCATTAGTACCGGTTTTTTGCCGTTTCTATCTTTTGTGGCATTACAAGGCAACGGTGGCCATATCGATGCGAGACAAGAGACGAGACCTGACGCACCTGTTGAAAATCAAGTTCTTTTAGTTGTCTGCATATATGTACATATTTAGTTAACGATATATGTATGTATGTGTATGTACAATCGTATAGATAAAATCTAGTAGACATTAACTTTTAATTTATAATTTTCCGAGTGTCCGATGTGTCCGCAAATGGTAATAGGAAACTCTGCAACTAAGACTATCGTCATTAGCCACGACCACGCATTTCCCAATCACCGTATGCCTATCGACTGGTCAATTTATATAGTGGGAAAGTTGCTGGTCATTCTGGCTAACACTATAGGCCAACAAATTAATTTTATTACAAAGTATTTTGGAAATGAGAAAAAATAACAATGGAAGAATATTTACAATAAATAATTAAATTTTTTTTATAGATAAACTCTCTTGTAGCTCCCAAACAAATAAATTATATTGTAAGTAATTAAAAGAATTATTTATTTATTTATTTGTTCACTGTTTGCTTAATCCTAAATTACGCAACAGGGATTATAATCAGCCATAGCTACTGAGGCTTTCGGCTGAAGAATTATTTAATTAAGAATTACTACTACAAATTAATGTCAAAACATTTATTGATATTTTAAAATTGAATTTCTGAAAGTTAATTATAGAAAATATTGGGAAAGATATGGGAAAAAATAGGTAAATTTCATATAAAATAATATAGAAAAATGGCAGATTTAATTGTTAAATAATAATAATAAAGTTCAGACTTTGGAATTGTGAAAATTGACTTTTAGGACTCGACCATAAAATACCCGATCCTCAGCAAATACAAAAAAAGTGACCAACTTATAATTGAAAATTTATTTGGAAATTTTCAAAATAATCTTAAAAATGCAATTTAATTCTGTACTCTGCATGGGGTTAAATCAAGAACAGGGTGTGTTATTACCCAGATACTGGGAATTCTTCGTCTTTGGCTAAATATATTTCCAGTTAATATTTAGGTCTACAACTGCTGACTGCCAAGTTGGCTTACAGTTCTGACTGAAACCCCCATGACTTCGCCTTTGCAGTCATGACAGCGCTGTTGGTGTTTTGCAATTTGTTTGCCATTTTCCATAAGCCAACTTCTGTTGCACATTATGCTAATGACATGCCTATGTTGCCGCCCCTCCCCCCAACCCCCAGCCGGCCACGCGTCCCAGCCATTCGGCTCTTCGGGTCGAGGTGATTAATCAAAAAGCTTGCAGCGCCGGCAGAGACATACTGCAAAATTGTTGTTGCCAGGTAATGCAATTTGCAATTGTTGGACCCGCAGACCGATCCCCGATCCCCACAGCTCTATGAGGTTCAATCCCAGTTAGTGCTACGGCCATAGACATAACCGGGCTCTTTGTTTGCTGTTGGCGAAAGGTGTTGGAGGTGTGTGTCCGTATCGGCTGCTGCTTTTGTCTATCTCTGGAGCGTGTTAAAAATTTGCTTTTGCTGCAGTTCAAATTGGTCGCTTTGGTCTCTCTGATGATGCAAGCCATTCAGGATTTGAATGGGTGTTTGGAATGCAGGCTTTGTATAGTAATTACGGAGAGTTCCATTTAGGTGCAGTGTTATTTGTTCTTTGGAAGTGTATTTTAAGCAAAAGTCTTAATAAACTCTTAATATAATGTGTTCTTTAGTATGTATTTTATTATTATTTTATTATTATTATTATTTCTTTTATCAGAAAAACCTTGAAGTTTTTTGAGAACAAAACTAGAACAAATATGAATATACTTCCTATTTTGTGGCTTTAACTTTTCTTTAAAACAAACTAGAGCTACGAAATAATCCCCTGGAGAACAACAATATTTGGGGTTTTTAGACACCCACAGAAACCCTCAAGCTCCAAACGGGGACACCCTTGTCGCCCCAATTAGAGCACCCTACCAACCCCCATTGGCTTTGGCTTTGGGGGTGCAGATCCGCAATAAAAAAAAAACCGGCCGCGCACCGCTTTCATGTTACGCATAATTGAAACCAACTTCCTATTCAGTGGGCAACTCCGACGTCAACAGAGATATCAAGCAACCCCCCCAAAGCGAAGGCCAGAAAGTCCAACCCCCGATGCTTGCGCCCCACAAAGCATGTCAATGTCATGAATATTATTGACATGGATTTCCACCCACACAAAGAATCCCTTACTCACTCCTCCCTTTCCCACCGAGTACGCCATATTATTTCTAGGGGGCGCTTTACCGCGGAAACAAAAAGAACAAAAAAAAAAAGGAGAGAAAAAAAAAACTGTGAAGGTCAACCCCTTTTTGCCAAAGCCCGGAGGGGAGTTTTTCCCCATGTTACTGAAGTTTGCCTTCGATGGCCTGTCAAAGCCAGAGCCAGATAAAAATCGATAAACGACAGACGGCAAACGAGGAACGCCGAACTCCAAATGGGCGGTGTGGAGACCAGAGCCCCACCCGCTTATTGTCTCGGTCAGCGGACTTGTCGTGCCATTAGATTACCCCGCTCGACTGGCTGAACCGAGCTGAACCCGACTTGGTTTCAGGGGCTAGTCGAATTGCAGCAAAAGTGCATAACTTTGGCTTTAATTACCGAATGCTGAATACTCTTGGATATCAAGAAATCCTTTTCCACATAATTTTACAAGGATTTCCAGTTTCTTTTGGTTAAATTTTAGAATATAAATTGTAGAAGATATATTCCTATTGGCATTTTTCAGATGTAATTAAATTTAATAAATTAAATAATTCGTGCCGTTCTGAATGTGATTCTAAAAGTATCTTTGTGTGTCAGCTTTTGGCGTAAACATTATCCACAAATATCATTCCAAGATAGAGTATTGGAACTCTAGAATTCCTCTCGGTATGCCGTTGAGGTCGTGTCCCGACTGTTATTGGGGGACTGTAATGCGATAGCGGCGCTACAAGAACTTGGAGCGGTGCAGAGGAGGGGGGAGTGCCAAGCCAGCTAATTGCCATGCACTTTTCATAAGCCAGGCTGAGGCAGCCGGGCGGTATTATTAGGTAAGCGTAATTAGATCATGGCTATATCCAGCTGTCAGCTTGACAGTTCGGTCTAGAACCGATTGTCAACCCGGAGGGGATTGATCTACTTTGAACTGTCAAACGTAACGATTGGTTTGATACGTATTATAAAGACCCTTAGATTAAATTTAAGTACAATTAATTATTGTGTGTTTTAAAACCGCCGAAACAATATGAGAGATGCTGAATTAATAGTCAGAGGTTTGAAATCTGTTAAAACTGTGTTCAAAACCAAATTTTACATCAAAAAGAACAGATCTAATCGCTACTTAAACTATTTTATTGCATCGTTTTTGTATATAATTTAAATTTTAAATAAAAACCAGAATGATGTCAACAACTAAGGTACATTATATTTTTGGCACCTTAAATAAATATATTATTGCTTCGTTTAAGGATTAAAATATTTTAGTGATTTTTAAGAACAGACCCAAGGCCTTGTGTGTGTAGAAAATACGTTCCAACTTCTGAAATAAATCTCGTATCCAAGGCCAAAGCTTCGAAATCTCAAGTACATTCAATTTGCATTCCATCAACCGTTACCCTCTTAAGCACAGATACACACACACACACACAGATACAAATCAGGAAGGCGCACTCACTTCCGCCTCCCACAACTCCTCACAAAAACAAAATACAAAGAAATCACATGTGTAATCTATGCTGGTGTGGGTACAGCCATCCAAAATAAAATAATAACAACGGCTAAAGAGAGGCAGAGAAGGTAAAAGGCAGAAGCCGGGAGAAGGCCGAAAAGGGAAGCCATCATCGAAAATCGCTTGGCTGCATTTGTTTGGGCCTTGAGAGCCTCTCAGAACCCCCCATACCGCCATAGGCCATAACGAACATACATACACATGTATGAGTATGTGATATGAGTATTTCCCTGAAAGCCAGAACATGAAAATCAGCAAAAACCAAATGCTGACCACTCGCTCCTCGTCTCTTTTTAACGTTCTCTCTTTTCCTCTAGCTGGCTGCACACCCACACAGGCTCAGCTGAGAATGATTCTTGATGGAGCAGATTGAGCGAGAGGGCATCGTTCGAATGGTGGCTCTTGCGTTTTTGATATAAAACAATTTTTGTTTATTTTCTTTTCTGTTTAATTCACACACACACACACACACTCATACACCCCTGCCGCCCATCACCCTGTCTACGAGTATTTGTGTTCTTCTTTCTCTAACCCCAAAATCAAAAGACGAGAAATAAAACTGACTTTGCTCTCTCTCGCTCTCTATTTCCACTCTCTTGTCTCCCCCGCGACGCATGTGTTGCGTCTTAAAATGTATCTGTGTGAGCTACTCCGAGTATTCTGGCTCAAGTGTGTGAGTGTTTGGGGCTGCCTTCGTTGCTGCGTCTTCTTCGTGGTTGTGCTCCGCCGTCGACGACGGGCTTGTTGTTGTTGTATGCAAGGTCGTTTGCGTACAAAATTCAACATTATTTGAAGGTCGTCCTTTGCCCGTTCTGCGTTCTGCGCGTCGCTTCTTACTCGTTCTCGTGCGCGCTATCTCTTTTCTGCCTCCCGGTTCCCGGCACCCGCTCTCCGTGTCTCTGGCTCTGTTTTGACTTGGACGTTTCTTTTGCCGTGCAGTGCGTGGGGTTGTTGTCTCAGCTAAACAACAAAGATTCTTTGGCTTCTGCTTTTCTTAGGGGTCGTGCGAGTTCGTTTTGAATTGTGTTTCCTTTTTAATTGCATTGCAGCACTGGCTGGAACTGATGGAAACCCCTCACCAGGCAGCGCCCACGCTATCGGGTACATCTACCCCGGGCACCCCTTTGTTGCCAGGTGACCTCGCCCTGCCCTTGTCACTGTACAGTGTTCTCACGCAAAGAAAGTCAGTGTTCTTATAAATATTATTATAGTTTTAATTCTTTAATATTCTATACTATATCTTTTTTATTTTTTTGTTTATTTGTATAAATAAGAATTTATTGCCTGCAATGTACCAGCAAATCAGCATAATAAAAAATACCTGTTGGTTTGAAAAAGATCTTGCCAAAAATACATTATATTTTTTTTAATATATTTAAAAAACATTTTTTAGAGTGCCAATACTTGTTTTTACCTACTCCCTCTATCCGATCTGGACCATCCTCCTAGGCCCCACTGTACTCGTTGTCGTTTTCTTTCTTCATCCCGCATCACATGTGCCCAAAGAAGAACGGAGGGCCAGCCCAGCTGCGTGGCGATGGGTTAATGTACCTTAAATTTATTATAATACCATCCATTCTGTTCGGCGGTCCGCTCGTTCCATCCATCGGAGCCATATTCTGTGGGTCGATGACATTTTTCGTGGCTGGCCATTGCCTATAGTTGCTGAGCATTGCCCAAAACCGGAGAGTAAGCTGGAGATAAGCAGTGAGTGAGCAAGAACAGAACAAAACGCTTTCCGCACCATGCTCGTGAGCGGTTCTTTGAAGCCGGCTTGCGGGCGAACTCAATTAGCATAAGTGCCGGCCAAGGTCGCCGGGGTGGGTGGCTATATGGGGTGGCATTGACCCTATTGTCGTTGGACTTCCCTCCGCCATTAATAGGCCTTTGTTCGCGTTGCCAGGCAAGGCACTCGGAGTCAACTCGCTTAGCAGCAGTCCGCCAGCCAAGCGGATTGAGTCATGAAGTCGTCAAAAAGGTTCACGAGAAGCGGGAGAAGCCCAATTGTGGCTGGAAAAAAAACCTGCGAAATTCTTAAGCTTTTAGGCTAAAACTTGTTCTTAGCCAAAACTATGAAATTCAGCTGCATACTTTTAAAATAGAACCATGTGCTGTGGACTTTAGGCAGACTTTTAACCCTAACTCTCACTTTAAAGTTTGAAGTGAACAATCTTTCCAAATTGAGAATATTGATCATATTTTAAAAATTTAGAAAGTTTACTTGGTAGTAAAAAAAATATTTCTTCCAGTTTTCTTCCGTTTTTAAGTTTTATTCTTATAGTTCATCTAAATAAATAACGATTTTATCAATTATCTAGTTAAAAACTTGGTTAAAATAACTGCTAACTCTTATGAAAAGTTAATACCCATTTTAAGAAATAATAAATTAAAAACTAACTATAAAATATAACTAAATTACTGATTCCAATTCTCTTTGATCTTTTCAGTTTTACAACACAATGGAACTGCATCAACGACATCTCTCAAACTTTTACAAAATTGCACAACTGAGATAAGCACATAAATCGTAAGAGAGCACATCCGATCTGCCAGAGCCGCAGATCGACTTACTGGAGGCCATTGTTATTACCACCGCTAGAGGATCAGCATGCCGAACATGTCCAGCATAAAGACAGAGCCGCAGAGCGCTTCTCTCGGAGTAACGGGCGGCAGCTATCAGCTGCCGGTCAACATGTGTACCACCACCGCGTCCACGACGACGACAACGCTGGGTATTGGAGGAGGAGTAAGTGGCGGAACCACCGGATCAAGGCACAATGTGTCCGTGACTAACATTAAATGCGAGTTGGACGAGCTTCCAACGCCCAACGGCAATCTTGTGCCGGTGATTGCCAACTATGGTCACGGTAGCCTGCGCATCCCACTGAGTGGCGGTCCACCGCCTAATCATGAGGAGGAGTCCGATTCGGAGGCAGAGCTGGCGAATATTGAGAACCTAAAAGTGCGTCGGCGGGCGGCGGACAAAAATGGACCGCGACCCATGTCCTGGGAGGGCGAACTGAGCGAACCGGAGGCCAACGGCGGCGACGAGGAGCTCATGGAGACGGAGCCGACGATTAAGAGCGAGCTACTGACCAGCCCAGATGCACCGCTGCAGCCGGCTTGTGCTCTGCAACCGATCAAAACCGAGCTGGAAAACATAGCTGGCGAAATGCAGCAGCAGGGCAAGGCCTTTCCCCTGACCACCAGCAACACCACCGCCTCCCAATCGCTGTCGGCGAATCCCAAACTTAAGCTGGCGCCCACGCAAAGCGATCCCATTAATCTCAAGTTTGAACCGCCGCTGGGTGACAACTCACCGCTGCTGGCCGCCCGCAGCAAGTCGAGTAGCGGTGGCCACCTGCCGCTGCCCGCGAATCCCAGTCCCGACTCCGCCATACATTCCGTCTACACGCACAGTTCGCCATCGCAGTCACCGCTGACCTCACGCCACGCCCCCTACACGCCCTCGCTGAGTCGGAACAACAGCGATGCATCGCACAGCAGCTGCTACAGCTACAGCTCCGAATTCAGCCCCACCCACTCACCCATCCAGGCGCGACATGCCCCCCCAGCCGGCTCGCTGTATGGCAACGGCGGTGTGCATCATCACAACGTGTTATATCGCCCGCTGAAGGTGGAGGCCTCGTCCACGGGGCCACCGCCTGGCAGTCAAGAGGCTCAAAATCTGAGCATGGACTCGATTTCCAATGGTCTGGATGCAACGGGCTCTGGTTCATCGCTGCCTGCATCGCCGGCCGGTATTTCGCGTCAGCAACTCATCAACTCACCTTGTCCCATTTGCGGCGACAAAATCAGCGGCTTCCATTACGGCATCTTCTCCTGCGAGTCCTGCAAGGGATTCTTCAAGCGTACCGTGCAGAACCGCAAGAACTATGTGTGCGTGCGCGGCGGACCCTGCCAGGTGAGCATCTCCACGCGCAAGAAGTGTCCGGCCTGCCGGTTTGAGAAGTGCCTACAGAAGGGCATGAAGCTGGAGGCCATCCGAGAGGATCGAACGCGCGGCGGTCGCTCCACTTACCAGTGTTCGTACACGCTGCCCAATTCGATGCTCAGTCCGCTCCTAAGTCCTGATCAAGCCGCCGCCGCTGCCGCTGCCGCAGCGGTGGTTAGCCAACAGCAACAACATCAACAGCAACATCATCATCATCAGCGGCTCCAGCAGCTAAATGGATTCGGTGGTGGACCCATTCCCGGCTCAACCTCCCTGCCAGCAAGCCCGAATCTGGGTGGTGGGGCATCCATCAAGACGGAGGACGTGGCCACTGAGGCGGGCAAGCAGAGTCTGAGAACTGGAAATGTTCCGCCGCTACTGCAGGAAATCATGGATGTTGAACATCTCTGGCAGTACACCGATGCCGAGCTGGCTCGCATTAACCAACCGCTGTCCGCATTTGCCTCCGGCAGTTCTTCCTCATCGTCATCTTCGTCAGCCACTTCATCAGGCGCCAACCAGGGACAGCAGCCGCAACTGACCAACCCACTGCTGGCAAGTGCTGGTCTCTCGTCCAACGGCGAGAACGCTAATCCCGACCTGATTGCCCATCTCTGCAACGTGGCCGATCATCGCCTCTACAAGATTGTCAAGTGGTGCAAGAGTTTGCCGCTCTTCAAGAACATTTCGGTAAGTTTCGGCTGATTAAGTTTATTATAGTTCCTTGGAATTAATTGTTGATCTTTATTTTTCAGATCGATGATCAGATCTGCCTGCTCATCAATTCGTGGTGCGAACTTTTGCTCTTCTCCTGCTGTTTTCGATCGATCGACACTCCCGGCGAAATAAAAATGTCGCAGGGCCGAAAGATAACGCTGTCGCAGGCCAAATCCAATGGCTTGCAGGTGAGTTTAGCTTTTGATTAACATTTTTAAAGAGTCATAAGTCTAGAAAGCTCTTTCCAACTGCTTTTATTATTTTAAATAATTATAAAAAAAATATTATAATTTTACAGACCTGCATTGAACGGATGCTCAATCTGACAGATCACCTGCGACGATTACGCGTTGACCGCTATGAATATGTTGCCATGAAGGTGATTGTGCTGTTGCAGTCAGGTAAGCAGAAGTAAAAACCTCATATATTCGGCAAATAATAAACTATGATCCCCTTAGATACCTCGGAGCTTCAGGAGGCAGTAAAGGTTCGGGAGTGCCAGGAGAAGGCATTGCAGAGCTTGCAGGCTTACACTTTGGCCCACTATCCCGACACGCCGTCAAAGTTCGGAGAGCTCCTGTTGCGTATTCCCGATCTGCAGCGTACGTGCCAGGTGAGTGTTTAAATATGCATGGGAAATATCAAGAGAATAATCTAAATCGATTTTCTTTAGTTGGGCAAGGAGATGCTGACGATCAAGACTCGGGATGGCGCTGATTTCAACTTGCTGATGGAACTCTTGCGCGGAGAACATTGACAATTGATGATGATGATGATGAAAACGGTGGAAATATATTTCCGCTGGCACAACAACAAGATTTACATACTTAGTATTAGCTATATAATTAGTTTAGAAATAAGTTCTGTACACCTATAAGCTCTGAAAACATGTGCCTAAAAACCAAAGCCTCGACAGCAGCTGCATCAGGACAGAGATGATGAAACTAAGCACATGCGCAGGATTGCCAAACTTTTTATATACCAATATATATTTTGATATATGTATGGCCCTCGATCGCTGCTGTTGTTGTTGGCTAGAGTTTCCAGTAAGAAAAGTATATATTGTTTTTGCTATATATACATATATATTTGACTTATGTATAGAGTAAACACTAAAGCACACATGGAAAATGAAAAGACTAAACAATTTATTTAAAAGAAAACTTTTAGGCATTAAGCAGAGGGGGGGAGAAGAATGAACGAACGAAAGGGCAGAGGAGAACCAACCACAAAAGGCAAATCAAATTAAATTTAGTTAAAGCAGCTAGCGACTTTTTATACATACATACATACATATACATACCTATATGTAAGAGGGGAATAAATTCAAACTATTTTTTAATGAATTGCCAAAACCGATTTAAAGGTTTATTAAATGGACGGGAGCTGCTAGAATTTTCGATACATATATATATATATATATCTATACATTAATATGGAAAACGGATAGAGAAATCCAACTTTTAAATGTTGTAGCATTTAGTTTTTAGTGCAATTTCACCCTTGTCTACATATAACTATATACATATATACCGCCAGATATGGCCGCAAAACTATATACAAAACAAACAAAAAAAAAGACCACTCGAAATCGCTAGCCCTCTGGCTGGCCAAGACTATTCCAGTGATGCTAATTTGTTGCATAAAAAACACACACACAACTACATACATACATAAATCAAATTTATAATCATTTTCGATCTGTACTTTATTTAGTTTCGCATTAATTATTTCATTAATGAATTCATTACGTTTATGGTGTAACTTTTACTTAAATAGCTGAAGCAAATCCTGCAACAGGATTTAAAACATTTGTGAGAAAAACAAATAATTACAATTACCGAGAATAATTTTTTGCTTATAAACTAGATAGTTAGATATGTATGTCTATATGTGAGTACGTTAACTGTAAAGCTCTTCCTGCCCCACCAGAAAAGCAAAAAACAAAAAAGATTGTAAGACATGAAATTCCAAATAAAATAAAACATTAAAACTACAGAAAGGGAGATCAAGATAAACAACAATATATACTTAAATTCAAAAGACAGGAGGTCATTTGTGATCCTGCGGTGTATCGTGGTTTTTTTTTTAATTGAAATTACAATTATTATTTATTCTTTATTATATTTCGCCATTTAGAAATTCAATATTTTTATTTAATATCTCACTGAATGTGTAATTTTCTGTTATTATCACGACAACGATCTCAGTTCATATCGATCGTGGCCGCCTGTCTAATCCCGCTGCTGTCCGTAAATGTAAACCTAAACTTAAATTGAAAATAGTTAAATGTTAATATTATAATGAAATCGCCCTAACTAAATATCAACATACAGAGTACCATAGTTAAATAAAGAAGAAGCCACACAGACACACAAATACTTAAGACCAATCAATCAAACTCAATCAAAAGTATCATATAATTTACGTAGCAAGAATAAATATTGTAAAATCATGAATTCGGCAGCGTTTGTTCAAGCCAGATTCTACTACTTAAGTCTAATGCTTAAGTAGCCAGATTGTGCTCAAAACAGAAAACACAAACACAATTGTTTCAGTCTTATAAACTTTTACTTGTGTCACATGTTTGATTTTGCCACCAAACTCATCCCACATAGGAAATATTGTTTGCTTTTAAATAAATGTAATTATTGAAATATAAAAAGAATAAATTGGTCAACAATTAAACGTAAATTGTCAATGCAATATTTTGTAATAAAAAACATATGAAAAATGTAAAAAATGATTAATTTATTAATGGAATTCTGGTTAAGATAAGTGGAACTTTACAAGAAACCCCATAAAGTGTAGGAATATCTATAAATTGTTTCAGATTCTAGATGTATTGTATATAGAATGAGGAGAAAAAGCCGTATTCCTGATTTAATTACAACAAAAAAAACACAGAATTTTCTCTTAGTTTTCGAATTAGATTCGAATTTTATTAAGTTTAAATAATTGTCGTATGATTTTGAAAGAATATATTAATTAATAGCCGTCAATTGTTCATAGCGACTAAATATCAAAATAATCCAAAATGTTATTTTTATAGTGCAGCGTTAATTACTTCTTGAATTTTTTTTGTGATTGTACAAACTACAACCCTTCCCTTAATTACAGCAAGATGGCGGCTGCGGCGGCGCGCAACTATAGAAAATGAATCGTTAAATTAATTATTATACCAGGACGAGCACAGCAACTTACTCAGTTAGCGAGCAACATCCTTCTATGGCGGAGGCTATTGGGCACCCAGAAGCGAATGCAGACATGTGTGAATTGCATTTAGTTGGGTCCTCCGCATAGTGATCGCAGAAAGGACGGCTGCAGGTATCCATGGTGGCAGATGGAGGAACATAACGGTTACCATCGACTGGAAATGGGCAGCAATCAGGTAAATTGGAGAGGGGCCCGTACCCGCCACATCCACATGCGCCGCAGGGCCCACACCCACCGCCCAGCGGCAGGTCCTGCCAACAGCAGCCACCGTAATGTTGATATAAATGGTTGCACACGCACATGACTGGCTTAAAGTCCCTATTGTAAACGGTGCAGTCCTGGAGTGTATCGTTCAAGTAGCAACCGTTCAAATAGGTACTGTCCATGCAGCAATTGCTCAAAGCGTTCGCGTTATTGGTGTTGCCTACATTGCAGCCGTCCCAGCAAATCATCGGTGGGCAAGTCAGCTTCGGCTGGCTGTCACAAGCAGAAGGTCCGTTGCAATCATTCTCAGGTTCCCCACAAATCATCGGAACTTCTGGATCTGGCATAATAAATCCCCGAGTAGACAACGATGATTTTGTGCAGCTGCATACAGAATTTCTTGAGGACGAGCTTTTCACTGAATCCTGAGAACATTTGGAACAGCTATCGCCTGCTATACGAACCCTGCGACATTTTCGTCTGAAGCTGCAGCAGCTCGGCTTTGGTGAACAGTTGTAGCTCCTTTTGTCCAAATGATGTGATACGCCATTGGAACAGCAAACGCACTGATCATTATGTGATTCTTTATCTTTAGTGCAAATGGCACATAACGGATAGGCAGACTGAGCAGCTGTACAACCATCACTTGATGTTGGTGTACAATCATCGCTGATTTGGGGATCGGAAGATTTCTTTTCGTCGCTGCTGCACATAGATTTACAGGAGCATGTGCTTTTAGCTTCTTCCTGATAAGTGTTGTCTTCCTGATAAGTGTTGCAATTGCAACACTCTGCGCCAGAGGAAGACTGCTTGTTGCAAAAAGAGCCAATTCCCTTATCGGATAGATACTGCTGTCGATAATGGTCGAGGGAATCGGCGTAGTCGAAGCCAGAAAAGCATGGGTTGCCATAGTATCCTCTCTGAGAGTAGAAAGATCCATTGTACGCTTGCGGCTCGACGAAGCTAACATTATTTGTCGGTACGACACAAGTCGGAGGACCTAAAAGAGATGGTGATAAAGTATCTTTAAGTTCTCAAGTAATAACTTCTTAACTACCAACATTCTAATTAAATTTTTAATATATAAACTATGTATAATTAATATATAAACCCTAATTACATTCTTACATCCATTTCCTGTGCTATCAAACGAATTTCCACATCTCCTGTTCATTTGTCCGGAAGCAATCCGCATTGCTGAAACTTGTGGATTATTGAGCTCTTGATTGTTCATAGGATTCGTAAAACATGGTATATAGGAAAACTGAACTCTAGGCGGATAGATTCCATAGGACTGATAGGGAGTCGCACTGACCAGCGGCGCAAGATTGCGAGCCAGCGGCCGAATATAATTTGGTTTTATGAGATTCTCGACGTTTTGGGGTTTCAAAATTGGAGTTGGCGCTGGTTGGCATGTTGCCGCAGGTTGGTAGGTGGTCGCAGGTTTTACATTTTTAGGGTAAATGGGAGGTACATAGGTTTTGTACATCGCATCTAAGCTGTGGATTGTTTTCATAGTGTGCAGATTTGCCTCATTTTCCACGAAGCTTCTTGACTCCCGGATGTTGGATCGATCCATAGCTGCATTTATTTGCGTCTACTGCACATTTATTAAAACAAAACAAAAACTGGGACAATAACGAAAACACAAATAATAAATTTTTGACAATTTTTTCAAAATAATATTGAGAAATGTTTTTCACTGAATCTTGCAAGAGTTCAGATACCACCTTAGGTTTCTCAGATTAGAAAAAGTGTCTGCATCGTCTGACCCATGGTAGAATTATACAAGGTAGTCCACTCGGAAAAATCATAGTCCCTTGCTATAAGTGCGAGTGAGATAGCATTAAATAGTAAGTGTCAGTGAAACGCCTACTAGGGCTTCATTAACCCTTACACGGTGCAGGGGGCTAAAAGTTTCCTTAGTTATGACAAGAGTTGTAGAGTTTATAATTTTATTTTAATTAGTTTTGAATTTGACATAATTCTTTGTTTTTGTTGTCTGACAGCCATTCTCTTGTTCAAGCTCCTAATTCTAAAGTATATACGTGTCTTAAAATAAATTTTTTTTATATTTACACTAATATCGACCTGCTCAGCGGCGTTTAACAATGTCTGTTTTAAATTTGTTGTTATTTTTAATGTGTCCTTAACAATATTTACAAATATGCATTCAAGTTGTTTTATTTTGTATTTTAATGTTGATGAAGGTTTCATCAGTCCTCCATACGAAACCTCATCTACGTATGTAAATGTCGACTCTTTTGCAAAAGGACATTTTTTGTTTGCTTGGCCACTTAAGGGTTAAAGTTAAAAAAATTTAAAAACCGTCCGTACACAACCTTTCAGTTCGACAAGCAGGCCTGAACTGAAATAGGGGACCAAAACCGAATGACTTTGACAGGTCGAATGGACTACCTTGTATAATTCTACCATGGTCTGACCTAGATAAGTATAACTTATATTATTTTACCCTAACAATAAATTATAATACCATGCAAGGGTATAAAAACCACGCGTGTATTTAAAATTTAAGGCCACATGTCATAAAAAATGAAAATATAAAAAGTCCATATGTTATAGACACCTGGCTTTAGAATATACAGAACTCTAAGTAGGGCTCAGTTGCAAGGCGGAAAGGGAAAAAGTCTGAAAAAGACATTTCATTGTGTTCAGCCATATTCGCGATCGGGGCTATTGTTCGAATCTTATTAGTATTGTCGTTGTAGCTCTATAAAAGCAAAGTCTTGGACTCCAAAAAGCAGTTGATTTCGATCATCCGAAAACGTGTCAATTTAAAATGAAATTCCTTTTGATTTTGTCCTGCCTGGTCCTGTACGTTGCCCTTACATGTGCCCAGGACCATTGTAGAGGACGTCCTCGTAAGTGGCCCTAACTATGTCCTTAATCCTTATCTATAACAAAATTAATAATATTTACGACTTGAAAAATTAGGTCACCAGGACTGCGATGGAGGCAGGAACGAGGGAGTCCGCCATGCCCATGATTGCAATCCCGAACCCAATGATGTGATGTGGTACTACAACCGAGCCACCAGGGAGTGCCTCAGGATGTCCTACCACGGCTGCCATGGAAACAGCAATCGCTATTGCTCCAAGGCTCACTGCGAGCGCAGTTGTCATCGCCGGGACTAAGTCCAATTTTATATTTTATATCACATAAATCATATTCCTTGTGACAATAAAATAATATATTTTTGCAAAAAAGAAATATAAACAAAAATGTTTTTAGATTTAAAAATAAAAGGATTAAATTAAAAAGTTTTAACTGAATATTTTTATTTTGTAAATCTGTTTAATCCCTTCAAACTTTAAAACTGGTTAAATTACTTAATAAATCAATATTAAAATTACTTTTATATTTTCCAAGCTAGCAGTATCTTTGAAAAATTTGAATTTTTGGTATTTTTTGGACACAACATTTTTGTGATGAATCGATAGTATCGATAATTCGATTGTTGTAGCCCAACCAACTTACGAAATTTAATAAAAACGGACCAAAGAAAGATTTCCCGAGTAAAATGAATGGAAAACTGATGCAGAGTGCCATCCGCGCCTTGCGATTGGGTAGCTGCAGCCAGTGGCAAGCGCCCGCCACCCGGATCACAGTGCGTGCCTACGGTAAGAGCAGAACCTGGACCCCACACCGGCACACAGATTTCATAACAAGCCGGCGCTCCGTTCCACAGCCACGCCGCCGAAGAGATTCTACAAGAAGACCTCTGTGATGAGCAGCGACGCCGGCTACGAGGTGGTGCTGGACCACCGGAAGCTAAAGACGCCCAAAGGCACGCCGTTCGTGGTGCGGAGCGAGCCGCTGGCCATCGCCGTGGCCACCGAGTTTGACGCCCAGAAGGAGCACATCGAGCGTTCCCGCATGCACCTCTCCGCGCTTTGCTTTACGGCCATCGACAACCCGAACAATCTCACCAAGCTGGACATGGTCAACTATCTGCTGAACTTTATCCCCACGGACACAGTGCTCTTCCAGTACGATGTGGGTATATGCACATCAATAGCCAACTGGCATCACTGAACATTGTATATTACAGGACGAGAAAGACCTACAGGACCTGCAGCTAAACGAATGGGACCCGGTGATAGCGTGGTTCAACCAGCGCTATGAGACAAACCTGCAGAAGACCCTCAACATCACTCCGCCGCAGGTCAGCGAGGAGGACAAGATGAAGATCGCCAAGCACTTGCACTCCTACAGCCTGGATACGTTGCATGGTAAAGTTTATCCTATTTAGGGAATATCTCCTCATATCCTCAAGCTTTTTCTTTACTCTTATAGGCTTCATCTTTGCCGTGGACACCTTAAAGTCCATTATTCTGGCCTGCGCCGTCATCGAGCAGATGTTGCCAGTGGAGAAGGCGGTGGCCTTGGCGCGTCTGGAGGAGGAGTACCAGCTCAAGTTCTGGGGACGCGTGGAATGGGCTCACGATCTCAGTCAACAAGAGCTGCAGGCCCGTCTGGCGGCAGCCGTACTGTTCGTACACCTCAACTGTTCGGAGTATTTTGTTAAGCAAAAGTCAATTCTGTAAATAAATAATTCCAAATAATTTCTTGATTCCATTGATAACTTGCATAATCATTTATTGATCAAGAAATTAAAGCCATCAATATTATTTTTAAGCGCAAGGTGGGTAATCAACCAAAACATTGATCAAATAATATGTTAAAATTGTCATTGTTTTTAATATTTTTCTAGAACAAAATTAGTTGCATATTTGGAGCCCACAAAACGAGATTCTTGTTCAGTGCTTGTGTTTTTCTAGGAATATTTGCATCGAATTTTAACGTACGTTTAGAAAATTGCTGCTTTAAATAATATATATTAATACTTCTACCGATCCCAACTGGCGAATATTTATTGTCCTTAAGATGGTTATTTGATCAGAAACTTCAATTTGATACCAATGTCAGCTTTGTTTTCGTTGAGGATATGAAGACTACTTAAATAAATACTATATTTAAGCTTCAGGCTTAAGCATTCACAAGGTAATGGAAATGTTATATAAAATTAAAATTTTACATAAAGTGATTAAATTGACATACAATTTAAAATATATAAGCCTCTGCATAAGCACTAAAATAGTTACATAGGTTGATTTTATGTTTTATAACTTATTAAATACCATTTGTTTGTTGTCTAGGATGTTTAAAAGATATATAAATATTTATGTCCCTTTAAAAACTTTATTTAAAATTCATCAAATAAAATATTTCATAAACAGTTTAAAAAGAACTTAAATAAGCATTTACAAACTTTCCGTATTTAAAAAATAAATGCAAATGTAGTGCAAAATGGCTTTGTTTTGTTTATATAAGTATTTTAATTGATCTATTAAACCGAGCAATGTAGCAATAAAATTATGTCATTATTAAAATGTCTCTCTTTAAATTATAATTTCAGCTTTATAATACCGATTTCTAAAATTAGTTGTACTTCGGATAACACAAAATGCGTTTAATTTTGGTTGGTATTCTCGTGGGATTATTAGTTTCACATTTTAACGTAAGTCCGAAATTCTATTGATTATAAAATCTGATTATAAAATCTATTCTTAGGGCGCTGTCGTTTTTAAATTTACAAACTTTGTCTGTACGTCTTATAACGAATCGTGGGTGCAAATCCAGCACTGTCGCCTGAAAGCTGTAGGTCGAAACAAGGTGATCATGAATTATAATGCAACAGTCTTCCATCAAGTAAATGATATTCACGTCCATGCGAAAATGTTTAAAAAGGCGAGTGGTTTCAAGCCATGGCTTATAGACGTTGACCTTGATGTTTGCCGTTTTGTGCGAAGCAACTACGACCCCTTCGCTAAACTTGTCTTCAATCTTTTTAAAGAATTTTCCAATTTCAACCACTCATGTCCCTATGTGGTAAGTTGTATTCATTCTACTAATAAAATGTTTACGTAGCTTAATTTAATTACAGGGCCTGCAGATGGTTAAAGGTTTTTATTTGAGGCCGGAATTATTACATCTTCCCTTTCCGACTGGCGAATATTTGTTAGCGATAAGGTGGTACTTTGACCGAAAACTCCAATTTGATACCAATGTCAGTTTTTTGTTCGTTGAGGATCTAAGGTCAACATAAATGGTTGAAATTATTACTCTAATTAATAACGCACGTCCCAAATGTATATAAAATTGAAAATTGATTGAAATTGAATGTCTGCTGATATAGTCGGATCCAGCTTATTAGTGGCATGTGTCCTATTAAATGGGGAAATCATGCAAAAAATAATAAAACTAACCGTCTACAAAATATATTATTTTAAATTGAATTCAATATTTCTTTATTATTTGTTTTTGGTTGCTGACAAGATGCGGACTACTTTATTCTGGGTTCTCCTGGCTGTTTGTACATCACATTCAAGTGTACGTTTTAAATACTATTAATTCTGAAAATTAATTATTATACGTTATACATATATATTTTTTTAGAAAGCGGTTTATTTCAGATTCACCAACTATGTATGTAAAAGCTACAATGAGTCTTGGTTCCGATTTAACAATTGTCGCCTGAAGGCCATAAGTCGGGAGAAGGTGGTCCTAAATTTGAATGCTACAGTTCTTCATTCAGTCAATAACGTTCATGTCCGATTAAAGATGTATAAGAGGGCAAACGGTTTTAAGCCATGGCTTATAGACCTTAAAATTGATATTTGCCGCTATTTGCGAAAGGCTTATAACCCCTTTGTTAAGCTCGTCTACAGTTTTGTTAAAGAATTTTCCAATTTAAACCACACGTGTCCTTATAATGTGAGTTGGTGCCGTTTCACTGAAACAAATGTAAGTAAAAATAATTCACATTTATTTTCAGGGTGCAATTCTGGTTCAGGGCTTGTACCTTAAGCCGGAATTATTAATTCTACCTTTTCCAACTGGCGAATACTTGTTAACTATGAGGTGGTCCTTTGATCAGAGACTACAATTTGATAACAATGCAACTTTTATGTTCATTGAGGATTTAAGAAATTCATAAGTACAGCACTAAAAGGTAAATTATATTAACAAAGAAATAAAATAAATGAATGTGGAAAATTTGGTATAAGTGCAACAATATAAACAAAATAATGACAAAATCCAAATCCAAATCCGCGTATCGCATAGTACATTGTTCACTGCCCATCGTTCGTTTAAAAATAGATAAATAATTAGATAAAAATTATAATTTTCCGCATGATTTAATTTTATTATTACATAATTTTGTTTTAATATCTTCCTGAGAATTGTTTAAGCATTTAATATTAGTTGTAATTAAGAGCTCGAAATATGCGGTTAATCTTCCCCGCTTGTGTCCTTTTAGGAGTCTTTTTATTTAATTTCTATGTAAGATTAGGTTCTATTATATCGTATAATTCATTAAAAAAATATAAAACAATTTTTAGGATGCGGTAGTTTTCCGATTTACAAACTATGCCTGTAAAAGCTATAACGAATCCTGGTTTAAATTCAATCATTGTCGCCTAAAGGCCATTAGTCGCGAGAAGGTCGTCTTGAATCTGAACGGAACTATTCTTCATGCCGCCCATAATATTCATGCCCATTTTAAAATGTATTAAAAGGCAAATGGCTACAAGCCGTGGCTATGGGACATTGATTTTGATGTTTGTCGTTTTTTGCGAAAAGGCTATGACCCCTTCGTGAAACTTGTCTTTGGTCTGTTTAAGGAATTTTCTAATTTCAACCATTCATGTCCTTATGTGGTAAGTTTAAATAATTTTCTTTTAAAAGGTTTCAAAAACTTTACATTCATTTTCAGGGCCTGGCGATTATAAAGGGATTTTATCTTATACCTGAATTAGTACATCTACCATTGCCGACAGGCGAATATATGTTAGTGATGAGGTGGATCTTTGATAAGAAATTGCAATTCGACACCAATGCCAGTTTTATGTTCGTTGAAGATATAAGGACATAAGTAACGGTGTCCTAAGGGTTTTTAAAATAAATTTTAATCCATGGAAGTTGTTGGAATTTAATGGTATCCGGTTAATGGTGGTAAATTCAAATGTTTCTGCATTTCAAGTTATTGCACCCCATATAAATGTTGTAGTTTTCACATTCGATAAATCGAATTTCAAATCCGAATCGATACCATCCATAGTTTCGATAGTGAAATCGGTATCGCTCTAGGTTACGAGTGCTGGTCACACCGAATTAATTTTATTTTTTTTCGAAAACATAGACCTCCGGTTACACCAAATAGATTATTTCAAAAACGTAGCACGGTCACACTAAAATAAAAAATTAAATCGTACGGTCGTGGGTGTCGCATCGCGCTTTTCTGCCAATTAAACAAATGCAAAATTAGTGTACAATCGCCAGCTGAGCCGAGCAACTAACCAAGTGGCGAGTGGAGCTCGCAGACACCAGCAAAACAAAGAAAGTCGTGGCCGTTGTTATTATTACGTTTTGGTAAGCAGCGTCGTTTATGTGCGTGTTTTGAGTTACTGTGCATTGGTGTGAGTGCTTTTCACCAGAAAAATGTTAATTAAAGTGCTGCCAAATCAAACAGAAAAGAATTTATACAATCGTATTCGTGTTTAAACCCAAATTTTGGGAACTGCGAAGAAATCACAGAGCTGCAGAAGAAAAAAACGAAACTGTGTTTGTTGTGCGGGGGGTGCTCATCTCATCTGCCTCTCGCTCGTACGTTCTCTTGCACCCTTGCCTTCTCGCTCTCTCTTGCTTCGCAAAGTGGAAGTGGAAAAACCAGCGGCAGTAACAACAACAATATCTGTGGCAGCAGCAGCAGCAGCAGCGTGTGCCTGAAATCGAACACTCTCAGCTCAGAACACTCCGCTGCTTAATTGTATTTCAATAATTGTTAAAGCAGCAGTTAAAACAACAACAAGAATAGGTATTTTTGCAAAAACAACTCAAGCAAACGGCCACAATCACGACGTACGACGCCCTTTGCTGGCAGTTGTTGTGTTTTGCTGTGCACTGGCGCTGCCACCTTATTCGATTTTATGCTGCTGTTGTTGCTTTTGTTGCCTGTTTTTTTATCGCATTAAAAATTTGAAATTTGCCTTCGCTGCGCTGTTGCTGCTGTGCTTTTGTTGTTGTTTGCCACCGCTGTCTTTTGTTTGTGCAAAAATGTGTTTAATATTTGATTTTCGCTTGTCAGTGTCTCGCCTTCGTCGAATAATCAGCTGCTGCTTGCAACGCCCCCGAAATTGGAAAATCTCTATGCACAGCTCAGTGAGAGGGCGCGGATGTTAAACTCGTAGTTCATAGGTAAGTCTAATCAAAAGAATTCGGTAAATTAAATATATTTATATGAAAGTATTTAAATTAAACATTTTTTGGTAGAGGAAAATGTTTTAATATTAGTATGAACAATTTTTAATCAGATTAAAATGCCTTGAAACAAGTTCTTTGTATTAAAAATGTGGTTTTGAATATATAAAAGATACTTTTAAATTCGTAAACCCAACTAATCTTTATTAAAATGGTTAATAGTGAATTTTAATGGCCTTACTTATTATTTATTAATTAAATAAAATATATTTTTCTATTTCTAAAACCTCTTATGAACATTTTTATTATTGAAATTTATTGATCAGAATAATTACAGTACTGACATTGTATTATTTTTTATTCTTGTGTGTTTTCCGATACATTTTCAATTCAAAATAATTTACATATTAAAGATTTTATCTATCTGATTCCCCTTCTTTTTCATTTCCGATTCGAGTCTTAATTCATAGAAACTGGCATCTTCTGCAGCAGTTTAAAAACGTGGCAGGCATAGCCAATTCCAGCCCAATTTGTCATGCATGCCAAAATCGAAAACAAATCCCCATCACACATATGCGATGAAGCCTCCTCAATCCATGCGCTTAAATTTGTAAAATATGTTATGTTCATTTGGAGGAAATGGCTAAAAATAGACGCCGAACATCGAGGAGAGGCAGGCAGATCCGAAAGGCTTTTTAGCTCGGGCTTTGACTTCGGCTTTGGGACTCGAGGAGGAGGACGCCTTGCTTTGGGCCTTGGCTGGGCGCATCTGAGCTTGAAATGAGCAATTCAATTTGCCCGGCGGTGGAATTCCCTCCATTCCGTAACCAAAAACGGCTGGCGAGTGCGAAAAATGTTGCGATAATCAAATCAAATCAGCGCGCCAATGAGGTTAAACAGGGGAGAGGACAACCCTGAATTGGAATCGTTCAGGAATATATGACTTCGTCTGCGCCTCTCTAATGAGGATGCATTCAATTAAATTCAAATTTTTCACTTGCATGTGGGCGCACACATAACGCTAGGCAGGCAGGCACCACAGAGTTCTACAGTTTTTGGGTTATATCTATATGATACAAGTGGAAATTCTGTATGTTTTAGTAAAGCTTGCTGTTGGCTGGGAATACATTGTTATCGTAATCCTTTAACCAGTTGATTTAGTAGAGGGGTAAACGTAGGTTTACATAATGGAGGTTTTAAAATGTATAACTAAGTGAATAATAAACATTTGGAAGATCTAAAATTTCCTAGAATCCCTCTGGAATATCTCTGCTTTCAGCTTTTCAATCGAACCCGAACCCCATACTGCATTTATTGTTTGCCGGAAAAGATCAATTTGTAGACCAGGACAGATGCCAGTCGGTTTGTTGCAATTAAATTGCTTAATTACTTTGCTCTCAAATGCTCCGAATGGCAATCGAGAAGTGCAGCAACACAGATACAGATACTTAGTTTGTACAAAGGTTGCAAAGATTAATTCCCTGTTCTAAGCTCTTGGAGCAACCCAGTTCCCAGGGCCACGTTAGGGAGAAGAAATGATAAAGATGAGGATGAATGGGAATGGGGGAAAAAAGAGGCAAAAACAGAGCTTGCGGAACCAGTCGGACAACATTTGGCGATTTGAATGTCGCTAAGAAGATGGAAAGCAAAGCGAACAATTCTCCCTATGCCCGCAATGTATCTAAGTATCTTTTGGATCTACATTTGTATCTGTGTTTGTGCAATTCAAGTTCATAGCTCGCCAAAAAAAACATAAGGCAGAGGAGAAGAAGAGTATAAAAGATACAAAGAACAGCTGGAGTATCTCCTCGGCAGATACATTTCTCAGTCTTCGACTTTCTTAAGATTTGCTTTCTTTTCCCAGTTTTCCTTATTTTTCTGCTTTTTTGATGTGGATTCATATATGTACATAGTCGAAGTTTACATATCGAAAGAAATTATTGGCCTTTTTTCGGCCGAATTGTTTATACTATAAAAATAAAGTGGCAAATGTGTGGGTGTAGAATGTTATTATAATTATTAAAGTGGTTTTCAGGTTTGGCATACGCACTTGGAGAGATATATACATTTTACTGCTCGATATTTTTTAGGAGAATTTTATCCAATTTTTAGACAAGCTTTCTGTTTAATTTCTAATGCATTTTCAAAACATAATCCCTGTCTAATCCCTTTTTTCTCTTGAGAGTATTTGAATTTGTTTCCCTTTTGCATTCCATCTTTCCTTATCAGTCTCTCGGTGGCCACCACCCCAGGCTCATTATGAACGCCTCAATGTAACTTGCATCATCTTTGGCTGGCAGGTGGAAAAAGTGTTTCCGACTTCCGTGTGAATGCTACATTTTCTTTCTGTGTTGCTTTCCGTTGCGTTGCCTCAAAGGCAAAAACAAGTCACTTGGTATTTCCTTGGCGTCGACGAGGACGACGACAAACCACCCCAAACAGCGGCAAACACCACAACAACAGCTTATTGATTTTCTACAACAACTTTGTGATGTTTAAACAGCAAATTAGTTCAGTTTGTTTGCCTGTCGTGTGCCGACCACGCGTCAAATGAGTTTTTCCACTCCATAACAAGGGTGGGAGGGGGTTTACCTCACGACCAAGGAGATTGGGAACCACCACATTCATTCATTCATTCACCTGTGGGCGACACGCCTCGCTTGCTTCCAGGAATCGGCCAGAGCTCGTGCCCGTGTCCAACCTGGTGGACAGGTGTAACAACTTTTGGGGGTTGACATGCAAATTATAAAAAAGGAAATTTCAAAGTGGAATGGCTTCGTTTTTTGGGAGGGGATTTTGGGTGGGTAAAATCAATTATTTTGTTTGTGGGTCAACATATCCTCCTTCGTCCCTCTTTTGTGTTACGTTACGTTGGGTAATCCACCTCAAAGTTTTTACTTCATGTGTGTGAATCTCTCCTTTCCTTTAAGGGGGCGCTGAACTTTAAAAAAGCAACCATTTACACTGCACTACACGACAGACAGACATCTGGCGATTCACCGCTCACTGCACTCTCGAGTCCTACACTAATTTGCATTTTTGGCGAACCCAACATTCCCGCCGCCGCCTGCGCTTGGTCTTTTGAAATAACGTATTCTCTCTTATTTTTGTGTGTTGATTCGTTGTATATATTTTTAGCTTTGCGTCTGATAAAAAAAAGTGTTCAGAGAGCGGCAAAGTCATCAGATTCTCCTTCATTTCATACCGCTTCCGTTCGGCGGCGTTACGCTCGACTTCTGGGCGATATCAGAGGAAGCGCGTGCTAGGTCTTTGTTCCGGTCTGAAATAGAAGAGCTTCTACTTATATATCATTCACAAGAAGGTGGTAAATGATAAGAAAGGCGAAGCACTTAATTTTATACCTGCATATTTCTGGTTAGGAAAATGAATTTTAAAATCTTCTTTTGAGAATTTCGAGTAAGAAGTTCTATTTTGATTCTTTATTTTATATTTATTTACAGATACTGCTCAGAGTTTATCTTAAATATATCTCTCTATTTATTTCCTCTAACCAAAATCAATCAAAGATCTAAACTCAAATTACTTTCATTTCATTTGTTTTCTATTCTAAACAATCCCAACTCTAAACTGAATTTATCAGCTTCAAAGTTAGTTTGCTATTTATTCGTTTCTCTTGTCCAATGATCAGACTTCTTCCGCTCCACCTTTGAAGCTTATTTGCATTTGGTTTTAAATTCGAATTCCAATTCATTGTTTGTTGCCTTTTGAGTGCTTTTGCACTCGCAAACTGAAAAACTGGAAACAAGTTTTTGGTTTTTATTTTGGTTTTGCTCTAATTGCTTTAAAGTTTTTTGGAAATCGTTTCGCATTAACATAAAATATGTGTAGGGTTGTTTATATTAAATGAGTAAATTTTGCCTCTGTCTGTCTGTCTGCCCAGGTGTTATTTTTTTTCTCTCTGTTGTCCCCCCTGAATATTCAAAATTCGATTGTTCATTTTTATTAGCCAAGGTCGTTTCGGTTTGTTAAATGCTCCCTGGGATTAATTCGTATTTTTGGAATCTTATCATTTGAGGGAAAAAGATTAGGCTGTGTGTATAATCCAACGATTTTCGTATTACCTTATCATTACCGGGGGTACTGTCTTTTCTGTTATCTCGTTTCGTCTTTATCAAAGGAAACGGAGACACATTCTCCTATATCACCGAAGCTGGGTTCGGTTTGTTATTATTATTATTATTTTATAGCCATTGTTTGATTTCAACCTGTTTACCTTTCGGTTTTTAATAGCTTTTTTTCTTGTTCGAACCTCTCTCTCTTATCTTAGCTGAGTACACATGGCCATAAATTGAGGTTCTAGGAATGAAAATTGTGTAGATGACTAAATGTTTTAAGTGCAAAAAGATATCGATAAGATCGCCCCAGAGTCTTAGATAAGGCTTGTAAATAGAGTGTATACTTTATCGGTGTACTTAAAAAAATTTATTGGTTTAGCAGATAGTTCAAGGGGGAATTTTTTTTTGGCAAGCAAAAGTAATTAGCTTCCTAGAACTAATCTATTTTCATGAATTTCTTGATTTGTATTATCGCAGTTTTTTTTTAGTATTAATAAGCAACATTCCAAAGATGTCTTTAGGTCAACTAAATGGGATTTGTTGGCAGTACATACCGTTAATGGGACACCTAAATATTCAAATGAACTTTGGTTGGTAGTCACAATGCCATGGCATTTCCCACTATGGTCTTACACTGGTGGAGTGAGTGTTTTCTTCGTGTGAAGTGCACACTTACGACATTTTTGCCGTTTTAACTGTGAGAAACTCTGAGGTGCTTTCTTCTTCATGGCTGAAAACAAGTTCCGTCTGCTTCTCATTCTGTGTTGAGTTTTGAGCTTGGGTCCGCTTGTGGTGGTATCCGTCGTTCGTCTGTTTTTGGAGGTTATTTTATTTCAATTGCCCAATATTAATTTCTTCAAGCGTAAACTACAAAGGCCACAACAAAAACATATACATATGATTATGTTAATTTTAGTTTTGCGCAAATATTTCCTGTTTTTTTTTTTTTTTTTGTGGCACATATTTCAACTTGGACTTGATAAATGGTGTGTAAATTTACAAATGGGGTAGGGAATGGTCAAGGGAAGGTTCTTAATTAAAACATAAACCCTATTAAATTAAAAAACTCACTTGACTACTTTTTAAAAGGTTGGTTTTATGGGCAGACATAAACAAGGCTTTTGCTAATTTCCAGTAAATATTTCAGGAAAACTTTGGCTTGTACTATATAAATAAAATCAATTATTTATAATTGGTTCTTGATAGGTGGCTTTTAGTTTATTTTACCTTTTATTTCTCTTACAATTACAACTAGGACAAGGCCGAATTGTGTTACAAAAAAAAGTCCCAAACAACTGTTGCCATTTTCCAAAATGAAATTCAGTAAGGTGATTTTGTGAGAAATGAGGAGAAAAAGGAGTTTTAATGTTTTTAGCTGCTGTCATTTGATATTATTGCAAGCGATTCAAGCTTCTGCTTTTGCTGATTTTTGCCTTTTAGGTGCATTTCACACACACACAGAGCAAAAGGGGGGAAACGCAGACCGCTGCGGGGGAAGGTGGGTACAGGTGTGCGTTTATAAGCGGCTGGCGGTTTGCGGATCGAGGCGTGGCAGTGGCAAGTGCAGCAAAAGTTTGCACAAAGATGGGGCGTCGGAACTTGTCGAGTGTCTGTCTGTTTTCCGAGTGTGTGTGTGTGTGTGTGTTTGTGTGCATCAGAATGTGTGTCTGGCAACTCAAGGACGTTGGCTGTTGTCTTTCAACCGTCCCGCCCTCTTAAAAAATAAACCCTGTCCTCCCGCCCGCTGGCTCAATGTTATTTTGTGTCGTCGCCTGGCTCGGTGATTCCCCCTGGCTTTTAATTAAGTTCGAAAAAAAGTTGCCGAGTTCAGTTGAGGTTTTTTCTTAGCTCTGATTTCAGTGGATTGAAGTGGAAGATGATATGACTTGAAGTGATTTAATTGGATCTAGCGAAAAAGGAATTTCCCGAAGGCAAAAAAGGGTTTAAAGGAAAATTTATATGAAAAATAAAGCCATTTAGTTCCTTAAAAAATTACATTTTTTCTCTCTCTCCTTTCTTAATTCAATTTTAAATAAACTTTTCAGTCTCTATATATTTTGTGCTTTAAATTAAAATGATTTATTCAGAATCCACGCAGTAGGCAGAACCCTATCTAAGGTCGTCGCTATCCAGCTTGAAATATAAACTTAAAACTTCACAAAATAAACGAATAAAAAAATTATAGTAAATAAAAACCAGTTGTGGCTCTCCTCCTCCTCTCAGCACGCTGAGATGTCTTTGGCCTGTGTCCGGCCTTCCTCTTATGTTGCCTTTGCCGCTTGTCGTTCGCTATGAACACTCAAAAAAATAAAAAAATATTGGCTTAAAAACAATTCCCATATTAAAATAAAAAAAGAAGGTTTAAACTTCAATGAATTTTTTAAAAAAATATTAAAGTATTTTGTGTAAAGCTAAAATAGTTCCCCTTCATTTATTTTCAATATTTTTATATACAGATATTCATGCATATATTTTTCTGTGTAGCCTGGATTCTTGGCCCGCGGCCTGTGGCTACTGTAATTCAATCATTTTTCACGCAGACCAGCACTCATAGCCTCTCCAACTAAGTTCGCAACCAGTTTTGGAGCCGGACACAAGTGCGGAATAGGCGGAAAATCTACTTACTTGGCTGCAATTTCAACGCATTTGGACTTTGATTATAAATAATATGAGAGATGGAATGGGAAATGAAACTTTGCGGTTGCTTGGCCAACGAATTGTTATTAATTTAACTCTACAGATATGGAAAGGGTTAAAGGCCCGCAAAAATGACTTAATTTCATGGTCTTAACGAGCCAAATAAAAAAAAAATGCAAGTCGCGTTTGTCTATATATTCCCATTCGAAACGCGTAGATAAATCATTTTAAAAATAGACCAACCACTAAGTGTTTCTGTTCGAGTCTTTTTAAATTAAATTCGCTTTTTTTTTTCGGGGTTTCAAAAATAGATGGGGAGGAGGAAGACGACGACGAATGTCTGAAGTCAAAAGCTAAAGTTGGGCAAGATACAATTTTTGCAAATTTCCTTTGTGGGTGCGTGTCGTCGTGTTTCCGACTCTCCTTTCTCAGTCACGAACGCGGCCTAATGAGCTCCAATTGAATGGAATATTTAGTTGGTATTTGGGACAGATCGATTTAGCAAAATTCAATTTATATTTTGTGCAATTTTAAAAATAGGTTCCTTTAGAAAATAACCCACCCACAAATTGCATCACAAAGTCTTTAAAAATCTAAGCTGTAATATATGATTTAATTCGAACAATGCAATCAACTTACAAGGATAGGATTTTTCCATAAATAAACCCAAAAACCGTGTTTAAACTGAAAAACAAAGCTGTTTTTTGTCTTCGGAATCAGAGTCAGGGCCAAGGTTTCCGCATTTGTATGCACAGCATGAACAGAAATCAACGACATTCTTAAATCACTGCTTTTTTGGGTGTTTAATTTTTTCGGTTGTCCCCTCGACAAAAGTTTAAAATGCAGAGCAAACCGAATCGGAGGGGAAAATCCCCATCAAGTCTGGTAAACCCCGAATGCAGTTGTCTGATTTGTTGGACGAGGTGTTGTCTACCCTTCACACTGGTTCACCTTCCACAATGCCAGCGACTGTGCGACAGATGCAGTTTCTGGTCCACTGCAGGTTGCAATCCTCTCTCTCTATATATCTTTTTTTTTTAACGCGCTCTGTCAATTTCAATGGTCGTGGGAATGTCGCAGTTTCCATTTCCAAACCAAAACTAAAACCCAACAAAAGTTTTTCTAAATTAAATCGCTTCCGCATTTTGGGCTTGTCCACTTGTTGTTCCTCATCTCTCGACTGGGTGGGATGATGATGATTGGCGATGTGGGGCAATGGAAAGCCGGAAAGCTTTTTGCTGATGAGTTTGTTCGTGTGTAAAAAAAAGTCAAACAAACTGAGAAAACACCCAACTAGTGACGAGAATTATTCGTTATAGAAAAACCGAGAAGCGCAACTTTTACTTGGGTTTCATTTTATTTACGTATGCACCCCGTTTGCATTTGTTTTTCCAGTCTATTATTTGCAGCAACAGAATATTTTTTCAGTTATAGTTCCCCGCAAGCGGGCTTTCCCGGTTAAAGTTTTCATTAAGTAATTATTAAGACAGACTGTGGGTGGGGTTTAATCCACTAGATATTATCATATTTAATTCAACTAAGTCAAGGAATTTGTTTATACATTTTTTTATAGAAATTTCCCATTTTCATGAATAATGACACTCATTCCATTATAAGCCAAACTAATACTACGTAAAATACAGTGGCAGCTTCAACAGCATAACTAACAACTAAGTGACAAACAAGTTAGCGCCAAAGTTTTAGTGCAAATATAAACAAAAGCCCCCAGAAAATCCAAAGCCACTTGGCGGAAATGACAAAAATGTCAACAAAGTTACCGAAAGTAATGCCGAAACGGAAGCCATAAATAGAATTACTTAAGGGAAGGTAGAAGGAGAGGAATGTGCCATCGATTAGAGGCGCCTCATAAGGGTTTGCCACGCACTTTTGGCATACAGAAATTTCCATTCGAGCAGGATAATAAAAAAGAAACAAAGTTTCTTAGGTGAATTCAAAAAGAATTCCTAGTTTTATGATATAGTTGTTTAATATGTTTACAATTCCTAGATAAAACCAATCATTTTACATAGATTCTATAATTTATTGACTCATTTTCCCTCATTTTTATTTAGATATAAATCAGTTTCAGTCTTGGACTTTCCCATTGGCTCATCAATTCCAAAAATATCAACAGTATAAATTTGTATATCTGCACCTCTTCTTTCGAGAATCGCATTAGCTTGACTAATTCCAAAACATTATTTTAGTAGAGATGCACTTTCAGTCGTGCTTCCGGGCGGGGAAAATGTTTTGAAATTCCAACACATCAAATTGGATTTTTATTAACAAGTATCGCCTACAGACGCTTAGCTAAATCCGTCTTCGCCCAGCTCTTATTTTGTGTATGAAACCGCTGGGGGAAAGGCGGCGCGGCATTCGCTGTCATAAATTTACTTTCGAACTTTGTCAGCTTCATTGGGTTGTGGGGATGCGGTGGGTTGCCCAAAAATGTATTATGTCACTTTTCTATATTTAAACGCAAAGCTGCTATCACAATGTGTGTTTAAGGAACTGACATTATTCGCCATCGTAATCTCTCTTCTTTTTTTTCATCTCCCCCCTCGATCTGTTGTGTGGGTTTCAATTTTCATTGGCGAAATCTCGAGCGCCAGAACAAGTTTATTTTGTATCTTTTTTAGTGAAGTGAAAATCTGTAGAAAGTTTCAAGCACCAGCATTGGAGCGACAAAAGTTGAAAAGAAAAGCAAAAGAGTTGAAATTGAAACAATTGTCATCCAGTCGGTGGCAAAAATGGCAATTAATTTGGTGTAAGATTTAAAGGCAGAGACAACGACAGAGCGATGACAACTTCAAGCTATAAAGTAAATTGTTACACTTTCGTTTTCTCAAAGATACAAGTTAAACGAATTGTAGATAGTTTTGTATCTTATAAATACTTCATCTACCAACCTAGGTATAAATATACCTTTTTTGTTTTTTAGCCAACAAGTTGTCTCTTCTTTCTGCCTTTGGTTTCGCTTCAGGGATTTACAATTTGATTTGCACTAATAATCAACATCGGTCACAATTTTTGTAGCTGTCGTTTCAATTGTCTGCAATCATATTAATTTCTTGTACGATCATTTCTGCCATTAGCCGAGACATTTTGAAATTCTTTCTTTGTGTATTTTTGTAGTGGTTTATATTTGCCTCCACCTTTTTTCTGATTTTTTTCTGTGTCACCTTTTTCATCAGACCTTTTGTTAAAATTGATTGGGTCTCATAAATTGCAATTGCAAATATTTGCTGACCCAACTTGAAGCGAATCTTAGGTTCGTGTATTTATTATTATTTTGCAATTGAAGCATAAATTTCTTTCGTAAAACATATATTTTTTATGGTTGCGCTTATGAAGTCGAGTGGTAATTGGGGTTTCGAGTTCAAAAAATAAAAAACAAAAGAAACAAGTTTCATTTCCAATAACTTGCAGTAATTTTGAGAGCTTTATGGAAACATATTTAACAAATGAACAAATAAATGGAAAAGTTATTGCTTATTGCTACAGCTGCTTACTGAATTGTAAAATCAAAAGAAATACATTTCCCTTTGTACGAACGCAAAGGAGGTCATAAAATATTGCCGGAATCAACATTTACAGTTTAGCATTTATGTGTTACATGTACTCGAATAAATATTTGCACAGTTGCAAGTGTTAAATATGATGAGCAATTATTGGTTATACATTTTATTTTTAGGTAGATTTACATGCAAAGTTCAATAACTCCCACTTCCGCTGCTTTGAAGTGTTCGCTGATCTAATAATGTGGCACCTTCCTCTTCATGTTTCCTCTTATCTTTTAGTCGGTCTACATAAGTGCGTGGATTCCACGACTCTTGAGCATCAATCATTAAAATGCCACTTGGCGATTTTAAGTGACTTTGTTTTTTAGCTGTCTCCCATTGTTTTTTTTTTTTTTTTTGCCTCGTACCGATACCGGTGACGTGGGTCTATGTAATATATTCATTATCGTTCATTATCAAGGTGCTTACATTGCGTCTTTATATTTATTTTTGTATTTTTTGTATCAATATGTGTGTGCTCAGGTGTGTGTCTGTATCTCTATGTCCGTGTTTTTTTTTTGTGCAATGCTTTTTGTGAGTGTGTTTATGCTTTATCTTTGTTTTGGTCGTCAGTTTTCAAGTGCAAGTTTACTGTGGTGTAATAAATAGAAATTATTTGATAATATTCAATGTTACCAGCGTAATGGTTCCATGGTTCCATGATAAGAACAGAATGATTATGATAGATAGTATTTATATGGAAAAAGTGTCAAGCTTTGTGGCATTAAAAAGACCTGAAGACCTGCTTTACTTTTTTTAAATTTAATTTCTTTTTGCAATGCTCTTTTTAGGTGAATTGCATAAAAAGCTATTTCTAAATACTAAAAAAAATCGTAGGAAAATGACACGATGGCAAGATGGAAAACTTTCAAAAATGCAAAGCAAATAAAGTGAAAAATTACAAAAGTTTTTAACCGACCGACCGACCATTCCGTCTAATTGCTGGGCGTTTAGGCCGCAAAACGAAAACTTTTACCGCACGAAAATAAGGAATGGGTAATGATGCTGACCCAGCAAAAGATCATTAATAAAGTTGGGCCTCACATTTCATAATAATATAATATCAAATTGAGCTTCTCTCTTGATTCATGTTGACACACTTCGTACCCACTCTGGGTCTGGTGATATTAATCAAGGAAAACTTTTTGCCAGCCCATATTATCCTCAATTACTCAACAAAAACTATTGCAGAATCTAGCAAATGATTGACATAAATGTGTTATGTCATGGCGGGGCATATACACATACATACTATATGCATGTGTGTCAAGAGAGGCGACTACAAGTCGGCTTAAGTGCCGGCTAGTCTAGCAAACTTAGCTAGACACGAGCCGAGATTAAGCATACGCCATGTGTGCGGTCGCTTATTCAACCAACCAACTGACTGACTGACTGACTAGCTTTCAATGAAACACTAAACACTGAACTGGACTGGAGGCTGCCTCGTGGCGCAATTAGAATTTATCGCATTTGGTTTGGTGTTGCTGTTGCCAAGTTGGGGAAACTAATATATTAGCAGCGTTGTTTCAGTTACACAAGCTTGGCGTTCTCTACACACAAATCTTATATGCAATAGATATCCAGTTTTGAGGGTTATTAAATAACCGAGAGAAAGAGTGAATATTATTTGTCAAAGCTCATTTTTTGAGTGTTGTGTGCACTTGTTGTTGATCATATTTTGAATGCAGCTCTTTATGCTACACAAATCACGAGTGAAATAAATAGAGAATTGCTGCTTTGGCACTTTTCAAGAGCACATCGCACGCAATGAATTCATTAAAAAACTACTATGAGAAGTAGGTACTTCAATATCTAAGCCCAGTTCTCATTAATGGCAGTTGAAGTTATAGAATTTTGGTTCCGGATTTAATAGTATTGGATATAAATATCAGTTATGAGTCGAGTCTTCAAGAGGTTAGTTTTTAATGTTCTTATGATTGACTTAATCATATTACCAGAAGAAGAGCTTATAAAGGATTCTTAGGATTCAATCACGAATTTTCTATGTAAGACAAATATATGCCCATGCAGAATTAAAATTTGTATATTTATAGTGTAAATTTCTTGCAGTAAAAAGCACTATCTAGTAATGGAATTTAATTAGATCTTCAATTAACTATTTATTAAATATATACAACAAATCATTGATTAATTGCTGATCCAAACAGGTTTTTAAATTACTCATGGCATAGCAGACAAAGCGAAAAAATCTAACGTAATTTTCCTAAATGCAAATTTAATTTTTATTATTTATTTCCCCACTGTTCCCCCTCAATGTTCCCCTTCATTACCCACTCGGTTGCCTTCTGATGAGTTTGCCAAATACGTCAAGTTTTGCCAAATGCAAAATATTCGATGCAATAAAAAGTTGTACGGGCAAACACACACACACACTCAGTCATTGGGGGGGAAGTCGGAGATGAAAAAAAAGATAAGTAGAAATATGTATTTCAAACCCGCACGCGCTTATTCCAATCCGAGTCATTGAACGTCGGTGCAAATGACTTCATCATCGATGTGGCCAAAGTTACTGACAGATACGTTGTATATCGCCGTGTTCCAGTATCTGTATCTACACAGCTGCTACACAGAAATATGTAATGTGCTTCGCTCCAGACAGTTTCTGTGCTCTGTGCTGTGTGTACTTATGCTCATGGAGATACTTTGATAAGTCAGTTTGCCAGGAGACCGATGCTCGTTTGAATCAATGTAAGCTGTGAATGAGTTGTGTATTGAATGAAGTGAAATGAAATGTTGGCCCTCATGACGCGAATGAGCTTCGCAAAACACATGTCACTGGATGTCTGGCTGTCTGCCGGAGGATACCAACAACAAGAAATAGTTTATACAGCACTCGACCAGCTCAACAGAAGGTTGAGTGAACTCTGGCCAAGTTGGCAGACTCTAAGGGATGTGCCAAAACGCCCTTGGATCGATCAGAGTTCATCTCAAGTCATAAGCTATCTTGATGGAGTTTTTTTAGAACTTTATTAGGTGGTACGATTGCCTTGTCTTTATTTTCTTTTGTTTCTTTTGGTTTTAGAACTATAAAAAAGATACAATTGTATATATTCTTTATTTTAATTTTCAACTATCAATAATTAAATTTTCCTTTAGTGTATGGTCTGCCAGTTTTAAACTCTCCCATTATAATTCTCGGTTATACAATCTTCCACAAACTTACAGTTCACTCTCCTCATACACAACACAGATTAGGTTCGCCACCGCCTGGCCAAGACAAAGAGAAATGGCTGAAACAATAAACTTGGAAAAACACACGCAAAACACTTGCGTGTTGAAGCCACATTTCAATTTCATTTTCATGCAACTACACTTTTATTTTAATTATATATTCTCAGTTGGTTGGCTGGCCGAGGGGAGTTCGGGGTTACTTAGTTGGCTGAACATATGAAGGCTTTTTTCATAATTGGCCTGTTCGCTTGTGTTAACAACTTTTCTTTTCTCCCGAAAATGAACTTATAAATTATACATTGACTAATTGCATTTAATAAATCCCAATCCCACTCCAGAGTGTGATCTCATTTAATCTGGATGGAAATTCGTTGGCCGCTTTTCAGCTTTAATTATCGTATAATGCGTTAATATATCTACATACCTCTCTCTCTCTGAATTTCATTTTTGTTTTTCACATTGCGTGTGATTACCAAGTGGCTGCCAGAGAACATATTTATATTTTTACTATGCCTAGCCCAGAATTTACTTAATTTCCCTAACACTTTGCAATGTTTATATGTCTAGACATGGTCTCTGGCCAGTTTTCTCCTGAAATTAGTCTCTTATTTATGCGGTCATTGTTTTAATTTGGAATATTTTCGAGTTGAGGGACTCGGCGGTATACTGGGAATATGGTTATGGGCCAAAGAATAACCCAGGAGTCTCATTACAGAAGGCGTTGAACCTACCATTAAATTATTACCCATTTATTCTTTATGTATATTTGAATCGTGAGCATCACCTGTTCCCCTCGAAATAATTTGATACATTTTTCGATCAAGAAGGTCTTTGTTTTACTCGTTCTGTTGAATCTTTATACATATGTATGTATTTGCCTGCTGTTGTCAATCTGGGCCTTATTACTCACATTACAATATACATATGTACATATGTAAGAGTTATACCTTTGTTTATACTTCCAACACATTTGCACGAGTGAGTGGCAAACAAAGACGATTCGAGTATATTTTATGTGGACATAATAAAAAAAAATGCATTACATCAACAGCTTCTGGGTAAGCTTTTAAAAAATGTAAAAAAGAAAGACAAATGGATGTACTGTATATTAAACAAAAACATCTTTTAACGAGATAAAAGATCGCTATTCTACTGAAAGAAAAAATTTGCAATATTTTAATTATAATAATTTGACAAATCATTAATTCAAATAAAACTTTAAATTGATTAAAATTATTATTGTAATAACTATTGAATTAATTTTCAAGTATTTTTTAAAGGTGTTTCTTTCCCAGCTTATTAAGCAATTTAGTATGAGTTCTAAAGTATTATTTGGAATCATTAAATACTGGTAGCAACACTAAAAATTAATTTAATATTAATAGTTTTAAATAAATGTGAAAAATTATAATATTTTTAATTAATATATATTATCTATTTTTATTGCAGGTAAGCTATAAAATTCTACATCCGACTAAATATACACCTGCATCTGTATAACTTATTTCCAAAGGTTAGTCAAGGACATTTTTAAAAGCCAACAAACTAAATAGTTTTTTTTCCGCCTAAACAGTTGTTTTTCTACTTCTTCTTTTTTTCTACAATATTTTTCTATTTCAACAGAACCCATTACATTTACCTAATTGATTTTCAAGCGAACCTTAAAAGATAACAATTTTTACTGACATATGTTGGTTAAAACCATAATACTTGGCCACTGAGTCATGCTGATTCTGATAAGTTAGGACAAAGCTGTGTGCTAATCGCTATTGCTCTCACATAAAATGATTGATTGTTTTTAATCTGAAGAGCAATGCTTCATTGTGGGCACCGCTTAAATATAAATTTTTTATTTCTTTGTGCAGTTAGTCATTGTTGACAGTTGCTAGCTAGGGTATTATTTTAGTTCATAAAAACACTCAAATTTAACTGCAAATTGCGATTAGTAAATGGAACTGCCACAAAATGATGAATTTTCTATAAATTGAAACTGAAACTTTTATGAACTGTTAATCCTTGGTAAAAGTAATGAGACTCCAGACATTAATAGACATTTTGCCAGTAGGCTGTTAGCATTCAGAAATCTCCCTGCAAGTTGCAAATAACTAATTAGTGGATTGTATATTTGGTGAAATATAATAAAGTAATTAACAAATGAATCAAAGAGAAACAAAGTAAGCATTTGTGTGTACATATCATTAGCGATTGTGGAATATGGAGCGTGAAGATTTTCACCCCGAAAAAAAATATGTCTCAAAGTCTACATTTTACGAGCCATATTTTCGGGAAAGTCATTGTGTGAATTACGGCCCCATTAAGGGGAAAAAGTAGCCTAGCGAAAACAAAGGCCGACACCTCATGTACTGGAACAGGCCTCCCCTTGGCAAGCCTTGTAGTCACCGCAAGATACAAGATACAAGCTACAAGATATATTTATTATTAATTAGTCTGAGTGAGTCACAGAAGCGGTGGGCTTATCTTGTACTCTAATTTAGGTTTTTAAAGAGATAACATAATATGCGTAATATTTTTGATTATTTTATTTGGTGATAAAATATATACAATATCAATAGCTCCTAACCAATGACTCAGCTTTGAATTTATTATAGAATATATTCATAAATTCGTAATATACCTTAGAAGACACCTTTATTTACCTCTGATGTTGTATATAAAATCCTTTTTTTATTGCTCAAATCTGCTGCTATTATATTTATCTTTCCTTTATACATTTCCGCCCTGGGGGATAACCTAGCTTTGTTCGCTTTATGTTCTAGGTATGACTTTGTTCACTTGCCTCATACTGGCTCGACTTTGACTTTACATCCTGTTCCTGGGTCGCATCCGCCTGCTCCAGATTTTCATAAACTCCCTGTTTATCGTGTATACACGACATTTTCGCTTTTCACAGAAACCAAACATAAAGGGAAAGACTCAGAAGTATGTGACAATCCTTTTACATAAACCTGCCTCATATGTGTCCCTGTGTCCGCTTAGCATTCATTTATAACCATAACTGTCAGTGGACTCCTGGACTCCGACCAGGAGCACTCAACGATAGACATTCCGGGGGGAAGCATCGCATTAAATTGCAGACGTGCCCCGGCGTTTTTTGACTGCAATTTAAAAGAAAATCAAAACCAGGATGGAAAAAAACGGCAGAAGCATTTCAATTTACATTTCCAGTCACGTACACGGCGACAACAGAGAGACAAACAAACAAAAAAAAAGAGTGAAGAGGTACAATAATAAAAAAAAAGTAATAATTATTTAAGTCGTCTGCGGACAGTCGACGCCACCCGCAGCCAGAGGGGACACTGTCGATTTTGAAATTAATTTGTTGCACACACTTACAATCCCCGTAACCGAGAAGCTTTGTCGCGGACTAAACCCCCCCATGAAACGGTGCTCGAGACCCGCCCAGGCGGATGCTTATGCAAATTACTATTTGGGATTGTATATATGTGATATGTGTGACCTTTTTGAGCGGCGAATCCGAAACGGAAATTGCCTTGAATTGCCCGAAATTGAAAGTAAAATTGTGCTACAAGAAAATAATCGAAAAACCCGACGCCCATCGATTTTTTTTGTTATTGTTGTGGCGGCGGCGGCGGCGGCTTACTAAGGATTTCCCTTGGCCTGGTCATGTTCAACGTCATTAGCCAGGGCCATTAATTTCAGAGCACAATTAAACTGCAGTTAGCCAGTTGGGGGACCCACTGCGTCAACCTTCCCCCCACCGCCTGGTCACGCAATGTGCATTCTTAATATAGAACAACCTCCATGGAGCTCCTAAGGCCCTTTTCCGGCAGGACAGTGGGCAGAGCCTGTCGGAATGCAACGCCACAAAGCTTATAAAAAAATACTTGCAGAGCTATTAATAAATTATCAACAAAAATGCCAGAGGGGATTCGAAAAGGAATTCCGGATGCAAACTTAAATAGAAAACTTTGGGCTTTGGGGTTTGGGTTTTCCCACATTTCCTTACAAATATTTAATTTGTATTTTATACATAGAACCCGCTTCTTATGTCTGGGTATTTTCCACTCAATCATTCTATAAAAAAACATTATCTTATCCTGTCATTTAACCAGACATCATTCCCTATTAATTGCTTCGCAGAAAAATGTATTTCACATTTAAGTAATTAGTTTTCCGCTTGACTTTCCCTTTTGTCAACTTGTGTTTAGCCTTCAATCATTTTATATGTGCCATATATCTAAGCCATATTGGTTTATATCGCTAATTGCTATGGTATTTTCACCGACTTGTTTGCGGATCCACTTTGATGTTCTGGTCGCGTCAGATTGCAATTTATTTTATATTTCCAATGTCCAACACTCAATCTGTTGTGTGTTTAGCCAAAGCTCGGCCAGAGGTAATCCTTCACGTGGCGTTTCCTTGGCGGAATTTAATGGGCATTAGTCAGGCAACCGACAGGATTTTCTGCTGTGTCGCTGACAGGTTTTTTATTATTACTTTTTTTTTCAATTTAAAGCACCTCGCCGAGTTCTGTTTTAACTACAGTCAGTCGTCGTCGTGGCACGAGGAAATTGCAAATGATAAAAAATAATTGATAGCTACAAACAGGGAACGTTGTTTACATTAATTGAGAGTGTGCAAGTCTGGACTTTAGAGCATTGCCTAGTATGTATGAGTATCTCGGGGCTTATTTGCCTTTTTTTGCTGCCCCCGCCAACCCCCCCAACCAAAGCTGATAAAGTTCGCCCCGAGCCGGTTGTCCCCCTGCCCCTTTTGCCAAAGGGCTGATAAGAGCTCCAAGAGTGACTTTTGGCTTTTATTGGTTTAATTATAGTCGGAGGAGGAGCACACACATATAATCTGACATATTAGGTTTATAATACAAATGGGTTTTTGGGGTTATCGTAAACGGAACTTGGTGTTCCTTTGTGTTATTTATTTTAGTTGAATGCATAAATAAATTGAAAGTAAAGTTTAATATTAAAAGAAAAATTATAAAAATGAATTCTATAAATTCAAATTCATATATTCATTACAGTAATTACAAAAATAGCAAGCAGCTAAATGAAACTGAAATGCAATCTTCTTTCAAATTGAAAATAAATAAATAAATTTAATAAGAATAAATATAATAAGAAATAAGAATTAAGGTAAATAAATCTTCTTTCAAATTGAAAATAAATAACTAAATTAAATAAGAATAAATATAATAAGAAATAAGAATTAAGGTAAATAAAAATTTCTATACTCTATATTTCTTTCAATTTTTCTTTGTTTTGTTCTCAGAAATCTGGGTCAGCTTGAAGGTCCTTTGTCTCTCTCCTTGAAGAGTTCGGTAATGGATTTCAATTATGAATATATAGCATCCTCAATATAATTAAGTATTTGCAAAGAGTTTTCCTTGTTGGCCCACATTATTGACATTTATTGTGTTCTCGGTTCATTGTGCGAGTATTTACTCGCCATTTGTTAGTTTATTGACCAGGGTCAACGGAAGCCAGCTGTCGCTCTGTCTTTCTCTATCCCAACTCATCGGCGGGGGTTGTACGTATTGCGTCAGCATCGTCAACGTTGCGTATGAGCAATGAAAACGAAAATGCTCGGGATTTTTTATGGCTTTAGCGACTACTTAACACGATTATTATTCTTTTATTCCTATTCGTTTTGTTTATAATGCATTAAAAAGGGGGAATAAAAGTGCATTAGCGAAATGTGTATGGGGTCAGGGTTGCTTATCATAATAAATTCGAAGACACTAAAATGCAAATAACCTTTTGGGTGCATTCCTTCACCCTGTAAGCCCTACAGTTGTGCCCCTTTTTTTTGGCCCAATGCCAACACTCAAATGGTCTGTGTCACTGGGCCCACCTAAAGGCAAACAAAGCCAAACTATTCCAAAATAAAAGGTCAGGCAAGAAGATGAAATGGTTGAGAATAAAGGATTTCTTTTCTTTTTTCCAGATTTGATTTATTGAAATCCAGTTACTTTCGATTTCGTAAATTATTTCCACTTCAAGGAAAACTGATGATGATTCAGAAGACAAAAAACCCCAATTATTGACAAATTATATATAAACAAGAAAAACGCTGGCCATGATATCATTGATTTTTCCATTTTCAATGGGAAATCCGAAAAAAAAAAAAAGAAAATCTGGTTTAAGTGGTCGAGGCAAGCCAATGGAAATACCTGCTGTTTACTACTGCCGGCGGGGAGGGGATTTTGCACAATTCGCTTTTGCGCTTAGTTTGCAAAAACATAAACATTAATTTCGGCACTAAGTACACAAAAGGCTTTTGGCCAAAATGAATCTTGGCATAGCTCCGAGTCGGAGCCACGTCATAAATTTACTTAGCGGCAACATTTGTTTACCATGCCATTGCGATGACGTTGTCAGCTGTCGCTATCTCTTCATCTGTATCTGTATCTATATCTATGGCTGTATCTGTATCTGTAAATGTATTGGCATGCCATCAGTTCGATATATCTATCAGATAACACTGGCGCAAAACAATAAACATTCGTTTGATTTGCTGGCCTCTTTTTTCACACAAACAGTGCAAATGTTTACTGTGGCCATATATTAGTTATAAATATAAATGCTCATCGGCCATATAGAACAATGGGAAAGCACTCAGGTGAGAGCTTCGAGTACATTATCGAGTCTAGGCTTACAGCTCACATTTGTGCACAGATGATAATACAATTATGATATAACAAAATGCTGATCTAACATCGCGATCGAGTCACGAAGGGGTCTCCGGGTTCCGGGTCCCCTCCCAGCTTTTCACATTACCCCACTGATGTCATCTTCCCATTTCATTTCATTTCATTTCCTCTGCTCCATTGGAAAAGCAGCCAACTGGTAGTTGCGTCTGCCTTTTTTTTATCGTTTATAAAACTGGAGCTGACATTTGACAAGTGAAACACTTTCGTTTTAAATGCTTCCCTCTGCCAGCCCTGTCGACATGGACACATGGCAATGTCGCCAGCCTTGGTCATTGCGATAACTGAAAATGCTGTTACCAAGTCGCGAATATGTAGGTTTTATATACACATATATTCGCGGTACTTGTATACCCAAGGGAGCTATATATGTACTAAGCGGAACCCCATTTATTATATTTATGATAAGTTAAGAAAGCGATGCAATGGAAAGCGAATTATTATGCACAAGAGATTTCTTTTTAAGAGAATTTATTTTTAAAAATAATTACGAATTTTTTAGGAATTATAAATTTATTTAGAAGTCTTATATTTTGTTTGTTTCCATTTAAATCTCTTAACTTGCTTCATACCAAAGTGTTTTACAATTTAAACGTCAGGTTTAAAGGTTGTATTAGCTAGTTGCCCTCCATTAAAAAGTACTTGGCAATGGTTAAGCCCTAAATCAAAGAGGCAGCAGCAGTAAAAACGTTGCTCCTTTTTATGACCTGCTGCCGGGTGCAACAGTTTTTTTTTTTCTGCTCACCTTCTTGGACTCCTTTTGGGTCATTTATTGCGCAATTTCAGTTGCAGACACTTCAACTTTGAGCGAAATGTGGGTCAGGCTGCCTTTGATATTTTTGCACTAGTTTAAATGTAATGACGATGGCGGCACCCGCTTTTCACAATCCTTGGAAGGATTTTTAATGACGACACTAACGCCACGCTTTGTCCTCTCTATGCCAGAACAGGCGTTCTTTTTGGGTCTGATAATGCGGGTAAGCTGACACAATTACCCATGCCCCCGCAGCCAGGTGCAATGGCACTCCGGAGGCGAAACCTCATTAACACTTCAGCAGCACATCCTTGATCCGCTCAAGAGACAGGGGCTCCGTGGCAGTAGGGAGTTGAGTTGTGGAAATTAAGTTTGCAAGCTTGATGACAACAAGCTGTGGGTGGGGTTTGTTCCCAGTGAGTGTGGGAAGGAGCTGCTGTGGAGGTACGTAGGTGGTTTATGGCCTAGCAGAACAGCCCTAATGAGTCAGTTGTCGCCTAATGGTCGCCAAGTTATATAACGATGTTAAGCAGGGGGGCATATGTGTGGGCAGAAACTTTGAAAACATCCTCGTAATAAATGTAAGAGCACTTTCTCCTCAGTGTCCGTCTTAATTGGATTTGGAGGATTGCCCCTCCAAGTACGGCGGTTGACCTTCAGAGTTAAGAAGTTTAAACACCTTGAGAGTCTGTGCTCGTTAAGGAACCATTGCCTGCTTAGCGGTTGACCTGGAAGATGTATATACATGACTTAGGTAACTCCCCAAAGGCCAAAGGTTTATTGATTTAACCCAAGGAAAAAGGCCAGAATGTTCAGCTTGCAGTTGCCGCCTGGCATGCAAAGTTATCAAAGGTTAAGTGAACCTTCAAACTGCTTTACAAATTTTTGTAATATTTTTAGTTGGGTTTTGGGAACTTTTAACTTTATTGAATTTAATGGGGCTCCTCTACAAATTTATAAAATGCATTTAAAATTATTATTTATTTATAGTAGTTTAGATTGTTCTGCTTCCCTTATTGCTAACCTCATCTTGAGTTTAAATCTTTATCCATTAACACAACTTTGCCTCAAAGCCAAGGTCAATGTCTCGGCTTGGCTGACTCAAGCCCCCTTGCACTCCACAATGCCGCCCATTCTTCTTTTAATGTTGAACTTGCTTTGTCCCAAGTTAAAGAAGAAAATCACTCAAGCATCCCTTAAATCAAGACACGTGCTGCCAGTACTCTTGTTAAAGCAAAGAGTTCACAGTTTGAAAGGTTAAGATTTTCTTCTGGGAAAACTTTAAATTTATTTTAATTTACATCAATAGCTTACACTATTCTATCAAAAGGTTTTTGTTAAAATTTTGTCAATTGTAACTCCTGTAATATTTTTTCATGGAAAAGTATCAAAATTAAATGTCGAAATGTTTTTTCTTGGAAAAAAATCAAAATTATTTCCCAGTAAAAAGAGCGACTAGCAATCAGCTAAAATCAAACATATTCTATATTAAAAATAGGCATTTAAAAAATTTATTTCTGTATGTACTTTTCCTAGAAACACTATTTCGCTTTTGATTTTGTGTGTTTACATTTTTTTTGGAATGCTGCTTTGGCAGTTAATTTATGGGCCAATTTGAAATAATGTTTGCACTGCATTGAAGACCCCAGAACACGCATGGAATGTACTTATCGGCCGTTCCAGGGCACCCCGCGCTTATCTTTATGGGCCCAGTCACTCAGTCACTCACTCAGCCGACACTCGGGTCGAGCGGATGACCTCGCGGCTCTTGGCTTTTTTTTTTTTGGCATATGCCGGCATATGTTTTGCCCCCAACTGATCTGATGCGATCCAAACCGAACTGAATTCGTCTGAACTGAGAACTCTTGGTTGTGTTTTTTGCTTTACACATCATTAGGGCTCAAATATTTTGAGGAAGATGAGAGAGGGACTTCTTGGGATTTGTTGCTCTGGCAGATCACCCGTCAAGATGAGAAGATCTGCGGGCAACATGCAAAATCATTGCGACATGTGTGCAACAGCTGCAGCGGGGCGAACACTGGGTCGGGCAGCGGAAGTACAACCCAAAACGAGGTCGGATCGAAGAGATTGTGTTGTTCAATATTCATAATAATCGCCCTCTGTATACATGTAAAAATATTTAGTATCTGACATAATCTGTATGTTTTTCTTATGCAATTTTAACTCCTCGATCACCCCTCGCTTGGGGACAACCAGCCCACATGTGACGACTGCCACCGTCACAGCCAGCTAATTTGGTTTCTCTATCGCTTGCTTGGCGTTTTCAAATTGCCGTTATCAAGTTTGTCGCATCTGGTCGAGGCTGATTAGTGAAACAGATACTATCATTGTCTGGAGGCGCGATTTGAAGCCAGCTCGTGGACGACCTGGGAAGCTTGCTGAATCCCATTATGCTTTGACGGAATTAATTACGGGAATTTGCTCATGGACTTGGCCTCCAGTTGACGCCTACGCCAAAGCGAAAAAGAACCTAATAGGTAGCTGGCAGTGGAAAAGTGGGTGGGGAAATGGGGAAAACAGAGAAATGCAGTGTAATGCAATGTAATTGTCTGGCAAAAGATATTCATATGTATGTTGCCATAAGAAATGCATAGAAACTAATAGTTAGAAGATAAAAAACGCCATGACAAATGGAATGTTGAATAGATAAAATAATGGAAATATAATTATAATTTAGATAGCATTTAGTGTTTAATGGACTTATGACAATTGATAATTATAATTGTTAAAGAAAGCCTATCAACTCAATGATTTCATGTTATTAAGAGCCATTTGTGGGAATGTTTGGGAGTGCAAAAATAAGAGAATATGTTTATAAAGACGTTTCTCTTAAAAATATATAACATATTTTTTTACTCTTTGATTTACTTCAACTGTAATTAATTTATAATCAACTTAAGTCCGGCTTAAATATTTAAAATATTCACGTATTTCCGCTACTCATTATATGCCCCTTATCTATGTTAACTGGACCAAGTCTTACATTTCTCTGTAATGTTGAAAATTACAATAATTTTAACACTTCCGCCATTTCATGTGCCTGCCTCCCCCACACACACCACACACTCACACACACCACCCGCAAATACTTTGTTTACAGCATGCCTGTCATCGAGTGGCGCCAGCTGTTCGGATTGCTGTTTGTTGTTTGCCTGCACTCTGGTTTTGCCAACTTTTGCGCGGTGGCCAATTTGAGGCACAGTCAGCCAGTCGCACCCAAGTTGAATTAAGAATTCGCATTCGCTCATTTACAGGGAATTGTGTTTGTATTTTTCAAGAAATATTTGCTAATTTCCCTCTGTGTCAGTCCGCCTGTCGCTAGATATGTTTGTTTGTGTGATGATCGCCTGCTACTGCTGCTGCGTCATTGTTAATAAATAGACACCTTGCCCGCTAAAAATGTGGCAATGATGAGGCAAGGTAAAGGTCAATGTGACATAATCAAAATTGTTCGCTTCGGCCTGTTAATTTTTTTATTTTTCCCCCGTTTTCGTGACATTTGAACAAAGGTTTAATAACGTTTTATTGAAGAACAATTCGGCAATCAAGTAGCAATTATTGTACCTCTAATCAAAGTGTCAGTTTGCCAGTTTCGCCAGATTGGAACGAACTCGAGTCTCTCATTAAAAGCCAATTTAGGGCTTGCCCTGACTCTCGGCAGTCCTCGTACACTTGCCCCTAATGGAAAGGATACTGAGCGTCTATTAACAATGTTGCATGTTTAAGTTTTTCAAAGGAGTGCCCAAGTGTCCAGCTTTGGGACTGAAGGAAACAAAGCTAAGGAAAGTCAGTTAATCAGTTAGTGGGTCAGAGATTTCACATGCCAGTGGGCAATCCCTTTTAGGAAGTCCTTGCCCGAAGCAGCTCCACTCAGCGAGAAGTAAGTTTTACTTTAAACTTGCTGTGCTCGCGGGGGGATTGTTTTTTGGGGGTGCGGACTCAGAAACCAACCCCCGAAACGAGGGAAAACTAAACCAAAACGAAATCACCTAAATCGACACTCTCCCAGCCAACATTTCATCGAGGGAAATGGGGGGGTGTAAGTGGGTTAATGGTTTTGGGTCCCTGATTGGTTTTCGCAATGTTTATCCTCTCGATTGGTATGGCTAATGCGTGTGTAATGGACATAATTGGCGGAACAGGGATTTGTTTGCTTTATGGAAAGTGACTTATGGTTATTATGAAAATCTATAAACGAAAATTAAGGTTCGATTCCCCACAATTGTTTCCAAACGCCCACAGTTTTGCCTTGCCAGCAAATGTATGCAAAAAGGTGACCTCATTTAGTTTGCACTTCGACAGCAAGCAATTGAATAAAATCGAATAAAATGGCCAAACTGCTTTAATATATATTAATTGAGTTCAAATACATACAGAGATTCTTGTCAGCGGTTCCCAGAATCTCGGAAACCCAATTAGTCATCAATCTAAATGCGAATCAGTTGTCCCAAGACGCCACAAACGACCTGCGATAACATAAAGCACAGACCAAAACCAAGGAAAATGGCAAACAATAGTCGACGCCAAGTAAATGCGTCACTGATTCAGTATAATTCAAGAAGAGGCGTCCCAAATCGCTCGGAATTATATGGTAAATATTTGCATCAAGTGCCAAGCTCTTGGCGATGAAACAGCGCCACTCTGGTCATGCGATTCCCAATTGCGTGTTTGCCATTCTTAATTGTTTACGCGTTGTTGGCTTAATTAAAGGATATGCACTTATTAAGGATGGTTGGCGAAAAAATGATTGACTGACAGGGACTTGTTATTTAAGCGCCCTTAAAAGTATTTCTATGTTGTCAGGTGGCGTATTTTAAGGTGTCCATCAACATAGAAAAGTTGATTTATTATGCTGATGTCACAGCGCTAAAAAGTGGATCTCGTTTTGCAATAGAATTTCTTTTAAATATTTTATGTTTAATTTTGTATTCAGGTATTATGTTGCGGTTGACAGATTTTTAAAAATTATACTTTAGATTTATGTTTGAAAAAGGCTACAAAAACTATATACAATTGAGGCACAAAGATATATCCCCTTAACGAATAACTGCAGAAAATATATGAAAAGAAAGCCATGAGCCAAAAATCCATAAATTAAATTGCTAAATGAATTTATTCTTAATATTTTTTCGGACGGAAATTATCGCGCACAAAATTACACAACCGGGCACCTACTTTTGACATTTATTGCTTACAAATTTGCACAATTTTTAATTGATAAAATTCTCATAATACCCTATTTTTCCTCTGCTTACTGTACTTGCAGCTGGAAAGTGTTGCTTGCCCCCGGACCCAGCAGGCGGCAGCACCATCACCAGTATCGCTGGTCAATAAACCCACCGTTTCGCCCTAAAAATGGCAGTCAAATAATCAGCCCAAGAAAATCAGCAATACAACTGCTCAACCAAAGCGGCAACCATAACATTTCAAGGAAGGACACAATATACAGCAATAAAAGCTTAGAGCACAGCAGAAAGCGGGTCCTGTCGATTGGAGGCGGTGCATCGCAACCGCCAAAGATCCTTTTTTCCATCCAATCCTAGCAGGACTGCTAAAAATCTCGCATTGTTGGAGAGGAATTGATGACACTTCTTGGGCCTAGCGCCCCTGGCATGGCCTTTATGATGAAAAAGAAGAAGTACAAGTTCAACGTGGAAGTGCAGCTGCAGGATTTAGTGGAGGTGGCCCTGGTGAATGAGGTGTTATTTGCCAAAATACGACTGCTCGATGGCGGGTCCTTTCAGGAGTACAGTAGTCGGTAAGTTTGTCACTTTTAAATTTTTTGTTGCATTCTAATATCAAATCACATTTAAAGGGAGGATGTGCGGAACCATCGCGTGGAGTGGAACCGCAGCTTCGAGTTCCCCTGCAAGATGAGTGCAAATGCCTCGACCGGTGTCCTGGATCCCTGTCACTTGCGCATCTCGATACGCAAGGAGATGAAGGGCGGACGCAGTTACTATAAGCTGGGTTTTATCGACCTCAATCTTGCCGAGTTCGCCGGCGCCGGCCTCACCTCGCGTCGCTTTCTCCTCGAGGGCTACGACTCCCGTCATCGCCTGGACAACTCGATGTTGCGGGTGAGCATCAAGATGCACATGCTGAGCGGCGACATTCTCTTCAAGGCGTAAGTAGTATTTGGCCATAAACTCTGGTGAACTCGTAATAACTTTTCTCTGCAGCCCCACGCCCAGTCTGAAGAGCAAGCAGAGCAAACCCTCCATGGATGATTTGGCCAATGCAGCCACCGGAGTGGGTTTGCAGACACCAACGGCCACTGCTCTGCCCAGCATAGGCAGCGGTAGCGGTGGTTCGGCCATTCCCCTGGGCGGTAGTGGAGCCACATTGGGCGGAGTACCCAGCAATCAGTCGCTGCCGGGAACACGGCCCGTGTCCACCACAAAGGAAGAGGGTGAGTACTACTTATGATCTGTGGTTAATTCCGAGAACTATATGTACAGAGTTTCATAATTAATCTCGTGATATATCGACCGATGAACAATCTAACCTTTAAAATCTTTGCAGAGTTCGACGCACAGGCGTTGCTAGCGGCCATTGTGACGGACTCCGGGCTGTCAGAGTCCTCGGAGTCGGCGGTAACGTTGACCACGGACAATCTGCAGCAACACGCCGCCGCTGCCGCTTCTAATGCCACCACGCCGGTGACCCAGGCAATTCCGGGGCTGGGGACAATCGGCAGCAACAACTATGGGACAACGGGTGTAGGCATCGGCTTCACCGGAGGAGGCAACGCCACACTTCTGGAGATGGGTCATTCGAGGAATTCCAGTAATACTAGTCAAGTGAGTTTATTTTTTTTAGATTGAACAAGCCAAGTCATACTTATATCTATATGCTCTCTTCTCCAGATGTCAAAAGGTTCGGGGTATAGTAGTTTTTCGCACAGTCAGCATTCAAGGCAGAGTTCCGAGGGCGATTCGGGACATGCTAGGTGAGTGAAGAAGTCTTTCTTTCTATAAAATGCTATTTTGTAAAAAGCCTCCGACCTACTTTCTTGTATAATTAATTTTATTATATTTTTTGCCTACGATTCGTGTAAGCGTAATCTTATTTCAATAACATTTGATATTAAGCTACGAAGCTCTAATCTCCTTAAATGCGCTATATATGTACTTACAAATCTACTTAAATTGTATCTAATACACACTCTTCTACACTAAAGAAAATTAATACTTTTCACATGCGACAAGTCTCTGTTTTGACTAGGCTAAAAAAAAAACTAATGCAACCATTGCTCGTTTCATAACAATACAAAATATTCGATAAACAACAAATAACCGAACAACACACCACTGTCTTTAGTTAGTTAGTTAGTCTTAGTAGTATTTTCATTTTATTTTAGTTTTAATTTCAATACAGTCGAACCCACCTTTATATTTAAATTATTTTATTTAAATGCGACTTCCGTCTTTATTTATAATTAGTTTGTTTTTTTTTAATGCGACTTTAGTCTAAAAAGTCAGCAAAAATTTAAAGAAGTATTTTAGGATAACATTAAATCGGTATTCTTTTTTATATAATTTTAGATTTTTATAAATTTTATTGAGACATTTACAATACAAGAATTTTGGTTTCTATTTCGATAATATTAATATTTTCACTTTAAATTCCTTGTTTTGTTGATTTTTAAATTTGGAAAAATTCAACCATTTGCTATTTTCAATATAATTAACTAGAAGTGCTTTGTTTTCATTGAATATTTATTGATGGTTCGGCTGTATATTCTTTTTTATATATAAAAAAATATATAGTATTTATTGAATTCTTTATTTTAAGGTATTTTAAGCATTCTAGCTAAATATGTAATTGCAAGTTACATGCTTTATGCTGAAAATATTCGTGCTGAAACCGTGGGGAATATTATTACTGCATATTAATTTTGTGCAATATTAAATCGATTTTATTTATCAATTCTTAGTACCAACCCTTCCGTTGGTTTTCCTTTTTTTAAATGTACTGCCAGGCGCCATCTCTGCAATATCCTAGCTCTGCTGGCACTTCCATTAGGAACTCAGGGCCATCTAACCAGACACAATCACTTCCAGAACAAGGTCCGTCCCCTCAGCTCTCCTCACACTCGGAAACCGTTCCGTTCAATTATGTTATGCAAATTTTTCGTTAGTACTCTGCCCGCAATTGTGCAGGGCTGCGGATGCTGCAGACGGCAGCATGCAACAAATTTCTCATTGCAAAGTTTAAGGTCAGACGACACGCTTTATATCTTTGTTGTTCCCATGACCAGACCGGCTGGCTCCTAGCTGGTGGCTGGTGGTTCACTTGCATGTTGGCTGCTATTCAAAATAACAGAAAGAAAAAAAATCCATGCACACATGCAGTCAGCGATTAGCGGGGGGGTAAAAAGCAAATGAAAACCGTTGAGCCAAGGAAATGGTTTTGTGCTGAAATATGAATCTGATGACTTCATCAACTGGGGCTGGCGTCATGAGGCGGACACAAAGGTCGCTTGTCCTGGGTTTTTCCTTCAGAAAGTCAATTTTCTACTTGTGGCTTTTGCCCTTTTGCCTGACTGAAGCTGAAGAAAGTTTGTGAGCTCAAGTAGAAGGTTTATAAAATATATATATTAGTTTATAGAATCTGATTGAGTTTCATCTCTTCATGGACTAATGGTTAAGGTTGCATTAATATGTTTAGAATGTTATATATATTTTAGTATGGTTACAAGGTTAAGGATTAATACTTACCCTGGTGTTTCTTATTGGTTCTCTAATATATGGTCTCTTAAAGGCTACCTTATAATTTATGTTAGATTAACCCCTTAAAGTTTTAGATACTTACGTTAACCTAATTTCTTTCTAAATTATTTTAACACCATTTTTGTTTTCTTTCTTATTTTTTTTATACTAAATTTATGTGCTTTGTATATATAACAAAATGGGGTAAATGGACAACTAACCAACCAACCGCCCAACAAAATCTCTCCAATAACATAATCCGATCCGATTAAAAATTAAAAAATAAAAATCAATAAACGACTGTCGCCCAAATCAAAATCAACAAAAAATTATAGTCGTTTTAGAAAATCCGTTTCTCTTCTCAATAGACTTAATCAGAGAGCAATAAATGCCATGAAATTGAGTATTCCGCATGGTCGTCATCGCGGGCAAAAGGCTTCTCTGGACCAGCAACAGCCGCCCATTGTTCTTCCAGTGGTTTCCAAGACCACCCACCTCAGCCTCAGCACAACGATTGAATATGTGAGCGAGGAGCAGCTCTACCAGACTCCTAACGCCACCATGAACAGCACAGTCCAGGAGACATTAAATTTCGAGGACTTCCGCACCCCAATGGCCGAGATTGGACCTCCCCAGTTCCATCCGCTGGGCGGGGGAACACCCTGCTCCACCTATCGCAGTGCTGGATCTCCATCGCATGCCACACAGTATTACGACAGCGGAGAGGCGAGCGACACAGACGAGTACCTCAACGAGGATTCGGGTGACAACGACTCCGGGTTGGAGGAAAACTATCATACGCCGCGCGTGGCCAAGATCAAGTCGATGGAGAATCTATCCATTCTTGAGATGGAGTTTCATAAGGCCTCCATGGAGCTGGATCGTAACTCGCCGCGGCGACTCAAGCAGCTGGCGGAGCGTGCACAAATACCGAAGATGAAGTCGCTGAATAATCTCTGCTTCGATGAGTACGCGGAGCAGGCGGTGCGCGAGGAGTTTCAGCGCATGCACGAGCAGTCGCTGGAGGAGCGGCTGCGTTTCCAGCAGCATCATCATTTGCGCAAAAATTCCACCGCCTCAAATGGATCGGCGGGAAAGCTGTTCGTGAAGCACTTCAGCCACCAGAGCCACCACCACATTAAGGTGGGCAACGCCAAGTTCATCGGCCAGGATGGCGGCAACGACAGTTCCCAGTCGCAGCAGTATCCCATTCAGAAGATGCGTTCGATGGGCACCATACCGGACATCGTTAGCGAGCGCATCGAGGCGGATCCATTCCTCACGCCGACAACCGAACGAAAACCGAATTTCCCGCGCCTCATCCAGTCGGCGGAAAAGCCGGCGCTGGGCAGTAGCTACGTGAATCGTTTGCTTACCTACGATGTGGTGGACTCGCCGGCGGAATCGTTTGCCAGCTCAATGCCCTTCATGTCGCGCACACCCTTCGAGCGAGCCTATCGACGCAACATCCTGCAGGGCAGCTCCTCGACACCCCTGGCCAACCAGGACCCCTTCGTGGTGCGACCACATTCCACGAATGCTGCCTACGAGCTAATGAGGTGCGTCGCGCTTTGATTACCAACCAAGTCAAGCAAAAAAAGACCCAAGTATTCCATTAACTAGCTGCATAATCAAACAAATCGGGCAAAAGGTTGCTCGTCACCCGTTCAAAGTTTCTCGTTAATAATCGTTAGTCATCTTCTAGACTGTGTTCCTGAATGTTTAGCCTAAGATGCCGCTTTCGCGACCTACTAGTCCTAGTCCTAGTATAGTCCTGGTCCTTGGTATTGGTCCACTGCCCCACATACACAGCTGTTTCGTTGTTTCGTTTCCATTTAACATATCCTGTCACCTGTTTTTCGTTACTTGTTCGTTTGTTTCGCTTTTGTTCCCCTTTGGGTTTGTTCCAATTTCTACTAATCACTTATGGGCTTTAGTGAGTACTTATCTTGGGTTCGAGTACTTCTTAAGGTAGACGTAAGTAATGTTTGTTTGCAGAGTTATAAAAAGATTGTAAAATATTTATGGGAGTAAGGTTAATACCACTGCCATTCTAACTTACAACACAATCCTAATCAATACAAACAACTCTATTAATGATCTAATCAACACCAATCAATTAACCAATGACAAAAGGGGTAAAATTGCAGCTTATTAATATTTTTATATAAATAACGAAGAAAAAATGTAGCTGAGGTTAGATTTTATTCAAATTTAAAAGGTTTGTCCTGTAAATCTTCCGAGTTACTTTCTCGCACTGCTCAATTAGTAAGCCTTCAAAGGATAATTAAGAATGTCAGCGTTTACTGCTCTTTGGCTGGTCCTTTGGACTCTCTATTATCCATAAAGCAATTACGAGTAAATGGTGTGTAAACTAGTTACTCTCACCTGCGACAGACCAGCCACAAGATGGACAGACAAGACAACAAAAAACACCGACATGCCCTTGGGGTCGACCAAGTTTGAATGAATCTGGGACAAGGATAAGTCCCTGAGCTTGGACATGCGACTCTAGGTCCGGAATGGGTTGGTTGGAGGGAGTGCTGCTGCTTGGCGCTCTGCTACTCTGTACATTTTTTATAAATTGTGTGCGTCCCGAAATGTTTCCAATTTAAAATTCAATTTCGAGGGGGAATCTCGTGCAGAAACACACATCTCATCTGGCAAAGTGACACTGAGCTTCACATTAAGTGATAGAACGACCGACAGCTTGGCATCTCTGTCGGACTGTGTGAGTGAATCTGTACGGTGGAATATTCATGGACAGGTCAGGGTTATTTCAATGAGATCGTCGGTATGGGCATGTTCCAGGCGCGTGTCGTCTGCTTAGATTGGCTGCGAGTGTGGAATAATGTCGTAATGGCGGGGCTGCTGGGGTCAATTGTAAATGTCAAAAAAAAAAAAAGCGAAATTATTTATGCTGAGATATATTTTTTATTGTGGAACAACCATTGCTTAAGTGGATATAATGTCTCAAATCATTTAGTTTAAAAATGGAAATATTTTGGGGACATTTTACCGAGCTTTTTCAAAACTTTAGATTTGAATTAATGATGATTTCAAGCATTATCTTTAATATACAATTTATTACTTTGTTAACTGTTCATAATTATGTGTGTATATCTTAAGTAACTGTGGTTATTATTTAATACACATTCGCGAATACATATTATCACAGAAACACATACACATTTATCGGATTTACCTTCAATCCGTAACGCTCTTTTACATAATATTATATATAAAACGCATTAGTCAAAAACAAACGCTTTTTTAAAGAACATAGAAAATGTCTAAAAAAAAATAACCAATATATTTGGTTGATTCTTATGATTTTTATTTATTTCCTTAAATAATTACCTTGTTTTTCTGCAAGAATTGTGTTTGTGTTTTTTAAATATTGCTGTGTTGTTACGTGTCTAAAATCAAATTATTCGCCTTCAACGACGCGTCCATGCAGAAGCTTCAGTGGAGTTCCCCGTCGCCTTTTTGACGGAAGCAATGGAGGCAGCTGTAGCAATGGCCAGAACAGCGGCAACATGGGAGCTGTCAGCAGCAGCGGCGGCAACAGGCAGCAGGCATCCGCCGGCTACACTTTGGGTTCATCCAATGCCAATTGCTCGCCCTGTGGGACCCTGGCCAGCATTCACTCTAACCACTCGGCATCCTCCTCGAATGGCAGCAACAGCAGCAGCAGCGGAGCAGTCATCACTTTTCAGTGCAACGCCGCCACAAGCGGGCAGGACACGGTGGATGCCCCCATCTCCCAGCAGGTGACGGTTGGCTCGCCCAATGGCCACCATGGCAGCAGTCCCCGGATGGGCAACGTAGCCTCTGGCGATGCCCTAAGCTCACTGGCCGCCAGTCCCACGGATGCCTGCAGCATTCGCTCTAATCCATCGGCCGCCTCGCTACTTCTATCCACATCGGCGGCAGCCGCCGAGGCGTCCGCAATGGCTGTGACGGGAGCCACACTGTCGCCGCTGGCCACAACTCAAATAATACGCCGCCCCAGCGTCACCATGATGTGGGTTGACTTCAAGATTGCCCCATGTTGGCTCTATTATTTTGTACTATGTCACCTGCGTACTGTATTTGCTTTTAAGTTGATGTGATGTCGAATTATGATCTTAGTTTGTCCAGAAACTAGTTCATTTCAATCAGTCATGTAATTTAGAAAGCAGGATGAGCTGTGCCTTAGCCTGGGTCATCCCTAGTTATAAGTTTAGTAGTTTTCAGTTTTTAATTTATTAATTAAATATTGATCACTTGACGCCTTTATTTACCAAAAAGTATTTTTAATCAAAGATGTTTAACGGCAATAAATAAATTTCTTGGATATAAAACTTCAAATCTATGGCCGTTATGTATCTTATTTTTTCTTTGCTTTAACTGTGTAAGAGTGAAAAATAAATTTGATTTATTTGGTTGTTTGTTTTATTTCCTCCTGAATATTTAATTAGGAATTTTAGTTTTAAATTTCATCAGAAGTTTGTCTTTGAATTTATATTCCTCATTTGTTAATCAACTCGTTGTACATCAACAGCACTTCCATCTTCCATATTCCATATTTCTATTATAAGGCACTGAAGTTTGCATTGTTCTGCCTCGATGTTGCCTGCCTTTTCGTTGTTTTGTTTTACGCCGACCGCCAGATTGTTGTATTCATTCAGAGCACTTGTATAGTTTTAGTTGAGCAATTAAGAATATGTACTTTAAGACAAATCCAACTGACTAACTAACTTGCGTTTCCCATTTTCCCTCCCACAATAGGAATCCCAGTTCCGGCTCGTTAGTTATAAGTGAAACAGGATCTCTAGATCGCACGAAAAGCAGTGGCGAGAAACGCAAGAAGGGTGCACTGGATGATGGACCCCGCGTTTCGGATCGAGTGGAAGAGACACGAGTCAATCCCAATTCGTTAATCGATGAGATTTTGAAGGATACCAAGCTGGATCAGCTGGAGGAGTCGGCAGAAAGTGAGTATAGGAGAAAAAATGGGTATACAACCTCGTCCTAATCTATCATTGCTTTCGTTACAGCCTCTGGCCTCCAGCTTTACATCGCACGGGACGGCACCGCCTCATTGGGCGGGCACGAGGTCAAATCCAGCGTGAGAGCGGGGGCCCTGAAGCAGGTGGTCATGCAGGACAGAAGATAGTAGCGTCCCCCAACTACTGTGTTTGTAAAATGTATTAGAAGACTAACTCTGAGCGAGCAAGTAACAGGAGCAGAAATCGGAAATAGTTTAGATTTATGCAAAAGGAAACCCATTTATTTGCTAACAACAAAAGTGAGAGAATGCGAAAGCGCGCTATATATGAGTATATATACATAAATATTTAAATGTATGTCATGTCGAAAACTACACTACTATGAATGTAATTAACTAGCTATATATGCTTATATATACCAATATGCATAAACATTTGTATGTCACATAGATATGTTAACAGGCAGCAGTCGCCCTCCAAGTGGGGGCTTCTATTCGGCCACAGTGTGTTGTGCTCGTGGAATTAGAAAACCAAAAAAAAACAAAACAAAAAAATTAACTACGTGCATGCAAAATTTAATCGCAAGGAAAACAAGTAGATGAGAAATCAATTTAAATTTACATTTGCGAGCCATTTGATTTTCGCTATTCATATATTCCAGAAAAAAATAATCAAAACAAAATGCAACAGAAGAGCTACATGCCATACACACACACAAAATACAGAAATGCTTCAAAATCATAAGCCCAAGTTGTAATAATCATCGAATTATCAATCAAAATAATGCTGAGAGCTGAACAAGTTTCTCATTTACCAAAATTCATACCGAAAATGGCATTTTGCTTTTGTTGTCAATACAACACACACACACACATGCTCTCATCAAGGACCTTAAAATTACAGGATGCATAACGACAGCCGTTACTCATCTTGTTTTTATAAGGTCTGATCCTTTTACTTTATTTTTGCCTCATCCATTGTTGTACATTGCTAACTTGTATTCTTAGCTCGTAGTTAGCCTTTTAAAACTTTCGTAAATCAATAATGCAAATCAATATAAGTTTCAACGTTTGATGTATGTAAAAACAAAAGAAAACAAAATACGAAATCTGAGTTTATTATTTTGTATGATGTATAGAATGCAAACCAAACCAGCACTGAGAAATCAAGAAATGTGTTGTTGGGCGTGTGAAATCAATAAATGCAATTAGTTATTAGCTATAGTTTACGTTGATAATGTCTGTGTAAAATTGCTTTAGTTATTTTTTGATAATTTGTAAAAAGAGCGACGGAGAACCGAAAAACTCCAGGTTAGTTTTTTAAAACTGTACATGCAAAAGAAGGAAAACAAACTAAATAAAAACGAAATCCATATGGTTGATGATTGTCGAATATTTCGAGTTGGCCAAATGTTGTTGGAGCTTCAACAGACTAGAACCTAACTAAAAGATAACCCAGAAGCCGCCACACGAACTCTTCATTTTTGTTTAAGTCGTGAACCATTAAATCTCTGGCTGATTGACAAGAATTGATTAAGTATTTACAACTTGTTACACTCTATATAGACCCTTTACTAAACTATACTATATAAATCAACAACAGTTGGCCGACTCAGCCGACAAAACTTTTGTGAACATTTTTGAGCTGAACTTGAGAAAAGTTTTAATTACAAAATATAGAAAAACAAATAAAAAATATGTGAAAAATGCAAATTACCAATAAACAAAGATGAATACAGTTAAAGCGAGACTGCGATGCTTATGTTTATTTACAGGGAATCTTTAATAAATCGGAGGTAGGTGCCGCCATGAGCCGTCAGAACGAATGCCTTGGGATCGAATCTCATTTGGGGCAGAGTTCTCTCGCAGATCTCAACGCGAAAGTTCTTGAGGATGTGCAGGAGACCCACCTTGATCTCCAATTGACCCAAAAGTGTGCCAATGCAGCCCCTTGGGCCGGCACCAAATGGCAAATAAGTCATGGGATGATGCTGTTGCCGTTGCTCGGCTGCAAAGCGTTCTGGATCAAAGCGATCGGGGTTTGGCCAGTACTGAAATATGGGCACAGTTAGGTAAATAGATATAGATCCCGATTTGGACTAACCTGCGCATCTCTATGAAGTCCCAAAACTGATATGTACACTGGCGTTCCTGCTCGCAATTTCATTTTGTGGCCAGAGTTCCAAGGCGAAAGGTCGTATCCATTCATTGAATTGCAGCATCGATCTAGAAATGCTGTAGGTGGATATAGTCTCAAGACCTCGTCCACCACCTGTCGCAGGTAAACCAAGCCATTAACATTGTCGCAGTTCAACTGCTGACCCTCATCCCGGCTGGACTGCAGAGCCTCACGGAGTTCGTCCCTCAGTCGTCGCTGGATCGCGGGGCTTTTTGCCAGTTCGTATAAAGCAAAGGTGATGGTGGAAGATGAGGTATCGAAGCCAGCTAACAGGAGGAAAGCTGCCTGGGCCACAAAGAAATCCGGACGGTGAACTATGCTATTCGGGGGCTCCGTACACTTCAATTGAAGGAATATATCGATCAAATCGTGACGCTTTTCGCCACTGGCCTCGCGCTGGGCCAGGACAAAGTCCATGGACTTGCGCATGAACCGCTCATACTCGTCGGAGTAGAGATGTGTGCGAACTCGGCCGGATAGTCGCGGGAAAAAGAACATTGTGAAGAGATGCAGCAGGCGCTTTGGTCGCGGATCATTGACCTCGACGCACATGCGACGAAATTCTGCTTCCGGATTTTGCAAGCTATGCGCCTCCAGGCCGAAGGCCAACGATGCAATAATATCCGTGGTGAAGAGGGCACACAGCTGCTTAACCTCAAGCTCCATACTGTCTCTTCCCGCTAATTGCAACTCCATGTGTTCCTCGAGTTGGAGGCCAATATGTTCCAGTAGTCCGTACATTTGACGCACCTTTCCCACCGCAAAGAATGGGGCAAAGATCTTGTGCGTCTCGCGCCAGGTCTCGTGTTTGGAAAAGAACAGATTCTGGGAGCCCATGGTGTCGCACACGGGGTCTGTGGTCTCAAAGCGGCTGGAGAACTGGGCAAAGTCCTCGACCATGATACGCTTGATCAGGGCTGGATCCCGTAGAAGCACCGCATGGTTGTGCAGAACGTGAATTCCCACATAGGCGTGGCCGGCAGCCTCCGGGCTCTCGTAGAGCACTCGAAACTGATCGCCAAAACAGCAAGCGCCTCGCAATAGTTGCCACACGTTGCCCACAAAGGGTGTGGCCGGAATGAAGGGAACACCCAGGCGTCGCCAGTGGCCGAAGTGGTGCCGTTGCCAAAGGCAAGCAATGAGCAGCGCAAGTATCCAGGCACCGCTGAGTACCAATGGAAGGAGGACTATTAATCCAAAAGCGGCAGAAGCCGCAAAAATAATCAAAAGTACGATGATAATCATGACAATGCGTCGAGGAGAGTCAGACCGAAACTGCAGTCGGGTTTCCGGGTCTTAATGCCCTGAGGCTCAATTGATAGCGAATGGCTATCTGCCCGACACAATCTTTACAAATGCAAGTGCAAGTGAGTAGAAATAAGAGTCGTCACTCTCTTGTAAGTATCGCGAAATAGGGTACACTTTAATATACTTTTGGGGCGATTTTAAATTATTTTGTAAAAAGTAATTGAGCCACAGAAGCTTAAGAAGCCACTGCGCGTCCACCTCCGGTTAAGATGAGAAAAGAAACCTATAAAGTTGGATCTACATCTGAATTCTGCTGCTAATTATCCCAAAAATCCTTAAATTTATAATAATAACGTACAAATCTTTTGGCCAATAACTTCAAAACTCTTCTTTATTTAAGTTACTCTTGTGTAAGGTCAAAGTTTGTCGGCAATATATGTTCCTCGGTGCATCTTGTGCCGAAAAGCCAACACCAGACAGCATAACGTTGCCAAAGCCACATGAAGGCCCAAATCACCAGCCAGCCGCCACAGATCAGGAATGGTAAAAGCACAATAAGCCCACAAGCAGCGGTCACAGCAGTCACAGCAACAACAACCAAGGCAACACCAGCTGCAAGAATCAGGAATAGAATGATGATCATGACTACTTTCAGCCGGCTGTCCGCCACAACTACGGCTGTTATATTCTTGGACTACGCTTAATGGCAAGTGCATTGATATGGTATCTCTCTATCAGCCACAGATAATATATAAATTTACTATCAACAACCTACCAAAGTGTCGAAGGTGGAAATGAGCAAGCATTTCGAAAATGGAAAGCTTTTATTCATGGCATTTTTAAACAATTCTCAATCATTGATATAAAATAAAATAATTATAATGTAAAAACAACTTAAATTCCTGAAAATTAGCATGATAAACAATCAAAAAATATTCGTAGCATTATGGTCAAAAACTTGTAAAATCGTTTACTTTTTATTTTACGCTTAAGTCAAAGATTGTAGGCACTATTTGCTGCTCTGCGTATATTTCTATATCTATTGCCGGCTGCTGCCATCCATTCTCTTGTATAAAAATCTGCCTTATTTAGCGATTTGTACAATTCATAAGCCGAAACAAATTCATGTGGATATATTTTTAAAAATATATATATATATATAGATTGAATTAAATAAATTCATATCACGGGCAGCATCAGCATCATCAACAGTTAGGAGCTATGCAGGTTCGGATGCTGGCCACTTGAGTTCTGCAGGGCCTTGGCCACCTCCTCCTGTAAAGTGCTAGGCGGCTCGGACACAATATCCGTGTGCATGGATAGGTACTTTAATTTATTCGTAACAGCTGAAATGAAAGGTTTTAATTAAATTATGAAGGAAAAGTCATCAAATAGGAACTTACCGGGTCGTAGATCAATGAGAGAACAGTGCTGATCGACCCAAAGGAAGGCTGTCCGACGCAGCTCATCCAGACTGGCACTTGACACGGTCGACGTGTACGAGGCAAGCAATGGTTCCAAAATTAAGCCCAACTGAAGTTTAATTTTATTATTAAATAAATAAATATATATTTCACTTAAATATACAAATAAAAAGCCGTAAACTTTGTACTTACAATCCAAAACTTCCAGTCATTCATGGTATTGTACCTCACAAAGATCTCGTACAGCTGGCGAACATGCTCAGTGCCCTGCCTCGTGACTGGAGCCCCGTTTGCCGGCAGAATGGAGTGCAGGTGCCTTTTGGAAAAAGTAATAATTAATTAAAAATAAAGAAAGCTAAAGGATATAGCTTACGTCAGAGAGTTGTTTAGCTCGTCCCGCTCCATACGCAGCGACTCAATCTTGTCTTTAAGCACGTTGCGCTCCTGTCGCAGCTGCTTTATGTGATCCGCTCCCTTCTGCAGCATGGCCGCCTTGCTCAGCTTGGCGTTGGGGTTCTGCTGAAGCTGCGGAATGAGCGCGTGCAGCGTGTCAAAGCCGTTCTTAATGTTGTAGCGTCTCTTTTGTTCTGCATGTATGTGGCCCGCACGCCGCTGGGTGTCTCTCGGCTGGTACTTGTTGAGGCTGGTCGACGGGGAGAGTGGAGAGTCCTGCGACTCGTGGAACGGCGAGTCCGGCGATAGACTCAGGCAACTGCTGCTGCCAATGTTGCCTGCCGTGGAAGAAGGCCCAAAATTGTGTCCGGGGGGACTGTGTAGTGCAGGATTAATGATGGCCATGGGCAATGAGGCGGACTTCTTTGGTGAGTGTGGCTGCGCCGGCTGAACCGACACCGGCACCGACAGTGGCGATGTAACCGCAGCGTAAAGCGCCGGCGACACGTTGCTGTTGCTAGTGGTGGCTATGGCATTGGCGGAAGATTGCGGGTTCGACTGCGAGCTATTGGCCACGGCCGTCTGCAGGCGGGAATCTGAAATGATAAATACATTGGCAACCAAATTTCTTGGATTTCTAGGTTCCTAAGCATACTCACTCGAAGTCAGGAGCTGAGCCAGGGTGCTGTTTAGCATGGGATCGCTGGTGGCCTGCTGCATCTGCTGCGTGACCAGGAGGTTGCTGCAGCTCTGAGCGCTCAACGGAGAGCCGCCTGCTCCGGCGGCCGCCACCACCGACGAGTGTTGCTGGTGCATCGAATTGCTTCGCACGCGTGACTTGCCCTTGGCATGGTATTTGGGCACGGCGAAGGGCTGCTCGTGGATGAGCTGCTGCCGGCCATCGGGCAGCTTGTTAAGCGACACGTTCAGAGGCAAGCTATTGGACCGATGAATTTCTTTGGGCAAAACGGTGTTGGGCGACACCCAGGTGGCTGTGCTAACAGCGGCCTGCTGCTGTTGTTGTTGCTGCTGTTGGTGTTGCTGCAGCAAACTGGCAACTGTAGTTTGATGCTGCTGCTGTTGCTGCTGGGTGTTCGCTGCCTGCTGCTGGCGTGTCAGCTGCAAAAGCTGCTGGGTAGTCAAACCCAGCGGAAGCGACTGTTGCATCTGCGGCTGCGGCTGCTCCTGTTGCAGGTATCCCTGCTGCTGCTGTTGCGGCAGGCGAGGCACATTGAGAAACGTTCCAGTCGAGGCAGACTTCTTAAACTGCGGATAGGGCTTATAACCGATGGAGTTGTAGCCACCATCGCTCAGCAAGGAAAGTACATCGGCCTGTAGGGGTTCCACTTTTACGTTGAGCTGCTGTTGATGCTGCTGCTGCTGCTGATAGCTGTCTGCGTAGTTGCCCAGGAAACCCTGTTGGTTGTTGAAGGCATTTGTCTGCTGAGTGGGAAAGTGTTGCTGCGTCTGCTGTTGCGCAAGTTGCTGTTGTTGCTGCTGTGGAGTTTGAAAAGAACCCGCCTGCAAAATAACGCCTCCGCCGAGATGTTGCTGCTGTTGTTGTTGTTGATTCTTCTGTTGCTCGGCCAGCATTTGCTGGTAGAGGTTTGTCTGGTGCAGTGTCGGCTGAGCCTTGTCGTAGTTGTGCGGTTCACGCCGGAACGGACGCTGGGTACTCTTGGCCACACGGCCATTGATCACGCACCGGTTGCTGTTACTGCTTTCGCTGGCGGCTATGGCTCCAAAGTGCTTGCCTCCGTGCATTCGGCCGGACATTGAGCTGGGGTCTCCGATGAGCTGGGAATCATTGGCAGATTGCTGTTGCTGCTGAACCTGCTGCCGCGCCACTGAGAAGCGCTGCTCCATTTCACTGTACGCCATGTTATTGATCGGAGTGTTAAGCTCCAGCATGTTAGCATCGACATTCCCGCCACCACTGGCACCACCGCTGCTGCTGTTGACCATGTCCATGATGCTGTCGTTGCAGTAGAGCGTGTGCGGAGCGCCCACAATGGCCGGCAAGCAGTAGTCGTCGTTCTTGAGCATTTCGGCATCGGTTCCCTCCTCCGGAACGGGTGGCAAGCGTGTGGTGGATATCAGGTCTATGTGGGATCAACGGAAAGCTAGTTATTTAAGTCCTTAAAGAGTCAACGGTTATATTACTCACCTGAGAAGGTAAGGTCGATGTCATCTAAATTCGGTTGCAAGGGCCCCAAACTGGGCTGTATAAAGTCAGCGATGCCTGCGCCGCGTGCTAATCAGCGAAATAAAACAATTATTTAAGGGAAATAAATTCAAGCAAGATCACACTTACCAATTTCCCTGGAATCGGGGAAAGGAAATGGAACATTTATGGCCGAGAACAAAGTGTCTGTTGTCCAGTCGTCTGGCATCAAGTTCCTATCGTTCAGCGGCGACCATTCCAAGAAGTCCAACTCGCTTTTCTGCAACAAAAATAATAGCAATAAATGTGGCGGGTTATCACTCTTGATGTTGGGGAAAAGATAGTCGTTTTTTAGCAAAGCGCCGGACATATAAATTTATTGGCGGCTGTCAGTCAGCCAGTCAGTCAGCTCGGTCATGCGGTCCGCGTTGCACGACGTCCTGGTGTGCCAGCGTCGCTTGGGGCTCACGGCTATCGAGGTCAGCGGAGGCGGCCTCCGACTGCGCCCAGCCACCAGGAGCACCCGCATTTTCTTGTGGACACTTCAGGGGGCGTTGCTACTAGCCGCTGGAGCGTACATTAAGTTGTGGAATTTTAAATTCGAATTCACCCACACTGGCGTGGCGAACGATTACGCACATGTAACCGAAATAATGGAGCCCCTGTCCATCGTCATACTGATTGTCTGGCTTCGTCTGCACCAGGATCGTCTGCTGCAGCTGTTGAAGCAACTATTAGAGATGCTGGAAACTGAGCACCAAGCGGAGACAACGCCCCAGTGGATAACCTTTGTGTTTCTAAGCTCAAATTTTGTATTGCTAATTTGTAGTATTGTCTATACGATAACGCAGGGTGTCTTCGAAATCCCACAAGCGGTGCCGCTAGTCACCTTTAACCTGAGACAAATCTACTTTAGTTGCTTGATAAACGTATTCCTGGTGACTGTTCACCAAATAGAAGCCATTTTAAACGCACAACTTCACAAAATAAAGAAATCTGTGCGTAATCGAGATCTAAAGGAGCTTGGGCATCGGCTGCAACTTATAGATAATATCTTTCGGATATGCGAACTGCAGATGAGCGTCATCTTTAGTGTTCCCTTGTGCATGCACTTTATGTACGTTGTCCTGGAGGCGGCATCCATTAGCTACGTCATCGTTCTAATGATCGACAATGCCAACATTATTGGAATGTGTGTGATTATAAATGTGCCCTTGGTGATATATGTTGCCTTGCCGACCGATAGGAATCAAAGACTGCAAAATGTTGTGAGTATTAAGTGTCGAGTGCTCAAAATCGATAATTAATTTATAAATGACTTGTTATGGACTCCAAATGATTAAGTGTACAACTTGTAAGGTGTTATTCTTAGTGTAGAGTTTAGTGCGGCGCAATGCAGTTAACCCTTTCGGACCTGGTCCGAATCCTACGGATACTAGTGCTCACAAATATCCGGTGGGACAAGCAATTGAAGCTGTTTAGCTTGACCCAAAGCTGGCGCTATTGTCTGGTGCAGACCTTCCTGCTGGGCATATGCCTGTGGAATATGTTTCACCTATTAATGTACTGGAATTTTGAGTTTGAGGCCTTGAATTCACTTATGAATAAGTGCTGTTTCTATATTGCCAAGCTGTCGGAGTTTAATTTGGTCGCCATCAAATTTATTTGATTGTTTTCGACGCAGCGCTCCCAGGTCAACCACTTCATGCAAATACAGGCTCTCTTGGAGCATGGCTCAGGGATTCCGATCGTTCCTCAATGGATGATCTATTGTTGGATCTCAGCCTGCCTTTGTTTCCTTCTGCGCTTCATTGTGTGGAAGTCAAATTTGCAGTCCTCCTCTTTTAGTTTCTCAAGTCAGGCTTCATTTATCTTTTTGAAAGTATCCTCTTATTTTGTAAAACGTCTTGAACGTTGCCTAGAGCAAATTTTGTCCGAAAGTGGCAATAGTCTGAAGAACGCTTTGCAAATCCGTGACATAAACACAATGGAAAAAATTGTCAGCCATCACATTGGAATTCACAACGAGATCCTTTCTCTTGGCGAACACTGTTTGAACTCAATTTTCGGATTACTTCTGTACCTTTACATGCTGCATGACACTTTGGAAATACCACTATTGAGTTTCCATATTTCGAGTGGAGAATTCTGCACACTAGAACTTGTGATATTCTCCATTTCGTTTATGCTAATTTGCTTCTATACTTGGATACATCTGGGAATTAATAACTACAATAAGTCGGTAGGTAATCTCCATTCAATTTTGTTATAAATTAGTTAAACAATAATTAAGAAAGATGAGGCGTTAAGGAATTTTACGAATATATACTTCTTGGGGATCTGGTTTTGGACACAATTTAGATAAAGTGGCCTAGAACTTATTATGTATTTTATTTTTTTAAGTTTTCCCAAGTGTATCAATAATGCAATTAATTGCTAAATGGTTTTTCCGATTCATCAGCCAAGTTGTCACTAAATTCCTAATGGATTATTTTTGGTCGGTATCTGTAAAATGCAATTTACTAACCGAACGAAGACAGTTGCGAGTTGCAAGCTTTACAATGCGGATTACGCTTTCTGGTTTGGTGGTGATCTCCCGCTACTTGGCATTCACAAACATCAGCTGGGACGACCAGCTGAAGCAGTTCGTCTTAAAATGCAGTTGGATCTTTAGACTCCTTCAGATTTCTTTGGAAATATTATTTTTGTGGAGTCTGTACATCACTTTTGCCGATTGGATAATGGAGTGGACCATTTTTCATAGTATTACGGATGTTTACTATGTGAGGATCATTCGGTTGGTGGAGTCCACGGTTCTGATATTGCAATATCTTTGGATATTTTTAATGCAGCAAACTTTACTCAACAATTTGGTTCAAGTGCAAAAACTTTCCAGCTATTTTGGACTTTCAGACGTTCCATTTTGGATGATTTTCGTTTATATTTTTTCCTGTGGATTTTTCCTATTACGTCTCGCATATTGGAGGTATTATTCGCCTGCTTATAACAGCCTAAACGATTATATCAAAGATGTAGCGCACATTTTCTATAAGGTATCAATAAACTATGTAAAAATACTATATATGATTATTGGCCTTCGAATAATTAATATTATGGACGCTAATTGTCGAAAAATGGAAAATGCCCTAAAAGCTCCGAATGCATCAAATGCAAAACATCTTGTCAGTCATCATTTGAAGATCCAAAATGAGATACTACAGCTGTGCGAACTGGACTTGAGCTGTGTGTATGGATTACCACTTTGCTTGTACATGATACAGGATATTTTGGAACCCACTCTAATGTTCTATTTTCTTTGGGCCACACCTAAGCCGTTCGTTTTCAATACTTCATTGCTTTATCTCTCGCTTATTTTATCATCATTTTATGCTTGGATACCATTGGTGTACAATAACCTGTGTATAAAGGTAAGTAAAAGTGTGATTGTGATTATTATTAACGAAATCCTGGGACTTGAAATTAACTATAGTTTTGCACAGAATTTCAAATATTATCTTGCTGGAATAAGGACTTGAAATTAACTATAATCTTCCTTCGGAAAATTTGCACAGAATTTCAATTAGATTTTAAAACAATAATAATAATTATAATAAATAATTTTTTGTTATTGGTAATGCTTTTTTCCGAGTGTAGCCATTACCAAAAGTCAATTGCATAATGTCATTCTGGCGCAATCAGCCAAGCTGCCCCTCAATCTCTAATGGGTTTCTTGTTACCATCGCAAGGCGAAACTGCTGCACCTTTCACAATTTCCTTCCATTCGACCAACAGACATTCAAACAGTTTTAAGGAGTAGACTTCGCAATGCGGACAACGTTACCCAGCTTTATAGTGATCCTTCGGTGGATAACGCATGTGAAAATTCGATGGGATGAAAAGCAAAAGCAATTTGAATTGAGTTCCAATGGAATATATTCTTTTGTCCTGCTCCTGATGCCGTTGATAATTTTGTGGTGCCTTTCCATTGTCTTTCTAGACTGGAAGGAGGAATTTAAAATCTTTAATAGTTTAACGGATATTTATTTCCTGAAGATTTTTCGTTTGGCTGAGCCCACTTTCCTGGTATTTCAATACCTTATTGTATTTTCAATGCAGCCAAGCCTGACTGGCAGCCTGACGCGAGTGCTACAACTCTCCGATGATTTCGGACTTGTAAATGTGCCATCTTGGATAATGTTGGCTTGGTTAGTGTGCTGCATTCTTATCGGCTTTCGCTTTATTTATGTGGAAGCCATTTTGATATACAGCCATTTTTACAACTTTATTATCAAGGACACGATTTATGTGCTTTACAAGGTGTCATCCTGCTTTGTTAAAATATTTTATTTGGCCGTAGGCCATCGCATAGTAAAGGTTATGGCTGCTAGCGGCCAACAAATAGAAAAGGCTTTGCGGATAACTCCTGATGCAGAGAGGCAAAGAGAAATGATTCGTAATAATTTATCGATCCAAAATGAGATAATACAAATCTGTGAACTGGAAATAAGTAAGGTATTCGGATTGCTACTCTGCATGTACATTATTCAGGATATTTTGGAGGCAACATTGCTTTGCTATTTCGCCTGGTATAGATATAACGAACACTTCAATGCTATAATTCACTTTATTTCGTTGATCTTTGTGTGCTTATATGCTTCGATACCAATTGTTTATAATGACCCAGGAGGAGAGGTGAGTAAAGATTTAATGATTTATTTGGAATTGTAAACAAATATGAAAAGGTAAGTGGAAGTGTGATTTGTGATTATTATTAACGAAAGCCTGGGATTTTAAATGAACTATAGTTTTCAACAGAATTTAAAATATTTTATTGACGGTATAAGAACTTGAATTTAACTATAATCTTCCTTGGAAATTTGCACGGAATTTAAAATAATTTAAGTTCGAAATAATAATAATTATAATAAATAAGTTCATATAGGCAATGCATTTCTTCGGGTGTACCAACAGTCAATTGCATAATGTCCTTCTGGCGCAATCAGCCAAGCTGCCCCTCAATCTCTAATGGGTTTCTTGTTATCATCGCAAGGCGAATCTGCTGTTCCGTTTCAGTGTTTTCCTCCTTTCAACCGACAGACATTAACCGAGTTTCGAGTAGGATACTTCGCAATGCGGACAACGTTACCCAGCTTTATAGTGATCCTTCGATGCATTACGCATGTGAAAATTCGCTGGGACGAAAAGCAAAAGCAATTCGAATCGAGCTCCAAGGGAAAATGTTCTGTCGCCCTGTTCTTGATGCCGCTGATAATTTTGTGGTGCCTTTGTATTATCCTTCTAGACTGGACGGATGAATTTACAATCTTCAATAGTTTAACGGATATTTTTTCCGTGAAGATTGTTCATTTGACTGAGCCCACTTTCCTGATATTCCAATACCTTATTATATTTTCAATGCAGCCAAGCCTTACAGCCAGCCTCACGCGAGTGCTACAACTCTCCAATGATTTCGGGCTTGTGAATGTGCCATCTTGGATAATGTTGGCCTGGATAGTGTGCTGCATTTTTATCGTCGTCCGTTTTTTTTGTGTGGAAGCCATTTTAATGTACAACCAATTGTATAACTTTATTATAAAGGATATGGCTTATGTACTTTACAAGGTGTCATCCTGTTTTATAAAATTATTTTATTTGGCTGTACGGCACCGCATAGTGAAGATTATGGCCGCTAGCCGCCAACAAATAGAAAAGGCTTTACGGATAACTTCTGATGCAGAGAGTCAAAAAGAAATTATTTGTTATAATTTATCGATCCAACATGAGATAATACAAATCTGTGAACTAAACATAAGTAAGGTATTCGGATTGCTACTCTGTATGTACATAATTCAGGATATTTTTGAGGCAACATTGCTAAGCTTTATGTCCTGGTATAAATTTGAACTACAAATCTTGGCTGTGATTCGCTTAATTTGGTTGGTCTTTATTTGCTTATATTCTTCGATACCAATTGTTTATAATGACCCAGGAGAGGAGGTGAGTAAAGATTTAATGATTTATTTGGAATTGTAATTATATATGAAAAGGCAAGTGAAAGTGTTACTTGAAATGAACTATAGTTTTCCACAGAATTTAAAATATGATCTTGTCGGTATAAGGACTTAAATTTAACTATAATTTTCCTTGGAAATTTGCACAGAATTTAAAATAATTTAAATTCGAATTTAAAATAATTATAATAAATAAGTTGTTCGTATAGGCAATGCATTTCTTCGGGTGTACCAACAGTCAATTGCATAATGTCATTCTGGCGCAATCAGCCAAGCTGCCCCTCAATCTCTAATGGGTTTCTTGTTACCATCGCAAGGCGAAACTGCTGCACCTTTCAGAATTTCCTTCCATTCGACCAACAGACATTCAAACAGTTTTAAGGAGAAGACTTCGCAATGCGGACAACGTTGCCCAGCTTTATAGTGATCCTTCGGTGGATAACGCATGTGAAAATTCGATGGGACGAAAAGCAAAGGAAATTCGAATCGAGCTCCAAGGGAATATGTTCTGTCGCCGTGTTCTTGACGCCGCTAATAATTTTCTGTTGCTTTTGCATTATTCTTCTAGACTGGAATACGAAATTTATAATGTTCAATAGTTTAACGGATATTTATTTCCTGAAGATTGTTCGTTTGGCTGAGCCCACTTTCCTGGTATTTCAATACCTTATTATATTTTCAATGCAGACAAGCCTGACAGCCAGCCTGACGCGAGTACTCCAACTCTCCAATGATTTCGGGCTTGTGAATGTGCCATCTTGGATAATGTTGGCCTGGTTAGTGTTCTGCATCCTTATCGGTTTACGCTATATTTATGTGCAGGCCGTTTTGACAAACGTCCAATCCTATAACTTTATTATCAAGGATATGGTTTATGTGCTTTACAAGGTGTCATCCTGCTTTGTTAAAATATTTTATTTGGCTGTAGGCCATCGCATAGTGCAGATTATGGCCGCTAGCCGCCAACAAATAGAAAAGGCTTTACGGATAACTTCTGATGCAGAGAGGCAAAGAGAAATGATTCGTAATAATTTATCGATCCAAAATGAGATAATAAAAATCTGTGAACTGGACATAAGTAAGGTATTCGGATTGCTACTCTGCATGTACATTATTCAGGATATTTTGGAGGCAACATTGCTAAGCTATTTCGCCTGTTATTTATTCAACGACAATTTCCCAGCTACGATGAATTTTATTTCATTGGTCTTCATCTGCTTTTATTCTTCGATACCAATAGCATATAATAACCCAGGAGAGGAGGTGAGTAAAGATTTAATGATTTATTTCGAATCGTAAAGATGTATGCATATAAAATACTGACAGCTTTTAAGCTAGTTAGTTGGATATCAATTGAACCTTTACGTTATATTGGATATTGATAAGTTTTGGCGATTAGGAAATGCCAGGCTTGGCAATCCTCATTGTGAATGATAGATACAGAACGCTAGCCCACAATTAGATTAATTGAATTCCGACCCGTTCGATGAGTCAGTTACTCGAGTGAAATATAGCCACAAGCACGTATAGTTGAAATGAATCAGAAAAGGCTTCTTGCTTTCCTGCACTATCAACGCTATTTGGGCCTCACCGACTTGGATTTATCCAATGTGAGGCTCCATGGAACCTGGCTTTCGTATGCCACCCAAGCCATAGTCGTGGGTATCTTCTTATCCGCTTTAGTGGCGGCTCTGGCCGAATCCCTGTTCTATTTAGACACGCAGACCCAAACCGGAAGGATATTCGATAATGCAGTTATTATAGCCACATCGGTCTCCCAGCTGCTGGCCAATCTGTGGTTCCGTGCCCGGCAGCAGCAGCAAATAGCCCTCCTGCATAGACTCTCTCAGCTGGTGAGCCGCTTGCAGGTGGAGACGGAGGCACTGGCCCATCCACGCTGGTTCTATCGCATCTGGCTGGTTGTGTGCTTCTTCTATGTGTTTATGGTGACCCATTTTGCGACCAAAACTTGGCTGACAAAGATGGAGCTTAGCCGCGTGCTGACTCTGCTGGGATTCGCCTTCCGCTGCATCTTGGCTAATTTCCAAATTACCTGCTACAGTGGCGTGGTGTGGATTTTGGCCACATTGCTGCGTGTCCAGTCGGAGCAACTGAAACGAATGGTGTTCGCGGCCACCCATCCCATTTCGAGGGAGGATCTGGCTCTCAGTCTGAAAGTGCACGATGAGATCCTGCTGCTGGGCCAGAGGGAAGTGGTCGAGGTCTACGGCGGAGTCCTGCTCTTTCTCTTCCTGTACCAAGTCATGCAGTGCGTTCTGATCTTATATATCAGCAGCTTGGCAAATTTTGGATCTACCAGGGAGCTGATATTCATCCTGGCATGGCTGTCGCCGATGCTCTTCTATCTCATCCTACCCCTTGCGGCAAATGACGTACTTAATCAGGTGAGTGGCGGACAGTAACACTTGACCGACGTTGTTATAAAAACAGTTGATAGTTCTGCCGAAAGGGATACTTTTCCAACTAGCTTATACCCTGTAGAAAATTTTGGGTATTGGGTTTTGATTTAGAGGAGAAATTTTCAAAGTCAAAATACAAAAATTTCATTTAAAATGTAGGAAAAAATTTAGTTTCTGAGAAAACTAAGATCTAAGTTAGGTAAAAACAGATGGACTTCCCGCACAAAGAGTATGCGTAAAAGCTTATTTTTCTAGCCCTTTCTTTGGTGTCTGGAAGGCCAAGGATATAAAAGAGCAGGCCGGCTGGCAGGAGCAGTGATTCAATCCTGTTTTAGCCTTCATTCGCCATGGACGAATCCCAGTCGGGGGAGCTCTGCGCCTATTACCGCCTGTGCCGATACTTGGGCATATTCTGCATCGACTATAATCCCTCAAAGAAAAAGTATCTTCTGCGTCGCAGTGCCATCTGCTATGTAGTGCACTTTGCCATTCAGGCCTATTTGGTCGGCTGCATGGCTGTCCTGGTCATCTACTGGCGCCAGTGCTTCAAGCGAGAGCTAACCAAAACTGGCAACCATTTCGATAGATTGGTAATGGTTCTGGCCCTGGGCATTCTGGTGGTTCAGAACGCTTGGCTTATATGGCTACAGGCTCCTCACCTGCGCATAGTTCGGCAAATAGAGTTGTGCCGCCGGAAGCAACTGGGCCACCTCCGGTTGGTGCTGCCCAAGCGCCTGCTCTGGCTGATCATTGCCACCAATCTGCTCTACATGGCCAACTTCATCAAGACTTGTATATTTGAGTGGCTATCGGAAGCGTCGCGTTTCTTTGTGCTCACCTCGCTTGGGTTTCCGCTTCGTTATTTGGTCACCAGCTTTACCATGGGCACCTACTTCTGTATGGTGCACATTGTGCGCCTTGTGCTCAGCTGGAATCAGTCCCAGATCATGGCCATTGTGAAGCAGTCTGGCGATCCCAAGCGAGCCAGCGACAATCTTCTACGCATGCGCGGCTGCTTGGAGCTGCACGATCGCCTGGTGCTCCTGTGCAATGTGGAGATTAGCCTCGTTTACGGATTTATCGCCTGGCTATCCTGGATGTTCGCCTCGTTGGATGTGACTGGCGTGATCTACCTGACCATGGTGATCCAAAACAACAAGCCGATTGGCCTGAAACTGCTGACAAACATTGTGTGGCTGTCGCCCACCTTGATGACCTGTGCCGCCGGTTTTATGAGCAATCGAGTGGCCGTTCAGGTATGTAGGTCTCATTATTAGGGATATCATTTTATTTTTACAAGGCATACAAAATATCAAAGGCACTCCCTAATTTCCCAATAATTTTCCATATTTTTCTTGATAGATATTTAGTAAAATTACCCTTGACAATAAACTTTTCTTGAATGTCTTTTACATAATTAAAGTATTACTTAAATTTCCTAACAATCCCTTGACATATTTATCTTTTTTGGCCTCTATTCCCCCTACCAAAATAATCCTTTCCCAAGGTATTGTTTACGTTTCCTCATATCACATATCTAAATAATTATTGATTATCCACTTGGGCGTTAGGAGCCAAAAAGAGCGCCGAGCTTCTGGCCTTTAGTTTGTTTAGTATGGCGCCATGTCCCTCGGTGGCGAGCTGCGCGTTTACTTGTTTACTTTCAAGTGCTTCGGTTTGCTATGCTTCACCCACGAGTCCAGGAGCGACTACAAAACCCACGTGTCCCGGACGGATAACGCTATTGCGTTGCTAGGACTGCTCTGTTCGCAGTTCCTGGCAGTGGCTGCTTTGGGTCATGTGGCGTTCCAGTCCGGAGACTACAAATTGCCAATGTATGGCCAAGTGGGCAACACGTACTTTGTGGGAAATTACGGCCTGGCCTGCTTGACGGTGTCCCTCATCCATTTGTACTTTTATGTGAGGCGCAGGCGATTTATGTCGCTGATCGCCTTGCTGCTGCATCACAGCCGCATAGATCTGGGCCACAGGCATGCCACGGAATTTTTACGGATTTATTTGTTGTTCGCCAGCCAGGTTCTTCTCACTGGAGTGGTGCAAGTCAAGTCTTATCTGCACGCCGAACTCGATTGGTTGAGAGTGGCTTTGTTGACCACCTTTGCCACCTACACCTATGTGCTGCTCGGGCTGGTTGTTGCTCTACACTACTGCCTGGTCCGGATCTTGGCCAGTTTATTGCGGATTTACAATGAAGACTTGGCCACGACGCTAAGCTCAGAGTGCAACTTGTCAGGGACTCCATGCTGCCTGCGTCTGCGACAGAGGAGTCGCCTGCTTTGGGTTTGTCGCCAGCGAATGAACTCTGATTTTGGGCTTGTGTTGGTGGTAATAATGGCTTTCCTGCTGTTTTCGGCACCCGCTGCTCCGTTCTTCCTCATAACCATCGTCTTTGAGCTCGACGCCCGCAATGTGGGCATGGATTACCTGTGGCATTCACTGTCGGGAACGCTTCTCTGGAACCTGCCCTATTTGGTGGCCATCCTGATGACCCTGCGCACCGATGAGGTGGGAAAAGAGGTGAGCCCATTCCACAATTTACTGTTCCCCCTACCCTCGTCTCTGTTTAATGTCATCACCTAATGGAGGCAAATATTGATGCGTTGGCTTAGTTTTTAAGGTCCCTTGAGAGGTGTCATCGGGCTGATACGATATTTACAAAAGCAAAGCAGTAAAAGCCAGTCCTTTGGCATTAAGTGATTAGTTGAGTGACGCATACCCAATGCCGCACAACGCTTTCGGGGAACTGCGCGTTCATCTTCGGACTCTCCAGTGCCTGGGAGTCTTCCGGTTTGGCATCGACTTTGAGAAATGTTTAGTGCAAATAGAAGCCTCCGAGGAGCGCCGCACCCGCTGGTTCATGGCGGGCGTCACAGTGTTCAGCTGCAGCCTAATCATCTACAGCTGCTGCTATCCGTATCACTTCATCATGGGCAAGCACAATAAAACGGGAAACTGTTATGCATTGGTCAATATCCGCTCCTGCGCCGTGGCCACTCTGCTTGTGTACATCCAGCTCTACGCTCGACGTTGTCGCTTCGCTAAGCTGCTAGAGTCCATGATGCGCCTGAACCGGAACTGTAGGGAGCACAATGAAGTCTCCGGCTTCGGCTTTGCCTACATTCTTCATCTGACTCTTTTTGGCATCTGCATGCTTAACTACGCCCATGGCTACTGGGCGGCTGGCGTCGCCTGGACCACAATTCCTATTTATCTGCTTCAGTACGGCTTCTCCTACCTCATCCTGGGCCAGCTGGTCGTCCTCTTTGCCTGCTTCCAACGCATCCTGGTGTCAACTCTGAGGCACTACAACACGGCGGTGCTGGAAAGTCTAAAGTCAGGCACAATGGAGAGCGGGAAATGCAATGAAAACTTTCGCAACTATAACCAGTTGCTGTGGCTAAGCCATGTGGAGATTAATCAATGTTTTGGGCTACTTTTGCTACCCATAACCGGGTTCGTACTCCTCATAACACCCTCGGGACCCTTCTTCCTTATATCCACCATCTTCGAAGGCCGCTTCCGCCATGTATGGCGTTTCGTATTCATGTCCATAACGGCCTGCTTTTGGAGCCTGCCGTGGATAACATTGCTGGTGCTGGTAATGGGCACCACCAATGTCCAGCAGGAGGTGAGTAATGAAGCACCAGAAGAGGGAAGATTTTTCTGGCTTTTTTAAATCCAAAAAAATCTAAAATTTAAATATTTCAGTCCTTTTTATAATATTAATTTATATGTATTGATTTCCTATAGCAGAAACTTACATCCTTTAATCCCTTGAGGGATAACCTTTTAAATGTGAAACGTTACCCTAATTAAATAAACTCATACATCAACAGCCCAAATCCAATCAATTACGTGACAAATATTGACTTTTCGCTATCCGGTGAATCAACAACAATGAAATTGGATACCCATCCGGTTGATTGGTTAGTTCGCAGCGGTCCCTCGACCGCAGCAACATGTCCCCGGTGTGCCGCGACCTGCGCCTGTACCTTCGCCTGCTTCACCTTCTGGGCATGATGTGTTGGTACTTTGACTCGGAGCATTGCCAGCTGGTGGCCACACCCTCCTCCGAACGCTATGCCCGGACATACCTGGTCATGGTGCTGGCCGCGACCACGGGCTTCTTTACCTTTGCCCACCTTAACCCGGAGCTATTCCACATAGCCGTCTACAATCGGACAGGCAACTTCTACGAGACCGTCATATTCCGGAGCACATGTCTGGTGCTCTTCCTTATGTACGTGGTTCTCTATGCCCGCCGGCACCGGCACAGGGAGCTGGTGCAGCAGCTGCTGCGCCTCAACCGGCGGTGTGTGGCCAGCAGCAGGGACCGCCAGTTCCTGCACAATCTCATCCTCTACGGCGTGCTATCCGTCGCCTGCTTTGGCAATTACTTCAACGGATATAGTCGCGCTGGCCTGGCTACTATTCCGCTGACCTTCTGCATGATTGTCTACATCTACGCCTACTTGGTGCTCTGCCTGCTGCTGGTGTTCTTCGTTTGCCTCAAGCAGATAATGGCCGCTGGTCTGGTCCACTACAATCAGCTGCTTTGTGAGGGCGACCTGGGAACTGGTCTTCGTGGCAGACAGCAGATCCTGGCCATGTGCGGTGGCGAGTTGAGCGACTGCTTTGGCCAGCTTATGCTGCCCATTGTGGCTCTGGTGCTGCTCATGGCGCCATCAGGTCCTTTCTACCTCATCAGCATTGTGATGGAGGGCAAGTTTGACTCAAGGGGGTACCTGGCCATGCTCTTGATATCCTCCACTTGGGATACGCCCTGGATGATCATTTTGGTACTCATGCTGCGCACGAATGGCATAACGGTGGAAGTAAGTGGGTTGTCGGGATTGATTGATATAGAAGATAACTTTCTAGTTTTAAAATGATATAGTATTATTTTGATACCTCAATCGAATCTGTTTATTTTTTTCAGGCAAATAAAACAGCAAAGATATTGGCCAAAGTACCGAGAACCGGTACTGGTTTGGATCGAATGGTGAGAAGAATGGCTTTTATGTTTGGCAAAAAACACAAAAAACAATTAAATATTTATTAATTTATAATGATTTATCCTTAATTACACAAAAGGATTAAATATTTGTTAATTTATAACGACCTATCCTTTTCCTTTCCGATTTTCTTTTTTAGATTGAGAAATTCCTATTGAAAAACCTCCGACAGCAGCCTATTCTGACGGCCTATGGATTTTTCGCTCTTGATAAAAGCACTTTGTTTAAGGTAACAGTATATATATATATATAAATTAATCAGTCGTTAATATTATTATTTTATTTCAACAGCTTTTTACCGCCATCTTTACGTACATGGTCATATTGGTGCAATTCAAGGAAATGGAAAATACCACCAAGGCTATTAGCAAATTTTGAATATTTACTCACCGAGTCGTAGGTTAAGCAGCCTGTCGCCTTCGATCTATAGTTTTTGCGCCATTTTCTATACTCAGCCTTGATCACGGCTGAATGACGTTTCCAGTACTTGCCCTCGAGTACTACGGTCTGTTTGGGGTACATGGAAAGAGAGAGAGAGAATCGAGAGATAAGTGAGGATGAGATGGAAGCGAAACCTTGTTAATTTCCTAATCAAAAGCAAATATATACTATATGTACTAACTTAATTATGATTAAGCGTAATCTACATTCCCGCCGAGATAACCAAAATGGGGAGAGGTAGCGTTCCCGTTCCCGTTCCCTGGAACCGATCTGTACCTTACACATTTCACCACCTATTCTGATTCGCACTCCTTGTGAACTGATTTCAACTCGCACTCGATATAGCTGGGAAGCTATATTATTATAAATTTTACTAGTAAACATGCCTCTTTCCAGCCATTTCAGCTAACTTGGCTGAGTGAAAACAGCCTGTAAACTTGATAAGATAAATCATTTACTGGGTACAGAGTCAAGTTGAGCTCCGCGATAAGGCGGTATCTAACTGAGCAGATGGAAAAGAGGGGAGACCATGGGGTAGTTCAACATAATGTTGTTCTTGTTCAAATCACAGCCGATTGCAAGCTATAAAATAGGCGTGTTTGGACCTCGAGAGGCTCTGCCTCCTACAGAAATACGTCTCAGGCTGATAAGCTCATAAGCAAAAATCTTTTTAATGGTTGGGAAAGTTGGAAACATGAACAAAAAACTTTTAACAAAGAATATTATGCATTATTTTCAATTTATAATAATACTCGGCACACTTACATATTTACTTAGTTCTTTATCTCGCTTAAGAAGTGATTTTATTTGTGTTGATATTGTAAATGCATTTCAAAATTGATAATAAAATTATTTATAATAAAGAACTATACAATTTACTGCATTTATTCGTCATAGTGACGCAATTTCAATTAATTTGCAAGTATAACAAAAAGCTTTAATGCATTATTTATCTGAAATTTTCTCCAACTCTATAAAATTGCTTTCCTCTAACATGAGTTGTTTACTTCGCTTCAAAATTCATGGCACTTCATCATAAATTGGTGAAATTAAATTCCCAAGTGGGATTACTTTGAGTTAGTTCTTCAGAAAATAGTCAGGACTGTGATAAGAATCGCTACAATTAGTCATCAAAGACTTTATGGATTAATAGTTGATGTTTTATAATATTTCAATCTATAAACAAAAGCGACGCGCAAGGCCGCACATAGGCATCCAAAGAAAACAGTCTAAAGGTAGCAGCAATAACAAAAATGCTATATAGATTCCAGCGAAAGTGGCCAAACGATAAGTGTAATGATTATACATTATGGTACTTAAATTGAATCTCAGTCTATAAATAAAAGTGCCCCGCCGATAGGTTAATGATAGGCTAAAAATATCCCCGCCCAAAGCCGCGTCGCTCTTATCACGTGCTGCTGCCGAGGGTCCGGGGATGGGTACTGGGGATTGGGGATGGTGGGACCACACCACGACTAGACCATGGGGTCCATTCCATATCTCCCGCCAGCAGTCAATGGCGCGCGACAATCGCGCGACGATCACGTCGCGATCGAGTGATGTCTTCCTCACCATCTACATAGGTGCAACCACCCACCAGGAACGAGGGTTTTGGTGGGTCGCGGCTAGTTGAGTGTTTTGATGATAACTAAATGAGGAGATTCCCGTCAAGCATTCGAGGCGTGCGCCACATTCCTCAGGTACGTTGGGTTTATGATTGGCCACACGCGCGGATTGTACGATGCGATTTCGAGTGCTTAGGCATTTCTAATTAATGACTAACATCAGTTTTTTGTGTTTTTGAATAAAAATGATAGTAATGCTTAATGTTCAAATTTTCTATCTATAACCTTTGTCAGGTTTCTGTATATTTTTCAATTTTATTAGATCTTTTTCATCTTGTAAGTATGCTTTACTATATACAAATTTGTATTTATTTACCAATCATATACAGCATTGTAAAATAAGTATTATTATTATTATTTTCAGTAAGTTTTATTTCATAATCTATGGACTGAAGCATGTATTTAACATTTACAATAACAAAACTACCTTTCTTATTTCTTAAACAAATCATAGCAAAAAGAAAACATTTGAGCGACAATGAAAACCTTTTAAAAATACATTAAAACATAACAAATATATAGTTTTGCATTTCAGCAATTTAAATGTTAAAAAATATGTACATTGAATTGAAGTTAAGTGTTTTTAACCTTAAATGTATTCTTTTGGTTTATGGATTATGGACCCACTCTCTGAAATGCTTTTATTTTTATTACAATTTTCCATTTAAGGGCAATTTTGAACTTTAAACTCTTAAAAATTAAGTCAAAAGTAAATTAATGCAAAATATAATGAATGCAAATATATAATAGAGTCAACAATATCGAAGCTAACCTTGTATCTCAATTTCTTTGGAACTATTAAACGACTATAATGGCTTTACACCTTCAATCTTATGACTCACCATCTTCTAAACGTTTCAATTTATTTGTAGATTTATTTCTAGTTTTTTTTAAGCACATTCACCTAACAATTAGTATTTGCGTAATGTGAATTTTTTTGTCGTTAATGTCTAATCGATTACCTGACTAACTGAACACATTTCCCACTTATTTAGCACTACGTTCACTTGGCAGTTGATACTTACTTGAGGATTACTATGTATGTCAACGTCCAGCGGCGATGCGAATTGACACACCGGGGTTCTGCGCTTTTGTATGACTGCAAAAATGGAAAACACACAAACACAGTTTAGTACGGAGAACACTCCAAAAAAGCAAAAAAAAAAAAAAAAAAGTGATAAGATTCTATGGAGAGGTACGTAGATAGAGATAGAGAGAGTTCCCCAGAGATGACAAAAGCTGCCAGGAACACGTGTGGCAAAGCCACTGGCTCTCCCCAACGGGTTACTGGGAGACATCTAACGTAACTGCCAACTTAACAATGCAAACATCAATTAAGTCCTGTTCACAAATAGCCATATAAAACAGCGAACTGAGAGCTAGCCTATAACGTAAGCACTCTAATCTATTTACAAACGTATCTAGTATTACGTTCTTACTATGGGTATTTTGGGATTATTTTAAACTAGTAATATTTTGGAAATTAATTTCTTAATTTTTTTTTTTCAATTCAAAACCTACTTAATTTAATTGATATATTTTCTTCTATATAATTCCTTACAGAATATATAATATTCTAAGACTGATAATGGTTTGTTAAAGAACTGCAGGTAATTTTGTTCGTTTAATATTTTTCTACTGCCTAACAATGATAAAATAAAGTAGATTTATTTTTAGAGATACACCCATAAACGGCCGAATTTTTCCACAGACAGTTATGAATTGATAAAAGGGGGTAAGTCTGCCTGGGAATTTCCAAAACACCATTAGTGTTGTCTGAGTTTTGCTTGACGTGTCCAAAGGTGCTGGTTTTAAGATATTAACTTAACTTTATCAAGATAACAGATTCATTTTTTCAAACAAAAGCCAGTAAAGCCCAAGATTCTGCGGAGACATCATGTTAAATCATTTAATTCCACAGCCCTTTGAACATTTTAAAAGAATAATTCAATGAGAATTTACAAAATTACACATTATTTCCTAATACTAATAGCCTTGTTTGTCTTCGGAAAATACATTTGTTTAGAGTGCTCTTGATTTCCCCATTTTAATATTTCCTTGTGTTTAAAATTATAGTGGCTCCCACGCCATTAGCTGTTGTGTTTTTATGTAGCAATAACCAATGTGCCTTAAAAAGTATAAATTATACAAAGTTCCCCTTAGGTTAGAAACCATTAGGGCAAGTCTGAGTCACAAAATAATTAAAATCAACTTAAAATGTGGGAAAATTAGAACAGAAATTTAAAATATATCATCTCAATGTTGAATACTAGTGAAACCTAAAAGGTTTAATGGTTTAAAAATGTGTCCTACGATAGCTAGACAATTGCATAGAATGAATTATAAATATTTGTGGCTGTTCCTTATAAATAAACATGAAATTTTCCATTTGCCTTCGTTGTCGTTCCGTTGTCGTCGACATCTACTACATATTAGAGCGCAGAGATAATCGCCCGACGCGATGGCTTGTAAAGCAGCGCTGCCGCTGCCGTTCTGATGATGTAACGGAAAATTTTTGAAAATAATATCAGCAGCAGCAGCAGCATTAATAGGTAGCAAACGGACTGTGGACAGCCAAAATTCAAACAAAATGAATTACTGAATTTCACCTCCTTTGTCTTGGTCTCCGACTTTAACTGCGGCAAGGTGCTAATCAGGGACACTTCAGACTGGCCGCGAGATCTGCGCTGCGATCCAGACTATGGGAAAACTCCGAGCCCGTCTAGACGAGCTACTAAAACGTACGCATTGGCAACAACTAGCCAAAGGGAATCATATGTTCCCGACTCGTAATTAGGCAGTTTTAGCAGGCACAAAAACAAATCGCATGAAATTCAAATGAAATGACAATCGGCAAAGAGAGCCCAGACTCTGATAAGGGACGCCCGGACCTGATAACAAAGCCGAGACGGGGAGAAACGAGGGCAGCAAAGCATAGGAGCTAGCGATGCCCGCCTGGCAACGTCGGTCATGCGGCCATCCGGACTTCCTCCATCCAGCCGAGGAGACTCATCTGAGCATCTGCCACAAACCAGTTGACAACTCTCTCGGGCTTCACCGCTCCAGCACCAGCAGCGGTCAGCATGAGCGGGAAGGCAGATAGCTTGTCGCCGTTGCTGTCTCCGTCGCTGTGCTTTGAAAGCTTGAGCCTATCGCTACCGCTCTGCGATCCGCTCACCTACACGCTCACCTATCCGCTCTACATTGTGTTTGCTAGCTGGGGCTTTTGCACGTGCCGCGCTTCTCAAGGAAATAAACATTAAAGTGGCCTATAATTTGGTTTGGAATATTTTACCAATGCCGATCGCGGTCAATCGCAGAACCAATGCCAATAACAAAATGTGGAAAACTTCTGCCGAGTGCCGCCTCGAGTGGGCCTAACTAAGTATTCGGGGAAGGGGTCATCCTATCAGATTGTTTACAATGGAAAACAAATTATTGGCATTTATTGATTAGATATTGGGGGTGGAATTACGTCAAATTTAAATGTAATTTAATTAACTATTTAATAAAGGGTATACTTGCAACTTTATTAGCATCGATTAGAGGGGATCTACTATACGATTTCTTAACCAAGTTGTTTGTAATAACTAGTTGGCACATGAAAGACACTTACTTTGATATTATTTATTAACAACTGAGAACTTTAACTATCAAAAGATTTCTTATACCAAATTAAATCACTATAAATACATATATATTTGTTCAAAAGTTTGGGTATGATAGGGTATCCTAAAGATACTTAACATGCATTTATCATTTTGTAAAGATTTGGGTACTGACTGTGAACAAGGAGTATTTTAGGTACAATTAAAAAAAAGTTTCTAAACTTTTGGATATTTTATAGACTCAATTTAAAACATTAATACAAATATTTTGTACACAAATAAATTCCTAAAATTGCATTGCACATAATTAGCTATATAAATTCAACCGCTTATTTATTATTTAATTCGGAAACCAGCGGAATTTCATTTCCCAGTCAAGAGAATTGTTTCACTGGCTAAAAATAAGACTCACATTGCATGTGCCAGCAGCGCCAGATGACGTTGTTGAGGCGGATTTTGTCCTTCCAACGCAGACGCACACCTTTGAAATGATTCCATTTGGGGGAGGTGAGTTTTTGACTGTAATTAAATAAATAATATTATTTTATTAAACAATCAAAGGCTTGAGATCTATGTATATTAAAAAGTAAGATTCCATCTCTCGCAAGCAAAACAAGGAAATAAATCTGCCCGACTATCTGTACCACGATATCGGTCAATCTGCCAAACGTATCAGTATAATTTATAATCGATTTATTTATAAATATATAAACAGTGCGCAGATTCTGGTCTATAAATAAAAAGACCCCTAACCCCAACGGAGGTGCTATCTCTGGGAAATCAGCATGTTTGTGCACATCTGTGTGCCCGCCAATATATAACAACTGTCATAATCCTGCTTTCCCAATCAAGCATTCCCAGCCCAGGGGATTACCAATGGGATTGCACTTGGCCAAAAACAATTAGGGGATAAATACTATCGCTATGTGAATATGTCTGTAATAAACAACCAGCAATTCAGCCAGATACCCGATATGTTGTTGTTATTTTCACTGTTGATTTACCATTGTTATTGTTTGTGCTATTATCATAGCTGATGATTCAGTAGAAATTATTAAACAAACATCAGGTAAATAGCTATCAGTTGCTGCTATTCTCGGGCAGAACCCATTGCGGGAGGGAGCACTAAATTGCACAACCGAGAGCTGTTAACCCGCATTCCCATGTGGCGGTGGTAGTTCTCCCTCCTCCTCCTCCTTCATTCAGATATCACTCTATCTAGTGACGTTGCTGCTGGGCTATGATTAACTTCCTGTATTGACCATATTATGACACGAGGCATTGGCACAATTCCAGTTTTCACACTCTCCGCAAATGTGCCGAATTCTATGGGGAGGGATGATAATACCGATGCTGCGTCACCAAACCGAATGGTCACCCTCCGTCTGTGCCACTCAAAATCTCCTAAAAATGTCTACATTTTATTCGGGTTAATGGAATTGTAAATTTCGGATTTCGTCTGGCTCAAAAAACGAGTTATCAATGTTGGTAGACCAGACACATTGTTAGGGAACTAATCAGGTATTAACTAGATCACCTAATAAAGGTTTTGAACTCGAAAAAGGTAAAGAATATATAAAATATTAAATTTAATATTAAAAGTAGATCAGAGTTAAACAGAAAGACGCATTTCTTGGTGGCTGATTGGTTAATATATTAATATGTTTTGGAAAGAGCATACAATAATCGGTTTTCCTATGGCTTTCTGATACTACTTGAACTTGTTTTTAATAATAATGCAAGCACTGACTTAAACAGGTTATTGTTAAGAGAATTCCCAGAATTTAGCGATAGAAGAAGGCGCCAAGTTTAATTTGTATTGTATCTTTTTACTTGATTTCACTTTTACCCCAAACTATAGCGCTTATTAACTATCCCTTCGATGTCTTTGTAAATCTAAACACTTCCAACAACACCTTTTAGTTTGCACTTAACTAATCTGACGAGTTGTGGGGGCCTGTTCAGGTTTAATAACTATTATTTCAACCCACTACAGCTTTTGCCGCGCTATTTGCGCATTATCTAATACCAGAATATTACCCCACCGCGCAGTTTGTTTAGCAAAAACAACAAAAATAATTAGCAAAATAAAACAAAACAAAACTGAATGAAAGTCCTGTACAAATGCTGGCGCTGATAAGAGTCATCGCACTGACTGATAAGGCCAAAGGGTACCATAAAAATCGCTATATCGCTGGCCAGGCAGGCGTTTTAAAGAAGCTGAAATCGGAAGGCGGACCAGAAAGTACCGGCTACATGAGTTAAAAATAGATCGAATAGACGAAAGCGTCTCGTACGATGTTTGGCGATGACTAAACCGCTCAATGAACCAAATATGGTAGACTTGAAACAACAATAACAATAATGGAACCAGAACTTTTGAATGTAGAGATTTAGTGACATACTTAGTAGGCCTGCAAAATTAATATTTTATTATAATTTATATTTATTTAACAAAGTCCAAATCGAAAAGAAGAAGTGAGCTAAAAGACCATTTGGTGGAAGAGGAATATTAAAATCAGTATTGAAATCTCTCTGAAAAATTAAAGAATGTATTTTCTTTAAGACTCTTTTTGAAATGAATTTCAATTTAAACCTTACATTGCATTTGGCCTAAAAATTGTAAATAAATGTATTTAAATAAATTTTTATGTAGTTTATTCTTTGAACATTTATTGTAATTTATGTAGTTGAGTTTTAAAACCTAATTTGATATATCATACAAAAAATACTAGTTTTAGATTCCTAATTATATTATCAAAATTTAAAATTGAGAATACATATATAATATTTTAACTCAATTTTCTGTCTATTCATAATTTATTTTTATTGATTAGAAAAACTAACAGAACGGAAAATTAAAACTTCATTGAATGAAAAAAATTAAAAACAAATAGTTGGCATTTTATTCGGCGCCCTTAATGCGCCAATTGGCTGTAAATATACTCAGGTGAATGTGGCCCGGAATCATTTCGATATCGCTGTGTCCATTACTCTGGTATTATTTTCGCGATGATTGCGCTGGCGTTTGCAGAAAGGGGAGAAGCACCGCCCCGAAAAGAGGAGGGGCGCGAGGAAGGTGGACGAGCGATTAAGGCGAAGTTTGGGGTCCAAAGTAACCCGAGCAGCGACGTCGCGGCGCAACATGTGCCGCGATTATGCGACCGAAGCGGTCCCAGCATTATGGTTGCTGGATTTTCGTTGGCCAGTTTGGGCTATCACGCGCGGAACGCGTGAACGAGCGGGAAACTACATTTCTTTCGTTTTCTTTAGCTGGGCACGTGTCGCAGCAGACTCACCTGTAGGCAAGGTTCATGCACTTGAACAGCTTGGTCAACGATGTCTCGATCTCCAGATGGGAGGTGATCAGGCCCATGCTGCTCTCGTCGCACTCCTGGTCCATCCGATTGAAGTGGGCCACCGTCTGCGGCACATACAGCTGGACATCGCGGCAGGTGTTGGCCGGCTCGCCTGCCTTGTCTAGACTAGGGTCCTCGGGGTCGAGCATCTTCACCTCGCCATCATCCTCGAGGTCGTCCTGCGCCTCCTCGGCCTCGAAGTGCGATACCATGAACTGGCCGGAGTGTATAGACTCGCGCTCCGACTCGGCAGCAGCGGCTGCTGCAGCTCCAGATCCGCCTCCACCTCCATATTGCAGATGCGGGAAGATGGGTTGCTGCGGGATTTGCTGCGGGATCAGCTGCTGGTGCTGCTGCTGCTGCGGAAGTGATTGCTGCTGCTGGTGGGGAAACATCTGGCTTGTGCGTTGATAACTCTCGTATTTGTTCAGCATCATTTTTGGGGGGGAATTCGAGGGGATGTCTATGCAAATACTTCACTCTTGGCTTTTATTGGTCGTGACGGGGCACATTTAATGGTTTTTTAATGTCTCTCTGGCAATTAACTGCTGGCACTGGCCCTTTTTCCGACTGGCTGGGGATTTTCCATCGCTCCGAGAGCGGCTCACGGGTCAAATGGTGGCTGATAGAGCTGAGATTGGTACGAAAATATTTATCGTGATTTACTGGACATTAGCACATTTATTAATATACACTGAAGCGAGCTGCTGGCCACTAATTAAATTGCTAATTGGCTCGGTTCTTTAACGAATCAATCGTAGATTTGATTTCGACACCTTGCGTTTTCCGCTAGCTTTCCGCGATCCCTACACCTGGTCGTCTGTGCGTCCGCTTGGCGGCTTTTCTGGCCAACAACACGCCCCGCTTTTTCCGTTAACTGCGTCACAACAAGGCACACAATAATAACAATAATAATCGCGAGCGTAGGAGCGCCGAAGAGGGGACGTGGACGTCAGCGAGCGAGACGTCAGTAGCGCGCGGGCAATTGCTGATAATGGAAACTCAATTGCTGGGCGATCGACAAAACGCTCGACAGCACGCGCGGATCGGCTTGTGGCAGGCGGTGGGAGGCGGAAAAGAATGGCGGCGCGAAAAGAACGAGCGGTTCCATTCCATTCCACAAACTGATCGAAGAACCGAGCTGGAAAGCGGGCGAAACCTGCACGGCGGGCACACAACCAAAACAATGAACAGCTGACGCGAGCTTTCTCTCTCTTTTGCTCTCCCTGTTTGCTTATCAGCGCGGGAATGAAGGAATGCGAGGAAGAGCGAGCGAGCTGGCATACGCACACACCCATACACCAAAATAGAGGGCCAAACAAAGGTGCTTCTGGGTTGGCTTCCTGCGGAAAAGCAAAACAAACCAGGAACTTGGGCTAGCGAGCCCCCTCCTGCGACCTTGACCGCTCCAAATTACAGATTCCGCTCTCCGGGAGCCAACGAGCGTTTGCACTTTTGACCTCTGGGCCTCTGCCTCCGTTTTTCTATTGCCTATTTTCTGTGCCTACACACACACGCGCACGCAGCGTTGGGGGCACAACTGCAGCTGCCCCCAAGAAACTGAAAGCTGAGGAGTTTGCTCCCACACACCCCCAACGCACTCGCCACTCAGACGCATCGACGACGCACACACGCGCACCCACTAAGCTGCTACGTAGTTTAATTACACTTTAACACATATTAACTAAATGCGAGGAGCCGAATAGTGGCTAAATATGGCCGACATGGGCGCAGTTGTGAGTGGGAAGCGGTCGAATCTATCGACAGTCAACAGACGAATAATATCGTTGCCATCCCCAAGAATATATCTGTAATACACCTATTTGTATCTGTATAACAGGTATCTGCATCTGTATAAAAAGTATATTATCTGTATCAAAGGTATTTGTAGCTGTATCAATTCGTAGCATCCTTCGTAGTAACACAGGTACCTGTATCTGCATCTGTACCACAAGTATCTGAATCTGTAAATATATCTGTGTCTTACGGAAGTACCTTGGCGGTAAACATCGATATGAAACTATCGACGTTTTCCCAGCTCTAAATATATTATCGATACAGTCATTATCGTTCCAAATGAAACGCAAAAAAGTTCAATATTTACTTCCTGCAGCGATTTCGGCATTTATATTGACGTAAAGATGGCTCTATAGATTGTGCGCAAGCAAATCAAACCGCACCTAGGTGCCCCAACACACAACAAAATGGAAACGTATAAAAAGCAAACGTAAGTACCCCAAAATTGAATGTTCGAACGCTAATTTCGCAATGTCTGTCATCCACACACACTGCCGCACTTTGGCGTTGCACCGTTTCTGTTTGCTGCAAGCATGTGTGTGTGGGCTTGTATGGATTCTCGTTCAGGCCGCAACGCAATGTTAACGTGGCATATACAGTTACCAATCCCATTCCAAATCCAAGGCAATGGGGCATGCAACCAGGTAGAGAAATTGGCTGACGCAATAGCTGCCTGGAGTTGGGCAATCCGCGTTGCAACTTGCAGCACGTGTGAGCGTTTCAAGATGAGTCACACAACAGTGGGCCCTCTTTAGCATGTCCAGCATACAATTTCTACGAACCACCACAGTTGCACCACCTGCAACGCCTTTCCTTTGTTTGCTTTCGCTGTAATTGAGAGTTGTTATTGTATGTCCGATAATGCGAAAGGATTTTTCCACCGAACCACAAATATTTAATATGTTTAATTTTTGTTTACATTTTTGCAATCAAGCCTTTATTAGTAATTTTATTAAAGCTTTGATATTTATTTATTTTCATTAATTGTATTTTATGGTAAATGTTTTCGGGAGTAAACCCCCCCACAGGTTCCTATTCTGTCCCCCTAATTATATAGTTTGTATAGATGAAAAAATATTAAATTTAAATATATACTTTTATCAGATAAACACTTTAAAACTATAAATTAAACTGTATGACACACACACCGACGTATTAGGGCAGTCCCTCAAGCATGCTTGGCCAGCGATTAGATATCAGCGTCTGAAGTTTAAGTTCAAATTTGATTTTCACATTATTCCGCTGAATTAGCTAAGAATTTTGGGGTCTGAAGGGGTGGCGTAGGCTTATCACCATGACGATGCACGCGATTCTGTTTCATTCGCGTCTCAGGGGGGCTCAGTGCACATCAAACAGTGCGGTCCATGCAAGTAATGCTCATTAATAATGTAACAAGGCTTCACCCGGTGAACTCTGATCATGATTCGTATTTTTGCAATCTCTTCCAGCGCCATCATGGCATCCTCACAACAACAAGAAGCACAGCAACAACAACAACCCATTGCATTATTCAGTCCGGACTTCTCTTTCGCAACCCAAAGTATATCACCTGTAACTTTTGATTTTGACAACTTTGACTATGGACACATCATTTCACCAAACAATGGAGAGCTTGCAGCTGCCCAAGGAGCTTTACTGGGACCTCAAGCTGGAGCCGCAGTCCCCAACATCGGCGGCGGCGTCCTCCGATCTGTTCGCGCTTTCTGAGCCAACAGATGCCGAGTGGTTGTATGACGATAACTTTGCAAATGGTCTGTGCTTAAAAATTCCTTTTAAAGAATATAAAACTAAAGTATCCCGATATTTTCCAGGCATTTCACTAATTGGCAACGCCGAAGATCTGACCCTGGACGAGGCAGCTTCACTTGAACTACTCAGCGATGAGGAGTTCGTTGTGGAGATCTTTGACCTAAAGGATGAAGGTAAGTTATCAGACCAAACAGGGGGAAGAAAATTTTATACCATAGATTATCCTTTAAGTCAACCTGAATTAACTGAAAATAGTCGAATCCCTTTAGTTGTTAGCATTTATTCAAACAATAATTTACTTTAAAGCTGAATCAGAGGTTATTCATAATTTTAATAATAATCTTATTGTTTTTCCTTTTAATGTATAGTACTTGGTTTCTTTTTATTTATTTTAAAGGCTAGGGAACTCTATATGCTTAGGTCTATAAAAAGATGAATTATTCATAAAATGCCAAAATAAAACACTTCAACAAAAACGCCTTATCAACGAAATCCACAATCTACAAAAAACCGAATCAAGCCAAAGCCCAATAGTATACAAAAATCAAGAAATCACTTCTAAAACAAAATAAATAAAAATTAAAAATGCAGTTGAACTTTGAACGTCTGCAAAACGCCAAGCGAAGCGCGCTCATCAGGTTTCTGTTTCTCGAGACAATTTTACAATTCGCATGTTATCTAATTTGTTTGCTTTGTTTTTTCTATTCACTTTAACGCACTTTTCTGTCTGACTTGTTAAGGGGCACGCCAATGAAATCGTTTCGGCCAAACAAAAACATTCCGAATATTTTTGAGACGAGACGAAAAATGTCCCCCCGCAGACAGTTGAAGTTGGGAAACCGGATTGTGGTTCGCTTTGTTTTCGTTGGCGTATTTGCTGGTATCTTGGTCAGCGTAAAGTTTTGCAGTTTTTTTTGTTGCTTATTTTCACTGAGCTCGTTATAATAATTGTTTATAAACGCGGCCCACAAGCCACCTGTACTGGCCAATTGCACTGAATCCATAAAGGCCGAGAGCGAGGAAGAGAGCAATGAAATTGGAAGCAGTTTCTGAGCCTTTCGCTTAGATTGATCACGCGCCAAGTGTGTGATCATTGGGGCTCTCTTCGAAGCGCTCTTAGAAGTTCAATTTCCACTCTTAAGCTGTGCTCAGCTGGGGCTCTGAGAGAATTTCGCAGATATCAGCTGCTTGTGTTTGTTATTTCGTAGATGAATTGTTTCAATTCTTGGCATAGCTAAGTTCTCTCCTCCTTCTTTCGGCCGCCCAAACAACTTCAAACCATTCGAATTGCCATGCTCCTAATAGTGGCCTGAAGGTTAATCGCTTTTCGGTTCTGGTTTGTTGAAATTGTAAACCAGAAACTTAACCTGCAGATAAGTTCACGGATTTATCAATTTGGGCGATCATTGAACCATTTGACGCAGTTATGGTATGGAAATTTTACGATATTCTTGCTCGTAATACATATGCTGGATATTTTTAAGCAGGACCGAGGAAACTTCTTTGTTTGAAAATGTAAATTTATCCTCTGAGGACGTGCCCCCCATTTTGGTAATATCATCTCTTGGGGCTTGGCCAGCAGCTGTGAATTGCTAAAAATATCTTTAATCCGGAGAGAGAGCCAGTCAGTCAGAGGAATCGTCATATGTTTTTGTATACATACAAAAATATATTATTGGAAAACATATTGCAATTGGTTTCATATCACGGAAATCACAGTACACCACAGTTGCTATGCGCAGCAGGCGGACTTCAATCTCATTTCCATGCTCTGCAGGTTAACCCGAGTTCAATGCACATCGCACAACACCTGAGACTTGGGAAGTGTCAAATGGCTGGGAAGCAGGGGGGGTGCGAATCTAGAAAGATTCAATTTCTTATATTTATACATGCATATATCTGCAGATCTGTGGGGTTGATGGCGGGCGCAGAGCGAGGGGTGATTGACTGTATACAATATAAAGGCTCAGTTGATAATGCAGTTTAAAAAATAAACGCTTTATATGTAACTCACCAGGAACAGTGGTTTGGTTATGTTTTAATATTAATATGACAAATATAAAGATTTGTTTACTGATGTTCCTGTTGCATAAATTGATCAATACTGTGATATATGAAATAGCGTCTAAAGAGGAAAACTTTAATTCTTGGAAATATAATGAGGTTATCAAAAACATAATTTTAAATGGTAAAAAACTAAAATATATATGTATCAAAAAACTATATTTTCGATATGAAATTGAGCTCATTCATCTCGATACACATTCCTAGCTTACTCTTAATGATGGGAGGCATACATTTATTTCATTTTATTTATTTTTTAAATAAGATTTTTATTTATATCTAAAATGTTTTGTGAACTAATGAAAAAGTAGCAGCTTAGAAATCAAAAGAAAGTATTTCAATTAATGAAGGTAGAATGTATCTAAAGTTTGCCAATCACTTTGCCCATTTCCGCTCCACTGTGCCCGAGTCCGTTGGCTCGGCTCAATCTGACCGCTCGCGGACTGGCTTGTGGCTGCTGATAGCATCTGGGGCTGGGAGCAAGCAACAAGAGATTGATCTGGTTGCAGGGCCCCATCTGGTTGTGCGCTCTTAGCTCGACGGCTCTCTCGGTGGAGCGCTCCCGCTGGGGGCCACCAGCCAGAGTTGGCCAAGCAAAAACCTCACTCGCTCTGCGATTGGAACTCAGTTGAAATCGTTACTCAGTCGCGAACGTTCGGATCGAAACTCGGCTTTGACTACGATCACACCGCCCTGCCCCACCCCGCCCATCACCTTGCCACCGTCTTGGACAACACAAAGAAAACTGCCCAAAGCGAACGGATACAATAACAAATACGCGGAGCAGCACAAACACACGTCTTGGCGTTTTCGAAACGCAAAAAAAGACGAAAGGAAAAATATTTAAAATTTGTTTTTTTCCATCAATTCGCTTTAAGGAGCACACTTTTTAATGGTTCTGATAAGGGAAGTGTGGTGCAACAGCAAGAACAAATCGAAGCAGTTTGCCTAAACTGCATAGGGAATTGGAGGCAGTGAAACTAAGGCCTTCCCTCACCTTCAACAACGGCGCCAAAGAAAACGAAGCGTGTACGCTTGAGGAGATTGGCAGCTGTGCATCACTATATGTAGCCAGCTAGAAGGGGGATCAGACTGGACATCCCAGCCACGACATATACGCGATACCCTGAACATTCGAGTCCAGGCGCTAAGGACTTTGTGAGCATGATACCACACTGTGGATACCGTTACATGTGGAACCGTGAAATTGTGATCAATTCGCAAAAGTTGGTGAAACGACGTTAAGCAAGCAGACTGTCCACCGGTGCTGTCCCCCAGTTTGCGGCAGCAGTTGAGTCCCAAGGACAGGAAAAGATACAGGAATCGAGGGACAAACAGACAGACACAGACACATACTCCAGACCAGATTTTCCGCTCTGGAAACTTTTAAGATACTTTTTGCCACGTGCTGAGTTATTGAGTTATTATCCATTATTTGTATATTGATTTTTTGTTACGCTATTTACTCGGCCTAAGTGCTGGACCAACAGCGGTTCTCCAGCCAGTCGACTGTACATTCAAAATTGACTCTGTGATTTTTTACCCCTTCTATTGCAAATATTTCAATATATCATATCATTATTTACGAAGCGCATCTCGTTAACACTTAGCAATTTTAGGTTCTTGTCTAATTTTAGGTAAATTGATTTTTTATCAATATTAGTTAAGGTTCTTTTGCCAACTAACTTGTTTAGTTTAGATTAAATATTTCATATACTAGACGTTTTTATTACTGTTTTTCTACTGCCCGTACTTTTACTCTATCGAAACTTAAGAGACAGGTGACCTTACCATACATTCGACATCACGATTTGCTGCTGCCGCAAACATGAGTACATATATATTTATGCAAGCCTATGGTTAGTATGGAGATGATATGATTTATTCTGTATTTCTATATAATTTTATAAACATATTTACTAATATAACGAAAGCTCTAAACTCGATATAGGATTGAGTCTGCAAGAATCCTTTCCTAACAAACAATAGTTATAATAATTATTGATTTAAATTGCAATAGCATTCCGGCATCGATTTCGTTCGGTTTGACCCACTGCATCTTATCATGTCTGGTCACTTATCTCTACGAGGGAGGAGCAATCGCAGTGCAGAGATACGAGACGAAACAGTTTCACATCTCTCTTTCCCTGACTTGACTGCTTGCACAGTGTGGAAAGATGTGTCTGTCCAGCGCGCTTTTTGGGCGAACTCTGGGCTGGCTGGGGTGGTGCAGGCTGCTCCTTGATGACTTTCCGGTCGAGCGGGTTTTAACGCCAACTTGCTGCTTTGTACTTCTTTCATTGTCTCGTTTTGATCGCTTTCAGTTTAATATTTATAAAATTCATTTGCATATTATGACTGGACTTGTGCTCTCCGGGTTGCCCCTGGTTTGTTTTGGATTTTTGGGGCGCGACTTGAGAGCGGCGAGAAACAAAAAACAAATATTTTGCCATCTTCCACAAACACCGAGCGGGCAAACTGTTGATACTAGTAATCACTCAAGCTAGACTAGTCAATTCTAGATTTTGTTCTAGCATAGATAACCTCCAAGCCGATCTTTATTGAGACCTGTATATAACCTTGACCTAATAAATGTGTGCTAAAACATATGCCAAAAGGATTTTCCATTCGAGTCATTGCAACTACGAAATGTATTTCCACTTTACAACAATTAAATATGGGAATTTTTGCATTCGATTCCTTGTAGATCCCCAGAACTGTCATTTGGTATTTTCCTAGACAAACCAAGACGAGTCTCATTGCACATTTATTCGTCTACGAAGGCATTTTGCCGCCAAGGTTGTTGCTAATCATGTTCCCATTAATTATAAATACTTATATATTTTTTTTCAAACGATTGTGCTCGAACTGACGTTGTACTATAGTCCCGGTCGTCTCTGTGCGATATTTGTGAAATGACAACGACGTCCGCGCTCAACTTAATCGCTCTATTTGCTTTAACTTTATAAAATAGGAGTCGGGGTAAGACTTGAAGGAAGAACAGAACTTGAATAAAAACAAAGAAAGATCGGAGGATTAAAAATTATACGCAGTACAACTAGAAAAAAAGATCAGAAATCAGGACTATCCAATATTTGAGTTATTTTTCAGGCAAGCCGATTAATAGATAATCCTCGATGATCACACCAATTATTTATTTATGGTATTTATTTATATCCATTTTAGCCTTTAGCAACAATCTGGAAGGTACCACATTATAGCCACGACTGTTATAAAAAATGCATACAACAATTTAATATTGTAATAAACCAGGGCTAGGCGTGGCAACAACTGACTCTAATGCGAGATTTTTATGTAAATCAATTAATGCAGTTACAGTTTGCTCTGCTTTCACGTATGCAAGCGCGCAGCTGTTTGCAAGGAGATTGCTATATGGGTGTGGGGGTACGGGAGGAACAGATTGATCGACGGGAAACTTGTTATGTTAATGAAGAATCGAGCTCGGGGAGAGGTGATTGTGTTGACTGGCCCCAGCCCAAGGTGTCGCTGGGTCAATTTTACAAGCCAAACAGGTGTTGCCACAATGCTTCTCGAAGGTTGTAACGACATCTCGGACACTGGGGAAAACTCTCTCCTCGTGATTTGGCCGTTGACCATCATCGAATTTATCAAATAATCAAAACCATCGATGTCGTCGAACTTAGTTCTCTTTAATAAAAGCGAATTGAAAACAACTGGAAATCAAGCGTGTATAGTGGGGAAAATATGCCACAATCAATATGCAAATGTTTACTAGAACGAGATGCGAGCGTTCGCCGTGCGTCCTTCACTTCAATGGAAATAAGTTTCAATTGAGAGTGTGGAAAAATATTTGCGGCTTAATAGACGGGGGAAGTAACAAAAGGAAGTCGACAAGAAAAATGGTAGATCAAGCTACTATATACTGTGTAAAAACTTAAGATAACCATAAGTCTTTTGATATTCATGAGATTCCATTAGTTAAGTAAGCTAGTTTGTGTTGTATTATATAGCAAACCTCGTAAATGGGCCTAACCGTTTCACTCAATCGATCAACAATATAAAAAATCTCTCTCGCTTTTAATAAGTTTAAGCTCAATGAGACGCCCTGCCTAAGTCCGGTTCAAGTACTCGTTATATCATTAAAATAAGCTTAGATATGATTTATATAATCTATAGAATACAATTTCAATTCCATTCCTCACAAAATTCATTAATATTTCATATATTTTAATTTTACTCATATTTGTCATCCTGTAGAATGCCTCCTGGACCAAAAGGCTCCTCTGAACTGCATCGATTATGAGACAAACCTGAGCTATCAGCCCAACATCGATGTGGTCAGCCAGCCGATAATACCCGTAACCAAAGTACAATTCCCTGCATCCTCTACTGCTTCTCTGGTGGCTGCCAGCGAGTATCAGCTCGGCGATTCCCCATCCCTGATCCTGCAGCAATTGACTCCACCGCAATCACCGCCCCAATTCGATGTCTACAAACAGCCCGAGCCCGTGCTCGTCAAGGCCGAGCAAAAGGTGGTAAGTTATACACTGCAACCATCGGTGAAAGTCCTATTAAGAGGATCATCTAATATTACAGCAATGCTATGCCCCCGATGCTGCTCCCGCAGCCGCCTTCAACTTCAACAACTGGGTGGGCGGCAGCGAAATTGCCCGAGAAATCCAGCTGGTCGATGATATTGTCAACATGCGTGCTCAGGAGCTTGAGCTCTTCAACGACGACTGCGAATCTCAGGCCTCTTCATCGCTGGACAGCAGCAGCAGCAGCGGCGGCAGTGGAGTGAGCGGCAGCATTGCCGATGCGGACGAAGAATGGCTCCCAGAGCCGATCAGCAGCAACAGCTCTTCACCAGTCCACACTTTCGAGGAGGTCGAAAAGGTGGCAGTGCAAAGCCCAAAGAAGCGCACTCGTACCTACGGTCGCGGCGTCGAGGATCGCAAGATTCGGAAAAAGGAGCAGAACAAAAATGCAGCCACGCGTTACCGCCAGAAGAAGAAGCTCGAAATGGAGAATGTTTTGGGCGAGGAGCAGGTGCTGTCGCAGGAGAACGAAGAGCTGCGCCGCACTTTGCGGGAGCGTCGCAATGAGATGCGCTATTTGCGCCAGCTAATACGCGAGTTCTACCAGGAGCGCAAACGCTAGGCTTACCCATGTCTCACCTTTACGTTTAAATGTCTCTTTTGCAAAGTTATAGTTATCGTTAAACCCCAAGCCTCCCCCCAGTCCTACAACAACAACACCACTTTCTGTAATACACAAATTAACACTCACCAATAGTTCAACTTCAATCCAAAAAAATAAATATGTACACAGCCTGTCTTGGCCCCCATTTTTTGGCACTAATGACGAGTACTCCCGTACTCCGAATTACTTCTTGCCAGTGGGTGCCAATGACAAACTGACATCCAGAGCAGCACAGGCCAATGTGTCGCTTTGCTGAGACACCATAATTTGCACTATAAAAACCCCAAATGAAAACCTTTTTATGTTGCATGAATTGTACATAAACGAATTACCCTCTGCTGCGGCTGCTGTACATGCATGATTTTATTTTTGAACTTGGTTAGACCCTTGACAAATAAAATAGATTTACTTTAATGTTTTTTCTTAACAATAAAACGTATACAGAATATTATTCAACATATATATCAGCAATAAATCAAAAGGGTTTTCAAAAAAAAAAAAAAGAGAATCGACCATATATTTTTGGGGAGGTAATCTATGGACATGACTTTTAAAATTTCCCTTTTCAGATGAAATGGATAAACTTGATTGATATCACTATCTCAGAGATAGATAGATAGATGCATCAAAGTGTGTAATATTTTTAAAAAAGTCATTTTGCTACTATGTATCATTATCAAAGTTGTCCAAAAAATTATATAAAAATATTGATAAATATAAAGCGATTTAAAGGATGCAAACATTGCAGGTTATCTTAAAGGCAAAGGGTGCCAAAAGATTCAGTTATTGTTATAAATATTATCATTCGCCATAAAAATCGTAATTAATAAATTGTTTCCCAATCAATTTTCTTTTTTAACTTTAACCAATTTATCAACATTTTAAAAGCAAAAACATTATTAAAATTGTCAAAAATAGGCAACATTCTTAAATTTATTATTAATTTTTAAGCAGAAATGCATAATATTTTCTGAATTGAAACTAATGATAATCAATAATAATATTTATACATTTCCTTTTAGATACAGCAAATGTATTAGGTTTTCTTGAGTGCATAGTTGCCATTAGCACTAAACTATATAAAGAAGAATCTTTTATATTCACTTTTAATCTTCATTAAATTTACATTTATTATTCCTTCCGGCTTAGCTCGCTGACTTTAATAGTTATAGACTAAGGAAAAACTTCGCTAATATGCAATCAATCAATTTTGTAAAAGCCAATCCACTCGATCCATTTAGGGGCAGGGAGACGATTAAAGTGACTCCAGTATGTAGAGCATAAGCGGATTATGATTATGTCTACGTACATGCATATGTGGGAGTTGCCGGAGCCTCGCCCTTGGAAAAGGTGCATTCAAATTGAATCAGAGAATGCCAATTAATTGGGGAAATTGCTAATGCTGAGAAAATATCCGAAGATGGAGATTGATGCACTCGAAATTGTTACACGGGGAGGCAGTCGGATGCTGGGAGCAGGGGAGCGTGCGAAACCAAAACAATACAATTTCTCACTGCCCGCACCGAGACTGTGATTGGGGTTGGGATATGGGAATCGGCATGGGCTGCTCTGGGATTTGCCCGCCAGGACATTTTGACTGATGAGCCGGCGACGTGAGAGCCACACGACTTGCCTTGGCTCCACTGGCTGCTACCCAGTCCCTGGCCCGACATTTTCACTACTAAACTAAATTTTCCACATCGTTAATTTATATTAATATGATTTCTGTGTCAACGGTCGATGCGCTTGCCGTCTAGAGCTCGCCTCCGATGTCGCTGTGTCCTGAGCTCTCCGAGCTCCCAGCGATGTCGCCAATTCTGACTCCCGTCGCGTATGACAAGACGGCAGCGACGCCCATGGAGGTCGCCGGCGCAATATTTATCTAAATTGTTATTTTTCACACTCACGCAGTTCAATGAATTCGTGAAAATTACGTTTGGGACTTTGTGTTTGCTCTCGCCACCGCCGCCGCCGCCGCCATCCGTAGCCATCCGCCCCATCGCCGGCGACACTCTTCGATTCTTCCGAGTGACTCTTTAAGCGCTTGGTTAAGTATATTGGCATAAAATTCAATTTTCCTCCTTTGTGTTAATCCTGTTATTAGCTCCCGTCCGCCGGCAGAATCCTTTTTGTTCGCTTCCTCTTAAATGCCAGCACGGGCATTGAGGAAGCATCGGAGTTTCGCGTCTGGCGGCGGGTCGGGAAATCAGATTTTTTTTTTTTGATGAATGGTGGTCCTTAAGCCTAGACCTTTTGGGATCGATTTTAAGGGACATATTTGGACTACATTTTAAAGGGGGATTTATTTTCATTTGATTATTTGTATTGCGGTTCATCATGATGGCTTGCTTCTAGAAGAGAAGTCGGATAGAAAGTATTACAACGTCGCAGAAAGCTAACTAAAATTGAAGTCTATTCAGTTGGTTCTTGATGCTTGTACTTTAGCCCTTCGTTCCGGAAGATTACTAATGGCTTGCTTCTCCCTAGTCCATTCCCCCATCCAATTATATTTGCGGCTTCCGTTTCATATCAATTCACACTCGTATATGCTTTACAGAATCATTTAGCCAGCAAATCTGTTTGTGGAGTGTAAAATAAAACCGCTCGCATGCCACCAATCCCCCAGAGTGGTTGGTGGAGTCGAGCAGCTAACGGAGATGGAAATCAACGTCATCGTTAAATTTAATTAGGCATCAAATGACCAAAGAGCCGAGCTAAATCAAAAGCCAAATGGCCTGAAAGTGACCCAAGTGCAGGCGGGATTATACATACCACCCCCCGGCCCAAAGGGGGTCGCTCAACACTTTAAAACACAATTAAAAGTCAAAACGTCACTGTAAATGGAAGCCAGTGGGCAACCCTCTAAGGACCGAAGAGTCGCCAATGAGGCGCCACGGAGAAAGTGCCGCGGCGGGGTGGAGGACATGACACTCGTTTTACATAACATTTAACAAAATTATAATGAGAGGCAAAATGGATGGGAGAAGGTGGCGGGTGGACAGGGTCGGAGGTTAACCCCCTGGCGAATGTTAATGAGATGGACGTGTGAGGAGTACATTTCATTATTTGTGCCTTCGATTCCATGAGATAATCTCACCCAGAGCACCCACTGTGGTTTATGTAATGGTTTATCATCACCCGAGTCAGTTAGTAACCACATTAGGCGTCCATTAGAACAAATTCAATTTGAGTGAAACAGGCAAAAAGAACTACTATGATATGGCGGGATGTGTATGTACTTATGTAATTATCACGCAACACAAAAATACACAAATTGGTTTATCTCAGCAAGGGACAGTGGCAACCCATAGATGTTTATAATTACTGAGTGGATAAAAGGAAAAACTCTGCCAGAGCAGAATTTTCCAAATGGAAATGTATATGTCAAGAGCAAGTAAATGCTTGATAAGAAAAATGGATTTATTCTTTAACTGAATAATTATCAGAGTATCTCAAACTTTATATATTTATTTAGTTATCATTTTTTGGGTCTATAATCATCTGGATCAGCTAGGATAAAGGACGAAATCTTGTGTCTAAATATTATTTGGATTCCCTTTAGAAAGAAGTCATATTTAAGATACAAAACTTTAAGCAATAAAAATAATTTATATAGTTATTATTGTAAATCTTCCATTTTATTACAAGTTTATTTCTTTCACGAACAACTTACAAAGCAAGTAAATTTCGGAAACCAATGCAATTGTTTGATTTTTAGCTTCCCATTTTTTCAGCGGTTTTATCTAATCGCATTGAGTGCGAAAAAGTTATTGTACCTTCTTATCGCCAACCAGCACACACACATGGTTATGCGTGTACCCAATTTTCACACATTTTCCATTTTCATTTTCACCTTTTAGCCTGCAGCCATAAAAATAAAGTTAAATAATATGTAAACAATGCCAAGTCAAGCGGGTTGAAAGCCGCTTGAAATGCGGGCCAATATCAATTCAATTGTGTTGTTTATGCCGTGTAAATGAAACACACGAAAAGGGGATGAAGTCAAAGGGGATGAAGGGTTAACTTAACTTAAGTGAAACTGCACATTGTTTTTGATGTTTATTAGCTGTTTTTAGAAATTTACAAATGCTCTTAAGACAGATGAGAAAGCAAGGAAATGTTGGGCTTCTTCAATTTAAAATTTTGTTACAATCAAAATATAATTAAATGTAACTCTTTGTCTAGTCATAAAATCTTTAAAGAGGCTTCTACGTATACCCTAAGCCAAGAAGCTTTAAGTTGAAATTGAATAGCAAAAACTGCAATGATTCTCAATCACTTTTCGCAACCGCATTCCTGCCTCTGTACAAATTGTCACAGACAAAATCAAATGCAATTTCACGGCTATTTGAATGGGACAAGAGAAAAACTCTCCTCCTCACTGATGTATTCAATAATGAAATAAATGAGTGCAATTTTCAATTTGCCACGCAGATGAGACACAAAACAATGTAGAGCTGTGGCATTGCCACGGACCTGCATTGGACCTGGATGTGGGCTTTAAGCCGACTGCATACAGTTGGCAATTGCTGGCCTGGGAGTGCATCGTGAAGTATGCAACATGTGCAACAATTAGCGGTTGGTATTCCAAGACCCCTGCCCCATCGGCATATCTTTGACATTTACACGTAGCCCCCAAAGTTCCCCGAGTACGTGACATTTGGGCAATTGGCTGTTGGGACCTTTTCAAGTGGAAAATGCTGAAAAGCAAAGGTACTGCATAACCTGTCTGAAAGCACACTCGGGATATTCAAGGCTGGGTTAACCTGTATTTTGTTTGAGATATTTATCTATAAAGATATGTATATCTCTTTATTTAGAAGAGCGGTACCCAAGGATCAGACTCACGAGCCATAAAATAGCTCTGTTCCTTCTCTGCAGGCATGTAATAACGCTTAGTACAAATTCTCGCTAATTGTAGATTAATTTTTTATATTTCTCACTTGAATTTTACATAATTTACTTTCTTTTGGATTAATTTAATTAAATTTCTTATTTTTGATAATGTTTTTCACAATTTAAAACGTCTTCTATCCTTTCAAACTTCCTCAATTAAAGTTATTATCCCACTTTTGTTGCTCGATTAATCGCCCCCCTTTTTCTCCAGTGTTTTGTGTGCAGTTAGGCAGAATCCTTGCAGGCAATTGAAAGAGTGCGCGACGACTCTTCAAGTTTCTCCCTACCCCCCTTAGAAGATAGCTTTCTCTTTCGGGGAAGCTCAACAAATGTACATATAATTAGCCGAGAGCGAAGCATTCCAGTTATATCCCCCTCCGGGGTTGTTTGCCAATTGAGCATTTGAAAAGGCTTCAAAAAAGAACATACTGTCGCCCCGGTCCTCGTCCTCACAGCATCCCAGTCACATCCTTCTGATGAGCAAACAAAAGGCGAATAAAAATCGCGTCACTTGAATCCTTAGGAAAATCAAAAACAATTAAAGTTTGTTCAAGAAAAACAACAAACAGAACTCATCAGCATGCCGCCTCCCCACCGCTCGGTCATGTGTGTAAACATGATCCATTTCCCCACATTTCTCCCGCCCACTAGAACATCCATACACACACACACACACTGGCACCCACACAGTTTTCTTTCCAAACTTCCACACACACTCTCACCGCAGCGAGCAGAGATAACGCGTTGCCTACTTTTGCGCGCTATTCGCCAACGCAAACACTTTCTGCGTGACGTCGTTTGACGTTTGCCTCCAAGTTCCTGTCCCCGTCCCCTTCCCCTTCCGTTCGAACACCAAATGCTCTATACTGCTCCTCCGCCGCTTCACCGATAAATAAATTTGTACATTTGGTGTAAATGTAAATAGATTGTTCTCCCTTTTACTTGACTACACAGCGATACAGGGAAATATTCTTTTTTCTAGGTCCTTGTTTCAGCTTTTTTTAAAGAATGAACAAATTTTTTTTGTTTTTAATAAGGTTTAAGGATGATCTATCACAGATAGCATGTTTCACCTAAACTCCTCTACTCCGAAGGAGTTTATATGTATATAAGAATGAACCTAATTCAAGATGTTTTATATCTTTAAATATTATTATTATAAGCAAACCTTTTTCCAAATACCTTAATGGTGCCGAATATGACGTTGGTCTCATTCAGCGATCTCAAATCCTGATGCGATTTAATAACACGATCCCTGATCCTTGAACAGAGAAACCTTTATATAAGAAGGATACTATTTTTCCTCTGTGCATTTGCAAAAGTATGTGTGCCCCAATGGGTGATTAAAGGGTGGCCGCGTCTGCCTTTAGGGCGGCAAAAGTGAACTACGGGGTGGACCAGGGGGCGTAGCTCATTTGCGGCCTGGTCAAAGCGGCGCCAGTCGGACGCCAAGGCGAACAGAGCCCCCTCATCCACTGCCCGAGTTAACACATTGTATTTGTTGTGGAGTGCGAAAATTAAAATATGTATTGCTGTTTTTCCTCCCATTCAGTGTTTGATATATGTATGTACACACTACACACATGAGTGGGGAGGAGTAGGTGGGCAAATGATGTGATTATGAAGTGTTATGTTGATGCCCTTGACGCCCTGCCGGAGTGTGAAAGTGTTACCCAAACTAATGGAAGCCTTATCTTGGCCAAATAAATTAATTCAAACTTATTATACATAATTTGCATATCTTAGTAAAATAATTATTCAATTTGAATAACAGATGTGCCACATAAATTTTTAGAGTTTGGAAATTTAATAAAATGGTATCAAAAATTAAGCTGTAAAAACCTTAAAATGTATATAGAATATTTATACAAAATATATAATTTTTGACACCTTTTTAGGGGATATATTTCTTTTTCAAAATTTCTTAGAAAAAGCTTTAAAAATGTACACGGTTATTTATTTAATTTGTTACTTCTGCGTGTCTTAAGCACATTTTCATTTTCATTCAGCAAAACCATAATGAAGACATATTTACCATTAAAGTTAAGGCCAACTTATGTAAATCTTGAATGCCTCATTAACAGATCCGAAGGCCTGCCATGAATGCCTATGACATTCGATGGCCGCGTAACGTCCTCACCGGCCATTTCCAAGTATAACTTCTCCAGAGTCTCGTAATCCGCCATCAATAACAATTATCCGTCGTGTCATTTGCTAGGTGCAAACTGGTAGCCATCAAAGGCAGGCAAAAGACGTCATTGCGCGGTTGGTTCTATCCTATCCTATCCTATTCCTCTGGCCAACTTACCCCCACTTGCCATTCCGGCTAGGACATTCCAATTAATAGCGCTTCATTGAACTTTCTCCCGTAATTTAAATGCTAATTTTTCAAAGCAACCTTTTTAGATGTAATTTTGTTGTTTTTGTTTTGTTGTTTGTGTTTTTTTTTTCAAGGCGCACCTGCAATGAGTTTTTTCGCTACTAAAGTTTGATTATGAAAATGATCACAAATCAGGCGGAAGTTTAACTTTGATTACATTAACATTGTAAAGCAGTTAAGGGTGTGCATCGTTCAGCCCACAAACAGGCAGGCGTCCACATGACGTATACGCAATATTTGCCTTGGTTATATTTTTAAAATGCTTGCCTTTAACTTTTTAATCACACCAATTAGCAGCTCTTGAGCCACCGAAGCGAATCGAGCCACAGTAAGAAGACGAGGAGGGTTAATAAATATGGCAAAGGACGAAGGACGAGGGAAAGCATGCTAAAAGCTGCCTTTCATACATGTTGCATGTACATATCCCCCCTTCCGGATCGTTAAATCAAAATGTGTGCTATAAATTCTCTCGTTTCCCATGGCCCACAGTGTAAATAATAATTATTTGCACTTATTTTGTTTTCCCTTTTCAAGTGAATCCAGAGACTTAACAAGCATCCCAGCCGTTGAGTAAATACCAGTTTTCTGTAAAGATATTCATTGAATCGCAGACCAAAAGATGTCCTTAAAGCGGAGCTATTTTTAAGTGTGTAAATATCATTTGGCAAAGAGGGCGAATTTGGAAATAATTATACATAAATATACATATATTAAGAGAAAGGATTTAACGAGCCTAAATATAAATATATTGTAAATATTTTGTGATGAATATTTTTAAACACTATTTTATTTGATTTTAAATTCCTAAAGATTTCATTCCATCCCAATCAAAACCAACTCTTGCAATAAATACTCACTTCTCCTACTGCTGATCGATTTGACCCCAATATTTATTGGAAACCCCAACTTGCCTTCCAGCCCCAACTTCAGGAGTGCAAATATTACAAGCCGATTATGTGAGTCAGGCTTGGCACTGTGAGAGTTTGCCATAATAAATGTAAATATGCCAACTGACTGACCAACCAACCACCACCTCTGCTCCCTTCCGAAATACTAAGGGTCGCCATCAGGCCCAGTGCTGCGGTGATCGGTGGAGAAGGGTACCAGGATGCTGAGCAGATGTTGACGACGACATGAAGGACGATTTTTTTGCTATTGACATTTGACAGGTCGCGTAGGATGGCTTGGCCCCCGAGGGCAGGGTCGTCTACATAGCTTTTCTTGCTCGTTCACAGCCCGGCGCCCCCTTCTATTTATTATTGCCTAACAATATTTTCTCTTGTTTTAGCATTTTTAAATAACCGCGGGTGTTATTCCCCCCCTTGCCTGGCTAAGCGCACACTTAGAGGCCTTAGAGAAATGAGAAGGAGGCTGAGTCCTGTGCCCTGCCATGATTAAATTTGTGTCTTAAACATGTTAAAGTCGATCGCGGGCTGCTTAAAATGCCAGTCGTGTGGTGAAGACTTCTCGTTTGATTGCATTAAAGGCGTTGGTTACTGCCGCGCCTGGGGTGGGATTTGAATCCAGTTTTGCGGTTGCCATGATTGATGGGTTGACGGGGTGCGAGAAAAGAATAGATTAACAACGAAATTATCCTATTTAATTTGTAGGTACACACGTTTTTTTAAGAATCTAATTTTTTTATTGCCTTTTTACAAGAGTTTAAAACTAGATCATTTAGTTAATGGTGAAACTTGAAACGTTGTAATCCTAACAATAATAAAAATGCATTACTTTGATAATTCTAAAGAAATAGCTTTAATTTTTCTTTATCTTTGCTTTTATTTTCATAAGATTATATATGGTAACTTTTTTATATTTTAAATCATAAATAAGATCTTTCTCTCTTAACAAATGTTTCCCAACCAATTCCTGATCCCAACCAATTCCTGACCAACTTATTCCCAATATAAGAGCACTGTTTGCTCGGTTTGTTCCAAGACGAAATGTCAAGTACAATGATAGGTTTAATAAGTTAAGGGTAAGGACTGTAGCCATGATGCACAACCAACTGTTGATGGGCAGCGAACGACCTCGCAAGCTAGCCGCAAACGGCAGAAACTTTGCTGAATGGAAATAATCAAAAGGTCCTTTTCCCGAGGATTGTAAGCCGCTCTCGGCTACACTTGCCGCCTTCGCAGCTCCTTCTGTTTTTTCCTTCCTGTTTATTATTTCCCCATCGAGCCGAGGGGGAAAAGGGTGGCAGATAGTACGCCAACGCTTACCCTGCCACCGCCGCCATGTGATTTACATAATGTCCTTGTCGACAACAGCTTCCCCGGACCCACTCTTTATTTTTTTGCTCAGCCATCCCTTGGAATAGAGTTCCCAGTTTAAAAATATTAACTGTCAATTTGCATTTGGCAACACTTGGCTGAAGAGGAATTTGTGAACAAAGAGGACGAAGGATGGGCGACTGCAAGGCAGTGCACTTGCCACTGAAGTTAACTTATTTTCGTCAGACTCTTGACAGCCACGAGTAAATATTGTCCTAAAAATATGGATGTTTATTTTTGGAATCAGTGAAGAAGAAATTTACTGCTAACATTTTGTTTATTTTTTAATAATTCTAAATGTTTCTGGTAATTAAAGTGAGTTTCTATCTAGGTTTTAACTTAATGTGGCTCATAATTAATTGTTAACAGATTAGCATATTAATTATAAAATATAAATTATAAATTGAGGCAATAAATAGCATATTTTCTAAACTCTGTTCTGCCTCTGAAACTCTCATAGCTTTAGCTTCCTCTTAAAAGTCAATGCACAACTTTTCATTCTTTAGTCCTTCAATATTCCTGTCAATATTAAAAAACCCTTTGAGGGCTAGATCAAGCAAAGCAAAAAAGTTGTCATCATATAAAACCCACAAAAGACACACATGCGTTGGCAGGGGAAACTCGCAACATTCGGAAAAGCTAAATAACTTTCTGGCAACATTTTATTATCTGTCGACAATAGTTTATCATGAGATAAAACCCACCCGATAAGGACGTAAGCACTGTGATAACCAACAGCAACAAGAGCGTGGACAAACAGACGATAATAATAATAATAGTATACAGTATACAGCCCGGCCAGGCCCAGGCAATTGGAGTTGGTAACAAAGGAGCTGGCGACGGCCAAGTGGGAAGTCATCCGCGGTCGAATGCAGGCCGCTGAGAGCAACATGCGTCAGCGGGACTAATCAGCCACCCAGCCCCCGCCCCCCATGCCTCAGCCCTTGTCGCCTACTCCCTTTCAGCGTCCCTGCCCCTTGAGGCTCAGCACCCCCCGTCCGGAGTTGGGCCCGAGCACGTGGTGTGCATGTCTAGAAACTCCAAAACACAAGCCACCCCGTTGGGCGAATGAGGCTTATGGGGTGGCTCTGCCTCTAGACCGGGGATAACGTGTAATGTGATAAGGACTACGACGCAGTGCCTTTCCTGTTGATTCACAGTTCTTTAGGTTGTATTGGTTTTAAGGAGAAATTGATATTTAACTCATTTCGTGATATCCAAAAGTGCCCACACAGAGCACCAAAAGGTTTTTGATGCCTTGGGTCCTGCAAACCACTTTCCGAATTCAAAGTTTGGGCATTAGAACAAGCTTTTTTGGTCAAATTGCTTTCCAAGGCTTAAGAATAATTTCAGAAAAAAGAAATTTTTAATTATTTTATATTTAAGGATCTCTATAATCCTTATAAATTATAATAAACAAATAACAAGAGGTCACAAAACTAAATAATATAAAAGTATGTTCCCGTAAATATTGAAATGTTGTTGAAATGAAAAATGAAAGCTGTTTTATTACTGGGTAACAATTGGTCCAAACACTTTGCTCTGGCTTTCTCTCTCCACAAAAAAAAACAAAATTACGAAACTCACTCAGAATTTGACTCAGGCTTTGAGCCCGTTCAGTTGCTCTCCATTCGCCAGTTTTGGCTTCGATTCTGGCCTTCGTGCGGGTGGAAGCCCCAACCCACCCCCAGTGGGAGGACTTGTTGCTCTGTGATTCGCCTTTGGCCTGAACTCGGGTCTGCCGACGCGGTCGCTTCGTGGCTGCAGCCATTCCACAAGTGGCCGTCATCCTCAACGCTTCCGCGTTTCCGGTTCTCGGTGGGCGCTCAGTTTCGATACTTGGTTCAGCGCGATTCGGTCGTCGCTTCAAAAACTTTGAAAAATATTCGAGTGGTGCTGAAAAATAAGGAATTTACAATTTGTAGTTAATATTTAGAAAGAAAGAAAATATATAGTGATTATCGAGACAAAAAGAAATGATAAAATATTAATTGTAATAAAAAAATAATACAAAAAATATCTGTAAAAAAATAGTGCGAATTCTTAAAATAAGGTGTTTTTGTGATTTTGTGACAAGCACGTTTAAAAATTATTTGACAAGCAGAATTCACTAAAATTAAACGTAAGTTGAAGTCATAGTTTATTTGCATTTTAACTGCTTTGATTATTTTTATAACTTGTGAATTGTTGAAAATCGATCATTTTCAATTTTTTTTTAATACAAAAGCCGACAATGTATGCATATGAATGCCAAAAATAACTTAAAACCCCATCAATTTATGCCAGAATCACAACTTTTGTTTCTTATTTTATTTTTATCAAAGCTGAAAATATTTAAACACAAACTTTAAATAAGGAAAGTCTGAAATTTAAGTGGTTTAGTTAATGTTCTTTATGTTTTATAAGCTTGAGAAACAAGAACTTTAATAAAAATGTATGATAAACAAAACCAATAGTTGATTAAATAGTCGTATGCTTCTCATACAACTCCAAAACATTTAAACATTTACCCGAAGCTGTCTTGAAGTCCTTCATACAGGACATAGCTCCAACCCACTGGAAAGCTCAACAGAATTCCCAATACTTGTCAAATGCAGTGCCTTATTGTGGCAACCTTGTGTCGACCCACGCAGAGAAAAGGGCAAACAAAAGCCCGCAAAAGTATGCTTTATTTACTAGAAAGCGTAATAAATATTACACAAGACCAGGTGCTGGCTGCTGGCTGCCGGCTGCATTGCTAAGATCCTCGAGCCCCCGCCAGACAAAGGAAGCTGCAATTTCAGTGTAATCGCCACCGGCGGCAAGGAGTGCGAGCCTCCAACGTGTTGCTAGGATCTGCATTTAAGGCCATCGGATGGCGACAAATCGGCGACTTATTGGACCTCCCGCTATTCCCCTAGAATTCTTTTAGTACCCCTGGTCCGTCGTCCATTACATAAAAACCAAATTTGACCTCAGTGCAATGTTACATCCTTTTTACACTGCAAAGTTGAAGAGTCTAACGAGTTGGAGATGAGTTGCTTTGATTTTATTTAAAAACGGATTGGTTTACTCAATATAGCTTTTATATATTTATAGCTTTTCAAATACGGTAGAAAATTTCAAAGTTCATGAAATTCATAAAATTGCTTTTGATTTATTCTACTTATAATATAAAATTATTAAGTAGATAAAAATGCCAGAAAGCGCATATTCCCTTCTCCAAAGCTGAAAGGACCCACCCGCTGTGTTATGCTTTGTGTTGTGTAGTCATTTCTCTTAACATTTCTTTTAAAGACCCCAAAGAGTCTAGAGCCCAAGGAGCTGTTGTCGTTAAATAATAGCGACACTTTTGTTTCACTCAACGCCGACCGAGCCAGCAAAATGCACCGCAAAGTGCGCGTTTTCTATTACAGCAAAGTCGATGTTCACCGCCCGGGCTCCTGTGTTTCCGTGTCCGCGTGTCCCCCGGATATCCGTGTCCACTGGTCTGTCCCACACTTTAAATGCTGCAGCCCGGTTCCGGGTCAAATGGTGGCAGCCAAAGGGCATTCCATAACCATAACAACGACAACGCCGCAATCGCAACCGTTTTGCTTGCAGCTTCATTCTTCTTTTTAATGCAAGTACAATGCAATCTGTTCACGCCGACTGAGCCTTGGTCCAGATATGATTTCCAAGAAAGGACACCAAATTATCCCTTCACTATTTAATAATGTTTTCAGCGACTGATTAGCGCTGTTCTCAGCTTATGGAGGCGGGTAATTTGTGACCTATTTTATTTTTTACTAGTCTGCATTATTATTTACTTATCTATTTACTTATCAATTGAACTTCTTTTGTTTTGCAAAATAAAATCCCTATTAAATAATTAGTATTGGTTAGAGGAGAAAATGAACAATATTTTCAGAGGTATATTTAGTTTATGGAACACATCTAAATCGTAAAACTCTTGCAATAAAATCGAATCAAATGACATTAATAAACGAATTCTCTTTTTTTACCTTTCGAGATAATTTTTGAGGGAATAATATTTGGATATGTGTCATCAAGCCTAATTTATGTGTCAAATAGTCACGTGTAATGTTAGATGTAGATAGCAAATATCGATTTCAGATAAGGATTATCAAAGAATAACAATGATAAATGAGTGGGAAGTTGGACATCCATAGCATACACAGTTTTCATGCTGAAAGTTTAGCAGAAGAAATTATAATTATAATTTTTCTTTTTTACAAAAAACCTCAAATTTATATTGAAAAGATATGTACTAAGTATCCTTGTGCAAATAGTTTCAACAATAATTGTATGGAAAAAAATTTGTATTCACGTTTCTAGTTTTATTAAAAATAAAGATTTGTACTCACTTTTGTAATGCCAAAGATAGTTTTATTAAAAATAAGCTAAAATCGAGGATATATGGCCAGTTTAGTTTTAAAATTGAATAAATCTTGTTGAAAGTTTTGATTATAGATTAATTTACTCAAATCATATTACCAAGAATCTCATAGGTTTTACTTAGATACAAACTGCTATAAATAAAATCTCGCTTAAAAAATAATCCCATAATTTTATTAACCCCATGAATAACTTAGGGAAAAACTATAAAAGATTAACCTTTCGACTACTAACTTAGGCTGTCATTCTTGCAGTGGAATATTCGCTCAATTTGGGTTTGGATTTGGACATTTCGCTAACCATGGATGCAACGCAGCTGACGGAACTGATGACCAGTCATGACTTCATGCAGTTGCAGCAGCAGTTGCATCACAACAACAACAATTACAACACGGACGGACATAATGGCCTGTCGCCAGAATCGGCGGAGGGCAGTACCAGGCCAGTGCGACGAGCCACCAGACGCACCTCACAGGTAAGGGGGTTAGCCTGATTCTGTGATTCCCTAATCTCTCTGGTGGAAGATGCCATAATTTCAGACATTCCATTTCCTTCTGTTGACTTCCAGGTAAGCAATAACACCTATGACCTGGAGATGACGGACTCCAGTTCGCAAAGCGACGACACGAGTGGTGGTGGCGGCAGCAGCAACGGAGGTGGCAGCAGCACCACCAACACCGGCCATCCGCCGGGTGGCTCTCAGGGTGGACAGGGATCCCTGGGTCGAGGTCGGAGCCAGCAGGCCGGCTCCGGCGGCTGCGGATCCAGCCTCACGCCAAATAGCGCCAACTCCAGCTCCTCCAATGCGAACGCCAATGCCAATCGGCGGCGCAAGGGAGCACTGAACGCCAAGGAGCGAAATCTGCGGCGCCTGGAGTCCAATGAGCGCGAACGGATGCGGATGCATAGCCTGAACGATGCGTTCCAGTCGCTGCGCGAGGTCATTCCGCATGTGGAGATGGAGCGACGCCTGTCCAAGATTGAAACCTTGACGCTGGCCAAGAACTACATCATCAATCTGACGCACATCATTCTGTCCAAGCGCAACGAGGAGGCGGCGGCCATGGAGCTCAACTCCGGAGCCGTTGGCGGTGTTTTGCTCTCCAACCTCACGGCGGAAGGTGGTAGCACAGGTGGAGGAGCAAATGGCACAACTGGGAACACCAGTGCAACAACACTTTGCTTTGAGGATGCCCTGGCCAATGGCGGGGCCTTCGATTGCGCTCTCCTGGCCGCCACCGATGGCAGTTTGCTGAACGCTGCCGCCGTGACCGCCACTTCCACGATGCAGAGTCTCCAGCCGCAGGCCATGCACATGCAGACGCCGCTGGAGCAGCAGCAGCAACAAGGCACCCACCTTCCGCCGCACCAGCACCAGCAGACGATGCTGGATCATGGCCACATGGGAACCGCCATGATGCAGCCGCAGCAGCAACAGCAGCCGACGCTCATACTCAATGGGAACACGGCGGTGGGCGTGGGCGTTGGGATCGGTGTGGGCGTGGGCAATAATGGCGCAAGTTTTGCGGATATTAACGATAACTTTGACGAGCCTTTCCGGGAGTTTCTCTAAGACATCGGCGAGGCGGGGTTAAGTGATCATAATGGAGGTGGAGGTCTGTGGTAAATTGGGATTCACGTGTGAATAGAATTTATAGCTTAAAGGAAAAATGTATGATCAATCAAGTCGCTGCACTCAGTATATATTTTAAATTCGTCGAACTAGCGCTCAAAATTGTAAAATAAAATGGTGAAAAGCGGAAATAATGGACGTTTATCGAAAGCCAAATCTGAATTAGCTTAAAATTTTCTGTTTAAATAGGATTTAAACCTTTTGTTTAAACCCAAAGTAATCCTCCATGTTCGCTAAATATAAAACTATCTTGAAGAACTATTTCAAAACCTCTCCTTAAGATCCCAACCCTTTGCCTGAAAACCAGATAGTTGTTGATGAGAAAAAATACAATTATTTAAATAGGAAAGTTTATAAAATATAATTATTTAATCTAAATTGAACAAAATTAACTCATCTTGAAATATCAGTAAGTTAAAAACATCTAAGGTAAAAATACGTATTTAGAAATTACAGAAAATTAGTAAAGTGAAGAAAATCGAACCTTTTAGGGGAAAAAAACATTTAAGCGTAAGTTAATTAGTCAACATAAAATGACACAATTAACCCCTGTTAAAGCATTAAAAACTAGTTTATAAATCTTGTGAATAATTATATTATGCATATTTCGCAATGTATGTACATAAACATAATTATATTTAAATGTACAAATCGGACGAAGGAAACACTAGATACAGATCGAAAAGTTATACTTAGCATTCAGATTGTTTTCGAGATACAGAAACAAATTTTACAAAAAAAAACCAGTCCTTCAGATTTTATAAATTTATTTAGATTTTATAATTTAAGATGGACTCTTCAGCCGGTGACTTAGTCCTGCGACTTCGGCTTGCTTTTCTTTCAAACTTTTTGATCAATTGTAAAGTCGAAATAGAAATTTCTCTTTTTGTGCACTGTGTGTGTGTACTGTACACACAATTGTCAGCAATAGCAACAAAAACCAGGCATCAATTAACGTTAACTAGCAGCCCTGGCGACTGAGGAACGATGATGGTCGCCGGCGAAGTGACGCGCCAATAAGTTAATTTACCACCCATGATCTTTTTAATGCACTTGAAACAGGCGAAGGGCGGCGGAGTGGAGAAAAACAATTAACACGCCGAAACGCTCAATGGCTGACACCGGAATTGGCACACTTCCGCTTTTCCTTGCTCGCCGGAAAGGGACGAAGCTAGTGACGTTCGAGAACGGTAAACAGTAATAAAATAACGGTGCTCAATGGGTGGCGGATTCGGGGGTGGCGAGTGGAGGGGATGCTGGGGTCTTAGCAATAATTAAGTGAAAAATAGCAGTTGGGGCGACAACGACTCTCCGTTCCCTGGTTTGTGTATATGTGCGAGTCGAGTTAAGCTTGTTTATTATGTTTGATTAGTCAGGATTTAGAATTTTGGGTTAGTCGGTGAGGAGGATATGTATGTGTGGGTATGTAGCCTGCATACAGATTCGTCTATTTCTAGTGCTAGGTGGGAAACAGGACCTTGGGGAAAGGACAACGAAAGTCGTGCTGGGCGAGTCCATAGAGCAATATTCGTATTCGGAGGAGGGATTTCTACGACGAAGTAGACCCGCGAGTTGATCTAGTCAAATTCTGTTTGCGAAAAACAAAGCCACAAGAAATATAACGCATATATAATATATATATATATATTTGGAAATCGCAATATAGATGTGTAGCCAGTCTTTAGCAGTTAATGTAAGTGTTTTCCAAACAAAATCAAGTCTATTATATCTATATTTAATGTTTAAAAACAAAACAAAATTCACAAATGAGCAAATATTAATGTAACGGAATACTAAATAAAAACATATTACTCGTATATTGTATATAATGTTAAGAAGGGGTTATAGTTTGAGAGATGAGCATTTGTTGGGTACAAGTAAAGTCAAGTATATTGGATTAACATCTATATAAATTCAATGTAAATTATGCTATCTAATGGATAACAAAGTATACTTAAGTGCAAAGCAAAGTTTATTGAATAAAGCAAGCAGTAAAAATATATATGATGGAGTTTTTAATCTTAGTTAGTTTCGTTAATTCTGAATAATCTTACCGGAATCTTACTATATCTTTGAAGTGGGATTAGTTTTTAGAGTTGTTGGTTTGGAATAAATAACTTGTTGCGTCGGTATTAGTTTCTTATCAATCAATGGACATATTTTGAAAAACTCTTTTTTTTATGAATTAAATACAAAATCTGGGGAATTATAAATTATGATGAAATAAACCCACTATCTTTAAAATGTCTTGCACTCGAACTTCTTCCAATTGCATCATTTTTTGCAATAATGAGATGTCAGACCTAGCAAAGTCCTAAAGATGGTTTACAAAATTGTAACTTTAGAGGAAATACATAAGACTATATTTTAAATAAACGCAAACTAAAAATAACAAGTAAGCAATTTATTAAAAAAAAGTAAAACTTGAATTTCAGAAATGATATTTTTATTGTCGCGGCTATTGTATGAACAGCTGTTTCTGCGTTCACTAGTGCCGATTACAAAGCACGATAACATACCAAATAAACAAAACGAGATGGCAACGCTGTTTTTTTGATAACATTTTATACTAAATGGCCCTAAGATCATGATCAGCTTCTTGAAGGCATTCAGTTTATAGAATTTACTTCATTATTGTTAAGAATATTAAAAAAAGCATCACAGTTTTAATAACAAACTTATTTTTTGTGTGCCCGTAAATCTCTCCACTACTGGAGACTTCGGCCGATTGCTAGCCGTTAACTATCGGGCAGAGAAATATTGTTATCGGCGTTCCCTACCTGGTAAATAACTTGGAATAATTTATAATTTGATTATTTCGGAAAGATAGCACTTCGGTCACACCAAATACAAAATTAAAAAGCCAAATTTCCATCTGGCATCACCGCTTGTAATTGTTTTTAAGCGAGTAAACGGAGAGAGAGAGAATCATATAATAGTGGATCCACAGCAGACGAATCGCTGTGCCCATATGCGTGAAAAACTAGGAGACCGCAGCGGTAGCGAGTCCAAATGTCAAGATACCCGAGGCAATCAAAGCGCAGTCAAAAAAGTGAATAAATTGGGTGCGAGTCGTTTTGGCATGAATAATGTCTGCGTCGGTGGTATGCGTTGACCTGAGCTCGGAGTCCGAGGAAGAGGTAATTTCCCAGTGGGCCGGGCTGCTGTGTGTGTGCAAAAGTACAGTTGGATTTTAAATAGGCTTGCTGGCCGAGTGTGTGTGCGTGCTTCATGTAGTGTGTGGAATTAATTTTTTCGCGCTGCTTTTGTTGAGAGCGAGCACGACATGCACACCCACCCACACATATGCAGGTGTTGGGCAGTGCTGCCGGACGGCTCGAATGGAGACTTTGGGAGTCATGCACTTGCATTGGCGTATCGTGAGCGTTAATTACATTAGCCGAGACCTACTAGTTTGTGTGGGTTCGTATACACTCGCTGTGCCCGAGTATTTTTGTGTTGAGACGCAATTTGTCAGCTCTGATACGGCCCGCAATCAAAACAATTCTCCAAGCGCGCGCTCTCAAGTCTCCAAAACACCCCCTCACACACACACAGACACGCGCGTACAGCGACGGGCATTCGGTGGTTTTGTTTGTTGATATTTTGATTCAAATTTTTTAATGCACAGGGGGGCCAACAGGTCGCCCGCGAAAGTGTAAGCCTATTTTGTTTTTTACATCCAATAGGAGATAGTGGCAGACCAGAATGTTTTTAAAATATATGTTTATAAAATATTTACGATTCACAAGAATTTAAAAGAATTAAGTTTCTGCATTAGTAAAAGCCGTGTGAAATCTTTGGTTTCTTTTTAAGATAATGCATATACATTAATATATTCATATATTCATTCATTATTAATATATTTATACTCTTTACAGTCCCCTCCCGGTGCTAAACGTCGACGTCTGGAGAATCCTCTGCGAGCTGTGGCCCCTCCCGGCAGACAAAGTTTGCCCACCAAACTTGTCAACATACCAAAAGCCTCGCTGGGAGCCGTTGCAGTTACTACTAGGCCGATTCCCAGCGTCCCAACGGATCCCCTTCAATCCATGCACATCCCTAGTGGCATTACAGTCACCAAGCACCAGAAGAACAACACTATAACTAATGGAAATGTCACCATTACTTTAACCGAGAACAACAACAACAACAACAACACGCACAGCTTTAACAACAATGTGAAGGCGAAGCAGGTGAAGATGGGCGCTGCCCAGAAAGTGGCCTGGTCGATGACCAACAAGGCGCCCAGTGCGAATGCCCTGATAACCGCCGTGGCCAGTCACCAAGTGAAGGTTACACCAAATCCGCAATTCCGGCTAACAGCCGTTGGCAAAGCCCCCAATCTACAGCCCGCGGGAGTGGTGCCAAAAGCAATGCCAGCGAAAGTTCAGCCGCCGGTTGGGATAGGTCAGCAGCAACCAAATCAACTTCAGCAGAAGCCGATTATGCTTAGTTCGGGGAAAGCTAAAGCGCCAATGGGTCAAATGATACAGCAGATACAGCAGCAACAGAGGGCGCTTGCCGTGCAATTACAACAACAACAGCAAAAACAGCAGAAGCCACAAAAGAAAGGACCTGTGGCGCAGGTGCAGCAAAGGGTTTCTCTGGGTCAACAGCAGCCACAGAAACCTATGGGAGTGCAGTTTCAACTGCAACAAAAGCCTCTGCAACAGCCACAACAACAGAAAATAGTAGTCGGAGCACAACAACAGCAGCAACAACCAAAGTCAATTATGGGTCTTCAGCAGCAGAAAACTATTCAGGTGCAAGTTCAGCAGCAACCGCCAGCTCCGAAGATCTCCCAGGTGCAAATACAGCAGATCAAGCAGCCAGCATCGAAGACCGCCATGGCACAAGGGCAACAGCTACAGCAGCCAGTGCCGAGGGCTGTCCAGCTACCACCAAAGCCCCCAGTGGTACAACCAAACAGAGTATCTATTGAGCAACTGCAACAATCGCAGCAATATAGAGCGCACTTGGGACAACTCCAACAGCAGCAGAGAACGCCGATTGCTCCAGTCCAACAACTACAGCAGCAGTTGCCACAAAGTGCAATTGTGGGACAAATGCAGGGGCCACTGTTGGTTCCGTTGGGGCAGCCGCAAAAGAAGCCATCCGGAAGCCGACAACAGAAACCATCGCCGGCGGCTAGTCTTCAGCAGACGACACAGATGGTTCAACAACTGAAAAATGCGGTGATGGACCAACCGAACTTAGCCCAGCTACAATCGCCTTTCCTTCAAACACCATCGCTGCCCGCTGTCAACCAAATCACACACAAATCCATGACGATACAGAAACTTCCCATGGTGCAGCCAAAGGCAACACCCAAGGTGACGCCAAAGGTTCCTAAACAGATAATCCAACAGCTGACGCCCCCGCCCGCTCATTTGGTGCAAAAGGTGACACCACCGCCACCTGGAATGCTTCCAACTTCTGCCTTTCCGCAAAAGATCAATCCACCGATTGTGCGACCCACGACGGTGGCCAAGATCACACCAGTGCCGCCCAACAGCAGAGCACCTACCATTCAAATGAGGACGCAGGTGCCAGGAATTACCACAGCCCCAACAGCCGGAATGAGCGCCGCCCGAACTTTGCCCTTTAGAAGTACGACCCACAAGCCGATAACGCCTCCGCTGACCTCTACACATCTGCAGGGATTCACAACTAGCGCTGCACCGCCACAGCGCCTGCTGGCAACACCCCCGCACTGTGCGGCTGCCTTAAATGAGCCGCTCCTGCTGAATTTGCCGCCCACTACTAGCATTACGCCCCAACTTACGCCCACGACAACGCCACCTCCGACAGCAATTCCGGCTGCAGTGCAGCATCAGCAGCTGGCCAAGGCGGCGGCCTTCAAGTTGAACTCCCTGCCTGGGGCCAGCATTTCGGCAGTGACGAAGCCTGCCGGCACCAAGCGTATTCAGCCCATAACCGTTCTCAAGAAATCTGACGAGGAGTGGCGAAGGCATATGTTTGAGCAGCAGCAGCAGCAGCAAAGGCAGCGAGAACAGTTGCAGCCCGCCGCCGCGCCAACAATTGTCTTGGTGGAGTCACCGCCAACGACACCGCCCACAGAGAAAATGGACACGGAGAGCAAGACTGGAAGTAACGGAGGAAAGCCGGAGCAGAACAAGACAGTTTCGGGGGATAAAAAACGAAGTAAAGTGACTCCGCCTGAAACAATATCGATTGATATTGACCCAGAAATTGTTGACTTGGACGCTCTACCAGAAACCCCGGGAGATAGGCAACAGCCAGTTAAAAAGGTCGCTTTGAAGGAGAAGCCCAAAGAAGCTTCGCCACCGGTTAAAGCACCCTTGACGCCAGAGTACTCGGATCTACTGAAGCTCTGCCTCGAGGTGGACAAGTCGTCGGATATGGAGCGTTTAGTCCAGAAAAAGCTAACCATGTACTACTACAGTGTCCACGAAAGCTTCGTGAAGTCGCGCAGCTTCTGCAAGGTGGTCGAATTGGCCATTATGCGAATCAAGAATGCGCCGGGCATGGTGTACGTACACATTAAAAGCGTGGTTGATGAGCTGAAGGCGCGACGAGTGGCGAAAGTTAGAGAAATACCGAAATCCCCTGCACCGAGATCGTCTACACCCAAAGAACGCAATATACAGGATGAGCAGCGGGAACAGAGTCCAGTGAAGGTAGAAGAGCAGGAAGCGGAAGAGGAGAAGAAGGAACCCGAACCCGATTCCCCCACCCTTGACAAGCGGCAAGATGAGCGCATTCGAAAGCTTAATCATACCCTGGCCACAATTAAGAAGCGGATCGAAATGCTGGAGGAGGCGGATGTAGACTGGAATGACGATGATTCCAGCTATCTGCAGGTGGAGCGTTACAAGAAGCGCGCTTGCCAAATATACGAGAAAATCTGTGATCTTACCGGCGAAAGCAAGAGCGCCCGCCGTCAGCTGAAGCAAGCCATAATATTTAAGGATTCTGCCTATCCGGATTTCAATCGGACACTGTCTGCCTTTGTGAACCGGATGCAGGAGTTCCCCGACTACCATGATGTGCTTCAACTGCTGGAGCACTGCAACAAGGAAAAGGAGCTGGGGCTAGCCAACTTTGAGATGAAGAGGATAGGTAAGCGATATGCTTAAACAATAAACTCTGAGTAGTACCTTAAAATATTGTATTCCTTTCAGCTCACGACGCCTTCGACAAGGTGGGGCACCTGCTGCAGGCCCGCCGAAAGACTGATCTTTACGAGACCGTTATGCACTACACGGCGAATGGCGACGATCCGGCTGCCAGCGATCCGCAGCTGCTGGCCAAGCTGGAAGAGAATAACAAAAAGAAAAAAAAATAAGTGATGTCTTGGAAAAGTGAGCATAAATTGAGAGTGTCAGCACTATGTTAACGTTTCGCTCGTGCCCTGTCTAATTGTTAATAACAGGAAGCTTTTGTTATCTGAGCTTAAAACCGGGCGTAGTGCTGATAATTCAATAAGCGTATCGGAACTAATATTTTGTCATCTTGTAGATTCGCTCGTGAGCAGGATCTCAATACGGAGGAGCGTCAGGCGCGTCTTAAGCAGAGGCAGGAAAAAGCAGCCGAGGAAGCTGCCAAGCTGGCCGCTTTGGCTGAGGACGCTGCCAAGCTGGCCGCTTTGGCTGAGGACGACGACAAGCCCTGCACCAGTGCTCAGGCAGCGGCAAAGGCGGCCGCTGTCGCTGCCCTTATGAACGGAATATCGACAGCACATGAGAAGGAAGTTGGGGAGAATGGCCCTTCCCGTAAAATTGGTTCCAAAGACAATGACGACAACGAAGAGGAATCGGAGGATGAAACAGAAACGGAGGACGAGGAGGATGACGTGGACGCCTTTGTGGACAACTTCAAAGTCAACGGCGAGGTAAGCGATGTCGACTCCGAAGCTGAGGTGGAGCTAGTAGCAGCGCCCGCCAATGAGGATGTGATAGATATAACGAGAGCAGAGACTGCCGCCAAAAAAGATGAGGAAGATCCGTCTAACGGCACGCTGAAGATAATTTCTGTCTCTAGTCTAAACGCCAACTTTGTCCATGAGCCTAACCCTAACTCCAGTCCTAGTAAAAAGCCTGTCATTGAAGCAGAGATTATTATTTCGGATGAGGAGTCATAAGAGGAGACGGTTCCACCTTCTCCTCCTTCGCCTGGCTAGCCACATACTACTTTAGTTTATTTATTAATTGATGTAAAGAATTAAGCGTTATTAAGTGTTTATACTTTACAATTGTTTATATAAGAAAACAAAATACAACTTGGTTTTGAATGTTGGATATACTTGGCTGAGAAACAATCCAACGCGAAAAAGTAATCTTTGAGCAATTTACAAATTTTTATTTCCTAATTATGATAATATAGATAGCCTTAGGGACCGCAGGTCTGGTAAAAATTGTTAGTTCATTTAGTTTATTATCCAATTCTGATTTTATTTGAATTTAGTTTAAAGATTACTTCATTCCCGAAGGATTCGATTCTTCAGTTAGAGAGTTATCCAACCCAAGCTAATTTATTGCAGAGCCCGCACCCGTATCAGTAAGCCACAATATGCTAGTGTACATATGAAATACATACTACTAGGCTAAGATTGTTTTACAAAGTAAAATAACGAAGAAATAACTGAAGAAATTGCTTAGTCATTCCGGATATTGCGAATGTACCGGGTTATATCGGACTCGTCCACGGCCGTCTCTTCGATTATATCGAAGTGATCGTATTTTGGAAAGATCTTAAACGTGGTATTGAAGCCGGCCCTTGTCAAAACCTCGTTAAAGCGCCGACTCTGCTCTATGAAGGTGACACTGTCGTGCTCCGCAACTACTACGTGAATCCGCGTCGATCTCCAACTTCCTACTTCGCTGTACGACCATAGCATGGGCGACACGCCTTCCGCCTTTCGTTCGTCGAGGCCCAAAATATTTTTGGGATTCACCGATTCCATATTGTACAGCTCCCTCAAATCGTACACGCCGCACATGAAGATCAGGGCCCAGCACATCTGGCTCCGCTGGGGGCTGACAACCTCGGGTGCATGGAGGATCCGGGCCAGTAAATGAGCGCCGGCAGAGTGGCCGGCGAATGTTATTTCCATAACATGTGTGAGCTCGGCATATCTAAAAATCCACTCGAGGAAGTTTACGAACTCAGACATTAGTTTCTCGAGGGTCACGGCGGGGCACAGGTTGTAATCCATAACGGCCACGCGGACTCCCTGTCGCACCAGTGGGCCCACGATGGAGCAGGAGTGGCTCTTGTCCAGCATCTGCCAGTAGCCGCCATGTACGAACACAAAAAGTGGACTCTGGTTGGGTGTATTCTTATCAGAGAAGACATCTACGACTCGACGACCCTCGCCATAGCGCAAGTGCTCTACGATAATGCCCTGGTGGGACAAGTCCCTTTCATCTGCCAATGTAGGTCACAAAAATAAAGCAATTTTCTTCTAATTTTAACATTTTTTAATTACTTACGCTGTTGGGTTACCTTTACAAAATGCTCTAGAACGGCCAAATTTGGTTCCGGCTCATTTTGAAATCTGGTAGTATGATAACTAGGAAAATATTCCCGGTCAAGGTCTCTGGTTTTCGGATTGTACATTCCTGATAAGAGACTAAAAAAAACACTTGTTGAGATTTTAAGAGTAGAAATTCAAAGGTATTTTTGAGGTAAAAAACTGTGTTTTACAACAAATCGACTTTATTACGGCCAAGTGTAATGCAATATGGAAGCTTAGTTATTCGTAACTAGTCGAACCGGATTGCGCCCTGGACAGGCACTGGCGCCCTCATGGTGCAATAAAAATAAGTGGTAAGTACTTTACTCTTCCCCTCTCCGCCCACAGAGAATCTAGCGCTAGATTGGACCACCTTATTCGGTTGCACCATGTAGAGACTGTAATGGGCCTTTTCGGTAATGCGCTACGGTCACACTTTGACAACTCGACGGAAAGCCAGCTCACCCAAAATAATAATTTGGATTTTTGTTTGCAATACGCCCTTAAAAAATAAAAATGAGCCGACAGCAAAACGAAGAGGACACCAACTCGGCGCTGTTTGATGCCCGCAACGAGTACTATGTCGGCAACTTCATGGGCTCGATTAACTTTGTGCTGCCGGAGCAGGGAACTGCTGGATCGGAGCTGCTGTCTTACATGTACCTCTCCTACTTGGCCATCGATTCCGGGCGCATAGTGGCTTCGGATATCAAGGAGAACAATGCCACGCCCCTGCAGGCCCTGCGTCTGGTGCACGAGGCATTTGAGCAGCCGTCCCGCACGGAGGAGCTGCTGGAGAAGCTGACGGACAAGGTGGCCGGCGATGATGATGAGACCAACATCTGGCACATTGCTACTGCGATTGTCTACTGCCACGACGGACAGTTCGAGAACGCCCTGAAAATCTTGCATGGATCCACGAATCTGGAATCGATGGCATTGTCTGTGCAGTGCCTGCTGCGCCTCCAGCGCGTGGACTTGGCCAAGCAGCTGGTGGCCAAGATGCAGGAGATCAGCGACGATGCCACGCTGACGCAGCTGGCCCAGGCGTGGGTAGCCCTCGCCCAGGGCACAGAACAAATGCAGGACGCCTTCCATATCTACCAGGAGTTCTGTGAGAAGTTCAAGCCCACCCCGGCTTTGCTAAACGGCCAGGCGGTAGTGCATCTGGGCCTTGAGCGATACGAGGAGGCGGATGCCGTTCTGCGCGAATCACTGCTAAAGAAGCACAACGACTACGATACGCTTATCAACCTCATGGTGCTGGCTCACCTCACGGGCAAGCCGGCAGAGTCTGTCACCCGGAACCTGGAGCAGCTTCGCCAGTTCTACCCCAAGAGCGACTTTGTCACCGATCTGGACAAGAAGTCAGCGGAGTTCGACCGCCTATGCCTGCAATACGACATCGGAGGCGAGGAGAAGCTCCTGACCATCTAAGCATAAGAAGAAATTCCAAACATTCATTTATCCAAACCTATGTTTATGTGTTAAATTACAATAAAAATGTATTAGCAATGTACGAGGTAGTGGAGAGGACATCAGTAGCTGTAAAGAAATGGAAAATTATGATTAGTGGGAATTATTTCTCTCAATCCTGAACTCCTTTCGTGGCTTAACGTTAATGGATGCTTACTTTTGTTTGAAGCCATATTTCTTGCGTTCGTAGAACAGATCAGTCTTGGAGCTTCCCAGGTTCACGATCTTAGGGCAGCCATCGCGCTGAAAAATTGATAATTGATTATCAGAATATACTTTCTATAAAATTCGCTCCAAACTTACATCCTTCTCCTGTATGGTGCAGGACTTGCAGTAGTATGCGTCAGATACTCCGGGACCCCCGCAAATGACGCACCTGCCTTGGTACGAGCCGTAGTTGCACTCATCACAGATCCGGACAAGGGTGCACGGCCGCACATAGGAATCGCAGATCACACATTTTCCGTCGTCTTTCTCGCACAGGCGTCCAATGGCTGCCGCATTAAAAGAACACGTTAAGAGACTGAATTTCGGCGGTAATATGTGAGAACTCACCCACGCCAGGTTGTTTGCGGCAGAAAATCAAATCCGGATGATGCTTGGCCATGTTTTAATTGAGATTTTCTTGATTTTTGAGAGAAAACAATTTCTGGAAAAATATTGCGGTCTCCCGGTTGCTGAATTTTTTTTTCAGTATGACCGCAGGCCGTTTAAAAGGATATACCACTGATATGTGAAGTGTTTTCAAATGCTCAAGCTTGATTTTTGTATACAAAATTTTAATAAACAATTTATAGTAATTGTTCAGGCAATTTTAATGTAGAAAATATCCTGGATATGCGAATATAGTAATAAATAAAACAAATATGAGACCGCCAAGTCCTGCCCCAGTTGCAGTACGGCATTCGCATGAACTCGTAAACAACAACAGCTGTTGACGTTTACAGGTGAATGTCACTGCAATTTATTTTCTGTATTCGGCCACAGCTTTGTTCCACAAAAAAATTGCAATTAAAACTCCCCCGGGATGCAACAGCTCAGCTAGAAAGTGTGTGGTCCAACCAGCAGTTAACAGGCGACACTAGCGAAATGTCACAGGCGGCATCCACTACGCAGAGTGCAGCTGCTGCACCGGTGGTGGGCAGCAGACGCCCCATGACCAACGATGTTGTGGGCGTCATAGGGACCACCATGTCGGCCCGATACGGTGAGACCGAATGGGAGGCGCGAGAGGTTCGTACTGAACTTGACACCTTCAATCCGCATATGCTAAACTCTTCTCTTTTCACTCCCAGTCCCAGCGGCAACGGGAGTTGCATGAGGCTCGTGCTAGGGCGGCGCAGATGGAGAAGACCATGAAGTGGTGGTAAGTACACGGTGCAACTAACGAAACCCGGCTTATCTGTTAATCACACAACCTACGCTCTCCAGGTCCGACTGCACAGCCAACTGGCGGGAGAAGTGGAGTAAGGTAATGGTTGCCATGGCTGCCCGTTGGGTCAATACGGCCGGTGTCCAATAACACAACTTTTTCTCACCTTTCGCAGGTGCGTAACGAACGGAACAAGGCAAGAGAAGAGTCCAAGCAGTTGAGCGTCAAACTGGACGTCGCCATGAAGGAGTCACACTCCCTGAAGCGGGAGAAGAATGATCTCGAGCTGCAAATCACGCAGCTGAAGAAGGAGATGGAGAAGGTACACACACTGATGATGAAGCACGCCGGCCAGTTTCATCGTGCTGACACTAGCGAGGATGCAGAGGCCAATGGCCGCGACGCCAACTGTTCGCCAGACATCTCCTCGGATGGTCTGAAGAATGTCAACAGCGAGGACGGGCTGGTCACCAAGCTGCCCAACGATGTCAAAGATCTGGACATCGAGGAGTTTGCTATGAAGGGCGCCATGCCCAAGCATTTGACAGAGTTGGATGAAGCAGCTGCTGCCGAGGAGAAGCGCCTGATTCAGCAGCTCTCCAAGGATGACTTCGACGAGGACTACTTGATGCAGAAGATATCCATGCTTCAGTTGCGCCTCGATGAGGCGCAGAAAACACTTCAGGCTGAAAGAGAGTAAGTAAACCAGGAGTTTTCATGGTAATCCTCGACTCAAATTCCGTTTTTTCGCTTAGTGAAAAGCTGGAGCTGCACAAGAGCATCGAGAAGTTATCGCTGGAGATTCAGGATGTTCGCGGTCGTCAGGAGGAGATGCGCTCCGCCAAGCAAGAGGCCGTGCGTGAACTTCTCACACTGCAGGAGCAACATCGCGCTGAGATGCGTATCGTAAACAATTCGTTGCAAGAGGAAATCGCTGCGCGTGAAAACTTGGAGCGCAGGCTTACCGAGCTGCGCACCGAGCTCGAGCATTTGCAGGCGGAGAATGCCTCGGAATGGGGCAAGCGCGAGCGCCTGGAGTCCGAGAAGTTGGCCATGGAACGAGATAATAAGAAACTTCGCGCCGAGCTGCGGGATTACCAAGAGCGTTCCGACCGCAAATGCCGACCCATGCAGGCCAACGACGTTGAGGTACGGGCTTTGCAGCAGGAGCTCTCCGAGCGCAACAAGGAGATAAGTGAGGTGAAGATGTCGCATGCCAAGCTCAAGAAGCTACTGGCCGAAACCAATACTGAACTGGGCCACGCTGTGCGCCGCGCGGAGCAGTACGAGGCAGAGGTGAGTTAATCCACAGCCTAAAACCTTATCGGATGATATATATGGAGCAGATTGCGCATATCAGCTTATCAGCTAAGGGAAACTGAGAGACCATTCAAAGATTTCGTCACCTAATTGAATTAATTTAACACATTTATTCACAAAGACACGCCAATATCGAACAGTTTGGTAAATGCAAAGTAATTTAGTGACCCCTCCACAAATCACAGGAATCAGTTGGCAAAGGCCGCCAGTCCAGTGATGGCGCGACCCAAGATCAAAGCGTGAATATCGTGTGTTCCCTCATAGGTGTTGACCGATTCCAGGTTCATCACATGCCTAATCACATGATACTCGTCACTGATGCCATTACCGCCCAGCATATCTCTCATCTGTCGGGCAATGTCCAGGGACTTGCCGGTATTATTCCTCTTCAGCATCGATATCATCTCGGGTGTGTGCAGTTTCTGGTCCTTGAGACGGCCCAAGTGCAGACACGCCTGAAGACCCAAAGCGATCTCCGTGGTGGCATCGGCCAGCTTCTTCTGGATCAGCTGATTGGCGGCCAAGGGGCGACCGAATTGCTTCCGGTCTAAGGTATATTGGCGGCCGATTTCTACACAGGCTTCGGCAGCACCCAGAGCTCCCCAGGCGATACCATAGCGAGCATTGTTCAAACAGTTGAAGGGTCCACTGAAGCCAACGACGTTGGGCAACAGCTGTTCCTCCGGCACTCGAACATCGTCCATCAGGATCATGCCCGTGGGCGAGGCGCGCAGAGAAAACTTGCCCTCAATCTTGGGCGTGTCCAAGCCTTGGCCGGAGATCTTGCGGTCCACCAGGAAGCCGCGGAGCTTGCCATCTTCACACTTGGCCCACACGACCAGGACATCGGCGATGGGTGCACTGGTAATCCATGTCTTGGATCCGCTCAAGATGTATGTCTTGCTTTTGCTGTCGTACTTGGCACGGGTCTCCATGCCGCCGGGATCGCTGCCATGGTTGGGCTCAGTCAGTCCAAAGGCGCCTGGATAAAGTAGAAACAAACATGGTTTACGTAATGCAGATGAAATTTCAGATTTTTTGATGTGAACTCACCAATTAGCTTGCCCTGCGCCATGCTGGGCAAATAGCGCTGCTTCTGCTCCTCGGAGCCGAAGTCGTAAATGGCGCCCATGGCCAGAGAGCTCTGGACACTGACGGCGGATCGATAGGCGGAGTCCACGCGTTCCACTTCGCGGGTGAGCAGGCCGTAAGCCACACTGGAGACACCAGCGCAGCCGTATCCCTTCAGGGTGCACCCAAGCACTCCCAGGCTGCCGATTTCCTCCATGATCTTCTTGTCGAACTGCTCCAGGCGGTTGGCCATCTTGACGCGGGGCAGTAGCTCCGCCTGGCAGTAGCCGCGGAATGCGTCCCTAATGGCCACCTCCTCCTCGGTGAGCTGGCTCTCCAGGTTGAGGGGATCTTGCCAATTGAACTTGGCTGCCCCGGCCTTGGAGCTCGAGCTGGCCAGGCGTCGGGCGCAGGGACTCAGTCTGCTGATTACACTTTGCGCAATCATCTTCCTACGATTTTGTGTGTTTCTGGTTTGGAAAAAGTCAGCCGGTTCTCCGCAGAACAGCTGCTTGGCACGACGTTCGACGAGAGAATGATGAAGAAAGCTCCAACCCGCAGCGAGAGCCAAAAAGCTTTAGGCGGCAGCCGATTCTCCCGCGACTCTCCTCACTCTTCTGGGTTTTTGTTTACCCGAAACAAAATATTGTTGTTCTGCCCGCTGATCGTAATCTGCGGCGCGGGTTCTAAATTTTTCGCATTATCGCATTTATTTCTGACTTGACGACGATAGAAACCAAGAGTGAAGCGAGTGTGGAAGGAAACTTTTCAAGTGTTATCGCAGCTTGGCGGGGGTCGGCTCCGCTTATCACTGGCACTGGAGGACGGAAGATACGCCCCATTTAGTGCGCTTTTATGCTTAGAGATCAGTTTGCAGTGGAGAATCTTGTACAGTCGCGGGGCAAATCATAGGATTACCAGTTCTAGTTTGCCTTTCTGACTGAGAAAGATTGTTGACAGTATTGATTATCGAGGATTGTTGATTTTAAATGAAAAACAAAGAATTAATTATATTAATTAAAATTATTCTAATAATGCCTATGCCTATTTTTATATTTTATACCATAAAATTCATTGTTTTAGGTCAAACGTCTGCGGCAGCGTGTGGAGGAGCTGAAACGAGAGTTAGCTGGGGCTGAGGATGAACTGGACTCGGCGGTCAACCAAGTACGACGATTACAGCGCTCAAACGATGAACTTGTGGGCCAGACAGAAGGCCTGCAGGTGCAGATTCAGCACCTACAGAATAGGTAAGCGTCTCCAAAATATATTAACAACTAACACCATAAGACTTTTGACTAATTCTAACTTAAACTAACATTTCAATGGTGCTGGCTAATTATTAACTAACCCAACTCCTAACGCACTAAACACCAGACGCGCCCCGAGTCCACAGCTGCGGGGATTGGGCGGGGTGCAGCTCAGGAATAAGATAGCCGTGGAGCTGCCCAACGACTGTCTGCCGAACATCAATGACTTGCGTCAGATCTTTGATGACTCGCAGGCTGGTTTAAGAAGCTCCCACAATGGCAGCGATGCAGCTGCCCATCATGCTGCCTCCGTCAAGAGGTCAAGTCACACGGAGCGAACGCTACTCCAGCAACAGCAGAGCAACTCTGCTGCCTCGGCAGCGGCGGCGGCTGCAGCAGCGGCCGCATTTTATGATGCCAAGCCCACGCATCTGGAAGAGAACATCTTCGAGTCGAAGTCGCGGAATCTGGAGTTTGAGCGGGCCAAGCAAAAGTTCGATAATCCCCACGGTCAGCACCACCATCATCACCAGAGACAGCGATCCGGAAATGGACGGTACGGAAGTGCTGGTAGCAATGCCAGCCGGGCGAATCTCGCTCTGCCGCTGAAGGGAATGACAAACGGTGGAAGCAGCAGCACAGCTTCCAGCAAGGATGAGCTAAACCGGCAGCTGTACGAGGCGCATGAGAAGGAGCAGTCGGCAGGGGTGGGCTATGCCAGGAACAGCATTAATCTTGATGGTCTCAAGGTATCCGACGACGAGGTGAGATGGCAGGCCGTGAATTTAATGTTCTTCATTTCTTATGATTGGTTTTATATTTTACGAGAAAAGGGAAAGTCAAAGGAGATATGTTTTATTTATTAACAATTTAATCTTGGTTTATGTTAACTATTTCCTAGTTCTTTTGTCTATTTTACAAAAATAATTACATGTTTTCGTTTCAGACTCCGTAGCTATGGTTCGACAAGCTTGTTGCTGGACGACGAGACTGAGGGCAACAGCGATTGAGATCGAAGACATTCGTGGGACGGACAGTTAATGGTATTAAACATTTAGTATTCATTTGGAAATATGTACTTTAAAGTTGGTGGAGTATAAGAGTCCCAAATATGAACCATTTCCTAGCTTATATTTGGGGCTAGCATCAACTGGTTCCTTAGTTAATTTGTAAGTAAATAAGTAAGAAAATTCGCGATTACGTCTCTCAAAACCGTAAATAATTTAAAACTTTATACTTACAATTACTTATGTATGCATTAAGATATGTTTAATTTTGCAACATTTAAATTCCATCATCATTTAGAGTTACTTTTGGAGATCAGAAAGCTTTTATCTTCAAGAATATTCCATGTACGTTAAGAATAACTTCTATAACTGCTTATATGATGGCCATATCTCCATGAGCTTAGCCTCTTATCATCCTCATCGTCATCCCCATTGAAAACCCTTTGCCTTGATTATACAAATTAACAGACTTTACAGCAGATATACCTTCAAAACATATATACGTATTGATGCATAATACAGGTGTTCGATTGTTGCGAAATACAAAATTAGTGCCAGAAGATCTATAGAAATTTTACGAGATTTAATAGAACATCAATCGATATGCTGCTGACCAATTATCCGAATTTATTTATAAGTTTATTTACAAATCAGACGATTATCTATGCGGGATATCCTAGTCCGAAACTCTATTGTATTCTATACATTTTTGAAAACTTTAGTGTTCTTTTTAGAGGTTTTTTTTTGTGGCAGCATATACGATCTTATACAGAATACATAGAAACAAATATTTACTTATTAAATATGGTAATATTAGCTGTTTAGTTCATGAATAATAACCATTTTTACTCTTATTTTAAACTACTTATATTAAATACACAAAATATGCAAATAAAGCTAGCATGTTACGAACAAAAAACAACCAAACTTTGCGTTGTTTGTGTCGGGTAGGGGATCCTAGTTGGCTTTGGTTGCACCTTCACACTAGACAGACAGAACTCTGGTCTCAGAAAACCTACACATGAAAAATTTCTTTAAAATTTTTGTCTTACGAGTTTTGGAAAATAAAATTTAATTCACAATCATGGTGCAATTATCGCGAGCAACCAAATTTACGGGCATCTGCGTATGCGTCTACATGTCCTACGTCATTTTTGTATTCTTCCTGCTGCCCTCGCTGATCCCGGACGCTGTGACCCTTCAGCGGGCTGTGGTGGCCTATAAAACTCGTCATCTCGGAAACTTGAGTAACTTCACGTTGGAAACGGGCGGCCAGCCGCTCCGTTCATTGCTGGTCTCCTTCCGGGGCTCGGGAGCCCTCACCCTTTTGGACAACCTGTCCCATCAGCCCGGTTGCTACCAGCACTATGCTCCGCTTATCGCCTACCATAACCGCAGCACCGCGCAGAAGCATCAGGCCGAGGTGCTGGATGAACTGGTGTCGCTGTACAATTGCGACTACAACAAGTCAGCGGAGATGATCTACTGGGGTATGCGATCGGCAGTCTTCCGTCGTTTCTACGGGGCGCAATCGAAAACCTGCCTAACACATAGCTTGACGGAGTGCTGGAACCCGGAGACCATGGCAAGCGTGTGCAAACTGCATCCATTCATTAATATGGCGGTGTACAACATGAGGCTGGAATCCCTGGTCTCACTGCTGGAGAAGAAAGAGTGAGTGGATGGAATTATTCGCCTACTTTTCTTTACTTATTTCAATGATGTTCTCTAGACTGAATCTGAGAATCGTGCTGCTTGTCCGCGATCCTCGGGGAACGATGTATATGCGCAAACACAGGCAATGGTGTGTGGGTGAAGAGAATTGTGATGCCGAGACTCTGTGCAACGACATGGTCAGCGATTATAGGGTGGCCCAAATCTTGGCTAAGAATTATCCGCGACGCTTTGAGTAAGTCGAGTTTTATTTATCTATTAATAACATGTTTAATATAGGATTGTTCTTTACAGTATCATTCGTTACGAAGACCTGCTGGAGCAACCCGAGGAGAGCATCAAAATGATCTTTGACTTTTACGGAATACCAATGGAAATACCCAAGACAAGAACACGAGGAGTGAGTCAGCGCGGTAGCCAAATCGTTGAGTCGCTGGGCTGGGACCTTCCCTGGAAGTACTCTAACCAGCCAGCTTACGAGTGGATGGACAAAATGACCGTGGCAGACATAAAGGCGGTTCAAAATGTTTGTGGCGTGGCCATGGATCTCTGGGACTATCGTCCGGTCCAGGACTTTGATCTCTTTTCATCCGAAAAATTCGAACCGTTCATTGGAAAGGCGTAAATAAGAGAAATGTATCTATATATTTCTGGAGCAGAGATTTATTACTGAATAATCGTACCGAAAACAACATTAAATTTGTGACATTAGCGGAATGTAAATTAACAAACAGTTAAAGCGACCATAAAATTTGTGACAATAACTAGATTACATTTTGAATTTCTTTTCGACAACTGATTTTTCAATAAGGAATCAGAAGGCTGTCAGGGATAGAACGGGTCTGTTCCTTAGCTCTCGGTGAAGGATTTATTAAAGTACCACTGCTGTTACAGAGTCCTTTTGTTCAGAGGAGGCTGGAAAAATAATTAAAAATCGCGGCTTTTGGGTTTGCGTTTCATATTCTTCACTTTTGTTATCGATGATGGTGTTATCGTTTTACTTACGGAGGCTTTTTTAGTATTTTTTTGAAAGCTAAAATGGCTGCACTTCTTTGGCGGGAATAAGCCTTCAATAACCGATTGGGAATTCATGCCCGTTCCCACTTTCATACAAAATCTGTTCCCAGTTACCGATTGGGAATTCATGCCCGTTCCCACTTGCATACAAAATCTGTTCCCAGTTACCGATTGGGAATTCATGCCCATTCCCACTTGCATTCAAAATGTGTTCCCAGTTACCGATTGGGAATTCATGGCCACTCTAAATTAGTGATGGGAGAAGAGGAACTTCGATGTTTTGAAATTGGAAATTCTATCGATACATCGCGCGATGCCATTGTTGTTGTTTTCAATCGTTCGGTCGGTCGTGTCGCGGATAAAGCACAACAGGAAAATAAGATAATAATAATTCGCGACATCTGCTGCGATCTCTGCAATGCTCTCGAGCTGAGGGCGCGGGCGATAACTATGTGCGAGTGGGAGCGAACCAGCGGGCCAGTAATGTGCAAGTGCTGAGCGGTGCCAAGTGCGTTGCGTTCGTTATATTGCCAATTAGCCAATACGAATAGCCATTGGCCACTGGCGAACCATTGGGCAGTGGCCACCAGGAATTAGCCAGGAGCAGCGCCTCGTCTCGCCGCGACCAATGAGCACAGCGGGCTCGGAGGCGGACGTGGACCTCGACCTGGACTTGGAGTCGTGCGCGCTGCTTAACGCAAAGGCGGAAGCATCGAACGGACCCGGACTCGGACTCGGACCCGTCGATCCCGGCAGGACACGCGCTAAGCAGCGCATCAGCTTGAGCGGGAAGCGGCGACGCAGCCGAATGTCGCGCAGGGCCAATCTGATCGGCATCTGCGGCGTGAGCAGCCTGTGCATCCTGCTGCTGATCGCCACCACCCAGCACCGTCCGCTGACCACTCCGTTCAACCAGGCCGCTGGCCGGGATCAGGGAGCGGGGGCTGGTGGTGGCCCTGGCAATGCCTATGGCGTGGACGGGGGGCCGTCCAATTCTTTGGCGCGCAGCGCCTTCTACGACCGCTTCCAGCAGCAGTTGCAGCAGCAGCAGCCGTCCCAAACGGCCGTCTACAATCTGACAGCTACTATAGTGGATGTCCTGTCGGCTCAACGGTCGCGCATCCTTACCGAGATGGAGAACTTTGAGTATCCGCGCGGCGGGGCTGAGCGCCTGGCGGACATGACGCCGGAGACGAACGGCACACCGGTGCGCAGCGTGGTGGTTACATCGTGGCGGTCCGGCTCCACCTTCCTGGGCGATATACTCAACTCGATACCGGGCAACTTTTACCACTACGAGCCCCTGCTGGACTTTGGCATCAAGCAGATCCGGGACCCGGACGACCAGGAGCTGGCCGTGCAAAATCTAAAGAACCTGCTCAACTGCGACTACGCCGACATGCTGGACTACTTGAACTTCGGCAAGACGCACACATATCTCTTCGAGCACAACACACGGCTGTGGGACGTCTGTCGGGAGTTTCCGCGCTTCTGCTGGCGGCCCGCCTTCCTTACGCGCTTCTGCCGCCTCTTCCCCATCCAAAGCATGAAGACGGTGCGTCTGCGGCTCGCACAGGCCGAGAAGCTGCTCGAGGACCAAAGGTGAGTGGGTAGTTAGAGATCCGGGAAGAAAGTGAAAGGCGACAGCCATAAGCTGACAAGCGTGCGAGATCTGCCGTGGCGAGGTGCTTGGGCAGAGGTCCAGTTCGTGAAATCAGGCAGGGGGTGCAGCTCGATGGGAGTAGAGAGTGAAGAGATGTTGCCAAATATTGTTTAAATTTTTTACTCATATATATTTTTATGGGCTTATCTAAAGTTGGATTTAACTTATTTAATTTGTGAAATTATTCCGATATGCAGTGTAAATTAATATTTATTTTTTGGTTTCCTAGTAAATAGATAAATGTAGTATTTGTTATTCAGTTTTTGTAAACGATAAGATAGACCCAATTAATACGAAATCAAAAAGAAAACGGATTTGATAAGGTTTAATAATATATTTTGGGGTTGAAAACCTTATCTATTAGTTTGACTTATTGGTAATATAGTTAAAACCTCACTTAATCTGGTGTTATAGTCGGTATTAGGCCCACTAGACCTCCATTAATTGATTTATTTATGCCCAAATTTGATATAAAACCATAATATCAACGATTTTGTTTATAATTTTATTTTTAATGCATAAAAAAAGCATCTCTTGGCATTAGTTTTGGTCTTTCCCCTTTTTATTTCATCTTTTTTTTTATATAAATTGCAGTTTTTCCACTTTGTCACTCACTCAATTGCCGCAACAATTTCTCAATCCATTCAGTTTTTATCTGAGAGCAGGCCAAGGCCCCCATTTGCGATAAGTCTTGAGGCATTATTTCCATAGTTTTGCCACATTACTTCCTTAGCTAGCGGCCGGACAAGCCTTTTAGCTTATCGGCCAAGAATGTTTATCAAATTGTTGTGCGGCAAAGCAAAACTATATTCAAAACAATGTTTAAGAGATTGCTTTTTTAGAATTTCTCACAATGGCGACATCGTCAACATTATGTTATCTCATAAACAGAAATCATTAACCTATTCATAATATAAAATGGAAACAAGATATTTGGTAATTGGTTTTGATTTATGAATTCATTAATGACAAATAATTCAAAATCGATGATTTAACTACCAAATACAATCACGTTATCATTTTAGTTTATGAACGTAATTACTTTTTGGGGTTCCCAGCTTTTTAAAAAAGATAATGATAGATTCCTAAAATTCCCAGAAAGTTGATAGAGATAATGTTTTTGACTACCAGTGGCTACTTCCCAGGCATTTATGACGAGGGGCTCCGTTATCGCCGGAACTGCTTTACAATAAGTAGGTGCTTAAACTTAAGAATTTATATTAGAAATTCAAAAAATAATCTAGTAAGAAGCTATTACAACTTGACAAGCTATTTATACTAAAGTCTAGTGCTATTATCTTGCAAATATATCAGTTGTAACCTTGTGATATCATTTCCAAAGCCTGCCTAGTGTCTTGTGTTTGAGAGGCGCCTCACTTGGGGGACCCCAAGAAAGGTTCCTCACGGAAAGTCAAACATTCTCAAGTATCAATTTCAAAGTATTTGCTTTTGGCTGAGCGAAAAACACTTTTCTCCTTCAGAGCAAATCCTTTGGCAATACAATCGAAATCAAATCCTTTTCAAGCATTTCCCAAATGCCGCAAACAAAAGTTTCATTTACATAATTTCCCATTTAAAATGTAAGCTGGCCGACAAAGGCAAAAATCGATAAAATTAGTGTATAGAAATCTCTCTCTCCGGCTAAGCAAACCAGCAAAAGTAAACAAAAAACGAAAATGTATTTGATTGATGTGAGGGTCCTGGCCCTCCCAGCGCTCTTGTGGTTTCGATTACATTTGGAGCTGCTCTGCTCTGCTCCTCGCGCCTGGCCGTCGTGTAAGGACATCGGGGATATGTATTAGATCCGGCTTTTGTGTTGGCTCAGTTGTGTCAATGTTATGCAAAAGATTCCCAAAAACAAATTTCAATCAATGGAAGCGAAACTGACATTTGTGCACAGATTTCAGTTCAATAAATAAAACGAATCGAATTGATGGAGATAAAATTGCTGAGTGGAAAATGTCATTTGTGGCATTCCTCGAATGGCTTACAAATGCCAAAATAAGAAATGTTTGATGTCGTTTAATGGATATTTATTGCCTACTGGCGTTGAGCTGGTTTGAGTCGCCTCCCTTCCCCCACCGGGTCCGATTTGTGGTTCCGGCACCAGAAGACAGAAAACAATTAACACACTAAATCATGAACTGAACGCAGTTTGTTTAGACTCCAGCAGTCTGCCATCCGGAAGTTAAGCCAGTAAATTACCAGACACTTCAAAGTAGAGCTTGCGGAATTTCTCTTTTGGCCTGGTATATATTTTTGCCAGGTTTAGGCCATGTTAGCCTTGTATTCCCTATAATTTTTGTTGATTTTTGTATTAATATGGGGTCAAGGAACTGTCTATATAAATCTATATTATCTTAGACTTGGACTTATGATTTTTCTTATCAAAACATTATTAAATGTAACCTAGTTTCTTCATCAAATACTTTATGAAACTTTACCCTTTTAAATGGCATAAATGTTTACTTTACCATTAATTCTTTTTATGGCTCCATTTATACCCTCTTACTGCTTCCCATGAATACCATCTTAAATTAGCTTTGCTCTTAAGGTTTCGTCTGGCACTCAATTGTTAGTTTACCACTTTGCGGGCTGCACAGTAAAAATTCTTTCACACTCTATTAACGCATGCCGCCTGGGCCCCCCCAGTAAAAATGCATCAAAATTCCGGAAATGTTGACCAGCACTTGGATTTATGTTTTCTGCGGCCAACATCATCCCAGCCACCTCGCCGCTGCTCACTTAGCCACAATTTGGGTCAGTGCTCGCATTGTGGGGCAAAAAGCCATGCTCGGTGAGTCACTCACTCACTCACTCACTAAGCGGCCGCTAACTTGGCTTCTAATTGTCGATTTGCTTTGGCTTTTCCTCTGCCACTGGGTGTGCCCAGAAGTTTTTGGGAAAACTAGCTGGCGAGCTGGCCGAACCTTTCGCCTCATCATCATCATCATTGCGTATACGTCGCGTTGGACGAGCTCTTGTATTTAATGCCGAATGGCCATTTTATTTATAAATCACACATTATTTTTATGCCATTTTTCATGGGCATTTTCCCGCTCTCCTTGTGGGCGGCGATAAGGAAGGGAATGTGGTTAATGAAATGAATTACGAAATAGGGGAGTTGCTGCTGTTTTTTGTTCATGATTCTGAGTTTTATTTCCAAATTTATTATTATTTCCTTTTGGGCATTGATTGGAAAAATGTCTAGCTGAATGATAAGAGAATATTTTATTGTTTTCAGATTTTTATATATTTTATAAATCAATTTTAGAAACTTTTTTTTGTATTTCTCAGCCAAGATGTAAGTAGAGACTTAAACTACTTGCGTTTGCTGGAAAACCGCTTCAGTTAGTTTTCCATTCAATTTTCCAGACTTGGGTCTTTGTGGCCGCTAACTTTGTGCCATTTTTGGCATCAAGTAGATTAAAATTTTGCGAAAATTGAAAGCGCCCGCAGGCCGCACAAAGCGCAGGGCCTCTGAGCTGAATTCCTTCTAGCGAGGCAGAGAGAGAGTGTAGCATCCAGCAGAAAGAACCACAGAAACCACAAAGAGTTTGGGCCTCAGTCAGTTTTAGTTGGCTTATAATGAGCAAAGTGGCCATTAACTCGAAAACTTTTCTGAGCTGCGTTTTAAAGAGGGGCGGCAGAGGGGCGGCAGAGGGGCGTCGTTAGAAGCCGCTAGATGTCAAGACCCCACAGTTTTGGGCTGCTGTAAAACTTGGTTCTTGGAAGCCTATTGCGCCATAGACCTCATTCTGGGCCGTTTAACATTGTTGTTTGGCGCTTTGAACTTTTGACTTGACAGTTTTGACAACAGAAGGCGAAGCGGTGCGACGAAAGCGAGCGATCGTGAGTTCACTGAACGTTCGAGCAGCACAATTTTTATGCTCTCTGTGCGGGTGTCTCCTTTTACACTTTCGAAAGGGTATTTCCATAATGCGGATATCTTTATGGAGTCTTAAAGGAATTTTAGGAAAAGGTGGGGTTTTGGATATAATACCCAAAATATTCATAAAATACTAAAAGATATTTCTTTATTATTTACTTTATTTGTATTTCTGGCAGAGGATGGGCACCGAAATCTAATCAAAACTGAGACTTTATATTTGTTATCTTTTTATAATGAGAATGATATGACAATGTTTATTTTTATATTTTTACAACTCTTGTTTAATCTTTTAATATTGTTTTTCTCGTGCCTCTATGAGATCATCGCATTTATTTATGTATATAAAGATATAAACTTTGTAGCATTAGAAAGATTTTATAACTAAACACAAACACAAAATGTGGCACAAACCGTATGCCTCTTAATCATCTGTAATAAAGCAAGCTTATATCAAGCTTGACCGACATTTTTCTAGTCAATCAGCAGCTGTTGAGAGAGTATTGGGTCTGTGGCTATTTATACTATATTTTTTTTATGCCCCAAAACTTTGTCTCCTATTGCATTCGCAAAAAACTGAAACTCGTTTCGTTGGTGGCTAAGCCGAAAACCTTTTTCTTTGCTGTTTGCTGGTTGTTTGCTCGCTGTTTTTTGTTTGGTACGTGTAGATATCGCCGGCGTAAATGGGTGAAAAGCAGCAATAAAAATTGTCGGCACAACGCAGAGCTGGGAGCTAGCGGGACCAGAGACCCCGGAGTAGAGCCAACCAGAAACTTGACTATGACAAACTCTCGTGGCCGGCAGTGAAAGTGATTGATTTTTTTTTTGTATTATTTTAGCTACTTCTCCTCAACATGTACTGGAAATTTCGCTTTTTTCGGTGTTTGGGCGTACAAATAATTTCTAAAATCGTAGCTTGTGCTGGGTTTGCCTGGTTTTATTGCTGGTTTTTGGTAGCTTACTTATTCTTCCTCTTTATGGCGGCAGTTGATGAGGCGTTGGATGATGATAATAATGGCAAATAATGATAAGTATAGAAATTTGGACAGAAACCAGTTAAGCCAGTTGGCGCAAGCTGCATGAATAATATCATTCGAATAATTGTGGAAATAATAGTATGCTGTGGAAATTAGTTGTGAGTCAGTGAAATCGTAATGAAAAACTTTAGACTATATAGGGAAAAATGATAGAGATTCAAGGATGTGTAAATAGTTTTTAAAGTACTTAACTGGCTTTGTTTTTTATATTTATTATCTTTAAAGCTTGGTAAAACATCATAATTAACAACATAATAAAAATAACGAAATAGACTACTAACCGCTCTAGATGAAGGCTAAAAAAGTTAAGGTTTCCTAGGAACTAATTGGCATGATAAGTTTTTTTATGGAAATGTTAGCTGGGCTGCCTGCATCCCTAATAAATGCAAGCAAAAAGTAAAATATTCCATCCAACAAACTAGGACCATAACCAACTTCCCTTCTACAAAACCATAAAAAATAGAGCCAATCGCTTCAGGGGGGCCTGTAATAACTGGCGGTCTTCTTTCTACTCCAGTCCAGTGCCTGGTTCTGGACAGAGAGCCTGGCAAAGCGTGTGAAAATCACAATGATTTAGTGGCTGAAAGCAGCTCATCGATCAATAGAATCGATCAGTTCAATGCAGCTAACGATGCGACCGCAGCATCTGCTGTTGCCCCAAAACGCACAGAAAATTGATGAGCAGCCCCGGTGGAGAGAGAGGAGTGGAGGGAAGGGGAGAGGAGGAAGTTCTCTAGCTGGTCCCAACCCGAGAACCACAACCAAAACTAATGTCATAAAGTTGCAGTAGTCCGAGGGAAAGAGAGGGCCAAATCGCATTAGGAACCTTGTCTATGGCTACTTAAAGATTTACAACGCGACGTTTCGGCCATAAATTTCGCCTGGTAATTGTACGCCGCAGCAACTGAAGCCCAGAGAATGAATCTGAACAAAAACATGAGGTTGGATCTGAAAAGCTCTGCTGAAGGCCTGGGCATGTATCGCTGATTGAAGTTTTGCTTACAGCTGCTGGGGGAAATAAAGAACTCGGATATATTTCAACTTATTTTTTGAATCTTTTTGTGCATTTCTGGTTAGTTTGCCTGTCAGCATTTAAAAATAAACAAAAGTGTTGGCACATTACCTAATGAGTTTGCTTATTTTTTGGTCAAATAATGGGAAACTTTGTTGTTTTTTTTTTGCTAACGATTAATGATTGCGAAATGTGTTAAATCAATCTTTAAAAATAAGAAGTTGCTCAAGCATAAATTCTATAATTAGACTTTATATTTTGCAATTTATTTATATTAAGCCTTTCATATTAATTGGCTCTTTAGGCCACCCTTGAACCTAAGCAAAGGAAAGCACCACCAAAATGAAACTAACCAAACTTTGTAAGCCCATAAAATGCGGATTTTTACAACTTTTGTTTCTCTTTGTGGTGCCACAAACTCTCGGCAAAACGCAGTTGACCTTAACCCTTGAAAGCGGTTTTCGGATTTAATTTTCACACCTTTCGGCAACGTACTTCCCCCTTTTCTACTCTGAAGTCTTGGCCAAATTGTGTGATTTACGTGGCTAAGGAAAGCTTTTCCGTTTTATATTATTTGACTTAGTTTTCCTCTCAAAGAGTATTAACGATTTCAATTACATTCTTATCCGTATCTTTACTAATGTCCATTTGTCTGATTTCGATTTAATCACAAGCATAAGTCCGTTCTGACATCTAAATTTTCCTTAACTCATCTTGAGCAGTAAAAGTTGATTTATTTTACTTTTAATGGACGGGAAAAAGTTTTGCTGTTGCAGTTTTTATTTTGCTTTTGCTCTCACCTTGCTCGCTTTTAATTGCAGCCATCGTAGAATGAATCGGCGTCGCCGTAGAAAGTCTTCAATTTCTTTTCTGTGAAAACTTTTAGCGGGGGAAATGCAGTCGTCAATGTCATTGTGTCTAAAACCTCACCTTACCATTTGCGAGCGTGTTTTTTTCAATAACATAATTATGTGAATTTCACAGAGCTGTAAATGTAAAGTTTTCCATGGCTGCCAACAAGCCGGAACTTTTCGGCAGCCGCACTTTAACAATTTTCACTCTCTCAGCACAACTCAACAGTTGCCTGCCCCAGCATCGTTTATCATCTCCTGGTGCCCCAATGCAATTGATTATTTTTATTCTCGTTTCTGGAGTTTCTGTTAAATGTGGCCTTTGGGAAAGTTTTTCAATTGCCTTCGGTTAGGTAAGATTTTATGACCCATAAAAAAAGTGCACAGTTACTCAATTGAGTTTTATGTTTGGGAATCTGTGGTTTTTTCGCTTGAAGATTATACAAGTGTTTTGAGCAGGAAATAAATAAATTAAATAGTGCAATTTAAATTTATGATAATATTTAGTTAATTAAACTTGGGTGCAAATAATACTAAGAGAGAAAAGTTCTATTTATCGTAAAACAATATAATTCTTCATATTAGATTAAAAATATTTTCATGATCTCTTAAGGAACTGTGATTTTGATTTCTAATATCAATATTACAAAAATTATATAAACAGCTTAATATATCTTCTTGTTTTTGCCGAATTTATTTAATAACTTATTTATATTTATTTCCAATAAGAATAATTAAAACTAAGTTTTAGCTCTTTTTCAACATAGTTCGATATAAAAGAGTATATAGATTTATAGCAAATATATATCACCCCTACCGGGCAGTTTGTTCCCAGAAAAAATCTGAACCCAATTTCCATAAGAAAAACTTTGGCAACATAAATATTTGGTTCTATTTTGAACGCAAAAGTTTTCGTTTTCAGTTTTTTCGCCCGAAACTGTTTATAATCTTTTCCACATCTCCGCTTTTCCTCCAATCCTCCCCTCCCTTGTTTTTCATATTTCCGTAACATTTTCGTTAAGCTCATTTTTTGTTTTATGCTCTCTATTTCGTGTTTTTTTTTTATTTTTAAGGGAGCGTTTCCAACGCGAAACAAATTTCCTGTCTTCATTCTCGTTTTTTTCACTCTGCAGAGAAGTTGGTTCTTGTAACCAAAGTTCGGTGTTGTTTTTGTCGGAAATCCGTTGCAATGCCCACGGTTTCACCCCCACAGACCCCTTGGACCGCTTTAAGTCGAGTCTGTGGCCATTTATTTATGCATGTGGGGCAAGTTCCTCCACCTCCTCCCGCTCACTTTACTTTTTAAATGATCCTGTCCTGCGAAAGCGAAAAAAAGTGAAAGAAAAAACTCGAATCGACGTCGTTGTCTGTGCTTCGAGGGCACGGCATCTTGTCCGACATGTGGGCGTCGTCTCTGGACTGCATTTTACGTAAGTGAGCCGTAGATGAGCCGGAGAATCGGGGAATCGAAGAGCCAGGGGGATGTGCCATCGAACCAAGTGAAGCGAAGTGAAGTAGTCTGATTGCATAAGGACCCCCAGGCAAATTTTGTTCCGCTTCCAAGTCCAAGCCAAAGGACCTTCCATGTGACGACTAGAAGGTCGAGCAAGTTGCTCAACGATTTATGGCCTCGGGGCAAAGCTCAACAAAATTCTACTTACCTTGGCAGGAACAAAATGAAATAATTGAAGAACCTATGTGTACGGTGCTCCAAGGGTCTTAGATTATGGATAAGGATAAACTGCCAGGGCGACCAGGAAGCAGCTCCCTTTAAAGTTGTGCTGCATATTAAATAAATCTGTCAGCTTATAATTTCACTCAGTTTTCGTACATCTCCTATTATTTTTGGTTAAGCAATCTCCTCCTAGACTTACTATCTTCCCAGGTTGTGCTAATACATTTATCTCTGACCTCGATAACTCTTTGTATTCCGGCAAAATTCCTCGGTTTAGTCGACACATTAAGACCCTAGAAAAGTGCTCTAACAGCTGCTCCCTGGAGGCCCCTTCAACTATCTGAATTACCACAAAATCCCAGCTGCTTTATCTGCGATACCTGGCTGGGAGCACATACAACACATCCACCCCCGCCGCCACCTCGCTGTTACCTGGCCTGACAGCTTTGTGGCTATCATTAGCACAAGGTACAGATCCTGACCTCCCTCGCTGTTAAACACTGTAATCTCCAAGCTGCACTATTTTCGCCGCTCTACCTTTTGGGCAGAGATATATTAGCCTAATTTATGCGCGAAAGTTTTCGGGCCGCCGCCAAGAAGGAGGAGGAGGAAGGGAAGCAGGGGTATCCAGCAGGCTTGAATGACTGAGCTGAACTGAGCAGAGCAATTTGCGTCCACGACTGTTAATGATTGAGCGAAGCTTTAAACTGAGACAGAGACTGGCTTCGAGTCTGACTTAGTGAAGGGAGGAGAGGAGAACGAGGAGCCGCAGGGAGGTGGAGACGGAGGCCCAGTTTCGATTTGGGGCCGAGCGGGCAACTGCAGGCCGCATTATAAATTGTTTCTAGTCATGACACGCATTTCAGTTACCCGCAACAGACCGTACCTTTGATGCAGTTCCCTTGGCCAGCCGGAGCGGCGGCGAGATACTTTCTCTTTTGGCCGGGCTCATTAAATTCCGTTCACACTGCTCTGGCGAGCTTTGTTTTCGGTCGAATTCTGACTGCCTTGTCTTTGGCAGTTAATCACAACTTAACTCGCTTTAACTGGGTTATTCTGATGTGAGTGAGATCTTCTAGCCGGCATTGTTTTAATTTTCCCCGCCAAGCTGCGGTGTGTGGTCCGGTTCGTTTCTTGCAGCGGCTGCCTCTGCCTTCGTATTGCAAACTATGAACATTGTCATGCTCCGTTCTCCTCCGCCGTTTTTGCAGCAGTCGTGTATCCGCTTACATCAAACAGCAGAGAGCATCAAACAGAACAACAAATATTAACAACAAAAGCATCCCGGGTGATTGCAAAAAGGCAAAAAAAAAAAAAAAACTCAGCAGATACATTAGAAAACTTCCGTTGTAACGGCTTGAGATACTTTCATGCCCATTCCCCATTATGCTTGCTGTTCACTTTTTTTTACAGCCAGCCTTTGCATAGAAACATATATATAAATATATATTTGTAAATGCATGTACTATGCTCTGGCACTGAGAAAAATATTTAATTTGATGAATTTAAGTGTAAAGTTTTTAGCTGGCAACCCAAGTCAAGGCACAGAGTCTCATGTATCTGCAAAGTACGAATTTGGTATCCGCTAACTTCGAGACTAGGGATGTCTCCTTGTCTCCTTTGCCCCTCCTATTACCACTTCTTGTTCCTTTCCTTTACAGGAATCTTTAATTTCAAAAAGGAACAGCATGAATTTTTAAAATTCCAATAAAATCAAATGGCTTACCAAAGGCATGGTTTACCAACTTTGCACAAGTGATTATTACCAAGTGAAATATATATATTTAAAGCAAATACAAAATCTAGCAAGTAAACAAGCTTAATAATAAAAATAAATATTATTTCCCCGTTAAATTAATTTACTTGTATTTTTGATAAAATATATGCAATTAGCAAAGTATCTGAAAATCATCTACCATTTTCATAGAGTATAAATTTATTTCTCGAAATAATTTAAAAGGTTTATTTAAAAGATGATTTAATTATATTAAAATAGCATGCAATTTAAATTATATATAAATTTCTCTGTGTGTATTGAAGTATCTATTCGCTCTTCGCCTTGTCACTCTCCGGCACACACACAAAAGAGACACAAAACTGTGTCGCCCTGTTCATTAAAAAGCAAATGGCCAGCACTTGTTAAATTAATAAACGACAAAAGAAGTAGAGGAAAAAGGCCCGATGCCATGGCAACTAAGCTCCAGGAAATGGACGAAGGAGAGGGGGGGTCGGTGGGAATTGGGTGAGGTGGAATAACTTCGGGGACCAAGAATGCTTTTTATGTTGGTTTCCCCCAAGTCTCTCGAATTCTGTAGCTCTTCCGCGCTTTAAGCATGTTTACAGCTTGCCTCGGATTCTTTTTGTAATTACATTAAATTTTTTCGGGGGTAATTTAATTAATTGTGAGTTCTTTGTGAGTGCCATGCCATGCAAATCGAGATTGGGTATTTTTTAAGGGGTTTTTTAAAGTGAAAATACAATTAAAATAAAGCAATGTTTGTTTAACAAAAAGGCTAAAAGGACCCTGAACATTCCCATACGTTTTCTTCATTTGAAATTCGCAATCTTTTTACGGTAACAAAATCCCTAAAAAAAATTGGCGATAAATTGATTTTTACAAGTCATTTCCAAAGCAGACTGTCAACATTTAATCTTTGACCGTGACTGCGTTACCTGCTCAGCGAAAATCAAAAGCATAACCATCCCAGTCGGACTTAGCTTCATGCCCATGAACTGCTCAGGAAGAAATTCTGCAGCAGCGGGGATGTCATTTTAGTTTTATTTCCCGAAAGGGAAATTTTTTTTTTTTCTTTCGGGATTTTTATTTTACCAAACAGCGCGCTGATAAAAAAGCATTATGCATCTATCTGCATATAAGCGTTGTTAATCAAATCGACGGCGTGGCGCATTGCGTAAGCGGCTGGACTGAGAACCGCAGAGTCCCGGGTTCGAGCCCCAGTCCAGCCGAAACTTTTTATTTTTATTTTTTTGTTCCATTTCCATGTTCCATGTTCCATTTCCCCATGAACGTTGCACATGACTTTCACACGGAAAGGAGCAGCGGCGTGGGGATCATGAACTACCCCGGCCGCCCATGTATAAAAGCGAATGAGGCTTTTCAGAAATGGGGATGGCATCCCCCATGAACGATTCGGTAGGAAAACCATATAGATTTCCTACCTCAAAGTCCGACTGGGATCCCATTTCCTGGCTCTCCCACTCCCCTTGGTATTTGGTTTGTCAACGCCGGTGCTTAGGGATATATTCTTTCAGGGAAGAGAAAGAGAAATGCCAGGCTCTGGCTTCTTAGTGGCCGGTTGGTACCTTCTCCATCCGGTGGCCTGATGTCCTGGCCTTTATTTGCTCTCGGCTTTTTGGCTTCTGGCCAAACAAAAAAGTTGTCTTGCCTTGGCCACACGTTCGCAGGGCTTAGCTTTTCCGTTTTTCCGGCATTTCTTTTATATTTTTTTTCGTATGCCAGCATGGACATTCATTTGCGTTACCCGTTACCCACTTGAACCGCCTAAATTCCATGCTTGGAACGTACTCCACCACATACATATTTCATTTCGTTTGCGTTTCAGTTTTTCCCAATTTTTCCTTTCTTTTTTGTCCTGGCCACACGCAAAGCAGAAGGATTCGTGGGTGGGGGATGGGGGGCAATGCCTACTCCAACGACTAATTCCCATAACCATAAGTTGGCCATATGTGTGTTTGCCGGAGTACATCTGTCGATCGCACGTGTGTGGTGTTCTGACCCCAAGGTCAGAGGTCCCTTTCGAGGTCCTTTCCTCACGGATAACTGCATTAGGCTTATACGCATATCTAAACATTAATTCAGAGGAGTGGAAACGGGCTTTATAAAAGTCAAATATGCATAAAATCATAATTATTATTTGATATTTTTGACTAAAGAATTAATAATATATTATATAGATATTTAAAAAGTTTAATGCCGAGTTTCTTTTTAATAAAATCCTACTTTTGAGGAAACACATATCAGGACTTTGGGCACAGAGCAATCTATTTTATAGCAAATATTAAAATGATTAAGACAACAATAAAATTAACAATATATCCATTGGTTAAGGTCTTTCCCAGTTTATTTATAATTTCAATAAACTACTCAGTATTATTTCTAAATTTAACAACATTCAATTATTTTTACTGCAGTTTGTAAATTAATATCTATTTTTAATTTATTCTCATTCATTCATGCAATTGTTCTCAACAATTCTGTTGCTGCTGCCGCTGCTGATGACCTCGCACCTCATAGGTTTTGCAGCTGCGATTAAATCTTGTTTATATTTATTGTCTTCTCCATTAGATGATTGTGAGGATTATTTATTGGCCTTTCCCATGAAGCTCAGTACAAATTGGTGTTATAAACACAACATTTATTTGCTGCGGTCTGCGTCTAGCTGCGTCTATTTGATGGTTGTTTATCTCGATGTTTGTACGCTGTAACGAAAGTACATAAATAGTCAAAGGCATATTTGGTAGCTCTTGTTAAATGGGTCAGTAAGAGGTTTCTTTGGCTCACACATGCCTCGCTTCTCTCACTTATTTTGCCCAGTAATCTTCTGCTGACAAGACACTGACAAGGAGATTCCCCGACTATTTTTCATATGGTCTGTTCCGCACTCATTATATAAGCCTTCCTCGTGGCATTGCATAATGACGCAGACCCTGTTGGTGCTGCTTCCCCCCGCTCCAGTCTCCGTTGCCCAAAAACTCGCGTCTCTTTGTTGCTTCAAATTAAGTTTTAAGCATGATGACGCTCTCTGTGAGCTGTCAGGCGTCGCTCGTTAGTACGTGTCAGTGGCGTAGGCCCCTCTCCCCCTTCTGAACATAGTTCACCAGGGGGTCCCTCCTCCTGCCTTCTACAGTGTGGCCCCTGTGTCCTCCCAAGTCACGTCCTTTTCTTGCCAAAATCTTGGCCACGGCAGCCAGCAATTGGTGGCAAGGCAAGGGGCAACTTGTCTTACGCTGTGTTTAGTTTTCTACTTTATTTTCTTAGTTTCCTGAGTGGCAGAAAAATACTAACTGCAGATAGTTTTAATGGAAATGGAGTGCGTAGTATGTATTAATATTTAACTGAAATTATTTCTGTAAATGTATCTAAAATAAATATAAATAATTTTTAATTAGGCTTCCTTTTCAGACCTCAACTTTGAAGGCAATAATTATGTGATTTACCTTACTTATATCTTTACCGATAAAAAACTACAATTTTAATTAAGATTACTTGTGTATCCTTGATTTTCATATAATTACATTTGTCACTAGTATTACCCCACTTGCTTTCTAAATATAAATATTTGAAAAACACTTGTCTGTCCATCAATAGCAAATATTTGCTCCTTGCTTGCGTTGTACCCTTTTGTATTGACACACAATTTGTTAAAATGTTCGAAGCACCTCGACGAGGTGACATCGAAACACTTTTCGCATGCCAATCTTAATGGGCGGGGGGTGCAATGTGAAGCAGGTGAATGTTGCCGCTTGAAGAGGAAATTTCTAGAACAAGTTTTTCAGTATCTGCAATATTTTCCATTTCATTTCATTTGGACAACATTTCGTTGCATTCTACTTGGAATGTTGCCTGTTGCGAACAGCACTGACACATTGAGTTCGAATTCTATTACGAACAATTCCGTGCCATTGCCATTTTCTTCGACATGTTTCCCTCAAGTGCCTGACGGATGGATGCCGTGGCTGTGCAGAACCTAGGAACGATTGCCTGGACAAGGGTCTTGCATATAGAAAATAGGGTCGATTGTTGGCGGAGTTCTTCAAACGAAAGTCGGGGGAGATTGAAGTCTAATGGCAAATGGGTTTTTTAGGTAATTATTTTTCTCAAGAAGAAACTAAAGCCAAATACCCTTCAAATGTAATTATTATTTATTACACCTGTGTAATTTGTTACAATTTCATTAAAATATACCTCAAAACATACCTTCCATAGACCACAACTGGCCTCAATCTAATGTTATAGATCGCTCATTGAAGCTTCACTTTGCTCCAGTCAACAGTTCATTTCCCGTATCAAATTTCAGCTATATCTGGTTATAATATATATCAGAGAACAAGGTTGTCATGGCACTGGGTCTGCTGCTGCTGCTGCTGCTCAGCTCAGCCGTCATTATTGGCTCATTATAATTATCAAGTTGCAATTTCTCGCCGCCGCTCTCCAGGCAATTCATTCCGCTCTAAATTATTTCTGCACAGCACTCCGTACTCCGCACTCGGCAGTAGCGTTCGAAAACTGTAAATTGTTGCCACAATAATCGCAATAATTAAAAGCGAGCCACGGCCACAAATCATGGAAAGAGTTCTCTGCGGCAGACGGCAGTGCGAGGAGCGAGAAAAGCGCGAGGAAATTGAGGAAAATCTAGCACAATCTTGGGATGTGCCGCCATGGCAGGCGCTGTCAGGTCTCTGGGATCGTGGTGGGGTCTTCTGTGAAAGGGTTTCTGATAAGTAATGGCAATTAAGAAATAAAATGAACCGACAGCATATGGAGGCAGATCGCTTGAGTGCAATGGACACTTCTTGGCAGTATCCCGAGAGGAGCACTCATCTGGTTGCCGCGGATATTAGACATTTACGACTTATGGGGATAGTTACTTTTATATGCATAAAGTAGATATAAAATCTTGGGATTGGTGACTTCCTCTCTAATAGCATTAATTACTTTATACAGCAACAATAATTTGATATATTTTATTCTTGAAATTGTCTTGTGTTACTTTATGACTTCAACTATGACTTAATTACTGCGAAGGAGATAACTATGGTTTATAACCTGTCCCGTTTACAACTTCTGAGAAAATAAACAGGGAAATATAAAATCTTAAAAACATTTTAAAAGAGTTATACAATCAAAAATTTCCTTTCCATATAACAAATTTCATTATCTAATCACAGGCGCGGGACTGTTAATATTCTCGTTCGTTTCAACGGATAACTGACATCTTTGTGGTAATCAGATAACTGGGTGCATTATAATTTTAAACAAATGTGATCAAAATATTAGCAAACAAATATTATATGTTAAATTAAAATATACAAAATAACCTTTTGCAGACCCAATGAGAGTTATTTATTAAGAGTCTGTAAAATCATTACCTAGTAAAATTTAATCCTATTTAAATTACTTATATTTTTTAGATTTTATAAAACTTAATGTGGTAATAATAATTACTTGACAAAGTATTCCAAAACAACAGAAATTTATTCATAAATTTTAGGGCCTAATTCTTTGACTGATCGCTGAAGTTAAACCTTTTCTAAAAAACTCCTCACCTTACAACCAATTTAAAAAATTCACAAAAATATTGAGCAAAGTCTTTTAACTCGAGATAAGTTTTATTATTGTGTCCGCAATCGTAAACGCACATATATATATCCATATATATTATGATGCTGCTGTTGCCCTGGGTCTTATCTCTCAACTTGGACTTGTTTTGTTTGTTGTAGAAGCTTTTTGCCACTTAACCTTGTGGCTGGCGCCCAACGTGACTTTGCCTTAACAACCCGAACCCAAGTCGACTGAAGATGAGGATGATGCTGAGGTGACTCCCAATCCTCGCACCTGAGAGAAGGCAACAAAGACAAATAACAGTGTCAACGCATTCGGACGAAGCTCAGCAGGTGGGAGTGGTGTGGGGACTGGGATTGGTCTTGGGGATGGGCCATGTGTATGGCATTGCGGTCGCATAAAAAGTTACGCAGTTCACTTTTCCTTTCCGCTTTCTTTACCTTCTTTTTTATTGTTTTTTTTTTTTTTTTTTTTGTTTTTTGGTAATTTGTTTGCATATGTCATGTGGAGGAGGAGGAGGGGTGTGGGGTGTGGCAGCTGTGGCTGAGTGTGTCACCAAGTGGTTCTGCGATTGCTCCTCGTTGTTTAATTAAGGCACAAAGTCAAGGATTTGCATGCATGAATAACGAGTTGAAAAGGCCAAAACGAGCATCAGGCGAAAAAGTGAAGGGACTGCAAGTTTCATTTTCGGTTTTCTCTTTTCCGATTTAATTCCAGGAAATAAAATAAAACGGATGTAATTTATTATTATTTCGAGCTCTTATTTATAAAGCAAGTTTAAGCTTATAATTATTACTGATATCTGTATTTATTGTAAGACAAATTGTATTATATTTACTTTGAACTTTAACAAAGCCTTAATAAATGCTAAAACATAATACCTCGCCATATGTGTTGCTTTTGAAATCGAACTGCAGACCGCAAAACTGAGTTACGCTTTTGGTATGTCCATAATTCATCATCTGTTTAAATATTGCAACACGGATTATCATAGCTGTATTGGTCTTATATTATTGACCATAAGTTTAAGCAAATATTTTGATATATTTGCAGCTGATGCAAGCTCATAAACAAGCCACCACATTTGCCATTTAATGAATTTCTTTTACTAGCTTCCAACTTGCTTTCGACTTTGATTGAAGTCAGGAAACTGAACATGAGTTTTCCCTCTTATCGGCAATGTTCATCAGCTGTAAAAGATACGAACTCTGCTGGGCAGGGTATCCATCAGATACAATCTAACGTGTCGAACCTGAGCACAATGCAATTGTAAAGAGCCGACAGACAGACATCAACTGCCTGTCCCATATTGATATTGGGGATGGGGCTGGGACAGCTGTATATTTTATTGTATAATTTTTATTGCCTTTTTTTACAGGGGATTTTGAGGAAGGAGGGGCGGAGGCCCAACCTTGGGCCGCATATCTGCAAGTTGTTTAAATTAGTTCTATTCTTGTGCAATTTTCTACGTGGCACCTTTTGTGTGTGGCATCGCCGTGGATGCCGCCGTCGCAGTCGCATTCTTCTTCTCTTTTTGCCGCCACAGCCAGCTCCGTTGTATTGTTAGCCACGCTTCCCAACAGCCCCCCATCTTTCACCCAGAACCCCTCAGCCGCCTCGGACAATTGCATTTGTCAGAGCACTGCAAAGAAAAATGTGTGATTTATTTGATGAAGTAATATTATAAATATTTCACATTTACCAGTAAATTATATAAATATATTTCACAAACAAATTATGATGCATTTTTGTCACAGTTTTATGGTGTGACCCAAATAGATGTACATATATAATGAATGATAAGCTATTTGTTCAGTGCACTCTTTTGTATCTAAAAGCTGGCAAAGCGTGCGTCCTGCCATAATGTTCTCTATGCCATGACTGGGCCTCTGCCCGTGTATCCATGTAATTTGCGCACATTTCGCCGGCTTTAATAAACGCGAAATTAGTTTCAACTCTTTCCACTCTACACCAGAATTTTCCAGGGAAAAGTAATGTACTCCAAATTGATTTTATTATGTGAAGATTTGATTCGCTTACCCATCGTGGGTAATATCTGGGTGTTGCCTCGGTCCTTTTTGGATTAACCATAATAGAGAACTTGACTCTAATTCCATGCTATTATTTTTAATGCCAGATTCATAGCACAATTTTGTGGCATGACTATACTGCTGATGCACTAAACAAAATTAATTTTAGCATTTTAAGAATCTGTTTAAAAATATATTTACCATAGAATTCTTGTGTATATTTCAGTTAGAAACTTCCTGAGGTGTTGGGAATGTTACCTGATTTCCCTCCCCAAAAAAGCCACTGCTGCAGTTGCATTCCTTGGTCGGAGCTGCCTTTATTTTGTTCCCTGCTCTCCCTGCCTCCTTCACTTTTTCGCCTTTCACGTGGTCTCGGGCGCAGCTATTTGTCACAGATCTGCTGCAATTTATCGCTCGCGCTTGCTCCGAATAATGGCGCGTCCACACGGGTTACCCTTTCGTGCTCCATAAACAAGCGCGGGGTTCCGCCTTCCATCCACCTCTCAATCGGTGGGCTGGCGTTACCTTCTCCTGGCTGAAACTCTCGTTCGATGCCAGATGCAGATGGGTGTCTCTGTGTGGGCAGCTGAACCTGGTAACTGAAATCTGGAGCGGGAGGGGCGGGGGGACAGCAGTTGGCCAAACGTGCTCGGCATTGATTTTGGGGCCAGCATTTTCAGCCAGACCTTGGCTCGTTTATTTATGATTGCTTTAATTCGTTTCCGTGGGCGGTTCTTTTGTATGCAGCTTGTAATTGCCTTTTCCTTAAATCTGACTCTATTAACTTTATTTTATTTCTGCTTGCAGGTATGGCCAAAAACGAGGCAAAAACTAGCGTAAGAAAATCAAGAAAAGTGTTTACCATGCAAGTCCCCAAACAGATTCGTTGTAAGTACTAATAAAAGATAAGTAAACGTTGCCTCTGTTTTATCAGATAGTAGGTATCTGTGAGATACATAGGTTTACATTTGTTATGCAGCCTCGAGTGCTTGAGACAAAACGAGAATCTTGAGAGTAATGCAATTTACACGAAAAGTTCATTAATAAAAATCAAAGGAGACTCAAGCTAAATGGGGCGTGGCACATTCACACACACAAACACACACAGGAAAGTTAAGGAAAAAGGTTTGGGAAAATTTTAACTGAAATGAAATGAAGTGTCAAAACGGTGGAACGGCAACGCCCTTTGCTGGCTACGCCCATCTGGAATCCTGCCACTTCCTGGTCGCAAGTGGAGCAATTTATTTAAGAGCCAAGAGAAGAGAAGAAAAAAAAAACCCCCATTTACATGACAATCAAAAAGGGGGCGTAAATTGCAGTCCAGCTGAAAGAAAACTACCCAAGTTCAGCTCAGGTTCAGGTACACATTGTCGCCGGTATTCCCTTGCGGTGGGTTGGATCCATCGATATTACTCGATGTCCTGCTGCTACCAACCAGGGCTTAAAGGATTACACATACCATAAATTACACAAATTACTTAAAAGGGGGGAATTTGGCATTTTAAATAATTTATCTGGCTTCGCTGCCTTGAAGCAGATCCATATTTTAAGGGCAAATTAATAAAGTAAATATGAAACAGAGAGTAAAATATGAAAAAAAAGGAAGGCAATGAAACGAAACTGAATTTAAACATGTTTTACATAGTCTGTCCTCCCTAATAAAAAAGGTTTTTAAGTAGGATTTAAATATGAATATGACTTATCAACAAAAATATCTAGGAAAAAATTTAAGATATCAAAAAACTCTCATTTACAAATTCCTATTTAAAATTAATATAATTTAACTATTTCTTTCTCGATTATATATTTAAAATACAATCTTTTAACAGTTATACAATCCCTAATTTACCCTCAAAAATATTGTGAAGAAAATATTTAATATACAAAGACTTTGGCTCCTGTTAGTGCATTCGAGCTTCTCCATCCTTTCATGACATTCTCTCCCTTTTTGTTTGAGTATTCCTTTGGTTACATTTAATTTCATTCAGGCCGTGGGCAAAGTGAAAGGAAGGTCTTGCCGGCTGAATTTATGTGGGTGACGCGTAGTTCTCGGATGTGTTACCCGCTGGGCTCTTGGCTCATGGAACTCTTTTTTGTTCAGCGAACTCATCTCCGAATATGAGCGGAGGCCTGCCAGCCTGCCTGCCTTAGTGGCCTAGGCAGCTTGGCATCCGTCTTGGCAACTGGGCCGCACTTGGCCGGCATCTTCGTTGCCACTCGAGCTTCTTTCACTTTACGCTTTCTTAGCTGCAGCCCAAAAGTCACTTTGAATCGCACATCCAGCGAGGCATAATGACGGCGATAAGTCATTAAGTAGCTCAACGCTCAGCGCTCAACGCTCAACGCTCAACGCGGCGCTCGACATCCAGCGTTCACTTCAGAAGACGTCGTAACGAGGCAGAGTCAATAGATTGTGGGCGGGTGGGACTGTGGGGGCTTCTGAGGAGGCGGCTTCGGTCCATTCATATTATTCAAGAGCTTCGCGCTGTTTTCACAGGAAACTGGTACTAGTGCCGCAAGTGCCGCTGTGCAAATGCATTTTAGACTACGGACTAGGGCAGAGGAAGTTGCCAAGGCAACTTCAAGGAACTTTTAAGAAATCAATATGCAGTGGGAGAGTTAATTGAAAAGGGGGGTTGGATGCCAAACGTATAACCTCAAGAAAATATTTCAAAGGAAGCTTTGAAAAACAAGCGAGAAATTCGATGAAAAACTAAAGCTTTTGCAGTAACTAGTTTCTACACTCGAGTATACATATATCTGGAATTTTCCTTTATCATTGCCAGATATTTGTAATTATTTTTATTTTCGATTGAACTTATGAATATCTGATGTTATTCTACCTTATCTGAAGAAATCCTGCGAAAAACATTTCAATCAAATTAGCTGTGATCCTTGCTTCTCTTACGCTCTTTTCGCCCTACCATTTGTTCTGCATAAATCATTTCACTTCATTTCATTTCCCATAAGTTTGCAGCAGCTATCTTTGTGTCCTTGCCCCGCCCCCGCATTTTAATTAAAAGTTTCAAGTGCCTCACATAAATTCCAATCAAGATTTTAGTGCTCCCTCATTGATTTCACTTTGCCCAGGAGCCGGTCCCAGGCGTGCGAAATTCAATTAGATCAGAAGTCAATCAAGTGCATGGGGTGGTCGGAATCGCATTAAAGGACATTGTGTATGCATTTTAGTGCTGCTAGAGGACAGCCTGTAATGGAACAAGTTTCAGACAATTAGTTTGATAATCGGTGAAATTATTAGTGGACAAAATCGGATTAATGGCGATAGGACAAAACAACGCATTAAAGCAGATATCCTTTCTATTTTAGGTTCTGCGCTGTCATTAGACATATCAAACAAATTGCCTCGCATTTGTTGTCCTTTCCCCAACCACAAGCATCGTTACTGCCATCGCCATCATCGTCATTATCATCATCATCAGCAGTACAACACACTGGGTTTGGGGTTTTTGGGGCTTTTCTGGGGTCGCCTATCAAAAGCATCGCCCTAAGGCTTCATGTCAAATGCACGAACCCAATAAATTTCATACTCTGGGCAGTTGAAAAACAAAAAACTGACAATGGGGCTTGAGGTCAGGCATGGGCACAGTGTCTAAAAGTATCTTTTATTTAAATACAAGAATATGTAGCAGTTAAATTGGAAATAATAAATCTAAGACTAAAGCTGTAGGGTTCTGTTACTATTTGTGTTCTCTTGTAAGCTAATAAAAATATTTTTTAAATGCTAATTAAATAGTTACAATCATGAACAACTTGCAATACTTAAAATGTGAATTATTTTAAGACCCTTTCTATAAACCCTTATACTTATTTGTAGCTTCTCAAAATATTATTAACTCAAGTCTGAGAGTTGTAATTGAATGATTTTGTTGATGCCACTGTGCTATAAGGTCGGCTATATTCCTTTTTTGTCCCAACATTGTGCCGGTGGCTTGTTTGCCGAGACCTTCAGACAATTCCCTGTCATATGTATGTGGATAGGTTCGGTACGAATGTGCATATATCCATGGCATATCCATTAGAGACGTCGCTTAGTTTGTTATTAATGAAGTTTCCAAGAGGCTTTTGCACCTCGGCTCCTTTGGCCTTCTCTCACTCCCAAGGGAAGCGCACTCACACGGATGTGGAACAGAACAGAAAAACAAACCAAACTGCAGATAGTTACTCTTCAAAAATTTCCTCTGCAACGCCCCCGACCGCCTACTTGGCCTTCTCTCCAATGTGATTCTCTTTCTTCCAGCTCCTAGCTGCCGTCTTTCTACCAAAAACTACAAATGTGCTGCCTTTCTCTTTTGCCACTCGACTTGGCCGCATCCCCAGTTGACTTTGATTGACATTTGCTGTTGTTTGCATTTGCCGGAACAATTTCTGACTTTTTTGCCCGTACTTTTTCCAGGTACTCTCCAGCGTGATTCCATTTCGCATTTTGGGTGGCCCATTGGTTGGTTTTCTATTTGGTTGTTGGGTGCCCCTGGAAATTGATCGGCGGTCTGTGCTCCTTTGGGCTTTGACCCAGTTTGCGGATCGTAGTGCGCATTATCCTTAGAATTCGCTTGATTTGATTCGTTAGTCACGCAATTTTTAGCAGGTGAAGGTAGCGATTGGTAGGTAACTTTGGGAGTACCATTTGTGGAGTAGATATGGCAGCTATATGACTTTGGTTCGTGTGTGTCAAGTTCAAGGTCTTGTTTCTATAGTTAAATGCTATCATTATCTGTAATGGAAAAGTTGTTTATCGCAGGAATCAAATTGATAGTTAATGGCTAATTAAGACACAATACAATACTGTTTGATGGCATTTTCCAAAAGAAGCAGTAGGAGGTGCAATCAAATGGTTTACTTTAAACAATAAATTACATAAATAATATATATAGATAGCAAGGTGTCGCAGTAATTCTTTTCCAGCTAAACTATAAACTTTTAAACTTTGTCATAAAAGGATTTCACTCCATAATCCTGCTTATGGAAACACTAAATTAAGTTACTTTGGCTTTGGCAAGTTTTCCAGCTCTGCGCGAGCATTAAAAGCTTTTAAATTGGCCAACTTTTCTTTGGGCCAATGAGAGAGAGCAAGGGACGAAGGACCCTTGACCTGGTTCCATCCAGGCCAGAGATCTCCGGACAAACATTAAAATAATGCATTTTGCGAGTTAAAGCAGCTCAACATGGCTCTAATTGCTCCCCCGCTCGCATGTCACTCGTAATTAAAGTTATTACAATGTTCTTGCATTCTGAAATCAGTTTAGTTTACTCTCTGGTTTTTCCCTTTCAACGAAACGGAAAACGGAATAGTTTTGGGGACGCATTTTCCGAGTTAACTTTATTCGGAGTCATCGCATTTATCGTTCTGCATGTTTTTCAGTTTTGTGTCAGCAAAACAAGAATTGGGCGGAGCTCTGAGGGGGGGGCGCGGTATTTGTGCATATTTCTGACCGGACTGGCTAAAGTTAGTTACTTGCTGGCTCTAAAATATATGGGCCAAGTGCTGGGTGACTCTCTAAGGGGGAGTTGTACTCCTCGCCTTTACGTGCCTGCATTTTGTGCTTGTTGGCCAATTGTTAAATCGATAAAATTCTTTGGCTTCGCCTTTGTAAGTATTTGGTTTTGCCAAAAAAAAAAAAAAAAAAAAAAAAAAAAAACTTGTGTACTCTGTCGAGCTATTTTCGTTTCGCCTTTCTATATATTTTACTATATTTTTCGGTCGCCTTGTTTTGTGGAATTAGTGTCGAGCGATTCCGGCACTTAAGTGGCTTAGTAGGGATTCTTTTTGCTTTTCCTGGGATTACAGTGAGCCTGGAATTAAAAATTTAATCAAATTACAAGCGGATTCTGGTTACATTTTTAATATTCTCTTGTTTCTAGTTTGTTGAATTGCAAATGTATTATTTCGGTAAGTTTTCAGGAAGTTTTTCCTCCTGTTTTCTTTCTTTTTTTGTGGCTGTGCTGATTTCATACACTTCAGAAATTATTAAACCAATTTAAAGTAAATAGAGATTTGGTTTTAAATTATATTTGTAGTTCCTGAGGCTTGTCAGACCACTGAATAATTTTGTAAAATGTAAATATTCCATTTAGCTTTATTAAATTCTTTTGTAAATGTATTTTAAATTCACTTTTTATTAAAAATAATACTAAATTGGCAAGCAAAACACGGGAATATTGACAGTTCTTATCTATAAATAGATAAATTATTTATTTTTGCAAAGTTTAGTGTAGTTTTTCTCTATTTTCAACGGCACTCTGGGCTTTTTCTCGCTTTCCTCTTTCGCTCTGGCGTACGTTTTTTAACCCGCACGCGACAATTATGAATATTTTTTATAAATAAACATGCATACACGCTCTGCAGCCATACATACATACATATATACGTATATGTATATTTACAGGCCTTTGGCCAACGAAGCGTATGCGTAATATTTTTTCAGCTTTGGCCAACAAACTCAGCGCGTCGTGAAAAAAATTCTTTACAAAAAATACGATTTTCTCTGCTTAATAAATGTTGCCCAAGGGGGGGAAATACAAAAGCGATTTAAAAATTGCCTAATTGATTGCAAAAATTCATGAATTTATTGAGTCAAGAGTTGTATTAAAAATAATTTTAGAAGTAGAAGGGGAAAGCTGGAAGCAGCAATGGAAATTGCAGTGAGCCAGCGATGATCGCTGATAGAAAGTCTTTACCCTATCGCCGTGGAAAGCCTTTTCAAATTTTCCGCTCTCCCAACTCTTGGCTTTCCCAGCAGCCATTAATCAACATTATCAGCTTATGTCAAGCCTAAGCCGGCGAACCTCTGGAAATAATTACCTAGTACTTAGTGAGCGGCCGGGTTTATAAGGCGAGACATCTGCACACGCATGGGAGCCCAACCGAATGATACTTGGCCATGCCAGAAGTGGGACAGCCGCAGAACGGGGATTTAATTGGAAATGGAGCCACTGGGGGGCAGTTCCGAAATACAACTAGAAATCTCTCTCTAATAATTCGAATCACTTTGAAAAGTTCACCTGAAGAAAAGTTCAAGGCCTCCAGCAACACGTGAGCGACTTTTACTTTTGTTTGCTTGCCCGCTGCCCGGGAAAGAGTTATGTAAATAATAGTTGGTCATCGGTTTTGGGGGTCAGTGGAATCTAAGCACGATGGAGAACACAAAGGGGCCCGGTCCAAGCCTATTATATTGATTAATCGTCTAAGGTCCGCCGCTGCCAAGCTTGACCCCGAACTGTGTTCAACAAAGAGCGTAGCCAGCTCTCCGGAGCGGCTAACTGTGAACTGTGGACGTCTCTATGGCCATCATGTGTGCCACATACCAGACCAGATCCGACCGCTTCTATCGGTATTGATTGGGCTTCTCTAGAATAATTTTGCGTATATATTTTGCGCAAATTTTCGCCTTTTGATCTCCGGAATTGTGTCAGAATGCGGCACAACTGCCGCAGACCCAACAAAATAACACAAAAATAAAGCAAAAAAAAAAAATACAAATATAAATATAAAAGACCGAGAGTGAGTCAGAAATAGTGGAGATGCTAAGAAGCTTTGGGTTTTTTTTTTTTTGGGGCCAACCAGTCGCCAAAAGCCACTGTCAGTGGGTCAGAGTGGCGAGGAATCAAATGCGAATTGCGGCAGCCTCAACTCTGGCATCGTCGCACTGCTGATTTTCCATTTATTTTATGTGTTTCATGAACATTTTTTCCAGGGCTAAATGCATTTAACAAGCACTTAATGCATGGCATGCGAAGCATTGCCACGGCTCCATTAAAATTAAATTAAAAGCCATCTTGAATTATGGCCATCAAGTGGAAAAATACCCAATAAAAAACTGCAAAAAGCACACATAGTATAATCCCCAGAGTCCACATATGTAGCGACCAATTAAAAAAGCTACCCGAAACATCGTTTGATATTTGGTAATACTCTTTGGACAAATTATAATTTTATTCAAATATAAATTGTTGCTATTTTTAATTTATGCTGGACCCAAGTCTCTATCGAAAACGGTTCAAAATCCACTTGAGAATTCTTCGACAGGCCATTTGATTCGTCATTATTTTGCTGGCTCTTATGAAAAATATTTATTATGCATATTTTTAGACGCGCCAAGTGTCTCTTGTTCGCACAATTACAAAATACAAATGAAACGAAAACAGTTCAAATTACTTAGCTGAACCGAAAGTGAAATTCACTTTGGCCTTCAGCAAATTTGGTATTGTGTTATTTTTTGGATCCATCTGTGCAAGTGCACTCCACAAAAATCATTCAACTTGAAATGTGAACAATAGAAATCGAATCCAAAAACTCACTTTGACTGCATTGATGTAATTGCAAAACTTTGATCATGTGCCTCGGAAGTTTTTGCATCAAAATAATGTTTACATAAATGTAAGGCTATTCAATATTTTGTATAATTCTTAATTTAAATTTATTTTGTAGATAAAATACGATAATAATATCAGATCTTTTCTTTCAGTAAACATCCTTAATTAATGAATATTTTTAAATTCAGGAATAAAATCGTTTAATCGAGTTTCTACAATATCCTTTAAATAATATATAACGCATTCAATAAATTCTAAAAGGAGGTTCAAGAAAGCCTTGTAAACAACTGCACTTGTCGGTCCAATAAACTTTGAATATGAGATTCCTCGTATCCTTTTCAACACCCAAACCATTTGATCCTTTGGCTCTCCCTCTCTGTTTCCTATGGCAGTTTGCTTTAAATTAAAGAAGCGGAATGTGTATTTCGCCCATTTGGGTGTTCTACTATATCTCTTTGCTTTTGTTCAGTTTGGCGGCTTTTGGATAAGTTTTTGGCATTGGTATTTTTGCAGCTGTCGCTGCTACCACAGTAGTAGAGCCCTGTTCCTGGACTGGGGAGTTGGGACTGTGGAGCCTCTGTTATTTCTTATTGTTAGTATTATTATTCCAGCACGCGCTGCTGCACCCTTCCTCGCCACCATCAGCGGTGGCAGCTGTTGTCAATTTTTTTTTTTGCATCATTTTTGGCTTTTACAACTATTGTTCCATTGTTGATATTCAATTCCGTAGGCGACATTCGTTGGTGCCCTGTTTAATTTTGTTTTCCAAAATGTCCTTTAAAGATCTGCTGCAATTTGTCACATTCAGCGCTGATGGCATGGCTGTTTACATTGTTTCCAATTCACTACAAACTCATTAGAAATGTGGTTAAGTGGGTGGTTGGGAGATTTGACAGCTTTACTGCTGCCTGCGGTTGTGCAGCTCCGACAACAACGATGATAATAACGAACGATGATGATGATGATGCACATTGATGTTACTGCTGGTTGGGAACCGGTTGCATCCGGGAATCATTTATTTTGCAGGATTGCATATTAGGATTGTGGATTTTCGGTAGTGCCAATTTGTGTTTGTGGTTTGAGATGTCTAAAATTTGATGAACAATTCAAAGAAAAACCTTTTCTATACAAATTTATTTGTTCTTCTTTTAATGGCAATTAAGGATAATTTATTTAATCCTTTATTATTTAAAATATTTTTCATTAATTCCCTAGCTTAGAAATCTTGACTCGATATGGCTAAGCATTCACCCAAAATTCGTGAAAGTATTAAGGTTTCCCCATTTTATAAGTTCCCAATTAAAACCAGCAATTCAATTTAGATTATTTGTTAAAATACACATTTATTTACCGAATTAACGAGATATCAGCAAAGAAGAAAAAACCCATTTACGTAGTATTGGTTTTTGGTTCTGCCATTGCCACTTTTGGTCCTCCAGCAGCCACGTTCCCCGTTTCCGTTTTATCAACGTTTTGTTGCTTCCGCTTAGGAAAAACATTTTCATGAAATAAATTAGCAAATGCAATAGCTGTACAGCGCAGGACGGGGGGCAGGGCTGGCAGAGATACATTTGAGTGTTGTAATTAAAAACAATTTTCGGTTGGTCGATGTATTACCATTGGAGTTTGGCTCCAAAACCCAACTGGAATCCAGCTCGTGCTGAGCCCCATGAAAATGCTAATTATGCTTCATTATGGAAGTTTTAATCCGATTTAATTGAAAGCCAATTCCAGGCGGCCGTCCTCCACCCAGCGCCCTCCCTCATGCGATTGTTATGGCAAGTGAACTTCACGGCTTGGTGCACAACTATTACTCTAGCAATTATATATCCCATTCATCACATATATATGCGATTATCTATATGGTTATTCTAACAAGTTTCCCCTTCTCTCCTCCCCGCAGTATGGCAAGTGTGCGGATCGTGCTTCTGGTGCGAGATCCACGGGGAACGATGCAGTCGAGGCGGCATCGAGTCTGGTGCGGAGGCAACGAGGATTGTGAGGATCCGCGACTCGTCTGCCAGGATCTCCAGGATGACTACAAGACAGCCGAGTTGCTGTTGCAAAAATATCCTTCGCGTTTTAGGTGAGTACACTCTCTACTCCACTCAACCGAATATGATCTGACTCCCAAAATTATTATCGTTTGTAGGACTCTGCGCTATGAGGACTTGTCACTGAATCCCAGTGAAATGACACAGGACATTTTGCAGTTCTACGGATTGCCATTCGATCCAGCCGTCGAGGAGTTCCTAGACACACACACCAAGGTTAACATTGGCGGTGTCAGCTCCACCTATCGTGATTCCAGGTCAGCGCCATTCCATTGGATGCAGGATCTAAAGCCAGATGAGGTCAGTATATAGAATATATCTCTTGCTATTCCTTGGCCTAACTTTTCAATCATTTAATTTCAGATCAAACAAATCCAGGATGTCTGCGTCGATGCCATGGACATGTGGGGCTATCGTCGCATTGAGAACTTCAGCAACTTCTCCAGCCTCCAGCAGAGCTTCGATCCAATGGTGCTGCCGCCGCCATTCACGTGAAGCGGACGGTCCTAGTGGTAGCTGACCTAACGTCAACGATAACTGATAATGATAACTAATTCTTCTACTTGGTACATTTTGTTGTGATATCGTCGTGTTGAGCGAGCAAAAAGAAAGAGCAAGGAAGCGGAGCAGAGGAAGTAGTGATTGAATGAACAAAGGCAGGCACCATATGTGGCCAGAGGAGGGGAACCGGATGCACTGTGGAAACTCAATTCATAGCTGGCACATTTTTGCTGAACACGCAAACACACTTAACTGAGCAATAGTTATTAATATATATAAACTGAATATACAATATATGAAATGCATAAGTTTAGTAATTGGCGAATTTTGTGTAGAGCGTAAAACGGTACGAAAACCAGTCGAATATCAGATTTACATTTAGGCCTAGATCTTAAGCAACCAATAACTGAAAGTTTAGTCTATATAGGGCTGCGTATTGTGGATTGTTTACTTGGCTTTTTGATGTAAATTATTTAGGCAGAGACTTTTTGTAATTCAGCTTAACCAGCAAGTGCATAGAAATCCAGTGATTTAGCATCTAACACACAACCAAAACGTATCAGAGTCAGAGTCAAAAACTGAAAGAGTTCGAAAATACTAGAGATGCAATAATTATACAACAACCGTGTTTGGCATACCACAAATTGTGCAATATTTATCAAGTGGGAAAAGAGAACAATTTAATCACGCTAGAATCAATTTAGACACGAATTTCCTAAAGCAAATTATATATCTATGAAAGTGTACGAGAAGAGCAATGGGCACTCAACTCCTAAGCATAAGTTTCCTTAGGCATAATTTATTTGTATGGTTATTTAGTTGTAATTGTAATTAAATTGTACTATACTTTATGTCCCTACATTATACAACTGAGTTGAATTCGTTTTCTTTTTCCAAAACGAAGCCCAGTAAATTGATCAAATTGGCCACGCAATGTTAAATGAGTAATCGGATTATTTAATAAAATGAAGAATCCAGCAATATTTGCATAAATTACACTTATTAAGCATAATACCAACTGAATAAACAATGAATAATGACGAGTTTATTGTATTTATTGGATTTTGGGGATGCTTTGGCCGAAGTCAGCTTTCTTTCTGGCTTCAGGATAATTGGATGTCTATGGAGTTAAAAAGGTTCTCTATATGTATTACGGTTTTACAGATATATTTAAAATGTATGTATAGCTTATAATTTCCAATTTAATAAAATATTTTTGCTACCATAGCCAAGGCAGCAACCAGCCAGTATTACGTTCCACAGTTGGGTCGAGACGGCTGCGGTGGCTGTCATTGCTAAGTAGGTAAATATGACTTCGACTGCTTACTTTTCCTGAATTGTAATTCTTTCGCGGAACAAAGCAGTGTACACTAACCAAAATTATCTCGCATTTTAAAATTAACAAATTTATTAATTAAAATAATTCGTTTATCTGCCACCTTTTGTTAACCTGGTGCTAGAAACCGTGAAATTGATGAAATTTGACTAAAAAATTTTAGGATTGATGCCTCGTTTTTGCCTACAACAACTGCAATTCTTTTATAACAAGAACAATTTTTAAAACAATAAAGGGATAATATATTTAATATTAGGATTAGGATATTAGGTTTAAAAACTGTGACTCATTAAACGCCAGATTAGAACTTAAACATGAACAACTATGCATTTCCTTTTAAAAGGTTTACAAAATGAATTGAAATTAAAAAAAAACGATTAATTTTGGCCATGTAAGGTGTAAAAAATGTAAATTATTAACCGCTCAATTTTAATTTTAATTTAAAAAGATTAAAAAACCCCCTTAAAACATTTTTATTACCAAATCGTCAATTTCTGGATTTTATGTATAAAGCGAACGGAAGGATTTATTTATTTTATAATTTTAAACGTAAAAAAACCTTTTCCAGTATTTGCGAAATATTTTATTTTCCCAATAATGCCTTCGATGTTCATTAAATAATAAACTCGCTCGGTTATGCTTTAATAGAGTGCGTCGTTGTTGGTTTTGCTCTTTTATTACTTGGTTTTATATTTTAAATATAGTTTAATATATGCAGCTATATAATAGTTATTTAAAATTTGAATACTACGGCTTTGTCGAATTATTTATAATCATTATAGTTATGCTTCTGCATTAAACTAAGAACTTTAAACTAATTTTTGTTGTGTTTGCTCCGATCGATCTCTCTGCCTCGCTGCTCGCCGCTCCTTTGCCAGGATCCGCGTCGGTCTGTTATTGTTTGCTACTCTAAGGTGCTAAATACGTATATATATATATATCGTTAATTCATTAATTTATTAATTATACATTTGAAACAATTTCGTGCGAGAATTGTTACAATCGTTGATTAGGTGTTTAAAAACTATATAATACAAAAAGTCTTGGCGTTAAAGTATAAATGGTTTAAACAAAATAATTAAATTATTTTGCGCTGGTTTACAGTTTTCATTTGTTTTTATTTTTATTTTCTTGTCTTAAATACACACTCACACGCACCAACACTCACTCACACACACACATGCACGCACACATTAAATAAATTAATTAAATCCTCTGCTGTTTGTACTCAAAACCGCAACGATACGTGGCTATACAGCCTTACAGTTTGGCCTTTCATAAGAAGCCCATGTCGAGGGCGGTGTACAGGGCGCGAATGTCGCTGTGGGCGGAGATGCGCCAAAAGGGGAAGTTCATGGCCTTGGCGGCGGACTCCTCCTCGGCCCCATCGCCGATCACCACGTAAGTGCTCTTGCGCCCAAAGCGAGTCACAATCCTTTCGTAGCAGGTTTCCTGGCCTGGAAAGAAAACAAGGAAAAAACAAGTTACATCTCAGATCCATCGATCGATTGTCATTCTTTGTCTTTACTCACCGATCTTGTGCGCACTGTAAATGTTCTCGATATTGAAGATGCCGCCCAGGTTGAAGAGCAGGACCTTGGCCAGCGCCGGGGCCAGCTGTGTAGAGGTGACCAGCACATTGACGCAGTTCTCGCGCTGGGCAATCATGCTCAGGCACTTGAGCGCCAGCGTGGCCCAGTTGTCAGTGGCCACCTCGATCTCCGAGCGGATCTGCAGCCAGGCTTCGCGTTTTCCAGGTCCTAGCAAAGTGCCAACGCTGTAAGAACATACAGTTAGTTTATACTCTCAAAATCCTTGTGACAAATGTACTTACTTTCCCCGGTAGCTGTTGTAAATATCCTTAATCTTGCGATAACGGAAGGCCAACTTGCGCATCCAGTCAACGCCACCACGGACGCCGGTGGGCAGACAGAGATTGGGCGGGGCTCCGGGCGGAGTGCCCGTGTGGAAGCCATCGGTGGCAAAGTTGTAGGCGCTCAGGTCCTGCCCGTTATCATCAGAGCTGACGTCGTCGATGTGCACCTGGTCGCACTCCTCGATCTCGTTAAAGAAGAAGTGGGTGTCGGCCATGTTGAAGACCATTTCCTCCATGCGGAAGGCAATGGTCATCAGGGAGCTGTGGTCTTTGGTGTAGCGATTGGCGTAGCTGCCCGAGAGCAGCGTGTGGAAGATAATTAGGGTCTCGTCCAGGTCCCACACGAACACCCTCTCCGGCGGCTTCACGGCCTCGCTGTTTCCGGTATCCGAGGCGGTGCTCCTGGTGGGACTTGGCTGCTGATGGCGCCTTCCACGCGCACGCCCTGTCTTGCCGGTGGGTGTGGTTTTGCTGGTGGCGACGCCGCCTCCTGATCCTGCAGTGCCCACGCTGCTGCCGCCGCTGGAGTTCAAGGTAGCCGCAGCAGCTGCAGCTGCAGCAGAGCCCAGTGGTCCAATGCCGGAGCTGGCGCTCGGTGAGATCGGTAGCGGGGAGTGCGGCGAGTGGGTGGTCTGGTGCACCGGCGTCGTGGAGTGCGTATCCGTGGGGCTCTCGGAGAGGTTCGAGGAGGCTGCCACATGGAATCCGTGGCCATGGCTGGCGCTCGAGCTGGGCGAGCTCACCGCGTACGGTGAGTAGTTGGCGGGACTGTAATAGTTGCCGTACTGCTCGTTGTAGTATCCGCTGTAGTCCTGCTGCCCGAAGTTGTTGTAGCCCGCATAGGGACTGCTGTACAGCTGAGAGTTGTTGTTGCCGCCAGAGGCGTAGCTGGGCGTGAGGTAGGCCGCCGCCGCCGCTGCCCCAGGCTCCATCTTGGCCTGCCTGGCTGCCGTCGCCGCCGCATATGGAGCTCCGTAGCCGGAGTAGAAGGGTGGCGGCGTATACTGCTGCATGCTGTTGTAGTAGTAATAATCGTGCTTGCCATCGTACACAGCCGCTGCTGCCGCCGCCACTGCGGAGGAGTTGACCGTGGCTGCGCCACCGTCCAGCGGGTTGGAGCTGGCCGAACTGCAGCCGTAGAGATTGGAGCCACTGACACTGGTCACGGAGCCATTGTCCAGGACAGGGTGCACCTGGCCCGGACTGCGGGACTCTGACTTGACAGCCGCACTCGAGGATGTTCCATCATGCGACCAGTGCGACATCACATTGGCTCCGCCTACTCCTACGCCCACATCCTCGCCTGTGCCGCCGCTACCCGCCTGTTGATATGTGGAGAAGCTGCTGCTCACGGACTGCGAGAAGCTGGAGGCTGCTGCCAGGCTGCAGCTGCTCGGATTCACATTGGGATTGGTGTTCCCGTTCGAGTAGTGTCCACTCAGCGAGGCCAGCGAGCCAATTGTGGGCTGCAGCGGCTGGCTCTGTGGCGGCAGTCCCAGTGGACTGCACTGCCCGGGCACGCCCACGCCCACTCCCACGCCCACACCGACGCCCATGCTGGCACCGGCGCTACTAGGTCCATTGCTGGCCAACACGGTGCTGGGATGTGTTCCCTGCTGTTGTTGTTGTTGCTGTTGCTGCGTATGCTGCTGTTGCTGCGACTGTTGCTGTTGTTGTTGTTGGGGTTGTTGCTGCTGCTGTTGCTGCTGTGACAGATTGCAGAGGCTGCAAAAGATAAGATTAAAGGGGTTGTGAGTAAAAGGAAAGTAATTGAAAAGGGGTGAGAGATGTGTGGGAACTTTAAAAGTAATCAATTAAGAAACAAAAATCTGAGCTCTTGTTTAATTTTATAAATTTGAATAATCTTTTAATAAATTTAATATAAATTTAAAAAATAAATCCTTCACACGAGGAACAAAATTTAAAATAAATCAATAAAATGTAAATGAGTCAGATAATCAACAACTGATCAAGTCAATTAATAATAACTCAGACAAAGTGTAATTTGTTGTACTTATTTTTTAAACTCCCACTTTATATCTTACAAATAAATTAATTAGAATCGGTGAATAAAAAGAGCGAGTCAATGAATAACTAACTGAACCAGATTGATAATAATACATCTGAGAAATTGTAATTTATGTATAAAACAACTCTCGATATCTTAACTCGGTTTAAATAATTCTAAATTCTGGTTAAGTTTATTTAATCAATAAATGAGACATAAAAATATTATGATTTGCATGGAATACTTAAGGCCCAGCCCTACTTAATAAAATATGCTGTAAATCTAACATATTTTGTATGATCTTATTTCCTTTGAATATAAAACCGATCACTATGAACAAGTGTATTTTTCAAGTATTTAATAAAATATCCTTCAAGCTTAAACAAATATTAAAAAATCCTTAACTATAAAAGAACCGCACATATAGTTTACAAATTTATTGAATTTAAATTGTAAACAATAGAAATTCATTTAAATCCCTTTTAAAATAATTCAATTTCAGCTCTTTGGAACCTCTATAAAAGTAAGACCAGTAAAATGCATATGGAGACATGACCCGTTGTGTGGGAGAGAAACAGAAACACAGAACCTTTGACTCGTTAGGGAAACACATAAAATAATTTCCAATAATCTTTAAAGAGCCATAAAATTAACGGCACGTTGTCGTTCCTTGTTTTCGGTTCCCCATTCCCAGTTTCCAGTTCTCTTGCCCCAGAGCCAGAGTCAAGTGTGTCCCAGCCGGGATGCCCGACCGACCGACGGAGAGGTCTTTAAAATCTCGTCAAGTGTTATAAATATTTTTCTACGATCTCGCATCCGTCGCCAGACTTTTTTGGATGTTTACTTCGATGGCGAGTCGCTGGTTTGAAATGAGGAAATCGCTCGAAATCGATTCGGGGCACTTGAGAGGCTTGTAGGACTTGCCTTTTTTTTTTTTTTAACTGGCATGTGCGGACTGTCCCGGACAAGCCTCATTGTCCCGTTGGCTTCCCTGGTGACCCTGCCCCAGCCCCCTTCCATGGCCATGTGTGCAGCAAATGTTTTGTTCCCAATGAATGGCGACAAATATTATTTTTATTCTTTTATGTTTTAGGTTTTGATGTTTTTCTGTGTTCTTTGGCGTTATTACTTTTGAAGTAGAATCAATTGCCGGCACACAAATGAAGTGGACAAATTCGAAAATCCTGAAGGGCTCAATAAAAATCAAATAAAACGGATCCTCAATGGAAAATGAAATAAATCACTGGGAAAAATCAAAACATTGGAAATTGTTGGGGAATATAAATAATGTGGAGCGATGGCGGAAGGGGAGACAAATGGGAATGGTATACATATATTTGGTAATTTAATCCTTTTCACAGCAATTAAATGGAGTTCTACTCGGTCCCTCATCATAGAAACTGGCAGCTGTATTTACATGGCAACGCATAACTTTTGGTGATATTTAAAAAGTTTTTTGGGCTTTAATTAAAGAAGTTGGAATACCATAAAAACCTATTTCACAATTGTAAATAGTTAAAAAATGTTTTTTGACGAACTTTTAAAGGCTTCTAAAAGATTTTTAAATACTGAACGAAGTGATAACACCTATTTTTGTATTAATATAATTAACCACTGGATCTTCTATTATTATTATAATTATTAGATAATTCCCTCTTCATTTAATACATCCCCTTCAAGGACATCTTTAAAGGCCTTACAAATTCCTGTTCCTCTTCAGATTCCTCCATGGCATTCCCCCTTTAGAAAATCCTCCCAGCCGGCTTCCACAAAATTTGTAATAATTTTTCATAATTTTAATAGGAAGGTAAATTAAGTGCCCAATTTCCAAAGGAATCTGACACCTTGAGATATTTTTTTTGTGGAAGTATGAACATTTATCTTGCCAGCAGCCACAACAAGGGAGCATCCAAAAAGGGGGAGCAGATGGCCCAAAAAAAAGGGGGGACAGTATTTTCCCAACGAAGAACGACGCGTGCGCCAGCGAGAGAGAAAGAGGAAAAGCCAACCAAGATTTCCGCCTGGGGATCCAACATTTTGAGTGAGTTTTCTTCACCCATCGCACATGTTATGGCGGCCAATGGGAGATTTTTCAGATTTTTCAGACCAAAATAATAATGAGCATTATTAAAGAGGGAGGCGGCGCGAGAGTTCACTAAGACAAAGCCGCAACTGTTGCCGCCCTTAAGCCCCTTTTAAGGCCTGAACCTGGAACCTCCTCACCGGAATCTCTCCGCTCCTTCCTGCCCCTCTCTGGGCAAGTGTTAAGTGCTCTGACACTTTTCGGTTCATCTTTTCTTTTTTTTTGTTTGGTCTTTGGGATCTCTCTCACAGCTGCTGAAGCGTGCAAGGAATTCTTTGAATTTCTGCCGGGGCATGTGTCAGGTTGTGAGGGCCACATGCAAAATTCTAGTACTTTCATTCCACCAGAGACCCTCTTGCCTTCTTTCAATTGAAACCAATTGAGGATGGTGTGGCATCCAGGACAAGTGTGAGAGGGGTTTGCCTTTCTTTCTGTAACAAATTGTCTACGCTTACAGCTGGGAAACTCTTGGAAGGTCCTCGCTAAGGATTCATAAATTAGATGGACATGAAAAAGTATTCCTATGTAATTTTCTTTAATATTTAAGGGAAAGAAAACTACTACTATCTCATGGTTATGTCTAGAAGTTAATAGATTTTCTAATATCTTTTAATACTTTTAAGAGTCTTCAAAATAAGCTAAAAATATCTCCAAGATATTCCACAAATTATTTCAATATTAAGGAAATTATATCTAATTCAGAATCTACTTTATTTTTAGGGAAATTTATAATTATTAAACATTAGTTAACAATAGAAAACTTACCGGTTGCGTTCATGTGTATCCGTATGCTCGGTCTTAGGACGTTTAACCTGAAAATATTCCAAGAAAAAAACATATAGAATTAATACACGAAGAGTACATAATAAGTTTATTTATTTTGTCGGCTCTCTGTCCGGTTTATTATGTAAAATCGGCGAGGCATCGACAGAATTTGTTTATAAACAACGGCTCAACACCTGCTGAGCTCTGCACTTCCACCGCCTGAAACCCTATGTGGGTTATCCACTGGCGGAGTGGCGAAAGAAAACAGTCAATTTTACATAATTCGCAATTTGAATTTTGGTGCTACGCCAAGCACTTTTCGCAGCACAAAATCGTGCGTGGGAAAAAGTTTTACTGGGTTTCGGATGCTCGGCGCCATTTAAGGGGAAAATTGATTTAGGGGACAGAACGGGCTCAGAAGCAGGTGGCGGTGCCATAGCCTTGCCTCAGATATTGATAAGAATGTGTCAAGATAGGGAGTTCTTCTCTTAAAGGGGAAATATACAAAACTAGCTGAAAGAACCTTAGCGAAGACTTATTAAAGAAGAAGTTGTGGAGATACCTGGATAAATAATTGAAAATCCTGCAAGCCTTTGAAATTACGTTAACAAAATAATACAAATATTGAGAAAAAATTAAATATTAAAAATAAAATAAAAAGTTTCCTTTACGAATAATTTGTTAAATAGAAAATAAAGGCTTTGGATGAACAATTTAATTTTGGATAAAAAATATAATTAAGCTTATCAAAGTGTTATATATTTTAAGAAAATAAAAGCACAGAATATACACATTTTTATCCAAAGAGTAAATAATAACTTTAAAAATTCTGCCTTCGACTTTGACAAATGCCACACAAAGCTAAAGGAAGTGCGAGTTGGAATAAATTTATGCAAATCAAACGGAAGCCAGACAAATCGAAGGTAGAGGAGGCAAGCCCAGGTGCTGGAATTCTTGCACACCCCTCCCCCCCTCTTTGCCACCCCTAAAAAGAGCCAGCCCAAAAAGCTGAGCGGCTTCAGTTGACAGCTTCTGCCGTCCGGCAATGACCACACGCACGCACTGTCCATCATCCGGTGATCTCGGGAGAAGGCAGTGGAGCGGCAGCAGCAAGGGGAGGAGATGAAGGAGGCTCCTCAAATTTGTCCAGGGAACAGAGAAACACGCGCATGCACAGGCGGACAGACAAATGGACGGATGGATGGATACCGAACGGTAGCATGGAGTCGCGATTCCGGATCGCGCGAATCCCCGAGTCGCGAATCAGGATTGCGTGTTGCACGAGCAACCGAATTCAAGTCGCCGTTGTATGCAAAAAAAAAATGAGATAGTGACTGAGGGAGGATGGGGAGGGTCGGGAGATCGGGCTGGGAGATCCAAATGCAACCTTTTACTAAACTAATTTATGGCACAAGCTGACAACGTAAACATTAACACAGACAACGGTAGGGACAAAGACGGGGGGCAGGGGTTAAGGAAGAGGGGCTGGTCCCCTAGCCACATATACATACATATATACCCGTACATATAAAGACCTGTTTTTCGAGCATCTTTAACGAAATTCCTGTGATCGTAATCTCATTGTCTCTTCTGCTGCTTTAGAAGAAGATTAAAACACACACACATACTCTCTCGGCCACAAAAGGCGAACAAAAGACAAGACGAGAAGACGGCGACAAATTTTTTATTAACCCGGCCCTAAGACCCCATCCCCCCCCCCGGACGACCCCACCACTCCGATCCCCCGATAAGCATCAAAATAAACAAGAGGAAAATTTGTTTCTGTGGTGGCCAAGACGAGGGAACGAGGGAACCTACTATCCCGTGCACCTTTAACACTTTGGCACGTTAATTACGTTCGGGCCACAATCGACAATCGTGGCAGTATAATCAACAATCGCCAAGTGTCAATCGGCGGGGCCATAATCAATATTTCGACTGGAGAGACTGGAACTGAGACTTCGAGACTTCGAGACGAAGAGTTCTCCTTCGCCTTCGCCTTTGTCATAAATTACATGCAGCGCGCATTGTCGCAGTTGAATTATGGCGTGTTAATTTTTACGATTACGGCTTAAACTTAATTAAAATGTGATTAATGCCGCTGGCCAGGCGAAGCCCAGCTCTGGCCTTTGTGGGCCAGGCTCTTTAAATTCCCATAAAGCGGCCACTCTGGGCTAGGGCTGTAATTTATGCTCTATTAATATTTAGCCTCAGCCTCAGTCGTTCGACGTTCGTCACGTTCCTTGAAGTCTGGATTGGGCTTTGTCTTAGTCGAAGTTCAGGGAGCCATAAAACAGTGTCGCTGCTTGTAGTAATGCTGTTCCATTAAATCACCGGGAAACATTCGCTGATCTGGAGCGAAGTTTCCTAAGAAATTACTCTGTTTAATCGCTCAAAAGTTGGCAACATCTTTGAAGCCTATATGGCTTTTTTTTGTTAATACCCTTAAGACTTGACCCCTCCACTTCATTACCCAACCCAACCCAGCACCAGAGTTAAGCCGATTAATGTGTTTGTAATAAAATTGTGGTCAGGTGTCTATAATCTTCATGCCCATTAATGATTTTCCCAACAAACAGCAACAACTTTGAGTCAATAAAATGCTTCTATTTGGGTTCGGGTCCATAAAAAGTAGTAATCCTCTGCGAGGAAGGAGACATTCCATAATTATGTGGCAAATATAAAATCTGGAGAATCCGGGATTGGGAGAAACTGTAATGCTTAAAATATTTCTAGCAATATTTGATTATGTTTATAAATCTTTAACAGGCCTTAAGTGTCACTAGATTTATTCGTGGTTAGACCTTTCATAATTATGCAGAAAATCAGCTTAAAGTGTTATTTGGTGAAATTAAAATATCTAGAAGATGTTATTTTCTCCGAGTTTAGGATGCTGTTAATGAAACCTTGACATCTCAACATGTTTAAGGTGTCACTTTAAGCTAGATTTATATATACAAAAGCTAACTCATGCCACCCAATAGATCACCTTTAGACTCGAACCCCATAAACCATCTTAAAATGTGGGTTATATATTTTAGAGTCCAGGCTCAATAAATTATTATAGCAAAGTCGCACTTTTGGGTAGGGGAAGCCCCACAAGGTGACCACCAAGGAAGCTACTCCCAGCAGCATCATAACACTAACAATAACCATAACCGACGGCAACCACAACATCACTTTTAAAGCTTCCCGATGGGTGAAAATCCCGACGACTTGATTACCTTTGGCTCGATCATTTTGTCAATTAATCCGCAGCGCGGGGCAGCATAGTTATATGGCATTAGGGTGACCATTATGCGGGATTGCAATAACTTTCACTAGGAACTTGGAGTTGCGAACACACGCGGCGGATAAGACTTGTGGCAAATCCCAATTTCAGGTGGTATATTTTGAAATCGAATGCCGATTCGGATCAGTTGTGATTAACGGGGAACGAGTGTTGGATAGAATCTATATCTCGATATCGGATCAGATCGGGACGGAGCGCACATCGAACGTTCCCGCAGCGCTCGAAACGAAAAAATCAACTGACTGATGAAGCAGGCAACTGAGCGGCATTACTGCTACGGATCGAAAAAATCGTATAATGCCTGAGGGAGGTTTTCTCGCAATGGGCGGAGTCCGAAAGAGAGAATGAGTGGAAAAGCGGGTTTGGGTATTTCACTCAAGACCGGAAAAGAGAGCTCCGAGTGAGACGCCGGCAGAGGTTTGTTGTGAGAGTCGAAGGGTGAGTGACAACTACGAGAGGTAGGGAAAGCCTTGTTGAGTAAAAATCTCGGCATTGGATGACTTCTCACTCGAAACGAGTTATCAGCGCTCCCACTCGCACTGCCGTTAAGAGGGCCGACCATGACTCCGCCCAATCCCATTCCCCCCCAAGCGAAAATCCAACCACCACAGGGGTGGCATAGAAACCACTTTTCCAGAGCTTGTATCTTCGTCTTCGTCTTGTCGTATCTCTCGGATGCGGGCGAACAATGCCCATTGTGGAAAGATTTTGCCGCTGGGCGAACGCCATTTGAAAAGTGTGTGTGCGTTCGTTCCCATGTCTTCTTTTGCTGTTCCCATTCGCATAAATTAATAAATTAATACTAGGCCACCATTCACGCACATTACACAAATTAATAAGCTAATCAGATGAAGTCTCTCCGATTGTTCAATGGAAACCGCCAGCAATTTTATGGCAATCGTAAAATTCAAAACGAAAATATCGGGTAATCCAAGAGCCCAGAAAACTTATTGGGTTCGATGTGGATCCGTAACGCATTAGAGAAGGAGCTCCCAAAATATTGGAATGCTTATGTAAGACGAGCCGGAGAGTGTGCTGGCCATAGTCTAACCGATACGCGATATATGAGGATATATGATCTCCGGCCAGGCCTGGCCAGGCGAGTGCCATAAACAAATTGGCATCTAATCAAAATCACAGGGCCCTGCACACTTTACCCCGTGAATCATCATCAATGGATAGGCACTAATGAGCTTAGATTTTAATTGGGAATTTGAGAATTTAAATAAATTAATTAAATAAAAAAAATGCTATTCACTTTTGCTGTTTTAAAGAGAATATTTTCCTAATATATCGGAAGTGTACATTAACTTTGGCTTACCTTCATTTTTGGTTCTCACTATTTACGCCTGTTTGGAATTAAACGCACTGCCTCCTATTTTTATTTACTATTATTGACATTAAAAGAAAATGTGCAATGCTTTAAGTTGAAAAAATCAAGTTTCCGATTTTTATTTACTCTTATTGACATTAAAAGAAAATATCCAATGATAAAAGTAACAAAACCGACTCTCCCTATTTATTTTATTTACTAGTATTGACATTAAAAAAAACCAAATACAACTCTAGAATAGTTTCAGAATTCCTACGATTTTTTATTCTAAATAAATTATAATTATTTAATTTAATTAAGCAGCTTAAATAGCAGCAAAGGAGTTCTTTTTTGACACTGTAAATCATATAAATTCGTAATTAATATCAACAGCCGATTGAAACGATAAAACTATTATATTGACTAAATGCAATTAAATTAGAAAACTATGAATGCTAAAGGAAAGGCAAACATTGCAATAACAAGTCTATTTTCTTGTATTAAGTAATGGCAATTATAAAAAGGCTAGCATTAAATCGGATATCCAATATTATCTAATTAAAGTCAATGTTGATGTAAGCTTTTATTACCACAATTCCGTTTTAAAGCCTGTATATGCCCACCCCCACTCCTAGCAATTTGTTTGGGCTGTAAACAATTTATATTGATTTAACAATTTGTTGTTTTTTTTTTTTTTTGGCCAAACGTTTAGGCCTGGATGGAATTACACAAATACACAGAATCGAGTGCAGTTAAGAAAACAAACGGCGAGACATATGCAATGCAGTTCTGGCAATGGGTTTTTATTTAAAAATCAGTAGTTAAAGCTGGTAACTTGATTACCGCAAATCAAAAGGAGGAATTTTCAAATAAATTCAGACTTTTTAAGGAAAAACGGCTTAAAGTGGGAGGGAGGTTGACACCCGTTCGACCTTTTGGCCATTTTTTTAGGGAAATGATTCGGCAAGTTGGGCATTAAATTAGCTTTAATCGCTTTAGCACGATCGTAAGACAACATGTCGTCAATTATATCTACGATGATCAACGTGCCCCTGTCCACCGTCCTCTGTCCCCTGTCCGTTGGCCACTTGGAGAGTCTTCTGTAAACAAATCTGCACACAATTCGCTGCGTTTGCAGATATTTCTGGGGCTCGGCATGTTGCTGAGACTGGCACATTTGTCGTGGACCGGTTGCCGATCGCCGAGCCACCATCCTGTTCCTCTGGGGATCTCCTCCCTCCGTGGTCGAACGTGCTGATCGTGCGACTGCAGAGGCTGCTGCACACAATGGACCGGCAACCAGAGAATGGCTGGGCAACTGGGACCGAAAGCGTTTAAGATTTACGTTCAGTTTTGATCGGCCTGGACCTCCCCGAGTGTTGTATTAATTTTACAGGGTCAGGGGAGCCGAGTTGGATCGGGATCGGCTCCTATAGTTCGGCGCCATTTTAATGCAAAAGTTTTAACACCTGAGTCGAGCACATTTGTTGCCATGTTCGCATTCTTACAACTTGATCTGGGCCTGTGACTGTTTGCCTGGACATCTAGATAAGGATTGTGGCTCTGCGACACTGGATTGCTTGCTTGCTTGTCCGTTGTCATTCCGCCAATGTTGGGTTTTCCAACACCTTGTCCCCCGCCCTCGGACTCAAGTTCCCGGGTTCAAGAGTCATCATTCATCGGGTAGTGCGTCACTCGACTGGGACTGAGACTGAGACAGCCTATGAATTGGGTCAGTTTTTTTGTTTTTCCTTTGCTGATTAGCCACTTTCCACATATGTCAGCACATGCCAAAGGTCTGAGGCATTCTTCCCGTCACAAATAAAATCGCTGAGCCATAGAGATCTGACCACAACACCATATTAAATAGAGAACAAAACGTTGGATGGAAAAGCGCAGTGTAAGGAGCTGAAAATTGCAAAAATACTTGTGTAGTCCCAACTGCATGTTGGCACGAACTTCAGTTTATTTATGCAGATTTCTGGCTTGGGGTTTCTTCGTTTTGTAAGCATGCCTTTGGAGGGGAACTTGGAACTTGGAATTTCGATTCTGAAAATCTTGAATGAAGCGATTTGGTAATTAAAATGCTTCATAGACAAAAAACAAACGTTACTTCCATTGGTCCGGTTTCCACACTCATTCAGTTCCCTAGAAACTTGCAAAATTAATAAAAACAAAAGAATGAAATAAGAACAACAACTTTAAAGGTATTGCATTTCCGTTGGAAAACACATTTTCCACTTGTATAAATATTTATAGTGTAACTGCAGACAATCAGCTGTTCCAGGGATCCCATATCTAACGAATTGAATCGATCGTAAATCATACAAAAATCATGCTTTGTTTCCAGCTGAGCCCCGCGACACATTAACCAAATAAATATATAAATATATTCGGAGACAGCCATTTTTTATGGCCCAAAAAAGATCGTTAAAGTGCGCCTGGCCAACTACTGTGCTTGCCGGGCTCCATAAAAAAAAAACAAATATGAACATAAACTTGGATTTTATGAATCGACAAGGCCAGAGGGAATACTCTGAATATTCTGAATATTCAGAGAGCAAAGCCAAACAAAGACTTGAACTGTGGTGGTCTATGTGTGGGCGTCTTGCTTCCCCCGATAAACAACGAAAATAAACTTGCACTTGCACCATAATGACGATTGAGCCGATTATGATGACCACCGGGGTTGGCCAGAAACGGTTCGTTTATGCTTTCATTCTTGGGAAAAATTATGCGGAACCTGTGCTTGAGCTCCAGGCACGTGCCGATCGGCGAGTGATATTCATACATATATACCATATACAGCTGGAGGTCGGACTTTAACATGGGCAACCGATGTGCCGAGGGGAGAATCGCCATGGTGACCTAAGCAAAACAAACATTGGTCAGGAATTTCATTAAAAGGCAAAAGCCGAAGCCCAAAGGCGCACCAGCAGCAACTCTGCTATCTGTGTGTTCTCTTCCAGCACCACCACCACCACCCACTCCAACCTGCTGGCCCACCCACCGAGCGAAGTGTGTCGCCTGTCACTGCGAATGAGCATCAAAACTCTGGCCGGGCTGTGGGGTAACTCTGAGTGGATTGGATCGCATCAAAGTGAGCTGGCGACGGCGGCGGTGGCGGAGGGTTTACCTGTGGGAACCACTCTCTAATTAATTTAATTATGTGCTCTCGACTAGCGCGTGTCAAAACGCGCCGCAGCCAAACATCCAAATTAAATATTCCCGCCTCGGTGGGCTCTAATCAAATGCGCCCTCAAGTATGCAATGGGAACATATGCTATTACCCGGTGGTCCTGCAGGATAAAAAAGGGAATGATAGACTAGAAGGTGACTACTGCCAATTTAAAATAATTGCTAAATAGGAATGAATATTTACAATATTATTTTTAAAATATTTTAAGCACTCCTAAAAATGTCATCGCTATGTTTGCTACATTTTAAATTATTAATATTTACAGGATCTCAATAAGGAGATATTGAAAAAGTATATATTATTGATACATTTTGTATATTTAAAAAGCTTCTGTAATATTAAAAGTATAAAATCATTGCAATTTAAAGTGAGAAAGATTTCAGTGATCAAAAAAATATGCACTTAATGGGTATCTAAAGGGCTATATCCTGTGCTGACTTTCCTAATTTAGTTCCGGTGTTTTTTGAGTTAACCGTTGCCAAGCCTATGGAATTGGGTTTTCAACAACTCACCCCCGCCCGGCAAAGGCAGCACTGAGGCATCGCTGACAAATTGAATTTGTAAACTTGCCCGGCGACAACAACAAATCATTGGAGACCCCCAGGGATGCTGTTTCGGTTGCTATATCCGCACACGGACTTGGACATGGACATGGAGGTGGATGCTAAAGCTGATGGTGATGGTGATGCCGTTGCCGGTAATCCTATACTTATACCCTATCCATGTTACGCTCCTCTGGACGGACTTTCTAACTTGGTCTCAGTTCGCCGGGTTCTCAGTCACCCTCCCCCATCAAGCTGTTGCGAAAGTGATGTGAAATCGTAGACCAGTTTTTTGGGCGGTTGGGGGCGTGTCGGCGCAGTTGGAAAAAATAACACACGCAGGCACACAATTATTAACACTTATTAATGTTGAGGTTTCCGTATATATATGGCACCCCAGGGCTTAAATTAAAGTCATCCCGAGTGCCAAACAGCTGCCTCAAGTGCCGCACTTGAGCTGATCGGCGATATCCGTATAGAGTAGCCCAGGGGGTTGCTTGGGTTGGGGTCGGGGTTGGCCTGGAGGTTGGGGGTTGGCTTTGTCGCTGTTTAAGTAGTCATTAAGATGGAGTGTGGATAAGATTTTTTCACAGCTGGCAGTCCTGCCGAATGCTTCGCCTCCCCTGGCCAGGATCTCGGCTCGCAATTAGCCAGCCACCTTTGACTTTGGCCCAAGTTCCTTGCTTCCTTCGCTAGGGCCAAGCTATTGACAGCTATTGTCCTCTAATTAAACAACAATGTTGACCTATTCTCAAGATGTCACGGTTCGGGTTCAACGATTGCCAAACTTCCCTTTTGACTGGAAAAATCCTTGCGAATTATTTACACAATTTTTGCGGAAAATCGGTTTCTTTGTTTGTTAATTAAAAACTTTGATTGCTGGCACGAAAACAACCCCCTAAAGGGGCGCAAAAAAATAACCCTTTGAGTTTATCTCCGATAAAGGAGTTGCTCGTTAACTCTTTGAAATTTTCTTCAGGTGTGCCTTGAACCCTTAGATTCCACCCTTTTGAGGAAAACTAGAATTTCTTTGTTAATTAAGATGTAGGAAAGACAAGATTGTAAGTTATAAATATGAAAAAATGATGTGAGAATTAATGAAGTAATATTGTAAACATTTTATATGCTTTATAGCCTTGAGATGAGCAAAATATTTTTTGAAAATTTAGCTAGAAAACTCTTTATAAATTTATTAAAAATTGACCACAAGGACTGGAATTACTTGTTAGCATCAAAGACTTCGAAAGAGCATTAAAAAGCTTTAGTTAAATTTCTTTATTTACAAGAAAGGAAATATATCTTATTTTAAACAAGAAAGTAAAGAAAAATGCCACTTATTTTGTAGAAAGATTATTATAACAACAAGACAAAAAAATTATATTAAAATTAATGTAAATCTAAATCAGTTTCAAGTTAAACAGGCCTCTAAAAAAAATAAAAAAACAAGTCTTCCTCCTGTAGTCTCCTCTTCATTTACATTTGAAATTTTTCATTAGCATCAGGAGTAAAGAATATACTGTAATCACGTTTATTAAAGAAACATTACTTTGTTTATTTTGAATAAAATTTTTAATATTAAAAAAAATCATCTAAGATCTGAATAGGCTATGGATTTCCTGGTAACAAATGTCTATAACTCTGTTTAGACACTCCACGCATATTTTATATATATTTCGTAGTAACCATACCAAATTTATATTTCTGAAAAACCCTACCGATTCCATTGGACATATCGGAGCACCATGTCCAATCTGCAGGATGTACCGTTAGCCGATCCAGAGGTTCTTGCAGCGGCAGACTCCGAGGAAGCCCAAATATCCAAGGCCAATTCGCTGAAACGCTTCTTTAAGATCAGCAAGAAGCCTGCCATCAAGGAATATGCGAGCGAAGTCTCCCTCGATGGCGACAACAAGGAACTGCGGAAGACCAGCACGTTGAGTCGTTTATTTTCACGAAAGAAGCTACCCAACAAAGACGGACCTAACAAGGATGAACCCGAACAGTCGAGCTCTATGGCTGCGCCAATACCGCAGGACAAGTCCTTGATGAACGCGAAGCCGGTTAAGTCATCCATGTCGATGTATTGGAAGCGATTGTTCCACCTTCACAAGGCCCAGAATCAGGATGGCGGCTCTGGGACAGAGCAGAGTCACGTGAATGGGCCGGAGGAGGTGCACGAACTGAAGCAGGTGCAAGCCGATTCGGAGGCCCAGACCGATTTGGACGAATCGGATATTAAACCAAAGAAAGAGCCGCAACCGGAAACAGCCCCGAAGCCAGAAATGAAGATTGACTCCGGAGCGAAAATTCTACGCATTAAGGAGAGCGATCATTGTCTTGGGCCGAAGGATGGGGAATCCATACTGCCAACTTCCGCAGTTGAAAATCTGCAATAAAACATAGTCCGGTGGACCAGTGCTTAGCAATCGGTTGGGGTAGAGCCCCCCATAACACACAATTATTTGCCTAAAGAGCGGATTAAGAGCATTGCCAACAACACAACACATTTCAGCATTAATTCCGAAAATTGTAATTGCAAGTTAATTTCACAATAAATCCAGACACAAATTAGCATAAATATAAGATATACATATTAGTAATGGGACTGGATGCTGTAATTATAATACAGGCTCCTTGACTAACTCCCCAAGCTGAACAGAATCCGGCTCCGTGAAAAGGCAGAGATTCCCCTTTTGCGGCGGATGGTGAACCACAAACTGTGCCAACTGTGCAACACTTGGACTTGGGCAACTGGCAACTGGCAACCGAATACCTCTGCTGGCCTATCGGTTACATTTACACCATATGTGGCAGCCCTAAAGTTGCCGGGGGATCGGTTTCATCGCTCAGACCTTGGCCACATTTAACTTTTGCGCTGCTTCTGTTCAACAATTGCGAGAAAAAATAAGCAAGGGGAAAAGGCAACAACAACAACAACAAAAAAATGGTTATAAAAATGGCAAATAGTTGATTATTTCCGTTAAACTTAATTACAGCAAAAATTAACGACAAGGCCGTCGTATGGATGAGGGGAGGGAAGTATGTATAAGGTTACTGCTGGGCGAAAGCTGAAACGAGACCAACTGTTGATGATGGGACAAGTTGCGCGAGCAGAGAAACAGGTGCGCTCTGGAAAACTGGGAACGGAATTGTGGGCCTTATCGAAATCGGAGGATGGCCTAAGCCTCCTCTTCCTCCTCCTCCTTCCTTTCTCCCTGTTGCGATCCCTCTCAGCCTCTCAGCACTTTCATCTTCCTGGCCCCTGCTCCTTTCCACTGATCCCGATCCCGATCCCGATCCCGATCCGAACGAATATCGAATTTCGCTCTGCCGCCTCGCCAATCAATGGACAAAATGTGAATGATTTGTTTGTTGGCATTTTGGCTGCCAATTGTCCGGAGTCCGGAGGCTGCTACTGCCACTGCTGCTGCACTTTCCCAAGCCCCGAAGAATGGACGAACGGATGGAAAAATGTGCAACGAGGAAATCTGATATTTTTTTTTTGTGTTGCTGCTTTGGAAAATTGCTAGGGACGAGGCAGGCCAAAATAAATTCGTGGTAAAAATTATGGAAAAATCGAAGAAAAACTGTCACGACTGCTAACGAGTAATGCCATCCCCGTCAAGTCAAAGGTCGCCCAAATTTGTCTCAGAAAAAACCGCTTAATTGGTAAAAGGGGTTGGGTGGAATGGGTTCCGTTGGGCTGGGGGATGGGGTTACCAGGAGGGCAGCTGCCTGTCTGCGCCTTTGACTGACAACAGCCACACCTAAGTAAACCCAGGCCCCGGTATGGAGGAACCACGACAGGAATCTTATCGTGCTCCAAGCTGTCTGCCACTCGATTGCACCGGAAATGAGGCGCAAGTTCTGTTTTCACAGGCTCCGACCACTTGACCCCGCAACCCGCTGGCAGTGACACCACCGTAAAGGAGAATCAAAGCGACCGAATTGGATACCCAGAGGAGCGGAGGAGCAGAGCACCCCTTTGCCTCCCTCGCCGCTGGCAAAATGTTTTACATCAATTTCTGGTTAATGGCAGCAGGGGAGTGCCGCCGCAGCATCACACTTACCCCGGGACTGTCAAATAATTATGACAAGTTCATTTCGTCGCACTTTCGCCCATTTGTTTAGCTCCCATTCGATATCTATTTTTTCCCGATTTTACCCAGAATTCCTGTAAGCGAAGGCAAGACTTCGGATCCGGCCCCGCACCAATTACCGGAGCGTTGTAAGATTCTCCGGCGCTTTTGATGTGACAGATGCGTGTCCGTGTCGCCGTGCTGAGCTATATTGCTCCATCTATATGGATTTGCTCTATATAATTGTGTCCGAATACCCAGGATTTTGCAATCAATCAGCTTGCTGTAAGCCATTTATGCCTCTACTCGAACATATGCTAGGAAAATTAAGTCTTAATTAATTGTTTTAATGAACTCAAAATTATATTTAATTACGAATACAATTTTAGTTAGATATTATGTTAAATGTGTGAATTTTGTGGCATTTTTAAAGTCGGATTAGTAGGGAAGTTCGTACAAACAATATTCGGCACAAGTTTTTTTCCATAATTCCGTAGGCTCTCAAGGAAAGATAATAGATAATCTTTTATAAATTCTAAATAGATTTGAATTTATTTTAGCTTCATTCATTATTCATTAGGTAATTTTACCAGTCTCAATATTATTGTTCCTTCAGAATACCAATATCTTGTATATTCTTTCAAATATTCTATAAAAAGTGCTTAAATGAATTAATTTTCGTAATCACAAGAGTTTTAAGCAAATAAAATCACACAATAGAATAGCTTTTAAAATGGGTTATACTACATTTTTCTAGTTATACTATAGTTCCCAGATCTATCCATTAGATCGGTGCTCTGGTGACGGCAGCTGATCCATTCCGCGTAATTATTCACCCAGCAAAGAGTTGCGTACTATATTTGGGTTAGTTTTAGGCTATCTATAGACCAGCAGCAGCTCAAAATATGCTGTCGAAAGTGACAATTGATTGTGCACAGACCTTTGGTAGATGGCCCGAGGCTATTTCGGGCACTGCCAACATTCAAATTTAGACCAGGAGACAACAATGAGTCACCAGGCTGGAGGCAGACAAAGCAAATCCCTGGCAAAATGGCCACAACAAGGTACAAATATTTGCAATCATTAGAGGGCATTAGAGATCGAAATCCACCGGATGAGAAGGTAAAGAGACATCCATCACAGACAGGTTGCTCTAATTTTTCAGTTCACATCCTCATCTGCAAACAGGCGACATAAAACAGGATAAAAAGGACCAGTTGAGCGGATTATGAGCTTGAAACTGGAACAAAGGAGGTTGGAAGGGCGAGGAGGGCCTAAGGGATAAACCTTCAACACGACATTTTTCAGTGCTGTAATTCTAGCATGATGCATGCAAATTTATGATATATATATATTTGTATATATGTTTTGTGGTTTGGCCCTCGGATATGACGTCACAATCGGGTCGCAAGGACGTTGTTAGCGGAATTATGTCAAGCGAAAAGCAAGCGATAAGAATGTTTACAAGTGAAATTTTTAATTAAAACATGAGGGTTTTTGATTTCATATAAATAAGGCTTCAATTAAATTGTGTTTTAAACATTTAGAAATATTTGTAAACCTTGTAAACCTTTACTTTCAGTAAAACCTCCATTAAAGCCCCCTCAATGTCATCATTATCTTTATGGCAATCATCGAATTCCCAACTCGTGCCAGTCTCCAGAAAAGAGCTTCCATATCGAGCTCCAAATTTTGTTTATTGACTCTGTCTCGACCATGGCTACTGCAAATCTTGCCCAACTCAGCGCTGGCAAAGCTTTTGGATAAACAAACAAACAAACAAACAAGTTTATTTGTTTGATCGATCGCTGGCGAGCCAGAGAAGTGCCTCGATCCCGGCCAGGAACAGGTAGGAGTATAAAAGTAGATCGATACAGGAAAATATATAGAATAGACGCACTTCCCGTGCCACGCCCCAGACAAACATTTGCCACTTAAGCCGAAGGACAAAGCGGATTATCAGCAGGGAGATGATGGCCCAGGGATTCCGAGGGATTCAGAGATTTCACAGATTTGGTAAAAATGTAGCCGAAGGATATTTGCATCGGGACAATAATGAGAGCAGTAGCTCCAAAGGGCGGGCGGGGGTAGCATTTAATTTTAATTTTCCAAACAATCCCAGGGCGTGGCTGAAATGGAGCAGCCGAGCCAAGCCGCAAACCAGAAACGAATTACAATTTTTCGTTGAAAAAAAAAACCCGCAGGGCCGAAAGTCCTGCGGGCAAGGCAAACATACGGGGAGTAGAGAAAGCGAGTCCGAAGGGAGACTGAAGAGGGGGGCTAAAGGACCCCTGGTCCCAGGATCTGTGTACTCTCCTGCCTGTCCCGCTCCTGCCTGCATTGTTTGTTGTTATAATGGCGAACGAAAAGCGCAAGGCATCTGCACGGCGTTGTCCTTTTGTACATTTTGCTGCTGCTGCTGCTGCTCCTTTCTGACTACTCAAATTTCAATGAAATTATCCTCACGGCATTCGTCTCTCTCACTCCGTGTCCCTCTCCTCTCTCCCTCTCTTTCACTGTATGTGTGTGTGCACAACAATGCCGAATACAAAAATTTTTCGCTGAAATTATTTGCTAATGGCTTTGGCAAACGCGACTCGTCCTTTTATTTTTTTTTTTTTTGCCTTTACATTTATGAGATTTTCGTGTTGTCTCCTTTCCAATGCTGTCAGATAGATACCCGAAAAATGGCGGCAGTTGACGCTTTTTGTGGCAGCGTTTTTGGCTTTCTGCCTTTCGTCCTTCCGCCCCGCCATCGATGGCAGCCATTTTGGAACATTCTATGTGTTTGTGTCTGTGTGTTGTCCATGACAACAACATCGCAAATTGCTTTGCCCAGCAAACTTTCCTCAAATTACGTACGATGGCGGGGTCCTGGCGCTGTGCGGGAGCTGCCTTAGTAACGGCAGCCTGGGAAATCAACAGACAGGAACTCACTCGGAGGCAAAACGAAATCCAGGGAACAGGGACAAGGACAGAGACCCAGAGAACCTGACTGTCAATCAAAATGGAATTCGCCAGAAACAGAAATCCCGATCTGAAGATCTAGCTCCTTCAGTTTCAGCCCTTGACCTAGTGCCTTCTCGAGCTGATCCTTTTTTGCGGTTTTATTTCTGGTCAAATGATTCCCACTCGATCGACAGGATATCTTTCTCTCGCTGTGGCCTTTTGTGCGCACTTAAGCTGAAAATTCCCTTTTGACTACTGTCTGCATTGTGTGTCCTGCGTTTAAAGGATCAGCACTGGGCAAATGCGCAGTAGCAACGTTGATTTCTTACAGTTCACTGTACAGTGAAAAGCCTATCTCTCACTATCATCTGTTACCAGTCTACTCGGCGCTAGGAGCTCGCATTAAGGGATCGCAATTATGAATACTTGATGCGGAAAATATAATCGGGAGCACTCAGAGTCAGAAATTAGGAGTCTAGAGGGTCTAAGGAGCTGACCACGAGCAGGATTTGGCTTTGATTTAAATCAGATTTCTATTTGGGAATCCTGCGTGGATTATGCAATATTTGTGTGGTCCCGGAAAAGGATATTTCTGATTTAGGAATTGAAAATTATATTTATTCAATGAAGAGGTTTAATTTAAAATAAATTTACTTTACTTTTATGTAATATGTATAGTTAAAAATATATTATATGCCTTCTAAAATCAGTAACATTTGAATGGTTTCTAAAAAATAAAGGGTGTTCTATTTTCAAATGTGATTTTATACTTATTTTTGCTAATTTAAAATCAAATTGAATAATTTCTTAAAGAACATTTATATATAGATTTAAAGGTTCCCTTTTTGTTATTTGAGATAAAGACTTTCTTCAATATATCTTTTTTATTACCTTGTATTTTATTGAAAGAAAAATTTATGTATTTTTGCCTTTTACTCACTTTGTAGTAATCCAGGTTTGAAAAATTTTGGTAGCACGGTACATTATACAACATATTCCAAGTGTTGTGGCTGGTGTGGTCGCTGCTCCTGCGACTGCCAATTCCAGGAACTGTGAATCCTGCAGAGTCCAGTGGAAATGTCAGATGTCGCACAATAAGGACTTCATTTCCACTATAGAGGAAGCTCTTTTATTATTATGTTTCTTGTTATATACCCTCTCAAAGTACACACACGGAATCCAATTGGAATAAATTCGAAAAGTTGATTGCTGATTAATTTGTTAATTTAAACCTATTTCTGTTTTTATTGCACGAGACGCGCGACACCAGCGAGTGAGCGATGGATGGACATTAAATTGTGTTAAGTGAGCAGTTCCGTTACGCAAATTAATTTGTGCCAAATTAATTCGTATGCTGTGAAATTGTTTATTTTTCGCTGAGCCGACGGGGAAAAGCTCTGCCAAGTAGTAAATGGTCGTCCGCTCTCGCCACGAGTGTTTTGTTTTATTTAAACAATTGTGTGTCAACTGATTCCAGCTCGGGATTCCAGCCCAGAAAAGCACTCATCGCCGAAAAGCACTCATCTCGATGGCAAAGCTGTCGCCACACCCATCCCCACCCTACCTTTGCCCAGAGTCACTCGATCATCGCCGCTGCTCTGTTGCCATCTTGCTCCGAGCCATGTCTGCCCTTTGGCACGGCTTCGTTCTCGCTCACACTTTAGGGCTCTCACTGCGTCAGTTTTGAGTGAGTTTTTCTTATTTTGTCTGCTTTTAGGGCGGCGCATCAGGATTCGTTTTTAGTTTCACTCATCGGGCGAGCGCAACGGAACATTTCGGGCAGGACCAGATACAGATACACAGGCGACTCGGGCTAGGCGCTTCAGGATATCTTTTTCAGACAATGTTGTTTTTAAGAAACTGATTAAAATACAATTGTCACAGTCCCAAGGAGTTGGCAGGATGCGAATATATACCTTGAAATGGCGTCCTTATAAATGATATATTGATCATTCTTTTTGTAAATATTACCAAAGGATTACATCAATAGAAAAGTTAACAGTTTGGCCACAAATTGGTAACGGAACATTTAACCAAAATAATATATGGGGATTTTCAGGCAAATTGACAGTTCTGTTGGCTTGACAGTAGGGCTTCCTGGAAGCCTTTTTGCTGTCCTGGGGACCTTCCACGAACGGTTCTGGGGTCTCCTTTTTTTCCGGCCCTCTGGCTAACCCAATTTGGCAACACTTGATTGGGCGCCAGGCGAAACGTCAACTCATATTAGTCTGGCCAATTTCGGGATATTATGGACAGCTCCAAGCCGCTGGTCTTTAGCCAAAAAAAATCACAGCGCAGACTAGGAGACATAAGGTCGATTTTGTCTCCTCTTTGGTTGCCTTTGTTTCGGCCTGGAGTTTTGTTTTCTTTTTATTATTATTATTATTTTCTTTTTTGTGGACTGGCGTCTGGACGACGACGACGACAACGATCTTGGAGCAAGTTATCCCTGCACGCCCCAGTGCTTCGCGACAGTTGTTAACGTGTTTAATTAGCCCTGCAAATTCAATGAATTGCGACAGTAACAGTTAGGCTTAACAACACAACACACTAAAGGCCTCAAGCCCCCCTCCAAGCCCCGCTCCTTCTGGCGACACTCCCTTGCCAAATATTTGTGCAGCCATTTTGAATTGTCCTGCTCCGGCGGGGAAGCCTATCCGCCCCCGTCGCCTGGTGAGGATTTTTGGGCGCCTGCGCATTAAAAAGCACTCAATTGGAATTTCAGAGGGTTGAGGCTATCGGGTTGGTTCCTAGTTCTGCACAACTTTAAGCTATAAACTATAGGAAAATGCGGCTTTAAATTGGTTTCTGGCAAGCGAAAGGGGAAAGGCAACTTCCCCTAATGAGTTAGATAATATGGGCTCGACCAGATTGGTGTACAATTTATGGCAAAGGGAATTAATTAGTAATTCGTTGGATAAGCCATAAGGAGGCAAGTTATAATTGGTATAATTGGATTATGCCTTTCATCCGACTAGGAATAATCAGATGGGTTACAATGTCTAGAATGGAGGGGCCTTTAATTTTTGATGTTTAATGTAAATGTTAATGAAACTCACCAAGAAAATCATAGAAAAATATTTTAGAAAAATATTTAAAGCATGGAATTTAACGTAATACTTCCAAAAGGGTATTAAAAGTTAAGAAATTATTTATATTTTCATATTATAATACAAAATAAATAATAAATAATAATAAAACACTTCATTTGTTAAGATGATTTAAATATTTGGATTATAATTTGACCCCATTTAATTAAGATTTATTATTTATTAATGTTTATAGTTCGTATTTAATTTTTGAATCAATTTTCTATCATTGTCAAAGGATGTAAAATTATTTTAGAATTTTGGGCTTTACAAGACACTCTTCTTAAATCAATTATATTGAAAACAAAGGAAAACTCATACATACATATCTAAAGACATTTAAATTTCCTCTTTTGAATGTGAAAGCTTTGCTCAATATTACCTTTTTTCCTCAAATTGCTTTCAATTGGATTTACTCTCAATTCGATTTCAACAACCAGTTGTTTTTGTGAAACGGCCGGAGGCATATTTTCATTCATAAAGCTCAAGCGACGTCAGCTGGGTAATAGGATTATGCAGGCAGCACACGTGCTCAGTGTCAGTGGCCCCACCTCCACCTCCATCTCCAGCTCTGGCTCCAAGTGGAACCCTCCTCCTGCTCCAAGTCAAGCCCCAGATGGAAGTCGAAGGCTCAGTTGGCCAGTTCGAGTTAAGTGCAGAAATGCATCAGCAATCTCCGAACGCTGAACGCTGGGTCTCAAATGCTCGCTGCCTTTTTATTGCCTTGGCTCTTATTATTAGTGACGGATTTCCGAGTCATTAGACAAAGTTATGTCTTGGACCACCGCGTCTGTTTAAGCTACTTAAATGCGCCGCCCACAGCTCGAAGATTGAAGCTGGGTTTGAAGCTGGACCGGAGTGGGCAGCAATCTCTCAAGGGGAGTGACTTGCTCATGTCGCAGTTGACAGGCATCGGCTTTGGGCCTTAAACAGCTCAGCATTTAATAAAGCAAATAAACTGATAAATGCCATCGATTGTGGTCCCAAATGCGACCCATTAATTATTGAGGAGAAATGCTTTCTTCACGAAGAACTCCAAGTTCTTGGAGATGTCGCAGTTCTTAGGGGGTCACCCACGCCACTTAAACACAAATCAATAACTTTATTATACGAAAACAAACGGCCAGCAGAAGGAGCCGAGGAACCTGGGAAGCTGGATACCTCTTGTGGCCTGTTTTACGAGCTGAAAAGCGTCTTGTTTAACTGCCCGTACAATGAGCACCCGCTGGGCGCGTTAAGAAAAAATCACTTGGCATCGGAGCTGGCGACAGTGAGGAGGCAGACCCCAGACCTCAGACCACAGGGCCCAGTCGCCTCCAATTGGGACACAAAGGCGTAGGGTCGTCCCTCTGCCTTCGCTGCACTCCGGCATTATTTATGACCCACGGGTTCGGTCCAAGCGCCAGTTGACAGTAAGTCACCAGCGGGAAGAGCCGGCAGACAGCTGCCCGATGAGTCAGCGTCGAAAGGTGGTGTTGGTGGTGGGTTTCCAGGTTTTCAGGGGAGGCAACTGTTGGGTGGAAACTATCAACTGGGACACCACCAGCAATCAGTGAGCTTTAAAGTACAGAGTTTAAACTGATTGGCAACCAGCTAAGATTTTCCCAAGGGATTCATAGCTATGATTGAATAAAGCCAGAATTACCGGACTTAAAGACTTAGAAGTGTTAAAATTTTAAATTAAATTAAATTTGTACCCAAAGCAATATAATAATAAACCAGATAGTTCAGCTAATGAATCATAAGCAATTGGATATCTCCATGCATAAATATTTAGAGGCACAAAAAATCCCAATAGTATATCTGAGCCATATGTTTTGATAATGCCATTGCACCTGTTGATTCTACACGCACACAAGTTGGGCTGCTGGCTGGCTGACTCCGAGGAAACCCCTTTGTTTATCCCTTCGATTCGATACGCCCCCCCGTTGTCGTTATTATGGCGCTTCGTATTGTTGCTATTGCTGCCCTTTGATTGTTGCTGTCGTCCACATACCTATCGGATCGAAGTTTATTGACTTTTGTGTAGACATTCTCGTTTGTGGATTTGGCTGATGTTTCTTTTTTAAGTTTTGTTTAGCCGCTGGCAATGTAAACGGCGCCAGATTTCGATTTCCAGACAGTCACCAATATTCACCCCATCGACGTTCACACTCGCAACTGCTTATTTTCCGAAAGGGTCAAGTGTCAGACAGTCGAGGTCCCGACCGAAAGGGAGGAGGGGTTATTTGAGGGAGAATAGCAAATTATATAGTATAAATAAATAAATAAATAAATAATGTCTAGAAGAGCAACAATCACAAAGCAATGGCACTTGGCTGGTCTCCTTACTAAGCAAGTTATTTTTATAGAAAATTTCGTATAAAGGATAAGCTATGATTTGCTATAATATAATTTATTTAAATCTTATGATTCTTTATTAATAATTATACACCAAGAAAAGATTTAGCTATACGCTATTTTAAGTTAAAATTCTTTAAATTCGAATATGTTTAATATCCTATTTGGTTTTAATATATGTACATACTTAATTTAACCCATAAATATTTACATTTTCTTTATATCAAAATCAAAATCAAGAATAGAAAGCTTTTTTAGCAAAAAATTATCTAATTATAAAATGTGAAGAAGAAGCGGAAAGAAGTCCTTAGTTTATTTTTTGTTGATACCAAAATAACGCCTTATCTTAAATCACTATATATAAGCCAAATTGAAAGTTTAGTTAAATGAAAAGGAACTAAAAATGATTAATTTTAGTATGCCGCTGTAAAACACTTTCCAGCCAAAAATTCCTCAGAAATTAGCCCGAAAACCCTTTCCATAAAATCCAATTAAATATGTAAACTCCGGCAATCCGCCAGTGGAACTGCACCACCCCCCTAAAAAAAAAACTAGAAAATGCACATCACGGGCATTCCGGCATTCCGAGATGAAGCGATAAAACCGTGTGTTTGATGACCCTGCCCTCCGGGGCCCAACACTTGACCCATCATCTTGATGGGCCTCATCAGTGTCAGAGCGAACGGAGGGCAGTGGAATGGAGTCGCGGGATCTTGGCACGTGTAAACGACACCCAAATTAGACAGAGATTATTTTATGGTGCGTCTGGCTCTCACCTTATCGCCACTCTTCCGAGAATTTGGATAAGTCGAGGCTTGGGCTAATTTTTAAGGAGTAGCTGTGGTCATTTGATAAGCTTATCAGAGACAAATCGGGCTCGGGCCAACGCAGCCTCCGCTCAGCCAGCAGCAGCTTTGTCATGTAAATGCGGCCGAAATCAATTTCGAACTTGGCGCCAGCCTAATGAGGAAAAACCAACAACGCAGCAGGCACCCAGCCCCGAACCCACTTCCCCCTGTAAAGCTCGGTTAATTAAGTTATAAAAATTATACTTTATGCATACAATTTGCATTTTTATGGGCCTCAAATGTAACGTGCACCGATTTGATTTATGGAACGAGTCTCGCTGGCCGCTGCCTCGGCCACTCGCCCGCCCCCATGCCTTTGGCTAGAAATCTGACAAATTGCTAGGTGTGACTTATAACATTTTAGGTGACGATCATTCGGACCGGACCGAGATAAGCCCGAGAGCTCCTCCTCTCTCACACATCTACGGTTTCAGAAGGGACTTGGACTCGGATTCGGTGGGTCGGGTGATTTCGAAATGTCAGCATCATGGCAGATTCGCGTGGGGCTCCTCGCCAAAAATAAACGTAAAGCTAGCACGAAAAAATGGCATTAATGTGGTATAAAACCATAAAAACCGCACGATCAGCGGAGGATCAACCTGGAAACAAGTCGTTTTCTTTTCTTTTTTTCTCTTTAAATTAAATTAAATAAAAAGTCAAAGAGATAAGAGTGTCAGAGTTGGGATAAAAAGAATTGTAAATGAGCTGAGTTCTTCTTTTTTATGTGAGTATTATTATAGGTATAACTTGGAATCCATATGAATAGAGATCAAATATAGAAAATATTATATTAATAGGGTATTATCAAAATGGAATATATTTCTATTTACTTCCGGAAAAAAACTATACAAAACTATAGCCTAATGGAATTATACGTTTATTTCTACGCTTCAGAAATGTGGCTTGGTTCCTATAATTATAAAAAAATTATAAATAATATGATAATTATAATAATTCATATAATATAAAAAATATAGTTGAGTTCCATCTTTTATAATTAACTTTTAATAAAGGAATTTGGGGCTTCACTTCGCTGAGATACAGATCCTTACAGAATCTTATGATGCCCGGATTTAGAGCCATTTTTCTCTCACCAGATTTCTTTATAATTCTTCTCTTTTTGCAGTTTGTTTTGATATTTTTATTGCATTAATGCTTAGCTGCACATACAGAACAAAAATGGCGACCTTTGATGGGCAGACGTCAAAATTGATGGGCAGGGCCCTACGTGGGGACCAGCTGCCTTTGGCCTTATCGGGCCAACACGTTTTGTCTTTAAACGTTTCGCAGCTACCAACTGGCAAGGGGTCTGGACCACGTAACGAGAGGGACTTGGAACCATGGCAGCACGGACTGGAGGTCCTACGAAAGGCCGCTGGAGGGAACACCCATTTAACAAGTCAGCCCGTGAGGCCAAGACCATAAATATTGGCAATTTAACAGAGTCAACAGTATGGCACTCGACTGGACTCCGACTGGAGTTGGGCCGGAGTATCCCAAGGGGGTCCAGAGCAAGGAGGCTGGGGGATTCAGGATTGGGGGTCCATAATACACCTTGTCGTACACGATCCTTATCTCTTGGAATTTCTCGTGCGTGTCTGGCGTGCCAAAAAATATAAAAATAAAGCACAAGGAACCTAAATCAGCTAATTGAATACCAACGAATGCTGAATGAACTATATTGAACCAAGCTACTTGAATAAAATCCTTAAAGTTTCAATATTTTTCTAAGAAATCAATTGATGCTAAAGCCTAAATAATTTTATAAAATAAACTTCCCAAAACTTGCAAAAGATATTTGATTATTTTCTTTTTATTTCCTCTCAGCGACAAAGGCCACAAAGTAATAACTATACCCTTGCTGGGAGCTCTGGCCAGTGATAGCCTGGTCAGGAGCTGTCGCTGTCGGTTGCCAACTTTGGCAACGGGAATGGAAGTCGAAATGGGAGCGGGAACGGGAGCGGGAATGGGTACGGAGTACGCGTGAAAAATTAGCAGTGGAAATGCATGTTGTGGTTGTTGTTGTTTTTATGGTTGTTTTTGGTGGTGTTGTGGCCTGTCGCCATTTCTCTCGGTGCGACTAATAAGCACAACAAGCTCATAAAATTTCGAAAGCTGCGCAGTCTGATTTTATTTCATTTTAAATTGTACACGCGCTTCGACCATTTTCATGGCTTAGTGTGAGATATTTCGATTTTTGGATTCTCTGGTGGGGAGTGCCATGGATTTAGCATTTACACGCATCATTAGAGCTTGTTGTACAACGGCGACTTAATGATAAATTAATAATAAGCTTTCTATTTCAATGATGGCCATCATGTCCCCGCCATATAGACATTGACATTGGGCCCCACAGCGACAACGCAGCCAAGCCAGCAAAGACAAAGAGCCAACAGGCAAACGGGCCAAGAAGCGTGCCAAGACGAGCTCTTGGGTCAGCGCCTTAACCCTATCGCGGATCAAAAAGGCACAAGAAGCACGCCTAAAATGCAGATTAAAATATATTTTATAAACAAACAAATGTTAGCAAAGATCAATTAAAATATATTCGCCATACAAATTCGTGATTTAAATGTAATGCAATTTAAAAAATTAATTATTTAATCTGAAATATATTTATTATATGTGACTCCAAAATGAACCACCTAGATTTGTTTACTTTTTATTAATATACCAATTAGTTTTATCAAATTTCCCTGCCTCTCTGAACTGTTAATTATTAGCATAATTATTATTGTTTTATAAATTCAAATATAGCATTTTATAGTTTAAGATAAATCCCAAAATATATACTTAAATATCTGAAATTTTAAATCCCAACTGGACACCTTAGTCTTAATATGGCGACCAAGGGTTAAGAGCCCAATGTGCTATCTGAACCTATCTGGCCTGTTAATTGATTGTTACATTCCCTTTATGTGCCCGCGCGTGTGTGTGTGTGTTTATGTCTGGCCAGATTCCCCCGCACTCCACACCTCGATCCCCGCCAGCTGCGATGCAGACGTGTTGTTTTTTATGATTGCCCATTTTTGACAATGAATAAAAATTATTGTAGTGTCGCACGTTTTGGTGGCTGTAATTTAATTAAAATGACGTCGCGACGACCCGCATCACGGCCTGCTCCATGAGGGTTTTCCCGGAATTTCCCCGTGGCCCAAGCTCCAAGCTGCACAGGTGACAAATGTTGGTCAGTTTGGGAAAGTAACTAATTTATAAAGGCAGAGAGACTGAAGAGGGGTTCGGATTCAAATAGAAATCCCAGCTGGTCGCGAAGAAGGGATGTCCCAAATGAACAGTCAAACACAGCACTTGAAAAGTCAGAAAAGGACTTTTCCGAATATTTGCACGAGACTCTGGGAGAGCGGAAGTGCGGCAAATACAGCTGGATTTGTTGGGCAAACAGAATCGGAATAACATAGTTTTTCATTCAGCTAATGAAGCCACTCTTGGCTCGGCCAAATGGCTGATGACTGAGGTCTGAAGGCTAGGGAAAATGTGGAAGATGGAAACGGAGGCGGAGGAGGATGGACACCCAGGAAAAACTTGTGCGGCTTCTGTGCCGTGAGCCTGTAAACCTGTTTGTATTAAAAAAAAGAAAAAAGAGAACTAAAAAAACCCAACTGAAACCATGAATGAACTGCAACTTGGACGGGCATTGTCACTGTCAATATATAGAAATGCACTCAAGGTAACTTCCTACTTGCTTCGGGTCCGATTTCAGTCCGACCCGAGAGATTATTGCACCCCCGGCCCCCATAACTCCGCAGCCCCAGCCCCTTCTCGGCTTAACCGTCCAACCTTGTATTTAGCGGTCAGCCCAAGAAGAAAAAAAAATTCAAACAGAAATAGCAAACAAAATGGCGAACTCACACGACATGTGAGGGGATGGATGGAGCCGTTGGAGCACTCGGGCTGCGGTGTGGGAACCATCAATATTGATTGATTGAACACCAGTGCTCGGGGAGAGTCGCAACGGTTGGCAGTGGCAAGAGAGAGGCCTTAGGTTGACTCGATTTAAGCTGGACTAAAAAGGTTTAACTCAAGGAGGGAGAATCTAAAGTTCTTTATAATTTAAAGGTTTTTTTTATATAAAATATAACTTTAAGTGTACTTGTACTTGTATTTCTAATGTTTATAAATGTTTAAAGGCGAAATATTATTATAGTTTTTATATAATCCTCCTTAGATTTTATTTTTAAACGAGTCCTTTAGCTATTGAAGCTCCAGAGAATTCCTTTCCAACTAAAAAATGGAAATCCTACAAACCAAGAAATTTACAAGCGTCAGTTGTGCATATTTAGTTTTTTTTTTACAGGACTCTCCAGCTTCTCTCGGAAATATCTCCCTTGAGACCTCAACCAGATTGATGACAACATTTGTTGGGACAAGTACTAACTAGCGGTTTCACACACTAAAAGAGCTCCCTATTGCCCCCGCCTGCCGTCCCAATTAGCGGCGAGGGGAGACTCCACATCCCCTCCAGAAAGGCGGAAACAAATTATCGACACCTAAAAGAAAAGCAACTCCTCGGGGTCTCTTTGGGGAAACGGAGAAGCGGCAAAAGGGGACCCTCGCCGCATGGGGAAATATTAATACAAATAATTAATTATGTTAAGTAAACAATTTTCGTACTAAGCGATGGGAGAGCGAGCCTCCAGTAAGGGCTGCTTAGCTATATAGCTTTACTTCCCACAGGTTTTGGGTTTCTGCACTCCAAAATTGTCTTCGGTGTAATCCAATTCGGGAGCCCGGCGGAGAACGGAGGAGCTGATTTGGTTCGTTCGCTGGCTTGCCGGCCATGTTTGAATACGAGTCGCCAACATGTTTACATAAAACGGACTAGGTTTTCAATTTTATATATTTTTTGGATTCATAAAACTCTGCTGAATTGGCCGGAAAACGGTAGCACGGAATGTGCCGTTGTGCAGGTAATTGGATCGTCCTAATCCTCCGCAAACGGCCTGTAGCTGACTATCTGGCGGGCCACAATGTTGAGAATCTCGCGGGCAGCCATGTCCTGCCGCTCGTCCACAATGGCCGTTATTCTGGCGCACTCCTTTATGTAGTTCTCCAGCTCCCGCTGGTTCAGGGCTCTCCTCTGCGGCTCCTTGGACTGCAGCGCCTGCAGGCACTGGCCCGTCATGTGGGCCAGCTGGGATCGGGCACCGCTAAAGGTTTCGTCGAGATCGTACAGCTCCAGTGGGGGAGCGGGCGGCTCACTAAAGATCGGCGGAAACGTGGCCAGCTGGAGATTCGGTAGCGGAATCTCAAACTGTGGCTTGATGATCCTCAGCGGCTCGTACTTTACGTGCAGCTTTTCGTACGCATCTATGACGTCCTTCAGTAGGTTGTTGCTCAGCGCACACAGTTTCATGTCGAACATTTGCTTGAAGTCGGTGGGCATCTCTGATCCGATAGAATCGATCAGACAAGCCTTCGGCATATCCGCCAGAAACGCCAGATCCGTAAAGTGTTTATTGTCGCTGAGCTGTGGAAGATTTTGATCTTTAGAATAAATACGTAAATGTTATTAAATTCCCTTCACCCACCTCCACATCATTAAAGTCCAAGTGGGTGTAGTTTATCTCGTCGCCATCGAGCAGCCTCAGCATGTACTCCCATATGGCATCGTTGGTCTTGTCCTGCAGATATTTATCGTGCCAAATGTAGCCTGAGCCCAGAGCCAGGATTTTTCCACCCTTTCCATTGGTATAGTAACCACACAAAGGACGATTGAAGGGATAGACCACTGGCCCCGTGGTCAAAAGAACATTCGCTGGCTCCGAGACGTTCAGCGTGGCGCCGTAGGGATATTGGAAATGTATCTTGTACTTCTCATCGGTGAAGTCATAGTCCACTTTTTCGATATCCAGCTTGAGGAGATGCCGCCACATGGACTCGCAGACAACGCCGCCGCCCACGATGCACTCCTTGGGATGGAAATTCTTGTAATAGTGAGGTCGCACCACATTGTCCCCATTGATGAAAATCCCGTACTGCTCCAGAAAGAAGTTTACATTGGTGTTGAACTCCGCCTCCCCACCCTCGCCAAGGAGGACTAGCAAACTGCCGCCCTGCACCTCCACATAATGTTTGAGCACCTCGAATTCATCCTCCGTGAATCGGTCCTGGGGTCCGGCAAGCACAAAGACTTTCACCCGGGCCAGTCGCTCCTTTCTGAGCTCAGCATCGTTTCTGGAAGTATGAAAAGAGTAATTAGAAACAAATTTTGGGTCCAATTTTAGATTAGTTAAGATTTAAAATTATTATTGGCATACTGACTGTTCCACATTCCAGTTGACCTTGAGCTTGCGGTGCAGCATTTTGTAGTTATCCGATATTTGAAATCTTTCATTTTTCGATGTATCAAAACAAATTACCGGCTTGCTCGACATTTTCTGGCTGTAGAAATATTATTTTTATTTTATTGTTTGTTTTGGTTTTCCCTGTTTCCGTTTCCTGGCAACCAAATGGCGCCCTCTGCCGGAAGATGTACGCTAAACGATAACTTTTTGATAATTTAACTGCTTGATGCCAACACGCACTGCTTGGTCAGAGTGACCGTTGACGGACCCTATTTTTCTAACGATTTCTTGCCCCGCTGCTTACAGCAGAATGTAAGCTTACAGATTTTTGCGAGTGAAATTTACAGAGTTTTGCGAAATTTACAGAGTTTTGCGGGTGAAATTTACAAAGTTTTGCGAAATTTACAGAGTTTGTTTACCAACATCGATGTTTCGATGTTTTTCAGGATAAAACATCGTTGTATCGATGTATCGACGTTTTTCAGGAAAAACACCGATGTATCGATACATCGCCGATACTATTTCCAGCTCTACCGTGTGAAAAATTACGAAAGAATTTTTGGTGCTCGCTTTTAAGACCGACCGAAATTTTCGCAAAACGAACAATGGCATCGATCTGTGGACGCATGGCGCTCCGTGCCGCCGCACGCCAGAATGTTGCATACACGCCCGTGCGTTTCTGCAAAAGTAAGTGCCAAAAACAAGGAGGGAAATCCCGCGGAGCAAGTTCGCAATCCGTCACGTTCCCCATCGTTGGCTGGCCAATTGGCAGCGACTAAAGGCCGGAATTGCATAATTATGGAGTGGCCGCTGGAATATATCAATCCTCCTGCACGGGGGCATCTGGACAGCTGCAATTTTGGCGCAGGAAAAAGTCGATGTTGTGGAGAGTGCGAGGTTATGTAATAACTATGCGCAGGGAAATGTGTGCCTTGCTGCTGAGAGGGGGGAGCGGAGCGGCAGAGCTGCGGAGTTAGCACCTCGATGGGTTTCCGTTGAGATTAATAGCCTATGATGACCCAACCCATGACGCAGCTCCTGACGTTTGGGGCGTCTGCTGTTTATGTAACCAGCTTGCCAATTGCCCAGCTGATGGCCTCCTAGCTTATCAATTTATGAGCCAACTTTCTCATCTCTCCACCTTTCCTTCGCCTTGCAGTGATGAACGATCCATTGGAGCACGCCACCGGTATCGAGAAGCGCGAGCTGCTGCTGAAGGCTGCCGGAAACGATAATCCCTTCGACATGAAGGTCTTCAAGAGGGGTGCCGGCACCAAGGAGAACCCCAACCTGATTCCATCAGCCTTCGATGCCCGCATTGTGGGCTGCATCTGTGAGTAGTCCTCTGGAGTCTTTGCGGTCAAGATAATAGCACTAGTGAACCAGTGTCAGTAATTCACTAAGACTGTTCCATGATCAAGTTTGTTTTGATATGGATGTGATCTAATATTGTAATTAGTCCTATTGAAATCTAATAATTATATTCTAATTCTAAATTCAAGCGAAAGTCAGTTTATAAAGTAATTTCTTACCATAAGGTTGTTGTTTGTTCAATACTCTTGTGTTCAGTGCTATTATTGCCACCACAAACTATATGCAGCTTACCTTAATCATATTCTAAAATATATTCTTTATCACCCACAGGCGAAGAGGATCAGACCTACGTGCAATGGATGTGGCTGCAGAAGGGCAACCAGAAGCGTTGCGAGTGCGGCCACTGGTTCAAGCTGGTGGAGAAGGCAGCTGTTTAAAGTTATTATTAATTAATTCAATAAACCAATTAATAACAAAAAACAACAACAACCACTACTAAGCTAAAAGTCAACCAATTTAGCTGTCCAAATAAACAAACATCAACCCAAAAAAAAAAACAAAGAAAACGGGCGGCCGTATCTTCCATTTTTAGTTATGTCCTTATTTTCCACCGCAAAAACTGCGGCGTGCTGGATGCTTACTTATACACGATACGCAAATAATAAAGGCAACAAAGTGATTTCGAGCGAAAAGCTATAACTATTTATCTGTTCATTGTGCAAATCAAAAAATGCAAGAGAAGCCAACCTAGGAAATTCCAGTGATAAAACTAAACAAAGTAGCAGAAAAAGAAAACAGCTAGTTAACAAAAAATAATATCCTAGATCGCAGTAGGCCTCTTACAACAAAGTCAGGCTTTGTCAAATCCTCTAGCTTAAGTTTTGCCTATTTCATCTCATCGGGAGAATACTATTTTCAAAAAACCTGCAAAATATCAACCGGGAAAGGTTGATAAAAAAACGATGTCCTTCTACATATCGCGCCTGCTGAAGGCGCAAGCTGCTTCCAAGCGGCTTATATCTAATTTGACGCAGCGCGAGGGCTTGCTGAAATCCTTGTGGCGTCAACTCGGATTGCAGCAAAAGATCGGATCAAGTGCTACCAAGCCGCGTGCCATATCCACATCGCAGGTGCACAAGTCGGGTAAGTAGAGGGCAGGAAAGTTCGAAAATGTCTCGTTAAGCGCCCGTGTCCACCAATCAGTTTTGATTGATGACGAAGAACTGGCAACGGGTATCCAAAAGCGTGAGATGGAGCTGGCCAAGCACGGCTGTGACGATCCATGGGGCTTTACGGAGATCATTAAGCGTGGCACTGGGAGGGAGAACGATCCAACAGAGATTCCTTCTGCATTTGACTATCGTCTCGTGGGCTGCCTTTGCCTGGACGACCGCATGCCCAAATGGATGTGGCTCGAAAAGGACGAAGGACCGAAGCGGTGCGAGTGCGGGCATTTCTTTGTGCTGAAGAAGGTGTCACCCGTCTACTAGATCTATCACACAGAGCGCTGTAAACCACCACCACCATCCATTACACTCGACATACACTGGAACTCCACGCTTGTTCCGACTCACAATGGGGATTAAAAACATTGCATGATATTATCAAAACAAACGCTTACATGTATTTGGCAGTCTAACAACTATCTTAGCGTATATCCCGTTAGCAGGTAGCCACTGTTTCCGCTCATGTTCACTTCCGGATGGGTGCGGTTCGGCAGGATCTGGTAGGTGCGCATCCAGTTTGAGGTTAGATGTAGACCAGTCACCTTACCGGAGGTCTTAAGCTCCATGTACGTCTCCTGGAGCAACTCTTTACACGTGCTGAACACCACCACTGGTCGCGAGGGCTTGACGAGGGGCAGCAGGGCCTGCAGGATGCTGGACGGATGCTCCTTGGAGGCCAGCACCAGGCTATCAAATTGTTTGTGCATAAGAGCAGTGGCTCTCTTGTTCTCCAGCTGCCAGCGTGGAGGACCTCTACTTCCTGGAAAGGATACACAAATCAGATTGTTTTATTTTGATTCCAAATCTACAGAATATACCTTCTCCTTTGCCACCTTTAGCCTCCTCCAGCTTAGGTTTCTTGGTGCTCGGCTCGATCGCCTCCGGCTGATCTTCAGTGGGCGTCTCCGGCTGGGTATCTTGGTCAAGAACTTCTGTAGACTCTGCGGCAGGAAGATTCGATTCAATCGCATCACCTCCCTGGTAGAATTCCCGCAAAACCGAGTACAAATTGACAGACACACATCTGAGCTGCTGTTCCAGGGGAAGCTTCAGGGCCAGAAGTGCCTGCTTTTGAGGTACATTGCCAGGATGCATGTGCACCAGGTTGCCCTCCGTCCCCGCGCCAATGGAGTTTAGCATAGCGGCTGGCAGCAGGCCATTGGTGCCGCTCTCGTACAGCAGATAGCTTCCAAATCCGCAGACGCCCGAGTAGGAGATGATCTGCGAGAGCGTGTCCACGCGAATGCCCATAATCTTCTCTGCGTCTTGGCGGTAGAAGATGTCCACCATCAGTCGGATCGTTGGCTGGCGAATTTGGACAAACTCAAAGTACTTCTTCTCCTTCTTGCGTAGGTACTTCTCCTGGGAGTACTCCGTGCGGGTGTGGAAGGTCTTCGAGTTCTCCACCAGCTTCTCGATGATCTTGCTGGACTCGTTGCACTCCTCACGCAGTTGCTCAATGTCCGCCGACTTAAGGGCCTGCGCCTCTCCGTTGTCGCAGATATCGCGGTTATCCGCTCCACTGCTGGAGATTCCCAGGGCCTCCCGCGTGCTATTGAGCTCCGTTTCGCTGCACAGTTCCAGCGTATGTTGGCGCTGGGCTCCACGCTTGCCGGGCTTCGTCTCCTTGACGCTCATTTTGAACGTGGATCCATAGGGCTGATCCAGAAGCGACTTCAGCTCTAGTGTCTCCTTGCCCAGAGTGGCCGTGGTGTCCAGGCTGCCGAATTTCTGCAGTTTGGTGTACTTCTGGCGCTGGATGACGATGTAGTCGCCTAGCTGAATGCTTGGAGAGGCCGCTTCATTGGCCATTGTCGTTGGTTTCAGTGATTAAAATCGTAAACACGTTGTTTATTATAAAAACCAAAAAGCCGCCGATGAAAGGAAGAGGAAGAAAATTTCAGTGTTGGAAAAGAAGCAAAGTTAAAAAATAAAAAAGTAAATAAAATTTAAAAAATTTGAGCAACAAATTTAATTATTTCACGACTTGTACATTCAACACTCATTTTAAACAGATAAAGCATTAAAACATGTTTATAATGCTCGAATTTTAACTAAATATACAAATATCATATTAAGTAAAATAAAGAACGTAATTTTTAGAACGAAGAAATATTTTGAAATCGAAATTGAACATAAATGTATTCTTTTCGGATTTGAATGTGTGTTTTCGCAAGCTTTCGTTTATTTTAAATTTTTCAATTTTTGGTTAACAAAATAAAAATAGAAACTAACTGACAACACATGTCTAAAGAGATATTTTCAGTTTTTGGCAGATTTTAATTATTCCCCTAGGAATTGCGTTGTTAATTTTAGGTTTAATTTTATCGGTAAATATTTGTAGGAAGAAAGTTTAGGAGCTTTTCAAAGCATGTATTAAATACTGTGAAAACTTAGTACAAATTATGGAATTACAGAAAAATAAAATAAGCTGAATGGTGGCCAAAACATATTAATTTAATTATGTTAATAATGTTAATTGTTTCTTTACTGTTTTTCTTTATTTCAAAGTTTTTCATGTCAACGTATATATGATATATTGAAGTAACAAATTTAAAATCAACAGTTGGACAGTTGGATTTTGTAGGGAAAAATTTTATCTTTTTGATGATTTTATTTTGTTTTTTTGAAGTGGTTAACAATTCGGAAACCCATTATCATAAATAAGTTAAGCTAATGATTAAATGAAAACGTATATTATTAGTCCGATTATTTTGTGTACCTTATTTTCAAGATTTTTTTATTTGAAATATTTGTAATCGAAAGTTAATAGTTTTATTAATGTTTATTTATTATGATAGCTCTTTTTTGAGTATCTTTGGAAGAAATATTATTTATTTATTTTTATTTAATTTAAAAAATGTATTACCGGTTCAGCATAAAGGGCGCCTTTTAGGGTTTTTGATTTTTTGATATATGGCAGCACCGAATTCACTAGTTTTTGGGTGTTTTTATTTATTGTGTATGGCCAGACTTTTTTTTGATTTCGTTGTTGCTGGTTGGTCGCGGACGCGCGCGTTTACGCCCTTGTGTGTGTGTGTGAGGAGGCAGAAGGAAGCCGCAAAACGAGAAGCCACTTCTGAGAAATCTTATCAATGAACTACGTGAAGAAAACTATCAAGATGCCTGTGTTTCAATAGAGCAAATTTAGTTTTTATTGTTTGGGTCGGCACTTCTGTCCGCTCTTCTAATCGGTGCGTGTGCTGGTGTGCTGCTGTGTGTGTGTGATTGTCACCACGCCTACACGCACGGGAAATGGCAGCAACGGTTTACCAACGACTCCACAGCGGCGGCGGCGGCGGCACCGCGTCGGCTTCCTTTCCAGGAGGAGCGGCCCCTGGAGCTGCAATGACCGGATCCGCAGGCAACCCCTCCTCCTCCGCCCTGCTCAGCCACTCGCAGCTGACGCGCTCGCTGGAGCGGATCCTGGAAGAGGCGCACTTTAGCGGCGAGCTGATCCTGACGAACCGCAAGCTGAAGGACTTTCCCAAAGCGGGCACCAAGTACGTGCTCACGGATACCGTAATAGCAGGTGTGTACCTTAATTTCAAAGTAGAACTTCTCGGGGGGAAAATACAATTAACACACACACACAGGTGTCGCTGGGAAACATCTGGAGGTTGGGTAATTACAAGTTGCACCAAGAATGTTGAATTAAAAGGACTTTTGTTGGTACCTTTTACTGATTAAATTTTCTCGTTTGGTAGTTTTGATTATATTTAAACAGAAATTTGAGCTTCCAAATTTTGCAATTTAAAACCCACCAGGAATTTCTGTTGCTAAACCCTTCATTTAGTTGACATTACAGGTACTTCTCTCTTTGGGCGCGGCTCTGAAAAAAAGGTGTGTGTGTTTCTCGGTGTGTTTGCCAACCAAGTTTTCTTATCTCACAGATGCAATTGAGAATTTTCCTTTTACTGCGAGATGAAAATCAATAATCTGCAGTAGCAGCAGCAGCCACCGCCGAGGTTCTCCCTTTTTCCACCAGCAGCTCTCTTTCTCTCTCCACCTAGTCGCTCCCATCACCCCTCCCGCTGCCTCTCTCTTCTTTCGCCTGCGCTCAAGGACAATAATTATCGCCATTTTCGCTCTCTTCCACTTTGCACTATCCTGGTTTTCCTTATTTTTACTTTTTTTCCCCGGTTTGCCGCTGCAGCCGGCACGAAAATTTCGTCGAAGTTCAACCAACTTTCGTTTTTGTTAGGGCCAAAAAATATGCACCGGCGGGGAAAACGGGAAGTGGGAAAAAGGGAAATACCAAAACCGAACCACCCCCGCCCAAACCCACCGCCCACAGGCAAACCCCGCCCCCTGTTACAGCTGCTGCTGCTACCCTCGAACAGATGTTCTCGCATCGGGACATGTCTCTCATCGATTTTCACTTGGGTTTGTTGTATACACATACAGTGATAGCTCGGTAAAGTGAATATTAATAGTTAAAGTTAGTAAATTACATAAAAGTTTTTAAAATTATTAAACTTAAGCCAGGCACTCCTTAATTGCTTGTTTATTTGGTATTAAAATATATTTAAGTATAAAAGAAATAAGCTTAGCACTATACCAGGCGTTCACTGTACCTATTTATTTCTGTATATGTTTGGTGGAAACATCAGGATAGGAAGTTAGTGCAGGGAATTATTTATTTTTGGATTCCAAAGATTGATTAAAGCGCGAGCGGGAGTTATAAATAAATTGTGTCATAAATTGAAAACTAATTTGGTAATTTTGAACGCCGAGAATGCTATAAAAATGCTTTTTTGTTTGTGAGTTAATCAATCATCCTTCAATTGTTAATTAACAAAAATAAACAAACTTGAAATTGTGAAAATATTTCTCAATTCGATTGAGATTAATTCAATTGCAGAGATAAAATTCTATTGAGAATGGAAATGAAAACAGATAAATAGGTTTTGAATGAATTAATGGAAATGAATTGGAATAAAATATAGAAATACCCGAAATTTATATACTTTTCTTTAATAAAATAATAAATAATACTAATAAATCACCAGTTCCTTCCTCAACCTAGGAAATATCTTTTCAATTTCCTTTAAATTCCGTTTCGCTTCCTTCGCGTACGTGACTCTGTCTGCCACAATCCCTGAATCAGTCAGTCGCCCAATCGGTTTTGGTCACGCGCTATCAGCTTGAAATGGGGAAAACTGTTCGCCTTCTTGGGAAAAACCCTTCCCCAAATGGAGGCTCGAAGTGCTTCCGGTTTTTTTGGTTTATTTTTCGATGAAGTTTCTTGCGTTTTCTCACTCCCAATTGAGTCATCAGCTGCGAGGGCGTGACTAATTACCAATTAAAAAGCTGGATTTGGTGTGAATGAATGCGGTAGAAATAGGGGGTAATATAGATAGGTTGAACCTCTCTGTAAGGGTTAATCTGTGGGGGAAAATATTTGTAAATACGGGCAAGTCAAAGAACCTCTACAAATTGCCTTTTTGAGAACAATAAAGCCACCCTCGGCGAAATGCTTGGGGAGGTATGTACATGCATACGTAGACTTTGAGAGGTGGCAACAGCTCTTAGCCCTAATGGCTTCAACCACACACGAGCCAAGTTGCAAGGGTTTCGAGTTTCCAAGAAATCAATGAGTCTGCAGGAAAGGAAAGTCGAAGGCGAAGAAAAAAAGAATGTGAAATACAACCATTTTTCTTTCCTTTATTTGCACGCATACTTTGCAACCCCCAAAATGGGAAAAGCATTTTCTGTAAAAGGGAGAGGAGGCGCCTGCCTGTCAGCATTTCCCAAAATCATTTGTTGTTGCGGCTGGCACTTTACCTCCCACTTCCATTTTTACTTCTTCATCACCCCCCCACCCCCCTATTTTTAGCAGTGCATTCCTTTGGGGCATTTAATTAAGACGCGTGTCACGTAAATCAAACAGAACCATATACATATACAGAAACCTAGACAAAGGCCGTAAAAAAGAGGCGATCAAGAAGAGCGCAAAATCAACATGACAACAACAACAACGCTGCGGCAGGAAATTGTTTAAAATAATTGCAACGAAGAGGAAAAAAAGCGAAAAACGGATAAAAATTGCAGCTGCCTCTCCAGGCATAAATTGTGGGAAAAGAAGCCGAAGTCAATATAAGAAGGTAGCAAGCAGCAGCAACAGCACAGCAGCTGCGCAGAGACAGCAGCAGCAGCTGATTTTAAGAGCTGGTAACTTGGCTTCTTTGTGACGGGGCTTATCTTAGTCGGGGAAGTCCTAGAAATATATTTCTCAATTTATCTAAAACTTGTTTTAATCCAAGAAAGGAAAACTTTTGTTAAGGTTTCAGAACTATGTGCACTTATTGTGCTTTGCATGTTTTTTTTATTTGAACCAAAGCTTTACATTTTAACCTGTATTAATTTATGATTATAAATTAGTAAACAAAATGTTTCACATTTTTTCGGATTCTTAATAGGAAATGCTTTAGAAAGGGACTTAACATTCATCAATTAAAAGTATCTGTACTGCAAGGGCTGTCCATTATGTATCTAGCTTTTAAACTCCTTTTCTTAATACCACTTTACACCACTTTGATACTTTTTTATTGTGGCTGAGTGAAATGTCTCTGCCAAGTGACCGGGAAGAAGAAATCTTTTATGTTTTCGGGAAGTCAAAGTCCCGGCAAACAAAACAACATCAACAACAAACATTCGAAGCGCGGAGGGGAAATGCTTTTGTCGTGTGTGTATCTGATGGGTATATATTTTTGTTGTTTGCATTGTAAATATGATGGAGCATAAAAAGACAGCTAGTCTGCTTTTTTGTACTTTTATTACTATTTATTCTCTGTCTGCCAGCAGACAAAAGAGGAAATGCGAGCGCCGCAGCACGTCGCTTATCTCCAGTGCCTCTCAAACTGCACGGTTCATGGCTTGAATGCGCAATGCTGTAAAAAACTTAAAAAAAAAATAATACAAACTGAATACAAAGTGCATCGGGTAAGGAGATGGTATCGTGATAAAGTGTTTCCAGGAAAGATCGATAGTAGAATAGAATTACAGCAGAAACTGATAGATCTGTGGAAATAAATGGGTTGGTAATCCTTGTATAAGCCGCTTAAAGAACAAAAGTAAGTGGAAGGCAGACTTGGCAATTAAGGAAGTTAAACAAATTACTATTTATTTTACTTTGAAGCATTAAATTTCATTTCTGTGAGGGAGAAATAGAACAAAAATATGAAAAATGTACTTTAATATTAAATATAAACAAAAACACTCCATTTATTTACGAGATTATAATGCCTACGCCTTGCCACTGAATTTTAAATCACCTGAAAATATGGCATAAATACAAAAATATATTTATAGCATATGAAACATCCACATTTTGATTTATATTTATAATAATTTCAAATATGATTTAATATATACTTTGTGCCCTTCAAAAATACAAATATTATTTCTTAGGAAGAATAAATTCAATTTGTTTTGATATTCCCACAATAATATACTTTCTTATAGAATGCTTTTTGGTAAACAAATTATTCAATGAGGGGTGAAACCAATATACACACAACAGACACCAGACAGCATGCGCATATAGTTTACGTGCCCCTTATATTATATGTATATTCCATTTCTAAATGCACCCTCATTGTGCCCATTGCGGGTTTAAAAATAACAACAAAAATTATTTCAGCGATAAAATGCAATTTTCTTGCCATCTCGCGCTTGCTTATCGTCGAGTTGAACGAACGACTTGTGCAATTAGATATAGCCACACCAATATCAACATTTATTTATGTGCATATACAGTATGTACGTACATATTGAGGGCAATGCGAACTTGACACACATTAAGACGAATTATGCATTGAGTCATTTTCATTAATTTATAAGTCTAAGCATTATTTAACAAACAGCCAACCAACCAGCCAGCCGGCCAATTCTTCTAGCTGCTCAAATCGTTATTGTGCCAGTTGCTTAATTGCTGTGCACAGCACGCGCTCCTGAAAAGAGACGGAGAAAACAAAAAGATAGATCAGATTACAACCACTTCAGATACAGCAGATACTCTATAGGTAAAAATATATATATCACAATGTGTTGAAGAGAAACTAAACTAGCTAGCTTCATGATGACTGGAATTGTGTTAATTTATTTTTAATTATAATAATTAAAAAAGCTTCTAGACTACATGCTACAAAGCTAAAAGTAAAGATATTTCATCTAGAGACTGTCTAGAAATTAATAAATATTTTGTTTCAGTGATTGTATTAAATAATTCTTAAGAAGTTATTTTGGCTTTCTTTATTTTTATGAAACTTTCTGATTTAAAAACCTTTAATTTAGCTTAGTTGCTGAAAATATTTATATCGAGTCTCTACTGTAAGAAAAACACGACTCTTTTTCATTTCCTTGTTTTGATTTCTCCTTCTAGCCAATGTTTGTATTTACTTTGGAAATCTGTAGCTTGAAAATCACAGCTGTTACATATAAGAAAGAAAAACATTCATCAGCAGCAGCAGCAAACACTATGAACATTTTTTAATCTGCTTCCAAATATTTTCAATATTTGTTTTCTTAGATGTTTACACTTGGCCAGCACAGATTTTTTGTGTTTGCCTTGTGATTAAACGAGTCTAAAGAACAGAATGGCCTGGAAAAAGAATTTCTACGCGAAACTGCATTTGTCTAAAATAAACAACAAGTAGAGCAAACTTTGCCGGAAGAGAAAAGAGTGGGTGTGTGGAAAGTGTTTGTATTTGGAATTAAAATCAGAATCAGACTGATACCATTACTGGGTGTGTGTGTGTGTGTGTATGAGTTTGATTGCTTCCAGCTTTCAATATCAGAAAGCAATCAATCGATGACACAAAGAAACAAGCACAATTTTCCATATTATTTATTTTGATTAGTTGGACGAAGTGCGCACATAGTTGGGACATTGCCCTATATATGAAAGTGATCTCAAGTGGTTTTCAGTGTAATTTAATCGAGTTAAATAAATAAATAAATATAAATATACGAATTTTGGGAATTGAAATGCTTTGACTGGCAGAGAAGATTCTTGGAAAAATGATATGGGAATGGATTTCAAAGAAAAGGCTGTTGAATTTTGTTATTTATACAAAAATTATGGTATTTGATTTGAGATAAAAGGGCTTTCAAATAAGCTTTAAAGATATATATATTTATTTGGATAAATTCTCTTCTTGATACTGCAAACCATTACTAATTGCAAGGATCTCTCATTATCCTGATATTAATAAACTAACTTAGATTTTCGTAGCAAAAAGAAATAAGATTTGGAACAATTTTCCTTGCTTATTCATATATTTCCATACATTTCCTCGATTTTCTTAATGACTCACAATTTCAACGCCCCACTCTAGGCCCACAATTTCAGCAATAAAACTCAAAGAAATTAATTTCAATAAATCCATCAATGGAATCCACTGTGGCCCGATGGCTGCCCCTTCGTTTGCCTAATGGTCAGTCAATATTAATGAACGGACATGTAGTGGCGGCCACTCATATTCGGCAAAGCCAAAAAAAAATTAAGACCCGAAGCCAAATAAAGTATGAACTGGTTGGGGTCGCCGGCTCTGTGGGCACGTGCTCCCTGCTCTATCGATGGAGAAGCCGCGTCGCCCACATGGCTAGACCAGAGGGATGGGAGAAAGAGGGAACTGGAGGGGGGAGGGAAAGAGCAAAGCTCCATTTGCCAATATCGTAGGAGAGCCATAAATTTAATTTTTCGTTGCTTCCGGACTGGGCCCACGCCCTTCAAAGACCCAAATGCCAGTCAATGTCTGTCCTTTTTTTAAGCTATAACTGATGGGTATGCAGGGGGAGTATGTGCTATAAATGACATAATATTTATTTTTAAAGAATTATTTGAGTTTTTGTTTTGGTAAAATAGAATTCGTGTTCGGGTTTTTCTACTGCATTTCAACCTGCATTTTTCGATAAGTTCTTTATCTATGTTTATGGCCCGTAAATGCTTTATGTGTATGTATATTTTATGAATATCTTATCAAACAATATACCTGTACCATTTTGATAAAATAAGTTCTTATCTACCTGTGTTAAAATTTATGATAAGGATAATCTGAGGGATCTGTGCATGTTAACATATTGCAGCTATTGCATTTTATTTTTTTTTTTCTGTATATCTTACAAACTAGAAATCTTTATGTTTTTTTACTCATTTTAATAGTTACTTTGTCTCAATTTATGTCAGAGATTTTAATCTCGACTTTAATTATTATTTTTACCTTAATTGTGGCGTGTTTGTCTGACATATATTACTTCCAGGGAGTCATAGCTCAGACGATCCATGCCTTTTCGCCTTTGTTCCACTTACATCATAATCTCGCTCCATTGTCATGCGTGTCTTTCTACTCCAAAAGTTGACTTTGGGCGTTGCTACAATCCTTGTCGGTTGCAAATCCCCAGCCGCACCCTTTTGACTGGCGGTTTTTTGGTTAAATGCCGGCACTTTTGGTTTGAGGACAATTTCTGCAATATTTATGACTTTATGCGGGGCCTCAGGTGGGCAAATAAACAGAAAATTAAAAAAGTCAAAACAAAACAAAAAATAAAAAAAAACAGTGAAGTGATGGCACTTTGGTTTTTTGCCGCGTCAAACAATTTGATTTATTTGGCGAGACGTAAAAAACACATTTTCGCCTGTCGCATTGCGTTGAAGTTGGCCAAAAGCCAGCTGGGAAAAAGAGACTGAAGGAAGGAAGGATGCAGGGAAATAGAGTGGAAACTCTTGGAAAATTGCCAGTGAGAGAAAATGCAGAGCATAGCAGAAGCAGGTGTGTGTGGCTAGAGATGAAAATATATATTCGTCACGAAACAGGTTCAAAGTACAAAGTCGCTGCTTATCCCATTTTGTCCCATATTGATGCCTCCGCTTCGGGGAAATCCAATTTCCGTATCCGCATCCGTATCCTCGAGGACAACTTTTCAACTCAATACCGCCTCACACCCAGCGTCATTGGCCGCCTAGGGTTTATTCAACTTGTCAGGATGCAAGGCAAAAAAGGACTTTGCACTCTGGAAAAAGGCTTCTGACAAAAGAAACGTTTTTTAATGATGAAAGGAATTTTTCTAAAGCGAATTGTTTGCAAATTTATGGAATTTTACTTAAAAACTTTACAATTTTATAAATGGGAAATGTTTTAAATGTTTAAAAAATAATACCGACATCTAGATTTTTATATATTTTCTCCTAGTGTAAAGCCCCAGTCTCCATTGTGTGTTGCATCATTGTGAGCTCATATAGTATGCAACATCATCAGGAGGAAACTCTCCATGTGGCAGGTTAAAGTCTAGAAGCTACCGAAGTCAAGCTCCCCATTCATGCAACGCCTTTGTCCTGACTCTCTAGGAATATATCTTATGTATATAAAATGATACAATGACTGGTCTGGAAGGCATCACCATTACCATCACCACCACTCAGTGCGTAAATCACATCCCGGCTGTCGCCAGTCTGCCGCCAGTTTGTCCCTCAGTCAGTCAGTCAGTCAATCAGCGTAGCCAGTTTTTCTGGCCGCGCAATTGTTCATTTCTGGTTTTCACTGTGCAAACTTGGCAGAAGTTGCGTAAAATCGTAGAGAGGTGTAGAGCGAAGCCAAACTGGCCCGCGGTTCGTAAATTTTTACGATGCGGCCATTAAGATTCCCCAAATTCATACGCACTGTTTGCCAAAGTGCTTGAACTACTTCAGTAAAGTCTTGAAGTAAAATCATTTGGCTTCGAAAAGTTTAGCATCTGCTTACGCTCTTTGTGCTTCCTAGGTTTTTATTTTAAGGGAATCTGAAGTAACTGATATATGAATAGAGGAATATTTTAATGGTTAATTATAAAAAATATAACTTTAATTATAGATGAGTTCGACGGTTGCTTGATTTAATAGCTTTCAATTACCGCCATCGTGGTGCTATCAAAACCATAAAAAATTTAGATCATGACGAGAAGTAAAATAATTAATACATTCAAAAGAAAATCAGTAACCCAAGAGTTTATGAGTAAGCAAGCAATATTGTAACAGTTTTATTTTTTATTATACTAATTTAACTCACACCAAAATTTAACTCTTCAAAGTTATAAACATAATTTTACCCACAATGAAGCTTCGCCCCTTGCACGAAATTTGGCCAAATGACTTTACCGAGTGCATGCTTATGTCCGCCATTGTAGGACCTATTCCCATAGCTTACTATATTCTCATCATGAAAGTGCTACCGGAGCTGCTGGATTATGGCTCCGCCGGCTACATATTTATGCAGCTGCTGGGCTTCTTTCTCTTCTTCAACCTGATGTCCAATTTCTTTATGTGCCTGCTGGTGGATACCTCCATTGATCCCTGGTTAGTGAGGTGCCAATTGAAACTGGAAAAGAAACCTAGGGACTGGCATAAATGCAACAAGTGCTTGGTCTGGGCTCCACCGCGTTCCCATCATTGCAAGATTTGTGATGTTTGTATTCTTAAGCGGGATCACCACTGCATTTTCATCGGCTCCTGCATTGGCCATGAAAACTATAGATACTTCTTCTATTTTATCATATATACGCTGATCTCCTCACTAGTCGCCTTTATAGCAAGTATCGTCTTTATCCATGTCCTGCGCGGCGGCAGCTACAAGTTTGTTTTGTTACCATTTCCCAATGGGGTTTACGATGTTCGAATTTGGAATGAAAATGGGGAATTTAATATGTTGGAGATATTTAAAAGCTTGATACCCAGTCATTTTGAGTTGGTGTTTGCAGTACTGTTGGGTTTGAATACGCTACTTCTTTGCATAACTATATATTTGTTGTATAAATTCTGGCCCATCCTCATAAGGGGTGTGACGTACAACGAGTTAAAGACAAACAACTACATTTACGATCGAGGTCTGCGCTTGAACTTGCTGATGATTCTGGGCACAAGAATGAAATTGACTTGGATTTCTCCATTTATTTCCAGTCCCCTGCCACACGATGGCATCCATTGGCTGTCGGAAAATTAAGATGCTGATTAAGATGGTGACCATTCTAATATGACAGATTTTATTTAACATTTTTAATATATAACATTAGATAACAGATGAAATGTAATAAAAAATCTGATATTTACAGAAGTTTTGTATTTTCTTTATTATTTAAAACAAATCTAGAGAATTATGTCATCTAGAGTATGTCATCTATAGGAAATGCCTTAATTTTGATCAGCCCACAGAAATTCCTTAACGATTTAAATCTTTTTCGTTCTACACTCTTATCGTATTTCGATCTCCACAATTTACGAAAGTATTCTTAATGTTGCATTTTTCCCGAAAACTTACGCACAATTTAATGTTGATTACGGAATACACAGAAAACCAAATTTGTAAACATTTCGAAAATAATATTTTTATTTCATTTTCATATTTTTTTTTAATATAGTGAAATTATATTATATTTTATATAATAAAATATTTTATTGTTTTCAGTGCATCTCTTCCTGCTTTGTTTTGTTGGTTTATGATAACCCGCTGTGGGACCACGCCCCCACCAAGCCACAGTTTTCGTTCTGTTTGCGCTCATTTCGCATGCAAATTCATTTAGTAAATTAATTGCTCACTCCACACGCACTTACTTCCCCACTTTTTGGAATTCTCGCGGGGAAATCCAGAAGGGGTATATTGGGGTCCACTTCAGAAACTTTGTGTTTAAGGAACTGCTTTTGTTTATTAATTAATATGCATAGGGAATTGGTTATCTCAAATATTTTTGATAAAGCAGAAAAATCTGATATGAAAATATAATCAAGGTTATTTTATACAAATTCTAAATATCTTACAATACCTCGAGCACTGTTAAAACTCTATAAACCATTCGAATATATAATGCTATATTTAAAATTAAACTTATCTTGTAATATAAACCTTATATCGAGGGTATCAGCAAGTCGATTCCCTTGTTAAGAACGTTTTTTTCCTGCTTGTGCTTCGGAATGGGCCGAATCAAATTGCCGGAGATTGAGGTCAGGCGCTCTACTGTGGCGTGGAGTGGCAGTCTAATTGGAATGGGAATAAAAGTGCGTGTCAAATGGCGCAAGGGGTTCAAATTTGGGTTCACTTAGACTACATACCCCCTGCTGCTGTATTCACAATTTATATAATATATACCCTCTGCTTCCGTTTACAGATCTTTCCCGAAATCGATTCTGTGAGCTGCCCGAAGAGGTGACGACGTTTGCCTTTCTGGAGACGCTGCTGCTGTACCACAACACGATACGCAGCATTCCGGAGTCGGTGAAGCAGTTATCGTCGCTGACTTACTTGGATCTCCGCAGCAATCAATTGTCCTCGTTGCCGCGCGAGATATGTTTCCTGCCCCTCCAGGTGTTGCTTGTGTCCAACAATCGGTTGTCTACCCTGCCGGATGAGATGGGGCGACTGGATCAAACGCTAACCGATCTGGATGCGTCGTACAATCAACTGGCCAACTTGCCAGTCCGTCTGGGAGAGTTAAGATCCCTGCGCTCGCTGTCGCTGCGGAGCAATCACTTGATGTATCTGCCCAGGGAGCTGACCTGTCTGAGCCTAGTCTCGCTCGATGTGAGCAACAATAGGATCGCTAGTCTGCCGCTGGAGATTCGGCACATGGCTACATTAGTGGAGCTGCAGCTGGAGAATAATCCTCTGACTTCGCCGCCAGCTAGTGTGAGTTAACAAATCAACTTTTAAATGTAAATCCCAGATTAATCATCCTACCTAAATCTTCTTACAGCTTTGCATGCGTGGACTGGTTCACGTATTCAAGTTTCTGGAGACGCAGGCCACCAAGGATGAGAAGGGATCGCGTTCGGGTGGCAACTACGATGGCTATACCACACTGCGGCGAGCTCCTCGCCACAATTCCAGTGGAAATGTCCTCGAAGCCAGCACTACGGGTAGTAACAACCAGCGAAGACATCAGGTTGACTCCGGATATAGCACCAGCGATGGCCTGGACAAGCGCTGGTCGCACGATGTCCCAGCCAAGTCTAAGACAGATTCGCCGTTGCACTGCGTCTCAACATCGGCGGCTGCCACTTTGCCCAGGACTCTGCCGAGTGCGGTTCACTCCCACGCGGATCTGATGGATGCCTCACTCACCTCCAGCACCAGCACAATTGTGGATGAGAGCCTCACCCTCAGTCCCACGGCGTCGCCCTGCAAGCTAAGCTATGCGCACTCCAACAGCTCTAGCAATGGTTCCTCGCCGGATCAAGACGAGGATATCATGATGGACCATCAGGAGCGTACTGTGCACTCCACCAATGGGAAGTCCAACAAGACTTTGGGCAATATTCAGACCTACAAGTAAGTGAACTATCGACTAAGATATTCCAGTAATTAATAATTAATTTACATTTGTCACAGGGAGTACAAGGAAGCCCTGAAGCAGCAACGCAACCAGGAGATGAGCGTCTACAAACAAAAACATCCGAATGCCAATCATAGTCCCAACGATGACGAGGACCTCTCGCCGCCGCCGTCGAGTCTGACGAACGGATCGGCGGCATCCAACACACTGCCAAAGTCCATAATGAAACAGTCGAGTCTGAACCAGAATAGCAACCAAAATGGCCACAATGGAAACGGAAACGGAAATGGAACCGGGAACGGAAATGGAGTCGATGATGTTGTTATACCAAAGAAACCCATCCAGAAGGTGATACCCTCTCGCAATACGGAAATAAAACCGGCTACCTCGTCTGGCATTCCCTCGGCCATTCCATCAGATTGTTTGGGCTATGTGAAGCCGCAGAGTCCCCTAAAGAATGGAGCAAACAAGTTTAATACGTCCAATGGTGGAGGCAGCGGGGCACCAGCTGCGGGTATCGTCACCAGCACCACCATTAAATCGCCAGTTAGCTCCACCACAAAGCTGGGTACAGTGAAGACGCACCGGTCGGTGACCTGGAACCATGATATTCCTGCGGAGAAGCTGAGTTTTACCATGCGGCGTGAGTTTGATCGCCAGCGGGAGGAGACTGAACTGATGTCGCAGCTGAGGAGTGTAAGTGTTAAGGGATTCCTAAGGAATGGAAAGCTTTCAATTTATTTAATTAAATACTTTATAATATTGATTGAGCTTGCATTCCTTTTTAGAATTAGTTTGAAAACGTTAATTAATATCAAAAATTTAAATTTTTAGATCATTGAAACGCGTTTGAAAATGACCCTGCCCGTGGATATTGCTTCAGCGCTAACCGACGGTGTTATACTCTGCCATTTGGCCAACTATGTGCGTCCGCGCTCAGTGGCCAGCATACATGTGCCATCGCCTGGTGTGGTAAGTGTGGTTTACGAATGTATTAGGGATGCACAACGATTTATATATTGAAATACCATCAGTATATCCATTATTTTGGCATTCCTATTGCGTTTTCTTTTGATTTTCATTAAACTCTTCACTGTTACTAATTTTTTAAATTTTTATTTCAGAACAAGTTGACCATGGCCAGGTGTCGTCGCAATGTGGATAACTTTTTAGAGGCATGTCGTCGCATTGGCGTGGATGAGGTGAGTAAAAGGGACTATTTAGTCAGTAAACACTTTTTAATAGAGTACAGTGTGTTTTCAAACTTAAATGTTACTTGAGTGAAAGAAAAACTAAGGTGGCAATGGCTGAAAAATTCATTTTATAAAGATTAAGAGATTGTAAAATCTTAAATTTTAATTGGTAACTGGTAAAAATCTTAACAAATGCATTTTTCGGCATTAAAAATTATAAATAAACCGACAATTTAAGCATTCTGAAAAGCGCTGTACTCTAAAAAGTATATCTTATTTATGATTATTTTGTAGCTTCATAGGGTTCAATGTGGTTTTGGTAAATAATTTTATAAGCTGTGTGCTTTCTTTGCTTTACCTTCGCTGTCTTAGACAAATGTAGTTTAGTTATAAGAGTTAAACCCCAAAGTCCCGCACAAAAATACACACTTAAAGACACAAACACACACACACACTCTCAAACACACTTTTCACATGAAAATACAAACAAGAAACTGATGCATCTGTTATTGGTGTTGGTTGCAGGAGTTGATTTGCTCCTGTGAAGATGTTGTGCCAGAAAATGAGCCGCAATTGCCACGCGCTGACGATGACTATGATGCTGATGTTTATGTAAAAGATGATGGCCGCAACCACAGCAGCAGCAACCTGCAATGCAACAGCAGCAGCAGCAGCAATAATAATCACAACGATTGTGATGACAGAGTGCCCAATGCATTGGCCCTACTGCGAACGGTGTCCGCTCTGATTGCCCTGGATGCGAATCCGCTTCATCAACATCATCATCTTCTTCAGCACTTTGAGCAAGAGCAAGAGCAATTCAATGAGCCAACCATAACCTGCAGCCAACAGCATGAACAGATGTTGCAGTTAGAGCATGTTTTGTATGAGAATGGCCAGCCAAGGGCTGAAAATGATGATGGGGTTGAGGATCGCGATGCCAGCGGCGGGAGACGGCAGCAGCAACTGGCGACAGTGGGCCAAATGCTGCTCAAGGCCAAGCAAAAGACGTATGAGAAGATCAAGCACAATTTGCTTAGTGCCCATGGTCAGCACAATTTTCAAGGGAACAACAACAATCGAATGCTGCACACGATTGTGGAGAATGAGCACGATGTGGCCGCCGCTGGACCGGCTGGACATTATCAAGTAATAGATGAGAAGCAACAGCTGCAGCAGCCGCAGGAGGAATCGGAGGACTCGAAAAACCAGGAAGCTGGTACCGACCCAACCAAGGAGGCTATCAGCAAACGCATCGAGTTCTTCGAGCAGCAGAGGAACGGCAAACAAAAGCTGGAGGTCTTCAGCATCTATTTACCCAAGGACAAGGACAAGCAGCAGCTCGAGCACAAGTTAAAAGCCAAGGCCAACGAAGCTGGAACTTCAATATTATTAAAGCACGATTCCCACACCCTGACCGTAATCCTGTCATGCGTTTTCATAGCCACCTTCCTGTGGCTGGTCTTTTTCCCCCTGCCCGGATAATCAATATAATCGCCTTTGGCTTGCCAGTAGAGTTAAGGTCGAAGAATTGAGAGATAGAGTCGCTTTAGCGCTTCTCTTTTCACTTTGGTAGTGAGTGTTTGGACTGCTTTTTATTTACTGCTTTCTTAGGCTTATAAATCCCATATTTATGATGCATTATCTATACCCAAAAATGTAAAGCTAAGAAGAAACCCAGGCAACTTTTGAGGCATTTAAATTGAGAGACAACCCAAAGACTTTGAAATTGTAAAGCAGTCAAGTTACACTTTTGGTTGGTTTTAGGGGTAAGCACAATTGAAGATAGGAAAGCTTACTATATCTTAATAGTGAACAAATACAAGAGCTCTTTTTGAGTTTGACAAGTCAACCTGAAGTTCCTTTGAAACAATAATTTCTGTATTTATTTACACTACTTTTGATTCCTTTTATATATAGAGCTAGAACAACTTTATTTATTTTTCTATTTCAGCATCGATAGACATATGTACATTCACAGCTTCGACTTCATGTTATAGTTTAATTTAATCTCATTCATCTTCAAAAGAATGATATATTACATTTTTACTATCATTTACTTGACTAAAAACTTAGTTACCTTTGATGGCCTGCAACTGTGCTTACCTCTGAAAAGTAATTTCTTAAGAAGAGTATTTTTATACTAAACAACCCCAATTAACCACATATTCCTAGTTCAAGCTATATTGAACTCTAAATTGGATTAAGGATCTTTCGACGACATTTTCATTTGCTCGCGAACTGAACTGAAAAACAAAAAATACATTAACAATACGCTTTATTTCATTATATTCATACGACTTAAGTTACAACGAAACTAAACAATTTAAGTTCCCATTTTAACAAAGAAGACAATTGAAAAACCCAAACAAAAGTGAATTATATAACTTATAGTCATAGGTAGATGATACCATATACATAGATATATATAAAAGTTGCTTAAAAACACAAGAAAATGGCAGAGAGAATTGTTACAGTTTGAGGGGCAATGAATTCCAATAGGATGATATTGGAGGAAGTTGATGTTGTATGGTTTTACTTGAAGGCAGGGACACTCTAAATAGTTGTAGAAAAGCGTGAAATAGTTAATAGAAATGAAGAGAAGAAATATTAATAAAAGCCAACCAATGTACCAATTTCAAAAGGAATATTCCAGTCAGTTATGAAATAACTAAACACACAGTTTTTCAATCAAAACCCCAACTCATTTTATATTATTTATCTTTCTAAATGCATTTTTGATGTACAAATAAATGTGTCAAAGAAAATATTGAAAAACAATTGCACAAGATTTAAACAAACATCACTTTTTGTAACAATTTCACACAAGACCTCTTATATGAAAATGAAGAAATCACAAAATAGTGCCTTTGACTGGAGGATCGACTACAGTCCAGTCTGCCTATAACCTACAGCTGCTTGTATCGTATCTACTTACTCTTCTCGCAAGCAATAATTTGTCACTGATACATTTCCATGAACTGAACGCTATTCTCTTCGCTTTTTATTTAAGTTTACTAAATTAAACTTGAATTTGTGCTAACAACATTCCTAACCTAACTTTATTTAACTAACTTAAGGCCCCAAAAATTGTACTTAAACGAAATTAAACGAAAGCTAATCAAAGTTCTCCAAGAAGCACAATCTCAAACTCTCAGAAAAGTAATAAGATAAACATATATATATTTATCTAGCGTCTAAAATCAGAAGTATATATTTTGTCTAACAAAATTATTAAAGTGAAGATGGAAATTGTATTGAGACATCTATATAATCAGTCATTAATTTTTATATGAAACAAATATTTAACAGTCAAACGCATACATATACTATACAGAAAATCACATATAAATGAAATCTCCAGAATGAAGTTTGAAGCCAAAAGAATACAAGTTTGTCCGAATTTTCCATGCATTTACTTCCAAGCCCAAAAAAAATATTCAAATAAACGGAAACTGTTGCATTTAAATTTAAGCACAAACTGTCAACTAAGCGCTATATACATACAAGTGAAATCAATGAGAAAAATATATGGGAATATACCAAAAAGTACGTTTTAATTAAATAATATTTCGCGCAGCTTGGCAGCTACAGTTTGGGAGCAATTGTGGCTGGTAAACAGGGAAATTTCTTCGTAGCCGTGACACATACCACTGATTTCAAAACTGTGCTTTGCTGGGAAATTAAAGTACAAAATTAAAAAATAAATAAAAACGATCAAAAGAGAAAACTATTGAGTTAAACGAGTTTAAAAAAAATGTAAAAAATTTATTTGAATTAAAAATGTCCTGTATTTGGATACAAAAATTACAACAATTGCCTTGAATGCAATTTGAAAATATTGTTTTCACCATTCAAAATATAAATAACTTCAATTTTGCCAAATTAAGAAAAGATAATTACTAAAATGCATTAAGAATATAAAAATAGATAAAACTTTACTCAACTTAAAAGCAATTTTTCTCTTTTGATCTTCCGCTGTAGGGACATTAACCATTGTCTGAACCGAATTCAAAATGAAAATTTAATCTATTTGTAAATCTTATTTTTTTAGAATCTAATTTGCTGTGCTGCCGACGTGCTGGAGGGAAAAGGCGCTGTCCAGGTGGCCATTACAGTGGGTGAACTCTTCCGGCTCCATGGAAATGGTGGCTGTGGCAGTGGAAATAGCAGCGGAGCTGCCACGCCCACCAAATCGCCGACCAGAACGACACGTGCCACAATGTCGCCGACGCCATTGGCTTAGAATTGTAGGACTTGGCCAAAAATGGGTTTCCCAACACACACTCACATCAAATACATGAGAAATGTATGATTTGTTGATATTTCCCCCTTAAAACACAACACACTCATTTTTCTAGGTTTGTAGTTCATTTATGTAAATACACGGATACACTCAAAGAAACCAAAATACAAAGTACACAAAGCAATCGAACACATTTCGATTTAATTGCAATTGCAATCCACACACACACAAGTCACGAATTATTTATGCGATTTTTTTATTATTTGTTTTGTGCTACGAATTTGTTAGAACCTAGATATACTAGATATATGTATTTATGTGTGCTATATAATCGCCAGTTTGTTTATTTGTTATTATGTACTTTCCATTGTCACACCCACACGAGCGAATTAATCGGGCCAAAAATTTCGACTAGCGGTTGATTGCATATTGAATACTGTTTTAAGTATGAATCACATATGAGAGCATCCAAAAATCTAGATTTATTTCGAGCATATACACGGTAACTATTAACAATTATTATGGCATATTTATTATGTAGCTTAGCTGTAGATCTACAATTAACTGTGGTAACAACTTTTCTACCGCTGCGGCGCTGCATCATTTCTACGAATCGAATCGAATTGTATTTAGACCCATAAGTCTATGATTATACAAACCATTATATATACATAAAATAAAAGCTGAGAAATATTGTCATACATCGAGCTATTTGTTTTTTAATCATTTTTTTCATATTTCAGCTACAGTACAGGAAAAAAAATGGCAGGCAACTGTCAACAGCTGTGGCAAAACAACTGAAAGTTTTCCTTCTGTAGTTCCATAATTTGCATAATGCGCCAAGCAAACAATTGACTTTTAGGGGGTGCGAGGGGGTGCTGAGCGCGAGAGGCGGAAGCAAAACTGTTCAAGCGAAAATTAAAAACACTCGACACACATCCGGCAATTCTTTCCAGCAGCTGCTTGCCTTCCTGTGCCACTCATTTTCGGATGGTGAAAAGTGCGGTAGAGGATTCTTAAGGCAGAGGAAACTATTTTATGGAATGTCCAATAATGCATTAAAAAAAAATGTTATTAAAGAATTTAACACACTAAAATAAAGCTGTAAAGGAATACTTTTAACACTTTCAAGAAAAGTTTATTAATAATAAAACTAGCAGCGATTGATATGTTTGACTTTAATTTTATGGTAATGTTTAAATAGTAAAATGAATGAAAATAAAATAGGAATTCCAAAAATATTGTCACAAATCAAAACAATTTATTGATAACATTGAAAATCAGATTTCAACTTGGCCTAAAGAAAAGTGCTTAGACAGTCTGGCCGTAAATATAAATCTGATCGCTACATAATCTCAAATTCTTGTATCTAATCGCTTTATTTAGTGGCTAATAAAACTATTGGTTTTTGATACACTTGCAGAAAGTAACAGATATTATTATATTTTGCTTTTAAATAACATTTAAAATTTTAATGCTTTTTATTTGTATAATTTTACTTTTAACTGAAAAATCATTTTTTAAGCAAACAAATATTTGTAGCTCTATGTTGCTCTTGGTCGTATCATCATAATTGCAGTTTTCAGTGAATCATCAAACCCATTAAAGCTGTACCAGTGTACGCTCCTTCCAAAATAAGTTTCGTGATATGTGCCAGCCAAGTTGCTACATAAAAGAAAACTCTGTATTAATTAGGAACGGAAGAGGGGACAAGATACCCACCTAAGTTGGCAATAACGGTACCACCAGGCTCCTGTAAAATGTTGAGCACAGTGAATTGATTCGTTAAGGTCATTGTCGCGATCTTTGGTGGAAAATTGCATTCCCTCGTGGTATGTGAATGAGTCGCCGGCGGTTCCTGAAAAAGATCCCACCGATTCCAAGGTGTAATTTTTGGCCTCTCCGCCGACCCTGAATTTGTCGTACATAGCGTAACGCAGTTCTCCTTCATAATCCTCCATGAGGATCAGCAGTTCCTGACTGACCGAAGAGGTCAATGCATGCAGCCTGGCCAATCCCACGAAGTATTCACCGTCCGCTCGGCCAAAACCCTTCTCGTACTCATTCCATTCGCGGTAGAAGTCCTCGCTGCCATCCGTTCGCCTTAAGATTATTGTCCATCCTCCGCCCTTAGTCTCCTGATCACATGCAACCTTAAAAGATTTCGCGCTGTACTCGGGCACACGGATCACAGTAACGCCACTTTTCTGCGATTCCTCCAATGCTTCATAACAATTAGCGGGACGGGGACCTGTGTCCGTCTCACAGGAATCCTCTAAAAGATCTGCCTGACGTCCTTGCTCCGCCCTGGGATTAGTATTCAAATACAAGAAGCTATAAACACTTTAAACGCGGTTCAATATTTACTGCACAGCCGCCAACTCCGAGCTTAATGCTGCTAGATTCGTGCATATCGATAGTATAGTACACAATTCGTCATTATTTTTGTTGGATAAAGCCTTTGGTTCACTGGCGGGTTCGGGCGCAGTCTTAGACAAGGAAATGCCCTCCAAAATATTAGCTTGACGTCGTTGCTCCTCTCTATTATACGAATTTGCATCGTTGTAAAAATTAGAAACACTTCAATTTATTATAAGTATTTACCGGATAGCCGCCACTTGTGATCTTATTACTGAAATTTTGTCACAAATTGAAATAAGCGAACATACTTCATTTTTAGTTTGAATGGCGAAAGCATTCGAAATTAATACAGCAAAAAATAAAGCGAACAGCATCTTGACTTGTCTAAAAGTCTTCAGAGACTGAGCCACATTTCTTTCAAAAATGGCCAACATTTCACGGAATTGATTATTTTGCCAAATTCTTATCTTATCTCCTAATCTAATCTATCGTATTTAGAACACCCTTGCAGAAGGTACTATTACTTTGGCTATATGCGTGAATAAAAGAAATAAATGCTTAATTAATTAATATTTAAATGGTATTTATATCTTGCTAAATCGCGGAAAATTTGATTGAACTCCTTCAATTGGTAATAAACAATTTTCTTGTCGCGTGACGTTTTCTTAATTTGCAACCCAGAAAAAAATTTGTAAGTCCCGGAAATTTCATGCCAAAATTTAATTAAGGATGCAGTGGAAGCTCTACAATAATATTTAATTATATTTACAGATATGTTATCCTTTGAGGACACTAGCATTGGGCCGTATCATCAAAATGGCAGTCCTTAATGGTTTTCTAAACTGAGGGTTGTTCCATCGTAAGGGGCCTTGACGATATTTGTCATACCGACCAGCCAAGTTGCTAGACAATATAAAGAATTCGAGTAAAATATAAACAAAATATGGGACTTGATAAACCTACCTGTGAAAACAAGAATCGTACCACCAGGCGCCTTCAAAGTAAACAGCACAGTTTAAATTTTCGGAACGGTCGTTATCGCGGTCTTTGGTGGAAAATGGCATTCCCACGTGATATTTGAGAGCTTCACTGGCGGTGCCATAAAAAGATCCCACTGATTCCAGGGTGTAATTGTTGGCCTCTCCGCCGACCCTGAAATTGTCGAAAATCTCGTAGCGCTCTCCTACTTCGTCCTCTACGATGACCAAAAGTTCCTGGCGAACCAAAGAGGTCAATGCATGCAGCTTGGCCAATCCCACGAAGTATTCACCGTCCACTCGGCCAAACCCCTCTTCATAATCCTTCCATTCGCGGAAGAAGTCCTCGCTGCCATCCGTTCGCCTTAAGATTACAGTCCATCCTCCTCCATGTCTCTCCTGATCGCAGGCCACTTTAAAGGAATTTTTACCGTACAGTGGCACACGGATTTCAGTAACGCCGCTCTCCTGAGACTCCTTTAACGCTTCGTAGCAATTTGCGGGAATGGAAACTGTTTCAGTTTTGCAAGACTTCTCCACAAGATCTGCCTGACGTTCTTGCTCCGCACTGCGATTGGCATTTAAATTTTTAATTATAATTACTTTAAATATGGTTAAATATTTACCGTACAGCAGCCAACTCCGAGGTTAGCTCTGCTAGATTCATGCATAACGATTGCATAGTACAGGATTCGTCATTATTGTTGCTGTTAAGCGCAGTCTTAGACAAGGAAATGCCCTCCAAAACGTTAGCTTGACGTTCTTGTTCCTCGCTATTATTGGAATTTAACTCGTTGTAAAAATTAGATATACCTAAATATATTGAAATTATTAAATATTTACCGGACATCTGCCACTTGTGATAGTAATACGGCAACATTGTCACAAATCGAAAGAAGCGAACATACTTCATTTTTAGTTTGAATGGCAAAACAATTTGAAATTAATAGAACAAAAAATAAAGCGAGCAGCATCTTAACTTGTCAAAAAGTCTTTAGAGACTGAGCAACATTTCTTTAATAAAATGCTAAAATTCCATGGAATAGTTTATGCTGCGAAATTCTTAATCTTATCTATTGTGTTTAGAACACCCTTTCAGAGGGTACTATCATTTTTGCTATTTGGTTGTATGAAAGGAATTGATGTATAAATTATTATAGTATTTACATTATAAATATAAAGTCATTCGTGTTTCATATTCCGATGCATTTCCTGGCTGGCATCTAAACATTACATAGCGTACAACAAAAGTATCCTTAAACCATACCTAATTTTTTGTTATATTTACATATATTTGGTTAATACTAGAAATTTATGTTTTACAGTGTTGTAACTTTTTATAAAGATTCATTAAATTAATATAATTTTGTGCCAGATATGATTGCTCATCTTATAGAAAGAGAGAATTTGGCCAGTTTCGAGTTCGTTGAGTTTATTCATATTATCTAATCGCTTAATTTTAAAGGCAATATAAATCACACTTGCTTAATCTTGGGTAATCTAATTCTTTAACCCAGAATATAATTAATTTAATCAAAGAAATTCTATGCCGATATGTTTAATAAACAATTCACGGGAAGCTTTCGGGGTTCCAAATAAAGCAACAATTTATTTTTTAACAATGCATTTTAAAACAATATAATGCATCTTCAATACCTTTCCAAAACCTAGCCACAATTTTTAGAAATATTTTCGGATTTTTTGAGTTTTACTAAACAAAATATTCTTTCTTCATTTATAGAGGTGTTAATCCAGCAGATCACTAGTTTTCGGCCGTATCATCATAATTGCAGTCGTTAGTGGTTTATAATAGTTATTGGTATTCCATCCTAAAGGTGAGACGTTAGTCTCATCGACATAGAGACCAGCAAAGTTGCTAAATATACAAAATTTATATAAAATGTGCATTAAAAATTAGACTTTAAATACCTACCTAGTGTAGCATTCATTGTACCACCAGGCACCTTTAAATTGTACAGCACAGTTGAAAACCATAGCTTTGTCGTTATCACGGTCCTTGGTGGTAAATTGCATTCCCACGTGATATGTGAGACCGTCACCGGCTGTGCCGTTAAAAGACCCCACCGATTCCAAGGTATAATTGCTGGCCTCTCCGCCGACTTTGAAATTGTCGTACATCTCGTAACGCGTTCCATCGATGTCCTGCACGATGACCAAGAGTTCCTGGCGAGCCGATGAGGTCAATGCATGCAGCTTGGTCAATCCCACGAAGTATTCACCGTCCACCTGACCAAAGCCCTCTTCGTATTCCTTCCATTCGCGGTAGAAGTCCACGCTGCCATCGATTCGCCTTATGATTATAGTCCATCCTCCGTCATAACTCTCCTGATCGCAGGCCACTTTAAAGGGATTCTCACTGTACTCGGGCACACGGATCTCAGTAACGTTGCTCTGCTGAGAGTCTTTCAATGCTTCGTAACAATTTGCTGGAACTGTTTCAGTTTTACAAGACTCCTCCAAAAGATCAGCCTGGCGTTTTTGCTCTGCCCTATATTCGAATATATTAAATTCATTATTTTAGCACATCTTAAATATATTTCGTAAAAATATTTACCGCACTGCAGCCACCTCCGAGCTTAAAACTGCTAGACTGTTGCATATTGAAAGAATAGAACACACTTCGCCATTATTGTTGACGGTTGAATCATTTAAGCCACTTGGGGATTCGGTAGACAAAGCAGAACCCTCAAAAATATTTGGAATAAATAACGCAAATAATACAGCGAGCAGCATCTTAACTTCTATAAAAGAGTAGGAAGACTGAGCAACGTTTCTGCAAAAAATTGCCCTTTAAGTACTATAGTACTTTGGTTCGTATCTAATCGCACGTAATATATGGAATGTTTAGAGACGGATTTTATCTTTTGCCTACAAACATAAATTATAACATAATTTATATAAAAATATGTTCTTGGCTTTAAAATATTATTTAAGAGTACTTATATTTAGTCAGTGAGACGCATTTGCTTAAAACCGTACAATTCTTTTGATTTAATGTTTTTGGTATATAAGCTAAAAGTAGACACAATTCTTTGAGACCTTAAAATCTTTTAAGGTAGATATTGTATTTAAGCTGAAAACAAGAACGAACTTAGAGAAACCGAAATTTGTATGCCCTTGCAGTTCGATAAGGGACCGAGTTTGAATTCAGTCATAAATTAGGAAAGATTTCTTTTATTTAGTTTTTATGGATCATACAAATCAGGAAATTGAATTCAAAATGTATAAAAATGACACTCTACTAATTTTCGACAATTTTAGTGGTCGTAGATAATTGAGTTATTATAAAGTTATAAAAGAGCTTGCCGTTCTACAAAACTTGTTGGTGGTAGCCCAATATGCAAATATTACCATAGACGACGAACATTGGTTTATTTCGATTATAATATCTATGGTTTGAAATTACGCTGGTACGTATTGTGATGTTTTAAATGTCACCTGCATTTGTAAATGTTTCATTCCCGAAGAGCACCATCTCTGGGCCGTATCATCATGATTGCAGTCTTTAATGCATAACTATCGTGTAAAAAGGTGTTCCAGCGTAAGAATCCGAGGCGATATTCATTGTCATAGCGACTTGCCAAGTTGCTAAAATAAAAATAGAAAATTCAAATTAAAAAAAAAAACAGCATCTGGGACTTAATTCATGTACCAACCTATTATAGCAAGCATTGTACCACCAGGCACCCATACCTCCTACAGCACAGTTAAAATCTATAGCCATGTCATTATCACGGTCTTTGGTGGAAAATTGCATTCCCTCGTGATATTTTAGAGCATCACCGGCAGTGCCGGAAAAAGATCCCACTGATTTCAGGGTGTAATTGCTGGCCTCTCCGCCGACTTTAAAATTGTCATACATCTCGTAGCGCTCTCCTTTTTTATCCTCTATGATGACCAAAAGTTCCTGGCGAACCAAAGAGGTCAATGCATGCAGTTTGGCCAATCCCACGAAGTATTCACCATCCAGTTGGCCAAATCCCTCCTCATAGTCTTTCCATTCACGGTCGAAGTCTACGCTGCCATCGAGTCGCCTTAAGATTATTGTCCATCCTCCGCCATGACTCTCCTGGTCGCAGGCCACATTAAAGGGGTTTTCACTATACTCTGGCACATGGATCTCAGTAACTCCGCTCTTTGGAGATTCGTTTTTTGCTTCGTAACAATTTGCAGGAATGGAAACTGTTTCAGTTTTACATGACTCCTCCAAAAGATCTGCCTGACGTTCTTGCTCATCACTAAATTCACATAAAAATAAAGTTATTTTTAACACATTCGGTAAATAGTGATTAAATAATTACCGCACTGCAGCCACCTCCGTGCTTAAAGCTGCCAAATTGGTGCATATCGATAGAATAGAACACACTTCGTCATTATTGTTGGTGATTAATTTCTGTGGTTGCCTTGCGGATTGAAGAGACAGAGCAGAACCCTTCAAAATATTAGCCTGACGCTCTTGCTCCTCGCTATAAATAGAATTTGATAAATGGTTAAAAGTATGTATGTATATAGTATTATATATTAAGAACTTACCGAATAGCCGCCACTTGGGATCTTATTACTGCAATTTTGTCACAAATTGACAAAATAGAACAAACTTCGTTTGCATTTTGGACAGTAAAACAATTTGAAATTAAAAACGAAAAGAAGAATACACCTAGGAGCATCTTGACTTGTATAGAAGAGGTTCAAGACTGGACAACCTTTCTGCAAAAAATTGCTTTTAAATACGATTTTTCTTATCTAATCGCGTATTATATAGACTTCTTAGAAACGGATTTAATCTTTCTTTCATATCGACATAGTAGATTATGATGATTATGATTATAAATCTATAAAACTTTGTAAGTAAAGTAAAGCAAGTAAACGCATTCGCTTAAAAAATATATTTTAGCACATTTAAGATTATTATTTAATTGATATATGTATAGTAAATAAGTTAGAAATTATCTTTCAACGGGAAAATATTTTGTTGGATATGTCGGACCAATACGATTATATACATATGGTAAATATAATTTTAATGAGTTTTTTCATTGTATTCATATTTTAAGTTACTTTTTTATTTTAGTTAAATTTCTCTATATCAAAGTTTTCGATATACATATATTCCTATACCATTTATCTCGCTCCTTGATTATTGTTTAAGACTCATTTCTGTTTTTAAACCTTTTTAGAATTTTTTAAAGTCACTCGTAGTTAGAGAAGAAATTAAATTAATATTATTGTCTTAATTTATGTGTTTAATTTATTTATTCAAAGTGTTTTTTTTTTTTAATTCTGAAAGGTTTACATCTTGATATTCATGAAAATGTAATGACAAATTATTGTTGACATGATATTGATATAATGTCGATTGATAATTATATGTGGAATGTTTTACATTTGAATAGATAAAGTTTATAGTATTCCCTGATTGATTATAATGTTGATTGATATTATATGTGAAATGTTTGCGTGTTTTACATTTGAACAGATAAAGTTTATTGTATTTGCAACGGAGGTGCCGCCTGAGCTGCTAGAGCCGGAGGAGCCTGCTGCATTGGCAGAGCCATCTGCACTGGAGGATCCGGCTGCAATTGCGCACGAGCTGCCTGTTATTCTAGTTGGGCCGGCTGACGTCGCACCGGCTGTGCTGCTGAAGCATCTTGGACAGCATTAGAAGTCTGTTGACGTGGAACCGGCAAAACGTGTCTGCCATAAATGTATAGCGTATTACAACACCAAACCACTTGGTTGCATAGTGGACACCTTGAAATATTCTCCAAGTGCCGCTGGATGCATAGCTCCCCAAAGAGATGGCCGCACTGCAGCGAGACAACGCGATGATCGCCCTCCGCCTCCCACGGCGATAGGCAGATGGAACAGGTGTTCTCTTCTGTGATCTGATTCAGATGTTTTTGTAAATTTTGGCAGCGCTGGCTTAGCTCCAAGATCTGCATCGACATCTCCTGCACACGAGTTAAATTTAGCAGTATGGTGGACAGATGTGACACATTGAGCTCCAGGCTTTTCTGGAGAAGTGCATTGTTTTTGGACATCTCCTGCTGGATTTCCTGGCGTAGTGCATAGTTTTTGGACATCTCCTGCTGGATTTGCTGGCGTAGTGCATCGTTGGTGGACATCTCCTGCTGGATTTGCTGGCGTTGTGCATCGTTTTTGGACATCAGCTGGATCTTCTGCCGCAAGAGCTCACTCTCAGTGGTCATCTCTGCATTCTTCTTCTTGACCACATCCATTTCCCGTTTGAAGTCCGAAATAAGCTGCTTTTTATTTTTACGTTCTTCTTTAAGTTCTTGGATTAGATCGGCGCGTTGCATCTGGTGAATGCTGGGTTTCGTTGTAGCCGACGTTACAGCAGGTTCTAATATTGCTGCTTCAGGATCCATCCTTACTTTTTTTGGATTTATGTCAGACATTTCGAAGACAAATTTTACAATAACTTAGATGCACGCCACGTGGAAAACCAATTGTAAGTGTTGGAAAAACTTAATGTCCAGTAAACTTTCGATATAGCGATAGCATTAAGATATTAAGTGTTGCATTAAAAAGGTACAGAAACATCGATTTTCAAGCACCACAATCGATATCGTGTTAACCATGCCGAATATTGCCATGGCGGCCATTTACCAGATCAGGATCCTTAAAGCTCCTGTACCAGCAGCGAGGCGATGTTGTATCCTAACACCTTTAATCTGGAAATCCTTTTCGATATGGATGCCGAGCACAGCGAAAATCGTCAGAAACTTTCAGCTGTGCCGTCTGGAGAAAAGCCGCTGTCTCCTACAAAAGAATTAATTTCTAAACTTACTAAATATGTATGTTTTATTCTGTACAAATAAAATTTGTAAATGCATACAAACTATATTTTTTCTTTTGTATTTATTATAAATTAAAACTATCCGGCGGCCTTCATGTGCACCTTATCAAAGGCATCCAAAATCATCTGGGCCTATCTTCCGATTTTAACAAATTAGAACAAACTTTGTTTATATTTTGCAAAATAACGCGAGAAGCATCTTGACTTGTCTCAAAGTCTTTAGAGACTAAGCAACTAACAAATGGCCAAAATCACATTGAATTGCTTGTTTTCAATGTGCTTATCTTATCGCCTTTATCATTTCACTTTCTAATTTTTCTAGTGATAAAGTCCAGTAAAAAAGGGGGAACACCGGAATTATTAAAGAACGGAACAGGGAACTATTTTTTGTTAAGGGGAAATATGAGTAATAGTTTAATTTATTTTTTTCCCCAACCGTGGCTTCCTCTTCTTCTGGTTTGGTGTATATTACCATACTTAAGTACTTATAAATAATAAATAAACAAATTACATTAAATATCAATCCATAGTTTATTATTAAGATTATTATTTTATAGATATATAGTAAGTAAGCTACAATAGCAAGGCTACAGGCTGGAGACGAACAAAAATATTAAAATTTAATTTTACGGTTCCTTCTTTTTCTCAGTGACCATCATACACGTGCCAAGCTTCATGTTGTTAGTGTGTTTGAGGTCGGATTAATGTGATAATTATTTTCCCAACAGCAATATGGTTTAAAGTAAAGAGGTCTGAGCAAATATAATGGTCATATCTAATCATTTTATTACATTGGGGGACTTCCTCAGCAAGTGTGTATTTTCATAGCTATACAGCTATGAAATGTTTTAATATCACCAAATATGACGAATTATTTTTATATTTTTAGATAATTATAATTTGGTTAGGAATTAGGTATATATGTATGTATTTTGATGTTTTATAAGTTACTGAATTATTATTGATATTTTAAGGTTACAATATTTGTGCGATATTGTTGGATATATTGGACCAATATATACATAAAGTAAATATCATTTTAATGAGTTTGTTCATTGTATTCTAACTTTAAACAAGTTACTTTTCGAAGTCTGAAGTCTAAAAATCATTTACGGCATATATTGATTTTTTAACTGAAAACAAGAGAGAAAACTAACTCAGGGAAACCGAAATTTGTATGCTCTTGCAGTTTGATAAGGGACCGAATTTGAATTTAGTCATAAATTAGGAAAGCATTTTCTTTTTTTTAGTTTTTATTGGGCTTAGAAATCAGGAAATTGAATTCAAAATGTATAAAAATGACACTCTACTAATTTTCGACAATTTTAGTGGTCGTAGATAATTGAGTTATTATAAAGTTATAAAAGAGCTTGCCGTTCTACAAACTTGTTGGTGGCCCAATATCCAAATATAACCATAGACGACGAATCTTGGTTTATTTCGATTATAATATCTATGGTTTGAAATTACGCTGGTACGTATTGTGATGTTTTAAATGTCACCTGCATTTGTAAATGTGTTATTACGGAAGAGCACCATCTCTGGGTCGTATCATCATGATTGCGGTCTTTAATTGACAACTGGTGTGTACAGGGGATATCCAGCATAAGATGTCATTTCCATAGCGACTTGCCAAGTTGCTAAAAAACGAAAAATAGTAAATTCGAATTAAAAAAAATAACCAAATATGGAATTCGATATACATATGTATGTACGAACCTAGTAAAGCAACCACGGTACCACCAGGCACCCTCACCCCATTCAGCACAGTTAAAATCTATAGCCATGTCATTATCACGGTCTATGGTGGAAAATTGCATTCCGATGTGAATTTCTAGAGCATCACCGGCTGTGCCGGAAAAAGATCCCACTGATTCCAGGGTGTAATTGCTGGCCTCTCCGCCGACTTTGAAATTGTCGTACATTTCGTAACGCGTTCCATCGATGTCCTGCACGATGACCATAAGTTCCTGGCGAGCCGATGAGGTCAATGCATGCAGCTTGGTCAATCCCACGAAGTATTCACCGTCCACCTGACCAAAGCCCTCTTCGTAGTCCTTCCATTCGCGGTAGAAGTCCACGCTGCCATCGATTCGCCTTAAGATTATTGTCCATCCTCCGCCATGACTCTCCTGGTCGCAGGCCACATTAAAGGGGTTTTCACTATACTCTGGCACACGGATCTCAGTAACTCCGCTCTTTGGAGATTCCCTTATTGCTTCGTAACAATTTGCAGGAATGGAAACTGTTTCAGTTTTACATGACTCCTCCAAAAGATCTGCCTGACGTTCTTGCTCATCACTAAATTCACATAAAAATAAAGTTATTTTTAACACATTCGGTAAATAGTGATTAAATAATTACCGCACTGCAGCCACCTCCGTGCTTAAAGCTGCCAAATTGGTGCATATCGATAGAATAGAACACACTTCGTCATTATTGTTGGTGATTAATTTCTGTGGTTGCCTTGCGGATTGAAGAGACAGAGCAGAACCCTTCAAAATATTAGCCTGACGCTCTTGCTCCTCGCTATATATAGAATTTGATAAATGGTTAAAAGTAAATATATAGTATTATATATTAAGAACTTACCGAATAGCCGCAACTTGGGATCTTATTACTGCAATTTTGTCACAAATTGACAAAATAGAACAAACTTCGTTTGCATTTTGGACAGCAAAACAATTTGAAATTAAAAACAAAAAGAATACACTTAGGAGCATCTTGACTTGTATAAAAGAGGTTCAAGACTGGACAACCTTTCTGCAAAAAATTGCTTTTAAATACGATTTTTTCTTATCTAATCGCGTATTATATAGACTTCTAAGAAACTGATTTAATCTTTCTTTCATATCGACATAGTAGATTATGATGATTATGATTATAAATCTATAAAACTTTGTGCTATGCAAGTAAACGGATTCGCTTAAAAAATATATTTTAGGACATTTAAGATTATTATTTAATTGATATATGTATAGTAAATAAGCTAGAAATTATCTTTCAACGGGAAAATATTCTGTTGGATATGTCGGACCAATACGATTATATACATATGGTAAATATAATTTTAATGAGTTTTTTCATTGTATTCATATTTTAAGTTACTTTTTTATTTTAGTTAAATTTCTCTATATCAAAGTTTTCGATATACATATATTCCTATACCATTTATCTCGCTCCTTGATTATTGTTTAAGACTCATTTCTGTTTTTAAACCTTTTTAGAATTTTTTAAAGTCACTCGTACTTAGAGAAGAAATTAAATTAATATTATTGTATTAATTTATGTGTTTAATTTATTTATTCAAAGTGTTTTTTTTTTAATTCTGAAAGGTTTACATCTTGATATTCATGAAAATGTAATGACAAATTATTGTTGACATGATATTGATATAATGTTGATTGATAATTATATGTGGAATGTTTTACATTTGAATAGATAAAGTTTATGGTATTCCCTGATTGATTATAATGTTGATTGATATTATATGTGAAATGTTTGCGTGTTTTACATTTGAACAGATAAAGTTTATTGTATTTGCAACGGAGGTGCCGCCTGAGCTGCTAGAGCCGGAGGAGCCTGCTGCATTGGCAGAGCCATCTGCACTGGAGGATCCGGCTGCAATTGCGCACGAGCTGCCTGTTATTCTAGTTGGGCCGGCTGACGTCGCACCGGCTGTGCTGCTGAAGCATCTTGGACAGCATTAGAAGTCTGTTGACGTGGAACCGGCAAAACGTGTCTGCCATAAATGTATAGCGTATTACAACACCAAACCACTTGGTTGCATAGTGGACACCTTGAAATATTCTCCAAGTGCCGCTGGATGCATAGCTCCCCAAAGAGATGGCCGCACTGCAGCGAGACAACGCGATGATCGCCCTCCGCCTCCCACGGCGATAGGCAGATGGAACAGGTGTTCTCTTCTGTGATCTGATTCAGATGTTTTTGTAAATTTTGGCAGCGCTGGCTTAGCTCCAAGATCTGCATTGACATCTCCTGCACACGAGTTAAATTTTGCAGTATGGTGGACAGATGTGACACATTGAGCTCCAGGCTTTTCTGGAGAAGTGCATTGTTTTTGGACATCTCCTGCTGGATTTCCTGGCGTAGTGCATAGTTTTTGGACATCTCCTGCTGGATTTGCTGGCGTAGTGCATCGTTGGTGGACATCTCCTGCTGGATTTGCTGTCGTTGTGCATCGTTTTTGGACATCAGCTGGATCTTCTGCCGCAAGAGCTCACTCTCAGTGGTCATCTCTGCATTCTTCTTCTTGACCACATCCATTTCCCGTTTGAAGTCCGAAATAAGCTGCTTTTTATTTTTACGTTCTTCTTTAAGTTCTTGGATTAGATCGGCGCGTTGCATCTGGTGAATGCTGGGTTTCGTTGTAGCCGACGTTACAGCAGGTTCTAATATTGCTGCTTTAGGATCCATCCTTACTTTTTTTGGATTTACGTCAGACATTTCGAAGATAAATTTTATAAAAACTTAGATGCACGCCACGTGGCAAACCAATTGTAAGTGTTGGAAAAACTTAATGTCCAGTAAACTTTCGATATAGCGATAGCATTCAGATATTAAGTGTTGCATTAATGTCCAGTAAACTTTCGATATAGCGATAGCATTAAGATATTAAGTGTTGCATTAAAAAGGTACAGAAACATCGATTTTCAAGCACCACAATCGATATCGTGTTAACCATGCCGAATATTGCCATGGCGGCCATTTACCAGATCAGGATCCTTAAAGCTCCTGTACCAGCAGCGAGGCGATGTTGTATCCTAACACCTTTAATCTGGAAATCCTTTTCGATATGGATGCCGAGCACAGCGAAAATCGTCAGAAACTTTCAGCTGTGCCGTCTGGAGAAAAGCCGCTGTCTCCTACAAAAGAATTAATTTCTAAACTTACTAAATATGTATGTTTTATTCTGTACAAATAAAATTTGTAAATGCATACAAACTATATTTTTTCTTTTGTATTTATTATAAATTAAAACTATCCGGCGGCCTCCATGTGCACCTTATCAAAGGCATCCAAAATCATCTGGGCCTATCTTCCGATTTTAACAAATTAGAACAAACTTTGTTTATATTTTGCAAAATAACGCGAGAAGCATCTTGACTTGTCTCAAAGTCTTTAGAGACTAAGCAACATTTCTTTAACAAATGGCCAAAATCACATTGAATTGCTTGTTTTCAATGTGCTTATCTTATCGCCTTTATCATTTCACTTTCTAATTTTTCTAGTGATAAAGTCCAGTAAAAAAGGGGGAACACCGGAATTATTAAAGAACGGAACAGGGGACTATTTTTTGTTAAGAGGAAATATGAGTAATAGTTTAATTTATTTTTTTCCCCAACCGTGGCTTCCCCTTCTTCTGGTTTGGTGTATATTACCATACTTAAGTACTTATAAATAATAAATAAACAAATTACATTAAATATCAATCCATAGTTTATTTTTTGTGAATGGATTTTTAACATGCAAATTATGATAACCTTTTTTTTATATAACCTATTTATGTTCGTTATATTTAAGCAATAATTAAAGTCATTTTTCCAAAAAATCCATTCATTATAATTAAATTATAATTAAATCAAATACGTTAAAGCTAAAAGTTCACAAAAGAATTTTTACCCATTCGTCGGGATAATAAGTAACCTCATCAATTAGTCCAGGCATAGCCTTAGCATCACTTATTACTAATTCACGCCTCTGGCAAAAAACAACGACACAGGACCAAAATATAGAGACAAAACTACAGCCGAAGGACGATTAGATAAATAGAGAGGGACCCAGTCATTTGTCACTGTGAAATTTATTAAAATGATTATCTCGTATCTAGATTTCGCACGGAATGCCTAATTTTTTCCCAGGACGAAACAACACGCGCCTCCTTTTAGCTTTCAGTTTGTACATCGCTTTGTGGTTTTTTTTCTTCTCTGTGGTTTCTTATTAGGGGTACCGAGGCAGTTTTTGCCAATTTGAGTTACTGATAAGGACAACAAAAGTCACCGCCCAAAAAGTGTGTATATACACTTGGAAATAAAAAGTGTTTTTTTATTCCTAATACAAATTATTCAAAACTAATTAAAGTTATTATAAAACACATAATTTAATTAAAATATATAGTTGAAATGTAAAGAATAAATTGAATAAATTCAAAATTTATAAAGATCGTTTTTAAATACAATAAAAAACAATAAATATACAAATTCCATTATTCCATTATTCCATTAATTTTGAAGTGTAGAAATGATCAAAATAAAAATTCAAAAATGTTTTCAATTTATTTGGTTATTGACAATCCTGAAAACTAAATTTTTATGAACGAAAATTTGCTTCCTACTTAAACAAAATATAAATATAAACCTTCGTTAAGTATTGTAAAATATTAAATGATTAAAAAAGATTTTATATTTTTTTTAAACAAATTTCTGCCAGTGCTTTTGGGCGGAATTTTCGGGCCCTTTGGCTGGGGCCATAGTTTAATTGTGACATCGGAACAACTCCCCCCAAACTCCTTCCCATCCCAGAAATCTCACCCTCAAGGGAGGGCAATTAGTTGAACTGCGCCCTGGGGAATTGCGATAATTAAAATGCTTCTGCTGCTGCCGCTACATGCGGAAATATTTTTTAAGGCAACTAATCTGATTGCTCCTACATCAACTCGTGTCAGCTCTGTGTGCTCCTGGAGTCCTTTTGTGTGTAAGCGAAACGGAATCAACATTTGCATTCGATTCGATGGCAAAAAGCACTTTAATTTATTTACCCCCATTCGAAAGTCATTTCATTCTAATCCTATTAATTCAAATTCAAACAGTTTTACGCCATCAAATAGAATTGGTTTTCGAAGAGAGGCGGTGGAGTGTTTGGCTGTTCATTTTGTTGGCGTAGAAAAATTGAATTGCATTGTCTTACGCCCAGAAAATATTTTGGCTTAGCAAAAAGGATTGCGAATGAAATTTTTTCTTCACAAAGCACTGTCCCTTGGACAAGGACACTAACTCTAGGGCGAACGCAGCCACCTGGTGGAATCAAAATCGAAAAAGCCAAACCAGAAAATCCAATCACAGCGACAGCTTCTTCGGATTGACTTTTTAGTGTTTGATTTCAATTAATAGGACTCGCATTCATGGTTCTTGGGTGGATTACAATAACTGAAGAGAGATTGAGCTTATTTAATATAACAAAATCATTAAAAAATCAAAGTGAAAATCAATTTTATAATAATAATATTCATTTTCCAACATTTATATTTAATTTTAAACATCCTTATCGTTTTCTGTGTGAATAATATATATATTATGCCTCTAAAAACAGACTCCCCTTTATTTTCATACAATCTGAATATGTGAGTATTTTAATTTAATTTTGGGCCCCTGGCCAAGGCCTCATTTAAATGCATTTCAACCAAGTGAAACTTCGCCGCCAACATCATAATAAAGATGAATTTTTGTAGATTGTGTATTTTTCCAGTTCGTGTAGCAATTTCTTGCCAAAATTTGTTTGCCCATAGTTCTCCCACCGAGTTGATTTTTCGGCTTTTATTATGCCTTAGGCACAGTGTAGGCGAAATTTATATAATGAAAGAAAACTTGGTATATAAAAGTGCGTATATACATAGCAGCTCTTTAAGATTTCTTTTTTTCTTTTTATTCTTTGTGTTTTTTTGGGGCCAGGAGGATGCCATTAAATATGCAGCAGACGATCCTAAAACACGTATCATCCTCTGATGCTGCCGCAGCTTCGCACTTTCGTTGCGCTAAATGAGTTTCAGCTGCAAAATTAAAAACTTTATCAGCAGCACAAGGAGGCCTTAGGTATGTGTGTGTGAGTGAGTGTGAGTGTGTGTGGTGTGTTGGAGAAAAAAAACTTGAAACTTTTTCATGAAGTTAAAGCAAGGTAAAATCAAATTATTGTGGTTGCTCGCAGGCTGGCAAAAGGATTACGCTATGGTGGAGCCGTACCACTGCCTCACCCCATTTTCCACACCCAACCTCATCCCCCTCCCCCCACCACCCCATTTTCCACCTGTAATCCAACCTGCCGGCATTGCATTTTCGGTTTGGAGCAGCCAGACAGAGAGACGCCGACTCCAGAGCCAGACAGTTAGACTCGCCTGGCTGCCTGTTCACATGAAGTTGGCGCATTCTAATTGAATTTTCACTTTTTTCCCCAGGATTTCCCGCTTTCCCTCGCTCACCTGTGCGACTACGTGACGATGGCCTGGCACAGAAATTGAAATAATTATTTTTAATCTTAAGTACGACTTGCGCGTAATGAGATTTGGATTATCGCGGCACCCTTTTTTTTTAAACCAACTCCCCTGGCAGACACATGATTACTATGAGGCGCATAAAAAATGTATGAAAATTGTTACATGGGGCAAGAAATTATCACAAAAGAATTTATTTTATATTTTTTGGGATTAAATTATGAACACTGGGATTTTGTTCTGATCAGTTTAAGCTTTAAGCAACTTAAATGTGAATGTGAAATGTGATTAATTGATTAATAAATGAATTGATTAAGAATTATGTAAAAGAAAAGGGATTATTCCTGTTTGAAATTTAACAGAAATTAAATAAAAGCAGTAATTAAGAAGTATATAAACAAAATACAAACAAATACATTTCCATACCAATATTAAAATATTTATTTTTCAAAATATGTTTAAATTTATAAATTACTTTACTCATAGCTTATTCTTTTCCTATTTAAGTTCTGGAATTTATTTTTCTTAGCTGATTTTTTAATAATTCATATTTGCCTGATCATGCAAGGCTTGCACCCTGGGAGTGCTGGTCTTGATATTAAAACTGTCTCTTTTCAAAATCAAAGATGATGATGAGACTGAACTCAGAGAAGTGTTGCTGTCATCGCTACTAAGCCCTCCTTCGACAAATTCAAGCAATTTTAATGCCTTTTCCAATCGATGACGATCTTGCCTATTGATGGTTAGTGTAAACAAGTCGCTAGTCGCGCTTTTTGTGGATTCTGAATTCGATTCCATTTCGGATACTTCTTCTTGTTCGTAACAATTGTAGGCTTCCAAAGACTCTAAAGTCGATCCCATTCCCGATTCTTTTAAACCGCTTTCGTTTAAATAATTTTCGTTTCTATTTTGATTTTTTCCAATGTTGGCAGCTGCTGATAAAGCCGATTTTACACGATAAATCTCACTTATTCTCAAATCCAGATAGCTTCTTTTTGCTTGGGGATAATCCATGATTTTGACACTTTTTCTAATATTCCCTTCCGCCATAATCAAGGGAATTTCCGTTTTCGTTTCAATATTATTTTACTTCCGATTTTGATTTTGTAAGACATAAATCAGTAACCGAAAACTGAAACTCAATTCGTCTTTTGATTTCCATGACGTGGCCTACGTTGCTGCATAAATTGCCGGCAGGCTGGGAAAACTTTTTCCTCGATCTTCTTTTAGCCTGGCAAATATTGCATTTTCATTAAGTTAAAGTTTGCTTTTTAGTTTAATTTTTTCTTACCCTTTGCGGCTTCCGTCTCTCTCCGTTTACTTAAAAACTTTTTGCGGCAAGTTTTTCGGTTCAAACTTTGCATGTGTCTGTCTATCAGTCTCTGCCTATCTGTCAAAGTGTGTGTGCAGGGGTGTGTGTGGGGTGTGTGTAGGGATGATGTGGCTGTGGGTGTTGCGTATGCGAGGTGTGTGTGCGTGGGTGCCAGCGCGTGTAATAATCATGTGCGCAGTCAAAGCAAAATGACGATAGCATTGACGCTCTGGCCAAAAACTTTTGACGGGCCAAGTTGCTTCAGGCCAAGTTGCCAGCTGCCAGTTGCAGAGGACCGCCTTTTCCCAGACAATTTCCCCTCAATCTAAAGCGGATTTCTCAATAGCAAATAAGCTTAAGTTAGTTGGGCTGATTAACACAAGTGCTTAAGCTAAGTAGTCTCTTGAGAAAGTTATGACTGAAAATAGATCAGTTTAATTTGTAATTAAAAGAGAGAATATAAATTACTGGAAACTATAAAATAAAATAAATTATCATTTTTTGTTGTTTATTGAATAAATTTGGTACTATATATAAAATATTAATACGACCACAGAGAGTACCGTCATCTTTCTAAACAGCTCTTATCAATCCCAGACGAAGCCAGATGCCTCTTGGAAAGCCTTTGAATAAATCGGAAATCAGTTCATCAGAGACTTTCCTCTACCGCGGTCGTACACTCTCTCCCAGGTTAAAGATGCACAGCATCGGAAGTTATCTCCTTTGGGCGTTGGCTGCCGTTCCTCTATGGAAGGGATCCTTCGCGGCGAACCTTCGGTCCGAAGAAGATGCTAAGCTAAAAGCAGATCTTCAGGATGTGAAGGCCAAGGGTGAAGCCCAACAACAAGCGATGTCGGAGGAGCTCCAAGCTAAGATGGAGAGAAGTCTGTTTGCCTTACTGCCAAGGCTTGATCCTCAACTTCAGGCGATAATCAACAAAATGGGATTTCAAAATCAACAAACACCCAATTTGGGAAGCCCAGTTATAGATAGGAATACTATTCCATCGGGCTTCGAGCGATTCGGTACTAGGTACTTTCGAATTTTAAATGAAACCGAGACTTGGGTTAATGCTAACAGAAGGTGTCATGAAATGGGAGGCCACTTAGCTTCCTTTCAAAATATGGAAGAACTCACAGCTGTTTCAGCAAATCTTGTGGATTCATTGGACATTAATTGGCTGGGAATAAATGATCGGGAAACTGAAGGCCACTACGTATCGGTGGCCTCCGACAAGCCAGTTAAATTTTTAACGTGGAGGCTAGGACAACCAAATGACAATGGTCACTCGGAGAACTGCGTCGGTTTGTTCAATGGCAAAATGTGGGACGAAGACTGTTCACATAAACACAATTTTATTTGCCAGTCAGACAATGAAATTTAGGAAAATATTTTTAAATCAATTTGTATTTTAAAATAATAATACCTTTGACATTAGAGCATGAACTTTTGGAAAAATTAAATAAAAACTATGAGGATATAAATACATATTTTTCTTAACAACTTGCGTCTTTGATTAGATTTTAAACTTGAATATTCTTTTTATAAAAATCGAAAAATGTGAAACCTTTTCTAGCAGGTGGAAATTTTTTTTGTCATATACATATGCTACTTAAGTACTCTTTTTTGGGAAATATTTATGTTTATAACTGCATTCAGAATGCGAACATCTTTATAAATAGCTCTTATCAATCCCAACATAAACCAGCTGCCTCTTGGGAGGCCATCAAATGATTTCGTAAATTCGTTGATAAGAGACTTTCACCTTCGACCCAGAAAGATAACTCTAAGCGACATCTTCATTTTTATTATTTTATTAATTTATAAATTTAAAACACAGTTTCGGCTTTGCCAGAGTTCCGAAAATCAAGTTAACAAAAATATTAATTTTCTGACTCCGTGATTTCATAAGAATAATAAAACAAAAGGCACAAGAATTTTATAAACTCAAACTCAAAACCATTTTCACACTTGGCCGATCGATGACAATAAACGAAATTGAACAATTCTTTCTATCACCGCACTTTCACACTTCGTTTTTTATATGGATTTTTTGTGTCAAAATGAAAATGAATAAAATATTAGGTGGCTAACGGGAGGCAGACAGAGTGGGTAGGAATTTTGTCATTGTCCTTTTTTTTTTTAATAAACTTTGGCAAGTTCATCAAAAATCTTTTGGTTTATCAATGCGGCAATAGTGCCCATAAAAAGGAATTGCATTTTTTATACATTAATAGTTGGTCGAATTGCGTTTTCGCACAAAAAATATTTTCTATTGTGCGTTTTGGCTTTGATTGCTTTCGGGTTCAGGTTGACTTTGGGTCCTTTGTCTTTTTTCGTTTTCAATATTTTATTGGCGGCTTGAAAAAATAAATTAAATGGAATATTAATGTTAACGAAAATGTTATTGTAAACGCATTTTGAGTAGAGATTTTTGTCCTTTCTAGGGATTCGGTTTTACTGGAATATATAAAATGAAAAGTTGCTGGATTTTTACTCAAAGGGAATGATTAACAGGTTAATGATAGCTTAAATTAATCTATATATTGTTCATATCTCTCTCTAAATTGTTTCATATAGGTTTTTGTACTCGTTCTGGCAACGGAATCCAACATCGTTGACCCAAATATGATTACAGGTCCTTGAGCACTCAACAACTTGTTGGGTCATCCCTTCTGCCCAATGGTCAGAAGTGTTTCTGGTCCGGTTTTTCACCGGGCAATGGACACTGGACTTGGCACTGGCCAGCTGGTAGCTGCTCTCGAGTCCCACTAAGCACATCATTATGCTGGCTCAACTTTCCGATCATTTTTAATTACCCGCCCATCCTGGCGCTTCCTCCACTTCTTTTTGTTCGCCATTAATTCCTTTAATGGAATGCTGCATTAATAAAAAATACGTTATGAGCGCATAATAGAAATAAAAGCTAATGTAATTACATGCCGCACTTGCTTCGCCTTGTTGCAGTGCGAGAGGTAGTACGAGAATTTCCGCCTCTTTCATTCTGCAAGCGAAAATACTAAAAATTTAATTCCACAGTTAGAGCCAGTTGAGCGGCAAAAGGTGAGGAGGATTGGGTATTTGGGAATTAAGAAAGGGTTTAGTTTTAATGCGGATTTTTAAAATATTTAACAATGCAGGAAACAGCAGCTGGTTTTAAGTACAAGTCAGGCTTTTTTTTTATGAACTCAGCTGTAATAAATTCTATTGTTTTATTAGGAACAAACTTAATTATTTTCAGAAGCCTAAATGAAAATGTATTCTTGAGAAGTCAAGAACTATTAACAAGAAGGCATGTGTTATTTCAATGAATTAACGCATATAACCAATGAAAGTTCTACTCTTTTAAATAAATTTATTATTCTTAAAATCTTAATGATCATATTTGTGTGAATAATTTAAAATAGTTTTTAGTTCTTAATTTATTAAATTAATTAACCCTATAAAAATATTGAATGAATAGTAATTTTGTATTTAAATCATTCTTAGCGTACAGGGTATAAACTGCAGAGGAGTTTTCTCTAAAATTTTGCATTTCTTGCCCTCGCTTTTCCTTATATTTCTTTATATATTTTTGTATTTGTTTTTCTTTTTCAACGACTTGCAGTTGTTGTCGACTGTTGGGTTCTTAAAAGCTTTGCATTAACTATTAAACGCAACTTGAATCGCATAACGATGCTGGGCACTGAAAGAGGGTGAATTCAGGAGGGGTCCTGCTGGGGGAAATGCAAACAAATAGAAAATTGGTGTCAGCAAAAGTGGCCGGCGGCATTTAAAAGGGGGTAACAGGGAACTGGGGGGGAAACCCCCCAACAATTCCAGTCAAATTATGGCTAAGGGCGGAAAAACTTCCACGCTTATTGTTAGCTGATTTGCGCCAATAAATTTGAAGCCAACCAATGGCAGGTAAACAAATATTTACATTCGAATAATACAGAGTGAATAATAAATTGAATAATTAATTAAATTCTATATAAAATATATCGAAAGGAGTAATGATTTTGTGTCTGTTTAATGTTAGTAATCCAGAAAAAAACTTAAGTTTACAGTGATTATATGAACTAGGCTTAAATTGGGAATTATATTTGAAAATAAAAATTTTCAAAAATTAATTTAATTTCATTAATTATTTATTTTATAGTTTATTGAGCTAATAATTTACTTTAGTAATAAAGAATTATTATTAAAAGAAAGAATGGCTTACATACAAAACACAAATTTATTTCTTTAAAAAATCAGGACAAATTTTAGATTTCTTATTTTTCCAAGTGCACCGAAACTCGTAGGTTTTCCACTAAATAAATTTTTATTTATTCTACTGCTGCCACGCTTACTCTCTCTGCCCGTTTCCCCCTTGTTCATGGGCGGAGCACGCGAGGTGTGCTAAAAAATTCATAGAGCATTGGGGAGGGGAAGGAAAGCTGGTTTCCCTAGCAAAGCGAGTGAGGGGGGAACGTGGAAACGGGTGATGCTGTGCAGCTGAAAATTCCTGGGCCAAAGGAGTTGAGAGTTTGAAGCTGTTAGCCTGACAGGTTGCAATGCTATAAAATGCAATCAGCTGCAAAGAAAATAGGTTTTGCTTCACCAAACAGACACTGAGGGATCGAGGGGTTGGACCAACTGGGCAGGAGGGCAGGAGCAGGGAGTGGGAAAATGCTGGAGGAAAATGGGTAAAGCGGAGCATAACGATACAGGAGCACGGCTGCCACTGCTAGTGGATGGCATAAATTAAAGCGCAACATGAACAAACAGACGCAGGGCATATTTACCAACACAAACACACACATACTGCAGAGGCGGAAAATGCACTGAGGCTGTGGAAATTCGTGAGGAAAAGCGGAGTAGCGTCAAGTTTATACAGACAAACAGATTGTGGGCTGACTGCGGACATTCAGTGGAATTGCCACAGAAGAAGACAAGACACGATGAGAATGCTTCAAAGCCCGTCGAGTTCTACCCTTTCCCTCTTAACCCATCTCCCCGTCTCTCTTCTAATAGGTTCCTCCTTCTCTTTCTGGCTCGCGGCTGGTTTGAGCTTAATTGCTGGCTGTCGCTTAGCTAGACAAATGCAAATTGGCCAAGCGAAATGTTAGACATCACATAATTACAACCAACTAACAGCAGCTGGAACTCCTTTTTCGGACTAAATTCAATTAAATTCAAAAGGTTAGGATTTCCTTGAAGTGGCGGTTTAAGTATGATTTGTGCCATTTACAAACAATAGCAACTAACTTGCAAGTATTCTTTTTTTTTTGAACTAAATACCATATCTAAAAATATAATTTTTCTTTTTATATCTTTATTGGTTATTAAAACTTTAGTTCAACAAGAATAATCAATTTTTGTTTGATTTTAATAAAATATAATACTTCCTAAAACTTTTCTTAATATCCCCTGTTCATCTTTTCATTTTCCTTGACTCCCTCAGCATCTTCACCCATTTCGACTCAATCAATCGATGAAGTAATTTATAAGTAATCTATGGTTAACCTAAAATCTCGCTGGTTGTATTCTACAAAAGGCAGCCACAGTTATTCAATTTTAGCTCTACCAGTGGCTTTGATGGACACAAAAATTGCGAGGGGGAGAAAGTTAGTAAGCCAAAGCAAAGCCACTATCCAAACCCCTCAACCACCCATCCTCCAAATGCCGTTGCAATGCGAATTTGAATTGCAATCGCGAATGGCCGCGTGCTGGAAATTAAATAAAACACTCGCAACGAAGGGATGTTAGGATGAGGGTATCCGCAGATACAAACTTTGTCATAGGGAAAAGTTTTTCGCTGCACACTGAACCAAAATGAAAACGTAGCCGAGCGTGATGAGCCACGGCAGGATGCAAAAGGAGAAAGGGGGCCTGAGGGGGCTAAGAGGAAATGGGTACCAGGATGTCCTGACATCGGCACCCCGACACAATCACCAAACAAAATACATCACATAAAGTCGAGGCGGAGACGCCCAGCTAAATATAGCTCCAGCTACAGCTCCATATAATTGCGTCTGACCGAAAGTAATCTATGCCACAATGTAAACAGCGGTCGGTCTAGTATAGCTGCAAACATGATAAATCATCTCGCTGCCACTCATTTGTGCATTGCACTTTCATATTTGATTTATTTTTGGGGCGGGCCCGAAAACCATCAGCAACTGTCGAATCAATTGCATTTTTCGGTTAGCAGCTGTATGCGATTTTTGATGGAACACCGCAGAGAGCAACCACTTAGACCTGTTATTAGCCATCATAATTCTTGTGTAGACAACGGAGCAGCTGCCACTTTTGGGTCCTCGAAAGCGGACAAGCAGGACGGACAGGACATCTATCAATTTGCTCCTGCCGACCCACACATATTTCGCATCCTTCTTCTTTTTTTTTTCTTTCTTTTCATCCTGTGCCATTCTACCACTCACTTCTGAACGAGGGCCTGCATAAGAAATTTAAATAATTTGCTGAGAAAAAAAAGTGCGAATGGAATGTTAGGATATAGAGGTGCATATCGGAGATACTGTGTAGTGGAAGAAACTGAAAATATAGGAAATTAAAGTCAAGGAAATATTCTCAAATGAAACATAGTTCAGATTGAATAATTAATAATTAAAATCAGAAAGAAATTTAAAAAATAAAAAAGGAATACATTTAAAGCTCTTCGTTTTAGTTAGATCTCTTTATAGAGGCTGATTCATAAAATATATTATAATACCATCAACAAATCGTATTTTTAATATTTGTTTACTTTCCTAACTACCAACTAACCTACCCCGTCTTGTACAAACTTCAAGGGGTAACCGAAGGAGAGAAAGAAATCACATCAACACGTTGATAGGTGGGCAGGACGAAGGATGAAGTTGCGGCCATTTATCAGAGTCATGGGCCCATAAATAAAACAAATAATACGAAAATATGCAAAATAAAGAAAATAAAAAAATATTGAAGAACAGCGAGAGCAACAATAACGACAAAGGGGGAAAAATGGACGCAGGATACATTTGGTCTAATAGATGGACTGAATGAAATGGTCCTGAGCCCCTAGGCTATATCTATATGGTATATGGGATAGCCCCCACTTAAGAGCACCCCCTTCTTCTATGTGTGTGTATGTGGATAGCGTTAAACAAATGGCCGATGACCCATAATAAAAATTATTATGAATGAAACAAGAAAAAGGAGCAAAAACCCATTGGGCCTCAGTCCGGCCTTCCCCCTTCTCCTTTGGTGGCACTCGTTCCACCCAATAAATTGGGATGCGTGGAGTGTAAAGGGTATGCCAGAGAGTACCCAGCACCCTTTGGGACCCCAAGGGGGATGCCCGTGCCATGGCCTGAATGCGATGCCATCGCTATGTCCGCCTCGGAATTATATTTGGGCCCTGTGCCAGGGCACGTGCATCAAAAAAATGGAAACTGCTCTACAATGTAACCTGTCGGCCTTCGCTCGAACTCTCTTTTCCTCTTTTGCTTGCTTCCTTTTTTTTTGAGTGTGCGCGTGCATGGAGTATTTGAGTTTTTCGTAGTATACTTTGTTGCGTCTCAGGGGAATTACTGTTGTAAAATAAAATATATTAAAAATATTAAGATTTTTATAAATATTTGTAAGAATAAGATATGTAGAGGTCCCACAAAAATATATTATAAATATATTAAAGAGTAAGTATAATGTGTGTGTTTAAAAGCAAATAATTATAGTTTTACTACTCAGGCTTTATTAAATATGCCACAAAATTAATAATTAATAAAATATATTTTTAACCCTTAAAAATAGTAGTATGTAATTTCATATTACATTTAATGAGAATTTTTAAATTTAAACTCTTAGTTTTTGCATGCCCTATAAAGCAGATTATAGCGCACTGTTTTGGGACAAAAGGGACACAGCTTGATCCTGCCGCTGGACTCTTGCTAAGTGTAAAATATGAAAAATATACAAGGGACACAACAAAAAAAACATCACAGGGAAAAAGTAAAAGAGAAAATTCCCTCTAAACACATTTCGCACGCTTCATTGTGCCTCTCCCTGCCCCTCTGCCACCCCCCGGAATCAGTGTGTGTGTGTGGGACAGACGAATGCAAATGGAGAGTGTGAGTAAATAAATAATAGAAATATTTCCCTCTCAGCTATTTTGCATATTGTCCATGGCCAGTTCGGTACAGTTAAGAGGACGGCGGGGCGGGAAGCCGTTGAACCGCTTTCGGGATATGTGAAGTGAAATGTTGTGCGGCATTGTTTACTCTTCTTTCCGAGTACTTGGACTGTAAGTGAAAATAAATACATAAATATAACGAAAAAATACATAAATACAATATATATATATATTTGTATCCTGTGCAAAATCCATTAGCCGCCGAGTCTCAAGAGCCATGATAAGGGGCGGAGAAACCTAATAGCCTCGCCTCGACGTGTTGTCCCTTTCAATTATATGAGAGGCTGCCACCCCTGGACCCCTAGAGCCCAGAGCTCCCTACCAAAAAAAAAAACCTCGTCCCCCTGCAAACCTCCTCAAGGACTCTGCGGTTGTTTCTTATATTTTTTTTCCAGCCTTGTTGCTGGCTACTCGAGAGAATTTTTCAATTTTACACGTTGCCCCAAAGAAAAAGGCGTTTCCACAATAGCAACTGAGAGAATCGAAGCCAGCTCATTGTTATTGTTCGTGGGAGTTGGCTAAGAATTGGGGAAAATGCACTTGAACCAAAATTTGGTGACTTGCAATGAATATGAAATTATCCTTAAAGAAATTGTATAAAATAATTAGTTTTAAATACAAATCTTAGATCATAATGTCTAAGCTATTTACCATTGAAAGTATGCAAATTTGAATTTAGAATTTTTCTAGCAGTGCACAAGGTGCGGGTTTCCCGTGGGTGGCAAGGACCCGCCAAAGTAGTAGCCAGCCAACCGAGGGGGGAACCGGTATCCAATTCTCATCTATTTGCCTCGTGAAATTTATTGGCAACAGTATAATGCGAGGCACGTTCATTTGATTACATTAAAACGAAAGTGGCTAAAAAGGTTGGACCACAAAGCGGGGAGAGGGGAGAGACATAGAAAGAGCGGCGACTAGGCGGAAATTTTTAAATAAATAAATAATAAACGCAGAGCGAATGGTAGTGGGTGCGGCTATTCCACTGCTTATTATGCGGTAGATAATGTTGATACCTTGAATGGGGGGATTTCCCCAATGTCCTACAAAGGGGAAAAAGTTATTGCAATATTCGAAAGAACGGTGGTATTTTGCCTCAAAGGATTTTATATTAAAATAATATATAAAAAACTAGTTATATTGGTTTTATTTATTTTAAAATATGTATATAATTGGCATTTTTCGTTTCACCGTCTCTTAACAGAATCCTTAAAAACTAGCTTCGTTTGAAGGCACTAAGTCTTTTGTTTTAGTCGTAAGAACGTAAAGAAAGAGTGGGAAATGGCTTAGAATGAGGCAATTCATCTCACTCTTTCCCTCTTTTTCCTCTCGCCTACAAGCTGTAGTTCAAATTGTGGCCGCTTGATGGCGATTTCGTTATTGTGATCCTGTTGTTTTACCAGTAAATGTATTTTCTTGATCAGCATAAAGAAACTCATAATAATAAAATAATATACTAATTCTACTTCGCGACAAATTTAAAAAAAGAAATATAAAAAATAATAAATATACAAAACACATAAAACCCAACCCCCTTCTTAAATCTATTTCTTCATACCTTCAAGTAGCCTTGATCAAATATTAAAATTAGCTACAAAATAAATACTACTAATTACAACTATTATATTTGATCTGACTAGTTTATATACATATATGTTTGATTGGCCAGATTTAAAAGCTATTTCGTCATTGTAAACAAATAAATTAAATCAGTTTGTATAAAATACCACAACTATTCACATTTTGGTTCATTGAACCATTTAAATCAACATTTAAACAACCATTTGGTAGGCCAAACATGAATTTCCAAGCCCATCACGCCGATAATTACTATGTTTAGGGCTTAGCCTAATAAAGCGACAATTTAAAAGGATATATTTATATTTAATTTGATATATATATAAATTTATGTATTTATTTCAGCAAAAAACTCGGTGTATCAAATCAAGCACTCGAGTTAATTGCATTTAAATTTAATTAGCAGTAAATGTTTACAAATTTTGCGGCATTATAGAGGGTAATCAACGGTGGTCATGGGTTAGGGAATGGAAGAGAATTAAACATTAAAAGTGGGCAGGGAAAGGACATATGTATATCCATGTATATATAAATATATATATAATTCACCTAATTTGTATTACGTTAAATGCTTTGTTTTCACTTTATTTTATTTATGGCTGAACCGGTAACCGCAAATGGGATCTATATTAATTTGTATATAACTGTGGAGTAGAAATCGGAGAAAAAGTATATATTTTCTGATATTAATTATTGATAAAATATAATTTTTATTTTCCTTAGTATATAATGAAATAATTTTGTGTTAGTTATTTTTTATAAATATCACGGAAAGTGCTAAAAAATAATTTTATTTAGTTTTGTAATTGCCTGAAAAGGAGTCAAAACTTCGGTTTATTTTAGTTTTTAACTTTTAATTTTAGTTTTTTCTCTTTTTGTTTCATCTGCATTGGCTGTTAGTTCATTCGTATAAATGCTGATTTATTATGGCCCACATTTCGAGCCGCCATTAAAGTTATTAAACAAAGTGCATAAATTAACAACTATAAGGGAAAGGGGTAAATGTGAAACAACATTCGGATCAATTTACATGGCTCGTCTTTGCATAAATAATAAATAAATTATTTCGCTGGCTCATTACAATAGCAGCAGTGCAACTAAAAAAAAAATAAAGCACACGAGGAGTTAATTTATCTATGGAATGGACTCGACCGGGCTATAAAATGCAAACGAGTGGTAAATTTAATAAATTCATTATCAGCTCATTAACAGCGGACACACGGGGCGTATGCGCAACTAGCAATTTGCAATTAAAGTGAGACAACAAAATATTCGGACACCGAAATGAAAAATGCCCAAAAAGTCTTTAAGCCGATAAGTTTAGTATAGTTTTTTTTTTCCTTTTTTCACTTAACTTTCGTAGAGCCAAAAGTCCTTGGGCGTTGCTTTGAGGCGCAGATTGTTAATTGCAAAATAATACACACAGGCAAGGCCCAGGCCTTTCATCAATGCCTGCCGAAGGACACGCACTAACACACTGCTCCATGTGTGTGTGGAACAAAGGAAGTGCCAAAGTAAGGCGTAACTACAAGGAGCGCATGTTTCGGTTAATTAGTAAACATCCCAAAAAAAAAATAAGAAAATAGTGCAGAACAGATGCGAAGGCAGCAGCAGAAGGGCAAACGAACAAGCATAAAATAGTAAAAGGGGGTAACAAACAGGAACAGGAAGTGAAATTTACTGTGAAAAGGAATAGAAGCGGAAGTGACCATTATACTTGAATTGGTTATAATACAAACATTGAATCATATCTCATTAATAAGCATATATTTCTACTAGATGAACATATATAAAACAAAAATATATATATATTAATATATTTAATTATGAACTACATATCTCGCAATTTATAAATAATAATTAACTAATAAATAAATAACAATATTATCATCTTTATTTTTCTCCATTTTCCTAACAACTTTCCATCTAATGGGTATTGGCCAGGAATTACAAACACTGTTGGCCAAGTAAAATGTAACATCGGCAGGTGGTTTGGGGGCAGCAGAGAGTGTTGAGCCTGAACTGTGCTTAAAGTGCTATTGTATGTGCCAGGGGGGTTTCATCTCTCCGCTTCTGCCACCTTGGTTTCCATCCTACTCGCCGGACACTGTAGTCAATGCTTAATTTGTTGGTGTAGCCAGGACCTCTCCATTCCTTTCACAGGACCTGCAGGCAATTGAATAACATGCCTGTGAGTGTGTAAGCCCATGAGGCATTTTATTAAAGCATTAAGGCTTGTATTTTATGCCAGCCATTTGTGTCTTTATGGGCGGATACAGAGGCAGGGGCAGAGGATCCGAACAGCTTCATCTACAATAATATTGAAATAGTTGTGTTCAGGAAATTGTTGAGAAAAATGTTTCCTTTGATAGTTTGGTGCAAAATATAGGATTTTTTGTTGAGTGAATATAGTGAACAATGAAAGATCAGTTTCATATATGTACATAAAAAATTTTTAAATGTAAAAGTGGTTGAAAATATATAATTTCATAGATTTGATAGCCTTGTTACTGCACACGAAGAGTTCGTAGCATCTCGCCCAAGAGTCATCTGTTACCAAAGTACTGGCCAATGCACTTACGAACCAAACTTTCTTTCCAACGAGTATTAAGCAAATATCTGTACAAGTATATAGTATACGTATGCTGAGATGTAACAAACGTGTCCTGGTGTGTGTTTATGTGCTTATATGTAAGTGAATGTCTGCATAAATTGCATCCAACGTGGCGTATACACAACGAACACCACAAAACTCACACATATGTAGGAATATTTCTCGCCTTATGAATTCGTATTTCATATATGCAATTTTTTTCATTCCACAAGGACAGACCGACGGTCCGATGGACGACAGGAGGCGGCGAGAAGGATGTTGTTGCCGTTTTGCAAAATGCAACACACCAATGCATAAAAATGCCATAATTCAGAATGCAAATATATTCTTTTAGCTTTTTTGATAAATGACAACGCGGTGTGCGCTGCGCTGATGAAAATGCTGTAAAGATGGTGGCTACAGCAGTGCCTCGGTGGCTCGTCCTTCGTCCTTTGCTTGAATAGAAGCGAAGCGAAGCGCGTGAGCAATATGAAGCGTGCTGAGGCTACTATGGCCACTACTACACAACTATTCTCATTTTCACAGCACAGAGAAAAAATGTAGCTGGAATGTTAAAATGTTATTAAATAATAGGGAACTTTATTAAACAAAAAAAACTATAAATAAAATCCTAGAGCACTTTCAAGGGAAGCTATGGAACACTCTAATATCCTTCTTAAAATCAAATAAAATTAAACAAAAATAAATATGGGAAATAACATTTTCACTGTAATACTTATTTTTTTTTTTTAGGAGCTGACGAAAGCAGCAGCCACACACACACGCTGTTTTGCCAACACACATGCACACACATATCAAATAGCAACAAGAAAAACCTAGAAGGAAAATACATTTCTTTTGCCAGCAGTTGGCGCGTTGGCATTTTAATTTAATTTGCAAGCAGAAAGTTCTCATTGATGGAACATTTGGTCAGAGGTCTCTTGTTTTTATCTTTTGCATTTTTTTCCTTGCGATTAATTTTTTAATCCAAACTTGAATGTAAAACTGTCAAGAGCAGTGTATGTGCCTGGAGAAATATATACATTTCTGGGGTTTCTTTAACTGTTTAAAAAGAAATATATATTATAAAGATAAATATAAATAATTTTAAAAACTCAATAATTTGTAAATATTTTTATAATTTTTCTTTATTAACATTTTTAAAGAACGCCCAAATTCCTTTTAAAAGATACCTTAAAATATCACCGACAAATTAACGAGATAAATAATTGATCTCAACACATTGTTCACTCGTCCTTAAGCTTGAACTGTCATAAATGTGTTTAAGCACCTGATAAATAATAATTTTTTTTTCCGCCTGCGTCAGCATTGTATTTTATAATTTTTAATTTTTCATTCTGGCCGTTCGTTTTTCCTTGTTGCTTTATTAAATTTTAACATTTACTGTTGACATTTGAGTGCTGACTTCAGCCACCCGCGGCGCAACGTATGCGTAACATTTATGAAAAACATTAAAACAAGAGAGATTGCCTCACGTGACGTATGAGCAATTTTTTAATTACCAACCGCAGGAGCAGCAGCGTTAATAATATTTCATGACGCGTGTGTGCGTATTTAACGGGCTTCATTAAACGAACATTCTGCGGTACGTTCAACCTGCGATGGCTGGAAAAATCCAGGAAATTGTTGAGCAATACCCGAGAGTGCCTGACATTCCGTTTAATGATTTGCATGCCAAAGTCAAACAAAGTTTTCCTTGACATCTTTGCAATTGCAGCACGTAACGCCACCGGGAAAATTGGCTGGCTTTAAGAAAAAAATAAAATAAAATAAAAACAGGGCAAAAAGGATTTCCCCTCAGCACTGTCAGCTCTCTGTCTCTGCGACTTTTCGCATTTTTGTGGGCCAAATGATGCAGATGATGATTCATGGCCAGCAATTTCTTTGCTAAGACGCAGCACAAGCCACAAATGCAAAGCAGACAACGCGTAGAAGCCAACCAAATAAAAATGTACACTGCTGGAGCCACTGGAAAACAAAAGCAGAAATACAAATTCATGCAAAATGACATAAGTCACCGCGAAAGTAATTTTTCACTAATGAGCTTGCCAGGTAGTGGCGGAAAATAGCGGAGGAAATGGCAGGGAAAACGGAAACATTAGCGCTGGTACAGTGGTTGTAAGGGGATTTATTTGGTATGAGATTAAGGACCAAAGGAAATTTTATTTTAGTTTATTCAATAAATTATTGAAATTAAGTATATTTCCATGCTTTAAGCTTTGGTAATGTTTATTTAAATTTGTAAATATTTAACTACAAAATATTTACTAGAATTTATTTGTTGGCAAGTTGTTAGCCTTTATATTTTTGTTTACCTTTGTTTTTCCTCTCGCCCTACTGTTCAGAAAAGCTAATCCACCTCCCTCGTCAAGATTTTCCAACGCCAACATCTTTGTGTGTTTCCTTTTCTCTACCCCCATCTCCCTTTTGTCTCCATTGCCGTTGTATCTTTTGTGTTTAATCTAATGATGTATCTCAGGTGTTTGTTTGTGAAATTTATCGTGAAAAGTTTTATGCTTTTATTCTTTGGCTTAAGGCGGTACGCTCGACCAGATTTATAACCCGCTATTAGTTTGGATATAAATATATATACAAAGCATCCGCCGAAAAAGCAAAAAACAATCTAAATATCCTTGATGTTTTTGGAGGAGGAAAATTAGGGGGGAAAGCTGGGGGTGGCTGGATGCGGATGTAGAGGCTTAATCAGATGAGTTTTGGCGGTTTGCTTGTATTTGTATTTGCATTGCCTATAATTAGCTTGCAATCTGACGCATCCAATTACACGCACTCTATAGCCTTCTCTCTCTGCGTTTGCATATCCTTTCTCTTGCTCTCTCTCTCTCTCTCTCTGGCAAGCATTAGCACCTAATTACCACAGAAGCAATAACAACACCTGCAGCAAGGACTAATGCACAAATTACAGAATGAATATTCATATTTTGGGCAGAAGGGGTAAGGTTTGCCTGAAACGGCAGTTGGGAAAACTGTTTTCGGAGTATGGAATCATAGCCACAGCTTATTGCAAATGAAAGCCGGTAGTTTTTCATTATTTTCCCCGACGTTGTTGCCTTTCTGTTTTCTGTGGAATATAGGAAATTTTAGCTCAATTTCCCAATGTTCAATGCTCTTCATTAGGTGGAGAATAATGTGTTTAAACCTAGGAAACTGAATGGATAGAGCTTAAATGTTTTTTTAGGGGGTAATTCAGTTTATAATATAAATAAATTGATTAGAATATATTTGATTATAAATAATGCTTTGGAGTATTTCATACAAACACATTTTCATACATGTCCTCCGTTTTTTTTTTTTAAATATAAATACATGTTTTTAGAATCTCCTTAATATGTAAATACCAGTTGCATTTTGAGCTTCTGTTAAAAAAGAAGGGTAGTTATAACTTCAATGTTAGTGGTGTTTTCTTTTCTTTTGTTGTCGCCATCGGTTCCTAGAGTTGTTTGCTTTTCCAGCCACCGAATACCTGCACTGCTGCTCTGTATCTGAGCTGCATTTGCTGTTACCCTTTGCATGGCTTTGGCTTCGGCGCTTAACAATGAAATTTGCGCATAACCACATGCAAATTGCCAAGCCACAACAGCAATAACAACAATAAGAGCTCTCACCATCAGCGCATACAAATAACCTGCACACATCCACCTCCCCTCCTCACCCACCCGATGCATTGGGAAATGTGCAAATAATAATCTACGAGCTTGCCAGCGAAAAAAAGCGTAAAGGGGAGGTGTGCAGGGCAAAAGAGATGTCAAAACTGAAATTGCTGCAGAAACCACAAAAAGTACACAAAATAGTAAACAAAAAGTGTGTTTGTAAATCCAGTAGATACCCTAAATATTTTGATGCAAAAATAGTAATAATATTAACATTGTAAATCATTTAAATTTGTATTTTATTATTCTCAAATTGATTATTATATATTATTTAAATAATCATATTTTTTAATGTGTCTTAAAGACAATATTTTGCTTATTTAAAGAAGATAAATATTTCTACTAATTAAATTAATGGTTTTTATTTTTAGAATAATAAAAAAATAAAGAAATAGTTAAAATGTAGAAAAGTCGGCTAATATTTTTCCAGAAATTATTTTTAAAATATTTCCAAAACATTCTTTTATAACCTCTAATTAATAAAAACTATATAAGTATTATAGATGTATCTTATTTCGTGAGCGAAATTTAATTCATAATCAATTTCTAATCTCATTAAATTTCTTAAATTACTTATTGTTCCATAATACCCGTAAAATGTATGTCAACTAGAAAAAATTGTCATTGGGCCAACATAAATTTGCCATGAAAACCACTGATAAAGGGGGAGGGGTTGGGGTCAACTATAAGCGAGGAGAGGCGTGGCGAGGCGAGGTGAGGTGAGGTGAGCATATTGAAACATATTACATGAATACGCCGCTTCGAATTGCGGGTTGCGGGGCTTAAACTGGCAGAGGAATGGTCTTGTTTTACACATTAATCGATAAACTTTATTATAATTCGTTATGGTGGCATTTGGCTTTTTCCTGTATTGCATATTACACATACGCCACGTTATCCGGCCTTTTTTCAATGTCTGACCCAGCCGCCTGTCTACTGCAGAATTTTTGGCAATTTTCACAGTGTCAATGCGTGTGAATAATATTTCATATTTCCCCCAAAGGGAAGGCCACGAAGTTTGGCGGGCGGGCCATAGACAACTTTTTGTTTATCAGTTAATTAGAATTTTCGGCGGATTGAAGTTTCCCCCCAATTGTTGTCCGAGCGGAAAACGTTGAAAGTCATTGCAATCCCCTTTTTTGCAGCATCCGTTTCGATTTAACTTTTTGGGAGAAAAGTCTGGACATGCAAACATTGGTTAAACTGCGTTTTCCTTCTTTTATTTTCCTTACTTTATGTTACCATTTTTTTTGTTGCTGTTAAAAGTCCACACAAGCTCATAAATTTAAAAAATGTAATATCCCTCTTACGGAAATGACAATTTATTGGTGGTTTTTACTATTCGCAATTTATTTTAACTCCGCAAGGAAATGCATTGCGGATGTAACGCCCCGCCAATCCCCACGCCTTTACCCAGCCAGCCATCCGTAGTAAAAGTTGCCAGCAAACAGAGAAAGCGACAGACGAGCAGACAAACAAACAAACAAGCGCTTGTCCACTGTAAATACAACAAAATGGGTGGAGGGGTGGCATCGGGGCGGGGGGAGAAAGAAAATAAAATAAATATAAATATCGGCTGCAAAGTGGCCAACAGCAGTAGCCGTTACTGTTACGGATCGAGATTTACTTTGCGTTTAAAATATGTCAGTACCCTGGGATAACTCAGAACATAATGAAAAATAAATTCTGAAAAAATAAATCACGTTTAATAATAATAATATATATAATAAAATATATTTACAAAATATGTATTATATTGTTTAATTTAAAATACATTTTAAAAGGTATTTCTTAACACATTTAACAAGTTCGGCATTAACCCAAGGCACCCCGTTCGAGTCCCAGCTGCACGCGCTGAAGAAATGGCTAAAGGGAAAACTGGTGGCAGCGACTGAGATTGAAAATCCGTTAAGTCATCGCCACTACTAACCGCTGTGGCCATGGCTGGATATCGGGTTTTCCAGGATTTTCCAGCCCCATCACCTTTTTGTTGCTTTTTTTTGCTGCTCTGCTGCTTTAGCTGTTTCTTTCGGGAGCGGCTGTCAATGCGCTTGTTTGTATTGTTGCTTTGCTGGCGTTCCGCTTTCCCGCTCTTCCACTTTTCCACCAGCCTGGCACTCGGCTTTCGGCCGCTGCTTGGCTGGCTGGCCAAATCCTATGACAAATAAACGCTTCTCCTGCAATTTGTACTCGCAGCCGAGACTGACTTTGCTTTTAATTTAAGCAAAGCCGGCCGAGAGCTCGGGGAATTGAATTGCACGATGAGATTTGGCCAGACTCGTGCTCCACTTGCCCCGCCATCCTTGCCTGTCAGCGGTGGGAAAAAAGACAAAGGCAGACGCAGGCCAATATTAAATCCCAGCCTCTGATGAACCGCGAGTTAGCCTTTAAAAGGAAATGCAACTTTACCAGATTTGGGGAGAGCTTACCTTAAAAAATGCCGGAAATAAATAACTAAAGAAACAAACATTTAATTTATTAAATTAAGAAATTATAAATTAATACCATAAACAAACAAAAATATTAAGAATGTAGAACAGAAATGGTCAGTTAAAAGTGTATTTTTTAATCAATTAAAATTAAAGAAAATAAAAGTGAAACAGTACCAAACAGAAGTCACTTCATAAAATGGTTTTTATACTAAATTTATTTATTTAGTATATATTTAATTGCTTTGTTTATTATATACATTTTTTATTTACCCCTTTTTTGTAATTTTTTTTTTTTGGAAAAATATTAGTTAAGGCTCTTTTAGATATTTAAAAAACTAATCCAGCAGAAATCATGTGTTGAATGCAATTACAGGCTTTGCCAATTCTAGTTTTATTTCTCACATTTTCACACATGCATTATCCGGTGAACAAACATCCTGCAAATGTCTGAATCTACATAAGCATCCTTGTCGACATGAAATTCGATATTTACCCAACCAAATTGCATTTTCCATTTGACTTGAAAACGAGGAAAAGGAAGGAAGGAAAACCCTGCCGAATACGATTAATTAGACGATGAACTAATTGAATTAGAATAACTTAAATTAGGTAAACAGTCAGAGTGGAGGCGACTTTGGCTGAGAGCAAGGAATGCTAATGTTATTGACAAACTCCGTCAGCAGGGGGAGTGAAAAGAAAAATATTCTTCAAATCCAATTTGAAATGGTAAACGCTGCTGTCTCTTTCGTGGTCGATCGTCTCGTCCCGACGCAGAGGGAATTAATTAAGTGCATTAAAACTTATTGAACTGCATGATGGGGGGATGTAAATGATTTAACTGGAGCGTGGGCAACCTCCTCCCTCAACCGAAGCACCATTTGGCCCCGTCCCCGCTTCGCATCGGTGGCTGCAGTCAAATGCTAAATGCCGCCACAGGATGGTGGAGAGGCAGTACTATCGGTGGTGTGGAAGCTACTGCCGCTGCTCTAGTGGTTAGCTTTTGCCAGAGAAGTAGACTTCAAGTAAATAAGAAAGGGGTAATTATAGTTTAAAATTTAATTTTTAAATAAGTGTAAATAATATTAATAAATATATATTCCCTGCAAGTTTAAAATTTTGTTAACCCCTGAAATAAGCTTCAAGCTACGACTCTGACCAGCGGCCAACCTCACGTATCCTGCGAAAAACGGAACGTGCATGGCCACCAGGGACCCCCACACACACACATATGCATAAATGCCGCATTGGTATCTGTGTGTTGGTGTGTTTGTGGAATGCGTGATGGAAAAGTTGCTGCTGGCGCGTGATTCCAATCGAGTTATTACAGAAATTAATCATGTTGAACATGCATGGGAATTGCACACTCACACGCACACCAACATCCATATTTGCATCAGGATATGTATGCGCATTCGTATGCACACGGTCGTAAAGTGCAAAACCCCGAATCCAAAAGGGATTCCAAGGACGAGGGCAACCGAAAAGATTGTATCATTGTAAGCATTCTTTGAGTGAGTGATTAAAATGCAAAATTGTGCGAGCTGTGTTGAAAAATTGTCACAGGACAGGTCAGGGCAGTTGAAATCCCAGCGAGGTGGGATTTATAAATAAGGAAAGTTCTTTAGAAGAAGTGAAATATCTAGAGGATTTCAAAAGTAATTAAATGCTTTACTTTCGGTACAAAAAATAGGAATATAAGATAATACTTATCACTCCTTATTATAACATTTTATAAGCCCAAAGATCCTTGATCCTTGACATTTTCCAGACCCTCGAATCCTTACTTACTACTCACTATCATCTCGTTTAACCGCCGGACTCCCCGAAGAAGCATGTGTTAAGCTTCCAGCAATGTCACAAACCTGCGCAGGATAAAGGACCACTGGCAAGTGTAATTTGCATTGATTTACGACCCGCAGATGAAGGAGCAACGTGGAGCATACACAACGGCAACCTGCAACCTGCAACTGTGCGACACTGCAGCAGCAATGCAACGATGTCAAGGTGGGTCAGGGCACACTGCCACTGTTAATGCGTCTACGGCGGCATTCCATTCGAAGCCGATCCATTCCCGGGCTCGTGCCGTGTCACGTACATTCAATTAAACGCCCTTGAGTGCCGCCGCACAGCCACGCCCCCTGCTCTCGTCCCCGTTAACGTCTCTTTGGGCTCAGTTTATTGGCATGCCAGTGCCAGTGCCTGGACCTGGACCTGGGACAGCAAGGATGGCCCCGAGAGCAATGAGCTAAAGATAAATAACAAGCCATATAACGCATACGCACTGTGTGTCGCCCGACCCTTGGTGCAGCATCAAAAGCAAAAACAAGACCAGAAATGGCAGCAACAGCGCAGCAGTTTGCCTTTGCCTTGTGCTAAAAAGGAAGCGCATTTGGGGCAGGACCATGCCCACAGAGGATGTGTGCAGTATGAGCTGAATAAAATGAAAAAAAAAAAAAAATAAAATTATGAAAAATTGTATAAAGAAAGTACTCGACTTTAATTATTTATTTACAATTTTTAAATGAAGAAAATTAAAGGGAGATTCAAAACGTTTGATTCGAAATCTGTTTACCCAATATTTAATATTTTGTACTCAGGAACTGTGGTAGTAATTTGTGGAATTTTAAGCTTTTAATTATTTATTTATGGTTCATCAATTGAGTTTTTACTGTAGGAATACTCGGCCATGAGCGTACCTCTATGAGCTCTTTTTCGGCAAGGTACAGACATCAGCAAACAAACAGGAAATGCTGCTAGCCGGTGTTGTATCGGTAAAAACCTTCTTCCACCGTTGTGCCGGTGGGCAACAAACGCTTTCCTATTTCCCTCAGTGTAGGGCACGCTTTCGGGCGTTGATTTCCACAGTTGCCAAACGCTTGTCTTTTGATCTCCACCGAACCACCCACAACCAGAACTCCACCTGGCATCCCCTCACCCACACACAGCGATTGCTTACTGCAAACGCAATTTCAATTAAATTTTAAATATTTATGCTAGAGCAACTATGCCAGCGGCAGACAGACAGAGAGAGGAGAGGGCCTCCGAGAGAGATAGATACAGAGGGCCAAAACCGATGCAGACCAAAACAATTACAACATGGCTTAATCCTTTTTTACGGCTGTTTCCGCTTTTCGCCCGCTTTCAATTGCATTTTCCACTTTCCAAAAATATACACACAATACATACATATGCGTCGGCATGTGTGTTGGCATGGTTTAGTGGCTGTGTTGGGCATTTACACTTGATCAACACTAGTTTTTCCTTTTGTGGGATTTTCATTTGGAATGTTCCTTTGTTGGAGTTGCATAAATTTCGACAGAATTATTCTCATCTAGATGTAAGTGGATAACAACAAAGTTTTTACATTTTTAGACCAGGAATTACTTACTATGTTGTATTTCTTGGTCTTAAAATTATATAAAAATATCTTAGTGATAATAGGGAATTAAATAAAAATTAGAATTAAATGAATTTAGGGTTAAGGCAGGGTTCCCTAAAAGTTTGTCTCTGATATAAAGATTAAATAAGTGTTATAACATTATTAATATAATATTAAATAACTAATCTGTGCTCTGTGGAGGAACTACTAATAATGCTTTAGGGTTTTTATAATATATTTAAACCATTCTATAATTCAGTGAAGTCATTTAAGAATTAAATCTTTTCTTACTTAAAATTTTTAAAGACATCTTTCAATGTCAAGATAATTAGTTTCTCCTTTGTTTATTTTAAATAGTTCCACAAAACCATTCGATCGATATCATGCCAAGCTCAATGATCCCAAAGGGACACTATTAAATAGTTAAATTTGCAGTTCCTTAATGGCCTTGCTCTTTTGTTTACCGCTCCCTCGATTCGTTCTTTCAGGGCTTTGTGCTATTATGCCACGCCCCCAAAAGAATGTCACCGCCACCGGCAGTCATAATTCACTGTCTCATAAGCGTTGTTGGCCGCAGCCAGAGCGCGTAAATCATTTTCCGGCTATCCAATAACCAGCAAAAAGCCACCACCTCTCGCGTTCTCTTTCGCGCAATCCGCACACCTACTCCCTCGTGGGAGTTACTTAAAACAGAAAAACGCCAGGACTGCACAGCACAGCACCCACATATTCCAGAATGCCACAAATAAATCTAATAAGGCCGCATAATTTGCATAATTTTCGTATTTAATAGAGAGAGAACGAGAGGGGGGAGGGGAACAGTACAGTACAGGAGAGGGAGATAAACTCAGGTAGCAATTGAAGCCAGCAAGCTCTCGGTTGCAACATAAAACACTCAAAGGATATGCTGACAATGAGGCTTAACTCGCACACACAAATACAAAACAAACACCACAGCTCACACACACAGACACACACACAAAGTCATAAAGGATGTGGCTGTGCGAGGCAGAAGGATAGAGAGGGAAAGAGTGCGAGGGGAAGAGTGTGGGCTTAAGGGAGCCTTGCCTGCTGGTGCGCCTAAAAGCGCGCTTAAATAAATTCAATTTAACGTGACTAATACCATTTTATCGCATTGTTTAAAGCATGAAAGCCTTGCACACAGGATCTTTCTCCTTCCTTAGCCCCCCATCTGCCTTTTGAGCACTCCTTTCCGCCGCTGCCGCCGCCTCTGTCATCAGGCAGCGTCCTGTCTTCCTTACCTGCACGGATGTTGCCTTTTGTATGCCAACAATATTGTCAAATTTCATAAAAACAATTGCGGTTAACATTATACTAGCTGGAAATTCGGTTTTAAAAAGAGACTAAGGACAGAACTAATTACCATAAATATTTAAACCTCAATTAATTAGAAATTAATCAAATTTTTAAGGACATTGAGATATCAGAAATCCATATTTTCTGCTTGTTTATTTTTTAGTATACATTATTTATATGGCCGCAACTGTACGTGTATATCCTTGCCGCATATATCTCCTTACCTCCCTCCCACATTATCCGCCACTCGCTTGTTTAACTGTTCCGATTTACGGACTAACTCCGACGGCGACGTCATCGCCAAATGCAATGAGGAAATAATAAATACAACATTTTGAGGAAATTGAATTGTATGTCCTCAGACCTATCTGCGTGTGCGACTGTGTGTGTGTGAATGTGTGCAAGTATTTGATTGTCGTCCATGCGAAGGATACTTGTGCAGCCGACGAAAAATTAGGGATCTGAAATTTTTTTATGATAAATAATATTTAATAATTCATTTTAATTTAAGTATATTTTTTATATTTTAAATTATATGTGGTAATATGTAAAATAGTGTTGTCTTTCCAAACCAATATAATAAAATGAAGTCTCTGGATTAATATAACTAAATTCCGCAGGGTGCCTCTACCTTGTCTTTAATTTTATTTTTGGAACAATATTGATAGAAAACAAAGATAATAAGAATATAAAAAAGGATTAATATTTTAACTTGCAATTTTCTACCTGTTAAACAATTCCTTTCTAAACTGAAAATTGTGTCACCTGAACGAGTTTCCCTTCGAGAGCTTGCTTCTGTTGGCTGTTGTGCTTATAGGCCACTTTGTTTCCTGCCGTTTGTTGTATTGCCAGAGGCTCACAGTTCCTCCCTCCAGATCCTTCTGCCATATTCCACCCACAGAAACTCCCAGTTCGTTTGTATTTTGTGTGGAAGTTAATAAAACAGCCTTTTATGGCCCGCTGCTGCTGCTCCTGATGCTGCTGCTGCTCTTACTGCTTTTGTTGCTGCTGCTCAATATGTTTTCATGGCCATTTGAGCGTCTGAGCGTATGCAGCAATCAAATTAAATGTTATGTAAGCTTTAAAACAAAAGCTGTGCGATTATCGAATGTACTTACATCTCGCCGGCGGCAAAATCAAAAATTCCACTCACTTTGGCTCTTCGAAAAAGAATGTAACGATAATGAAAACGATAATCCAATCATTATCTTTGCTCGATTTTTCCTTCCCTCAATTTGGAGTTTTTCTTTCGAGCGATTTGCATTTCAACTAATTGAGTTGCCTTGGGCTAATCACGATATAGAATGCATAATTTGCTCAAATATTCTGTTCCACAATTTGCATAACAAGTTTTGTGTCCCTTTTTTCGGGTAAATTTAATTTAGCGAATTTTGCACGAAATGCGGTAGGAAATCTAGGAAATATTACCAACGAAAAAACAGAATAAAAAACCAAAACCACATTTGTCAATTTTATTTATGGTCACGTAGCGTTTTTAGATGTACTGGAAATAATTTTTATTAAATGTTGTACATTTTCTAAATTTAATTTAGTCTTAGTTTTATGTAAAAAAAAAATTACAATAACTATAATCAGTTGGAATTATTTTTTTTGTATTTTGTTACCATTATAATAGTTTTGCGAGGCCAGTTGGACTTTTAATAAACATTTTTGAAACACAATTTCAGTGAGTATTTACTTCATTTTCTTTGAGTCAACAAAAATTCTTAAAAATCTGTTAATAGATCATCAATTTGTGTTATTATTTTCATATTTAAATTAGCTTTATATATTTTTCAGTGCATTTCTAATGGCTGCAACAAACAGGACAGAAACCCGGGTACATGACAAGAACAACAACAATGTTGCACCTGCAACAAGCAGCATCAGCAGGTGTTAAAGGCCACTTAAGTGCTGAAAAATGTAAGAGTGGGCGGTGTGTGCTGGGTGGTGCTGTAAATGCCCGCAAGTGGTGCCCACTGGTGTCCGTTAGCCGTAATTACGTCGCCATCTCCATGCAAACTCACATATAAACAGAAAAAAACAATAAAAAATAAAAGAAAAGGAATCCCAGCAAGTGGAGAGCAGAAAATGCCAAGGTGTCCAAAGGAGTCTGCTAAGTCCAAGGGTTAATGCACAAACAAGGAGAAAAGTCCAGGGTCGAGAGAGACAGTGGCGAATGCGGAGCTTAAGTTTGAAGGATAGTCTAGACTGCGGCATTATTTGAGCTGCATTTATCACCATGAAGTGCAGTACGAGTTCAAGATGCATTCTAGAATAAATCTAAAAATTAAATAAAATAATTTATAAATATGTTGCGAGGTGCGGCTACTGAATTTTAAACATTTTAGGAGTTTCAATTAACTTTGCTTACATGTAATCTTTAGGTTTTTCTTAGCATTGTCCAATTAAGCATTTAAAATATTCTCTTTAAATTCCAGCACAACACCTGCCAGGGAAACACTTTATTCAATTTATTTCCTTGAAAATATTCACATATTTTCAATAGATACAGTTGGAAATTTCTTTCATAATTCGCCCTCCCAAAGAATTATTCATGTTTCTGGCATTCGGACAATTGGTATTTCTCTGCATTTTTCCCTATATGCACTTTAGGAGTGGAAAAATGTCCTTTGATACTTACTACGACCGATGCAACAATCAACCGTATTTGGAGTATCAGGCGAACCACTTGTGTGACTGTCTGTGTGCAATTGTGTGCAGTTATGCCTTGTTAAAAATGCCCAAAGAGTGTTAAAGTGGGATTTTGGGGGCGTTCAGAAGGATATATGGAGAGAGAGAGAGAGAAAGCAAGAGAGTGGCCGAGGACAAGTGGAAAATGCCTGGGCGTGGCACTGTCATCATCATCGTTTTCATTTTCGTTTTCATCATCGCCCGAATCATCAGCATCGTCATCGTGTTAACAAAAGAGCATACTCAAGTTACATACGAAATGCAATTCCACTTTGGCGCACTTTATGTCAACATTTTGTACGTAAATCTTTGTGTAAGACTATGCCAAACGCTGTGTCCCTGGGATCAGAGGTGTTCCAACTGTCCTATCCCTTTGATTTTCCATTTCATATGGTTATATATTCCCATTTACATATTCGTTGGTGAATATTTTTGGCAGCTTCAAAGTAAAGTCAAAACTAATCCGGGAAGTTTACAAATTGTTTATTTAAAATAAGCGATTTTAAAGATTTGAATTTCATTTATAAAAGTGTTATTGGTGAACTAAATAAATAGGAAAAATTAATTAAAAATAAATTCTAATTATTCTTGTTTTCTTACTTGAAAATTCAAAAAAGAAATTTCCATTGAAATTGAACAAAAATCTCCAGAGAAATAAAAACTGAGAACATGGCAAAATTTTATCTCTCTTTCTGGGTATGGGAAAAGTGTCAAAAGTGCTTGAAATTTCAGCAGGCTTTTTCAGCTGCCCGGAAAAGAGAGCAAAGTGGGACTGAGCCCAAACTGGACAGTCCTGGCAAGCCCTGGGCAACTTCCCTCCCTCTCTGCCCCTCATTTTCCGCCCTTTCCCACCCCCTCTCCACAGTTTTATTTATGCCCAGCAAAGCTCAAATGCAGAAATCACGCTCATATGCTCAGTTGCACGCAAAGTCAAAAGTCCTTTTGAGTGCGACACCCATACTCGCACACTTTTAAATACAGCTCGTGTTTGTTTGTGTGCGGAGAGTCTCCATTTTTTGTTGTTGTGTCCTTTTTTTTAGCATGTCCTGTGCCTTTACACACTTTCTCTCCCGCTTTGGTAGCAGGATTTTCTCCGTTTTTCTATTTGCGCTGGCGAGAAATTTGATATGCGTATTTGTGTTGCGCTTTTCTTTTGGCTACCATCCAAAAAATCTTGCCTCCGCTTCCCTAGATCCCTTTTTCCTGTTTGCTCTCCTTGGAGAGAACTGTTTAGGCGATGCAAATAAACAAACATGCACTCTGGAAAAATAGGGGAACCTGGAAGAAGAACAATTAATTGGAAGTACAAAATTAAAATAAAGTTCTGAAACTTTGAACTTGAAAGAGGTTTATTATTTAAGCCCCTAAAATTTAACTTTGTCATTTAAATGTCAAAGATTGAGGAAGATTTTAAAGTTTTCTCTTGGCTTTCATAGAAAAATCAACCTTAGGCTTTCTTGTGTATATCTTTTATCAAACTAATAATATATGTTGTATCTTTTAAACCATAAAACTTTATTATTCTTTGTGTAACGATGTAAGTTTAACCAACTATTGCTTTCACTCTCGCCCACACACTTCTTCTTTGGGTGTTCGTTGCTGTTTGCAGTTTTCCCATGAAATATTTGGCGCTTGTAGCGTTTTTCACTTTGTGGCTGACAAGCGGCGGTCTTTTCGGTAAGCATAGTTAGGGTGGCAAGTATCCTTGGCAAGGCGCAAAACCTGGCTTGGAAGCTCTTACGGAAACCAAACCTGAGGCTGTTGCTTAACTGTTTACCTCACTTCTTGGTAGGCAATGCTTCTCTTTGAGTTCTCTAGATTGTTGTCAATTGTGGACTGCACTGTAAAAAATAAGATTTAGCATTTTGATTACTTTTTTACATATACAAATTAACTTGTATTATTTTTATACCATGTACCAAAGGTACAAAGGTATTATAGTTTTGTGCGAGTGCGATTTTCTGTAACAGACAGAAGGAGGCGTGGCAGACCCCCAAAAGTTACCTAAATATTGGTCAGGACCACTAAAGGAGTCGATATAGCCATGTCCGTCTGTCCGTCCGTCCGTCCGTCTGTCCGTCTGTCCGTCTGTCCGTCTGTCTGTATGAACGCCCAGATCTCAGATACTATAAGAGCTAGAGACACCAAACTTGGGATTTAGACTTCTTATATCTGCACGCAGATCAAGTTTGTTTTAAATTTTTGCTGCTCCCCTTTTTGGAGGAGCTATTTGAAAAAAACGTATATCTCCGAAATTTATAAAGTTATGTAAACCATGTTAAAAAGCTTAATGCATTTTATCAAAATACACAGACTGTCCAAATTTTATTGCGATCGTGCCATAAATAGCGGAGATATAGGCTTTTTACTTTATACACATTACGTGTACAAGAGGCAGCCCAGGCAGAGGGCTCCAAATAAATCAAAACGTTCATTAAACATTTTACTTATGTTCATATTACTATGAAAATAAGGTTACTCATTTTGAATTGGTTGGTGGTGCAGCTGGCTAAGCTGAAGTCTTTTTCAAATGTTAGTTGTCACGGGTTCGAATCCCGTCGGCGACGAGTGAAAACTTTTTTATTTTTAGCAATTTTTTTTTTTTTTTTCCAGTACATTAAAATAATTACAGTATTTAATACAAATAAATAAAAAAATGCAAGCTAAGAACTACTTAATGTTTTGAAAATGAAAAAATTCCTTATGCCTGCGGTTGATTCGAACCCAGGCCAATTGCTTACAAAAATGTATGTGTAGCTTTACCCACTGAGCTATCGACTTTGCTCTTGAATGGGAAGACATTTGCATTATATGTAAATTTGTCTCAGTTTTTTATTCTTATTCTCTTTCTTTTATATAATTTTGGGACGCGCCTTGTAATGGTACATGGTATTCTACTGTCGGGACACCCGACTGTATGTCCATCTTGTTCTTTATTCATTTATAATTCTTATTCTATATTTTTCTAGCCTTGCTTTCAGACTTTATTTTCCATTCGCATCTCCTGGGCAATTAGCAAGAGATTCGTTCATTCCCCGAACTCATCAGGTATGAAATATATGAAAAATGCTAGTCTAAAATATTCCCTCCTCGGTTGCTAACTGACATTCCCCCAATTGGAAATGCATTGCAGCAGAAGCCGAGTGAAAACTCGTGGGAAAACCTATCCCTACCACACACACACCCCACACATCCATTTGATGCCGCTCAGGTATTCGCACACACGGGAGTGTGGGACAGACTGTGATAACTCTGGGCAATATACTCGTAACTGTTATTGACACGACATCATATTGAAAATATGAACAAAGTTGTTTTTTTTTTACCACTTTTTCACGCTTCTTTGGGTTGGGGAACATTTTCCCATCTCCGTTGGGAGTTCGGTTTTGGTAAATAAATGCGACACACACGAAGCGATATATCAAAAGTGCAACGGCAGCGTTGGTTGCATATTTTATGCTCCTGTCCGCACTAGCTGTGTTGTTACTTGGGTGTACTTGTGTGTTGTGCCACGCCCCACGTCAAAAAAGGGAAAAGGCAAAAAAGCGATATCATCATGTTACACAGATAAACGCCTTAGGCAGGCGGCTGTCACACGCAGAGTACCGGAAAATGCGTTTAAAAGGATATTGTGGGTGGCACAGCAAGGGTGGGCACTGAGAAAAATAAATAGACTAATTGAAAATCAAGTAAATAAATTATAAGAGTATTTAGTTTAGGCTTTGCTTTTGAAATATATTTTTCCAATATATATGTATATATGAAATATATATGTTTCCTTTCCAAAGTCTCTTTAATTATTAGTTACATAATAAAGTATTGCATTTAAATAATATAAATAATATAATTTAAAAATAATTTACCATTTATTTTTTAATATATTTCCCCAATTGGACACGTGGATATATTTGAGTAAACATTTCTACAAGTGTCCCCTGTGCTTTTTTATCACAACACAATCGTGCGTGTGTGTTGACAGCTTATGATTTTGTAATTAAATGACGTTATAAATAAGAAATGATGGACATTGGGGAGGTGAACCACTCAAACACAGGACAACGAAGCACGAAACCAGCTTAATTTCTCACCTCAGGCCAAAATTTAACAGAGCGGTAATGGTCGTCTTTAAATAGCATTTATTTAGCATTATGATGATAGAGCGCCGGCCAATCAATCAATCATGCAGCTGGGTGGATTTATGGTCAAGAATGCCGAGGATTCCAGATGGGCTATTTGCTCATTTTCTAATTAAAATCCATTAATCTTTCCCAATGCGCCCGTAATTATGCAACATATTTGTGCAGCACTTACACACACACACAATACCAAGGAACTGCAAACTTTGGATATCCTGCTCCTCGTGTGTGTGTGTCAACTTCATTTCAATATTACATTGATTAGGTGTAAATTTATTCACTCTGATGCCTCTCTATAGATGTATATATACAATATTGTTATAGTTTCTGTCGAATATATACATTTATGCATGTGCATAATTAGAGCAGATGCCTAAAATTGACAAGCACGTTGAGGTTAGGAACTTGATTTGTCTGACAATCGGGTTGATTAGCGGATTATTATTGCAAATTCCTGATAATTATTAATAAAAGGTACAAGGAGTCTATATTTTACAAATTAAATGCAAGTTTAGTATGTGAATTTAATTATTAAATGTTAAAGATTTAATTTCTTTTTAGGTTTTAGGGGATATTTCATTAAAAAAATGCAAATAACACATATTAAAAGAATAGAGAATAAAAATATTTAAATTAGTTTTAAAGCACAAATCAGTTAAATAAATCATAGGAGAGGCTTAGGTAATTTTAAGAATTTAAAAACTTTGTATAATTTATGAAATTCTGCCTTTTAAATTTCGTTTCTACCAATCTGCTTCGGTATCTTGCTTTTCTGTCCAAATAAAGTTTAAGTTTCAAGCTCTCCTAACCCGAGTTATTCCTCTGAGCTGGGATTAATATTCATTCGTAACCAAATTGATTCAGCTAGTTAGCTTTTCTTATGGAAAAAATACTCTATTTGCTTCGAGTTGGAATCTGAAACTGGCCCAGAGCTCCATTTTGATTCATACCGCCTGGCAGCCGCTCCTGGGCTAACTATAAATCCTCTACTGACCCACAAAAAAAAGGAGAGAGAAAAAAAAAACACGTTGTATTGTTAACCCCTTTTCGCAGTCCTGCCGAGGGACATGCTGACTGCATAATTTGCCTTGACGTTGTCGTTGTCGTTGTCTCCGCAATCCGCACTCTCTCCCTTCAGACGCTTGTCTGAAAAATTTTCGTTTTAATTTTCATGTCTCTGGACTCGAAAAATGGGAGGCTCGGAGGCTGTCAAATAAATTATTACAATGTCGTGTAAGAGCCGCAGAGATTAAGCAATTATGTGCCACTTAATGTTGCACTCGGCCTCGGCTTATTTTCCCCTTTCCCCTCAGTGCCATGCAGCCTCATTGCCCCCTCAGCTTGCAGTCATTTTCATTTTCTGATTTGGCTTGCATAAATTTCCATTTGGTTGTGCTGGGTTTAACCACCAATTAGATTGGACTAGTCTGTGGCTCTCTTCGTCCCCTGGCCTAAACTTTGGGTGGAAAGTTTTCTCTGGCTGTTTTCGAAAAGCAGGGGAAACCCCAAATTCAATGGCGGCTTCTAATGTTGCTGCTGGTATTGCAGGTGCAATAATGAGAGGAAAACTTCGGATTAGATGGATTGTAGATAACTTTTATTAAATGCATAATATTTAAGGATGATACTATTAAAATATGTTATATTTAACGGCTAAAAGAATCAGAAAAACACATTATGATTTAATCTGAACAAAATGCTAAGTTATAGACATACTGATTATTTAATTAAAGGTGAAAGCTACATTAACAATTAAATAAAATATCTATAAATATAATTTCCAGGTCCAAAATCAGAGTATCTTAACATTCAACGATTATGAACATCTTCCAGTAACTAAGCTGGCAACTTTTTCGTCTCTTCTCGTAAGCTGCAATGTTGTTGCTGATGTTGCTTAAATTTCTTTTTTTGTTTGGTTTTTGCTTTCATTGTTATTGTTGCTCCCTTTTGTTGCTGTGGTGTTGCTGCTTTAGCAGCCTGTTGGCAAAAGTTTTGTGCGTGCGCGAAACCATAAAAACCAACGATGTGGCAAGAGCCCTATTTGATGCCTCGCCCCGAAGCTCTTGCCACAAAATCGTTTTTTAATAATTTTCCCGGCGGAAAGTGGACGAAGGGACGGAGGAAAAAAAAAACGGGTTAAGGCGTCTATTGAATTTACTGGCTAAACTGCCAACAATTTAATCAATTTTATTCCCATTTTTACCCAGTCATTTCCATGTCTTGTCCTAACCAAATTCCATTGAAATTGCTGGGTAAATGCAAATTTTGCTTCTCTCTTTCGGTTTAGCTTTGCTCTTGTTGCTTAAAATAACTTGAGTGAAAAATGAATAAAATGAAATGAAAACAATTTCAGGCGTCTATGGAAAACACATCCATATGGAATTTAAATTTCTTTTATTTTCATTTGTTGGCCAAAAGTGAAGGGGCAGGCAAAATAGGGAACAACAACCGGAATAACCTAAAGCAAACGAAATTTGAAAAACAAAAGAAACAAGTAAATTAAGGGTAAACTGAGAAGAATAAAATATATGCTAAAAAATAAATATATTTTGTAAAATTCAAGCTTTTATGTATTTAAATAATTAAGTATTATCATCATTACTTTTTGTTTAAAGACCAATGACATTTTCTATGTCCTGGATATAAATTCCTTTTTTTTCAGTGCACTACTATTAGCAGCAGCTACTGTAACTGTAAGGCAGTAACAGACAGGCCAGGCAGCAGCAACAACACCACACACAACATCAACATTAACAGCAACAACAACAGAAACACCAACAACAACCAGCAACTGTCGCCTGCAAATCAATCTCAGCTGTCTTCCTCTAGACAATTTATGCATACTGCCAAGACCCTCACACACACTGAGCAAGGATGCAGGACAAGACATCTTCAAAACTGGCTGCTGATGTTGTTGTTGTTGTTATTGTTGGTGTCTCTTATGTTTCATTACATTTTTTGTGTGTTGCGGGTCGGGGAAGGGCTATTCATCTATGCATATGAAACCAGGAAAAGAGCAAAGCAAGCAAATGACGAAGAGAAACATCAGCAGAGAAGGCCAAAAGTAGCAGAGAATATATGCAAAAGGCTTTTACAGTAAGGAAAAATATTATAAGTATTTTTTTCATAAATTTTAGACAGCCAAAGTAATTAAAAACATTTTTGAACAATAAGTTTTACTTTAACATTAATGTCAATAATTTTAATACCAGGTTTTGTGTTAATATTGAATTATTCACATGAAAAATTTGTAATAAAAAATAAGAAATACCCTTTAAAAAGGATACAAATCATTCATATTTCTTTAATATTTTTTGAACAGGCTGAATACTATTTTTTTGTTTTTAATTTTTCAACATGTAATTTAAAGCATTGAAGAAGAGGCGTTCACAGTCCATGTCATTTGTCATTAAAAACTTGGACAGAAAGAGACAGGACAAAGCTAGAGAGATAGAGAGGGTCAGGAGGGGATAGTACGAGGATCAGGGGAGCCATGACCAGGACTAAGACAGCATACAGCTGTTGACAATGAAGCCAAGCTTTTGGGTAACATGGCGTATGCGCAATATGTTTGCACACAGCCCATCCCGCCTTCTGCCTTCTGCCTCCATCGTGCCGAGATTTCTACTGCACCTCCCCTTCATCCACCACCAACCCGTGTTTGCCTTGGGAAACCATAAGTAAAGATTTTAAGCGCATTTTCCTTGCAAAATTCAACATCCACAAAGCTGCAACAACAAAAGCTGTCTGGCCAACTGAGGAGAAGGAAGCACAAATGTTATTACAACAAACATTTTTGGCTGCATCCTTTTGCCACCGCGCGCTGCTGATTGTGTTGTTGTCGCATTCTTGCAGTCCTTTCAATTCAAGGATCCAAGTTAACAATTTAAAATGCAAACATAAAACGGAAGAACATTTTTCAAATATTTTATTTCGGGTCTGTAAATACGAAAATGGCCGGAGCAATTTTAATTCACTTAACCGCAACAATTATTTACTCACAAGAGAGTTCTGAAAAAAAGAAAAGAATCTGTTTTACAGATTAAAAGTCAAGAAAGACTTAAAATGTAGAAGTAGAGCTGGCAAGGAAAATAAAAGGAGTAAATTATATAGTCAACATATTTGAGTCAAACTACATTTAGCAAATGAAAAGGCTTTGGTTGAAGAAGAAAAAGAAAACACTAAGGATTTTCTGGTAAATGTTGCAGCCTTATTTTCCTTTTAAAAAGAAAATTTAAAAGGTCGCTATGTCAACTTTATTTTATAGAAAACTATTTTTATGTCTTTCATTTATGTATCAATTTATACTACAGATATGGTTTTTAGGTTCACTTTTTGAATACAATTTAATACTTGCTGTTTACATGGTATTAAATATACGAAAGTATGAATTCACATACATAACTACATGTAAATATTTGTTTACTATAAAGAGAATGTCAACAACTATGTCAGGTCAAGCTCCCAGGGATGCACTTGTTGTTGCAGCTGTTGGATCCTTTGAACTGCTACAATTTACAGTTGCTGGAGGTCTTTTGGTAGCTATATAAAAAACAAGTGGTTAGAAATTTCTGAAAATTTAATAAAAACCAAGTTGGGTGCTTAAGTGGTTTTCGAGTCAATAAAGAGCATGTGCTGGTAGACGTTTTATACTATTTTCCACTTAAATATTTAAAGGAATTGGCTATTACATTTTTTATTAAAAAATAGTAATTTAATATTTAAAATTACATCATCTAACGGTTAAGAAATGTCAAGTGAATATATAGTTTGCCTTCAACAAAGTCAACTTATTTCAACTTGCAAAAATGCAAGTGTTGATATTTTCAGCTTTATAATCGACTGGAACATATTATTGCTATTTTTCTTTTCGGTCCATTTCTTTAGGTAAATAATTTATTACCCGATTACACTTTCCCGCACATCCAAGACAAGAATACAATAAAATAACCTTGATATTGCCTTATTTAAAATTCAAGATCCAATTACCGATGTTGGCTAAGAAAGTTGTTCCTGTTATAATCATAAACTGAATTCGCTAAGAAGGAGAAATTGTCGCCAAAAAATGCGTTTAGTACTTAACATTTGTTCCAATACACTTTGCCATATTGAATTTGTGATTAGGCAAATAAACTCGGTGGAATTACTCGGCTGGGAGGGAATGTAAACACAAATCTGCATATAAAAAGCATCGTATATGATGCTTAAAGTAAATATTCATTGGCCCTACTTGAGCTTGAATAGAGCCACGAGCAACAAAGGAGGCGAAATCATCAAATTTCAAGTTTGCTTTGTGCAAGTGTCAAAGGAGGAGTTTCTCGGCGACTGCTCGAGGGGTGAAATAATATTGTAAATTTTCACTGCACAAAATTGGAGCTGCCTGGCAATGGCAGTGAATGGATATAGGAAGCGTTGCCATTGCCATTGTTGTCGCCCGTTTATGTTTTCATAATAAATTCATCAATTCAATTTATTTTTCAATCAAAATAAATATGCCCTCGCCGCTTCCAGAAACTTGACTGTGAACTGAACTTGACACAGTATAAAAGTGAATAAAATAATATCAAAATGCGTACATGGGAAAATATTTATTTGAAGTTTTTGCTCTTGCCCTCTGACAAAATATATTTGTATTTATATAAATATCTATGTCTAACAAAAGGTTTAAAGGCGATTTACCTAAAAAGATCTTATTAAAGGAAGAAAACTATATTTGTTTTAGGTAGTATTTAATCAATCCATTTTTATTTTATTTAGTTATCAAACTTAATAGTTAATTAAGTATTAGTTATTCACTCATTTAGCTAACTTGCTGAAATTTCATATGCAAACAGCGTTAATTACCGCTCTAACCCTTCCCCTAAATTAATGAGTGCCGTGAAATAGCATATATATTACTCTTAGTTCGTACTTAGCGTAAGCCGCAAAAATCTCGGTGCGAAAAATGTTGGACTAATTAAAATAATTGAAAACATTTCAGAGCAGCAGCCAGCGAAAGATTCTTCCACACCTGAAGACTAGAATCTCCCACAGAGCTGGCAAAAAAAATATGCGCATTGTGGAAGGAATCTGCTTCCAGCCTCCTTCTCGCCGCCACGACGTCCTGCGGAGGGCGTTCCGCCCGACATAAATTATGCACAAAAATACCGAGCACAGTGTTTTATCTTGTCTATCAAGAGTGTTTAGCAAGTTTTTGAAACAGCGCAGCCATTATGCAAATATGCATACGGCAGCGGGCGGTCCACCCTTACTCTGAATGCCCTCCCCCTTAACATTTCCCGGACGGGGTGTCTGGGCGCCACACATACTTTCATTTGTTGCCGAGTTTTCGCATAATTTTTAAATGCATTTCCGCTAGCGTCAAGAGTCGTCGGCCGCAACTGAAATTGGCTTATAAAGTTCTGCCCCAACAGTCTTTTGTTTAAATACTATATATATGTATATGTATTTTATCTAGTTAAGCTGATGGGGAAAACTAAAAAAATATAGTTTAGAACAGGAAGAGTTATGTTTTAGTTCGTAATTCGATTTGAAAGGTATTGGAAATTGTATGGAATTTATTTGAATACAATTTATATTGATATATACATAGATTAAAATTAAAATTATTGTATATAAAATATAAATAGACATTAGTTTTTGGCTCCTTAAAATTTACATTTAGATTAACAATAATATATTAATATTGGGGAAACAATTGATAAGGTAATAAAGCAGGATACGTTTATGATTTAATTTTTAAGAGTGACTAATTTTTTAATCCTGTTGATCAAAAATAAAATATTTGCTCATTAAACATATGTTCTATTCCAAGGATTTATTGCAAAATATAAGGTTAGTTATAATCAATCATTATTTAAATAAAACAGATACGTATACATTCTTAAAAAATTAAATTTTCCGTCTTACATTACGTGGCTAACAGCGGAAGCTTATAGGAGGAGGCCTAACAGCAGGATACCTAACAGCAGTTCGGTCTGAAAAAGGAGAAGCTTCATCAGCAGAAACTCTGCTAAAACTGCTCTGTTAGTCTCTGTTACTTCCAGATTCATAGAAATAACATCAACATCTCCTTTAGCATTACCTGTTACTTCTACAGAATGAACTCTGCTGAGAAGGGGTAAGGACTTCCAGTGGCTGTTACAGCCGCAACTCCAGCACCACTGTTATTTCATGCAAGCTACTGTCTCACAAACAGAATAAATGAAATTTCAGCAGCTTTCTAGATATCAAGGAACTGCAGTAAGCTTCGGCATATAATTTAAAATAGGGATGATGGTGGGGGGAAAAAAGTGCGGCTCGCATAATGCAAAATAAAATCAACAATTTTGCTTCACTTTTGCGCACGGGTAATTATGGAGAAAATGTCAACAGGACTTTGCTTGTTATTGTAGGTTAAGCGGGCACTGAGACTTTCCACTTTCCACTGGGCCTTGGCCACTGTTGGTTTTTAATTTCAAGTTAAGGCAAGCCAAGGCAACGGGGCTTAGTGGGCGGCGCATGGGTGCGAAGAGTGGGCGTGGCAGGAGAGCGGAAGCAGCTCAAAGGATATACGAGTGTGCACTCAAAGTTGCGACGTTTTTTTTTCCAAGGCTCTAGTGGCTGTTACTGTACACAGCGTGAAGAAATTTAAAAATTGGGAAAATTTGTATGAAAGGAATTTTAATTTTAGTTGCGTAATTTATTGTATTTATTTACAAAAAAAAATAATTTTGTTTAATTTGACATATTTGTTATTTTTTAAGAGTATTATTTATATTAACATACTACAAAATTTATTTAAATGGTGATTTGTACAACCAAGAAATATAACTTTTTTACATTTTTATAGTAATTATCTTTATTTGTATGGTTTTTTCTTTGTGTACGTTTGTGTTATTGCTGGTGTTGTGACACCAGTAATTAACATAACACAAAAGCCAGTCCGCTCTTTGAAGTGTTTTGCTCTCTTCACTGCCCGCTGTCAGCCCGCCCGTTCCCCCCTCTTCTTTGCACTAACAGTGATTAAAGTAAATTTACCTGAAACTCTTGAGCCTCCTGTGTGCGTGTGCGTGTGTACAGGTGTTGGGTGTTTGCCGGTGAGAGTGTTGTACCTGTCTCGGGTTAGCCAAAGAAGAGCAGCTTCTGCGGTTCCGCGAGGGAGGCTATGGAGGGGTGGCAAAGGTATACGGTGAAAGGGTGTCCCGGGGAGAGGCTCCTTTTGTCACTGTCTCGGGGTCAGATTTCGCCAAGCTAAACTACACTACTAAAAAATTAAATTAAATTAAATTTTATAAAAGGGTTGCACCTGACGATATTAAGCACTGAAGAAAGATATAAAGATATAATCTTAATCCGAATTGGTACCATTTTATGCATTATTTTAATTTAATAAAATTATTAAAATTACGAAATCTTTTTTAACAAAGCTCTCCTCTTTTTTTTTTCAGTGTCCTTCGCCACCTTCAGGGTTTCAGGATGCCTTTGGCAATGCAGTTGCTTTGCTGTCCTTGTCCGCTGCACTGTTTGTCATTTCCGCTTGTCTCGGTCTTTCATACACCCAACTACCCCTTCCACCACAACCACCCCATTTACCCCACTCCCCTATCATCCCTTAGTGCAACAGTTTAGCGACATCTTCGGCGGTATTTGGCAATGCATCAGCATCAATATTGACAGAGGGGTGGGGAACGCCTGGCAGGTGCTTCGATTATACCAAAATGAGATTGGGTATTAGTGAGTGATGCCAAAGCAAAATCAGTGTGTTTGCCAAGGAGATACATTCTGAAGCAGAATTCCATTATAAAGTTTTCCTCTCGAATTTATGTTCTTGTTAAATTTAAAGGGTTCTCGGAAAACTTGAAAGTCGCATTTATTACAGCTTTTACCTCGAGAATTCCTTGCCAATATTTACTAGACAAATATGAAATATTTCCCAATATCAGGCCCTAAAATTTGTAAATGAGTCCTTGAGATATGAAACTTTTCTCTCTTTTCAATGAAATGTAGTTTACGATTTCCTTGTTTGCCTTTTTTTTCTCAAATATTCCTGTTGCGCTGTCCTTCCGCCAATCTCAGATTCTTGGGAAAAACAATTTCATATTTCAAACGTTGAAAACCAAATGCATTTGACATTTTTAGGTCTTTAAAGTTTTTTATTGGTTTTATGGGTGTTTCATTGATTTGTTTGCGAGTCGCACACCAATAAAAAAATACGTTTCCAGTGAAATGGCCAACAAAAAGGACACTTCTGGGTGCTTACAGCCGCTTCAAAGTGAATGTTCTCCTTTGTTTTTGATCCTTGAATCCGTGCTCGAGGTATATGCCAAAGGTTTTGACAGGAGGGATGAGGACTATAACTGAATGCCTGTGTAAGCGGCTCAAAAATATTGAAATGGTGCGTAAAAAATGGTGGGGATTGCTTTTCAAGCATTTGGGCATAAATCCACTTGGCTTCCGTGGAGTTTCCTTTTTGTTTTATGATTTCAACAAGGAACTTGTTTTAAAAGGCGTGGCCAGAGGAAACTTTTGTGTTCTCAATCCAATTTTGTAGATTTCTGAGAAGAAAAGGTAGGGGAAATATATAGTGCTTTGTGTAATTGTATAGAAAGTGTTTTGTTTGATGTGTTCCAAACGTTTACCACAGATATGTTAACAGTTAACTCAAGAAACTAAAAAATACAAGGCTTCGTATAATTTATTACTTCGTGGAAATTAACTCCCAATAAAAATAATAGTAGCTTCGTTTCGAAATTTGCAAATTAATTATTCCAGGAACTCATCTGAAAATGCTAAAATGGGCGAGTTTTGATTTCGGTTCTTTGATTTTTGCTGTTATTTCTACCCACTCGTAAATCTGCTTTGACTTGCCTAATATATTGCCCATGGGAATGCGCTACCTTTGGCTTATTTGGAAATTTGACTATTTCCAGTTTGATGGCTGGCAAATGGCCTGCTGCAAGGCACAGGACCGCCGGCGCACAACTCAAGTCAAGCAGAAGCACATTACGCATACGTCACGTTGAACACGTGCGCGACAAGTGGAGAATAGCGGAGGAAAGTGAAGAAATGGCGAGGCGGACTCGGGAAAGTGAGATAATTCCTGGCGATGCCACAACAATGTGAGACTTTTTAATGGATTTTCATTAAGTTTAAAGCCAGATGAAGAGAAAGGGAGAAAGGAGCTGAATGGAAAAGCTCTTAAGAAGTTCATTACAGCGATAGCAGTGCCAAAAAGTTTATTTGACCATTTAGTGGCAAATGCCAAGCCAAGAGATGTTTTACTCAAGAAAGTAGATGAAAAGTACAGAGATAATGGAGAAGGGGGGGGAGAGAAATAGAGCCTGAGACTGTTACTGAGACTGAGACCGAGACTGTGGCCAGTCAGCATTTATCTATCATGTTTGTAATCACTTTTCATTAGGTTTCTGTGGCTGCCTTTCTCGAACTTCTCTCTCATTCCAATCCCCTGCCACTTTCACCATTTTCTCCTCATCTACTATTTTCCCGAGCTGTGACTGTTGCCTTTTGCCGAATGCAATTCGCATAAAAGATTTTCGCACATGCTCGAAAATTTTCAAGTGTAGGAAAAACTTTTTTAATTGGAAAAACACATTTAAGTGGATTTTACTGAGAGTGAGCGAGTGACTGAGCGAGAAGGGAAACTTTTTAATACTGTTTATTTAGCCGCCCCCTTTTTACACCCAGCTTTCCTCTCTATTGAAAGTATCGCAATATCCAGTGGGGTTAAAGGAAAACTTTCCTGTTGTTCAGCAATTTCCATTGCCTTTGAACTGGGCAATTATGAAAAATAGCCCCGGAAAATGCGCACGATCCCCGAGCATATCTAACTCATTTCATTAGTTTTTCCCCGGAAAGTAGTAAAAAACATTTTAATGTTTGTAAATATTTCATAACTCACAGTGCAGTGTAGTGCTTTCCGCTTGGGTGCCGCATATTAGGCGGACTTAAAGTTGGCCAGGTCAAATCTCGGCCCTGGGCTCATTAAAACTTCTTTGCCAGTCCTCGGCCAGGAGACTTTCACTCGGTTTTCCATGTGGAACCACATGTGCATTGCTATTGTAAGCCAAAGTATTGTTCATAATTTTCAGTTTACATTCAAAAAAGAAGGAAATAACAATTCCATCCTCGATTTTCTGTTGCTATTGTTACAAAACTGATTTTTAGTAGATGTGGCAGCTTTACAAATCTTAAATCAATTTATTTATATTTCCCAAATATAGTTTTATTTTTTTTTTAAATGAAATTTTTGCTTTCACTGCACTGTCTTGGTACCTTTCAGCTAATTTTTCGCAAATAATAATTGATAAGTGCTGTGAATTCATACAGTTTAAGGGATCAACAGCACTACCCTTAATTATTAAACGAAATATACTTTATTATCCATTCAACTGCAACACTTATACATCCATACGTATATAAGGATTTTCTCGATGAAGCTTATCTTCTCTTTTTTCGTAAGAGTATTTTACTCTCCAACTCGAAACGGATGTAATGCACTGCCTTGCATTTATATTTCCACTTGGCTAACATAGACACACGCACACCCACACACACCATTATATATACATACATACAATTGCCGTAAACTGAGGCAAGTGTGCGTACGTGTTGGCCGTGTGTTTGTGCTTCTGTTCTGAAGGATGCACGAGGGCTTTAACTACATGTGCAACCTGTTTCCAGCTCGGCCATGTCCAAAGCCTGATGGGTGAAATATTTTTCAAACTTTATTCACATTCGTGGCATGTGCAGAGCTGAAGGGGCAAGGTTGAGTTCATTGTGACCACATTTCACGGCAACGATCATACGTCACGTTGTCCAGGCCTCAACTTTTTCACCACGCCTCAATGAGCGCTTCAAAAAATAAATTTTCCAGTTAAATAATAGAGGGAAATATTTTTTTATTCAGCAGAAATAATAAATATATTTACCTTAAGAACAATGTTTAAAATTTTAAATATATATTATACTTCTTTAAAGTAAATGAAGTAATGCAGGTAAATTCCTTAAGAAAAGTTGAGTAAATAACTAAAACCTCCTAAAAAAAACTACTCAAACATCCTGTCTAAAAAAACAGCCCACAAAGGAAGCTGACAAAAAACTGCATCAGACAAAAGCAGAAGGGGACAAACTAAGGACATACTCTCTGACAGAGGGATAAATATTTCATCCCTCCTCAATATCCATCCCCATCCAGCTGAGGGTCTCGCTTTCAGTCAAGTCATTTGTCTGCCAAGAAGCCACCGAAAAAAGGGATAAGAGGGATAACACACATATAGTTATTTATCAAGTTATAAGTTATGATGTCAGCATGCCGGCATTATGTGACTGATAAACCCAAACACAAACACAAGTGTGCAAAAACACATACACAGACACACACATCCTTCCTTCTAACGGCTGCCCCTAAATGAGATGAAAAATCGAGGTGAGAAAATTTTGACATTGCCGTCATTTGTTGTGGCGCTCACTTAGGCGCCAGCTTTGTATGCCCTTCAGCAGGGAGTATAAGAATTTTTCTGGCAATTTGTATAAAAATATAAATAAAGTCAATAAAGATAAGGTAAAGTAAAGAAAAAGCACAGTAATAATTACAGAGCAATTATTTATAGTTCTTGTATTTTCTACAAGTTTTCCACATAGCCTGTAAAATTATTCCCTGCAATTATTACAGTTTAAAAACATTTTGTATTATTTGTAGAGTATTTTGTAAATCGACTTTGAAAGTCCTTTTTCTTTTAACATTTTTTCCCCAGTTGCTGGCTTCTTAAATAATGATGATATGAGAAAAAAGGCAAGAGGGAGCATCCCGCCGTCTCCTTGCACAAACATTTGCATAATAAATTAAATCAACGGAGAAAAATAGAAGGAAAAAAGTTAGAGAGAGAGAGAGAGAGAGCGTCAGAGAGAAAAAGGGAGAGAGCTCGAGCTCGACGCAGTTGTAAATTAAAAGTTCATGCGATAGCAAGGACATGTCTCAGCTTAGCCCGACTCGCCTCCGCCTCTCAGCCCAATCCTTTGGCCTCAATGACACACTCAACAAGGAACCCCCTTTAGCTTGCCCCAAGCCCCAAGCTTCCAGTTACGAGGCCGACTTCTCCGCTAAGTTTAAGTGCAAGAGAGCCCCAGAAGCAGTCATCAAGTCACCGGAGCCAAGTCCAAGTCATCATAATCATCGTCATCGTTAAGAGGACACGGCAAGGCCGCAGTCTCTTATGGCAGCAGGAGCACTAAAATTCACATTTCATTATGGGTTTTAGTTTTTTAATAATTTAATATTCGAGATAATTTGACAGTTACTTGGAATATGTTTAACTTTTTGAGCAAAAATAAACATTCAAAAGCAAGTATAGCTTTAATTTTAGTTTAAACTTACAAGTCCCCAGTTTGCTTTGCAGTCTTCTGTAATTTGAAAACTCCTAGAAATATATATACACCCATTCCTTACAAGGATTCCCCTTATTGAATTGCCCTTGGTAATGCTAATTTATTTCCAGCATGGGAACTATTCCACTTGCTAAAGTTGTAATTTATTTTGCAGTTACCCAACCGTTGCCAACACCCACTTCATATTTGTTTTGCTCTTTTCTCAGGTTCAGTCGAGCTTAATCTAAACGCATTCGCAAACACGTCAAGCCACAAAAGTTGACTCTTGGCAGTGTTTACAATTGGCAATAGTGTGGAAACTGTAATGGATAAACACACACATGGATGAAATGGGTGAAAATGGAGGTAAGTAGGAGCTGCACTCAGAAACGAAGCCATAAGAAGTTTACCGAAATTGGCTAACAACGATTTATAAATTTCTAGATTTACGTAATGAGACTTTAGGTTAATTTAATAAAAATAGTGAATTATAAACTGTCACCTTTAACTGTAACCTAACAAGCTTTATAAACAAATAAAAAATCTTAAAATTAACTTATTAAAATTTTTCTAAACTCCTCTTTCATTTCATTGAATTTTCAGCTTTATTTTCTTGTACAATGATTTTATGTTGAACTTAGATTTCTAGTGGTGTAGCAGCCATAACAATGTCAGCTGGAAAATAATGTTTTTGATGCCTGATGACGCATGTTGTAAGCCGAGCATTAATTAAGCGTTGGGATGCAATTTCCCAGGGCCCATAATGAGCTTTATGCGGCACCAAACTAAAGCAATAAAATCCGGCCAGAGTCAAGTGTTGCAACCACAATCTGTTAGCTGATGGGTGTGTGAGTTGCATCTTGTGGTCAGCTTGGTGTTGCATAAAAATACCATTTTAGCCGAGAACAAGCCCTCTTGGTCCTGCGGTTTGACCTCACAAACACACACCACACACACATTTCTCACATTTCCCAAGTGCAAATTAGTTTTTTCTTGGTTACATAGCTCGAACATAAATTTACATTAACACACACGTATCTATATGTTTGTGCCCACAAATAATTGCATCTAAATTGGGAATTTCCCGAGAATTTCATGGCTGGCATTTCAGTTCAATTTCGTTGCGGGTTTCGCATTTCAATTAGGAGCAATTATGGCAGGCTGAGAAGTGCAACATGTGACGCCAACTTTGGCGACGACTTTTCAATGTCTCTGGTTTCCATGTCCTTTTGCTATATATTTTAAGGGTGTATTGGTTTTGTAGGGTAATAATATTTAATTTTAAGATTTTTACGCTGCAAAAGGTTGAGCTATTTAATTATTAATTTATAAAATTATTTTTAAATTCCTTCGAAACAGTAAAGAAAATTCCTATAAATGTTTTTGCTAGATAAAGGTAAATATTATTAAAGAATCATTATTTTCTTGTATTTAAAAAGCCCTACTAAAGGGCATCTTGTAGGCGGAATTTCGTTGTTAACCTGTTTTCCCTCTTTGCTCCTTCGGCAAATGTTGCCAATTTGTAGACAATTAAAAAACTTTACGTGTCTCGGCATTAAGCGAGCAAATTGTTTTAAAATTTCCTTTTGTGGAAAGGGGAAACCCCAAAGGGGATGGCAACCGGGGGCAGACGAAAATTCAGGAAAAAGGGAGAAGGAAAATGACTGCCAAAACTGATTTCAATCGCGCACATGTGTCGCACTTTTCCCCCCAAAACCGACCTCAGCCATCGTCAGAGACCCTCCTGCAACCCACTTTGAACCGAAGAAACTTTTGTTGGGAAATTGCGTACATAAATTCAATTAGAACGCAATGCCACAAAAGTAAATACTGATGACAAACTGAGGGGGGAAATACATATATACTGTGTGGAGGAGGTTGAGCCTACAATTTCTGCGAGTGGAAGGAGCCGACTGCTGCTGGGGCAACCGAAACCCTGCTTGAAATTCTCACGCATTGCGCCAAAAGCGTTTATGCTTTGAAACCGTATTTGATTGCAACTGACACATGTCATGTGTAACTAAGGAGTCGCCACCAACCAACCAGCAGGAGCAGCAGCAGCAAGGATAACAGCAACAACAACAGCAACATCCACGCTACCTGTCGAAGGAAGAAAATTGAGGGAGCACCCAAAGAGCAACAAGCGGAAACTGCGGTCTGAATGGATTCCCCGCAGCGAGATGCACTCCGTCCCACAGACGTCCTGCCAAGGAGATCAAATGAAATGTGAGAAATTAAATGCAGCTCCCAGGAGAGAATTACAGGAAGTGGCTGCTTGTAAGCTTAAAATTAATTCAATTAACTGAAGGTTGCATTGATTAATTGTTAAAATTAGCAAATTATTTCAGGAGGAGTATAAACAATGTAAGAAAATCATATATAATTATATATTTAAGTTAACGGTTATTAATAAGCTGACTTTAAATATTGCTAAAGTTGTTAAGAAATTATTTAAAAGGCAAATGTGATTTAAAACAATTTCCCCAACAATACTCATTCAGTTCTATGAAACATTTTCTACTCATTGAAAGCCTTACTCCAGGTTATTCCTGCAATTCAATGAAAACATTTAAATTTCCAGTTGATTTTACATCCCATTCTCACCCTGAAGAGCCCCAACACCAAGTGAACCGAAATTGTTGGACACAATTTTGCAGGCATGTAATACGCAATTGTTAACTGAATTTCGAGGCAAATAGCTGACATTATGGGCCATGGGCAAAAGCTGGAAACATGGTCTAAGACAACTCAAAGTGTGCTCAGTTGCAGGAACAATGTCCTGCAGCCCATGGAAATGGAAATGGCAATGAAATTGTTGCAGTTTCAGCATAGCACAGGACTAGAAAAGCGAAATAGGACCAGAAACAGAAGCGTGAGCTGCGTTTACTCTATCGAGTCAACAATGAATTGAAAGCCGGTCTGGGAGCTTCAAAATGAGCATCTGTCGAGGAACGGACTATGCCGGGACAATGGTAGGACAATGTTGATACAAGTGTCCAGGCAAATGTAATTTAAAAGAAAATTAATTAAGTGTCCCGGAGAGAACTGACATCAGACAAAAAAGACTAGTTGAATAGCAGCAGAAATTGGCAATAAGTAAGGCAGCTTCCTTTGCCCCCAAGCACATTTTTATTCCTTCGGTGCATTTCTAATTACACGGCTGGGGAGTGCCCGAGTCCTTCGGTGCTCAGGCTGCGGCAACCTTTCGGTCATTTGCATGATTATAGCCCAACCACAAAAGGGCAGCAATTTCATCAGTCCCTTAGAACCCAAAAGTCCATCCTCGTTTGTCTCAATAAGGCAGCGCGTCAACTTTCATTTGTCATTGTGGGTGCGTTGCTGCAGCCAAGCAAACAAAATGCATTACCACAGACACAAGGACACCGAAGACAGGAGCGAAAGGACAAGGACTCGACGCAGTTCCTTAGCAGCTGACCCGAAAAAAAACCTCAACCCTTAACGGGCAGACAAACTGGCACAGGAGCAACTCCTCAGGCAGCTACTAAAAAGCAACAACGCCCTCTAAAGGACACGCCGAGAAAAACTTAATAAAAAGAGAAGAGAAATATTTTTAAATTAAAAATGTTAAATAATTAAATAATATATATTTTTCTGCCATTTAAAAACTATAATATATAATTTATTGAATAGCATTTCATTTAATTGCAATGTTAGCATCATTTTGGCTTGTCTGCCTAATTTGTAATTACAACTTCCCCATTTTGATTAGATTTCTCTCGGTGTATTGCCTTTACTGCTATTCCTACTGCAGCCTGACTGCCTTCTATGCGAAATCCATTAGCAACTAAAGTGAAATTCATTGTTGCAAAAGTACATGTTGAAATAAATTGAGTTGTGGCAACATCAACAGCAAAGGCAGCAGCAGTCGAGACAGCAACAAAATTTCAGCTTCTTCTATTTCTCCTATCTTCTGCACCTGTTACGCATGCAGAAAGAGAAGGATAGAACGAACGAAAAAAAAGAGACAGAGATGGCTGCAGAGAAAACTTGTTTGTCTTTCGCTTGTGCCACGTTGCGTATGCGCAACATTTCAATGCAATTTATTAGCAATTTTCTCTTTGCCTCTACACAAGAGCTCAAGACCGACAAATATTTTCATTGGAAGCCAAAAATTGTTTTATATTTAGTGTAATGCCAGAGACATGTGGAAATTATGGATAGTAATCTGGTAAGAGCTTTAAGCAATCAGAAGCAATGGAAATAGTTAAAATTAATGGGAAGAATTGGGAGAAAATATGTATATATATATATATCAGAGGAGTTTATGTTTTCATATCTTACTGAGTAACAATTATTGTAAGACAGAGTTAAATATGTATATAAAATAAATATATTTATTGGTATAAATATCACAAAATTATAATATATGGTATCTTTATTAATATTTTCCTATACATAGTTTCTATCTTCTATAAGCCCTTCGAAGTTAAGCCACTCGAAAAATCAGTTATACTCCCCATTTGCTATCGATAGAACAGCGATGTGCATTACAAGTTGGACAAGTCCCCGGAAAATGTTATGTAATTGCGTATACGACACGTGCGCCATGCAGCATGCCGCTTGCAACGTGCAACGTCATTAGCCATAAAAGTTCAATTCATTTTGCGGCGACAAGTTGCAAGTCCCACACACACACACAGGCACTCACGCACATACGTACACACAAGCCCGGCCACACACAAATTATTTTGTTGGTCTGACTAAGCCCGAAAGAGCCGACCAAATAAAAATGGAAGAGAAATTTTATTTTAATTTGCGTGGACATGGGTAGCCTACTTAATTGCGGCGGGAAAAGGGACAGAGCAGAGGAGAGGTGAAAGTAGATACGGCAAAAGGTTTTTATATACACATTTGCACTGAGAGAAAAAATGTGCAATATATAATATATGCCTCACAATATTTTTAATGACTTTTAAGATTTTAAGGAATATTTAGCAAAATAAAATTAACTAAAAAAAATATTATTATATTCCCTATTGTGGGTTTATTAACATTTTGTTATAATTTTTAAAAGATTACATTTTTTAAGAGCGAAAAGATTATTAAATTTTTAAAACTTTTCAACTGTGACAAATTAAAGTATTATAATATTAAATAGTTCATATTATCTTATATCCTTCCTAATTATTTGTTTTTAGCATTACAAGTAATAAGTACAGCAATTTTATTTAAGTAAAAATAAAAGTTCTTTCTCTTTTTCCAGTGTACTACTAGGCACTTTAGTGGAACCCAAAATTGTGTCATCTTTTGGTTTTGCGCACACAAATTTCGGTTTCCGCTCCACTCGTGTCAGCCTCTCTCCCTGACTAGCTACTCCATTATCCCCCTTATCACCCTACCGTGTCCTGCATGTGTCCTGTTCAACTAGGCCTAAACAATTTGTGGCTAATTACACGGCATTGCCATCAATTGCAACCAGATACGAAAACCAAGTGCAGCAACAATGCCACTTGTTATTCCTGTCCAGGCTGTTGGCGAAAAAAAAGAAGAAAACACATGGCCAAAAGTTATTTTATAATTAAAAAGAGAAGCCCCGAAAGAGAGCTTCTTTTGTGCATACCATTTGTTGGACCTTGGCAAGTTTAATTGCAGGAAAACTACAAACCAAAAAAAAAAAAAAAACAGAACTAAATTATTAAGAAAGTTTTTTTTGAAAGTTTCAGCTAAAATTACAATTCGGTCTCTCTTTTTGTGAGTAAAAGTTGACGTATTTTCCCTCAGGGTTGCGAAAAGCCCACCGGCATAAATTTATGTCTGCAATTAAGTCAACCGCACTCAGTTTTTATACCAGCTCGTCCTTGCACTCAGAGTGAAGTGCAGTGGCAAAAGTTTAATCAGCCGACTGGGTGTAAGTTTTGGACAAAATATAAAAGTGGTTGGCAGTCCAAAAGGCAATACACGAATTTTATCTAGCGAGAAAATCGATTTTTTTTAATGCTCTTATAAAAAAGAGCTTTCATACCACTAAAAATTTAACTGAAGAGAAATTAAATGTTTTTTTACCATATCAATCATTAATCATTAATTAATCGATCAGCTTAAAATTCATATGAATTTAATATCTTTTTAAATAGTTTAAGCTTATATAAAAATAATCTCAGCCTAATAAAGATATATTAAAAAACTAACGTTAAACGAAAGGTATTAAAATGTTTATAGATTGTAAACTTAAAGGTGCTATAAACATAAAAAAACATATTTATTAAAAGTAAACTTATAGTTTATGACCAAATCTCAAGGAAAGTATTAATCTGATTCAAAATAAATATTTTTAATGAAAACCTTAAAACTCTGGCAATGGCTGTAACTTAATGAATTAAATTTTTAAGATTCTACTTGTTGTTTGCTGTGCACTTAAGAAAGATTGCTCATACGCCATGTATGGCAGGGTACATTTTTAATCAAGTCTTATCGTCATGGCCAGACCTCTCTGTGGGAATACCTTTCCTTATATTTTTTGTCTTTGCTGTTATTTTTTTGCTACCTTTTAATGTCTGCCCTTTTGTGGCTTGTAATAAAATCAGCACGAAATTGCCAAATTATTTAGATTTGGCATCAAAAGAGGCGATGCGGTGGGCTGCAGCCATATTGTCAAATGAGCAATAAAAAGTGTCTTTTATGACCCATATGACAGACGCTTTTTGGGTATTCCATAGATATTTGCATAACTTCGAAGGCATCAGCAGCAGCAGGTAGACAAGTGACGGGAAAGGGGGAATTCAGCGGGTTTTATAAATTGTTTTTTTATTGAAATAAACAAAAGCCAGGCGACAGCTTTAAGCTGAAGTGCTCACCTTGAATTTTGGCAGAAGAATAATGTGAGCTGAGGAAACTTTTACAGAGATTACATGAAGATTACTCGCATTCGGCTATATCCGCAGTATGTACATATCTAAGCTGACATAAATTTGGGAAGCGCAGAATTATTTTGTTACGCCATTTGGAGGCGTCGCCAAAGAAGTTTGCCGCATTCTGTTGCCTGTTGATAAATAAATATGACAACAAAACGTTCGCCCAAGATAAATGTGTGTGCAAGATGACACCGAACAGAGGTAACGAAGGCTTATACAGTGTGTGCAATAAGTGCTAAGACGGAAAAAGTATTTGAAATTAAATTTCATGCTTAGGAACATAAATTATATCTTTTGACGGGAAATAAATTCAGATATTATTTTTATTTATTTTATTTAAATCTGTATAAGCAAATCTTTAATGAAGTTATAATTGGAAAATTATCATAAATTTGAATATTTTTAAAACATTTTTATATTTATTATATATAAATTTATATTTATTTTGTACATATACTTACTTTTCATTCTTCAACATCGTCAAGAAGGCAAAACCCTCCAAATCGTATTCTAAACTTGGCATATTTGCATAAAGAACTGACTGCACTTTGCTCCCTGACACCAAAACATAAACAACAAGCCCGCCATGGGACAGGTAAAAAAAATGAGAGAGAGTGTGTTCTGTGCAGGTGGAATTCGTATTTGATATTTCATATTTTGCATGCATATAAACATAATTACAATGCAGCCATGGAGAGCAAGAAGTCCAAGTACGTGCAAAGCCTCTTACATCACCAATATTCGAGGACAATGGCTTCTAAAGTGAGGCGAAACAATAGAAAAAAGTGAAACATGCGGTATAACTTGTATTTATATCCTTCAAAAATATAATTTCAATTTATTAGAAGTTAGCAAAAAGATAATTATGAGTATAAGACTGTGAATGATTTATTTATTTGATTAAATTTTACTAAATTATTTTTCCTTGCTCCTAATATCTATTTATATGTGCCACTTTGACTTTGAACAAACCAATTTAAATTCTATTCCACAATAAATCGAATATGCCTCATTCTCTATGACAGTCAACACCATCGCCAGGGTATAAGCTAGCAACAACAATCAACTGCAATCAAAATAGAAAAGCCGCACAATTTTCTCTGGCATGCGGCACATGATGCAATATTTCCATAATTTTCCTCCCCCCCCTCCCCGACCAAACGGCACGTTTTTCCGAGTTCGCTGCTGTGCATTGTTGTAAATGTTTTACATGCCAAATTATGCAAAAATACAATACGCCATACATATTCAAATACTTTCAGAAAGTTCCATAAATACACAGACATTGATCCCCTCGTACTTGTCCACCTCCCTCATGATCCTAGCTCTCCCATCATATTTTCCATCGATTTGGAATATTTGAATTTTAGAATTTGCCTGTCAAAGTCCAATAATGACATGTCACGCTGTTTTCCCTTTCTCTCTTCCTCCTCTCAGCCTGACGATTTATTTTTGCTGTTATTTTGCGGAATTTTCACTGGTTTTTAGTTGACGCTGCTTTGCATGGGGCACAAGGTCAACGATGTTGCACGCAGTTGATGCGGATTTCATGGGAATTAAGTTTGATTTGATAAAGGTCATGTTCGCAGTGTGTGTGTCTCCCTTTCCCCTTTCAATGTTTATTCCCTATGATCTGATAACGGAATTTGCAATTATGACAAAACGTAAATGGTTTAAAGTATTTTTTGAGTGATGGAATAGGGAAAATGGGAAAAGTGTGGTGACTGGCAAATCGGATAAATTGATTGGGTCTGCTTTGGCATTGATAGATTTGCGACATGTGTTTTTTTTATCTTATTTTAATGGAAATTGGAATGGGACTTTTCAGTGAAAAGCTAATGCAAACATTTATGGGGAGTGATATGGGATTCTGGTGGGAAATTGTGGGGTTTCTTATACTCAATATTTATCAGATTAAATTGAGATTAAAATCAATTGTCCATTTTATAAATTTTTGTTATTTTTTATTTTTCTATTTTGTGGGTTTAACAAGGCTTTATGTTTAAGGCAACCTAACAATTCCTTTAAATAATCTTTCCGAATAACAAAAAAAGGAAAACTTTCCCAAATGCAATTACAAAACGTAACCGAAAAGTCCGAATTTATTTGTTTGTTTTTATTCCTGCTTCTTCACACCTTCAACTCAAACTGCAAGCTTTCAGTTCGAATCCTGATTATTATTCCACAAAATAAGCAAGCAAGCTGGCCTATGTTGAGTAGTTTTAGGTTCCTGACCACAGGATAACAGCTGTCCCATCCCGATCCCATCCAATCGACAATTCATTCAACTGCCGACAATTCTGATGCGCCAGGGGTTCCAGCCTGGTTCCTGGCTGCTGGTCCTTTGTATCCCGTTCGCTTTTGGTTGGCCAAAAGACCATTAAAAATATTTTTTCTGCCCATTCAGCATTCAATAGAAATTTACATCACGTCGGAAATTTTTACATACGCATATACTATGTGGGTGTCGTGTCCTCTGCTAAAAGGACATTTTGTGACGGCCCAAAAAGGGGGGGAAGGATGGGAATCCCTCGTTGGCGAGTGTCGCGTTGAGCATACTAACACTTTTTTGTATGTTTGCTTAGCTTAGGTTTTTACCTGACAAAAAACCAGCAGGGGTTGGGCATTGGCCATTGGATTGCGGCAGCCTCAAAGTAACGATAATAAAAGCCAGGAAAAAAAGAAGACCTGTGGCAGAAGCTGTGGCAGGAAACTATATGTATATTGCCACATAGGCAATTTCATTGTACGATATATATGTATATGTATGGTACCTATATATATTCAGACAGATATTCCCGGGACCCTTGGCAAATTGGTTTGCCCTGTTTACCCTTTTCACGGGATTTTAGTTGGCCTCGCACACAAAGAAAAAAAATATATATTAGTTGTAGTTTGGGGAATACTTTTCTTTTCTACGATAAGCTGATAAAATGTTTAATTTGTAACATAAAATATTTATAATTATAAACACACCTTACATAGTAACATTATTTTTTATTAAAGATTTTCGGCAGACTCAAAGAAATAAATTTTTTTTCACTTGTAAAAAGTAATTCCTTCTCTCAATTAGGTGCCCGCCCCTAAGGTAAGTAGATAAGGGGCGTGGCTCTTGTGGGAGTTGCACAATTTACTAATTACCGCAATCAAAGTTGGCTTGTTGGTTGTTGGCCAAGAACAGCTTCAAAAGCACAAAACTGATAAATTATAAATTAAAGAGAATCTCAGGGAAAGTTGCCTCCTTCATCTCTATCTTTAGTTTACAGAGCCAACAGTTTTGGGGTTCCCCTTTGGTTTTTTTGTTGTTTTTGGGTTTTTCGCGTGCATAATTTACGAGTTGAACTCTCGCTGCCAATATTTCAATTACTCTACGGCATGGTAGGCTCCTCTTTCAGTATTCCAGAAGCAATTTCAATTGAGCTTAGTGCTCGTGGAGTACGCTCTCTGGTAGGCGGTTTTGTCTCAAGGCGAAATTAGTGGCCAGAACTGTGGCAGATTACAGGCCAGGCCAAAAGCAAACTTCAAACAATTATTTGCCCAGCTGGGGCTGGCTTTTAATTTGCTTAGCCCCGGCCCATGAATAATGCAGTACAAAAGAACCCAAAGACCGAGATGAATTTTTGTATAATTGCAGGGCGCACAAATTTCGCTTAGAATCTCTCCCCGGGCCAGATAATTGCCGAGGGAGAAAGGGGACGACGAAAAGTTAAATGTAAATTAAGCACTTCCCTTCTTTTATGCAGTAAAATGTAAGTTTTATCTTATTCTTAAGTTAAATATTCACCTGCTTCGAGGGACCAAGTGAATTAACATGCTGGAAAGGAAGGAAAAGGTAAAGCGTTATTCCGAAATAGGGAAGGCATCCTTTAATTATTTTCCTATACTATTAATATACATCCATCGAAGCTAACTGCAATTACAGTCTATTGCCTATGAATTGATTAAGCTTCCATCGCCAACAAAGCGCCCTTTCAAGGCTGTACATTTGAGTCCTGTTTGGGGGCCTCGACGCATCAATTAATTATGGCTGTCAGCATGTAAATTGCGCTAAATTATTATTATCAATGCTGCTGCCCGATGACAAACATTCAATATCGCGAATGTGTCAGGCTCGACTGACAATGAGGATACAGATACGTATTACGTATACGGGAGCCGCTGGAGCGGAGCGGCCAAATTGCAATGGTGATATTGACAATAATGCAATCAAATAATCAATCAATTAATGTCTGCCTGAATTAATGTTGAATATTATGTGCCATCATTAGCACTAAATTCAATTATGTCGCCAGGACGCAGGATGCGCGGTACAAGCATCCTGTTGCCCGCAACGATAATTCATCATTGTTAGGCAACTTTTTCGGTTTTCGGTTAACATCCCAGGAGCCCCCGGGTCACACATCACTCTCAACATTTTTGTGGAGTGTTTCAAAATTTTCTGGCTTAAATTTAGGTCCCCCTGGAAAATAACCCATGGCGAAAGCACCTGGCGTAAGGCAAAAACTAAACCTAATTGTTGGCGGCGACATTTGTGACGTTTACCGCGATGGCTTCAGCTGCGGATCCTTCTCCTTCTGGTGCGGTCTTATAGCATTGGCCAGCTTTGTCTGTGCTTTGTGCTATTTCCATATGAATCGGGATCGCATAAATCAGCTGGGATGAAGGCTTTATAATGGAAGCATAACCTGTATGGATAGGGAGATTAATAAAATGTTATTAGAGCCATTATATGCTAAAACTTTGTTATTATTTAATATTTATTCATTTATTTTATTATAGATATGCTAATAAAATAATATATTAATAATAATAAAAAAATGTATGAACTATTTTATTAATTCTTCATGTATTTTAAATTTCACATAAATCTAACAAATTATTAGGACAAGTATAACGTTGAAAATTATAAATATTCTGATCATGAATGCTGATGGTTTTATTTTGCATTCGCCAAAATTTTCTGAAATTTCTCCTTAATCCCTGGTTAAATCTGCACAAACGATCTACCATATATTATATTTTTTCACTTATTTTCCAGGACTTGGCCCCGAAAAGTATGCTATGTAAACTCGGTCGATATATTTGACGAGACTCTCTTTCTCCCTTCTCTTCTCTTGTATATAATAATTTTCAACTTTATTTGATTTATGCATCATTCACGCGCAATTTATCGAAAGAATTACGCATAAGGTCAGTGCAAAAAAAGTACCAGCAATTCATTATTCCTTTTTTAACCCCACGGGGTAAGGGAGAGAGCGGAAGGCTTGTTATTGGGTAGTTTATAATGCAGTAAAATATAACTGATTTTCAATGTTGTTTACTCAACTTACATGCCTTTTGATTTACGTGTGTGTATGCGTCGGTATATATGCACATATATCAATAGCAGCTGGCAGCAACAACAAGTGCAAACAACAATAATAAAGAGGCTGACATGCAGGCAAGCGTAAGCCAATGCCTGTTTATATATTTACTTAACTTTCATGGCCTTTACCACAACGCAAGTATATTTGTTTAATATACCCATACAGCAGGATATGAAATTCTAGAACTATGAATTAAGAGCAGAGTGGGAAAATATCTGAATTTTAGCTGCAGCATCGATATATTTAATTTAATATGATAGAAAAATCATAAAAAATATTAATGTAAAGAGCTTTTCCGTATTATTTATTTTGAGATTAAGATATATAAATATAATAGTCACAAAAGTATATAATAATAATCATAATTTTCGTCCATTTAGTATCCTTTTTACAATATATAATTTATTAAACGCCCTTATTCTTAGGAGCAACATTTCTGCACTTCTCTACTTGTTATAAATTAGCTAAATTGACACATAAAACTATATAACTGCTATTATTTTAACCTCAGCTTTGCATGCAACGAATTTGCATAATTTCATGCACAACTGTACCAGGGGGGAAAAGTGAGTGAGTGAGTGGGGGCCTGGAGAAAGGCAAAAGCCAAAGGAGCGATGGATAAATATTTGCATATGTCACACGCACAAAGCCAGAGAGGGCGTGGATTTCCGGCTCAGTTTGAGTGATGTCCACCAGAAACATGCGTTTTTTTGTTGTCGGGATATCAATGTTTGATTGATCAACAAATTACAGCATTTAAGTGAATTTCGCCAGTGATATGGCAAATTGGCAGGCAACATTATGAAAATAAATTAATTATTTAATAGCAAAATGGTGATTGCTGAAGCATAAACTGATCTGCTCAAAGGGGTTTTTAAATGGTAAACCAAATCCTATAAATATTCGGAACCAGGATTCTTTAAAGTTGATCTTTCTTGTCGCGCTTTTTCCCTTTTCCATTTACCTTGCACTTTCAGTGCACCTAGAAACATTCATCGATTGGCCATATTTCTTGTTATTTTATTGCTTCCTTCTGCCCAGTGCGTTTCATCTTTCATACGCACTCGATATTCAGGCAATTCACTGAAAGTGCCATCATCATTCTTTCCATATGCAAAAGCCAAATAACATTCTCGGTTTTCCTCCATTTTCCTCTGTATTTTCTGCCTCCTTCTCCTTCTTTTCCTTTTCCCCATGGTCTCTCTGTCAGCTTTTGTTAAAGGTTTGTGGCCGCCTCCTGCTGTTGCAAATTCAGCTGATGCTGCCGCTGTCAAGTCGCCGGGACTTGAGACTTGAGAAGCCGCAGGATACCGGACCGTATTCTCTAAATTTTACACTTTACAAAATGATATTTAAGTAAAATTTTCGTTCATTCCTTCATTTCTATTGTCTATCAGATTTTTGAAATATTTTTTAACACATTGCTTATCCTACATAAATGCCACTATAACTTAAATTTTAAACGTAACAGCTTAAGTTCTTCTGTTTTAATTTCTTTTTTTGAGTGTAGTTCCTTGCTGTCCTTGCTAATGAAACAAAAACAGACAAGTTAATGTACAGTTGATGTACCATCTAATGGTTCTCATTGCCACGCCCTCAATTGGTTATCCCCCGATCCACCCTCCACCCTGCCACCTTCCTTCCACTGAGATTTGCATAAAAAGCTGGCGAGCTGACCGTGCTAATTGAGTGAGTAAGCGGTTGCCGGGCTAAAACTTTTCGACATTCTAATGCCATTGTCAAGCAGCTTCGCTGCTGCTGGAACTAGTTAACATTTCCGTTTCCCAAAGCCTCAGTTTCTGGCTCGCCCACTTACCTTGCTGGTAGTGCTCATGAATATGCCTTTTATAAATAATTCAAGCGCATTTAGTGATAGCTCGGCCTAAGCCCTGGCGCCGAGTCCCAGTTTCATTTGTGGAGCAAAATTAACAGAGCGCATTGAGTGGCCATTTCACCCGATTTCGGAGACAAAGGATACCAGCCCCGAGAGCAAGTCAAATGTCGCAGGACGAGGAGAAGTAGTGGAAGGCAGCACAAGAAATTGACGGAAGTCGAGCTCGACCTCTCTTTCTAAATGCAAAACTAACGAGGGTGGCTGCAAAAGTTAACTTTTTTAGTTGATTTAAAATTCAAGTATCAATTGAAGCCTCATATTAAATTAAATTTAATTATTTTGTTTTATTTTATATTTAGTTTTAAAATAGAAAGATTGAACAAACTAAGTATTTATAAGAGATTTCTTACATTAATTAAAGGAATACCATTTTAGTTTATAATTAAATTATTTTTCTTTAATATTTAGAATTATTTCAAGCTTCAGGATATTTATAAAAATCGATAGGAGTCTGATTCATGTTTGAATCCAACCTCTCTGCCTTTCCTGGGAATCATATTTGTCGACATTCCTTTCAAAATAAGCTTTTACATGTTCCTTGTAATTATTCAAGCATTATTTATTTCCAAAGGCAGCTGCTCACCTCCAACCTTCCTTCCTTTTTTCTATAAAACCTCCTGGACTTTTGTTTTCACTTCCTTTTGCTGGCCTCACAAAAGTGTTGCCTACTTTGCAGGGCATTTACAAATTACCAGCTCAAAGGGCATTAACAACGAGCAAGGACGACAAGGACAACAAATCCACTCACTGGCTAAACAAAATAACACAATTTACAGTTAATCTAAATTGTTTTGGCTTTTTATTAGCAACACCAGCAAAGGAAATAAGTTTTTTGTGGCTGCTGCTGGTGCAACCGAAGTTGATAAAACTTGAGCAGAGACAGATGGAGATGGAATGGGAGAAGCTGGATTGAGATAGGTGGTGCGTGGTGCGGGGTACGGGGTGGTACATGATATAGCAACAGCAAAAGTGACTTTATTATAATTTTCAACTTTTGATTTACTGCAGGGCCACCCACCGCTCTCCACCGACCAAATGGCAGGCAGCACAAAAGCCAAACAAAATGAGGCTAATTTTTACACTCGCACACACAGTCAGACAGACGCAACAATGGCTAAAGAGATAGCAAGTAGCACACAATTGCAAAAGTTTTTTAACATAAGAAAACAAGAGCAACTCAAGAAACACAAAAAACGCACCGAGAACAGGCAAAGATTTCACAAAATTACAACAATAAAAGCGAGCAATAAAATTAAGCATTGTAATATGGCGACAAAAAGCCACAAGAAGCAAAACGAATTTACGGAATTAAAGTTCAAGTCCTTTTTGGCTAAGGAGATTACCTAAAGATCTTTAAGAGAAAACAAAAGATATTAATTTGTAAAAATTAAAAACAAAATTATTCTTTCATGTAACAACATAATAATATTAATATTAAACATTAAACTCTAGCAAACAAGTCACATTTAATTAGATTTGTGACACAAAGTCATCAATTTTCAATGGATTTACTACTAAATAATTTGCACTGCGGCTTTAAGTTAAATCGTTTGGCATAAAGGACAAGAGGGCAACGCAACCCCTTTGGATCGAAAGGGTTGGGGTTACATTCGCACTACCTCGGCAAATGTAGCACGTTCCATAATTGCAAATCAATGAGCTGCTGCCGAGGCATACAATGGCATCGCTGATTATGACGATGGCATAACGATGATTACGCCAATTGTCCCTCTAAGCTCCTCCACCCGATCCTCCTGCCCTCCCCCCTGTGGCCACGCCCCTTTCTGGTATATGTGTGTATAGCATTTTAATAAATTACGTGACAAACTGCAATACTATAACTCTACCTCGCTAAAGCTACCTTTGACAGATGCACTGAAAATGTAAGTGATTTAGTTTATGCTTTCAGCTGATGTATTATATTAATTTATTAGGAAAATTGAATATAATTGGAGGCTTTCTAACGTTTTAAGGTGGTGGAAGTAATAACAAATATAGGTAATTGAAGATTAGGAATCAGGGAGTTTAAAAGGGATATTTCTTGTATTGCTCAATTTATTTATTTAAGCTGAAAATATAAATTGCACAGAATAATTTTAAAAGTCTTTCAAGCTTTGTGAACGTCAGTTAAGATCTTTTTTGTTGTAATTCAATTTAATATAATAGCACCATTTAGAATTAAAGTTGTATTACAATAATAACAATAAAAAATTAGCATTTCCTTGGACTTCCTCGATTCTTAAGAATTTAAATTAATAATTTATTTTCCTCAGTATATCGGCCGCAGCAGCAGGTGGCGCCTCCGAAATTGCTGCGTTCTCGAATTTCCTTAATGTAGGCTCATTAGTTGGAGGGCATTAAAGCGGCATTATGAGCGGCAATTCGGGTGCGAAAAGGGTGGCGAGGGGATCACTGCAGTATTCGGTGTACACGGAATCGCATTAGTTGCTGGGACTGCTGCTGTTGCAATTTGCATTTGGCAAACGTCTCCGACATTTGCATACTCATATCTTGTTGCACATAGCCAGGACTCTGTTCCCATCTCCATCTTGCGGGATCTGCTTTCCCTTTTCCCTTACACTGCAGCGGAACTTTAGCGGAATTCGTAAAATGAAATGACAAAGTTTGGCACACAGTTAACAATATTAAATCGGATTTCAAAAGGCGGCATCGCCTTTCTTGCCCCGTTACCAGCTGAAAATGTAATTACATTTTGCCTGTTTTGTGTGTTAACAAACCGTATAATTGGCCCAAACTGCGACCTGCTCCAGCTGCAGGTCCCCCAGCTGAGCTTCCAGCAACAGTTGGCCGCATTTGAGAGCCGGATTTTGGATTCCGGCAGCGAGTCCGTGTCGGGTTCGGCATGTTTAATGACTGCCGAGTCTGAGTTTCTGGGACATAAAAAGATATGCCAAAAGGGAGTCGGTTACTTCTTTGGATTCCAACAGATGCCGAGGAGTGTCTCGAAGCTTGGTGTTGTCTATCAGAAGAATTTTTAGCCATTTTTGGGCGTTTAAAGGTGTCGAGTGTTAAATATAAGTAGGGATATATAAGTAAATGTTTCAGATTAATTAAAAATAAATACTATATAAAGCAGTTCTGCCTTCTATAAAATATATTTATTTAGAGAATATTTTTACAAATATTTTATATATTTTTTTGAAAGCTTTCTTCTCTTTAGTTCTCTATCTACCCTTTTACTCCTTTTAAGCTTTCTTTTTTCATCTCGCCAGACTCCGAGTCTCGCTGCAGTTTTGCATCCTTTTTTTGGGGGGTTGTTTTGGCCTTTAGTTAACCCATTCCCTTTGTCATATCTGCACTGGCAGCCAGAGGAACTTAATGAAATTTCTGCGGCTACTCAGTGAACCAAGGCAAACAACCGAACAATGCTGGGAGCAGGGAGGCAAAACCGAAATATAAAGAAAAAGGGAAAATTCAAGACCCAACCGGGCAATGCGGCATGAAAAATTGTGTGTTGTGGTCAGCTGAAATGAGGCAAATATTGACTTAACCTGAAGCGAATCAACTATTCGTGTATGGGATGTTTTGATCTCATTATCAAAGTGAATGGAAATGGCTGAAATCAGGGCACCGAGGGATCTGCAAATTGATTTGCCCCTTTTGGGTCACTGGTCTCTGCTGCCGAGTTCGTGTTTGCTTTGCACTTGACACACTCTGAAGCCATGCGTGAATCTTTTCCTCCGGCAGAAAATCCAACTTTGAGAGCGGAAGACAAGCCATTAATTGATTTTCAGCACACTTCAATGGGCATTCGAGGGTGAAAGTGAATGGTCAAGTGGGTGGGCTTCGCTGATCGACGATGGGAATGCCCTGTTTATGATTCTAAAAATAAGTTCTATTCATCGATTTCTGGGAAAGTTCTTAGTCATAAATAAATTGAGCTGCCTCAATTCTCATAACAGTTTCTTATCGATTTGGCAGAGAAATACGCGATTAGAAAATACCATTCACAAAATTGCTATAGCGATTAATTAGTATTAAAGCTATAGCTTTATATATTGCAGAGATAAGATAATCCAATAAAGAGATAACTGCATATTATTGATAAAATAAAGTGTTGTCCACTTTAAGGGGATTTATAATCTAATTTCGCTTGATAAACCCTGCAGAAATTATGGAAAGTTCTTATATATTTTTGCCGCCTTTTTTTTATCAGCAACTCACAAAACAATACAATAATAAAAAATATCATGGCGTTATCTAAAATATATAACTATATAACATTTGGTTATATATATTTTTCCTTTCAAGAAATTATACTCAGTGTTTAAAGAAGTTTAAGCCAGACAAGATGCTCTTGCGAATATTCTTTTTAGCGCTAATTACAAATAGTTTTGCCATTGAAACTAAAAACGATGTGTGCACCATTTTATCTATTTGTGATAATTTAACTGCAATTCGATCGGAAATAGCTGCTGTGCGGTAATTATTCAACAAATAAATTTGAACTTTAAGCATTGTTAATTATTTTAATTATACTCATAGTAAAGAGCAAGAACGACAAGCTAATATTTTAACGAAGATCACTCCAAGTCAAACAACTGATATATCAAACGACAATAATAACGATTTGTGTACAATTTTATCGATATGCCACAATTTAGCAGAAATAAGTGTAGAGTTGGCTGCCATTAGGTAAATATTTAAAGAATTTTAAATTCTATTTATTGTTTAATTGAAAATATTAGAGAGGAGCAAGCCCGCCAGACAGATCTTTTGAAGGAATCCCTTCAGACGGAGACAAATAGTTATCCCGAAAATTGTTATAAAGCATGGACGAAATCGCAGAAGAGTGGAGTTACATTGATCCGTGTGCCCTAGTACAGTGAGAAGCCCTTTAAGGTGGCCTGCGATCAGGAAAACTATGACGGAGGATGGACAATAATCCTAAGGCGAACCGATGGCGGGCTTTGGTCAAGTGGACAATGAATACTTTGTGGGATTGGACAAACTGCATTCATTGACGTCTTCGGTTCGCCAGGAACTCTTGGTTCACATGGAGAATTTCGAAGGAGTGCAGCGCTTTGCCAGGTACGACAACTTAAGGGTCGGCAGTGAGGCCAACAATTACACATTGGAGTCCCTGGGACGTCTTAGTGAAGACAGCTACCATGATTCCCTTTTATATCACGTGAACATGCAGTTTTCTACGAGAGATCGGAAAAATGATATCGAAAGAGATTACAGCTGTGCCCAACAGTTTACTGGTGCCTGGTGGTACAAAAGTTGCTTACAGAGGTAAGGATTTGGTTTATTCCACAATTCCTAGTTAAATACAATATTTCTTTTTCGTTTAGCAACTTGGCTGGCGTGTACAACTCTACCAAATTGGGGGGTGGTGTCCACTGGAATTCATTCACTGGAATTAATACGTCCTTGAAACGAGCAGTTATGATGATTAGGCCATATTATTTTTAAAAAATAAAGGATGTTGTTATAAGGAAACGTTTTCTTTGAACTCAGATTACCCCTTATGATAGAGGGTATTTTTAGAAAATTTTGAGCTGATTTGCGGCATTTCAATGAGTATTCTTGCGCTGCTAAGCAGACCACATCACTGCTGGAGACGCGGCCCTTGAACCTTTACCCACGACCACCCCCGGCCACTGAGCCATGTCGGGATGAGCGCGTGGCCAACTGACAATGCCAGCAGCAAAAAACAACAACAACAGCATGAACAACATATCAGAGGCAGACGGGAAAAACATTCGGTGGGTCCGACTGGGACGAAAGAAAAAGTGGAAAACGGCTGCTTTGCATGCCAAGCGATGCGCTGTGCCAATTTTTCAGTTAAAAGGCCGGAAAAAAATTGGCTCAAAAGCAATGTAATAAATGCGTTTGACGGGAAAAGGGAGGGAGTTGCCGATGGAAAGTCTGGCTGGGAAGGGAAGCCGCCACTGATGAACAGCCGCAGAGAAAACAGGCCAATGAAACGAGGTTCCTGCGATAGAAGCGGAAATACAGGGGGGACAGTGAGGTAACGATAATAGGTACAAGAGAAAAGCAACATTTTCTTTATTATTCTATACTTTAATTAAGTGGAAAAGCAGAATTTACGGTTTAAGAAATGAATATAAGATCCCAATCCATTCATTGAATTATTTATGTGTGTATCATAGAAGGTTCAAAAACCGTTTTCAGATCGAATCTAAATTACTTAAAAATAAAATTAAAAATTCAGATTAAGTTGGTTTTTGAATATTGTTTTTAAAATGATTTAATTAAAGTGTCTACTGTTAAAAGTGCGTGTGCGGTGTACTTTTGCCTTTGGCCCATAAACGCAGAAACAAGCGACATGTATCAGCTTTCACCCCATATAGCTTTCCCTTCTGTTTTTCCACCCACCTCGCCTTGAGTGTTGTCACTCGCAATGCATTCAGCTCCGGAGAAAAGAAAAGGAGAAAGGTCGTTCAGGTGGATGCCTGAATGACTAGGGTCACCTGAGCACACACATTCCTTCATGCGTCGTCATTTTTATGGGACGCACTTTAAGGAGCGCATAAAAAAGTGGCCAAACCCAATCGGAATGGCGATCTCCCCTCAGTGTATGTTTAGCTATACAGCATATCTATTTTTCTGAATACCCTAACTTATTTTATAATATTTGCTTTTCAGTTTACCTATTATAATATTTAAAATGTAATTGTATTTGAAATTAAAATAAATATTTCACAAGTAAAAGCATTTAAACACAATAACTTTTGTTTGTATTATCAAAATTGCCTTGGCAGATCCTATAAGCATTTAAGAAAAATAAAAATAAATAATTATCTAAAGAGAAAAATATCAAATCATTTAGGGTATTTCGATCTCTGCATAAAAGCAAGCTCAAGATTCCGCCTTGTTCCTGCGCTCAGTTTGCTTTATCTTTTAGCGTTTTATGTCGCATTTGCGTACGCCAGGACCCGAGACGCGACTCCAGCTCGTCTTATTGTAATAAATTTAAAACATTTTGCACGCTTCATACACATTTTATGAATCCTGAGAGCCAGAATGGCGGTGCTGGAGGATGGGCAAAAGGGCGGCCAAAGTGCAGCCAGCTGAGCATCTTAAGAGCCGAGCGGAGAAAGCGAATATATTTTATTTGGCCATTGAGACACCGAAGAAGGCAAAAGTGCAATGCAATTGGGATTTATGCAAATGCTCTAATATATATATATGTATGTGTATATATCCTGGCTTGTATTTGCTGGCTCTGTGTGCAAAACTTTCAACATAGATTAAAAAATGTCAACGAAATTTATGCGGAATTATGCAACACTGGCAGCAGCGCTAACAATTTCCAAAGCGGGCACCCAAATCTTTTATGCATATGCGAAGCTGACATTACCCATACGCCCCGTATGCCTCCGGCAAAACTGCAGCGGCAAACTTTTCTCCGCCATTTTCAATGCCACCTACATACACACGCACACACATAAACAATAAGCAGAGACACTAACAATGCGCCTTTCATTTTTAATAATGCTGCAAATGCATATTTTATAATGGCAGCGAAACTAACACAACAAAAAAAGTGTGTAAATAGTGAAAAACTAGCGGGGAAAACCTTGCGACAGCAGTCGCAGGTGCACGGTAAATCAAGGGGAGCTCAGTGCCACGTCCTCTGCATTTGAATAATGCGCGAACAAATGAGGAGCGGAACAGAATATATATAGGTCTATATATCCCAGGGCCTCATTGAAAATACATGATAATTTCACTTAACAAACGAAAAGGAAACTGCATTGCAAAATATATAAATTCTGGAGAAAGTTCCCTATTTTCTTATTCCAATTTGATTCTTTTATTTTTTTATTATTAATAAATTAATAATTTCATATATTTTTATACTTTTATTTCTTATAAGCCCCAATCTTGCCTTGGCTCAACTCAAACAGGAAACGAAACTCCTTTGATGAAGACCAAACCTGCGTTTTTTTTTTTTTTGCATTCGGTGGCTACGAAAATCGAAACCAAAGCTGAAGCTTCATTATGAGAGTCGGAAATTGTTATGAAAATTGACTTTTTAGCCGCAGGCCAAACTAATTTTGCCGGTTTTCTCGTTTTGCCATGGCTCCGAGAGTGCGGCGCGAACTGCTCCTTTTCCGCTTCGAAAAAGGGGGGCCTGGTAATGGACTCCTCTGTGGAGTATCCTTTCTCTCTCAGAATTCCGAATGAGCAGCAGCAGAATCGTTATCATTTGACTGGCCATTTGGTGCTTATCAAAAGCTGATTGCAACTGCCCGCAGCTGGCCATCCTCTGCTTACTGCTCTTATTGGCTTCCTTAGGTCTCCCGTTTGTCATTTTTTTAGGGGTATATAAGCACTACTGTTACATATTTAAATATTTAATAAATTGTATGGGACAATTTAATATTACTTCAAGAACTTAAGACAGACTAAAGTTAAAGTTATGATTGCTTTTATTTATTTTTATTCTTTGTTAAACCATCACCCATGATGAGTACTTATTAAGACATCACAATCTTTATATTTTCTTTGCCATATCTTCTGCTTGTTGGATATGTTCCCTTCTGTTCTTTGGCCAACTTATTGCCCTCGAATCAGCCCGGCTGCCAGTCATCTTTGTTTATTGTTTTTCCCCTGCACATTGGTATGTATTTTCTGCTTCTGCAGCTACTGCATGGCTTTTCCAACTGCTGGTGATTTTCCTCCCTGTGCCACGAGAGAGTGCAGGAGCCTTTTGACTTGTTATTGCATATAAACTTTATAAATCTTTTGCTCGGTTAAACTTTTGCAATTGAGTTGTGGATACAAATTAACTCAACTTGCTGTGAAAACTTTTCCTAAATAACAACAGCAAAGCAAGGCAGCACCATTGGCAGAACTTCACTGTGGCAGCTGTGGCAGGCAACAATAACATTTACCTACAGTAAATCAAAAGTTTTTCGAGCCCATTCGCAACATTTCTAAAGTGCCGGCTGCTTTTGGGAATGGTTTTGCCCCTTTTCCTTGTTCTCTTTTCGGCGGTCAAAAGTTAGTCCGAAATATTATGTGCAAAATTCTCTCAATTTTGTTAGTCCCGAAAATAATTAGATTTAATGGAAATATCATTAGCTGAGAAGAACAGATTTATTAGAGGAAAAAAGCAAAGGAAAATAAATGAAACAATTTGAACTGCAATTGAAAACATTTTATATACTTATGATTTTAATTTATTTGGCTAAAATTGATTACAAATAAATACCATCCACAACGTATAACAATAGAAAATCAATACTCCCCATTCAATTCCATAATCTAAAACAACATTCAGGCACTGACCTACCTACACAGCCCCCGAGGAGGCACTCAAATGATTTGTTAATTTCCCACAAATTTGGAAATTTAATCCAACCGAAACCCGAGAAGGTCCTGCGGCAAATTCAGGTCTCTCCCTTCGACTCACTTACAGCTTCCACTTAATCAATTTTCCCGGCCAGGTGACAATTAAGCCAAAGGAGAAAAAGAGCCCAAGGGCCTTGCAGGAAGAAGAAATCTAATTAGCTATTTGTCGCCTAACAATTGCGGGAAAATCAACAATGAAAATGGCTATTTTGAATGGGGCAAATGTATCCGGCAGATGATTTTCATCTACTATTTGGAGTTGATGTTTTTGGGCGTCGTGTAATCGCTTGGCCAAACACAGTGAACCGATTAATTTCAAGCCCCCAATCGTTCTTAATTGCAGCTGGGAAATTTATGTGGCTCACTCGGGCCATTTCCATGTGTAAGAGGGAGGGGGGAGGAAAATGTGGCAAACAAGTTCTCCCTTTGAAGGCCATCAATTTTAATCGAAACCGTAAGCGAAACGGAAGCTAATCAAATCTAAAAACGGACACGTGCCGGACCGCGCTTAATTGATTTCAATTTGGCCACTCAAAGTGCCACAAATTACACGATCCCCCTCAAAGTTTTCATAAATTTGCCTTTGGAGAGAGACACTTCAGACTAATTTGCGACACATTTCGCTCAAAAAAAAAAAAAAGAAAAACAGGAAAAACTTTGCAACCGCAAAAAAGGAAAATGAAAATAACAGAAAATTCAACTGAGGCCAAAAGGGAAATGACAAAAATCAGGCAGCCGCTCAAAACCAAAAGAATGAGCGGAAAAAAGGAGCTGAAATTTTTTTATTTGTTTGAAAAAAAAGAGAGCGTTGAAAATTAAGTGGAAATGAATTGCTCGCTTGAATTTCAATGGAGCGTCCGGCACGTTAATGTTTACTCAAGTGGAAATCGAGTCACTCGCGATGAGTCTGCCACTCCCTCCAATTTTCCCGGCCAGCCCGTTTCCGCTGAGGAACTTTTCAGGACAACCGCGAAGCGGGAAAATGGGGAAAGCAGCGCGCCCAAAAAATGGCACTAAAAGCGAGCGCACAAGACATCCAGCGAAAAGTCAGGAGGAGCAGGAAAAGCAAGAAATGGAAAAAGCAGAAAAGCGGGAAAGCAGAAAAGCAATTTCTAACTGGCTGCACTGACTGACTGATGGAACGATGTGTTTGGCGTTTGTCATCTCAATTAGTTTGGCTTCTGGGGGTGGGTGGAAAAGAGTGGAAAGCCACTCATCTATCAACATAAATTGATATTCTTATCCAATGACCAGATCTGGTGGGGCTTTTGAGTTTTCATTTTGAGGGAGGTTGAAACCATCAGAGAACTTTATCTGTTTCAAGCTATAGTTCAGTGAACTTTTACGAATTAAATTTAATTATTTTGTTAAACATCTAAATGGATTGTATTTATTTATTTTTAAAATATATTAAATTTTTTTTTTAATGGTAATAATGAGTTCTGGTTTATGTCTGGGCCGTAAAGTCAAGACTGGAAATCCAATAGCAACTTTAGGAGGAGATTAAAAAAAATTATCTTTTACCGTTAATTTATTTAACAATTTATTGCTTATTTATTTCACTATTTATAACATAACTTAATTTAATTTATTGCTGTAAACTTAAAAGGCCTGAAAGTGGAGCACTTTTTACCACCCACACTCGCAATAAATTATAAATGAAAAACACAATCTGCACTCAATAAATCCCAACCTAAACAGATTGAACGACCCCCAAATTACCTCCAGATGATCCTCTCCGCAACTTTTGTTTACATTTTATGGCCTGTCTAACTTTTGGCTAGACTGAAAATCAGTTCGTTTAGTTTATTTCATTTCGGACTATATATGAGTTTAAATAATCCCCAGACGAAGTTTAATCCCCGCTCATACACACACACGACAATGACAGCACACACTTGTCAGAGGCATTAAAAGCGACGCGACGGAGGGTCATGTCGGAGAGGGGGTGGGTAGGTGTGTAGGGGGTTGTAAAATCCTCATATTTGTTATATTTTGGGGTGGACCGTAACCCATAAGCCATAACCGTATTTAGCCGCAAAAATCCAGGGGACTCTTTGTGTGTGTGTGTTGGAGTTAGTTTATTACTTCGTTTTTAGTAGCTGCCAATTTCAGGCGACAAACAAGAGGGCATCAGTGGCCAAAGAGATGGAGCCATGGCTGCGGCTAGGATGGGGTCAAGGGTGGAAGAAAAAGAGGGATAATAAATACACTCTAAGAAAATAGATACCTAGAAGCCACACAATGTAAATTAATTTAGTAAGGAGTATATTTAAATTTAAATAAATATTTGAATGGTTTTGCAAGCTTAGAATTTGTAAACCAAATATAAAATTAGTTAGTCCTTTGATTTGAAATTAAAATTGAAAACAAATTAATTATTTAATGAAATTAATTAATATAAATAGTTTAATATTCAAAACAGCATTCTAAACATTTTATATATATTTTTTTATAGCAGTTTACCTTACATCTTGTTCTTACTGTAGATGGCAATGAACTCTGATCCCAGATCGTCCTACTTATATGAACTGCACTTGTTACGCACCCCACTGACCTCACCCCCTTGCCACCAAATCCTCACCTTTTCACCCCTCGTTCACCTCTCTTTCAACACCTCCTTTTGGTCCACGCATTGTCCGGCTTTTATGGCACGTTGTAAACACTGCGCATAAACTTTGCACTAAAGTGTTGTCGTATAAATTGTATTATGGCAGCTCCCTGGTCGGTCATTCCATAAGGTTGGTTAGTCATGGCTGCAGGACTTGTAGGATGTGGGAGTGAGTCTCTGGGATTGGGATAAATACTATGTTTCCTACTCAGACGCGGAATTGAAAACAACCAAAATAGAATTAATAATGAAGTTTAAACTGTGATTCAAATAAGCTATAAAACAAAGTAAATATTATACAGAAAATTAAAACATATAAAACTATCTAATTTCTTTTTTATAAACTCTTTTAAAACTCATTCAATTTTAACTCAATTAATAATAATAAGTAATAAGGGCGCTATTTAATTAAGTTGTTATTTATCCAAGATATTTGTCTATTCTGGTAAGCGTTCTCTTTAATTACAATTGTTGTGGCCAGTTTGAACTTTCCCTGCATGAAAGGGGCGAAAGTGGAGGGCGTGCCAGCTGGGGGCTTTTGTTTGGATACCAAAAAAAAAACTGTTGAAGTGCAGGCATCTGCTGCAAAGGCTTCAGTCGGAAAACTGGCCGGAGATAGTTCGTCAGTTATCCAACAGTTTTCCTCAATATTCGCGTTTGTCTGTGGCGGGGAAAAGTAAATTGCATTTTCGCGTTCAGATGCAGCGTATTTCATTTAACATTTGCAGTGGGGATAACACTTCCACTTCAATTTTTCTTTATAACTTTGTTTTTTGTTTATATTCTTAAGTTTATTTATATTTATTTTATTTATAAGAAATCATACTTAAATGTATTTTATTTTATTAATTTATTTAGTGAAATGTATTTCTATAATAAAGAAAGCATTCAAGACTTCAATACATTCTCCTTAGACGCTTATTTAAAGGGTATCCACTTTGTCCTGATCTTCTAGGAATGATTTGCCCTGATTCGTGTTCATTCCGTGACCATTATTTTGGAACTTTTTGTAGTAGAGACGGGTAAGTGGAGGAGGGGAATGCCAGGATTGCATAGAAGAGAAGGAAGCTGAATGTGCAGAATGCAGCCCCAGCTCCATCTCGTTTTGTTTGCTCTTGGGCCGCCAGACATTTTGGCCCTAAACTCATTTGCATGATTTTTCATTTTCGCCAGAACCGAGCCCCTATCTTCAGAGGACCTCCTCTTCCCCAATCGCCCCCTTTCAGCACCCATTCCATTCAGAGTCTTCATTACACAAGCCAACAAATAGGCATTCGAGATGAGCATCGTAGGCATTTGCATTTTCCCTCATTTTGGCCAATTCCAATCATCTTGTCGATTTTAATTTCGATTGCAAATAGATAAGAGTAAGTGGTCAACTCGAGTTTTAATAGTGGTCTATGAAAAGCTTTCAGCTTTTCATGGAAAAGAGTATTTCCTCGAATAATGAAGAGAATGAATTTAAAAGTGAAACTGAAAATTTCCAAGAATATCCAGGGAGGTGCAGATGTCAAAAGAGGATATTTTAGTTATTGGTTAGGATTTCCTAAAAAAGGATAGTTTATTAATTTGCTTAAATTTTTTCTTATTTTTCAAAGAGTCAAAATTTTATAAATAATTTAATTGGCAAACAATGTACAAGTTTTTTATACAAAAAAAGATAAAAAGAAAAGTGATGAAGAACCTTGCGTGTGCCCCTGAGTTATAAATCATAGTTAATGTTTATTTTTTGCGTGATGATGATTCGCCTTTCGTTTGTTTGTATTTTGTTTCGTTTTTTTCTGCCCTTGTCCGTTTTTCTATTCATTTTTTCCACGGCCCACGGCGACTGTCACTTTTGAAGGCCGCGAATGTCCGAAAGGGTTGAGGGTAGGAGAGGGGTGTCAGGAGAAGGAGCGCCAACAAATTGGCTGAATTTTCTTTTCACAGAAAGTTGGCCTGGACCTTGGCTGATGACGATGACTCAACTCAGAGGGGGCCTCCTTTTCCAGAGGTGGAACACCCGATTCTAGTTCGAATTTGTTTAATACTTTTCTTCTAGTGTAATTTTTATTGCAGGCTGCAATTAGGTTTTACCTTTTTTTCTTTGCATATTCAATTTTTGTCGCTTTTACTGCATTTGACATTTGGTGACTTCTGGCTGTGCGCGTGTAATTTATGTGAGTTTTGTCCCTTGAAGTTTGTTTTTAGCCCGAGGACAATGCGCGAAAGTGTGAGATGGAGAAAAAACAGAAGAGTAAGTCGCAGTAACTACCAACAAGTTTATATGAAAAGACAGCGGACTCTGGGAGGTGAAACTTTGTCGCATAAGTTTTGGCTGCTGCCTCACATAAGTGGGTAAGTCCCAGCTCCAAGCTCCCAGCATCCAGCACCCAGCTTGTGGCACAATCAGCTCAATGTTTGTTTGCAGTTGTCTTGTTCGGCTTGTTGTTTGTTTGCGTCTTTGTTTGTTGCTGCTCTTGTCGCAGTCCTCGGTGTTTGCTCCTTGGGCAAACACACATCTGGCGGGGAAGGGAGGGAAACTTGGCACTCGAGTAATTCATATTCATTAGTTGCTCCATTGTGTCATTGTCCTGAAATTGTAATTCTCACCAGAAAGCGCTAATAATTAACATTGTTGGTCATTTCTTGAAGGAGCTCTGCTCCATGAAAGTGTGCTGACATATTAGTAAATTATGAAAACTAGTTGGGGAATATGACAATTAAATATAAACCAGTATAGTAAGAATTTAATATTTAGCCTTCTCTCTAGATATATGATTCAGTCTGTTAGTAGCTAATTCAATTACTAGTTTGCATTATGGCTCATTGAGCATTTGATCGTCAAACGATGTCAGTTCTTTAGCTGTTGTTTACACCAATTTAATTGAATTTCAGTTTAGCTTCAAGTGGTTACCATGTCAAAAACAAAAACGGCAACTTGGCAAGTGGCAAACTTGTCAAATTTGGCGAAAACCTAATTAAATTAGCAGAGGAGAGGTAAATACATTTACGATATGCGAAAATGGGAAAAGTTTAAGCAGGATATGAGGATTTATTTTTATTTTTGAAAGGAGTAAGACCTGTTGACCCATAAGGATTAATATCAACTTAGAGTATTCGTTAAATATTAAACAAAGAAGTAAACAAACAAATTTTAAGTAAGCTATACTTTTAGTCCTTTAATTAATAATATTTCTAGTTAAATTGCTATACCCTTACCCTAACTTAATATGTATAAAAGAAAGCCATTTATGTCAATGAAGAGTTTAGTTAAAAGTTAGTTTAGCCCTTCTGAAGTCAAATTGAATTCCAAACAAACTTCGCAGCCAAATGGCGAACACCCTCGCCCACGTGTAGTGTATAATAATCAGGATGACACACACTCGCACACACAATCGGGATGGGGTGGGGTGTTGGTAGAGAGATGCCAACTTTATTTAACTGTTTGCCAAGCTGTCAAGCGCTACCTAACTGCTAGCACACACACACACGAAGCGGATTCCAGGTGATCCCAGGTATTGGTTTGGTTTTGGCTGCGAATTTCACTGGGTTGAGCGTGGAAAATGGGAGGGAAATAGTGGGTGCTGCAGTGGGCGGTTGTGAAAAGCCAAAAAGGAAACGCGGAACATTTGCGCTCAACGTGTTTGCCTTTTGGAACGCTTCACGCTTCGATTGCATTGCAGGCAAAGGCAGAAAGTAGGAGGAAAGGATGCAGGATGCAGGCTCTCATTTTAATCTTCAAGGGAAGGGTTCAGGGATAGATGATTTTTCCTGAACTTCTGATACCTTATAGAAAGAATATTATTATATATTATACAGCGTAAAAGATGTTAAATATATAAATACATTTTTATACAGGACCTTATATGTTTAATATATTTATTTATTCTATCACCCTTAATATAGTGCTATTTAAATTATAATAAAAATGATATATACCCTTTAAGGATTCACATTTCCCGGGTATTAAAAATCCCAATTGCCAACGAACTTCATGCAAACAGTGAGCGGGGAGATAAGGAGTGTGTGTGTGTGTGGGTGGAAATGCAAAAATTAAATTTTAAATATTTATAAACTACTGGCTGGTCACAGGGACGGGAGGGATGGAGGCTGAGATGATGGAGCAGGGCAGAGGATGGTTGGTAGGCCAATAAAAGGAATTTGCAATTGGTCTGATTGGCTTTTAATCGCAGCAGACAGTTTTTAATAAATATGCATAACCGTTTGCCAGTCCAATTGCAATACAGTGGGAGATCTTGTCGAACGGAAACTAAAAGTATCTGGCATTAATGCCGGCAGGAATTAAACGATTTTTCAAAAAGACAAAAAAATTGAGCAGTTTAAAAGAACCTATCAGAGCATTGTTGTAATTTAATAATTTATTTTTTATTTATTTGATATATAAAATAAAGTAAAATATTCTTTTCTTTAAAAATCGGTGCAAAAAAATTAACATATATTTATATCTTTCTTGATTACTGTATCCTTCAAGACCGCCCGTGTTTTTCCACAAAAATGGCGTGAGGTTATCCGATGCAACTTCTTGCGGAAACGGATGTTCCATAGCGAAGCGGAAGACGAAAGCCGAAAGCCGAAGGAATCGAGGAATATTTATGATTTTGCCATAAAATCCTGTTGATATGTGGAAGGAAGCCTGTTTTCTCCTGTATTTTCCCCCCTCCCTTTTCGGTTCTCGCACCTCGCAGCCGTTACTTATGCACATATGTATGTTGCACGTGGCACGTAGCACTTGCCCAGCTCCCGTCCGAGATACAGATATAGATACAGATGCACAGCTAGCGATACGCAATGCATACATCCTGCTACCATTGCACATTGTTGCCTCTGAAGGAGGGGGTGAGGGGATCCACATAAGAAATGCAATCGGGCCAACTGCAATTCCGTAAATCGAAGGAAAAATTTCCTAGCCCCATCAACATTGCATCTCGTCTCTGCCAAAGAGGAGTGGCAATCAAACATGGCTGGAAACTCAAACTCACGCCAGGCACACGAAAAACAGTTGTTGACTGTTTGCAGGCATCGCCTATATTCCCGTTGTGATCATCACCAGCCATCCAGCCATCCAGCCTGCATCGGAACATCATCATCAACTGGCGAAACGAGAAGAGAACAACGCACAGGGCACACTCCTCGTCATCGTCACTTTTATGGTGCTGTTTTGTCGCATTCACTGAGCTTATAAGCAGCTTCATATGAATGACATAGTGCAGTCCGAGAAATCGGGATATAGTAAGGTTTACTGCTTCAGCTGTATAAAAATTAAATATAAAAGGAAAAATTTTTATATTAATTTTGCAAGAAATATTTCAAGTGTTTTATTTACTGTTGATATCAAAATATATACCACATAGAACCTATAATATTAATCTAAATAAGCTATAAATAAAATTTAAAAATGATTTCTTCTCTTTTAAATTTCTTAAATTTCAAATTTCTTCCCATACTGCTTTTATTGTGTTGTATTTTCCACAAAATTTCCAAATAAACATATATATACATATTACAACTATAAAATGTACCTAAAAATATGTTCTTTTAAAATATGAATTTTTATTAATATTTAAAACACATCGCAATTAATTTTTCCAAGTGCATGGGCTCAGGTCTAAAAGTGCTACTGCAAAAGGCTTGTTTATTTGCTGGCAAAATTGTGAAATAATGTGCAGCAATCAATTCCCAATACAGTGTGCCCTCTGATCCCTTCACCGCCGGCTGACTGGAGCCTCACTGCTGTATGGTGAGCTCCTGCTGCCGCCCCAATCGCATTTTCCACCCCCCTCTCAGTCCCTGGACAGAGGAAATCGGGGGAAAAATGGTGTGCAGTGAAGTGTTTTGAAGTGGCAGCTGCCACAGAACCAACTGCAACTGCCACAACTGTATTGGTTGGCCCGCCCCCTCATCACCATTCGATTACCGCCCATCCCTTCCCCTCTTAACATTCCCTTTCCCCGCTGTCTCCACTCTTTTCCCCTTAACTTTTTCCATCTCATATCGTAGGTAGCATGTTTGTGATGAATATGTTTACATCAATAACAAAAACTACAGTACGAAGCATCAATAATGAAGCGTTGCTCTGACTCCGCTTTTCCACCTACCTCCCTGTCTCTCTGCATTTTCCACTCCCTGTCGTCATCGTGTCCCTTCCCGCCGACCGTCACTCTGGAACACGTCAAAATGAGTTTACTTTGTGGTCTGATGGCTGCGATTGCACACAGCTCTCTCGTGGAGTATGAGGCATCGAGTATTGAGTACCCAGTATATAGACATATATAGAGCACTACATCGAGTACCTGACATCCTCAACTCAATAACAACAATGCCAATGGTTTTAGCAACAAGGATTATTGAGGGATTGCTCCTGGATAACTTGTGAAAGTGATTCCCTCTACTGTCTATTTGGGGAATTGTTATTATCCCTGCCTGAATGAGGATATTTTTGGAGAGTTCAAGCTTAAATTTAAAAAGGAAATATTAAAGGAAAGCAGCTTATAAATGAACTTCTAAGAAAGTGTATATTTTAAACAATTATATCTAAATAGTAGTCATTGAGTTTGACTTTCTCGACAAATTAATATGTAATTTAGTCAGTTGAATTCTACAAACATCCCAAAGCAGTTACACTTATTACACTCCCACTTTCATACAGTAAGTTTAAAGTCAAACCTAATTCTTGAGCAGCATAAAAAATGTGTAACTTATAACTCTTATTTAGAAATATGGCGAAAAATGAAGTGAGGGGTATTTTAAGATCAAAGACAGTTGCCCCAAATTTAAGTGTAAGATCGGCCAAGTTCGATGAGGTGAACATTTTGGCCACATTTCACCCCGCCAACAAGGACTATGGCCACATGATTATCGATGAGCCAAAGACTCCGTTCGTCTTCGACGATGCTGTTCCCGAAGAGTTCGACATGAATGCCTTGATTGAAAAGTTGCGTATTACTTCGCAATCGGAAATGCCAGCATTTGGGTTCGATGACGAATCAGATGATTCATCGGAGGACGATGAATATCCAGAGTCGCTGGAGGATAGAGCGCGTCGGCTGGACTTTGAGCGCCGTCGTAAGTTGCACTACACGGAATTCTTCTCGGTGCCCCTGGCTCGACGTCTTATAACCGATGAATTCGGCTGTGGCAGTAGTTCCGATCTGAGTATTTGCATGGAGATAAATTGCAGAAACGGCACAGAAGGCTTTGCGAAAATGAGTCCTTCGTCCGCTGAAGATAATCTGAAGGTGGAGAGCTCCTCTTATCTCGCTGTCTCTACGGATAGCTATGTTGAGGATGAAAATATAGATTATGAGCTGGGCTTTGATCCCAAACATCCCTGTTACCAGAAATTAACGGCAAAAATTGACGAGCCACCTCCAGAATCACCGAAATACAGCTCCTTGACTCGCCTCCAAACGATTCCTTCGATCGTATCGGAAGGCACATATGTCGGTGTTCCCCATTCGAGTGCTCGTGTGACTACTGACAAGATGCCAACCAAGGCGTCAATATCCACCACCAGGATTCAAGTTCCAGTCGTACGCATTTGCACCACAAATTTTAATTCCAAGGATCAAGGGAAAGGGAATGGAACTCAATAAGATTCTCTTGTGTGTTTATTTAAATAAAATTAATTATACAAAATTATCCCTAAATATATACTTGACTTTCAAATCTTTAAGAAGTATTCAAGGTATTTTCATACATTTAATGAAAACATCTTAAAGTTTAACCAAACGATCGATTAGAATGCCTACGATTATGTTTGTCGCAAACTAAATTCCAAGCTTAATTTGTGTCAAACCCTCTTACTTTTGGCCTGGCTAATTGTAGGGCTGCTGATATGATTAGCTCTTATTCACCTTCAGTTTTCCCCATTTATCGGCACTCGGCCTGTCCAAGTTCATTTTGCTGGAGAATATTTAATTACGACCTGACCGGACCGGACTGTAATTACCATTGGCGAGAGAAACAGATACAATGACTGGCAAGGAGTTTGGCCAAAGTTTGCCTAATAACTTGTTTCGGCATTTTGCCTCGTAATTGAAAATTCCTTTTGACAGTCCAAGCAGCCGAGAGTTTTCCTTCCGGCCAATCGCCCGGCCATTGTGTGTCGGTAACAAATTCATTTTGATTTAATGTCTCAGCTATTTCAATTGTGTTTTGAATCTGATTGTGTGCCCTTTAAAATAATTCCCAGACTATTACACCTGCCGCCCAATGACCTGCTATAATTATGCAAAATGTTTAATTTAGCCATAAAATCCGGCAGAGTCTTAAGTTTTATTATTATTAAGCTTTGGTCGGAGGGATTTCAAATGAAAGAACAACACAAAACCGGATAGGAGAGTTGTTAGAGGGGATGGGTGAATATTCATGAATATTTATAGGGGTGATGTTATCAATGCATGGATTTCAATTAGATTTATTTGCAAATATATTTGGAACTACAGGTGACAAAGCTGAGGTTGAAGCGATAAGATTCCAGCACTTTAAAACAAGTTAAAGGAATGCTAAGCTAAAGGCAATTAGCTCACATCACTCACAACTTAATTCAATATTTACAATTTATTTAACAACATTACCAGGGTGAAATCCCCCTTTGTTGGCCATCATTCCATTTGCCACAGACATTTAATTGTTGATCCTTTCGCCAAGGCTCTTAACAGCATTTAAACCGAAAAACACTTAAATTGGACAAACAGCACGGATGGCTTAACCCGCTGGCCCCACAACGAAATGCCGTTGAAGCCATTTAATGCGAACTTGCCATTTGTGGCACAACTGATGGCCGAAGCGAAATTTAAGTTGGCACCAATTGATGGCCGCAGCATCTTTGTCGCCGTTTGAGTCTCAGGCTCCGGAATCGAGTCCGGCTCTGGCCGCCATCTCCGGATCCAACTCCATCTCCGGATCCGTCTCGGTCTCCGTAACAATTGCCGTGTACATTTCATTAAGTGCATAAGCCCGTCCGGCTGTCAGCGCTTCCCTCTTCGTCCTCCTTTCGCTTCCCTGCGCTTCCTTCGCCTCGTTCGTGCAGAGCGTTTTTAAGCCGGAAAATTATTTTTAATGCTATTTACACTCACAAATGAAAATGCAAGCGCAAATAAAGGCCGCCAGCAGTCACGAACTGGCCAACAACTTAACTGGCATAAATGCTACTGTCCAAAGAAATATATAGCAAGGCGAATTCAGAATTCGGGGAGTTTGAGTAGGAGAAATAGGAGGTACCTATTAATAGTGATTGGAAAATCAAAATGGATTTCAAATGAATATTAGTTTATTTTTAATTTCATTTTAAAATTATATAAAAATATAATTTCTTATTGTGAAAACCCAATAACTTTCCATACAAAATCATTTATTAAACAATGTCTGCACACTACATTTAATTATTATTTTATTTCAAGGCTCCTAATATACCTACAACCCCTTTAACCCGCCAGGGTACTGGGTATTGAAACAACAGAAACCAGAGAAAGCAGGACATCAAGCTGGACGACAGACAGTGCACGAGGCCAAAGGAAAAGGAGCAGAGCCTTAAAGCTGCTGCATACTTTCCGGCTGTGGTCCTCGACCTGAACGCGTGTCGCTAAAAAAGTTCGGCTAAATATTTGCGAAAGCATTTTCGCTATTTGCGATGGCATTTCGTGTGGCATGCGGCATCTGTCCCCCCGCCTCCGGGCATACCCCTGGCTGCAAGTGCAGCACGCAAGGAAAACCCAAAGGATTTCCCAGAGATGGCAAGCGAGCTGCACTTGCCACGCTGCGGCATCAATTTTCATTTTGATAAATTATAAAATGGCCCAGCGCCGGCACCCAGAACACATCCTTGCCCGAAGGCTAAATGGATTGCCTGGCGCTGGCCACGGCGTTAACCCATGACAGCAGCAGCCTTGAAAATTGAATGCCGATGGGAACGCTGAGGAGGAAACCATCAGGCAGCTTAGATGTTTAAATAAATGAGGTATGAGCTAAGCGGAAGAGAGGTTTCGATGGCGACTTTATTGAGATATCAATCATCGTAAATGCAAGTGGGTTCTTAACCAATTTTAATGTGGTTTATTAAATTAATGGTCTAACTTTTCAGCGGGAAATGGGAATTTAAAAATCTTTATATATGTATGTTGGCGTTTGTCACAAAGTGTAGTGTCGTAAAGTGTCTTAATTCTTCGCCTTTTTAAATTTAATGTTTTCTCTCTGCTAAAGATGACTACGTATTTTATATTGTCTTTCACTTCAAAGGACCAAAAGGTTCTGCAGAGTCTTTTATATATTTTTGAATGCGGAGTTGCTGGTGTGTCAAGCAAGTGACAGTTTTTAATTGATTATATTCCCTGCCTTTTTTAGCTAATAAAGATTTATGTAGTTTGAAGTTTGTTGATTTTTTTGTGCACCTGGTCAAACAAAAACACAACAAAAATAATATACGAATACGTGGGGTTGGTCAGGACTCAGGATCGGGAGCTAGAATTCAGGAATGGGGGTGGCTCGAGTCAGAGGTCAGGGTCACGCAGGTCACCCCTTTTTACCAACTTTACCTAAACAAATATGGAAATGCACGCAAGCCAGAAGCGAGCACGTAGCCAGGATAAAGACCAGAAAAATATCCTTAGTCCTCTCCCGCCTCCCTTTCTCTCTCCATTTGTTTTTATTTGTAATCAATTAAAGGATAAGGCAATCTATTAGAAAGCCAGCTGTCCGCTCCATCATTATGGCGTGACTGGCTTGGTTAATATACAGCAGCAGCTGAAGGAAGTTTAACATTTCCCTCACCCTTCCCTCTGTTGTTGTCTGCTTAATTGCTTAGTTAAGCACGCATGAATATTTTAATATTTTAGCACGAATTATGTTCATTATTGCTGTTTATGATCCAAAATATATGACTGGATTTTATGAAACTATTTGCAATGATCAAACCAAAATATATACAATATATTTTCAATGCTCAACTCACGATTTATTTCTGAAAAATGTATAGCAATTTAATTGAATTATAGTTTTCATTAGCCTAATCCATAAGTTCGTTTCGATTTGAGGATCACCAGCCATCCGTTGTTGTTGTGGCAGAAGTAGAGGTATAGCTTTGATTTGAATTACCGCCCCTATTCCGATTATTACCATTATTTCCTGATCCATTTCCATTATTATTGCCTTGCCAGTTACCTGATCCTCCCATTCCATTCGGACCACCCATACCATTTGGTCCTCCCATTCTATTTGGACCACCCATTCCATTGGGTCCTCCCATTCCGTTTGGTCCTCCCATTCCGTTTGGTCCTCCCATACCATTTCCGTTTCCGTTTCCGCCGCGACCACCCATTCCATATCCTCCGGGTCCCATTCCATTGCCACCCATCCCACCAGGGCCCATTCCGTTTCCGCCACGTCCTCCCATACCATTGCCACCCATTCCTCCAGGACCCATACCATTTCCACCCATTCCGTTGCCATAACCTCCTCTATTACCCATTCCGCCAGGACCCATTCCATTGCCACCCATTCCGTTACCATTTCCTCCCATTCCATTTCCACCCATTCCGTTTCCATTTCCTCCCCTGCCACCCATTACATTTCCGCCGCCCATTCCACCTGTGTATCCCCCACCCATATTACCTCCCATGCCATTTCCGCCACGACCGCCCATACCATTCATTCCATTGCCACCCATTCCATTACCACCCATTCCGTTTCCATTCGGTCCACCCATTCCATTTCCATTTCCGTTTCCGTTACCCCCATTCATGCCGTTGCCCCTGCCCATCCCGCTTCCCCCCATTCCGTATCCTTGCTGATTTGCTTGGCGTTTTTCACGATCACCAGAGTCTGTTTGAACAAAAGATAAATACTTGTTTAAATTGAAAACAAATAAATTTAATGGCCAACCTGAGCTAGCAGAATATTGATCCTTTGCTTCACAAGTAGGATATTCTCCGCATTGATCGCCATCACGCTTTGAACCTGTGCAGGGCTCTCTGGATATAATACATGTCTCTCCAGGTGCACAGGAAATATCCCGGCAATCACGTCCGTATTCTATCAAAATTAAAAAAGATAATTGTATTCACTTTTGTTATTTAAAGTTTTTAATTACAACATTGACTCACTTTTGTATGCCTGAACATTTACTGTAACTGCAATTATTAAAAATATCAAAACAATTTCCCTCATTTTGTACAACGTTTGCTGTCAACGAAAAATTCTCTCTGAGTTCTGAATTTTTTATCAACCCCGTTTTTATACTTTTGTGCTTATAATGCATGAAATCTTCTTATAATTATTTCTGACATACTAAATTTACCAAATGAACACATTAGTTAGCCACATATTAATATTGCTGATTGATTAGACCAAGCTGTGAGATAGTCATGGCTTATTTGACAAGTTTTGGTAGAGAAATTTAAGGTTTAATATTATTTATTAAATATTTTGGTAACGCCATGGCATTGAACCTTTTAGAAGGTCAGTTTGGAAATTAGATGAACCTAATTTGAGTTGAAAGTAATTATGTTTAATTTTAGCTAAACATTGCAATGCAATTAATATTTTTCTTTAATTTTTAGAAAATATATTACTTTAATAGGTTGTTTTAAAAGACGCATTAGAGGTTTTTCTCTAGGGTTTTCTTCTTTAAAAAATATCCAACTCTTCATAAGTGTAATTATCTCTGTTTGTTTCCACATACTTGATATGTGTGAAACTGCCTACTTAGCGCAAATGGGATTATCTTGGCCTCAGTGTCCACAATTTACGAGCATAACAAATGGAACAAAGTTTCGCACGGCCCTCCGACACTTGACGGTTTTCTTGGGAACTCTAAGAATCCTGCAGGATATACCCGCCGAAGGGGGGGAAGGAAAGGGACAGGCTGCATCTTTATGCGCATATGTAAACATTTCCTGGCTACAAGAAGTGCAAAAATCCCATGGCTAAACTAGTTTGGCTTAACACGGCCTCAACTTTTTGCCCAGTTGAATAACTTTGTAGCCCCAAGTACATATACATCATGCTTATAAACGTATATATATATATATATATCTCTTCCACAATAGTGTTATAATTCACAACTTGAAACGGAAGTGGGAGCAAAAAACTTTCACTTGAAGAAATGTAGATATTAAATTACCAAAGTCAAGTTTGAAACAAAGTTGAGAATCCTTTTTGATTCATTTGATTGTTATTTTATTTTTATTTAAATGATTGATTTAATTTAAATCTTTAAAAATACACACACATCTCGGACTTATAAGAACTCTATTTGTTAGAAAGCACCAAGTGCTGTTGTTATTTATTTATTTACAAAAACTTTGCACTTAATATGGATTAAATTCTATAGCCTTTTGTTTTACAATTGTATGAATAGGATATATAGAAAACAGTAGCAGCCATGGATATACTATAGTATGAAGCTAAAACCCTTTGAAACGCAGTGTTTGTACAACAATGTAACACGAAACAACAAACAAATAGAATAATATCGAAAATACTTTCATTTCAACATTATTCTACAATATTTGAATTTCTCTTCAGCACTTGCCAAACCGGCTGACTGACTGACTGAACCTGGTCATAGATTGGATTTGTTTTCCACTTTTCCACTTGCTTTTTTTATATTTCCCATTTTTGTTGATTTTTAGCTTGCAGTAAAGGAAATTCGCATACCAAAATTCCAGGCAGGCTGGCTGGTCAGCCTTTGTTTGCCCAGCTCTTCCCTGAAAGCGAGTTGAGAAAAAATAACATTAAATACACAAATTCAGTATATAGACGAACCTGACAAATGACTATAATTTAGGGTACTTTTTCTTGCCCAGCTTGTGCGATTAAATTTATGCGTGATAGCCAAAATAAATATGCACACGAAATTATATGTTTTTACCTGTCAAAAGGTTATTGGCATAAATATTTTCTTTGATTTTGTGGCGTTAAATTTCAATTTTTCCTGACTAACGACTCTCATATAACCGCTTTTTTTCCTACATTTTTATTCATGGGTCAGGAAAAGATTTAAAGCTGTGAAACTTGTAGCAAAATTTGATTAGATTGATTAAAATTTTTCAAAATTAAAGTTACCCTATGTTTATTCTATTTTACATGTTGTTAAATTTTGATAAATATATATAACAATTATGTTGAATGCTTAACGTTTATCTACTTTAGCTTAGAAATCTCTTTCCTTTAAAGTGATAAAGTCACTGGAAATTATAATTTTTTATTTGTACAATCTTTTAAAAACAAAACAAGATGGCACGAAAACTAAAACCCAAAGCAGCCCCTCAAAATCGGCTCCTGACCACATCCCCTTTTGGCCCATAAACGGAACGGTCCCATCCTCTCTGTCCGGCGTAGACTTAACAGCTCGACAGCTGTCCGTCTGCGTGTGTGCAGTCGTGCTTGTGTGAGCATTTTGCACAGAGAAAAAATGTTTAATTTATTCAACGTCGAATTGTTATTTGATAAAAATTCATCTTATCGAACCTAATCCCTTGGACCAAGAAAGAGCAGCGTATTTCAGCCTCAAATAATATTTTTGCAGGCACTAATTTATTGTTTATTTTATGTTTAATATATAATTCATATTTTTTTCCAATAGAAACAAAAATGCTTCCTGTGTAAACTTCTCAAGTACTGTCTGTGTACGCATGCATCGTTTAGATTTAGTGCCGCTTGTTACGCTTTGATGTCATGTCATTTATAAGCGACGCAGCGGCAGCAGCAGCAGCTTCGGGCTGACCCCAACGCCAACATCGTGCCACGCCCCTCCCATTTCGCCACCGCCCCCCTCTAGGCCAACCAACTGAGCCCCATCTCGCCCTGGAAAACCCACCCCGTTTGCTGCGTGCAACAAAATGCAAACTGACAGTTTAGCATGGGAACAAGTTCCTCGGGCAGCGGAAAACTTAACATGACAGACCGCGACAATGACGTTGGCGGAAAACTTAAAGCCAGCTTTAAGCTTGGTGTCAAAGGTCACGTTCCGTTCCTCCTTTTTCATCAGAATCCTCGCCCACGCACAACCAGCCGAGTAATTTACGCACAATAATCCGCATCGCTGAACTCTTCTTCCTTCGCTGGCCAGATGATTGATGTATGGACGTGTTAATTAGGTCCACTCGTGCCGCATTTACACTCTCCACTCTGTTGGTAAAAATAGGGACCAGCAAGGGAAGGCAAGTCGAGTTCTAAGACCACTTGAGTACCCAGTAATCTCTAAAAGAAGAAGGGTTTTGTGCTACAAAATATAGGAAACGATTTTTGAAGATTATTCTGCGGCTTATGGGAAACTTGAAAGGGAAGAAACTTAACATGTCTTGGGATTGTGATATATTTTCTGATCAAGCTTTAACTTTATACATACATATGTATCAAATAACCAGTATATCCTTGATCCCTACAATAGCTGGGTAGCAGGAGTAGCATCAGCGAAAGGCAGCTAAAATTAAAGATTGAGAACGCTGGCGAAAGCAATAAAAATCTAAGCAAACGAGTGGCCAATGAAACTTTGTTTGGGCAATTGATTGATTTCTGGACAGAAGCCCATTAATCAGGCCAGACAAAAATGCTGATTTGATCGAAGTCGCAGCAGCAGGGAAAAAGTTTTTTGGCCAAAAAGCCCTTGATTACCAGTTAACCATTTCACTTTTTTCTGAGCTCAAATTGTTACCAAAAGTTGACTTGTAATTAGCCATCAATTATTTAATGAAAATGTTTGTGTTTAATATTGAAATTAGAAAATAAATAAAAAAAAATTGAAAATAAAAATAAAATGTTTTTTTTTTTTACGAAAGCCACCATCTACCACCCTTTTTTTATCGCTGTTCGCTTTTGGCCAAACATTGACAAATTCAATTTATTTCAAGTTCTCAGATCAACGTAAAAAATTGAACAAGGCAAAAAATAGTACAGAAGAAGAGGCTCAAAGGCGCTGAGTCCTGAAAAAGTGCAAGCTGTTCACTAAATCAAAAACAGATTTTGGTAACAAATTCGTTATGCACGTGACATGTCCAACACAATGCATGTGCCTTTGCCGGTGAATGTATGTGTGTTTTTGGTCGCCGAAAAGAAAATTTGAATAAGTGAATTTAAAAAGCGTTGGCGGCGACTAAGGCAGCCGGAAAAAAACCAGGAATAAGATCCAACAAAAAGTCAAACAACAAAAAACCAAATACGAACAGGGGACAAAAAAACGAATTTGTGTTCTCATAGTAAAGCCAAGGACACTTCCATGAAATGCAATTTCGCACTTGTAAACTTTTATGGCTAGCATGTGGGTGTGTGTTTCTATGGGCCAAGGATGCGCAGGATATAGCCAGTTTAGAGCTAAGGTTTGGATAGGTTTTATTATAATTTGAGTAATTTTTGAAAGAATTTATTTAAGTGTTGAAAATATTTATAATTTTACTTTTACTATTTATCATTTTAATTCAATGTTTACATTTCAATTTTAAGGGAATTTGTATTTTGTAGTCTACTTTTAAGATAGAAAAGGGGTTGCCTTAAATTCGAAAAGGTGATTATTAAAGAAAATGTTCTTTAATATGACTAGTTTTCATTTAAATTTTCAAATATCATAAAAATGTTCCACAATATATATAAAAATATAGCTACAATATGTGAGCAGCTGGGCAGCACCATCGGAGGCCCCTGCTCCTTTCAACTTCATGGCTTTCACACTCCACCTTACTCCTTTCGCAGCCCCTACAAAATCCCACCTTCTATCAGCAACATGCAAATCTGACTGTTGATGGCGCATTTTGCTTCGTCGGGCTTTCATTTTTCCATCCTCCCCAACCCCATCATATCCTCGTTGTTGGCTATTTTTTTTGTATAAACTTTTTCGTATGTATTTGGGGGGTGTTTGTTTGTAAAGGGAAAACTTGTTTATTTGCATGTCGTTGGTTTCATTTGCGCCTAGGCCCGAAAAAGGTAGATATCTCGCTTTTATATTTGCACACTTTGGCTAATGGATTTCCTTTACTGCTACTCGCTTCTCGCTTCACGCTCATTTTTTCTACCTTTTGCACTTTTGCGGTTGCACACGGCGTATGCTTAATATTTGTTGTATGCCTCATTTGGCTTGCTCGGGGATTCGTTTTCATTTTCATTTTCGTTTTCGTTTCCTTGCCTTTTTCCCCGTTGGGCTGCGCCGGGCATTTGCAACGCGTCTTAATTGAAAATTCAATTAGACCTGTGTAAATATTTTTTCGGGGCAGCTGCTGCAAATTGAGTTAAAGTTGTTTATCTAAATAAGAATGAGTGCAGCCTGCTTGCTGGTCGAAAGCGTCCCGCAGTTGCCTTGGCTCCCGATTCTGCATTTTAATTAGAGTTTAAATATCTCAGTGCAAATTGGAAACTTTGCTCAACCGCAAAATGAAAGTGGCTTCGCTGCTCTTCGGAAGTTTTTTCTCGTTACCTTCGCTCCTCCCCTCCCTCACAATGGTTTTGATTTGTTTGTTTGTATTTTTTGGTCAAGCAATCCTAATTTGAGTGACCCGAAATCAACAGAGTTGATTAGGTAAATATATTATATATATAGTTTTAGGTGCCACCATAAACTAAGGTCATCCTAGGAAGTAGATTGTCTAATTTTCATGTCTTTTTAAGCCACAACTCTTAATGCATACAAACTTTAAAGCTATACATCAACATAGTTTGCTATTTGATCATAAAAAACAACATATAATTCTTCTGTGAGGAGGTCACCACAGCAACCAAAAATCCACTTTCCAGATGCTCCATCCACCCACAATTTTCTCTTTCCCGTGACTTGGCTCACTGTGCAGCACGTGACTTGATTGTCAGTTGCAATTTAAGAATTTGATAGTTTGACAATGCATTTTTGTTCGCTCGTTTCGCTGCGTTTCTTCCCCCGCATTGTCTAGCTTTATCCATCGATTTCTATTCGATTTGGAAATGGTTTGGGGGTCAGAGGTCAGGCAGCAGTTGGCATTTCACATGCAATGCGTGTCGAGGATGGAGAGAGCGGGGAAAAAAGGAAAGCAAAACATTAAAATGCCATATAAATAATCGTCTATTTGGGTGACTTGGTCCGGGAATTTCAAATGGCATCAGTCGCCTGGTTAATGTTTTAAGAGAAAACTAAGAAGTGAATTCGATTTTAGATGATTGTTTTAAATTGTTTTAATTTATTGAGTTTATTGAAGCAGAGAGAGGTAAATTGAGTTCAAAGGATTTTAGGCTTATTTTGAGTTATTATTTAATTACTTTTGCAAATATTGGGAAACGATTTCCTATATTATTCATCATTGTTAATTTTAGTTTCTTTTAAAAAGTGTTAAAAACCAAAAATTATGGTTAAATTGAATATCCAGCACTTCTTTAATCGCTTCCAAAAATATTTCCCACTTTTCAGTATGCTTTTCATTTCGGGTTTTCCCTGTTTCTCTTTGGAGAGCTTAACTCATTCATGTGCGAAACTTTTCAATGGGCAGTCGAGGGCTGCGACCACAGTTCATTTAAGCGTGTAAAAACATAAATCAAAAAGGACCGGCCTAATGGCCACACACACACAGAGTTTTCCTCTCCTTTCCACTCTGTCTCTATTTTTCCACTCCTTTTCTACCGCTTTTCCCTCTTTGTTTTTCACCCTCTTGACTCCGCACTGGGACACGAAGTGTATATAAATTGCCTACTTGCATTTTAATTAAACTGGCTAAAAAGCGTAGTCAATGTCAAATGCTAGACCAACTTTTGCCTTCCTACTTTCCCTGCTTCAACACATTCGGGCTGGGACAATGGCCAGTAAATGTGGGCATTCGACCCTTTAATTGACCAACTGACCGCGGTTGACTTTAAGGAACTTGAAAGTATTCAATTGAGTTGTTGCCATTGTTCAGGAAAGGTTCATTGATTTATTAAATTTATTTATAGACTATTTCAAGTTATTAAGAGTTTATTTTGTGAGTGGTCTTTGAGGCTTAAAGCTAGATCTTAAATAATATGTTATATATTTTTGGTCACCAATAAAAGTACGCAACAAAGTTATACAAATTATATATTATAAAAATGGTAAATTAAATAAATAATCTTTTTACTTATAGAACTTTTTACCTATTCTTTTACTATTACAATAATATTCACTCAACATTTGCTAACATCTTTAGATTTAAAACAAAACCATTCAATTATAACACTCATAAATCCATGCTACTAATTAAATTTTTTGTTTTATAAACAATCTGCTCATATTTGCTCTGTTTTTGATTAATTTTGACCACGCCCCTACATCGAATGCCTTTCTCTGCATTTAACGTTGACCTGCCCATTTTCCCTGTATTTTCCAGTGGCTGTTTGTGGCAGCTGCTGCCGCACTTTGATGTAAATAATGTTTGCTAAATATTTTCCGTTGCAATGCTGCGAGTCTCTCATTAAATTTACATTTTCCACTTGGTAAAAAAGTACCCCATCGTACAGAGGCGTCGGTGCAGAGGGGGTTGGTTGGTGGTGTTGGCTGGCCATTTTGGTCAACATGCCACTTTCAGTTGACAACATATGGCACCTCTGGCCGAAAGCCTGCCGGGCAATTTTCCTAACCCCCGAAGGTGAGAGGGTGGAAAAGGTGGAGCGGAGAGTGGGCCACCGTGACCAGGTAATGGACTGTAATTATGCTAAATAAGCCATGTAAAAAGTGTGGCGGGGGAGTGGGTCCTTTTTGGAGTGGTTAAAGTTCCCGCTGAGTAGCCTTTGATGGAAAGGGAAAGTTGATGAAGTTACTCAATTTGAGCGGTGCCCATCCCTTGCCTCCGTGAAATGGCACCGCACCGAGTGGAATATGAACCTAAAAGATGTTGACATTCCTTTAATCTACTATTCATTTAGAGGAAAATTGAAGTGTAAAATGAGCTGCAATTGAAGTTAATAGCTTAATAAGGGATGTTCTGGGAAGAGAGCAGATGAGGCAATAAGTGAGTGAATAAATTGTAAAGTAGTGCTAATTAATTACCATAATATGTATCTAGATTGTTGCTAAATCTTTAACTGTGCATAGACTTTAAGACAAATTCCCCCTTTAAAGATTTATCTGACAGCAAATGTATCTGCTTAACCTTTACTTTCAGCAGGCCATCAATTATTTCATTTATTTACATTTATTTTAAGCCACTTTTCAGGCTTTCTCCGTCTGTTAATCCTTAAAAAATGCTCAGCCCGCCTCAATGGAAATGTCTGAGCGGCTGATGGGCAAAGGGGAAGACCGACTTGAGTGGGGGGCAGATGAAACGAGAATGTGGAATGTCTATTAATGCCGAGCAATTTACAGTTTCAGTCTGTCTTTGTGCCACTGTTGTCTGCCGGCTGAACCACCCATCATGCCACCACCATCTACCCACCGAAAACCACCCACGCGGCTACAGGAGGCCTTTATATTTATGATTAATGAGCCTTAACTTTTGCACTTCATGGCAATTTATGCGGCGTCTGGCCATTTGGCTTTTTCATATCTTTTTTGCCAGACCGAAATTTCAGCTCCCAATCTCACCTCATCCCACTTTCGGCCTTCGGTAAGTTAAGACAGGCAACAATTGTAAATGTTTGTTGCGCAATTAAAAGTCCGACCAAGTGCTGGCATTCCCCCCGGTAATTTGATTTATTCAACCTGCCAGCATCGCAATCGAAGCGAGGTAGCAGCCACAAAATAAACAAGGCGTCACAGGAGTCCAGGATTGCGGAAATGGTTAACACTGTGTAATCCGTTAAAATATTTATTTGTAGCCCTTTCAGATGAATGCCTACGCCGGGTTTTTTACGAATTAAATACGTAAACTAAAGAAGTTCTTTTTATTTATTATATATTTATTAAAGTAAAATCTACTTCTTTAATATTTATATTAGCAGAATATCTTTAAGCTTCAATGAGGTCTTTAGTTAATACTTTTATATCTTACTTTACGTTACAAGAAATATCAAATGGTCTCACTCCTCTTTTAAATCCAATCAACAACTTGTTTAAAAATACATACATTTATTGTAAAATGACGTTAACGTTTTACAGCTTCGATCAAGGACTTTTGAAAATGCATAAAATCTCTTCTTTGCTTTGACCATGTCCCATCAATATTAATCAGAATGCATATTTCATAACCCGATTTCAACATTTATTGCATACGAAACGCGATAAAAACAAGCGAAATATATCCTTTTCAGAGACTCTCTCTCGCTCCGTTTCTCTGTATTTCAATCATTAATCTCGCCGAATCAATTTCCCAATGCTGACCTCCATTTTAAATATGCATGGCAATTACAATTACAAAATTATATTTCCATATACCAACAGCAACAACAACGTCAGCAGAAAATATCAACTTTCATTTGTCATTTATTTTTATAAAGTTTTGTTTTTGTTGCTTTAATTCGCAATTACGACTGACAAATCCGCAACAGCCAGGAATAAGCTCGGTCGGTGGCAAGGAGCGCAAGTGCAACCAATATTAATCATTATCACCGATGATAAGCGCCTGAATTATTTCACATTTGCCGCACATTAAGAGTGCATTAAAAGCATAAATTAAGAATGAAAAAAAAAAGGAAACAAGGAGTACGTTTACTTGGGAAACCGAAGAGCAGAATACCCTTTTGGAATCATAAATCTTTGGAATAGTTAATTTATGTTAACAGAGATTTTTTGATGGATTTTAAAATGTATTTTAAATCACAAATTATTTTAGTATAAGTATAAAATAAATATAAACTATATTATTATTTCTATTAATTTAAATAATTCAAAGTTCGATTTATTCAACAAAATTTGTTTATTTCCTATTAAAGATCTTTTGCCAACCTTGTTACCAATTTAAAGCTTTATAATTAAAATGAATTTGTATTACTTTAAAACTGTTTTAATTATTATTATATATTTTTTATATTTCAGTATATTATATTTATATTACATTAAATTTACTAATTTATAGTACATCTCTCATTCGTTTTGTGAACCAAAATAAGGTGCAAATTAATCCGATTACAGCCTACATGTATATGTCTACATTTTAATGGACCGATCTCCTCCACATCCTTATCCTAATTTTTCCCCTTTTTATCTCCCACTTAAATTACTCAATTTTTGTGTTTACTCTTTTTTTTTCATGTGATTTTCCCTTTTTCCATTTTTTTTGCGCTCGAATTTCATGCAAATCTAACATTACGATGCAGAGCAAAAAAAAGTGCCAACTCAGACTGACGGGTAAACATAAAGGGGAGCTGGAGGCCAAGGAGGCGGTGATTGGGCCTAAATAGGCGTTTCGTGACTTGCAGCTGAGTCTGCGCGACTCCCCGCCATTAGTGGGGGCCTAATTAGGCGCGGTCTGGCAGAACCCGCAAAAAAATTATAGAAACATATATAGCAAATCGCATGAAAAATGTGCAAATCATCAGGAAATGGTGGGAGGGACGACTTAAGCTCTCTGGCAGCTGGCGAAAATTAGCTTGGGGGGAAATTAGCACGTTAGCGTGATTCACGCGACAGTTTTACAGGGCAGCGGAACTCAAATGCTGGCGGGGCACTCCCTACATCGGAGTCCCTTTTATCCACTTCTCCCCCGCCGGTCCCTTTCCCAACTGACCTCAACCTAATCAGGCATTGAGAGGATGGAAAACTTTTCCATTTGATGGTTCGATGGGGGGCCCTGAAATGCATTTCATTTATGACTGCCAATGAGTTGTGCAGAAAAATGGAAATACATCTCAATAATCACATTATAAAAACATGAATATCTAAAAAATGTTAGAAAACCCTTCCATTTCAAATGCAATACAAAGTTCCAAAAATGTTCACTTAATTTCCCACTTACTCTTTTCTGAACTCTCTAGCATTCAATTGCCATAAAGAAATTTGCTGAAATTACTGCAACTTTCAGTATATACATATATACAATCCCTAAGCCATCCATTCCTTGGCCCATCTTCCCTTTTGGCCAAGTAGCTCTAATCGTATTTCTCGCAAATGCTTAATGTCTTAAAACCGAGCAGAATAAATACCAGACTGGACATGTGGATGGGACAGGAGCTCTGGCCGGGGCCAGGATATCCTGCTGCAGAGAGACGGTGCGAAAGAAACGGAGCAACTAGCTAGAGCTTTGCTCTGAGTGCAATTAATTAAGCAAAGCTGAAAGTCATGCTCACAATCCCATCCCTGGACCCCCTCACATACGCACAAATTTAATTGCTTACAAGTTGGAAACATGGCGAAACAAGCTGCAAAATCAGGGAGTGAGGAGCCAGGGAGTGAGCCGAGCTGAGTGGCAAATAACAATTGTAATAAAGCGTCAAGAGCAAAGCTAGAAAAATTGCAACAAATGTTGAACTAAACCATAAAGTGTGATTAATTGAATATTTCTTATGCTGCACGTAGACGCGTCGAGAGCGCACAAAAGAAATTCACTTTAGTGCCAACGATCTCCCTCGGCTCCAAGCCTCCCCGCCTGGCTCCCAGCCCCTTTTCCACGCTTTCCACTCAGACAGAGCGAGTTCAAGCTGTACGGTAGCTAAATTTTCTAGCTGGCGGCAATAAATTTAAATAAATATACGATTACGCGTGCGTATTAAGTTGCTTCGGGCCACCGATGCCAGCGAGTCGAGTCCCGGGTCAGGGACAGTGGTTAAAGTAGAGAGAATTTTGAAGAGAAATATAAATTATAATTTGAATTTTAGATACATTTTTATAACTTATAATTATGGAATTAAATTCTGAATACTTCTAAGGCCACAAATTATTGATTGATTATTAAATATTATTTATCGAAAGTTTAAAGAAGGCTTAAAAAAACCGCTTCATAAGTTTAAATTATTCTACAATCAAGGGTTGAAAGATTTGTATGTGAAATATTACTTTGTATAAATTATAATATATTATTAATCTTTAAAATTAGTTAATTCATTTATGTACATCAATTGGACATAAGTAAAACATTAAAAAAAAATATATTTATTGTTCAATATTTACTCCTTAATTTGGGTTTTTTCCCACTATTACCAAACTGCCGCCTATTTTGTATCTAGAACAATGGGATTGCCTTTGCTGATGCTCCTCGGCTGCTGCTCGGTTGGTGCCCCTCTCTGCTGCCACCTTCCATGGTCCGGTTCCGGCTCCTGCCGTCCCGCTTTCCCCCCTTCCTTCCCTCTCCCCAGGCTCTTCCTCATCCTCCTCTGGGCCGCTGGTGGCTCGTTATCTGCTGACTTCTAATTCAGCCACAATAAATCAATGCAACGTGCTGCAGCGGAAAACAGTGGCAACATTTTGCGGCGCAAATGTGTAAGTGGAGTTGATGAGCGGGTGACCAAGGGGAGGTAAAACAGGGGTGGTGGCGGCAAGGGAGGCGTGGCCAGCCACACGACAACCAAAAAAAATAAAATAAGGAAAAAAACATGGAGAAAAAGTTCCCGCCTAATCGAAATTTGTTGGGCATTTGAGCTCATTTTTTATGCCGTCTTGTTGCCGATTTTATTCGCTTTTAATTGGCCATAATACAAATTTATTGGCCTCAACTTGTTAATGGTTCGTTAATGTTGCGAACTTTTCACTCCAAATTGCTGCTGTCCCTGCATACATAATGTGTTTCTATATTTTTACATTATCCAGGTGAGCCCTAAAAATAAAGTAATTAATTGAAAGCCAAAAGATATTAAATATTTGTCATAACCAAGAACAAAATTTCTTAATTAACTTGTAATTGAAATATTTTGATATGCTTTTATTTAATTTATACAAATTCGGACATTGATATAATTTTGGATTTTAATATATTATTAAATTCGGAGAATAAAGTAATTGTGTAAAAATAAATAACTTTATAGTAATTTATTTATATTTTTATTTACCTTAAGAGCACTGCATACTTAGTCTGCTTTTTATTTTACTTGTTAAGCCCAGCGAATTAAACCAATGTAATTTAGAATTGTTTAGTCAAAAAGCGAGTAAAAAAATCAATTCTTTTAATTGCCCTTTTTATCCACAAAAAAGTAGTTTTTTTAATCCACTTTTTATGTAAATCCAGGGCCATAATTCAACCAGATAAGCTGTCAATCGAAAGTAATTAGAAAATTAAATATTATTCCAATTTCAAATTGATGAAAGTAAAGACAGAATAAAAAAATGATACAATTGGTTCACTGAATTATCAAATTATAATTACAAAATGAACAAATGTTTATATTACTCATTAATTCCATTTTTTCTATCAAAGTATTATTTGTTTACTTTATTTGGGCCACTTTTTTATAATTTATAATATAAAGAAAAAATTGATTAAATGTATTTTTTATATATAAAACAATTTATGCATTTAATGGGGTAAACTAATTTGTGGGAAAAATTAGCCGAAAGAAATATTAAAAGTGTTTTAAGTTAGCTTACAGCAAAAATGTAAGGTTTATGTTGACCAAAAATTCATCCAAGAAATGCTTGTTAAATCATACTTCAAGTGCTTATTATCCTATAAAAAGTAGACATAACCAAAACACCCTCTCGTTGGCCATTGAAGCTGTCATAAGCAATAATCATCAGCAACTACTTTGGTCTAGTTTAGTTCCTTTATTCTGTGGCAATTGGGGGACAACCTGCAGCTGCAGAGACCTCTCCGACTTTCGATTTCCGCCAGACAAACATGCATATGCTCTGTATACACTCCACTTTCCACTTTCTGGAAATCCCCATCTTCTGGCTGTAAACTTTACTACCTCCTTTATTGGGTGCCGTTCCCCCCTCCGTCCGTCTCCTTCAGACACAGCCATCGATGTGCATTCAAATCCATTGTTGTCACATTTGGCACGCGTCTTGGCCACGGATCATCAGGTGCACAAATGTATTTCAACTCCGGCTGCCAGTTGTTGTTGTCCATGATTGGTTTTTATTGTTGCTGTTGTCGACACACGAACACCTTTTGCATTTGGGACAGAGACATTGAGACAGGAACCCCGAAAACAGGTAAGAGCAAGGTATTGAAGTGGATCGAATAAGAAGTACCTTGAAAAAGTGTTTATAAATAAAATTAAATTAAACAAATTTAAAAGAAATAAGGAAACTAATCAATTATATACCAAAATCAATATCTATACCAATAAAAAATGTAAATGCTCATTAGTTTCAACATTAATTGACATGATGGGAATGAGGTAACCATAAAAATTATATATAAATATATAAGAGCTTCGAAAGTATATAAAATTAAGCAATTTGCTAGATTTTCTTGCAAACATAAATTCATTGACTGAACCCAGTTTTTTCCCGACCATAGAATACCCTGTACCCTACACAAATACCTTGTAAAATAAAGGGGATACCAACAGCAGCAAAGGAGGCAACCCGAGGTCCCGTCGACACACGCAAGCTGCTTTGCATAAGAACCGGTTCCCCTCGTGGATTTAAAATGTTTCTTATTTTTGTTGCTCTTGTTTTCGCTGCATTTTAAATTGATTGGAGGATTTAATTTCAGTGGCAGCTGCCGTTGCTACCGAAGCTGAACAAATGTTGGGCGTTGGACACCTTTTTTTCGGCACCGGTCAAGCTGCTCCGCACTAAATTGCCGTAAAAACGAAGCTTCCTCTTCTTGGGGGGTTCCCTTTTTATATTTATATTTTTTTTATAATTTCGCACATGTTGTGATCGATGAAAATATGGTTTAAAAACTGTAAGTAGTATCGTTTTACGTAAATGTATATCGAAGCTGTTTTTGTTCTTTTAAGAATATTGAGAAGAGAAATAAGTTGAAATATTATACATTAACAATAATATTTTTGTAGGAAAAAATTAAAGATTTTAATAATTCCTTTAATATTCTTTAATATTTAATAATCCCTTTTAATTGTTCAGAGCTTTGTTTGAAAAATATAAGAAATACGCCCACACACTCTGCTATTTTTATACAAGCGCTTATAGTTTTATAGAATTTTCCTTTCATTCGTATTTCAATGTTTTACAATCCGAACAATGGCAGTTAACTTACTTTAAGCATTTTTTTATCCTCTTGCACTTAACCCTCAGAGAAACCACAAACAAGAACTGGCGGCGAAAAAAGTACGGTTCAATTTGTGCATTTTATTGTCATGAATCATTTGGATTATAATGAATAACTTTTGAGTGGCAGTTGCAGCTTTTTGCGTGCTGAAATTAATTAAGTCTGCAATGCCATGACAACGGCAGCAGCGAGGGGGGTGCGATGTCGGGGGCGGTGGACAGTAACAGGGACATAACACACCCTGTCGGCACGTCATATGCTGCCGCTGCCTCCTTTGCTGCCACAAGGCCCTCTCACTGCGTCCCTCCTGACTCCTTCCACAGTTCACCCACACAATTTGCAGTTAGTCTGCCTACGTTTTTTTACATTTTTTTCTGCATTTTTTTTTTGGTCTGTGCCATTGTTGTGACCCTGCTTAAATATGAATTGTGTGTTGCAGTTTTTGTTTTAATTTTATTTTGGATATCTCATGGTTTTTGGGGGTGGATTAGTTGCATGGTGGTTAAACCTTAAAGAGAATATATTTTCAAATAATCTTAAAAATCAGTCTTAATTACTTAATGGATATAAAGAAAACGAAACATTAAATTCTAAACGCTTTTAAAATGTAAATAAAAAATATTTTTGAGGCAAAAAATATGACCTTTCATATTTAAACGCAAAATTACAAAGATTTCTTACAGAAATCCAATATATTTAACTCACATTTTCTTATACAAATTTTCTAAAATATTTTTTATAAATTATTACTTTTTTCGGTATCTTTAATTCGATTTTTAAGCCATTTTTTGGCAGTGGCCTTTGCTGTTTATGCTTGGGCATATTTTTCACTTTCATCGAAGGCAGGCTGCCCGCAAGACTCCGACCAAAGGCAGAGTGAGGAATGCTCAGGCAAACGCGTGACCAGGACGAGAGATCGGGCTTCGAGTAAAGCCAAAACTGTGGCTCACACAACACATGGCCAGGTCGGCACAAATATGGTTTTTATGCCGGGTCATAAATGTCAATTCCCAATGCATGTTTGCCACTATTTAGATTCCTGCTTTGCCATTCTTCTCGGCCGACCTCCTGTGTTTCCTCATTTTCCTTTTTTTTTGTTTGGTTCACTCTCCTGGTCTTTTTTTTATATTTTTATGGTTTATGGTCAGTCCCAGGTTTGTTGAACTTTTCAATTGCTGAGTCATTTGGCCTGTCGCGTGCCTTTCGCCCCCGGAAAATCGGGGGAGGAGGCGGTTACAGCTGTGGGCGTGTCTGTGGTTAGTCAGCCTGCATGTGTGTCTGTGTGTGTCCTTGAGCAGGAAAAAGGAAAAGTGGGAGTGGAAGTGGAAGTGGGTAGCAGTGGCAGAGGCAGAAGCAGGAAGTGGAATTGCACACACAAAAGCCAGTAAAGGAAAGGAAAAGTGTTTGTCTGGCTGCGAGGAATCGCAGTTTGAGTCCACACAGTCGATGATAATGAGAACAAAGGAGAGCTTTTGTCGGGTGAGTTTCAGTTCGGTTTTGGTCTCTGGGGTTGCTTGGTAATGACTTTTCGAAATAATTGAATAATTGCGGCAAGCAGAAGCGTATTTTTCTGTTCCTGGATATAAGGCTGCACCCAAAAAATGGGTGCAGGTTTCTGTTGATTACAAGTAATTGTATATTTCATGTGCTTAATTATGTGTGATGTCTAGACAAAAGCTATATACCAATTAACTTGTATAATATATCCAAGGAATATTTTATTATTACATTTATTAACCCTACAAAATAACAACATTTTAAAGTCTAAAGTTAAAAGGGAAAGGTAAATTAGGGTTAAGGAAATTCCTGTTATTTTGTATTATTTTGATTGAGTCCGAAGCGTCGCAGCGTCAGGAATTAAGTGGAAATGAAGTGAGCACTTGAATTTCAATTGAGTGGCCCCTTCAACTCCAGCCCAAGGAGTCCCAGAATCCCAGAAAACCAAACTCAACCCGAAAGCTGCGGCACAGTCCAACCCCTAAGAGCATAAAACACACAATTCCTGGCTGAATTTTGAGCTATAAATAAGAATCACAGGAAAAACACAAAAAAGAAATACATTATTCTGTACATTATTCCACTTTTTGCGGTCGTCGGAGTTGGGAACGGGCTCTTGCTTTTGGCCCATGAAATTGTTTGACTAATGATTATTTAAGTGAATTACCATTAAGAGTGCTCCTCCGTTGCCCAGCTTCTCTTCGGGCAATTTGGCCTCGAGTGTAATTGTATAATTGTTGACGAACGTTTTAGCATTGTTTCTCGCCTCTCGTTCCCCTCACTCGGCCCCGGCTTATTAATATTAATAAAGTGGATTAAAAGGCTTATACAGAAAACTAAACAAAGACACTTAAAGGATCGTATACATATAGTATTTCTATGGCTGTTGAACTCTTGTGTTTGTTTTGCCTTAATTGAAACTTGATTTCTTTGATGCAGGCTTACGTTTTTAAGTTGATTTTTGATAATATCAATGGTATTTAAGCACTTAAAGCTATTAATTATAATGAAGTTAAACGAGAAAGATAGATTTCTGGATTGTAAACAAGTGTGTAAACAAGGATTTATAAGCTTTTTAAAAATATTTTATTATCAAACATGAAGATAACGGAGGTAAGGATAATTAACAACTAAAATAGTTTTAAACAGGATAAAAAAGTATCAGAAAATTGCCTTTTTCGCCGACATGTGACACAGCATTTTCACAATCACCTTCCGAAGGTGCAAATAAATCGAAGAATTCTGAGAACAAAAGTACCACCTCCGACAGAATGGACAAATGCCTGATAAATGCTTGACTGATGTCCAGTTGCCAAGCTTGGGGCCTGAGCCAGCACCCAGATTTGCTTGCCCGGGCAACAATTTCCCATAAACAGGCGTCACTAAAACGATTTGCATCGGTTGCAAGTTGCAAGTTGGAGCGTTCCGGCGGCCAAGTGGGAGATTCCCAGGCCAGCGATTGAGCTCGAATTGCTGCCGCCCAAGTCGGGCGTAACGTACGCCATGATGCTGTCAGGGGAGTGCACTCAGATAGGCACAAATTTGTGGTAAATTAAGGCATCAGCAGTTGGGGGGGAAAGACTGGAGAGGCGGCACTTGGATGCTTGATCTCTGGGCGAAAACACACTTAAATAATATTAAAATTAAATTAAATATATTTAAAGAAGATACATTAATGAACTTTTTCTGAAAGTTTAACACCAAAATAATGAAATAATATAGATATTTATTCTTTATTCCACCACCAAGCTAAGTAATTATTTTAACAAAGTGTTTTTGCGATTTTAATTAAACTTTTCCCCAGTGCACTCTTCTTGCAAAACATGACAAACTCAAGGAAATGTCACTCCCTGCCTTCCTGTGAAATCCCCAAACCCAATTCCAGTTTCAGTTCCATGTTACAAGCCCAATCCCAGTCCCACTGACCGCAGACCAGGTTTGATGGACGTACACTCAACACTTTCACCCGGCTGACAGCTACACTAATAACCCCCCTTTAGGGCCATCCTGGCAACCCCTTAAGTCCCTGTAGCCACCAACCCACGCCCCCGAAGGCACTGCTGTGCGGCTTATCAGTTTTCAATCACATTTTGACTCGAATTTTGGTACATTTTGTGTGTTTTGCTGGCCATAAATCAACAAGACGCCCGATAATCCCAATTCACGGCTGCCACTTCACGTGGCGAGTGCGAGGAAGTGAGACAAGGAGACATCGTGTCGCGATAGGCACCTTTCCTACCTCCCTCCCCCCAGAAATAGATAAACATTGACAGCTTGACATGTGTTCAAATAGCAAATCCATCCCCTTGTCGGAAAAGGAGCGGTCCTGCCACGGATCGGAAATGTGTTTTAATTTTTATTGTTGTGCGGTTCAAGGTTGATCCTGTTTTTTCTGTTATTTTTTATGTTTTTATTGCTTGGGGAAAAGAGCAGCTGATGGAAAATGGGGGCATACTCCCCCGCACACGTGTCAAAGGGATCAATTTTTCTCAGCTTAAATAATTATTTATAATCTGAAAGACAGAACAAAAAACAAGTGTAAAAGTTAAAACAAATATTAAAGAATAATTTCTTTATATATTTAAAATGCCAAAGCAAACCACAGCTTGGCAAACATTTGGCTGACAAATTTCTGAAGCAATTACCGAGCCATTAACTGCTGATGTAAACACTCATCGGCTCGCAGACAGACAAACTCAGACACACACACACATATCCCTTGCCATATAGATCCATGGCAGAAGACAGGACTTTCGCTGGAAGGCCATAATAAAGCAATAAAAAATGAAGGGAACGGGAGGGAAAGCCAAAGAAAGCGGGCGAAGGAAAGGTAAATACCGGTGAGGCCAACTAAAGAGCCGCAAATGCTGTCTGTCCCTCCCTTAGCCCCCACTTCCACTCTTTCTACCTAATTTATCATCAAACCAGGCCAGGCCGGGCCAGGACAAAGGGATAAAGGACATGCGGCGGTGCAGTGACCATGGAACCAGCTGGCTTCCCGACCAAACCGTCGGAACACAAAACACAACACCGAACCGAAAAGAAGGACCTGCGGGAGTTCCTGGCTGCAGGTACATATACACTCTTATAGTATATATAGAGTAGCGCTATATATGGCCGAGTTTATGACTAAATTGAAACAGGTTGAGCAGAAGATGGGACAGGTGAGAGGAGAGCTCAAAAACGTGGAATAGTTCATTTAATTTTTTGGCCAAAGAAAGAAGCAAAGAAAATTCGAGAATTCTTTAGCCAACTTAAAGATAGAAAGATAAATGCGGGATTAGTTTTGAAATCTCTTGGTTTTAATCATTAATTTAGTTTATTCTATTATCTTTCAAACACTTAAAATTATATTTTGTAATTATTAATACAGCCTTAGAATGAAATCAGATCTTGCTGGCGGTATGTTTTAGTCGGAATACTTGGCACAGGCGCCTCAACTTGATGCTCCTTCTTGGGCATTTCTGGAAGACTCTTCCCCACTCTCCGTCTTGTCAATCACTTGGCTTCTTCACTTGAACCGATATCTATTTACACAACAGACTCGCTGTCGCAGATACCAAGATCAAAGACACGGACCACTTGAACACTTAACCCGGGGCCCGGGCAGGATAAACTCTAGCCCCGACTCAGTTCCCAGTCGGACTGCCCCGGGGGCTTATCTCACTTACAAGTAATTGTAATATTATCCCTAATAAGCAAAAGATTGATAGCATTCCGGGGAAGGGCCATAAAAAAGGGAGAATTATTAGGTGGGGGGAGGAGCAGGGTCTCACTCGACACCGGCTTGAAAGGACACAAAGGATGGCCGGTCGGCAGGTCGGCTATCTCCTTACTCTTCTCATCATCACTTGAGTAAACAATGTCATAAAATCATCAATCAAACCCCGGGCCTCCCTGCCACTCGCTTTCTCCTTGGAATCGCTACGCTCCCTCCCTCCCTTGGAGTTGTTTTCCTTGGGTTTTTCTTGGCATTCCCCTTGTATGCCCCTTTTTCTTATTGGTCCTTTGTGTGGGCCCTAAACTGTGTCTAAGCAAACAACAACAACGAACTGGACACGCGTCCGGATTTGGTTTTGCCCGGGATTACCCACACTCCCTCCTGCCCGTCTTCGACTCCTTCGGCCTGTTAATACAATTAAGTGTTAAATTTGTTGCTGCCTCTTTCTGGGGTTATTTGTAAGTCGGGGCAAATTGTTTTATGGGCGTGCCGCTATTTACATTATAAGCAGATATGGTCAGAAGATTTTCCTTGCGGCCAAATCTCAATGGGAGCACTTTCCGGGAGGGGCAAGATGGCAATCGCATTAGTTTCTGGGGGACAGGCTGCAAAGGTGCTCCATAAAGTGGCCGAGTTAATGCCCAGATTTGGGGTCCTGGGTATTTATAAGCCAACATTTACAAGGTGTCAAAGGTGACCCTTTTGGAATTTAAGAAATTTCAAGGGGAATTACCTAATTGCGCTTCATAAAAACTATTTCAATTATGATTATTTTTTAATAAAATAGTTTCTAGTTTTAAATTAGTATTTCTTGTTTTTCTATAATATAAGTTTTCAGTGTTAACTAAAATTTACAGCCACTGTATAGGACTTGTTAGGGTGAAGATAGGTGCTTTACAAAACAAAAATAAAAGCAATTGTTGACGTAACAAATACGTTACCTGATTATTTTCTAGGAAACAAAAAATGTTCTCTTTTCGGACAGTTTACTATCAGGTAAGAAACACCATATATTTCCTTACCTGCACTTGGCCAAGAATTCATTGACTTTTATCAGTCAAAGGTCATAAAAGGGGAGGACATTTTTAAATGATTTTTGAACATTGCTGAACATGTTTAAAAAATAAACTAAGGAAGAAATTGTTGTGGTAATTTAAAATTAGCAAACAATAAATGCATTGTTAAGGATTTATATATAGAAATATATATATAAAAATATATTTAAAGTTGCTTAATTTGTATAATAATTTTTATATGTTATATTTTCAAGTTAAATAGGATTTATTGATTTATCATTAAAAAAAAAATCTTTTTGGTACACACAAAATCTATTTTCTGTACAATTCAGTGTGTTCTTTGTTTCAGTTTCTTCAAAAACCTTCTTTTTCTTTTAAATTTTGTGAATTTTTCCCATTTTCCATGACCTGCACAAATCGTATCCGTACGCAGTTTTCCCGCCACCAGCAATCCCATTGAGCTGCAGCCATTTGGCTAGCATATTAGCTGTCCATCATTTGCCAGGATTTTTTGGTCAAAGGAATCGGTATCTGTTGCCTTTGAAGCATTATTTGCGGCAAAACAAAAAAGGAGAAACAAAAAAAAATGAAGCTGCATCCAAACAGTCTTCAAACCTGCCACTGCAACCTCGAACCCAAACCGTTTCTCCCCTTCGAACAGCGTATAAGAGTGGAGTTAGCACCACTTCCGCCAGGTGTCGCCATTGTTCCTAGTCGTGGGTGGATTTCGTGTGACTTCGTTTGTCCTTCGTTGGGTCTTCGTATATCCTGTCGTTTATTTCCATGTTGCTTCGGCTCGTCGGCTGCTCAGTTTCGTGTTGGCGTTCGTTTGGGTTTTCAGAGTTTCGCGCTTGATTTTTAGTAATTTTACCAGCCGAACTCGAACATGTTCGAGGGGCAGAAACGACGATTCCATAAGTAGCGCCAAATTCAAAAGCAACCCAAGTTCGTGCGTTTCAGTTTATAACGGGAAATCGTGCGGATCGAACGTCTATAGCGCTGCAGTCTAGAGCTTTCCAAGTGACTAGTGGCCAGTGAGCGGAGCAGTGACCAGTGACCAGAAGGTGACTTGTGAACTTTTAATATCAAAAAGCGGGAATATTGAATTATAATTCTAAATAATATACGTCCTATAATTATCACCGGAAATAGTAACAAATTATTAAGGATCGTAGGTCACGGACGCTGGGATTAACCATATATCTGACAGAGTGTGTGTGAGTGTGCGCTGCAGGGCGCGAGTGTGCGTGTGTTGTGACCGGTCAGCTTCTAAGGAAATAAAAATACAAAAATATTAAACAAATAATTAAAGTGCATTGGTGCGAAATTTTCGAAACATTTTCGAAATGCTTCAACTAATTTTAAACAAAAAATGATCGAAAACAGCTGATAAACAGCCCTCGAAAATACTAAAACAAAACAAAACAAACAGTGCTCTAGTGTCCCCATTAATTAATTAGCATCTGAATCGCTCATTTATCCTGGAGCCTAAGTAAACATCGTTTATTAAAAAAGGATCTTAATAGGGGACCTTGGATCCCGGGAATCTCACATTATCTAAAGTAAGTGCAAGCAAGCTTCGTTTAATTAAACAATAAAAACATTTGTTTTAAATACAGTGAAAACTTAGCTGTGATAATTTGTTAAATAAAGAAATTATTATATATTTATATACGAAATGGAATAGGAAATACTTTCCTAAATATTAATATTAATATAATGAAGATCACTGGGAGTAATAACAAATAAAAGTAATATTTTTGAAATCATAAAAAATTGTTTATAAATAAAATACTTAAAAAAAGCAAAGACATGGTAGTTTTTTTAAATAAAAGTGGAAATTTAAATAACTTGATAATATTAAAATATTAATTAATATTTCCTAGATGCCTGCGAATAATACAAAATAATAGTTGAACTCGATAAACTTCTTTATCAATTAAAATATAATATGCATAACTTTATTTATAAATAATAAAATACTAAATGGTTAATAAAATGATTGAAAGTATATTTCGTGTTACTTTTAAAGTATCTAAGTACTAGTGCTCCTTTTTTCTGTCCAATTGACCACCATTATCAGGGCGCACTGTTCCAAGAATTTCAGACTGGGTAAATATTTATGGCTGAAATATTTATGCACAAAGTACGCAAAAAAAAGTGCGCTAAAAAGCGCCTGTATAAATAAACAAATATTTGTACTAAGATAAACACGAATACCCACAATAAGGCAAGCCGCCACGCCTACACATGCAGCAGCCCACCTCGGGGAGCTATCCTTTTTTCGGCCCCTTTTTTGGGTCAGCAAATGGATCTGATTCATTTTACCCTTTTTTCCTTTGTTTGGCATTTTGTTTTGTTTTTTATTCTGGCCAAGAGATAGAGAGAGAGAGAGACAGAGACCGCGTGAGATTTTCCACACATTTTTTTCTGCGGTGTGCTGCGTTTGGCATATTTGTTTATACGGTGGCAAGTTTTGCTTTTTCGTTTTAAAATCGCAAAGGGTGTCCGAAAATGGGTTTAAAATTTGCCAAATCCTTGGCGGGAATATATCAAAGGACTGCCAATGGATTTGAATAAATTTACAGCTGTCCAAATGGTTTAATCTCAGCGAGCTCAGCTGTGATTGGAATAGTTTTAAGTGGATCGGATTCGAATTTACTTTTCCCAATAGATAAGAAGGTATTGTATGAGATTCTAGGAAAATATTTGTCAATAAATATGATTTTATTATTTGATGAGTAGAGCAAGAAAATTCAAATAATTCTGAGGATCATTGTGATCATATTGTAAATATTTTTATACAACGGTCAAGCTGAAAGGTCAACTTGAAAGAGTTTCTTGATTCTTCTTATTGATTTTACACTAAGAAAGCGCATCTTGACTTATAAAGTGTCTCCTATTTTCCATTTTAATTAATATTTCTTGCCTATAAACTCCTAATCTCGATTTGCTTCCCTGGAAAATCAACTGAACACAGCTTAATCCTTTGACGTTGATCACTCTTCATGTTGCTTTAAAAGCTGCTCTGCAACACAAAATCTGACCTTTTTGTCAGCAAAACAAATCCAAAAAATTTGTTAAACATCGAATAGAGAAGTGCCACCAAAATGGAATATATATTTTTATACCAAAACCGAGACCAATTGTCAACGATTTAAGGGACGGCGCTGTGCGTGCCCTATTAGCCCTCCAATAAAAATTAACTCAGGTTAAAGATGGGCGAAAAATCCCAGCAAAGACATAAATCTTCGAACAGGCCGCAAAGTCAAATGAAAATAGCACAAACAGAAATATTTTCATTAAGAGTGTGGAAAAGATTCAGCAGGGGAAAAGGGAGCGCGCAGGGAGCATCAACATACATCAATCTGTCAGTGGGGCCTGTCAGCTGTTTTAAGCACCAGCAAAGTGCTGCTTTCCTCCGCCTCCCCAAAAAATAAAGCAGAAAGAAAATAATAATAACAGCGTGAAGTAGGAGACGCCGCCCAGACTTCCAATAAAGATTGAGCCAGTCGAAGGAACCCGAAGAAGATAAAGCAGAGCAGTGAAAAACCCAAATGTAAATGTGAAATTTTTCAGAATGCATTTTTTCGTGGGCCCCCCATAAAAAATCTTTTACTTTTCCTCTCGCTTGTTGTTTGGGTTATTGGGTAAAGTTTTTATGGTCATACAAGGTAGACGGGAAGGGTATATCTATCAGTGGTATTACTTGAATATATAATATTCAAAGACATTATTATAAATAATTGTATTTCATAGAATATGCTTAACAATTGGCACATAAAAATATCAAAATAAAAATGTTGAAAAATTATGTGTTTCAAAAAATAAAATGCTTTTCCATATACCAAGAATTTTAGTATATAAAATTATTTATTTATAATATTTTCATTTATAAAATCTGAAAAGATTATAACTTCCTCACATAACAAGTGATTTTTTACTACCAAGTATCTCTTAGTCTCATCCCTCGATCTATGCCATCTGTATGGTTTTGGTTAGCTCTTTTTTCTTGTATTTTTTTTTGGTTTTTTTTATGTTTTTTTGCTTAGCCACGCGCAAAACGTGCGCCAATCAATTCCAAACAGAACTCAAGGAGAGAAAAAAAGCGTAGACGAAAACCCTTAACCGTGTGAACATTTTTTCACTCCCACGGCAAACAAATTAAAGCACAACAACAGCAACAATAACAAAATGAAGATGAAGACGAGTCGTGTTAAAATTAGAGACAAAAGCAATTTGTCTTTGTGCAATACTTACACTTTGGAAACATTCGAAAATGTATCTTGCAGATACATTTACATCTGCGACGAGACAAGGGCCGATGGTCTATTAAGCGAACGTGTTGATTGATTTTTATTTTCGGGCATTACACAGAAATCGACACAGGGCTAGAAAATTTTAAGTTCCCATTCCCAACACCAAGTCTCGCATTCGTTGCGGTTTCTGTTAATGAAAATTTCCCCGTCGCTTTCCCTTCCGAAAAGAAAAATCGGAACGAGCGTCTGCTAAATCATTCAGCACTCGAGGTCTTGCGTCTCCAGTTGATTCTATTAATTAGGGAACCGAACTCAAAAGTGGGTTTGTCCTGTCTGCTCTGGAAATCGATTACTTATTAAGGAGTCTCCTTGTCTCAATGGGTCTGAGTTTGAATTCTATGAAAATGCGATTTAAGGGGATTGTGGTAAGGCTACTTCTTCTTTTTTCCATAAGGAAATTCATATCTGTTTATATTTAAATGCAAATTTAAGCAACGAAAACTTTAACAAAATGTTAAGAGTTTATTAAGTTTGCTAATTTCAGTAGTTAATTTCTAAGGAAGCTACTAAACTATTTAGCTATTTATTTTATCACTAGAATGTAGTGCGTGCTTCGCCCTCAGTACTTTCCTCCCCTAAGTTCCCCACACTTTATGTCAACACCTCAGCAAATAGATTTTAGTGTCGGACGAGCACTTAGACTGCTGCTGCTTTGGCTGTTGGCTTCCTATGGCCTTGCCAGACCGAAAATTGATTGATTTTATTTGCACGAAATGAAAAAAAAAGGAAAAAAGAAAACTTCAGTCAACTCTTGCTAGCTTCCTTCGCCGAAAAATTCATTTCCAACGCGTTTGCGGGTGAAAAAAAAGCAAAGTCGGGCGAAGGTATCTGTAACTGACATTTTGTGGCCAACTCATTTGCACGGTTTGAACTTTGGGGGCTTCCCCGTTCTGTTTACAATGAGCCAGGTTATGGAAAATACGCATTAAGTTTTTGGGGGGTTTCCAGAATATTTGTCTGGGTGAATAATAAAAAAATTCCTCATTCATTTATGGGTTGAAAATTGCTTTACATTTCCTCTAGCCCACTTTTCCTGTGGTTGCTCCCGGTTGCCTGCATTATCGATGAGAGGGCTTTTCATTTGCACGAAAATTCACCTCAAAGCATAGCTGTGACTCCATTTTCATTTCCAGGCTGCAGCTGCGAACAGCAAAAATTGTCATGAATAAATGATGGCCAAGATGATGATGATGGTGACGATGTTTCGGGCCAAAAAATGAAGACAGACGAAAATATATATATAAATTCAACACAGCATCAAAATCGTATTCTTCTTGGCTCCGTTTTCATTTTCCTGCAAATTTATGGCATATTCCCAATTGAGATGGCCTGGATCAAGTTAAATAAAACCATTGTTTCCTGCTCCAAGTAAATTTGTTAAGAAATATTCTCTCCATCCTTTAGTTATGTGTGTGTTTTTTTTTCGACAATTAATTTGAGCCCTGCAGTCTCCATGGAAAATGCATATAGAATTTATTACAAATATAGAAATCAGAAATTCAATGAAAAATGTATGCATAAAGTGGCTTGGCCGGAATTGATTGAAATTCACTTAATGTAAATATTTATATTTCTTTTATTACATTTTTTAAGGGGCAAATGAAGTCCAAGTAAAAAATAGAGAGAGAGAGAGAGGAGTTAATATAAAAATATAAATTAAATCGCCAAGTCCACCGAAAAACTATTAACACTTTAATTATTGCCTCGGATTCTTTTTAAGCTGCCTTGCAATACAAATTTAATATATAATTCTTGATCAAAAAAATATTAAAATCAATAAATATTTGATGGGTAAACAATATATATATTACAAAGTGATTCATTTCATGTAGAGCATGGAATTTATTTCATGTATGAGCATCCCAGGGTCAAGCACAAAAAGAGGTAATATTCCTCTTAATATCCAATATTTATGCAAAATTGAAATCAAACACTGAACGTCAGCAACTTTTATATCAAACAAATGTATATTGTATATTTATATACAGAGAGTTTACAAACGGAAAAATATTTATGGAGCGCTGAACAAAAAATAAAAACCCATGGCAGTCATCGATTGATTGACAGTCAAATTAGCGGCAAACAAATGGCGAGAAGCCAAGGCAAATAATTTTAAAATATTTGCGCTATATATAAATACAGATATATGGACGACACATATATACTATATTGTAGGTTGGATATATATGGCATATCAATCAAATAAATAATGGCATTGTGTAGGGCAAATTACGGCAAATGGGCAATCATCCACTGGATGCAAATCAATATGTGCAGCAGACAATCATTCAACTCGTTCGCTCGTCAGTCAATCAAAAGCTGCACATTACAGGGACAAGGGGGAAGAGTGAGGCATTTTCCAACAGCCTCAAGTGGCCGCTACGGGCATAAACAAGCCAGTGGAAACACTTTTCGCCGCTTTTTCTCTTCTCCTGTTCAGAATTGGCGCCGGCGTCGCTGCAACCTAATTTCCCATCCATCGAACACACTTTTCGGAACGCTACTAACTGAACCGGCGCTATGGCAAATATGGCAATCATATGCTCTTGCCATCGAATTCGATGTTTACACGGGATGGTGGCCGTGGGGGAGGGTGGACACCGGGGTGGGCCCGAAAGGAGGCGCACACGCATCATCACTCATACGTCACGTTGTCTGACTTGTATATCAATTTGGGCGGCGGAGGGGGGGTTCTGGGGTGCCTAATAAAAAATACAAATGAAATATCATGGCTGATCGATTTGAACGAATTAGAAATGCTCTGCAGAGGGAGAGGGCTTTTGGAAAATTGTTGGAAATGGAAAATTGAGTCTATTTAGAGGGGTTTTTAGGAAATTAAGTTTCTGTTGGGCTCTTTGAGGTCTTAATATGAATTATATTGAAATAAACATTTAAATTACTGACCACATTAACTGTGTAAAATAACAAGTTAGAAAAGAAGTAAGTAAAATAAAGTTCACTTTATTTGAAGAATTTTTTAATGACAAATATAATTATTATTATCAATAATTGTTGCCTGAAATACCTCAAAATTGCGTCATGTGAAGAATGTAATATGTTGATATTTTTTTAGGGCTTCCTTTAATTTCTTTACTATTTAACAATTAACACGGTGACCTAAATAGTAAATGAGTTCTTTGTTTAAAATGTAATTACATTTGCCAAGTTGTTTAGTTTTTCAAGCGGATGAATATATCAAAGGTTTCTTTAAGCTCCATATGTGTAATATATATTCTATATGTATAAATTGCTCTGACTTCCTATGTTTATATAAGTTCAGTTTAAAGTGAAAATTAAATGTGACTTCAAAAGACTAATCTGAAATTTATTTGCTATGATTATTGAGGTTTGGAATTAAGGTTAGTTAAATGCTAAAAAACAGCAAACACATATCTAGGTTTAATTTTTTAACTAAAACTAAATCGAAGTTGATCTTTATCAAGATAATTTAATAAATAAATATTTGAATTATAAATATTAATATTACAAGTAAAACTTATAGATTATGGATTATTATCTACCTATATTTTAAACACTTAAATACTTTACAATGATTTCTGAATGATTTCTTTTGCCTTTATTTTCTAGCTCAATATTTTAAATTAAATATTCTCCAGCATCTTTCGATATCCAACTCCAGCAGCCCCTTTTTCATAGGGTATCCTACAAAGATTGGGCTTTTTCGATGGGGCATCTGAAAGTACGTGCCTCATGCCTCATGTTTCATTCCTCATGCGCCATGCCTCGTGGCTCAATTCAATTGCAGACCAATTGACGTTTGCATAAATATTCCGACTCAGTTTGCCTTTTTTTATGGCCGCTGCTCGGCCAGAGTTTGCACAGTTTATAAATTTTGTAAGTTTTGCCCCAGCGACTCCCCCTTTTATGCGATATATATACAATATAAAGCCAGACCCTCTGGCCTGCTGCCTGTTGATTTTTTATGGCACTCGATGCGTGTTGCTCTTTAGCACAAAATAAACAAATTAAAGCGCCCAAACTGCTTCGTTTTGTTGTTTATAAATTTCGAATCACTTTGGTGCTGTTCAGTATTGTTTTTGTTGTTACCAGTTTATTGGCCGAGCGGAGATTTCTCCAAATGCGGCCCAGAGGAGGGGATTGTTTATGAAGTTTTGAAATCGATTTGGCAACGCGGCAAGTGGCCCTCCCACACGAACGCAATAAATTCTAAAAAAGAAACACATTCCTCTTTATTTTGTCTTGCAATGGAATTCCTAGATCCATCCTATTTATATATCATCTAAATATCTTTTGTTATTTATTACCCGAACTTATTAATTAATTCCCATCATCGTAATTTTTTTGGCGGCCAACGAATTTTTGTTTGGGCAATTTGATCTGCCTTCAATCAAGTCAAGTGGTTCAGTGGGTGAATCGAATTAAGTGGTGCTGTTATGGGTTAATTTTCATATTTATTTGATGGCGGCCTCCCGGGATGTGGCTTAATAAATGGAAAGTGATTTGTGGTCATTTCTATGAGTGTATTTATTATTGGTTCGAATTTTATTTAAATACGGAAGCTAGTTTATTGACTAATTGGCCAATTATAAATTGGTTTTGGATTACATACTTTTGGCTAATTTATGTGTGTTTAGTATTTGGTTTTTCAGATTTTTGTGTATGTAGTAAATATTAAACAATTTAATTGGCAAAGCCAATTAATAGTGAAATTAAAAGCTAAGTAACGGAAAGAATTTATTGTAGATAATGATCATAATTCTATTTATAAGATCGATATATTTTTTAATAAATTCCCTAACTATATTTCCCCTTTAATTAACCTCTTAAAGACACTGAATTTATAACCTTTAGTTATTCCAAATAATGACTTTATTTCGTCTTTAATCTTCCCCTGAATATCTGCACATATTTTTACGTTTGGTAATTTGAACATTTTTGCTACCTCAGTTATTCAAAACCCACACACTCATCAGCTTGGCCAAAAACCAAAATTCAATTACCTCAATACGCTTCGGGCCATGAAAATGTAACCTGAGCTGAGGAAGCTCGGGAAATGAGAGCCGCAGAGAAGAGGGGAAATGTGTGGAAAGAACAAAACATTTTTTGGCATATGCTAGACTTTCATTTGAAATGAGAAAAGGCAGCGTGGAGGGAAAGTCAATCACTCAAAAAGGAGCTGTAATTGATAACTTTTCAATTTTCCATAGCCTGGGGGGTAAAACTGGAACAAGGTGGAGTGCGAGGGAGACCTTGGCAGCATTTCATTTTCTATCGAATTTTCACACATTTCACAGAGGAAACAAAAAACCCACTGAACCACAATGAACAAAAAGTAAAAGTTTTTCCAATATCATTCTCTTATTTCGACTCCACACACACATCACACTTTTAGGGCTTTTCGCTTTGTTTTCTCCTGACATTTGACCATAATGACCATTTGTCCAAATGGAAGCTACATATTTGGTTTTGTTTTGCTCCAAAATGATATCCTGTTTGTGCGAAAATTTCAATGTAATTCGTATTTTGACATTTTACATTATAATTACTGGAGTAAAGTGCAGGATTTTTAAATAAGGATGGCGAAGCTGAGATCCCTTGGGCTCTACTATCTACTCGTTCCTTCGATTACATTTTTCCGCCAGTTAACGACAGAATTATGCAAATGAAGCTGCCGAAAAAAACACACAAGTGGCTGTAGAAATAGAATAGCTTTCAGTTTTAGATACGAGCTTGTTTTTTTTAGAAATGCACTGAGGAAAGTTTAATTATAAATATAATAAAACCAAAACCAAGAAACAAATGAAATAATTTTATAAATTTAATTAAATCAAAAAACAAAATCAAATTTATCAAAAAAAAACATTGTAAAATAATATGTAATGGTACCAAAATTGCTACCAGTATTTGAGCTCAAGGAGAGCCCTGGAACCTGAACCACCGGAGGAAACCCAACAACCGGCTGGGGAGTCCTCGTCTCAGTCACTTGTGACTGTATCGCATTTGCTTTGAAATTAGTTTGCCAGCAAGGAAAAAAAAACGCAGAGAAGGAGAAAGGAAAGCCGAGGGGAAAGTGAGACGTGTGTGACGAAGTTAGGGCCCCGTTTTGTGCACCTGTCGTGAGGGGAGGGAAACTCAACAAAGGGAAAAGGGAAGTGGGAAGTGGAATGTGGGGGGTGTTGCCCATGGCAGTCGGAGTCCGGAGTCCTTGTTGACTTGTTTACGGTGCCAGCGAACAGATACAAAGCGAACGAACAGATACAAGGACCCCAGATACACGGATATGCAAGTCACATTATAGTCAGGATAGTCGCAATCGCTGTTGGAGTTTAGTTTAGCCTCCAGTTTAGCTTGGTTCCGTTGAATTGCCCAAGTTTACATCTGCCTTTGAGCAGATTGCATGCGAACCGTTTCTGACAGTCATTCCGAGGTTCTAATTTATTTGATTTTATTCTATCCGCACCATAAATGTCTTCTGCATTTGTCAATCAAAGTGTTTTGAGTGACCTACATGGGGAAAATAAATACATATATATAACTATATATCAGGGATTTTGTTGAGTTTATTGGTAATTGCATGTCAAAATTTCTAATTTGAAATCATCGTTGAATGAGGAATTTTTCCATTTGTATTTTTATGAATTTAAATAACATGAATTTAATGAAGAATTTATTTAAAACTGCAATTTTCAATACGATTGTTGCTGGGATGAATGCGTAAATTTAATTGCAAATGTTTTCGATAAACACTGAGGGAATTTACTAATACTTATCTTTTTAAATAAATTAAAATATAAATTATTTGAGGTCCCAAATCTCGATAGATATCTTCTTCTGCTTTCACTTTTATCCAGAATTCCACAGATGACATCATTCGCCGGCAAAAAGTCAAGAATTTCCATTCATTATGTGTTTGGAGTTATCCCTCACTCAATCAGGCATATTCATTCATCATCTGCTGCCTCATCTCCAGCCAATTGATCAATCCACCAGCCCCTTGCCCCTCGGAGGCCTTCAATTATCTATCAATTAGAGACACCGAAGGAGCCCAACCTTTCCTTCCATTTAGAACGGAAATTATTCATGACTTCTATGGAAAACCGAAAAAAAAAACAAAGAGACCAGGGACACATTGAACCAAACAACAGCAATACAATCCCAAAAAACAAAAAAAATTTCAATCCAAGAAGAAAGCAGAGAAGATAAATGACCAACAATTAGTCACACCTACGATGACAATCATTGAACGATTTTCGATTTTGATGGTGGGATGGGGGGAAAATGGGGGCGAGGTGGCTCTTGCCTGGGCTTTCCAATCGAATTCAAATTCTCTTTGGACAATGGACCACAGTAATGAAAATTTAGCAGGCCCAAAACCGGGCTTAATTGCTTCGAGGGCAGAGCATGCAGGGAGGGATTTCCCCCAAAAGTGCATGTGTAGTTTTGATTAGCGTCAGGTGCCGTGTCAAACAGCAATTTGTGGCTCCCCTCCACCCTTTCGGGAAAATGACATTTGAATGATGACAGCAAGCCGGCGACTGGCTGACTGGTGACCGGGTAACAGGTAACAGCTAACAGCTAACAGGTAACACAGGTTCACAGGTGACAGCTGGCGCTCTTCCGTTATTGTTTTTCAGGGTTGGGCCCCACGCCCTCTTCTCCAAAAACAAACATCTCTATTATGCTCGGCCAAACAAGCAAAACAAATTTGCTGCCGTCTGTCCTGTCGCCTAGCGAGTGACTCACCCGACGAAACTAATTTAATAAATAATTATTTAAATATTTATTTTTATTTCCAAATCATTCTTCCATTTCAGATACCCATCACAGGAGGAGCAAGAGGAGCAGGAGGAGGTAGCAATTGAAACAAAACCGAAACAGAAACCAACAATCAACAATCAACATGTTTGGCCATCTCAATTTGCTGGCCGCTCTGTTTTTCATCGGCACACTGAAAGGTGAGTTAAATCAACTTAAATTAAAAGGGGGGTTTACCAGTGCACTCAGAGAAAAACCAGGAAAAATCAAATCGAAGTTTATAATAAATCTTAATCATACATATTTATCAACTTAAAAAATACTAATAAAATCCTAAGAGGCTCCTTGTTTTTAGTGTCTTTAATATCATTAATTTTCTTGTTATATCTTTCCATTTCTATAAAATTTCTTATATTTTCTCTGCCTGTATGCATATTCACAAAACCTCTCCATATCCATGACCAAATGTTAGCCAATTATGCAGACTTCATTTGTCAACGTTTTGGCGCGTATTCAAATATGAAATTTCACACTCTGACTGACATTTCTCCTGCCACCGAAAGGGGGGCTTTTTTTGGCGTCGGTCAGGGGGGGTTAGGGGGGCTGTCTGTGACCGCAGCCTGGCGCCGGCTCCATGGCGTGCCTCATAAATTAATTTACACTTGAAACTGGGCAAGCCGAGCAATAACAACAGCAAAAATAAAAGTGTTTTGTTGCCACAACCAACGAACAGCAACAAGAAGCCGAGAAAATCAACAGTGGCGAAATTGAATGCCCCATGCCACCCACGATGGGTTAACATTGCGAAATTGCAACTGAGAATTGCCACCGGGAATTGGGTGTCTTGAACAGAGACTTGGCAATTGGTCACAGTGGCAAAAAAATTGAATGAGAAGGAGGTACTATGGATATCCTTTTTGATATATCATTGAAACAGAGAACCAATTTAAAGAGAAAGGTTTTCTCTTTAAAATTAAAATTAATTCAAGACTTTCTGAATACCTTAAGAGCTTAAGTATTTAATACAATTAAAATTAATACCTTGTACTTTTCTCTTAAATTTAATATTTTAATTATGTTCAAACTCCTCTTTATTTCTCCATAAAAAAATCCTGAATTAAAACGAAACGACTTCCCCCGTTTCTGTGACATTTTTGCTGTTTTTTAACCATTGTGCGTGCATCGCAATATTCCCAAAAGAAATAAACTTCTTCAACTTCCTGACCGCTGTGCTGGGCAAGTTTTTGCCACTTGCCCCCCCCCCCAAGGCACCCCCTCCCGGAAGCTGCTTTATAAACCCCCTCCTGTCCCGCCACTATGTGGTCATTATCAGCATCAGTGGGGCAACGGGAGCCACGCGTCTGTTTAATTGAAATCGACGCTCGCTACGCTAACTTTCTTTGCGCATGAATTTGTTTATTAACAATTCCCTAAAAAAGCGATAAAGATAAAGAGGAGGAGAGCATCGGGTAGCGGATGGTGGAGTGGTGCTGAGCAAATTGCTCTGCGACGGCACTTTGTCGTCTGTCGTAATAATTCCGTTGCAATTGAAATAAATTAAATTGCATGCGGAGCCATTGTCAGCGACATTGCCTGCTTTCCTCCGTTATTTGTGTGAGTGTGTGTGAGTGTGCTTTTGTCAACCGGAATTGTCAGTGCACCACCCAGCCACCCGAATACCCAGCATGCCCTATCTGTACATTCACAGATATAGCCACCCAACGCCCAGGCCCCCAACCGTCACGAATGCAGATGCATAAACCGCAGCGGCCCAAACCAAAACCCCGGCAAAGTCATCACATCTCTCGTGATGTGCACATGTCACTGCGGCATTTGTTTAATTAACAAAAACGCTCCTGCCTGGCCCTCTTCCCAGTGTTTTCCTCTGCTCTCTCCTCTCCACCCTACCCACAGTTTCCCTTCAGCTGCAGCTCTATGGATTGCGGGTGCTAAGTGGTGACCCCGCAATTTTCCACCCAGCTCGCCTTTCCGCCCAGCTTGTGAGCCAAAAAAGCCTTGCGGTTGTCAGTCATCGTTTGTCTTTGTAATTTGGGCCCTGATGAGTTATACTTTCGACTGCGTATTTGTCTGTGTGCATGTGTCCCACTGTCCTGACTGATTAATGCGATGTGTGTGGGGATCATGGGCTCTGCGAATGATGAGGACTTTTGCAGATGGAATTTCCAGAATTTTAAGTATGGGAAAATGCAAGTAAAAGCATGATTTTCGTGTCATTAAAGGAATGCAGTTGTAATATATTAAAGGATGCACTAATTTCTTAAGCTAATGTTTAATATAATATTTAAAAATTTAAATTAAATAATAAAGCTGCAGAAAACTCAAAGTTTAACCACTAGAAAATTACACTTTTGGTAATGATAGTAACTCGAATTTGCCCTTTCACAAAGCTCCCAAACTTTTTAAGCCAACTTAAAGTTCAATAATAGTTAAGCCAGCCATCAAAACGACACCTAAGGTTAGTTTTAATTCCCTCGATCCTATTGACACTAAATGCTTCAAAACAATTTGCTCAGCCACAAATCAGCTAGGCATAAAGGTCGGCCACAAACAAAAGTTTCGCAATAAAATGTTGAACGAAACTTAAACCAAACCGACAACCGCAACACGAAAACCATTTGAACTCTCTGTGAAAGAAAATAAAATACGAAGAAGAGTACAGAAATGAAAACTCTTGTCGTTGACATTTTCCAGGAACGACAGAAGCGAGTGAAAGAATGCAATACGGCGGAAACATGAGGGGAAAACATTAATCATTTAATTTGATAAGCCATAAACGAAGTTGCCGATAATCTGTATACGTGCGCTGAAAATGGGGGAAATAGTGGTGCTTTTTTTGGGGGATTAAACTTGGAGCTGGAATTGGACTTGGACATGGACTTGGACTTCGATTTGGATGAGAATTGTAACACTAGTATGGGGTTAGTTCTGCCAGTGACGTTCTGCCTGCAATTTCAATTGATTATGCCAGCTAAAAAGATGAGAGACAGCCAAGGGCAGCGTGAAAAACTACTTTGGCTTTCACTTCACTCGCAGACAATCGGTGGGTTGGCCAAACTTGTCGCATGAAAATGCAATTCAATTGATTTATGTGCTCGATGCAATTACTTGAGAGGAGAGCTGAACGAGTTCTGGCTGCGTGCCGGGTGCCAATAAAAATCCAAGTTGCCCCTGCAACTGACAGCCGCATAAATTGCCGCCCCATTCCGGCTAAAACCAGCACAGAAAAGACACCCCATCCGCCACATTCACCCCATCGAGCTTCTTCCCAGGGCGACAGCAACCCTAGACACCTTGTCACTAGGTGCGAAAGTGCTCGGTGCCCCGCCCACACCCAAAATAATCAATGGGCGTAACGGCAGCAGGCCAATTAAATTTATTGCCAACTCTTTTGTGCCTGCAAAATTGTTTTTAATTGTCCTTGGCAATTAAAAACACGCCCAGCCGGCAGTCTTTGCCCGGGCTTCTTCCCTTCGTCGAAAGTAAGTCGTGTCGTGTGCCTAGGATAACACACAAATTTAAGGCGGATAATTTCCGTGGGGTGAAATTTGTGGTTTCTGTGTGGAAAGTGGGGATGAAGCCAAGGTTAGCCTTGGCAAATTAAATGGCAAATATTCTGGCTTAAACTGAGCCTGGGACTTAGTCAAGTTTTCCTTCCGTACTAAGTGCAGTCATGAAACCTTTCAAACCGAATAAAATTGTACTTAATCTTGTTCTGTTTCAATTAATTATTACTTCCTTAGAGATTAGAACCATGTCAGAGGTACGGTAATAAAAAACTCTATAATCTTATGACACAATTCATCAACTTCAAAAGAATTATTCGACATAATTATAGCATTTTTATTGAGCAACATATCAAAAAGCAATAAACCAGAGCAAATAAACTATTTTGAAAACCAATAAAACTCAAACGAAAATTATACAGATACAGATTTTTGAATCTATAAATCTACATGTATGTATAAGTTAAATAGTTCAATATAAGAGAGATATTTTTTGGTTTTGATCAGGAAAATAAATATAAATCTTAAAAGAAGTTTTATTAAATAAAAAATATCATATCCCTGGCACAAATCTAAAATCTCATGAAATTCTCTATCAGTTCTCTTCAGCTTTGCGATTTGGCATTTTGCAAATGAATGATTTTTATGATCCTGGCTAAAAAGGATGAAGGATACCTGAAGCTGCTGCTTCAGCTTCATCAGCCTGCAGCCGAAACCAAGGAAAACTTCTTTATCTCCTTATTTCCCATTATTCAGCTGGCTTCGGGTTTTTTTTTATCATCTCTGTGTCCCGACCAAGGACCTGTGCTTAAAGGATGCAAAGTAACTTCGGGCCGAGACCACATCTTGAGGCATTTTTTGAGCCACTTGCAGCCAGTTGAGCTTCCTCCTTTGCCCCATTTTTTCGTCATTTTTTGTTCGCCTGAATTTTCCTCTCTTTGCATAGGAAAATCCACAAAATCGACATAATGCAATTTCATCTTGGTGGTGTTTTTTTTTTCTTTCCTATTACGCTACTCCATCTGCTGCTGGTCTTTTTTTATTATCTTTATTAGAGTGCACTTTTTTTTAGTGGTTATTTCGAAGTGGAAGTTAAGCGGGATCTGTTTTTAAAAATCAGTGGAAAAGTTTAATAGTTTCTCAAGTATTTTCTTTACTAAATACATAAAATTGTTGCCTAAATTGAAACAATTTGTTAACGAACATTTTTGGACAATATTTTCTATCACAATCGAGGCTCGTATTTTGTGTGTGCGACTGATTTCGATTTCGGCTTGTGCGCGCATCTACAAATCTCCGAATCGGAATCATAAATCAAACTTTGTTTTATATTTTTTTTTTTCCGGTTGCTATCTCCCCTGACTTCCTCTCTCTCTCTCCCTGTGCCCCCGCTTATCACAGCATCCCCCTATCTCCGGCCACTCGTATTTCCCTGACACATTTTATTCAAATGCTACGTGTTGCATTTTTTCAACCTGCCCCATCGCTCATAACTTTTCTCTCTCTACATTTGGCGGTATTTTCCCGTATTTCCCTCTGATATGTTCTGTTTCTGATCTGGTCTAGAAAAAGCAAACAGCAGTAGACGATTTGTGCAACAAAGAGAAATAACCAAGAACCCAAAACAAATTCGCATTCTGTAAAATTTATTTTTCTATTTAAATTCCTTGTTAAAACTGGCGGCATTTTGGAAGGTAACTAAAAAGGGGAACTGAGTGTTTAAAGTTTAAAACTTAAAGCCAAAAATTAAATAATATTTTTTAAATAAATACATCATTTTTTGATGTCAGTTAAATGTTTTGTTTGAATGAGTTTAAAGGATATTTATGTTATACTTATACTTTTGTTAACTCCTTTTCAGCTACAACTTAAAGTCAGTTTGAAATATTTAAAAATAATTTAAAATATCAAAGATAGAGAATTCACTATCGAAATTTCCTAAGGTATTAAACCATCGACTATTTGTCCTTTTAACGGATTCCTTTCCATATTTATTTCCCTAGCCTGTGATTATTATTTCATTTGGCTTCTGCTTGTGGCCCTGTGCAGAATTCGCTGCCTTTTCATAATTTCTGGCCAACTTTGTTTGTTTGAATTGCAGTTGCAGTTGCAGTTTGGTGGGTGGGTACATTTAGCCTCACATGTGGGGCACATTGCCATGTTGCAAGCGAAGCGTGAAACGCGGCAAATTGATTAGCATTTAAATTGCTTGCGAAATGTGTGGCACAAACAGCGGACAGCAACAACAGAAGCAGCAAAAATTAAGCCATAAAGCCGAAAGCGGACCATGAACGGCACGGTGTCCCTGTCTCCTTTGGCCAACTTCCACCTCTTGGCCATTGGTTCATCTGTCGCCTGGCCTGCTCCATCTGTTTTCCATCCCCCAACCCCTTGTGAAAAATTACACTGAAGAAAAAGGCTAGACTAGTACTTGGAAGGCAAATATGAATATAAATATCAACTGTTTCTATTTGAATTATTTATTTATATTTTAGTAATTTGTGAAATTGCATAGAAGGCTTCAATCTAGGTGAAATTACTCCCTCGTATTTTATTACAGTGCACCTCCTCCCACAATCCTGCCTTTTCCCATTTGGATTCCCATGGCTGCAATGAATTGCAAATAACGCATTGACCGCACTGCACCTTTGCCGCCACCTTTTGCGGACAATTCTGGGTGAACCTCAATCCCATTCCAGGTGCATATATATGTGCGATATCTGTCCAACTTTACCCCCTCCCCCCACCTACTTCGATCCTTGTCCCTGCGTTTTGCGTTGCATGTTGCTGGGCACAACAGCAACATAAATGGCAGCAGCAAACATTCGTTGCGTTTACCGCCAAAAACAGAAAACAAAACAAAAAAAAAAAATGCCAAAGGAAACCTGAAAACCGAAAAATAAAAGAGTTCACAACACGAGCATAAAATTTTTCATGAATTTGTAATTTATGTGCTAAAATGTTATCGTTGTTATCGCTGCTGCCTTTGTCTGTGTGCTCGCTGCCGTTGTTAAAAGTTGCTGGCCAACGGATTGTTGTGCACTTACGGCTGCCGCCAATAGAATGAGTGGGTGCCAGGGTCGAGGGGGTGGCCAGTGGCTAGGATGCAGGGGTGCTGGGGTGCCAAGGGGTAGAGCAACATTTTGAGTGCTTGTCGAGCGGTTAAAAGTGCGCGAATAGAACAAAAAGGTAATTAAATTTAGCTCGCAATTTATCAGAGCGTATTTATACCCGCTACCCATAGGGTAGAAGGGTATTATAACTTTGTGCCGGCAGGAAATGTATGTAACAGGTAGAAGGAAGCATTTCCGACCCTATAAAGTATATATATCCTTGATCAGGATCAACAGCCGAGTCGATCTAGCCATGTCCGTCTGTCTGTCTGTCTGTCTGTCTGTCTGTCTGTCTGTCCGTCTGTCCGTATGAAACACTGGATCTCAGAGACTATAAGAGATAGAGCTCTAATTTTTTTTCGACAGTATTTGTTTTGCTTGCACGCAGATCAAGTTTGTTTCAAATTTTTGCCACGCCCACTTCCGCCCCCGCAAATAATAAAAAAGCGTATTAAGCGTATAATTTTAAAGCTAGAGTCGCGAATTTCGGTATGTATATTAAGAACTATAGTCTGTGTGATCCCTGAAAATTTGGTTGCCATCAGATAAAAATTGTCGAAGTTATTAAAGAAATAAATTTGTATGGCCACAAACGGCTGCTGGCAGCATGCCTCATTTGGTTGACCAATTAGACCAACTAAATATTCTTATCCGTTCTTGGTTGTGTTCGGAAAAGAATCCTATAAGATATTCGAGAAGCAATTTTAATAAATGGTAAAAATTATTAGCCGTTTGAATGCAATAATAACGCCTTTTTACACACATAGATACACGTGTATGTATTTTTGTATGCATGTGATTATATTTCACTTGCATTTGCATTTGTCCGTTATGTTCAAAATTGTATTAACTGTTTTTTCTGGCGTCCTGACGCTTTTCTGGTTTAAGTATGGGTAGCGGGTATCTCACAGTCGAGCTCACTCGACTGTAGCTTTCTTACTTGTTTTTTTACAAAATATTGACAATTAGAAAGTTGTCAGAGATTAAATAAAAAATACAAAATTAAATGGAAATGTGGCAAACATTTTATAGAAAATAAAGTGTTGCTTTCAGCTTGTTAACTAAATTTTTAACATTGTGCAAAAATAAAGGAGAATAAAGCAAATATTTCGATTGATAATAAAATGTTTGTAAAATATATTTAAAAACATTTAACAATATTTCGACTACTTAAAAGTAAGTAATAAATACTGAAATATTTTAAGAGCATTATCTTTATTTAACTCATGATATAACAAAATGAATCTCTCAACATTTTAAATGATTTTTAAAGACAATACATTTGCATTTTCATTCACTCTTATCTCTCAGTCTGAACCTTATTGTGTTTTTTAAATAATTCTCCTGCCTGATTTATCAATATTTTATTATTTTCAATCGAATAATTAAATATTTGCATATATATCTCTCTGCTTTATTGTTTCCACAGCCATGCCGAACTTTTCCTTTCATCTCTTGGGGGTCTTTTCCTTCCTCATATTTTCATTTAAAAAATATATCATAATATCGATGACAACGGCAGCAGTGGCAACAACAATTAACCTTCTTTGCCAGCTGCATGGCGTTCTTAATGTGAAAATAACAACAAAAATAACAACAACAAAAGCAAGAATAATAACAACATTAAGCAATCCCAATGCAACCAACAACAACAAACAACTCAATTTGCCACTGTGGAAGTCTCGTTTTCTGATGTTTTTGTTATTTCTGTCGCGGTTGCCGCTGTTTTTGTTATTGCTTCATATGTTCAGCCATCGTTAAATCGTTGGGATTCCTCACCACACCGCCTCCACCCACATTCAATCCCTTCCCTTGTGTATTTCACCCTGCAGCGCCTCTGGAGAAAAAAGGATGATGACGTGGCATTGATGAGTCGCCAGTTGTCGTTGTCCAGCCGCAAACATTCAATTGAATCAGCCAACAAGCAACTGAAACAACAACCATCCCATAACGAAAAAAAAAACGCTCTAAAAGGCGCTTCACATACGTATAATGCGGGCTGCCGAAGGGGTGTGCCATGGTATCTCCTCGAAAGGTCACCGCCGTCGCGAGACCTTTGGCTCAAATGTTTTTATTCTCGTCTGACCGAGCGCTAAGTAAGCCGATGGTCCAGACATTAAACTTGATAATGAAATTGGAAAATATATAGAAAAAGGAGTGAGCTCTAAAAGAAGAAAAAATAAAAGGGATTGAAAGGGGGAATACATGAGTTGAACAAACACTAAACCTTCAAGACTGAATTCCCTCCAAAATATTTAGAGTCAAAGTAAAGAATATCTTTTGTCTCAAACAACTTATTTAAATTGCCTCCAATTTTTAATATATTTTTTAGTCACTCAATTATTTCATTAGAATATTTTCTAGCTAGCAACATAAATAAAACAAGAGCAATATTTGAATTTATTTCGTTTGCTTTAATTTCAAAGTGCCAGGCAGAGAGATTTTTAAATACAATATTTGCTGCTATATTTTTCCATTGAATGCATTAGCCATATGGAATATTTATGAAGTCATTTTTGCATAACCAAAGCCCCCAGTGTATTTATGGCTTTTACATGCATATTTCAATTTTTATATTATTTTGCCTATTTTCAGTTCACGAATTTGAAAAGTTCAAAAAGCTGGATTTTAGCGCTCAAAGTATTAAAATTTAGCGCTCAAAGTTAAATGAAAGTTTATTGGGATTTTTTATTTTACCCTCGTAGTAAGCCTTTAAGTCTGAACTTTTGAACAATTTTATTAATCATAGATATTTAAATTGACAGTTATAAATATTTATATTTGTGAATAGGTTTTATTTTCGCTCTACTTTATATAGATACAAATTTCCAATATTGTGCAGCTTAGTGTATACCAATTTGTACTTTATAGTGTAGAACGTAGCTCATAGATCTTTGGTTAATTTTTAGCTGGCAGTTGTCGGCAGATCCACATGGAATACAGATCCATATACAACATATCCATATCCATTAAGCTGCCGCCGTCAGCGATTCATGTTCGCGCTCATGTCCAGACGTCGCTGTTCCGTTCTCCATTCCCTGTTCTCCTTCTCCTTCAACATTCTCCACAGTTCTCTCGACTATTCCCTGCAAAGTTCTCCTTCCCTTTTCCTGAAATCCATTGAAAGAAATTTGAAAATATTTGGATTAGTTCCACTTTTCTTTATACATCAAAAAAAGTCTTTGTTTAAGGGATATTAAATTACACATTTCCTCTTAAATTTGTATATTACTTTAAATACATTATTTGTATCTTAATAAAACCATTAATATTTTCTTCAAGTGCACAAGTCCCCCAGTTTTCAGCTGCGCTGTCATCGGCTTTGTTTTTTGGTTTCGCTTAATGCAGCGCGCGACATGCAAAGCGGTCAATCCACTGGGCCCCTTGCTCTTTGGCCTCTGTCCCCACCCTCCCTTTCCCCAACCACTCTCCTCCACCCACTTCCCTTTAGCCCCACCCCCCGAACTGACCTTATCTCGCGTACGCTCGACGACATAATAAAACTCACTCTGCATCGGTTTCTCAGCTGCTTTGTTTTTCTCCAGTCTCGTTTTGGGTTGAGCATCGTAAAACATTTTTATAATGCGTTCACGTTGTTTGCCCGAAGATCGTTTAGAGGTTTTTCCTTTGCTTCCAAAGGGACCTTTCTGTTCCGGGGAGGTGTCTGTTCCACATTGTAGTTAAAATGCGAACAGTGCGTTTTGGTTTGGCTAAATACTTCAAGAAAAACAAAAGCTTAAGCAAAAGGGAAAGGCAAGGCTATAAAACTATATGTGAGGAATCAGAAATCCTTTGAAATTGATACAGAAAGATTACATCTGGAAAATACTTAAATTATATTAAAAAAAATAATAAGTTATTAAGAGAGTATTTAATTTCTTATGAGGTTCAGTATTTGATAATTAAATTTATTTATTTTATTTATTTCATTTAATCTTTATAAAGTGCTTATAATATTTATAATATTTCTAAGACGTAAATTCATTTCAAAATATTTCTTTCTTTAAAAATTATCAACAACGAATTGTGTTGAAAGAAACTTTAAAATAAATGTTCACAAGAAATTAAAAATTTGTCTGCTGGTTCTGTTAAGTTCCCTTGGTAAAAGTTTCCATTTGTGTAACAGGTTTTACTGTAATGTCACGACCTGTATACCGCGGCATATACATATATCTTTTTTTCATTTGCATTGCGGAGGTGGCTCAATTTTGTCTTCGGGCCATCAAATATTGAGCGCGTTTTAAGTGACACTTTACATCAGCAATGCCACTCGCAGTGCGTCCCTGCCGCCGTCTCTTGCCTCACTCTGCATTCGCCTCTCTGTCCGATGCTATCTCTGTATCTGTGGGGCTTAGGTACTATAGTGTAGTTTGCGTGAGGATCGTAAAATGTATTTTTTATGGTTGAAGGCTTTTTAGGAATTGTTCCTCGCCGCTCGTTCGGTTGCACCATTGATGATGAAAAACTTGTGACTTCGTTTATCGATTGACTAAATTTTATGGCTTTTCTTTTGCATAATGTTTATGCTGGTGCCTTTTCTTTTTTCCCCCCTTTTCTGGATCGTTTGATCTTTCCCTAATTGGAATTCTTTGGGAATTTTTGTTCCGGTTTCGACATCGCGTTTGGAGAGCAACGGAAGCAATAGCTTCGAACGCTTTTCTTGCTTCTCCTCTGGCCATGGTGGGCGGTGTGGTGCAAGTGTTGCAGGTGGTGCAGGTGGGTTGTATATTCATAGTGGTTTGTTAAACTTCCTTCGAGTGCTGCTGCTGGCGCCTGTCAACTTGCATCGATAAAAATCTTCAGCTTCCTGCAATTTCCGCTTTTGACAATATGCAGCCCGCATACAAAGTTTTTTTTACCCTGCCTCTGGCTTGATTTTCTCCTCCTTCCGGCAGTTATCCTTACTTTTATTCACTTTTCCCAGCTGCCAGGTAAATATGTATTTAGATAAGTGTCACTTATCTAGCCCATCCAACTGAGAATTCCCCATTCTTTGCCGGGAGACACTTGAACTGCCGACTGCCGGCTGCCTTGCACGCAATTAATTCTCTTAATTGAAATTGCAACCGCCTCCTGCCCACCTAATTGGTAGTTGCAGTGGGCGTGGCACAAAGGAAGCGAGCGGCGAGAGGTCAGGGGGCAGCATATCACTTGCATCGGAAAGTGGCGCCCCAGATGAATGCAACCAGCCAGTCAACCAGCAGCTGCAAAGAAGAAAGAACGAGTTGCAAAAGATGAGAATCCCCCAGTGAATGAATGAATGGCTGAGTCTTCGAAGGCACAGTGGAAACTCTATGAGAATTCCTCTCACCTCGTTACGTTTCTCCGAAAGAATGTCCAATTAACCATAAACATTCAGTCTATAAAGATTAGATAGCCGCATTCCAAGAAGCTGCGCATAAAATTAAACCCTCTCAGTGGCTGCCATAAAAATATGGTAAAATATTATGGTTGTTTTATGTGCTGCGCCGATTTAAATAAATCCAAAGATATTTTATTATTGGGAAATTTTAGAACAATTTCAAAACTATAATTTATAGAATGAAGATCTGAAATTTTTACTTAAGAAATAATAATTATGGTCTTGCATTTTTGTCACCCATTTCCCCCAATTCATTCCACTGTGCGTGCTGTAGGACAAATGAATGAATACATGGATTCCTTGGCAATTTTAAGGAGGGCGCCCAGCAAGTGTGAGAAGTAAGATGTGCGGGCGCAAGCGACAAATGCAGTAACTGGAAAATTGCGCGACAATTAAAGATTTTGCGCGACAGAGGCAGGGGGGCCTGTGAAGGGTGAAAATTGAGTCCAAAAAAAGAGAAAAAGCGAGCAAAGGCAAGGCGGAGGCGTCGTCATCACTCGTTGTCGTCGTCACTGGCCCAAATGTAAGTCAAGTGAGGCGTAAAGTGCATGCGGGATAGGGGTGAAAGTGTATAAAGGAAACCATTGCACCGTAAGTCTCCTCAGCCTCTCAGTCTCACTTCCATCCCCCACTGCCACCCACTGGGCTCCCACCCATCCGTTTTTCTCACCCTTCACCGTAGTTATTGTCAACTTGTTGCCGGCAAGAAGGGAAAAAAAGTGAAGATCTCTCGCTGAAGCGAATGTGACAACTTGGCTGACAAAATGCTAACAAGATGATGTGGCGCAAACTTTTTTTTTTGTTGTTAGCCCCGTCTGCCCGGTTTTTCCACACTTTGCCGCACTTTTCCTCGCGCAACAAGCTGTGCCAACAAATGACCAAATGTCTGCCAAGTGTCGCCACCGAAAGCGTTGGTAGGCGACCACCCAAAGTGCCAGAGACTTTTTCATGTAGGCTGAGTTTAATTCTAAACAACAATATGTCTTCCTTTTTTTTGTGCCCATACTCCTTGTTTTGTCTTCAATTATTTTACAATTCCTTGGAAACGTTTTAATTGCTTTTTTGCACAAACATAAATAAATCTAAGGAACTTCTGTTTGTATTAGTTTTGGGTTTACTTTAAAACTTTATGAAATATGAAATATTATATTCTCAGGTGGGATTTAGTCCTTCTGGATACACAGAATATTTAAATTGTTTTTTTTTTTTGAATGAAAATTTATAAAGTTAATTTTATTTAATTTAAATTATTTAAAAGTGTTATCATAAATTGAGGAACTTTAACTTCCTACCAAATTTGAACTCCCTGCTAAAGGGTATTCGAGGTCTCGACTTCTCTGCCACCCGTCAACACTCGTTTGCATTGAAATACTTTTCCTGTGTACGATTTATGAGCTACGCAGTAGCAACAGCAGCAGTGGAAAACAGCGGAAAAAATGGGCAAACAAATTCTTCGCGGCGGCCACGCGTCGTATGCGCAATTTTCCCCCAATGCGAAGCCGTAAATCATGACGGCCAATGCTTGACATCTATGAGAAAGTCTCTCTGTATTCTATCTATGTGTGTGTGTGTGTGGGTGCCAACGCCCTCTTCTGTGGGCGTGGCAGATGCGAGTGAGTGTGTGCGTGTGTCAGTGGCTGTGCGTTTGCGTTAATCTTAACTGCGACTGCAGTCGCCGCTCGTCTTCAGTTTTTCTGCCTTTGACAGCGGCGGCCGGCATTTAGTTTTAATTTATGGCACATTTGCTCACTTTATGTTCATTTTCATTCTCTTTCCACCAGCTGAAGGCAACACCCACCCATCTAGGCACCATTTAGGCCCCTTTACGAGCTCCCCCCGTTTTACCTCAAGGGGGTTACGCCCTCGATTTGATTGCTTTTGGAAAGTGCAAAAATTATAAGAAAATGGGGAGAAAATGTGCGTAAGAAGCCTTTGAAGATGGTTCTCTAGATATTAAGCCATTGTTTAAACGATAGATTCTTCAAAGATTAAGAAAATTATAAATCCAGTGTGTTAAAGGATAAAGTAAAGTTGCAAGAAATACAAATTCGTAATTGGTCAACAATTTGCTTACACAAAATCATCCCCTCAGCAATTGTTTAGCTTCTGTGAAGGCCATTAAGTTATCATCCTGGGCATTATCTTATTCGATGGTTCCCATCTAATCCATTGACCAGCTGAAACCCGTAGCTACGCGGATAACAGCCATGAAGCATGGGTATTAATTTGGACTATTCAATGTGCCACTTAATACCAAAGACGTGTCAATTTCACGGCTGACAGAATCGCCCGAGATGATGATGCGCCGCAGCTACTCCTCCTCGGTGACATCCTCCGGCCAGCCAGAGAGGAGCCATGATGGATAGGACGGGGGCGGGCTGATGGATGGCGACACAGGGGCAGGTCGCCACTGGGGATTAATTACAGCCATCAAAAGTTATTAGAGACAATTATCGCAATGTTGGCAACGTGACTACGATTTGAGGCCACTTCAACTTGGCTGAGTTGAGTGAATAACTGTACGATACAGTGCGTTATGAAAACATATGTAGAGAAAAACAGAAAGTTAAGGAGTAAGAATTGGGATCTTACTGGGATATAAGATAAATCTGGCACAATTGCATGACTTGAACAAAAACAAGGAATTTAGTTTCCTTGGCGTAGCAATTAATTTCAGCTAATCTAAGGAGGTTGTCCTAAAACAGCTGCAACATTGGCAAATACATCAAGCAGCAGCCGCCTAGCCCCCGGGCATTAACAATGGGCAGCACCGCAGCAACAGTTGCAACACCAGGGGCATTAGCACACTAGCAACAAGCTCATCAACATCTCCATCAGCAGCAGCAATTAAATTGCTCAGTCAAGAGCAGAGCGAACATTTCCACTGCTTCCTCATCGGGGCCATTTTCACCCCATTTACCCCACAATTTTACCCTTTCCGAATCCCTGCTCCCTCGATTTTCCTCCTCATGTCCGTTCCATATTTGTCAAACGTGGCTGGTTTGGCTCCTGTGGGCAAAGCCACAGCCACAGCCTCTGGACCTGGACCTCAACTACCTCCCCCCTGAAGCCAGCATGGCCAATGCCCGAAATCTCGCATTTTCCCTATTTTCCCTTCGACTTTTCCTACCCAAAACAAATGATTTGTCAGCTGGCATTGGAATCTTTCAAAATTTGTCGCTGGCTGGTGTAATTAACAGTTTACCGAAAAATTGAACTTGCCCTGCGGCAGACGCGGAAAATATCCATTAACAATGCCTGCTGCTGTTCCCCCCCAATTTTCTTACCATTTCCCCGCTTTTCCAGCCGGGCGAAGTGCTAAAACAATTAGAAACAGCCGCGCTCTGTCGCTTGTCATTAACGCAGAATGCGACAAAAATGATCAGCACCAAAAACTCATACAACGAGCAAAGGAGACAAGTGTGCAATTTTAAGTGCACAGCGGAAAATTTATTTAATATGTAAATAAAAAATAATAATTTGCTTGATAAATCATGAGTAGAATATTGGTGAAATATATTTAGATATTGTAGACGAAACCTAGCATCGAAGAGACCTCTTAAATTATTTTAAAAGATTTTATTTCAGCTTTGGTAGCTGAAGAGATTATTCATTGAGATACTGCTTTGGTATCCTAATAAAGATAATATAATAATGGAATTTTTTGCGCCTAAATTCTATTATTAAAAATTCAAGTAAAAGATATTCTATTTATTTTTTAATATTTCCTTACCCAAATTTTCTCTCTCTGCTTGAATATTAAAAAACACTTTTTGTGAAGTTTGTCGCCTGCGTAAATATGAAAACTTTTGTTGATTGAAGCAATTAGCAATTGGCCTCGCTCTTGGCCCGACCAAATGTTTGTCTAATTACACTCGGCACACACTTTACACAGCTTTCAGCAGGCTGCCATTTGTCTTCATTTTGTGGCAGCAGCAACTCGCTTTATTTGCCTTTGTCACGGCGGCAACATGCAGCATGCAGCATGTGCAGCAGCAACATTGACAGACTCCGTCAGCGAGGAGTATTTTTTTCTGGCTGGAATAAATGTGGCAAAAGTTTTTGCTAACGCATGGCAACTGCATCGCCTATATTTTCCTCTCCTCTGCGAGACTTTTGACATTTCTTTCTTTCTTTTTCCAGTTCGGGGGGCGCCTGTGGTTTTCACTGCCATAAAATTATACTTTATAGCATATTCCGGCTGCTGCAGCTCCCGGCACACTGCTATAAATAAGTAAATGGCCGCATGGCCGCAGTGCCAAATGTTTAATTATATTTCAGGGCGTGGTCCAGACCCTGCTGCCTAAATAATTGTCAAAAGCAAACAAGACTGTCAAAGGGGGGGCTTGCCCCGGTGCGCCTGACAAATTGATTGATGATCTGCTATAAAATGTCTCGTTTGTTGTAAATGTAACGCAACATAAATTCGCAAAAAGGGAAAATTATGGTACAGCGAGCCGGAGAAAGAGTGAAAAGTAGAACAAAGCCTCGGGCACAGAACCCATAAAAACAGAGTGAGTCCAACAAGGAGACTTCTGCAATGTCTGAGTTCGGATCGAAGGGGAGAGCGAGTGCAGAAGTTATAATTAAAAACATATGTGCCATGACCCAAGGCAGTTGACGGGTGCAAAAAAAGAGGAGAAATGGAACCGAGAAAATTGTGGGGGCAGACCAAACAACAGAGTTGGGAAAAAGGCAGTTGGGGACCGTGAAGTTGACTTACCCCGAACGGGTTAATTAGCTGCAATGAAACCAGTCAAGGTCGAAACTGAAAGCTAAAAAACATACAAGTAAATAAAGAGAGAATATAAAACCACTGGAAAGTATCAGGAAACATTGGAACTTATTCCTAAACATCGTACCAACATTTATTATGCCTCTTTTAAATACAGTTCTCCACCTTTAAGTTTTACTATGCCATCACCCATCGAAATATGTTATCTTGTACTCCAAAACTTTGGCAACAATCTCAGCTTTATGACGGCAATTTCTCCCCCCAAACTGGCAACTCTTTAAGCCAAACTATTTGAGTCTTGGAAAACATTCCCTGCGATCCCCAATAGCATCATTCCTCCTCAATCACCCGGAGGAAGTTGTACCATTTCTTTCGACTAACAAGTCCTTACAAGGGGGAACCCCCCTGGCAGCAGGCAGGACTGTAATTTTACCTGTGCCAAAAAGTCGCTGAATCGTCACAAAATCACTTTTACGATTTTGGTTTATATTCACACAGACACACCATATATATAGTATATCTCAATGTATGGCAATAAAGGGAGAAAAATAATATGGGAAACTAGCCCAATACAACTGAGAAATCTCTGCCCCAGAACCGACTGAGATTCCCCAGCTTCTTTTCAGGCAATGCAAACTTTCGGCAGCCACAGTTCGGGGCTCAATAAAATTGCACGACGAAGGAGCTGGCAAACAAAGTAATTTTTATAGCAGCCAACGTCTTTCCGCACACATGAAGGTGAGCCTTACATATATGGCAAATACTTTACCCATATTCTTCACTGCCTGCCCCACCCACCCAAGGGGTTTTCCAGCTCCCATGATTTCCTTTTTTTGTGACTCCCAACTTTTTTTTTTTTTTGCCTTTCCGCAACGTCACAAAGTTGCCGCAATCTGTTGAGGCTGCTCTGGAATCCGAAACGCGAAAAAGGTGGAGTTGTCTGGTAGTTCAATTCGTTAGCTCAGGGGTGGCCCCTCCCCCCGTCCCAAAAAAAAGTGGAACGGGCATGTTGGATATTCATAGCCGACTGCGAACAATTTTCGCCCCGCGTTTCACAAACTTTTTTCCGTGGGTTATATAGTGAAAGTCAGCATGAGTCTTCTCCCAACTCTCGTATGTATTTACATTTATACAAAAAAAAAATTATATATTGCCTTACACACATGTGCATCAGTGTTCTTGGAGCTCCCCCTAATTCGAAGCTGCAACTTATTGAAAACGAATGGCGTGTGAAAATTTTTGGGTGGAGTTTGTGTCTTTTTTTTTTTTGGTTATGAGTTGCCATTAAATTGGAGCAAGTCATAGCGAAAACATATATCAAAATAAATGAATAATATGTGCAAAAATGAATAGAGGACATATGTCAGTCGATATACCATATTTGGGGCCGATGAGAATAAATGGAAAAATATTTCAAGGGTAACCGAAAGGCAGATCATAAATTGTATTATAAAAACAAAATAAAGCTTTGAATATTTAAAGCCATAAAAATATAATCAAAATTATCTCAAAAACTGTCTTAGTCTCATCTTCATAATTAGTTTAATATTACTTAATTTATGCTTTGTCCTGATTATATAAAAGACATTTACATTTAACTAAGCGACTCTAATTGGTTGAATTTTGTGGTGAAGGACTACCGGAATAATATACAACTTTTCACACATATCCAGTTATCCCTTTTTGATACTTTCCACTAGATAGGATAATTACTTTCTTCCTCAACTGGTTTTCATTTCCATTTCCACCCACACACACACAATGGCGAATTATCCCCTGGCTAACCACATGAGACAAAAATCCACTCAAATTCGGAGATGGGCAAAGGGTAAAGCAGGGCCAGCAGGAGGCAAGGATAGTGAACTTTTCCAAACAGGATGACACAAATTAGGTCTCAAAATTAGCCAGCTTTGCGAAAGGGAAAGAGTTTTTCAACAGCAACAGGATGGCTGCCAGGATAAGCCCAAAAAACGAGAGGGATGTATAGTATAGTGGGAGTGGGCGAGATAGTAACAGCTTTTCCGGAAATCTTTTAGCTGGAAAATATTTAGGCACAAAATGCCAGCAAACTGTTGCTGGGGCACAAAACTTGGCACAGCCGGAATCCGTTTCCGGATTTTCGCCTGGTAAACCTCCCTTTTCTTTGCACCGTTTTTTTTTTCTATTTTTCCTAGCAAACTGTTGCACTTTTCCTTTTCTTTTTTTTGTTGTGTTTTGTTGATGGCAAACATTGCACATTTTTTAGTGTAAATATTATTGGCAACAAACGCTGAAAATGGCAGAGCGCGGAAATGGAAAATGGGTAAAGGGAAAGGAGGGCAGGGCGTGGCAGGCTGACAATGGGCGGCTCAAGTGGGTGTCTGGGCTTAACAGCTCGGCGTGGAACGGTGTAGGAAAAGTCTGAAAAGCCGGGGGAGTGGTTCGGAGAGTGCTAAAGTAGCTGCTGTTGCTGTTTGTGCCTCACTTTAAATGCACTTGAAAGTGTTTGCTGATGGCACTCCACACTCGCACACGCTCCCTGGCCAGAAGCCGCACACTTGGGGAAATCATCTATATATATATATATATATATATGTGTGTGTATAACACTTAACTTTAGTTTGGCCGTCTTCAGGTTAAAGTTTTATAAGTAATAGTATTTTTTTCTCTATATTTAATAAATTGTTTTTCCGCCTTGTGCTGTCACCTCTGGCGCTTTTGCTTTTCCTAAAGAATGTTTTCTTTTCAAGCTTGTAGTTGCAGAGCCACAGAAAGTATATTATCCTTATTAATTTATGAATTCAATATTTAAACTTAAATTTTTAATGCACTTAAAAACGAAGTTTTATACCCAGTTTTAGCTTGATCTTCAAAATTGTATTAAATTGTCTTTTTGTTAAATCAATTTTTACATTGATATAACTTGGTAAATGCTGTTTGCCATGTTGCTTTTCTTGTTGTATATTTTTCCAGTGGAAGCTGCTTTCTCTGTTCTGTTTTGTTGTGTTGTTGTTGTGTTGGGGAGTGTAGCTGTTGCTCTTGCATTTTCCCTGCTTCTTATTCTGCCTTTCTGCATTGCATTTTAAGTGCATTTCGGCCATGTCCGCATCCGTGTGCCTGTGTGGGTTCACCTTTTGCTGAGCCATTTTTAAGTGACTTGCCGTCGACATTTCCCCAAAAGCTGCACATGGAAAAATTATAAATAATATAAATAAGAAGACTACAAAATTGTAAAAGTATTTTAATGATTACTCATAGTTTTCTTAAGAATTTAATAGAATTTAATATTATATTTTCTTCTTTTAGTATAAATACAAATGAAACATTTTATTACACAATTTCTTCTTAGTGTACACCAGCCTCTTTCCGCCATACTTTCACCCACTTATAACTTATTTTTTCAGTATGTTGCATACTTTTGCGAGTTGCCATTCTCCTTTGCGTTTCTTGTTCTCGCGTTTGCCGACCATAAATCATCTTGTTGAGTGCCACACTGTGGCAAAAGGCTTAAAGTGTTAAATCAGCACAAAACGCCGGCTGCAAGGGGTTAAAGGGGTATTCAAGAGGGCAAAGAAAAATGTGCCAAGCATACGGCGGAAAATTCAAATCACATTATTGTAAATTTCATGCTTTCGTTGTAACGGAAATGCTAAATAAAGCGGAAATTTAAGGAAATTCTAGGAAAATTCATTTTGATTGAAAAAAAAATTTAAAATTGCTTAAATTTACTTTCATTATTAAATGCATAATTTTCCTAATCAAATCATTGTGCTTTTCAACCTAATTTACGTATATAATCCCCTATAAGTATTAGCACAATATTAAATTTCACTGTATTTCTCAATTTTCCAACCCACTTCCTCTGTTTTCTGATAATTACTCCTTTACCTGTTACTCGATATCGAAACGAGGACAATAAGCCAATAAGCATTATGCCGGCACCAGGCCTCTATTTCTCAATCTCAATCCCTTTAGCCGTAATGAGTTCAATTCTCATTGCAGGAGGTCGAGTCCTTGAAGGCAATCCCAACGCTTTCGCTCCGATTTATCCCTCCAGCAGCCAGAGTCAGACCGCAGTGAACTTCCGAGACCGCAGTAACCAAATGGCCCAAACCGAAAGGGGCTATCTAAGCCAAGGCACACACAGACACAGCAGGGGGTCCTTGGACCTTCATCCTGGGTCTTGGCCTCCACAGATCCCGGGTCTAGGGTCCTGATCCTGCTCCCTGCTCGTTGAGTTGCAAATTTTAATCCCAGAGTGAAGCTTAAACAAATTTTGTGCCTCAACCGACATATGTGGACATAATTGAAGTCGAAATGGGAGGCAGGCCCCCAGTACACTGTGGGAAAATTTAATTTATTTTATTTCATTTGATATATTATAAGAGGTTTAAAGGAGATTTTCCTCGATAGATACTATATAATGTTTCGGATATATTTTAAAACTTATTTATAACTTATTTCTGCTAGTGCCATAACTCTCTTCCTCATCCACAAATTGTTCACATCTTTCTATTGTATTTGCATTAGTGTAGCAAATGCAAAGTGTTATAAGCTTTATTATGGTTGCCATAGCAGTCCCCCACTTCCTCCCTATTTTCCTGCATTCACACCCCCAATTGTATGGATATAGCACATATAGAAAGAAAGGTCGGTCCCAAGCACGAGCTCGAGCTTACTTTTGGGAGTTTTGTGTAATGATGTGCCCAAATCCCACACACGCAGAGACGAACTATAATCCGAATTCCATCTGCCAGGATGATGGGGGATTCTGGGGTGGAGTATGCGGATGAAACAATGAAATTGGATAAACCTAACGAAGGCTTAACGAGAAGCAAATGCTCTAACTATCAGGAATTGTACATAAACTATTGAAAGTTATAATAAATTAATAAAATATTAAGTAAACATATCACAAATTATCAAATATAATTTATTAAACATATTAAAAGGGCTTAAAATCAACCGTTTTAAGCTAACAACAAATCGTATATGAACTCTAACTTGACCTCTTTTTACTTACTCACTCTGAGCACCAATTTAATCACATTTTAGCTCAAGCCTTTGTTGTCTTAGGGTAGTGAAAAACGTTTTGGTAAAACCCAAAAATGGATTGATAATATCCCGCAAATGATTAACTTGTCTGAAAGTTTTTTGTCAGCGCCTTGGGGGGTCGTCGGCTTGGGTTTTATTGGGCTCCGGGCTCCGCTCACATATGTAAGCCCCCGTATGCTAATAGTTTTCCGAGCTTCCAACAGATTTGTCAAGCTGTCTTGTGCTTCTATCCCCCTCTCTCCTCCCTCCTACCATTATTTAAATCAATCTAAAGGGGGGATAACTGATTGTGGGTTTCCCATCAAATTAGAGGAAAATGGCATCGTTGATTGGCCTCCGCAACTGACAGCTCATAATGAGATTGAATTTTTCTCTCTCTCCAGTAATTGATAAAGGGTTGGATGTGGCCTCCCCCTCCGAGTTATGCAACTGTGTCAATGTCAAAAGCCGGCCATAACTCTTTGGCCAGCCCTCGCAGCACATAAATATTGTATCACATGGCGTCATAAAAAGAAATAATGATAAATAACCAAATCAGCAGCAGCCGAAACAGAAGTGTCTCCAAATGACTTCATTGCAGTGGATGCGACGCAAGATATTCATAAACAAGGAGACAAGTCCCCGAGTCGGATATATATCTTATCCCCCCCCGATCCGACCTCCGTCCGTCTTTGCGCTCCTCTTATCCGCAACGAGACGGTAATAAATCTCTTTGGCAAAAGGCGAAAAGGCAAATCGTACAGATTATTAGGCCTTTCTATCTCTCTTTCTCTGTACTTTTCTCTCTTTCTCCATTGCGTCAGGAAAACATCTGGCAGATTTTCGAGGATTTTATGGATTTTTGGAATGGGAACAGGGCTTTATTCCAATAGAAATACTTATGTTTATGCGATGAGCTCAAGTTCTGACAGAGGATTAGGCATTTGCATAAATATTGAAAACATTTTGAATAGCTAAATCATCAAGTGGAAGAAATCTAAAATATTATAGGGAAAGGTGATGCTCGGGGCTTGAAACTACACCTGTTTTATATAAAGATTTGAAATTACATTGAATCAATTAATATAAATATTTCGGATACTTCTTCCTTACAAAATAATTCACTAACCCGGATTAAGCTATTAGTCAAACATCCCTAAATTCAAATGTATTATTATTATTATTTATATTTATTATTTTTATTTAATATATTTATTTCCTTAAAAAATGTCATAATATTTCCTTAGCAAAAAACCTTTTACTTTTTGCAATTCAAATCCGCTTGCACAATGACACCAACTTTGGGCGCCTAAATAGCTAATTGCTGGCCATCTGTCAGCTAACCGCCAACGGCAATCAAAAAGTTAAGAGCCCGAAGAGCGACAATTCGACCGCAAACTAATTTATTAATCCCCTTCCACTTCGCCTCACGGCAAAAAACTAAAAGTTTTAAAGCTTTTGGCCTCGTCCTTTTGTGGGCCACGCCAACCGCTTTTGGACATGGCTAAAATATGCAAAACTAACATAAATCTCAATTTGGAGATTTATGAAAAAACACACACACACACTCTCTAGTGCAAACCAGAGACCAGCAGCAAATAAAAAAAGGAAGAAGAGTTTCCCGCAAAGTAATAAAAAATTTGTAATTCCAATTCAGCACAAAAAATATAGATAGAGAGTGCACGAAAAACGACGGAAAATAGTTGCACCACAGCAAATATCACCAAAAAAATACCGCAAACGACATAGCTATATAACAAAAAAAAAAACTTAAAAAATATATGTAGGGTAAACCAACAAAAAAATAAAAATAATAATAAAAATTTGCGCTTTGGGAAAAAATAGTGCGAAGTTGAAGTGGCAAAAAAGCAAAGTCCTTTATATGAAATCAACAAAACAATAAAAATGTATCCTTTATTAACAATTGTTAAAATAACTAGAATTATCTAATTAATTATGAATAAAATACAATAAAACCAAGATCTCTTCAATTCACAGCATTTGTATATTTTTATACATTTACAAAACAAAATATATAATTGGAAAATCTGTCATTTATATTTTCTCTTCTTGAACCATTATGTGCCAGCATTTCTAGGCAACTGAATCAGGTTTAATTTTCCTTTTCCCTTTATTTCTGTTCTATTGCCATTGATTGTTGGGCAGGAAATCGTACACTAATTGGGAAAGGAAGGGAAAATCGTTGCTAACCAAATTCTATAAATATATTTCAGTTGCTTATGCGTATATTCTTGCTGTTCTAATTATCCTTCAGAGTTACCCCAAGAAGGAACCTTAAATATGTACTGCAAATGTTATGCTTCACCTAAAGATAAACGTACAAAATAAACTTAAATCTCTAAATATGAAAAGGTCAAGAATCGAAGGAATTAAAATTAAATTTAATTCTGCCAAGAACAGATTCACACACAAAAGCCACTGTCAAGATAAATTACTTACCGTAAGTTCTCCCACAAAACTTGGCGCAGGACAAATTGAAAGCAAAAAAAATGGTAGAATTTCGCGAATAAAAAAATTCTCTGGGGACAAAACTACTAGGGAAAGAGGGGGGCAAAAATGGCGGACATGACAAAAAAGGGTTTTGCTTTTGCCCTAATATTTTATTTGGCACCCAGGCACTCCCCACCCCCTCAGCCAGGACTCCACCAACAGTCGTGTGCGTGTGTAAAATCTGTCGCAGCTTCGGCTTCAATTATTTTTTACACAATTCCGCTGTCTCTTTTGGCGTTGAACTCTCCTTTTTTTAGTTCTGTGTTACTGTGCTAGTGTGGGTGCACAGGAAGAAATATTTTATATCAATATGTTGATTTAAAAATAATTAAAAACAAGTATTTTAAATGTCAAATGGAATCTTTTTTGAAAATTCTTCTTAGAAAAATCAGTTCCACATTTCTGTTATTTTCTCAAGCATTAGCATTATCCTTTTTATTTATATATTTTTGTTCTTATCATTTTTTATCAGTGCTCTGCTTAGGCTTTGCCCACTTTTCCGCGTTGTCGTCGTTGTTGTTTCTGGCTCCTTGCATATTTTCTTTTTCGGCGCTGCTCATAAATTTGGGGCTGTCCGTCGGGCGGTAAAGAATCACTGCTGGTGCTGCCTCTGTCGGCGTCGCTGCTGCCGGCTGCTGTTATTCTAATTTTATGGAAATTCCTACACTTTTTCTTGCCTTTGCCAGCGCCTTTCCTTTTCTTTTCTCTGCTTTTCTTTTCGGAGCACAGATTTGTGTTTGAGAAAAATCTGTTTGTCATACGCTTCGTTGCGCCTCATTTTGCCGTGGAGATGGAAAAAAGGCGAGAAAAGGAGGCAGCGAAAAGCCGAAAAAATTTATTTGCCGGCCTCCCAAAAAAAAAAAAAGAAAAGAAAAGCTAAATAGAACAAAAAAAAGAAACTCCATTCAGAGGCTGGACAGTGGGTGCCATAAGTATGCCGTGTCTTATGGCAGCCAACTGCAAGGGAAAAAACTTTTCACAACGCATAAATTTGCCTGCGTTAGTTTCCCTTTTATTATTTTGCGCCACATAATTCTCCCAGAAGCAGGCAGCATATGCTTCCAAACTACTATATGTAGCACCGCCCCCCTCGGAACCCCCTCGTTACGGTTCCAAAAATTTGATTTTAAAGCAGGCGCAAAGTGAATTTTAATGATTAAGTCCTCTGAAAAGTAAAACTTGGAAGCACTTGAGTGTTGGCTCTTTTTTTTCAATTTCATGCTTAATTTAATCGATGAAAAATAGAGGATTAAAGCCTTAAGAAGCTAACAACCAGTTTAAATGTAGTTTTATATGCATTATTTGGTTAAGTAATTGTTATTTTAAATTTATAGAAAATATAATTAATACGATAAGTATATAAACGATACCAACAACTGCTTACTTTATTTAAATTAGGTCAAATGCCATCAAAATAAATTTGTTTCTTATAATCCCCCCTAATTCCTAACCTTTCTATTTTAAGAGTAAACTCTATAATTTATTCAAGCATTTTCCATTTCACTCTCAAGCCATTACTAAGTCCCACAAAAATAGCCATTTAAATTTGTTACACCTTCCTTCGAAAATAAAAAAGAAACAACAATCAGGCTCATTTGATTTTCCGTTATTAATTAATTCATAGAAACGCCAACAAATTAATTAAGAATCAGGCGAGCAGAAAGGCGTTGTAATTTCATAAATTTGATTGTCACGCCGGCGTATTAGTGTCAGGCATATTCGAACTAATGAGGGGCTATTAAAAGAAATACTATATATAATTAGGCAGGGGAGTCTTCCATTTTCGCACTTTCCCTCGCCGAACAAATGGGTCGCCTAATATTTGTTGTCATTTGTCTATTTATGATAATTAAGGTTTGACATTTTTACGTTATTAATTCATTTGACACAAAGAGTCAAGCTCCGCCCACGTCTTTCTAATTTTGTCAACGTTCAACGGATGTCGTCGACCACAAAAAGTTAATAGGCGGCAAGGGCCCTGAAGTGACCCCAAAAAAAATGGAAGAAAAGAACTGAAACGTAGGAAAAACAACAAATAAAATCAAACGAGACGGGAAGGTGAGAAAAGTGCTGTCCCCCCTCAGACATTTTCCCGATTTTTCCCATGTCTCCGAGGCATTAACCGTTGATCAGTGAGAGCATTTAAAAACTGCAGCAGAGGCGTCCGGCTTTGCTCATAAAACTGACAATAAAAACAAGGGGGGGATGGCACTAAGTGGCGGAGCAGGGGCTCGGGAAGTGGGTGTAGAACCGCTCTGATTCATGCACCTACACTCACTTTCTCTCTTTTAGTTTTCCAAGGGAAAATCCCTCAATGACAGCTATGACTTTAATTAAGAGCAAAATGAATTTTTATGAAAGCCAGGAAAATGTTTGGAAAATTTAACAGGGAAAAAGTAAAAGTTAAAGCAGAATTCTCTTAGGAAGCTGTACAAAATTTACTGAGCTAAAAATATTAGTAGTAGATAATAAGTGTTTAATAAAATTTTAAATATATATAATGTGACAAACTCTAGTTTTCTTTAAACAATTTATTCAATAAATTCTAGCTCAAGCTGGAGAATACTAACCAAGAAACTTAAATTTCTAAAAATAAAACACATTAAATTTTAAGAATTAATATTTCAAACGCACTTTTCCTGTTCAATTCCATTTCAATTTTTCATTTCACTTTGGGAAACTCTTCCTGAAAACCCCTGCTAAAAGATTGATCGCCCTGCAAATGCCAATGTCAAACCCCCGACCGAAAACACTTCAACTCAATTTTCAACACTTTTTCCCCGATTTTTTCCGAGCAACCACCGTGCTCTTTTCCCGCCATGCACTTTCCCCCCGCTCCCGCTCCCTCGAACCGAAATCGGAGTTTATTTTTATAGATTTGAGGGCAGACAACAAAAAATCAATTGTCTTACACACTTGTGCATCGCACCCAGCACCAACTCCACACCCTTTATTTTCTTACCCCGAGGGCGTAGCAAACACATGACATGTGTCAAAAGCAGACAGAGCGGGGAAATGTAAAATAAAATATATGTACGAGCTGGAAAAAAGTGTCATAAGGATGGAAGGCGAAAACCCACTGCTCGGAAAACTCGGATGCTGACAAATAAAACTGTCAGTTTTAATAACAAGCCGAGAGCAGCAACCAGGGAAACCCGAAAGATAGAGAGTGCACTGCCGCTGCCACTGCACTTCTTATGGCGACTTAGCCATCCCGAACTTAACATGGGGCGACCCCAACTGACTCCTCAAAAATTCTGACAGATTACAGCTGCGATAGAGTGTATTCCGAAGGCCTAAGTATTTCTATTTGTGTTTCGTTTTCAATTTGAAATTATTTTTCATACCGAAAGCTATTGCTGATAAAACTCTGCCTTTTCTTATTTCAACTGGGTCATAAATATATCAAAATGATGATTTTATTTTCATAAATTTTTGAGACACAGAAATAGAGAGCGAGAGAGTGCAAGGTATAACTCTTGCCCCTAATGATAATCCCTGGTAATTGGGCTTAAAGAAATATTTATGTTAATGAATGCAGAGGCCTTACTTAGGCCACTTTACTAAATTAACTAGTTATCAGCCAGATGAATTAACCGAAACAGTGGACATTAAGAAGCTAACTAACTAACTAACTAATTTCTGATTATTTTTTCACAATTCCCTCCAGCTCTTTTCTATATTACATAATATAAAGAAAGTACTCCAACTTTCCCTTAAACTTTAAATGTAATTTCTAACTTTGAGTTTAGCTGCAACTTTAATCAACATTTCTCTTATTCTTTTCCCCATTCTTTGTCTTTCAGGTAAGTCGCTGAGAACTTTTCCGACCGGCAACCACCCAACTTTTCCGCCCGCCTGCCATCTTCCGAAATAAGGTAAACAAGGAAAACACTCAACTTCTTTGTGCCCTGTGAACAACTGTGTCGTTGTCGTTGGCGTGAAAAAATCCATTAGAAGTGGAACTATGTCAATCGATGGCAGAAAGAAAGCACATTGAGTGGCGAAGAGCAAGAAGGCTCCGGGCGGAATATAAACTGCAAAACTGTAGAAGGGAAAACAGTGAAAATTTTTAAAATTTAAACTTGAAAAATGGGTTTCAAATATTTTTAGTTTTATTTTATTTAAAATGTGAACCAGGTTTTTCTAAAATATTATTTTTTTAAGGGAAACATATCTGATTAAAAATTCTAGTTACATAGAAATACTTACTAAAAATAAATCCAAAATTTGTAAGAAAAATTCGTAATTAATTTATAATTTATATAAGAGAAAGAATGAATAATACCAATTTAAATAACCTGTTTATAACGAAACCATATAAAAGATACCTCATTTCAAACATTATTATTTCTACAATCCCCCCAAGAAATGATTGATTTAGGCAGCTATTAAAGTGTCCACTTATGGGAGACCTCACTGTCCCCAGACATACAACATATATATGCTAAGCTGACAGCAGCAAACATATGTATGCTGGCCTGTGGTAGCCATGAATTATTTACATACCAGGCCACCCAAATGCATTTCTAATGTCGCAGACGGCTGCAAAACAGAAAGTGCAAATGAGATTTTGCTTTCACAGCCGAGCCAAATGAATTTGCTGCCGGTCATCGGACATCAACGAATATATATCGTATTTAACAGTTGGTCAAGCGAAGTCAAGCTGTCTCAGACCTATTGATTTTGGTTGCGGAATCGTCTTTGTCCCCGTTTCGAGCCTCGATTCTCTATGCGGTCTAAGTTGGGGCTTAAGTGGCTCTCGGTGTCTTTGGCTTCAGGGAAATTGGGGAAATTCGAAATGAAATTAATTTCAATTGAACTTAATTGTTAGACAAGCGAAGGTTGAGACAGCGTTTCACAACTCATCTTATGTTGAGTTAAAATTCCTTGACTTAAAGCAAATTCATTTCTCTTTTCTCTTTAAAAATTCTTTTCTCTTTAAAAATTTGTTTCTCTATAAAAGTAAAATTTAACAAAAAAGAATGTAAGCCTCCTTTGTAAGTAATATCCTCTTACTTGGAGACTCCTTTCTTACTGAACAGGAGAAATATCTGTCCGATACCTTTCCCTTTTTTATTTGCAGAGACAAAAGTGAATTACATTTTCTCGCTTTTACATCCAACATTTTTCCCCAGCTCAGTCCCATTCCATTCGCATTTTCTCGTGGAAATTCCGCAGTCAAAGTCTCACAATCAGTTGGCAAACAATTGAATGCCTCATCAGCAGACGAAGGACTTCGATTGATATTATGGGACAGCTATTCAGGAGGAGGATCCATGGCTCCCTTCCCCGCAGACAGCTGTTATTATCAAATAACCGCGCAGCATATCAAATAACAAGAAACAAACTTTGTCAACACGAGCGCAGAAAAATGCTGAGCCAGAGAAGGAGGGGGCTACATACATATGTATAGTATCTGGGCTGGAGGGGGACTTAACCCGACTGCAAAAAGACTTGAATAATGTTTGCCAGAGGGGAAGAGGGGAATATTTGCACATTTGTTGGCATTTGCTAGATATTTGTGTATCCCCTGGATACACTTTCCCCTGGGGGCAGGCAAAGTGGAGTGCAATTTGATATTATTGCCAACTGGCAAATACACTCAAACCATTTCAGTTGTGTCTGGATATGTCTCTGCATCTGCCGCCTGAGGTTTGCACATTTGTTTGCCTTGTGCCTGCCCTGAAATATGATTAAATATTTCGTAATGAGACTGCAAAATCCTCACACATTTGTACATAAGTATCTAGTATACATTGTATATATATCCCCAGAAAGATGAAGGGAGCGGGGGATGAGCTAATTGAAACTGTCAAGTTTGCTCTGCTTGTGGCTCAAGTCACTTTCAGGTGCCTCAAAACTTCTTCTCCACAGCATATGTCAAGTCATGTGTGTGTGGCTGGTATGCTACAAATAAATATTTGCACGAAAGGGTTTGAGGTCGGTTCATTAGGGAAATGTGGGAGTTTTCCCCCCGAACGATACTCCGCAATTTGAGTGCAATGCTATAGATAAATGGTTAGGCAAAAGTTTGACATTTTCGGAGAATTCGGTTGCAGGTAGGTTGAAATATTTTACCTTAATCATCAAGAAGTTTTCTTAACTTTTACGTCAAGCTCCGGAAATTGTTTTCGTCTCTAAAGTATCTAAAAATTAATTGCAAAGATGATTGATGAGTAGCAGCTCAGCCAATCTTGTTTTGTTTCATAAAATTCCAAATTTGCACATATAAAAAAGAAAGTTGAATGTGCGATTCAGTAAAATACTAAACAGGAAATGTACCTTTTTGCATTCCCCAAAATTGAACAAATCAAGCACAATAAGCCGACAAATTCCATCCCATTCTCAGCATTTTTCCAACATTTTAATCAAAGATCTCGAGTGTCGGCAACCTCAGCGAAAACACACACAAACAGGAGGAACTAGATTCCAATCAGAATTGGACCTATCCCAACACTTTACACCCCTCAAGGTCACACACAAGGACCAACTTAAAAAAGGGTTAGAGATGTGGCGGCTGTGAGATTGGGGTTCATATCCAATTTCGGGTCTACATTTTCGGTTGAAATGCTTAAATTGTTTTTCGTATAAATTTCAAATTAACAAGCCCTCGACTCCGGGAAGTTAACTGATTTATTTCGGATTTGTGACAACAACCGGAGCTCGTCAGGACATATGAAACCCTTTTTAGCCGCCTTGCCTACCGTCGGTCCCGTCCCTCTCTGCCTTGGCCTCTTTATGAGCCTTTGGCTTTGGATTGGCTCTGATTTTATTTCGGCGACCTTTTTTGTGGGTGCCCTGCGACTCATAGGATCAAAGGATTACGCAAAGTTTGGTGATGCGTAAAATGAGTTTGATGTTGATATAAACATGTTGATGATGTTTTAATGTAAATAAACCTGAGCAGGGCCCTGATCCATTCTGAGCCATCGATTCCGTGTAATGATGTGTAATCTGTGGGAGAGTCCAGTTGACCCGGTTTAAAGAATGCAAATATTAAGAAGAACTGGACAAACCGATAGGGTTGACATAATTGAAGGTTATTTTTAGTTAAGTAAATATCCTGATTTATTTTTAAATACTCTGAGGGAAATCTGAACTGATATTTAAGTTAACCAAAAGGAAAACTATTTTAAGAAACAGTAGATATATTTTTAAATATTTTACAAATCCTTAGTAAATGGGTAAACACTTCAACCTATAAATATATTTTTCAAGACACCCACAAAACAAACATTTTCCTTTATCTTTAGCTCTTTATTAGTGCACAAAAAGTCCTCTCTGTTCAACAAAAATTCCTGCGAACCTTCGGCACTTGAAAACATTTCATAAAACTCGGCCCCAAGGAACTTGACACGCAAGATGAACTTTGACCGCTCTTATTGAAACTGGCACAGGGCGAGTTTATTAAATGTGAACTGTCTTCGCAGGATGACGATGGAGCTAGTGGAAAATTGATGCGTGACCACAGCACGTATCCGGGGCTATAAATTCGCCAAAAAGTGTTTTTAAAAAATGTTTATAATTTTTGATGCTCGACTAGCGAAGGGTCGAAGTTCGCCTTCGCCTGCGCCTTGCCTCGAAATGTATCTTCAAGTATCTATTTTCGGTTCAGCCGCACGTCTGCACCTTTGAGCCCTGAAAACTCTCGGCACGCGTCGAGATGAAGTTCCCAAACTGTGCTGTTAGCTCGGATATTTTATAGCCGAATCTGAGGGATTTAAAGGGTATTAAACCAAGAACTTGAGACTTCAATTGTGCCTCCTTTTCTAGTTATTCAGGATTGCAAGACATGGAGCTTCTTCCGACCAAAATTATGTTTTTTTGTTAAACTGCTACTTCTATTTTTTATTTTTCTATTCGAAAGAGAACAAGAACATCTCTTGTACTTATTACTATTTTATTGCTCTGTTCAGTTCAGTTTCCTAATCTTTATGGAACAACACTAGCGATGATGAGTCCTGGCAGGGGAATGGGCATGAGGAGGGTTCAATGTCCCCGAGGTATCGTCTCAATGACAGCTACAACTGAGACCTGCAAGAATCCTTGGGTCGCCATCGTCTACATCCTTTTCCTTTTTGCCTTTTGCCGAGTTGGACGTGCGTAGTTTTCCATATGACTGCTCTGGGAATTTTGTGACGTGTGCGCCTGCTAATATATATCCTTAAATGCACACACAATATTCCCTTTGCCTTTTGGTAATGCGCTTATTATGATGATGCCACATAAAATAACAATTTAGTTGGGCATTACACAATTTGAGTGCACGGCATATGTCGGCCAGAAGTCATCTGTTCCTTCTATGTATGTATATATGTAAGTCCTGCATCGAACCTGTTCCTACGTCCTGCTCATTAATCCCTAATGAATTAATCAGCACGTGGCCCAGGGTCCGTCAGTCTGCTCTGCTCAGCAGGATATGCATGAAAATGGACAAGGCAGTGCCTAGTTTATTGATATTCGTTCGCTTCTACCTGGCCGAGTTCTCCAGGTGTCTGTTCGGGGTCTAGAGAAAACAAACAGCTGCCCGATGTTTGACTCCGGATTGAGCAATTATACATGCAGATATCTCCAATATTGGCCTACCTCCCGCCTATGTTTGTTCAGTTCGGTTTGTTGTGCTTCTCGGGGATAACGGCTTGGGTTTAATTAGGTATATTTATGAAACTCCAGCCAGGTTTGCTAATTAAATTTCCCGTCCGCTTGAGCTGCTGTTTGACGAAGCAAGAATCAAATACTCCTAATCAGAGAGGCACAAAGTTAATGCTAAGCAACGCAGTTTATTGGTAGTATTTTCTGGGGGCTGTTAAGAGCAGTTTGCCTAGGAAATTATGCTATTTATATTATATTATATTATATAATCAGAAGATCTTATATATATATGTATATATATATATATATATATATATATAATATAATGTTAATAACTAAATAATGTTTAATAACTAAATTAAATCAAATACTGCAAATACTAAGAAAATGAATAATACCCTTCAAGGGAAAAGTCAACTCTGCTACCCATTTTTGCCTTATAAGCTAAATATAGAAGTTAACCTTTCGGATAAAGTTATTTGCTCTTAATTTCCCAACATTTTCCAATGGAAATATCATCCGATTGCAACCCTCCCACATCTGCTGATGCGGCACAAGAACAAAAGCAACGGAGGCATCGAATTCGAATTGAAAACATCTGTTCCAAAGGGCATTAAAGGCTCTGCCGAGGGGTCAGGGGTCACAGGTCAGGGATGGGGCTGAGGGTGGGTGAAATGACCATAACCGAAACATATTTGAAGTCCGACTAAATAAAGCAAACACGTGACCCTGATGAAGAAGATGACACTGGTCGGAAAACCAGGGAAATGGGTGGGTAGGAAAATGCGGAGGCAGATCGAATTCCCCTTGCCCCTCGGATGCCCTTAATTGCTGCCGACCTTCCGACCAGATTTTGGGCCTGTGCCTCTCTTCTTTTTTTTTTTTGGCTTTTGCCTTTGTGTTTCAATTATAAATTCCTCATGGTCAATACGCTTTAATTGCTCTCTTTATTTGGACGTCCCGTCACTCCCCTCTGAAGGCCCCTTCATCCACTTTGAATGATGTCCAGCCGAGCGTGAAATACATTAGCGTTTGGACCTTGTTAGCCCACACACACACGCACACCCACTCCCTCTCGTAAGCCCACACAAGCCAGACGCACGCAAACTCATTTAAGGCCCAAAATGGGAATCCCCCAAAGAGCTTTTCTGGCCCAAAGGATGTCAACTGAACGAACCGAAGCGCTGGCAACGCAGAACATTGAAATACCCTTCTGGAAAAAATAAGTTCAGCATAAGATTAAGGGTTTTGTTTTTGGTAAATAAAAAATATTGATTTATATATCCCAAAAGCGAAAATTATTCATAGAGAATAGAGAATTAGGTATGCAAAAGTTTAGATTTTTGTAAACTCAAAATCAAATTTATCTGAGAAATAATTTGTCAATTTTTCTTTCTAAATAATATTTTTCAAGGATAACAAACAATTCCTTCGAAAAGGTAAATAAAAACAAATTCATATTCTTAGCTCTCGAAATTAATAAATGATGTCAATCGCCAATTATTAGTACTCTGCATTTATTTAAACATTTTGTAATCAATATAAATTCCTGTAAAATAAAGTCTTTTAGGGTATTTCCGCTTCCTAACAAAGACCCTTTGTAAACTACATGTTTTTCAGTTGTCTCATGCAACGGACATTTCTATTTACCGCCACTATTTGCCATCCCCATGGCGAACCCCCTGCAAATGAAGTTGAAAGTCCTGTTTGTCCATATATTTCTGCTGTCTGTTGTCTACAATTCCCAGTTCCCATTTCGAGCTTCGGACTTTGGCTATTAAATCGAAAAACGATTACAAACTATAATGCAGTGTTTGTTTTCGATCGCCCACAACTCGTAGTAGCAACCCCATTGGCCGCCGCTCCTTTTCCATTTTGGAATTTAGCGTAAATGTCAATTCTATTCCATTTCCACCCCACTTTCTCTCTTGTCCGTTTTGCGGTCATTTCATTGTTTCATTTTCACACGCAACAATAATTCCAATCTCTCGGATTGGGATTGCTCCTCCTCCTCCACTTCCTCGGTTCGATTTCCCCAGGGACTTTCATTTTGGGCCATAAAATTGCATCAAATTTTATGTGCAATTTCGATTTTTATTTGCTTTTGATTGTGATTTGATCAATATGTTCCACTTGTTTTCCCTGGCCTCCCTTGTTTCATTTGTTCCTGTTAATTGAAATGTCCATTGAACTGGTTTCGCTGGTCATGTAACTCCCCCATGAATCGCCATTGTGGGTCAGCACCCGAAAACCAATTAATAATAAATTATGAAATTCAATGGAAGAAACTTAGAGAGCTGAAGCTAGAAGCGAGCTAGAGTTTATGGACCAGAAAATGCCCTCTATGACAGGCATTAATCATATTTAAGATGAGATCTGAATGGGGCTTTAGCCTAATGGAATATTTCTTAATGCTTAAACTAAAGAGATGTTCTCGAAATAATTTTGTAATTTAAGGATGTTCCGATTTTTGATGTTAACTCAAGAGACCTCCCATAGATATACCCTATTTATTTCAATAACTCGATTCATTTGAAAAGCTTTTGCTGATTCATGATTAGATTTTGTTCTGAGAAATAACCACCACAGACTAAGCACCCACAACTGGAGGTGGAGCGTAGTTATTGGCTTAATTTGAAAAAGAATTTCTCAACTATTTTTCCTTAATTTTTGTACATCTCCCATTCGACGCCCCTTTAATTTATCTCTTGACGTTCCTGCTTCCACGCTTTCTTGGCAATTTTTTCTCCTTTTCAACTTTATTAAGATAGAAATCAATTTGGTGTCTCGGGCTGACTGTTCCGCATATTTGCACGGTCTCAAGTCTGTCAAGATGCCCCCGATTCTCCACCTCCTCGTCCTCCTCCTCCGCTGGTGAGTCTTCTAATTCAGGAAATTGCCACAAAACACGCCACAAGGCGAAGGCGCAAAAAGTGTCAACTAGTTGACCTCATCTCTGAAGGCAGCTGCATCCCCAAACCGGCGAACTGGCAAGCTGGAAACAGAAACAGAGAGAAAAAAAAGCCAGCAAAGAGGAGAAACTGTTGCAGACATCAGAATGACGTGACTGGAGGGGTGGCCTTGGGGGTTGGGTTGGGATTGGGACTGGGATTGGGGAGGTGGCTTAGGAGCGGTGCAAATGAAGTTGCCAAAGCTGCTCCTGGGTATCCCATCCGCTTCTGATTCCAAGTCTGTCCTGGGATTGTCTCATACCATGGGGCAATTACAATGCGACGGAGAGTCCGTGTTCGGGTCATCAAGAGGTTACCCAATTTTTTTTTTCTTGTTTTTTTTTCGGTTACGGTTTTTGGGACCTCTGTGCAGTCGCCAGATAAACAAGTTGCCAGTCCTGCGAGTGGCGTGTGGCACGCTCATTTTCGCTTTTCCCAGCGATTTTACTTTTCCGTCGTTGCGTTAGTTGCCCGTTTTGGGGAATTATTTGTTACCCTCAAATTGAGTATGGTAATTGATGAGTACTTTTTGATATTTTATAGTTCCTAAGAAACATACTGATTGAATGATCGGAAGTAATAGTATATATTTTATTTAGCCATTGGTTTCATCATAAAGCTGGCGTTGAAAGTTGGATATTACAAATTATAATGATATTAAAATCTACAAAAAATATTTGTGGACAAATAAACTACAAAACAATATAAATTTGCCAAATATCTTTGTTAAGGGTGTATCAGTCTTCGATCCTTGAATCCTTTCGCGCTTTCCAGTTACCTTTTTTTCGAGCTTTGGCTCACGACAAAAGCCCCAAATGGCTGAGGATGGAAGACAAGTACTACGTGCAGCTGTATTTGGCTGAGTATCTGTGTGTTTAGCTGCTTTGTGTGTGTATAGTGTGCTTTGTATCTGTGTTTATCCTTTCCGCTGGTGTGTGTGTGTATGCGTATTCTGTCTTGCGGTTCGACAAGCGTAAGACATTTTCAATTACAGTTGCCAGCATGACCGCTAACCAGCCCTCCCAGCTGGCACCCTTTTCCTCTAGTTTTTCCGACATTTCCCAAATCAAGTTGCGTGACAGTGTGTGAATGTGTGTGTGTATGCGACTATCTTGTGGATGCCTGTCAGGCCACGAAATGCGTCAATTAGACGAAATTGCAATGTTGGAAAGTGCAAGAGCTGCAACGCCTTTTCCTCGTCTTCGTTTATTTTGTGCGCTTTTCTTTTCTTTTTAGCACAAAAAAAAGTATTCACATAAACTCTCGTTGTTCCTTGTTGTTTATGTTGGTTTGCAGGCTGGGAAAAACTTTTATGAGTGTTAATTTGTGTTGTCAACAAAGTTAACATGCGACGAAATGTCGGACTGTCGCCCCGTCTCTATATCTTTGTTTGTGACTGCCTTCCTCTTTGCCTCGACAATGGCAAGTTATAGAGCCGGCTGCCATCGGGGGTTAAGGCGGGGAGGCCAAGGAAAGGACTAATGCCAGAAGGAGGTGGAAAATGAAGGCCAGTCAGGAAGATTTTTGTGACTAAGTACAAGGAATTTCATGGATTTTCCTTTTCCTTGGCATTTCGTTAAGGATTAAATTGTTATTTCTCAAGATTTTCTTTGGCAAGGAACGTGTAGTTATGTCACAGCAAAGGGGAAAATAAATTCCAGAGGATTATAATTAGTGAGTTCTTAAAGTGAATTTAAATAAAAAACAATGAATACAGGTCAACGAACTGGCTTCTGAAAATATAAATATCTGCTTCATTTCAAAACATTTGATTGATTAAAAATCCAAATCACAGACGAAAACAACATCCTGAGTACCAAAAATCCCTATCATAATGGAATCTTTTCACTTTTGAACTTGAAGCGATCGATAGGAAGCGATGAGCACTTGAGACCCTGAGCGATATCTGCGGCTCTCTGCATATCTTCCTTTCCCACTTTAGCCCTGGGTCAAGTATCAACACCCGTAATGCCTCGAATGCAATTAAGAGGCGACTTTATGCGTCACTAATCTCCGGTAGAAGCCAGCTGTCAGAGCTGGGCGAGAGGGGGTGCTCCCTGGGGCTTTGAGGAAGCGCGTGAATGGGGCAAGTGACCGCGAGACCCCACAGAGAAGCCTGTCAATCAGGGAACCACAGTTGCAGTCTCCGTTGCGGTTCCAAGCACTTGACTCTGACCCAAGTCCAAAAACACTTTAAGCCATAAATCAATTAAAATTGATTTCACAAAACACAAACAAAAACAAAAAAGGAGATAGAAAAGCCCTGCAAGTTGCTTGTCCCCCCTTTGCCGTCGATTCTTTCTCAACTGACAAAAGACAGCGCAAAAAATATATATATTTCGTTCCCCTTAATGAATGAAGTAGCTGGCAATGATCCGAGATGAAGTTTTTGCTACTTAGAGAGTGTGTGTGCTTGTGTGTATCTGCGTGAGCAGAGTATCTGTGAGTGTGCAGAGTATCTTATCTGCAGCAGACAGCGAGGCAGTGAAACGAAGCATGAACGGCGGAGAAGTGCGGAGAATCGTTGAAGGAGGCTAAATCAGTGGCAGAGTCAGGGTCGCAGTTGCATTGTTAGTGCACTCACAAAAAAACCCTATGAAATGACACTTTTTTAATTATTTATAGGGGAAAAAAAAACACATAAACTGAGCAAACATTTCATTTAAGTAAAATCTATTTATTTCAAAACCAGTTTTAACTCTCAGTCTCATCTTGACTTTAATATAATATATTGATAAATCTATAACATATTTATTATAATTATTCACGATCATCTTCTAATCTCTTTAAGCTTTAACATTTATTTTCTGTGCAGACCGTCCCCGCTCGCATTTAAATATTGACAGCAATTGGCCAATTGCCTCGTCTCAGAAGCGCTCTGCCAAGTGTCCATAATTTTGTTTGGCACTTTTGGCTCATAAATAAAATTGTTTTTCCGTATTTTGTTGCAGCAGCATCTGTGTGGCATGGTACTATTTCCCATAAATAGAGAGCTGCACATTGCAGTGGATATCTCGATTTGGATTTGGACACAAACGTACTCCTCTTCCTTCGCTCGACTCCTTGGGTTCCTTTATTTCCTTTTGGCCATTTCCATAAATATTTCATTTAGCGCTATACTCGTCGCTGCTGCTGCACGATTTTCCTGCTTTTCCTCTTGATTTTTCTGGCTTATCGGTTGCTGGGCATCTTCCAAGCCCAGACATGGCATCCTTCCCTATGGAAACGGCTATTCCCCTTCGGAATCCTCCGTGGACTCCACTCCTCTCTGGATTTTTCCTTCGATTGTTGCAGCTTGTTGCTCGTTCGCAACTTGTCATATATTGGGGAAAAAGAGGCGAAATGTTGCTGGGAAATTCCTTTGTGTCACTTTCATAGAGCAACAGACTGTGAGATAATTCTGAACTCACTGAATTTTCAATGTGCATTGGCATTCTTGGGGGAATTCCATTGTGATTTTCAACAGATTATTGTATATAAAAAATTTATGTTCAAATGCCAATTGAGTGGCATAATTATATAAATTACACATTTAAATATTTTCGAAGAAATTAAATTACAATAACTGTTGGTTAATGAAGTAAACGAATATTTTTGGCATACCCTAATTTGTAATATTTTAAGTACAAAAAGTTCAGCTTAATGTAATTAAACACTTTTAACACTCATTAACTTGCTGCATGCATGTAAATTATTGCCTCTTCATTACCCAGTCGAGAGACTATATACATTTATAAGCCAAATACTCATCGTTACATAACAAATATTTACATTATCAATGCCTCTAACTTAATGGGTGAACCTCAACGAGGCCGCTGTTTAGCATTTCAATTTGTGGTATCTAGCCGCAAGTCGCGTTGTTTCTTGACTCAGGCGACCTAATCAATTGACAGTCGGCCAATGACAATGGTCGGGTTAATTAGCCAATGCCACGCCCACTCACTTGGAGGGGCGGTTAAGTCAATTGCCAAGCAGCCAGCAATTGCTTTCGAGCAGCTATCGAGATGGAGACAGCGAGAAGTACCTGCTAATTGAAAATTATTTATAATCACTGAGCTGGGATTAGTGCTGCTCCATTCTAGCCTCGTGAGTGGATAAGTGGAGAGGCCCATTTCTGGGACTGCAATCTGGGATCCTCCCCCCTCTTCAATCCCTGCTGCTCACTGACTTAATGCCATTGGATATACCAGGGCAATTGTTGTCGAGTTCGGTTAAGTTGAGAGTTGCTGGCGGAGGACATGACAGGATAATGGTCGCATTTAGCATACATTAAAACACTAATTTCCATGAAACGTAGCAAAAACGAAGCTCCAGTGCCCGGTATCCTCCTGCTGCACAGGCGGTGCCTTTTAATAGAGCCACACTAATTACATGCCGTTAGAGTGAATGCCCAGCCAAGTGCCGGGGGGGAGTGCCTTCATACCCTCAGAGCTTTGAAGGCCCTCAGGCCTGCGTCCCTCTCTGTGTGTGTGTGCGTGGGTGGTAGATTCCCCACCTTAATGACGGAGTTTGGGGCTGCAACAGCAGCAGCGGCAGCCAAAGTCAAATTTTGTAATTAAGGCAACGGAATTTATGAAACGTAACATTTTGCATTTTGGCGTCCACAGAGCACACTCAAGCACACACAAAAATCAACACAGATGAACAGAGATGAGTTGGGGATGAGTTTATGGATCGCCAGAACATAAACATTGTTTGCTGATGAGATGCCAAGTAAAAATTTAAAGCGCATTAAGGGATCTTTTGTTTGATTTTGCACTAAACAAACTTGATTCCAAAGCAGTTCTAAGAATTAATATTTATATTTCATTTCCACTTCAATTTTTAACTCTTTTTATTACCAAACAAAATATAAATAAATAATAAGAATATTATCTCTTAGTCACAATTTTACCTTCAGCATAAACTTGTTCATTAGCAATGCATTTTTAAAATTATTTAAAAAATTTTTTAATTTTTTGTTTTCTTTCTGCAATACTCATTAGGTAATTTTTTGTTCTTCAGTCAGCTTTTTCTTTTGGTGGCAGTTAATTTTGTGCAAGGAAAATGTTAAAAATTTTATTTTTGCTCGTCAGTTAGCATTTTTTTTTCCACAACGTAGCTACAAACACACATGTTGAGGGGGGAAAAGGAAAACTCTTCAAGTTTTATGGCCACATAAGCGGCATTCCAGTCGAGTCAGCAGGTTCAGGATATATATATAAATATATACGCGTAATGGTGGTCAGTGGAACAGTGAGTTAGGGGCCAAATCGAGGTTAAGGGAAGCCGGCAATATATAAAATTTATTAGCAGAAATTATGATTATTTCGTTTGCTCTTTGCTGCGTGTACTTTTAATATCCACTTCGGTCTCCATCCAGACTTTTCCTCCGGCCTTTCCTTCTCCTGCATTTTAATGGCGTCTTCGTTTCCTGCTCTTCCTCTTCGTCGGCTGTCAGCTGCATCAATTTTTCAGCTTGGCAGGAGCCAGAAGGAGACGGCTGCAGGAGAGCTCGTTAAGCTTCGCCTTTAATTTTTACTCGAGACCATAATTTCTGCTCAGCATTTTTTTGTTTTATGTGTGTGTGTGTGCCCCACAATTTGCGTGCGTTTAATTGTGGCCAAAAACCCCTCAGACTCCCCTCCCCTGTCCACCAACCGAATCCCCACTCCCATTTGCACTCACCGTCCATGGATGGTCATTAAGCTTGGCCAAATTGTTTGCGGCTAGGCGGTACAGTTCTGGCATCTAATTGATTTGGCTTAAAATGCTTCGGTGTGCATTTTACTCTCTGCTTTGCATCCCGAAATAAACTAAATAAAGCGCAACGATGCCAGTCTGATAAGGATTAAATATCGCTCGAAATAGCAATACTCTTGGATGCCAATAAAAATTGTTCAAACACGAAAGCTGTTGATCATTTCTGTCAGTTTAAAGTTGTGGGAAAATATTTAAAATATTGAATATTTGATTGTATCAGTATTGAGCTTTAAGGATTTGGTTTTGGATTTATTTTAAAGATTTTTCAATATGAGGAAATCAAGTTAAAATGCTTTGGAAGATTTATTCTTTAATTTGGTAATATTTAAGCTTGATTGAAATAGATATTTCAATGTTTCTTAATCTAAAAACTTATTTCTTAATTAATATATAATGCTAAATTTATATTTTTATGTTTACTGAATTAATTTAGATCCCAAAAATATGCCACAAAATCCTCAATACATAATTCCCTCACATGCAAAGTCCGACATGCCCCAAGAGGGGGCCTTGAAAAATCAACCCGAGCCACCCCTAATTTTCCGCCACCACCAAAATACCCATCCGTAAACCCTATAAAAAAAGACAAATGACCCATTAAGCGCAAAACTTGTGCACTTTCATTGCAAAGGAATGGAGATGGGAGCAGCGAAATGAAGATGGAGGCAAGAAATGCAAAAATGGCTGGAAAAATTATTGCCCCGCAGCCAAAGACAACAAACTCTTGATTTTTATACCTGCAGCAGCAGCCGCAGCACAAGGATACAGGAGGGGAATGTTTGAGGAAAAGGATAGAGCAGGCTGGCTCATAGAACGCCAAGATATGCCAGGAAAAAGGCTCCACGCAGCGTTCGTCTATTTTTCACTTGGTCGGTTTCTGGGAAACAAAAAATAGAAGAACAGAAAAGGATGACTGGGGGCTCCTAGTAGCTTTGCCTAGTGGCTGCGGGGGTATGCGAGGGGTTTGTTTTAGGATTTGTTGTGCTTATGAAAGCATTAAACTTTCCTCATTTAAGGGCTGCGCACTTGAGTTGCCTTTTTTACTGCAATTTCGCTCTTCAGCCCCCCAGCTGCCCGCCCCCCATCAAGCTTACCAGCCCGTTCTCCAGCTGGTTTTCCCAGTGACTCCCGGTTTTCCCGCACCCCTTTTTCCTTTGGCGGTGTCGCTGTCGTCTGATTATGTCGCACAGCTCGCAGCGGTACTTGTTTTGCTTTCTTCGCTGCCACCCATTGTGTCTTAACAGCAAGCGGGGTGTATAGGGTTAATTAAAATACTAAGAATTTAAATAGTTAATATATTTTATAATGGTAAATATGTTATAACAGATGATCAGTTTAATTAAGTTGTTTTAATCTTTAAAGTGTTTTTTAGATGCTTGTTAAGGGAACTTCATCAGACTTCGTTTTAAGCTTTAACTTCAAATTAAATTTGAAAATTAAGGATGTTATATTATTTTAAAAGAGTAACTAAAATTATTAAATATATAAGTTCTCTACATAATTTTTTGTTAATAATTTATGCACTTTTCAAGGGTATCCCTCAGTTGATTTTCCTACAATTTCATTCACAATGGGATTACTTTTCTTAACCCGATAAGCGTCTGGCGACAATAAGGCAGCGAGATCCTTGTCTATCCTTTCGTTTGTTTTTACGAGTGTATGTGTGAGTGCGAGGGTGGGTGAAAAAATATTATGCAATTTCAACATTTTTACACACTTGAACATTTTCATGCCGCCCTGCAGCGTTTTGAGCTCCCTGTTCGCTTTTCTCTTGCCATCCACTTCACTCTCCTCAGACACTTGATGAGCTCCACACACACACGCACACACATTGAGGGAATTGTTATAAAAGGACGAGTATTTGAGGCACTGTTTTAGGATATCAAGTGGGCGTGGCAGTCGCAGTCTATGCGAGGAAGCACTGAGACTTCCCAGAGGGATTTACAGTGTCTGTTTTGCAGCCCCCATAACACTATCCCCTCCGTCGTGTCTTTTGTTTACTTTGCTGTAATGTAAGAGCAAGCAAATGTGTCATACACCCACTTTTCCCCCAAGACAGACTGTTGAACTTTGACTCGTCGCGAGCTGTCAGCTTTCATTTGAATCCTCGGCAGCAAGTTCTCCCGGTAAACCGCTTAGACTTTGCCATTGCCAACAGGATCAGAGAAAAAAGGAGCACTAACTAAGGCGGAGGGGGTTCTCTTTGAGGAAGTCACAAAATAAGGGGTTACAAAAAATAAAGTAGTGGCACCGGCAAAGTAAGCTGCAGGAACTGCCAGGAAAAGGAACCAGTTAAGATGGAAGCCCCGAGCCAAAGCGCAGTCGACTTAAACGCATTTCAATGTTTACCCCGTTGGCACAGTGACTGCAGAAAGTTTACCTTAGTAATAATTCACACAAAAAATAACAACAATGAGACAACAACGAGTATTTTTATAGTTACAACATATTTAGCTCGAGGCGAGACGTTCATATTTACTTCTGTGCGAAAGCTTCGCCAACAATAATAATCATAAAGTAAAGAAGCGAGATAGCCAGCGAAACAAAGGAGTAAAAAAAGGATATAAAACAAGGCTAAAAGCTTGCCACTGGAAAATAAAGTTGGAGACCAGAAACTAATAATAGTAATTAAATTACTTTTCAGACCTTCTTGGCATTTAATATATCTCTTTCTCACTACTTATTTCATGAAATTTTAACAATTTAATAGTTAGTTCTCACTTTTAGACTGGTTCCAGTGAAGTTTTCTGTGTGTAGCCATGTTCTTAGCTCCCACGAAGGCTCAGGGAGGTGAAAAGGTTGAAGGCAAAGGGAAATAATAATAACAAAAGGCAAACACAGCGAACAGAGACGACTGGCAGCCAAGTCTCGTGTGGCGCCTCGTGTGGGAATTTTCATACGGCGCGTAGCAATTTCACACATTTACATAGTAAAACACACACTGCACCCCCCTCCAAACACAACTCCCTTGCACCCCGCGAAGGAAAAGTGTCGTCGCATAGCGGAAGTGAAAGAAGTTGTTGTTCCCTCAGCTCAGAATAAAAAAAATAAAGGAAAAGAAAGCCAGGAAGGGAAAAAAAGTGGGAGGTGAAATGCGCAAATTATATTTCGTTGTAAAGCAAACAAGGACTGAGGGGGGGCGGTGGAAAGGGACCGGGGAGGGGCTGCATGCGTGTGCTGCTATTACAAATAAACAAACAAAAAATGGAGAAAAATGTTGGCATATAAATAAAATATCGTAATGTGGGACAGGCACCATGGGAGAGCAGCGTAAATTATGCATTAAAAACCCGCAAAACCCAAATGGATAATTGAAATGGCTTACATTCTGACAGAGGGTGGGAAGAATAAAAAATAAATAATAAATATTTCAGGTGTTTAAAATGAAGTGGGGAAAATTGAAAAGGCTAAAATAATACAAATGAAAATTGCCTAGAAAAATATTAAATAAGTTAATAAGGTTGTGATTCAACGCAAACATCAGACATAATCAAATAATAATAGCCAAAAACAATAAAAATATTTCATTTAACAAATTATCTAATAAATAGTTAAAAAAAATTATTTTATATAAATACCCCCTTTCATTCATTCACCCTTCAGTCATTTAATTAAAACGCCACACATTCTGGAATTCTAAACAATACGCTTGCCTTTGGCGAACAATTAAAAACATAAATGTTTCAATGGTTAATTAAATGACTGAATATTAAAAATACTTTTGCAATGTAAACAAAGCAAAATATTTATTTTTAGCTATTTTTGTTGTGATTACCGCGAGAATTTCTGTAAATTGCATGCACCAAAAATAGAAACATTAAGCGAATATTTGGTTGTGCCAAACACACATAAATTACATTGTGTACATTATCCGCCACCTCTGTTATTTGCATTCGACATTTGTTGCGTTTTTCGGGCTCTTTCGCTTTCCACCCGATTTTTCCACGGTGAGTTGCCCACAAAAGTAGGCAACGATTTCTGTGCTGCGTGCGACCACAACCCGGGGGGCTGGCTGTGGACTAGAGGGGGAGTGTGGCATATCAGCGCGGCTCATGCTGTGCACAAAATGCCATAAATGCTCACAAAACACACCCACACACAGGCACACCCGCACACGCACACGCACAAGCTCAGGCTGGGAAATTCAGTGGGCTTACATGACGTATGAGTGACTTTTATGTTTTAATTGTGGCCCCAAAATGGCGGGCGGATGTTGAATGCCACACAGCTGCGACAGAGCCGGAAGCCTTGAGACACTCTCTAATTGGCAGTGAAAAGGTTGAACCCCTTCACCCTCCCCCTCGCCCCCTTCATTCGTTATCCTTCTCCTGGCGCTCATTAAAAATCTGCATAATTTATGTGACTTTTTGCAGTAATATTAGATTAAATTGAATCCCCAACACTGAAACGACTGGCGATTAACGATAAATGATAAATGCGGGTTGGGATTCACAAATTTGCATGTAATTTTACGACAATATTATTTCATAATTAAAATGTTATCGCATGTGGGAGAATCATAATTGCAAACTATGAAAAATAAAAACTTCCCAGGACAGCCAGTGGGAGAGAGTGACACAAAACAGCAACAGCAACAAAAAGGGAGATTTAAAAGTTGGGACAGTGAGAAATGATGGAAGCTTAAATACATTTCGCTTTTGACCCGCAGCAGAGAGCTCTCAGGCCATAGGCCAAAGGGCTTCTGGCCATGTCCAAAGCACACACACACCCACAGAAACACACAAAACACTCACAGAAGCAGACAGTGAAATTAATTAAATAAGAAAAAAGGTAAACCGAGAAGTTAAATATAAAACAGGAAAAGACAAACCCAGAACAGAACCCCAGCGATATGGGAAGGAGAGAGCAGTGAAACGAAACTTGAAATTAAATAAAGCCCACAGCCAAGGCGGAAAAGGACATGGGGTGTGCCAGAGCCAGGGACAGGTGGCGCACAAAAAAAAAAAAAACACAAAATGGAGTCCAAGACAAAAGGCAAGGCGAATGCAATATAAAACCAAGACAAGCTTTAAGGAAACAGAGCCTCAAGCCATAAAAACCAATAATGAATTTATTGATACCTCTTAAAACAAAGACCACAAATCTTAAGAAAAACAATTAAGGCTGTATATTCAAGTGAATAAATAATACAAAATAGGCCAAGATTTTCCTGGATTTCCATTCAAATATTTAATTTATGTTTTATTGGGTATGATAACCATTTTCATACACTTTTCCAGTATACATTTCAACAGATTAATGTACTTTTAAAATTAAAAAGCTTTTGAGCCGCTCACCATACCAAACACTGCCCTGTAAAAGCGTTCACCCACAGCCAAGGGGCCAAAGAAAGTAAATTGAAGAGTAGTCCAGGAAAAACAAGGGGACTCCACCCTTGGAAATGGATGAATGAGCCCCGAAGACATATAATTTCCAATGCACGCGGCAAATTTTCAGCCAAAACACCACAAGGGAGCAATGTCATTCACTCAGGGCTCCCCCGTTTTCTTCGTACTTCGCCCCCGATAAACCAAATATCTCCTTACCTATATATATAGCCCCCACTGCACTTCCTTGATGACAGGAATCAGGAGGGGAATGTAGACGATGGAGGCGTCTACATGATTAAGGTTTCACAATTTATCTAATACAATTAGTCAAAAGGTGAGCAAGTGTCATTTCAAGGGGGACAAGGCAGAGGTCAGGAGTGCCGTGTTGGGTTGCGGTAATCGTAGACTCTTAGCCTAATGTCCGACACTGTCTCCGCCCTTTGGGGGATTTCTTTTCCACGACTTTTCAACTTTTGATGCAAATTGTGGTGGCACAGCATTGAAATGGGCGGGTGCCTTGAGGGTGTGACCTTTGTGTTTTATGGCAGTGGGTGTGTGTTCATCACAGTGGGTGTTCACCTCCCCTCCGCTTACTCTGCTCTCTTTTAGTGCCGCTCACAATTTACGCAAAACTTCAATTAACTGGGAAAACATTTCAATTGAACCATGTTGAACACTTCACCTGGATGAAAGCAAAGCAAAAAAAAGGAGTGGCACTTCCGGAAACATGTTAAAATGTTGGAGAGCCTTTCTTTTATTTATTTTTTTATTATTTGCAGAGAACTTCAAACAGACAGAGAGGTGATGGAAGTGTTTGAATAAATATTAAATAGCTTTACTATAATATTAATAATATTAGCAATGGAAAAAGGGTATATTTTAGTGATCAAATATATAACCAACATTCAGGTACAAAAAATAATTAGTGAATAAATATTTTGAAGGAAATATTATGAATTCCAGTAGGTTATATTTTTGTAAAAAGCATTATTTATATATAATTTTTAAGATATTGCCTTATCGCACTTTTAAAAAACCTTACAGGGACCTCCAATCCTTCCAAAGCTATGACTTCTCTACCTGCCTCCTTTAAAGGCTTCGACACAGATGTTCAACAGGCAAAAATCTGTCTTTTCCTTTTAGTTTTCCCAGCTTTTCCATCACTTTCCCAGCCCCTCTTTTAGCCCCCGTTTGAACCATTTAAACATGGCCCAGTGCAATCTGTTGTCAACATTTTTTCCCACTCTTCTCGATTTCTGGTTTCCACTATTTTTGCCTGCTTTTGTTTGTTGGCCATATCACAAAACCGCAAAAAGGCAGAAAACTTTTTGGCCAACTGTTGTTTATGGGGGGCGTGGAGGGGGGTTTGGCAACTGTTGGCAACAAACTTCAACAACTCAATGCACTCAATCAATGCACACAAACACAAACAGAAAACAGTCGCCGCCTTTTGTGGCACAAACACTCGAATCAAAAGCACACACAGATACTCGCACAGATACTCACCCAGATACTCACGCACACACACACACACATAAAGCACTCATCAGCTGGAAAAAATACAAATTTATAGTGCGGCAGATAAAGTGGGGAAAAAAAAATAAAACCACAAAAGAAGCTAAGCTCGAAATGGAAAAATCAACAAACGATTTTTCAAACAGCGACAAAGCAATCAGAATACAATCAGAAGGCAAGCGAGAGAGTGAAATATACATCTGTATGCATAAACTTTTATGCCTTGTAAACAGATTGATTTCAAAAATGATAATGGGCCCCAAAAGCCGACAAAAGCCGAGAGCCAAAAATAAAAAACCACAGAAGGAGCAGCTACCATCGAAGGGAGGGCCGGGGAGCCGAGGAGATTGGGCAGCATTCCAGCATTCACAGACCATTTGGCGGCTTAAGGTTCGCTGTCGGGTTATCGCTTAATCGCATCGCTTGCCAGCCACCCAGCTTCGTGCACTTAGAAAAATTATTAAGCTCATACAAAAAATATAAATATAATATTTGAAAATATACAACCATTACCAAATCAAGGCTAAGAAAGATATCTAAGAATGGAATTGTAAAATCAATCTTTAAAAATTGGTTCCTTTTCTAGTTTACTTTTTGACAGCATCGTGATTTTAGTTTAAATTTAAAATATGATCAATTTAAGGATTGTTTTAATCTTCAATATTAAACATATTTCCTTCACTGTAGCCATGGCTTGTTGTTGCTTCGACTCCTGCTACTGTTGCCTTTGTTCTCTGTTTTGGTTTCGGTTTCGGCTTCTTGTCTTTGGCCCATCCACAAATCCGCCTCCTTGGGAATCCCCTTTCCAGCCATTTCGTTATATGTGTGTCTGTGCGTCTCCCCTTACAATCATTTTTCAATAAACAAACAATTTCATGGGCGGCTTGTCTTTTGGCAAATCGGATCTAAGCCTCAATAAGCAGCCAGCGACAAGACGCACTTCCTTAAGGATGGCCTGGCCCCTTCCTATTGTCCCCCGCCCCTGATGGCTATCTGAGGGGTCTTACCACAAAATGCCCTCCGCTTACACTGAGCAACAGGAATCTTAATCGCATCAACTTGAATCAACAATTCTGATTGGTTTGCCTTTAATGGAATTCCAATGGGTTTTAATGGAAGCAAACAAGTTTTTATCAAGCTTAGTGAAACTGAAGCAACGAAAATTTAATTATAAGGGTATAAGTTACATAATTAAATTGAATTAAATTAGTTCTATAGTTGTTCTAGATTTTTTAAGGAATTAAATAAATTACTAATTCAATTCAATAATGAATTCAGATGTCCAATTTAATTGCTTTAAAAATAGTACTATTGAGAATTTTCATAAATTAATTTCCCATTGATTCTATTTTACCTGCCACTTCTACCAAGCTTACACATTTTCTATTCCTAATTTGATGCTTCAGTGTTTATCGATTGCCAGCTGCCAGATTATCTGACTTCCAATAGATTAATAATTGTTTTTCGTCTGTCTTTCTTCTTCATTTAATTGTATTCCAAACTGAAATTGGGTGCAAGTTTTTCCACAACCCAGAAAAGGGAGATAAGAAAGAGGAAAGTTACAGGCAAATATCCAGATAAATTTCAAGTCAAACAAATGGCTTAAACCAGATCCGGAGAGTAATTACCGCAAGAAGAAGCCAGGACGAAAAGGGAGACGAAGCTCCCATGTGTCTGTGAGTCCTTCTCCTTCCGTTCGCAGTGACAGTGGTGAGAGTGGGAAAGTGGAATGAAAAATTCAACAATTTCCCTGGTTCCGGACTGCTGCCGTTGGCTCCCAGACTCCTCCATGCTCTCTTCCCTGTATCTGCAACGAATTGCTAAATTTTAACTGAAACATTTATTCTACAAAGCACTAAATTATTCGTGTCCTTATAGAAAAATTGGATGAGCTCAGTGTCTCTCCACGGCGCCTTTGTTGTATTTGTATTCATGTGGCAAATCGTCGACATTATCATCGGCATCGTCATCGTCATCAGCATCAGCATTCTCATCATTATCATCATCGTTAGCATCAACAGCTGCAGTTCGTGCCAAAAGTCATAAAAAAAGTAGAATAAAAAGAGAGCAGGGGAAAACCCAATGTGAAAAGCAGTTATACTTCTGTGTTTTCTTTAAAAATATACCAAAAATTTAATATGAAATTTAAATACAGAAAATGCGATAAAAATAATGAAACTATTAAGACCTTAAGTTTATTTTAGCTTGATATAACCTTAAAATTTTAAATTAAATTAATAGATTTAAATATTCTTGCGAATATTTTCGAGGTAGCTCTGTGATTTTCATTCAATTGACCCCGCAGCCGTTATTATTATGCCCGAATTATAATGCCATAGCGGGGAATCGATTTTTATTTGCCGTCGTGGCCATTGCCTACTCTTTGATTAAGGAAAAACTGCGGAAAATGGCAATGGAAGACAGCATCATTTGCTTTCCGGAGGTGAAATTGGGGCTGGGCATTGGCTACGCACTCGGTTCATCCAGGTTCTTTGCATTTCTCCTGGCCTTTCATATTTTTGTGTGCCAACGTAAGCGCTTTTAATTTTCAGCTTGCATGCACAAAAGTGTGCAATATGTTTTTGCTGGTCCCCCCTCTGCAGCCGCTTCACTGCTCCACTGCACTTATGCATGCATGACATGGACGTTGGGGCAAACGGGGGGCTGCAAGTGGGATGCCGGGCTAGAGCCCGACAATAGCTTACATAAATTTTAAGCTCCATTAGCAAAATGTTTCAGCTTTAGCCCAGAGGCGACGTGTGCAACTCTTTGTCCCCCCATCCCCTTTATCCTTTTCGTCCTCGCTTGCCATCTATAGCCCTTGTAGCCGGTCCTTTTATTTCGACTAAAGTTCAAGTGCAGCAAAAGTTTTTGGGGTGTTGTATTATGTGAATTGCATATTACATGACACAGTCGCTGCAGTTTTTGTTCAACAATTTCAAGTGAAAACTTTTGGCTTACCTCAAGGCTCAAAGCTCATTTGTATATAAATTAAAAGAAGTAAGCGGAAAAGAGAACTATATAAAATACAAAACTATCTCGAAATAGGAGAAAAATACAAAGCAGATAAAAACACATAGAAAACTCGACCATTCGTATAAAAAAACTTTGGCATATTTATGAATATAAAATATTTCCATTTTTAATAGCCATTACAATGCATAGTTAAATCTTTAAAAATGTATTACATTTATTCTACTGAAACTTATTTAAACTACAATTTAATGAACAATATAAAATATTTTAAGGACACTCTACTTTTTAATTTAAGCTCTCTTAAACCCACAATTTATAAATCCCCGAAGAAATCCCCTACAAAAACCACCTATAACAAATAATTAAGGGCAAAATACTCCACTCCCATTTCTTTATCCTTTTAGTCCTAGCAAAAAAAATCCCACTAATTGCAAATAAATTAACTTGGCTGGCTAATGGTCCTGCCCTGGCTAAGTCTCCCTTTCGCCCAGAGAAAACCACCAAAATACACAATTAAATTGGCCAAAGGATAGGCCAGCTGATGGCGGCATAAAAATCAATTCCAGCCAACCAAAGCGGCCAAATGAGTTGCGGAAACTATAACTTACCAAGGCCAACACAGAAGCACATCGTAAACTTGAGGGATACAAGTCCACCCCCCTTTGAGCTGCACAATGAATACAAATTGCTCGGTAAATAAACAAACATCTCAATAAGGAGCAAATTACTGACGCCAGTCAGCGAAAATAACACAACAGCAGCGGCAAAGAAACACACAAAAAAAAAAATATAAAAAAAGAGGAAAGCAAACAAACTCTGCCAACAGAGGAAAGGCGGATAGAACGAAAATTTCGGAGGGTGGTGGCCGGCTAGGAAAAGCACCAAAATAAACACAGTCAAAGGAAGGAAAAGCCAGCACTCACACACACATGTGTAAAAATATAATCGCACCGAGAGGAAGCGACAGCCAAGACGGAAGACAGAGAGTGAAGGATAAATGTGCAGTGCATGACAATAGCAACAATTTGCTTGCTGAGTGCACTGAAAGAAATCAAGGGAATATAATATATAGTAATTTAGTACAATTAAAGGAAATATATTTTGAAATTCAAAATAAAAAAGGTTAAAGATAAATAAATCTTCAAAGCTGAGTCTAGGAATATTAATTGTTTCTTTAGCTCCTCCTTCATTTACCTCTTCTATATCCTTTTATCAGTGTATAAGCTAATGAATATAATGGCGTTACTCAAACGATGGCCAGCCAGTTGGAGTTCCTTGTAGTGTTGTTGTTATCCCTGTTGATTCTGTTGCCTCTACTCATTCAGTTGTTGTTGGCTTTGATGTGTGGGAAAATTGCTTAGCACCAATAGTCCTTTGCGTGCGTTAGTGTGTGTGTAGGGCAAATAATGAGCGTAAATCATGGTTTATCGATAAATATGGACAAAGGCAGGGATATATGTATGTATGGTGGCTCATGTGTTGGGAAAGGTTTATTGAAATTCATGGAGGAGGATGTGCATAAAAATGATGATGGAAAACTAGGATATACAAATCGACAGAGCTACGGGTAAGGATATAAGAAGAAAATAGGATATGAATATACGAAGATTGGTTTGCTTTAGGGATAACGATAAAAACTATACTTGCTTTTATATAGATAAATATTCATAAAGATTTACGTTTCTATCAGTTTTTCCTACATAACCAAATTTATATAGATTTTTATATAAAAGCACACAAATATATAAATTATTTCATTTAGCTCTAAGGAATTAACTAAGCTCCTCCCAAAACTAATTATGGTTCCCATTCCGTCCCCCTCAATCACAAACAGAAGCCTGGAAAAATGCACACACAAATTTTAAAAGGGGAGCTCCCCCCCAATCATGGCACGCCCCTTTTCTTTTATTTTCCGGCCCTAATCAAGTCCAGGCCGTGTTCTTATCTTATTGTCTCAGCAATTTAATATTTATGCTGCCGAGGGGTCGGGGAATACGTCGGGAAATGGGGCTAGGCGATGGCCTGTAGTTACAGTCATGGTCCAAGCTTAACCTCCATTTGAACCGAGACCCTACGGAATCCCAATCCCAGTTCCGGGGTCCAGTTCCCCGCCCCTCGCTCATCCTAATCATCATTTTGCCTTGTTTTCTTTTCATTTTCCATACAATTTTTCCCTCTGCTTTTCCGCCTCGCCTCCGCCTCCATTTTTTGATGTTGCCCCGGGGAGGGCTGAAGTAATTGTTGCGCTGCCTGCCACGCCCCCGGGGCAGTCGCGGCCGCTTGGCCCCCAGACGCATTAAAGTCAGGCCAAGCGAGAATCGCGAATATTTTCTCATCCCAATGGGTCCTGAAAGAGATAGTAAGCCGTAGTGAGAGAAGGACAGGAAGAGGCACAGAGAATCTGGGAGGGTCAGAAAATATTTTTACTGAAAAAATTGTTGATTGCCATTCAGCTGAGCTTAACCCTTTCCGTGTTTAGTTTGGCTTAGATCAAACTTTGGCAGAGTTCGCTTGGAGGCACGAAAGTAATAATTTAATTAAAGGATGATCTTGGTTTTTAAAGTAAATTTATGGGAAGATGCACATCTATATTATATTCTATTCTCAGGCTGTCCTATTGCATTTATATTAGCTTAAATTTAAACTCTTTCATATCTCCTCCAATATATCTGAAAGATTAAATAAAACTCTCATACAACTAATAGCAAAAAAATTCCCATAGAAAATGATTTTGCAATTGTGAAGCCTTTACTGTGGTTCTTTTCAACATCCACAGAATGCATGGCCTGCAACGGGTTTTTATTAAATTCCAAAATCGAATTGCAGTCTTCGCATCCCGCATCCTTATGAACTTTTACAGAGCCATTATATGCAAATGATGAGAGCGGAGAAAGCAAATATTGCTACCTCGGGCACTGGCCATAGTGGCCAAGCATAGGCGAAGGCAGGACCATGGACACGCACAGCCATTGTTTGTGCTGTGGCAGGATGAGAATGGGGATGCGAATGGTCCGGACTCCGGACTACAGAGTCCTGGCTCATGTGCAGACATTTACATAGGCAAACAGCTCCGGCTTCTCTGGCTCCTTTCATCTGCTGCCTGCGAGATCCTGGCCGGCTATCCTGGCATCCTTGGTGTCCTGGCACGAACTACTAATAAACCAAAGACAACCAACAACAACAGTACTGGTGCTGGCAGCGGATATTAAGCCTGAACCGGCCCCGAGGATTCAAAAAAAAAGGAAAACAAAAAAACAGATCCTTTGGGCAAGAACAGAAATGGCCAGCCTCCTGGGGGAAGGCAGGATGGAACCCGACTCCCTAACGAGTCTAACTTTTTGCCAAAGATTAAAGATGTCCGGCAATAGTGTAGCGATGTAGTGACCTGCCCCAAGCATTCGCATTCCTCTGGTCCCCCTCCATACCCTAACCATGAAAGGCCTCCCCAAAACCGATGACAGCTTTAGCAACCGTCGCCAAGGGGCGCTGCAGCAACAGATGAGCTAGGACATTTTCGAAAAAATCCCCTCAGGCGGAATGGAAGCGAATCGAATGTGATTTGTCGCCTATTAACATGCACAGTGGGTTAGATAGGCACAAAGCATTTCCTGAGGCTATCAAGTGGGTTACAATAATAGCTAAAAAATATTTTTTGGCATTGGAAATATTTGTATTAAATTAGCAAACTTAAATATAATATATAATCTTTTACAAGCTTTTGTTTTTATTACAACAGCTTATCTTATATCTTTAAGTAGTTTATAGTATTTAAAATAAATCGGCAATCTTTTCCCACTTCACATAAGCGGCTAGTCAAAGTCAAGCTGAACTACCAAAGAACATAGTAAATGTTAATATTAAAATTCAACTAAAGACTTTATCTCTCTCCCTCTAGAAGCCATGAAACGCAGTGCCTGAAATCATTTGCCACCAAAAGTTTCGCCTTGTTAGCAATTATACACGTGTGCCTTTCCAGGACCAGAGGGATGAGATCCGCATAAATTTTCATGTCATATGCGATAAAGTTTCTTTAACTTTTTCCTACGCTCATTCTATTCGCAATTCTTCTTTAACGGCATCCTCTTTCGAGTTACTTCGTTGGCGAATATTTCTCGGTATTTTTGTGTCCTTTGCAAATTTAATCACTTAACCCCAATGAAGTATGAAAGAAAACTTTTGTCGCCCACAGAAAAAGTTGACAGAAGAAAAGCAGTAACGAAAGGAAGAAGGAAATTCACTTTTCTGAGAACGAGTGCACGTCAAGAAAACTTATATTGAATTAACCTGACAAAATATTCCGATTTTGCAAATAAGACAATATTGCCTAATATAATGACTGGGTTATTGGTATAATATAAAATATAATTATCATTAATAAGGTATAAAAAACATAAAAATATATATTTTTTGGCATACACTGCACTTAGTTATTATTCTGATTTCAATAGCTAAAAGATTTTTCTCAAAATCTAAATGCACTTTTCTTTCTCGTTGTGTGGTTGAAGGGGAAATTGATTTTTCACTTGGCAAAGGTCACAGCCTGAGCATATTAATTCCACTCAAACCCCGAACTCCAACTTCAACGGCAACAAACGAATATACAAGAACAGCTATTGTGTGTCCTGTTGGCATCCTGCACGGGCTGAGTGTTGGGGAGTGTGTCAAGGCGCCCAAATGACAAAGTTACTGAAATTACCCAAAAGAGAAACTTTCGTTGAAACTGCTGCTGCCTCTATTGATGCTTCAGCTGTAGTGATGCTTCTCCAGCTGTCACAGTGATCTCTCGGAATGACAAAACATTTGAAGAGGTATTTTAAGAGTCTGGAAGAACCCATAATTAATCACTAACATTCCCATAATGAAGTATTCAATTTACATAATTTTATCCAAATGTTTTTATTAATTAATAGTTATACATTTTAGTCTCACTTGCTTTCATCCCTATTAAAGCTTGTAATTAATCCCTTTTAACAGCAGATCACTGTAGCTCCTTATTTTTTGCTATGCTCCTGCTCCTGCGACACAGTTCCATTTGCAGTTCGACTCTTAAGCAGAATTAATGAGCGCTGCAGACAGAGAATGGGAGCATGTAACCTAAATTCGCTTGAAAACCAAATAAAATGAAAGTTTTTCTGTTTGTTTTCCGTTTTTCGTTCTCATGTATTTGTTTTTACCTTTTCTTGTGCGCCTTTTTTCTTTGTTTTGGATGCTGGCCAGCGAGTTGGCCAAGGGAGTTCATGCCGCACACACATACAGCAAGGACATGATGCTTGTGGGTAGAGTCCTTACCAAAAACTTCATCCATGCAGTCTCATTAATGTTTCCCTGCTTGACTCTGCTGCTGCCGCCACCTCGTTCCCTCTTCCTAAGGGCACTGTCATTTGACGCAACTTTTCGTGCAAATTGTGGCAAGGTCCTTGCTGCAAGTGGCTCCTTAAAGTACTGCTCGCAGTCTCACCTGCATGTGTTTATATGTGGTAAGATGGTTTTGGAGGAAAATGCATTTCCATGGCAACAACTGCATGAGATTTTACATATATTCAAACATTACACGGTGCAGAGATATGTCTGAATATCAGACCAAGTTTATTGACAATCTTGATTTACCGCTTGTCTGGTTTTTTTCTTTGGTGTAAGCTTAAGGCAGTGCGAATTCCAAAATTATTCCGTGAAGAGCACTTAGATTGTAAGTTTGATTAATACGAACTAATTTTGAAAATGTTTAAAATGTTGTGAGAAATCCTACAATTTATATTTCTTAGAGTTGCCTCAGCTGAAGTTTAAATCTAGACTTTGCCAAGCATCAATTTGTAAATTAAATCGAATTCGTAGCATAATGACTCTACAAATTTCGCCAAACTAACCCACATATCGATTGATAAGTTGACCTTTAAAGGTTCCTTTTAATTCTGCTTGTTAATTCACCTTCCGGCAGAATAAATCAATCAATTCAATTGGCAATTCCATCAGTTAATTGCAAATCAATGAAAAACTCATTGCTTAAACATCTCTCATTGCCGAAAGTGTCCTGTCTTCGGGCAAACATGACAATGCACTCAACTGAAGTCAGCTCCACTGAAGCGACAACAATTGCAAGTCATATCGATGGATAAGGTCATAGGACACAGATGATAAGCGATTCTGGCTTTCCTCCTTGCCTATGTATACAATAATATCCTTTCACATTTTATTACACTTGTAATGTGCAACGATTGTTGGGAAAAGACGGAGGAGGACAGGCAAGAGAGCAGTCATCCTTGGAGTGACAGCCACTGGCGATGTAATAATGTGGGACATGCCGAAAAAGTGGGAGGGCGTATGAAAGTATATATATAAATTCCCTAGATTCTCCCAGCTATATTCCACTGTATGTGCGTGTGTGCTTGTATCATTGTCAATATTGACAATAAACAAGTTTGCCATAAAATGTTACAAGTCTCGCAGAAGAGCAGGGCCAAGTGGGCCAAGTCAGGCAGTTTCGCCTCGCTCCACCTCAAACACATGTATGTGCCAATGGGCCCTCAATCATGTAGCCAAAGCAAAACATCATTTCCTGTCAACGCATTGACTTATTAATCTATATAATTTAATTTAAAACATATACCCACACCGAAATGCAGCACTTTGGCAAATTAAACGCAAACGAGTTGATGGGGAAATGTTTTTTATAAATTATATCGAATATACATAATGCATTAAAGGGTTTTTTGGGCCAAGTCCATCGCTCATTTTGTTCGTGGGTTGACACAGGCACTAGTGAAAATAAACTTTGGTAATTAATTAAAAATTTCCAGCTACATAAATCAATCAGGCGCCGCCGCTGCTCAACCCACCGCCAATTAAGGGTTTAAAGCACCTGCAAAAAATACAAACAAAATGGCTGCCAAGATTATCGGAATAATTTTATTTTATTTAGCACAGCCTGAGGGTACTAAAACTTAATTGAGCTATTTAAAAATTTAGCTAATAAAGAAATCTTTATTAAATATAAATAAATAGGAATTTTAGATGTGAATTGAATCGATAGAAGTACTTAATAATTTTTCTTGGATTTGCGATTTAAGAATAGTTTTAGGGAATTAACTCACAAGTTATTTAACTAAAATGATATCATTATAAATTTGGTTCTATTTTCCATGTGCAGGCTTATAGCATTCCAGTTATTTGTACAAAATTTTCCTGCTATTGTTCATCTCCCATTTATTTACACCATAAGTAATTAGTTGTTTAAATACCACTTTAATCCGTTTACTCTTGAATTTTATTGCAGATTTCAGCGTTGATGGCCTGAAACTGACCGAGATTCGCATTCCGCAATACGTGGTTAAGGGCTCCGCGACGCAGCTGGAGTGTCTGTACGATCTGGATGGCGAGGCCCTCTACTCGGTGAAATGGTACAAGGATGGCAACGAGTTCTATCGCTATGTGCCCAGGGATTTGCCGCCCGCGCAGAACTTCATGCTGCCAGGTGTTAACGTTGATGTGAGTGCCCGTGCCTTATGTCCTTATGTCCTTACACATTCGTATCTTTGCCCGCAAGGAGAAGTTCGTTGCTGCCTGTTGGTGTCGCACTAAAACTAAGCATTAAAAACAACGTTGCATACTTTGCGGTGCCTGCCGAAATAACAATGCAGTACGCCAGTTCTCTTTGTGACCGTACACAGAGCGAAAATATTGATAGAGATATGAAAAATAGTTAACAGACAATAGATAGATAATGTAGATGTTAATCGAAGCAAAGTTTTCTTTGACTTGCTCTTTTCAGAAACTAAAAAGTGAATACAAATTTTCACTGCTATTGATAGAAATATAATTTTTAATTTACAATTCTTATATTTATCTCCTCATCATATATTTTTTAGACTGTCGTTTTTATTCCGTCTTGCTTCTTTTATGGTCTTGTGTGTTTGTTACAAAAAAAAGGGGAGAATTGTTTATCGCAGCCCCGAATGAGGTTGTGGAAAGGTGATTTTGGAGGCAGGAAGGGAATGGCCGTGGCAAGGATGGGTGAGTCCTTGTCTCTCTAGACAATGCACTACCTTTTGAGCAGAGTCTGCGAGACACAAACTAAAGGACAAAGGAACTTCTAGACTTTGCTGTGCGCCCTCGTACTTGGATGTTTTGATGGCACGCCAAGAGACTTGGGAATGACCTCAGTCAGGGGTTTTGGGGAAAAGTATGAAAATATGGTTTCAGTTGATTAAAACTAAAGGAAGGCTTTATCCAAGTTAAAACAGAAAATCTAAATAAATTAGAAATTACATAATTAATTTTTAATTTGGAAAGCTAGTTTTGTAAGTTGAAAATTCTGTTTGTTTAATTTACCCAAAAGAAAACTTTCTCAAACTTTTTAATACCAAAACTTCACCTTATCTGTGGATTTCTCATGCCTGAATTTTAACATTAAAAATACAAGACAAATTCATAAAATACACTTTATATAACTCTACAAACTTCTAAGTTTATAAATTCTTTGTCCTAAGCGATTCCAAAGTCTACATTTCTGTCTTATTTTTTATGAACTTTGCAGCATTCTTCAAGCCAAAAGGGAAAGTTTTAGGAGCAGATACGGATGGCATGTCAAACATATGCTAAGATAGATAAACCATTTGCAGATCGAACTGTTTAATCGACCGCAAAACGAGAATGAGTATAGAGCACTTCGGCTGGCTTTGCTCCATTATTTTAGCCACTAAAACTTTGGCACGTAACAATGCACTAGACGTTAGCCGGAAAATTGCAAAAGGGATGGCGCTAGGTGGTGGCTTTCGGGTGTGGGATGGGGCATGGGAAAAGCGAGTTTTAGATAAGCACGTGAGCAGACAATCGCAGTCGGTTGATGGTTACATTCGACATGCCACGCTCGCTTTTCCGTCCTCTCATTTCCCCGCTCCTGGATTTCCCCCTAATCGGCTACCAAAAAAGTGAAATCTGCTTTCCAGCTCCGACGCCGACGTCCGTCCCTGTCGCTCGTTAAGTGCAATAAATATTTCAAGTTGCGCTTTTGCGCTTGCCGGCGGCTGTGGGCGTGGCCAGGAAGAGTGTCCATAAGGACCGCAACGAATTCCATACTACTTTCCACAATCCACGCTCCACATTACCACTAAACGATTTCCGTTTCGGTGGCAGTGGGTTTGAACTGTAAACAGAGCTCTTGAAATTATAGAAGACAGATTTTATAGATACTGGACTGAACATAAGCTATCTGTTTGAGATACAATTCTGCCAAGAAAAACAATCATTGAACTATAATTTTGAACAATTTTATATTTTAAATTCAACTATCTTTAATATAAAAGTAACTCCAAATTTAAGCCCTGGTTTTGCCCTATCTGAGCCCACTGTGCGCTGTTCTTTTCGCTGCTTCGCGGCAAACTTTTTGATGTGGGAAGGAGTACGATGGGAGTTACAGAAGATGCCAGTTAGCGATAACCAATTGATGCGGATGTACGGGTGTGTGTGTGTGCCGGCTCCATTGGCTGGATATTGTTTTAGCATAATCGATTTGAGTGACTGGGGAGGGGATGCACACCACCTTGTATATAGGAGGGTTCTGTTGCTGCTTCGGCTTGTTTTATTGCTGTTGGGGAATAGTTGGTCTAGCCAACTTGGACTTAGACGTGCGGTCTACCTGGGCTCACCGTGTGTTTGTGTGGTAAACTATAAATTAGGTTAAAACAACAGCAACGGGTAGGAATGCGCAATAAAAGATAACAAAGTGCACTTTTCTGCTTGGCCAGATAACTAAGTGCGGGTGAGGGCTTTGAGGGGTTAAACAACAAGCCGGCGATCTCCTTAAACCCCGCGCCGAATCCGGACCCGGATTTAATGGCTTAAAGTTCAAGTGAAATATTTGCCTAACCCTTTTTTGGTCAGCAGACATCCAGCGTTGACCCTTGGAGGTTTTATTTTGCGTTGTTTTTGTTGTTGGACATCTCGGACATTTAAAAGGCATTTACGAAAAACACAAAAAAAAAAGAACATGAAAAACACGAAAACTGAGTAAGGGAAGGCGGCAGCATGAAAAACAAGCAAAGCAGCGGCAGTTTTCAAAAGCAATTACGTTACATTAACGTCCAAAGTGGCTGCAGGATCCACGGCCCCACGGCTCCTGTAAAACCCCTCATTTCGCTGGCACTGGTTGATGGTATTGAAACTGCCAATGACAACGCCAAGGGAGTTAAGCAACGGAGAGAGGGGGTGCCGGAGGGGGGAGCCCTGCAACTTTTCCCCACTTTTCGTTACATTAATTTTAACCATCTTCCATCTTCTGCGTCGCCATCATTCAACAATTTCACTTTGCAAAGGGACGCTTTCTGGTTTAATACCCTAATTAGGGGAATTTTAGCTTTTAGTTAACGTATTTATGGAAGTTCTGGAAGATTCGATTGTTTTATTTTTTCTTTATGTACATAAATTTATTTTAGATCCCTTTAAATTGATAAATATTAAAAATTAAAAATAAATGAAATAAAGTTAATAGCACGAGCTAAGAATTTTATTCAACGATTAAATAGTTAAGAAAATTATATGCAATGATTGGATAATAAAAAGGAACATTATACTAAATATTTACTATCCAAAACATATTCAATAAACTTATTGTGTTTTTATTAATGTTTATTATTCTTCATATACCAATGCTACCTATGCTAATATTGAATTGAATTAAAATTACTTTAAATAAATTATTCATAAAAACGGAGATCATAAATTAACCTATTTCTAAAACGTTTTTATTTTGTTTAACAAAATTATAAGAACCGTAACTAACAAATTTGTAATATTTCTTTATTTTATCTCCAAGTATCTTTTAGGCTTAAACTTTATTATATATTTTTTCTTTCGAGTGTTAAAAAAGGGCATTAATTTCTTCGATCCTTTAAAGAATTTTCCATACCAATTTTCCCCCCATTCTGACCATTCCTTTCTGCTCTCGTTTTTAATTGCAGTTGCACAACTCGAGCGACGCGATTGTTACACTGCGCAACGTCAATCTGCTGTCGACGGGCCGCTTCCGGTGCGAGGTTTCTGGCGAGGCGCCCTCCTTCCAGACGGTCACCGAACATGGCGACATGGTTGTTGTGTGTAAGTACCATATATATTCCCTACCAGCACCGACCTCCAGTTTGTATATATGTATATATGTATGCTGCCAGCTGAAAGTCGGGGCGAAAACTTATAACTCTAATTAGAAATTGTGGCCATTTGGCGCTGACTGCTGGTAGCCCAGATGCTGTGGCTAAGGCGGTACATAGTTACTCCCCTTTGTTGAGAAACTGATGCTGACTTTGACTTTTACTCTAGAAACTTGTCACGGGCAATGGGATTAACCCTAAAGTGGTCAGAACCAGTGCACTCAAATCCTACAATTTTGTTTTGTTTATAAACCATTTTTTAAGGCATTCAAACTGGGGGAAATGCTAATGTTAATTAATGTAAATTCATTGCAGAAAATTATTGAAAAATATATACACATTTCTAACATTTATTTAGAACTTTTATTTAATTTTCTTTAATTTTTATTATTATAAATATTTTACTCTCATTCTTCCTACTTTAAAAATGAATCTTTCCAAGGTTAATTCTGACAAAGAAATGTAATGAAAACGGTTTTATGTACAAGTAATAAAAATGAAAATTTAATTAACTTTTAATTGAAAATTGGAAAGAAAAGGGAAAATTGCTGTTAACAAATTGAACCACCAGAAGTCGTATGGCACTCAATGCTTTAATAATCTGTCAACAGAAAATGTAACAAATACTGAAGAGAAATTTCCTTTTAAAGCAATTTAAAGCGGTGTTTAAACCTTCTTTAATAATTACATTAACCTGAAACGTTCAAATGAAAATACTAAAATGTCGTTTAGAGCAAAGAAACTAATCAGGCAAACACACTAACCCTGTTAATCTCCGTCGCCTGATTTGCCTGCTCTGGCATTGATTTAACTTTGGCCTTGGCCAGCGCTCACTTACTTTTGCCTGGCACTGTTTGGTAGCTTCACCTGATTCCAGCAGCCTGAACCAATCAGCTTTATTGAATCGGAACTGTGTTTACTTAGTCAAAAAGCATTTGCACTGCATTTGACAGGCTTCATTTGATTCCCCGCTTCTAATGCCAAACAAGCTTAGTGAACTTGCCCAGATTTCCCCGAACTTTAGCCCCTGGCAAAACTTGCCGGGCTTAACAGTTTAACTCAATTTTGGAACTTGTCTGTCCCGGGTTCCGTCGCAGGACTCTTGTCTCATCCCAATTTCCTGCAGGCTAATGCCAAAAATCCTCAAGACGCCGCCGCAAAACTGAAAACGCACCGAAATCAACAACTAAAACATTGGCCAGCTTCTTTAAAGTGTGGGTAAATATCTACACAGCCTTACACTGCCCTGAAAAATAATTCTTTCTAAATTATAAATTGCTTTTTTATGATTAAAAATATTTATTTTGATTTCAAATATATAAAACCAGCGACAATAAAAACTAAATATTACAATTGTAAAATGTAGCGAATTATTAACTTCTCTTGCTTTTATTATTGTTTATTATAAATTTCTCTGCTAATTCCTATATTATTTCTCGGGAAGTACCATAACCATAGATATCTCAACTCAGCAAAAAAAAAAACAGTGTACTTTCTCCTCACTCCCCTTGCCAACCTTACCAAACAAATACACGTGCAGAGTGGAGCGCTTTGAACTGGCGTTGACATTTCGTTTGTTCAATTATAAAACTTTAGCGTGGGCGTGCCAACACTCCCCCTTTTCCTTCCACTTCCCTTCCTACCACAGCCACTGCGGACTCCCATTTTTTTGTTGTCATCCTGTTTTTATTGTTTAGCTGTGGACTGTGTCTTTGTTCTAACCGGCGGCTTTTGTTGTGCTTTTGTTTTCGGGCTTTCAGTTGTTATGCTGCCGCTCATACTGCTCATACTGTGGTCCTGGCTGGTTCTGTTTGGCTTTCAATCAAAGTTTTTAAAAGCTTCGGCAACAGAACGAGCCGGGCATATGGCACAGCTCACCCGGCACCACCCTCGACCATCAGTTTCCACATTTTTGGGGGCCCCTTTGGCAAACAGCAAGGACAAGAGCACCAACAAGTCGAAACCGTTTCCGTTTCCGCTCACAGAGTCCATATAGATCTAGATGGAAAGTCCTAGGTAACTCTCGTGATGGCAAAGTTTTGAAATAAATGGTATTATGCCAAGGCTTGATGAAGGTTTAACATTTTTTAAAACAACATATTATTCTGATGTTTTCCTGTCATTTTTTAAAATCTATTGAAAGGTTCTCTTTAATCTAAAACAAACTTATTGGCACTCAGCTTGCCTGATATTTTCGTGTCCAAGTCCTTTATAAAAATCTCAAGCACACTCTTAAATATTTTTTATGATTTTTCAAATCTGAAATGTTTTTTTTTTAAGCAGTAAAACCCTTGGTAAGAGTGTTGACACTTCAACTGGACAGCCTTTAGTGTCCCTTAATTTTATTGCATTTTCTTTTATATTTTTTTTTTTGCCATTCGCCATTTGCCACTCACCCAATGCCCGTCAGTGCATCAGCGGCTGGAACTTTTATTGAATTTCCGGTTGCGCCTCGCTGACTCTGCGCTGCTGTCCCTTTGGAGCTCTGCTGCCTGGTAGGGGTTCCCTTGTTGTTCCTGCGGTGGCTTGGGTTTATTACGAAATTCAGTTAGTCCCCGCCGCCAAATGTCTGCGGCCGTAAATGAAATTTCCCGTTTCCCTTTTTGCCGTTTGCAACCTCAAAACTGATGATTTTGGTATTCTTTGTATGCGATTTGCAGCTTTGCCTGACCAGGGACCGCCGAAAATCAGCGGTGGTCGTCCGCGTTACCAGATTGGGGATTACGTACGAATCAATTGTACCGCCGGACGCTCGAAGCCCGCCGTGGAGTTGAGTTGGAAAGTGAATGAGGAGCCAGTAGATCCGCAGACCCTGCGCAAGTATGACACCATTGTATCGGGACGAGATGGCCTGGAGACCTCTGTCCTGGGTCTCCAGTTTCGGGTGGAACAGAGGCACTTTCGCAACGGCGATATGAAACTAAAGGTAAGTGGTTAATGATTATTTAAACACACGTCGAACTTCTCTGGCTTAGCACAATGGAAAAAAGTTATGAACAAAATTGGGAAAATTATGTCAATTTATTTATAACCCCTCTTTTAATTTAATTTAATTTATTATGTAATAGATTTACCACATTAATTTGTTCTTCATTATTATGGGGAATTATGGTGAAGTGATTTTTGTATTATTTGTTTATTTTTAAGACAATTTATTAAGGGAAAGCCGTTTACTTAAGTTGTTTCTGCCATTTATAATTTATGGTAAAGGTGGAGATTTCTGAAATATTTTATAATTTGTAATTTATTATTTCTCTTGGATCTACAAACTGCTTAGTTTCTATTAGAAAGGCAGATTTATTTTATAAATATTTTTATTTTGAGGATAGGAAGCCTTTATATCAAGAGAATATCCTTTTGAGTTTCAACTTTTGTTCGATTTTCGAGTCAGGGAAGTTCGACTGTGTGACAATACCACAGTGCCTTAGCTAGCTAACCCCCGATTCTGTTGGTTCCATTGTAGTGCATTGCCTCGTTGTCGACGTTATACTGGCGGAGCAACGAGGAGTCCGTGGAGGGTGACCGCCCGCAGAAGGCACCGGTGCTCGAGTCAAGGGAAACGGTCTATGCCAGCAACTCACGCGCCGATCCCGTCCAAGGTACGTCCTATCGGGAACTATTTGTGACCAAAATCTTATCGTTTCTGTTCGTCCATCCAAATGCAGCCAGCTCCGCGGCCACGCCATTTGCGGTTCCGGCGCCACTTGTCCTGCTCCTGGTTTCGCTGGCGGTGGTGGTGGCGACTCTGGCGAGCAGAACGGATATAGGCGAGCTATCGATAGATGGGAGGGCACCCGGCGGTGGAGGGTCGAGTGAGTTGCTGGCCGGCCGGCAGGAAAAGGAGGAGAAGGAAATCGAGGACGAGCAGAGCTGCCGAGCTCACGGAAAATCCGCGACGCAGCAGGCAAAAATCACAATGGCTGCGCGGTAGCTGCATTAAGCCGCAGGTGGCACTTTCCCTCCACAGTACACACTTTTCACCGATTTTTCCGTCTTCGCTTTGCATACAAAAACACATCAAAACAAACACAGAGGAAATCAAAAACAGGAAACTACAACAAAATACAACAAAAAAAGGAAGAAATTATTATGCAAAACAAAACAAAACGCAGCTAATTTATTTATGCCGTTAACAAAAGCTTTCATGAATTTAATTTGTAAAAAAAAGTGAGATCAGTAGAAAACAAAATGTTTAGAGTAAAAATTACAATTATATAAAAATTAATTCCATTCGTACGCGGTGGAAAAGCGTGAAAATGTTTGAACTCACGGCGAATCGAAAGAAAGAACTGTACATAGTTAATGTTTAATATATATATATATATATATTTATGTAACTGTATGTTATTAACTTTTAAGCTAACTGTCACACATGCAAAACAGAGTGAATATCACAAAATGGTTGAGGAACTGATTTCAAGTCCATCAACAAATGTCGTTCAAGGCAAAAAACGAGTTTAACAAAAGATAAACATAAATACAAATAAAGATATAGGAGGAAATATGTAAGATCATGATAGATTTGCAAAGTTAAATAAAGAAATTCAAGCAAACAATCTGGCTGGATCGGACGACAGATGTACAGTCCGTAACGGAAGTGTAACTAATGTAGGACTTAATTATTCATGAATGTGTCTCAATTTAAGCCGAAATTATTGTTAAATCTATGGTAAAATCAGATATATATATAGTTAGAGTTATAGTTTCGTTACTTACTGTACAACCGTGTCACAAGTTCATCCAAAACAACTACAAAAATGTCGTTTTCCAACGGTTGATTTCGAAGCAACTTTCGTTTTCTTTGAGCTCGCATTAAATAACGTAAGATTGTAATAATTTAAACTAGGATAATGCTTAAAACCACACGAAAAACAAACCAAAAACGCACTTAATTTTAAATTAAAAAGGAAAAACAAAGAGAAATGAGAAATGAGAGAAGAACTAATCAAAGTTAGGAATTACAACTCGGTGACTGTTGGAAAAGTCTTAAAACTAACAAAAACATATCGTACATTTATATGAATTGCCAAAGTCTTAATGGGTATTAACTAAAAGCGAGTGAGTGCGTGTCTCTGAGTGTGTGTTTGATTCTCCCCCAAATAAACTAATAACATTCCGGGTTCAACTTCGCCATCATCCACAGAAAACGTAAACAGTTTAGTTAGCCAAATGTTAGAAACAATAGCGAGAGGTCAAAAGAGCAATTCGACGGTAATGACAACAAATTTGAACAATAGCAAAATGATTGTGATGAAGCCTTAATAACGCAGCGGAAATCAATTCTCGAATTGAATGAATTGAAACGAAATCAAACGGAATGAAATTAATTTTATTGTGTAAATAGAAGTGCGCTTTGTCCATGTATGAATTCTGTACTGTTTTCCCCCTCGATGTCCATAAATTCTGTGTGTAAATAATATTACGAGCTAACTAAATTAGTGTTAAGATTGTCAGCAGCAGAACAACAACAACAACAACAACAGAATCACTGAAATAAATATAAAACAAAGCAAAAAACGAGAGCCAATTTTAACCATAAGCGAAAAACAAAGGATTAAATATAAATTATACATTTAAATATCGACGAGCGGACATTCAAATGCTAATTGAGTGGAATCGAGTGTGAATGTGGGTGCGAGTGGGTGTGCGAATGTTGAATTTTAGCATAGATCTATACATAAACACTCACACACACACACACCCATAAATATAAATCTGCATTGTTGTCAACTGTAACTGTTTTTTAAGTCTTATTTAATATCAATGCCATTAACTGCAATTAACGTGAAAATTACTAAGAACGTAAAACTTAAAGATAATGCAACAGAACTAAAACATAAAACCAGAACTATGAATTGCATAAAAGTTAATTCGAAAAAAACAAAACATAAATGTGTGGTAATCGTAAGTGTAAATTATTTGTGTATTTAAATAACAACTTTTAGGTGTATAAAAAGCCAAGAGTAAACGTAAAAAAAGCGAAATAAAACCAAGAATGCATTCGAATCTATACGATAAACTCTATGTGAAACCGTAAACAATTCAAACCTTACACGCTGCGTCGTAGGCGAATAAGAATTATTTACAAACTCAACTCAAATCAAATGCCATAAAGTAACTTCAACTGAATTTAACTGCCAGCCAGTGGGTCAGACGAAGAGGATAACTCTCTGTAAATATCTTTAAGCATCCATTCTATGTGCGATCCTCATTCGCAGACGATCTGAAACCGAACAAAGAATTGTGAAGTGAACGAGTGGAAATTCATTAATAAACATATTTGTTTCAAAATCAAATCCTGGGTATTTGTTTTCATTAAATTCTCTGTATTTTCTCCCCTAAAAATTGAGCAAATTAAATTCCTGGTTCCTCCCACATTAAACCAACTTCAATTATATTGCAAAAGGCCAGGCTAAGTTAACCTGTCCAGCTGCAAGAAGATACTTTTCCTGTGTATTTCTCTTTTATATTTGCTAGATGCAACGCCAAAGAAAATTGGGTAATTTTAAGAAAATATTTCAAATACGTGAAAATGTTCTCGGCGAACGTGACAACAACCTTCGGCGACAAATAAAAAAATAATCGAGACAGAGGCGGGGGCGGGGGCAGCACCCGAAACATTTAGCAGTAAAAAAGAAACAGTTACCCAAAAATAGAAAAAGGACAAAAAAAGGGAGAAGGATATGCAGGAAGTTCTATGCGTACATGAAATTTATATAAAAAGGTGTGAAAATGCACAGGGAATTGGGTTTTTTTATGTTTAGGATCTGAAATAGACAGGAGAAAAGTTAGATACAAGTCTGACATAATTTAAAGACTTAAAATTACACTATTTTCTTTGCTTTAAATACAAAACTAAGCTATAAATGATGTCACAGAGGTTGAGATACATTTCTAATATACTTTGAGACTCGTTTTTATTGATTTAAAATCCGTAGCTACTACTGCGGCACCCCTGATAAATATTTTTTGGTCTCCAGGCTACGAATATGTAGCAACATTTCTTCCACAATACCAACTAAGACAAAAGCACCACATCCACAAAGCCAGAAAATAAATAGAAAATATCTGTGGGCTTATCCCTAAGTCGCACCTTAGCTTCTGTGCGAAAAAGGACCTGGCTGGACCTCGCTAATAAGCTGCCAACAAAATAAGAACATTTGATAAATACCGAGGACAAAGCCAAACAAATTATAACAAGGATACAAGGATGCCAGGAGATGACTCCACAGATTTATTAGCTAGCCGACAAATGGCCACAAATGAGCAGACGGAAGGCAGTTCCCACCTGCTATCTGTGCCATCAAATGTCACATAAATCAGATTTGCCATCTAATGAAAACAATGGCCAGATTTCCCGGGGATTTTTCTTGTTCTTCCTATTGGGGCAAGAGCAAATAGAGGAGCTAATTCCCCGTTTTGGTTGCCATAATTCCAGCTCCACTTAATCTGTAGTTCGGTATGTCAGCGCCCGGCATCCGCATCTTTATCTGTATCTGTATCCGAGAGATACTCTCAGCACATTAAGCTCAATTGTCTGGGGCTTAAAAGTTTCATGTTTGATTTCGCACAGATAAGACGCCATCAATTTGCGGCACAGGTAAACTTTTTGATTGCCCCCTCCTCCACCCGCACCTGGTGTGCCATCCAATGTCACGTTAAGCTGCTCATCCAAATTTTGGGGGGCTCCGTCTGAAAGTTACTCGAGTGGGCAGGGAAAGCTGTTAAAAACTGATGGCGATATGCCCGAAAGTTTAATTGAGCTCGTTCAATCGGAAGGAATATGCATTTTGGTCTGTGAGCCTGAGAGACATTTTGTTTCGGCCAGGTAATCACTGGGTTGGAATAGGAGACAGTAACTCCCTTAGCAGATTATACATTTAAGCTTTGGTTTATTATGAAATTATACCTGAAAAGGAACATAAATATACTAAAGTTTGCTGTTATATTTCCCAAAGATCTGATTCATTTCGATTGATAAAATTTAGGAGAAACTCCTTTGAAAACTAATTCAAATAAAAAGCCAAATCCATTTCAAGCCGCCACCTTTAATCATCAGCTATCTTTTCCATAGATGTCCACATTGTTTATCCATTAGCCGAGTCGTTGGAATTATCGGAGACAGACAACCAGACAGTCGGGATGATTGCACCTCGAATCGATTTCCCTACGACAAGGATGAAAGCGGGAGATGGGGGGAAGGCCCTGGAAGATGAGTCGTAGTGTGTACAAAGCTTTCCATCCACACAATGTCATGTTGCCGGCTGTCATTCTTTGTTGCCACTCGTTGTTGCCGCCGTTGTCGTCTTGTTTTGTTGTTATCATTTGCAGCATTTGAAATGATTTGCAATAAAAGTGTCTGCCACTGTCCATTGGCCACGCCCCATTGGCAGATTACGTGCCACTTCAGCTCCTGTCCATCCTAGCCGCCGCTGTTGTTGGGATTGCTTATCCTGCCCTTGTTGGACGAGTTGGCATTGTCCTTGCCGCTGTCACGTAATTGCCTTTTGTTTACTCTGGTTTTCTTCTCACAGCACTGCGCCTCATAGTATTTGCTTTTTTACGCATTTTCCAGGCGCGCAGCCAGGATTACTGTATAAAATAAATGAATAAAAAGGAACAAGATAATAAAATTTATAATTTCAGATCTCAATGTAAAATAATGAATATTAAGGCTTCAAAAAATAAAAGGATCGGTTTGAAGAACTCTAATTATAAGTGCTAAAAATTCTTTTCAGTCTTCTTAAAGTCTTTGGAAAACTGAATGCCATAGAAATCCGGTCCTGGCTGGACGGGAAAAGCCAGAGACTAAGCACAAACAAACATAGACGGTCGGCAGTACGATGGCTACAATCATATTTCTTGCATTGCCATAAAAATGCGTGGCAACGAAACAAAAATACTCATAAAAATAAATAAAAAATGGTCGCCTTCCTTGGGGTTTGGGCCTGCAATTTCTGGCACATCATCCGGCATTGCTGGGGCCGTAAATTATATGGATTCTGGACAGAATTTCTACACTTCTGGCAATGCAGGCAGCAGCAGCAGGACATACAATTCCATAGATGGTGCCGGCTCGTCCCATTAAAAGGCATTTTGTCCTGGGAAATGGAAATGATTTCGTGTCATTGCAGTTACGTGTTTGTGAAAATATCTGTGGAACTGCGGCAGCATCATAGAATTGTAGATATTTTACTGCAGCTGATGGCTTTAAATGTTATATTTTTGGTATTACTCAAGTTAAAAGAGAGCTAGAAATTTAATAAATCTTTGCAGAATAATTGTTATTGAATAAACAAATTACAAATTTACTCTTCTGTACAAGGAATCCTTTCGCATTTGAATTCCTTCCTTAAAGTACTTTCTATAGCCCCATTTCAAGCTCTTTTAAAGACTTCAATACCTGATATCCAATTCTAAAAAAGACCCAAAAAAGTAGGCAACACATAAAATCAGTTGCGTGGCGAATCCTTTTCCCAATTTACATTTTATCGAGCTGCCAGTTGTTTGGCTCATTATGTTGGCCATTTTTATTGGCTTCCAAAGATTTGCAGCTCGGACCCAACTCTCTGAGAAACAGGAACCCAAGCACGCATCCTCATCTGGAGCTGATTTCATCAGAAAATACATTTCGTTACCTGGAATTTTTATGGTCCTTGGCTTGGGGGGGGGTGAAGGAAGGCCATGTGTTGTGGCAATTTTCATATATCTAAACAAAGGAAAGTTTCCCGCTCTCCGCTTATCTGGCCGCAAAATGGGGTTGATGCCATCTTAAGCAGAAGCAAACTCAACTGATATTTGATTTTTTTTTACGACTCCCACCCGCAGCCACCGCACTCAATCCTTTTCCAGCGATTTACTTTCGCTTAAAATAACAATTTCAAATTGGTTTTACTGCCCCGAGGTCGGGATTTTCTCCTCGAGCTCGCCTTGTGTTTATGTCGCCTCGCATTTTGATCGCTTTGCATAAGCGCCTTTCAGCAATTTGCTTTGCCTCTGACCATTTGCTATATGCGGCTTAAAGTGCCATGCCAAGCACCAGGCACCGGGCCTTCGCCTGAGTCAAGTGCATTAGATTTGTTGGAAAAGCTGCATTCGAGGGGGCTGAAAACGGCGGAAGGGTGCTCCGTTCCGAAAACAAACTTTTCCCCAGCAGACAATAATTGAAAATGCTGCCAGTGTGTGTGAGTGTGCCAACTTTGTCTGCCGGCATTAAATTTATGTTAATTGAAATTTATGTCCGCTGACCGAACCAGCTCAAGCTCACACAAGCAACATTTTTGAGATGGAAAATAGTGGCAAACTTTTCATGACACTCGCATCGAGGCAAAAAATTTAATTCAGTTTGCTATTACCCCCTTTCCTCATTACACAATTGGATTATAGTTTAAATCGAAATACAAATCAAAATCAAATTAAATTCGGTCTGTTTTGCGCCAGAGGCAATTTGTGTACCAATAAAATTGGCTATTGTAACAAATTGAAAATGCAATTTAAATGTTCGCAATTATACATAGAAAATTTAATTTTTGGTACAATTTCGGACAAAGAGAGTGTGAAATTTATTTGTAAAGTAATTAGGCCTATTTAAATTTATTCGAGTGAGCACAGGGGAAAGGTTTTTCTAATATTTCTAAAACATACAAATCACAATAATATTAATACCCGATAGCCCAGCTTCTGGGACTAAACGGTTGCTTTATGGACTTCTTTAGGGATATATGCTTTGTGGAATATTTAAGGGAAATCACAAATAACAATTATTTACTAAGCTATAATTATTATGGCCAATGCTGTCAAAGGTGTATTTTTAAACATTAAACACAATGTGGGAAGAAAACTTGGCCTGAGCTCAATATGTAAATTAACATTTTAATTTAACATCTGAAATATAGAGGTTCACTGATATTTATAAAAAATTTTCTTTGGTTTTTCAGTACACGAAATATATATATATTCTGACTTATGCTTTTCCTTTCCTCAAAAATAGTAACTTAATAATTAAATAGTTTTATTCCATTAGCCAATCCATATTGCACAGTGCTTAAGGCGTTCAGCCAGGCACAAAAGAAGAATTCCAGGACGAAAGGACAACCGCACACCTGATGTAAACTCATTATTTGATTTCTGATGGGTTGCGATCTTAATTGTAGATCAAAACATGTTTGCTGTATTTATACAAAATTGTGTCATTTAGTTTTAATTTTAAAATGCAAAAGAAAATCAAGTTTACTAACCTCTCCGTTCAAGTCTTCCGCTGCCTGGACTTTTGGGTTTTCCGAATACCACAAATCAATTATCAGCAGCTGCAGACTTAAGAATCTCTGCATCTGAGCCAAGCGATCGTTGCACAGACCGATGAGGAGAATTCTCAGCAAGGGCGCCAAGCTACCGCCCAAGTGTATCCGGAGGAGGGCTTGCCACTTTTCGACCGCGTCCATTTGGTCAATATACAGGATGCAGTAAATGATTTTTGACCAGTGGGTCACTAGGTCCACGATGTGGGAGAAGAGCATAGTGGCCACTGGGAGCCACAGAACCATAATATTCTGGTTACCATTGCTGACCCTCGAGTAAAGGTGAAACAGGTGTTGAAGCTGCCGACGTTGCTCCCGAGTTGCTATTCCCTCCTTTTTATAGGTCTGTAAAGATGTTATTTTTTATTCACTCCATTAATTAATTTTAAACTCACCTTCAAAAAGCGATTGAATGTTGCCATCCAGGATAAAAGTAGCATCTGGTAGACGATGAATGTGTTGTAGAACATAGCCAGCAGCAGAACATGAAGCGCAAAGATAAAAACCTTATCATAGAGATAGTCGACGATTTGAAGAACTGTAAGGTTCAGTTGCCCAAAAAATATGATTAGCAGGACAGCTCCATCCAATTGAAGAGGTCCCAAGGTGTCCTCAATTAAGGACATCACCTGGATCACCTCATTGACTAAATCCACAAAGGACCTGTTCCATAACAGATTACCTAGCCAGTAATATAGGCGGCCGATGTTCCAAAAAGCTATCTGGACATCTAGCGACTCCACCAGGTCTTTATACATATCAGAAGGGTGATAGGTACCGCAAAATAGGTAATACAACGGAAGACCCGCGAAAATTAAATCTTGTATGCCAAAATTATCCGCGTACATTGCCACTATCTTCAGGATCAAAGCAATCCTCTTGGTCCACATATTGCGAGGTTGAATAACCATCCTTCGAGTATGGGAATCGTACTTTATTTGTCCGACCACAAAGCTGCGATACAGGATATAGGTGGTCCAACCGATGCCCAAGACAAACCATCGCAGCAGACGGGATCTCCACTTGCTACACGAAGGTCTCCGTGTCGACCCATACTTCTCTTCTGGCATTCTCAAACCCACTGTACATGGTATTTCTGGGAAAAGAGTAAAAATTCGGTGGGAATGGCAGCTAATGGCCGGTTATGTAGCATTAGCAGCAACATTTCGAATTATGTATTAAAATGGAAGGGGAAAATTAGTTTAGTTCGGCAGCAAAGTGTTTATAGACCCCAATTTATTATTTGTTGCTATTTTCCATAATTATAGTCGTAAGCCAAATGTGTTTTATCCAGTAATTGTATTAGTTAAATTCTATTAACCCTCGGTTCATTTTGTCAACACATCGATTAAATACAGTACATCTCCTTCCCGGATTTGTATTTATTTATTTTTTTTTTCATAGCTGTAAGACTCAAAATTGGCTACTTTTTAATGTTTATGTTAAATGAAGCCTTTTTTGAAAGTCAAGGGTTGATCCATTGGTAATCCCATACTGAACATAGCTCAATGCATTCACTAAAATGCAAAAAACGAATTCCAAGACGAAGGAGCTATCGCATATCTGATGCTTGCAAATTATTGGATTCCTGATGGGTTGGGTTCTCATCTGTAGATCGAAACAGGTTTGCTAAAGAATTAAATTCAATTAGAAAAATGGTAACCAAATCAGATTCTGTTAAGTAAATACCAGATTCGTGAGCTCCTTGGCGAAACTCTGCGATTCCTCAGTGCTACAGCTGCCCAAGAGACTCAAATCGGTGAACAGAAGCTGCAAGTTCAGATATCTATCCAACTTGGCCAATCGATCGTTGCACAAACCAATGAGAAGAATCCTGAAAATCGGGGCTAATGCTGCTCCCAAGTGGTGCTGGACAGCCCAATTCCACTTCCCGGCTGTGTCTAAGTCGTGGTTAAACAGGACGATATAGATGATGGCGGACCAGTGGCCCACTATTGTTGCCACGGTGGAGACGAACACACTAACCACTGGCAGCCAGAGGACAATGATGTCCTGGTGGACATTGTTTATCCTTGAATACAAGTGTAGTAACTGCAGGATTTTCTGGCGTTGCTGAAGAATAGGTAATCCCATCTTTCGGTGGTTCTGGAAGTAGGAAAACACACATATAGTTGTATGAAGTTTATATATATTTATACTATAAACAAAATAATAATAATACTTTACATACTCACCTCAAGATATCTGATGAATGAGGCGATCCAGGAGAGAGCCAGGAAGAGGTAAGCTATGTAGGCATTATAAAACATTTCTTGCAGAATGCTATTGACGACAAATATGTGCAACTCTCGGTGGATATAGTTGATAAACTGCAGCAGTGTCAATTCTAATTGAAGCATATAAATAATCAGCAGGTCGAATCCCTCCAAGCGAAGAGGACCCGCAGTGCCCTCAACTAAAGATACCAAATGAATAACTTCATTTACCAAACGTACAAAGTACCGATTCCAGGAGAGGCTACGTAGCCAGGTGTATAAACGGTAGATGTTCCAAATGGTTATATAAATGGTAACACCTTCCAACAAGGTTTCGAGGAACCGCTTTCTCATCTTATCGTTATCTATACGATAACCTAAAAGTGGCATAATCCCTACCAATATATATTGTATCCCAAAATATTGTGAAATAAACATGAGCACTTTGAAGAAGAGAGCAATTCGTATAGTCAAGATTTTCCGAGGTCGGATGACCATGGTTCCGCTTTTCCGATCATACTCCATCTGTCCGACCACAATGCTGCGGTAAAGGATATATGTTGACCAGCAGATGGACAATAGGAATCGTCGCAGGAGCCTCGATTGCAATTTCCCACCAAAGTCCATGTTCCTCTTTCGGCCATCTGAGTCTCACTAAACCGAAAACATCACCGACTAAAGGTTTGTCATGAAATTAATTTGTGCAAGAGCCATAATTGTGCGACATTACCAATATTAGGAACATAAATTAAATAGAGACTACCAAGAGCTGACCTAAATTCATTTAGAGCTGTGACAACTTTGTCAGTTGAGAGTCAGTTACAGATGTGTTAGGTAGGAATTTGCAGTGATGTTTTCATATATTTTTTACGTGGTTATATTATAAGAAACAATACTGATTTTAAAAAAGGATTTCGAATGCACGTGCGGTTGTTCGAAAAAATGGAAAACTGTTTCCAAAATTCTTAATTTGCAATTAGGTTTAAAAGAATTGAATGTCATATTGAATAAGAAATATTGCATGTGTTATCATAGATCCAAACATTGCTGACGTGAAATCCCGATTTATGCAGAATATTTTCATCACCTCAATTTTAAGAGGGTTTCGTAATAGCTGCAGTTGCAGTCTTTCAAACTAAATAAATATAATAAAACTAAATAATTAAAAATCATTATGTTTTCTCACAAAATTAACTTACAGACTCCTCCAGACGGACGTCCAAGGCAGATGCAAATAAAGTTCGCTGCTCCAACAGATGAATAATCTTTTTGTGATCATCCTGGACGTACAGCATGATGAAGAGATTTAAGAAGGCATCCCAGTAATAAAAGACGCCCCACGCAATAAGCAGGATTATAGATGAGCGGCTCAGCATTAAGTTCTCGGCACCATGCTTAAACATACTGAAAACCAGGTAACTGGTAGTCACCGAAGAAATGTAGTATGCCGAGTACACCATTAGCCCCTGGATGCCGAACACCTCTCCCAACTTGGTCACAATATCCTGCAGCTGGCTCTGGAGCTTAGCTATATCCTCCAGCCGATCAGCCAAGTGGCAACATCTGGTCATGAAGGTTCCTTTCCTTGGGGGATGGTGGCTCAAGTCCTTGGATTCCTCGATTACCTCTCGCAGTTCCATGTTGAGCAGCTGATATTGAGCCCGAACGAACAGCATGACCAGATAATGTTGCGATATGGCCAAATTAAGAATACCCGACATCCAGAACTGTAAGCCCATTCCCAGGAAAAACGTGCCATCTCCACGACCAATGGCATCCAGGGCTATTCCCATCTGAAGGAAATCGGTCACACTGCCAGTAAGGAACTTGATGAGAATCCCCCAGCGGGACATCCTTTTTACCTGCGGCCTGGCCAAGAAGAGGCGTAGAATTTTTCTTGCCAAGTTTTTCATCTTGCAACGCTGACGCCATCGATTGAGTATCGTTGTAAGTCCTTTAAAATTTTAAAGTTATTATTAAATAATAAATATATTTTAGCTTTCTTCAAACAAGCTTTCTCTTATGAATGTTAGGTTATCTCACCTCCAACGAGCCTCAATGAAGTCATAGTAATGAGTACCAACTCGTGAAGTTGGTTTGAGTAGCCGAAGATCACATTGAAATTAATATGCTTGGTGACGAGGAAACCCAGGAGAATCACAATGATGGCGTTTGCCGCAATGGCGAAGAGGGTGCTTCTGGGAGCCGTAAAGACGCGACCAGTTCGCCAGTTGAACTCGAAATTACTGAGTCCAATTAGGTGGCCATAATAGTAGACAGCCTTCAGCAACAAACCGACCCAGTCGAGCATTGTGGACAACTGAGCAAATATTTGCTTAGCTCCTCTGGGAATACTAATCGATTTATGGCTATGACTTGCGCTGATTCCAGACAGGGGGTTCCTGATAAGATATAAGATTATGCATAACTAAACCAGGTTTTAATATTATTATACCCAAGGCCAGGACATATGTAAATGATGGCAACAGAACTTCATCTTTATCTTTTCTATACTTTATTATTTAATTACTATTTAAAAGTTCTCCATATCATATTGAATTAAAAGTATAGAATGTGTTACAACAGATCCAAACATGGTCAAGGTTCCGGTGCGAGTTACGGCGAACAATTTCATTATTTCCATTTTTAAAGGGTTCCTAGCCAGTTGCAGCTGTAGGCTTTCATACTAGAAAAATAAATACTTAGCCGTAGCTCTCTAATTAATATTAATTTTTAATAACTTACAGACTGCTCTAGGCGAACGTCCAAGCCAATGGCAAATAAAGTTCGATCCTCCAAGAGACGAATCAATTCCCTGTGACCATCCTGAACACTTAAAGTCGTGAAAAAATTGAGGGCGGCGTCCAGATAGTAAAGGACGCACCATATTACGGCCAAGGTGACAGATTTTCGGGTCATTCCCAGGTCAGAGTAACCATATTTAAAAATACTGTAGCTCAGGTAAGCTGTGGCCACAACAGCTAAGTAATAGCCGGTATACACTAACAGTCCCTGAATACCAAAGATCTCATACATCTGGTTCAAAATCGATTGGAGCTCATTCTGGCGCCTGGCTATATCCTCCAGCTGGTCTGCCAGGTGGCAACACCTGGTCATAAATGCTCCTCTTCGCTGTTGATGAAAGCTCCATTCCTTGGATTCCTCGATCACCTGTCGCAGCTCCATGTTGAGCAGCTGATACTCCGCACGAATGAAGAGCGTGACAAGGAAATGCTGCGATATTGCCACATTCAGGATACCGGTCACCCACAACTGCAATCCCATTCCCAGAATCATTGAGGATTTCACGCGGCCAATGGCTTCCAAGGAGATGGCTAATTGAAAGAAGTCGGTCAGAAATGCAAGGAGGAACTTGCTTAGAATAGCCCATCGAGAAATCCTTATGGCCTGCGGTCTGGATAGAAAAAGGCGAATGAACTTGCTAGTCAGTGCCATTAGCTGACGCCGCTGTCGCCATCTGTTAAGCAATGTGAGGAGTCCTGGTGATAAGTTAAATACGTTTTGATCTTAAAAGGCATTAATTAATTCTATAAAGCTGCAGTGACTAGCTGAGAATAATAGTGAGTAAGTTACCCTAGGTAAACTTAATTTTTTCAAACCTGCTGTAATCCTCAGTATAGTCAAAACTATGGCGACATACTCGTGAAGCTTGTTGACATTTTCCCAGAAGCTAGTAATCCCGGTAAACTGGAAGCCCAGAAGAACCAGAACACTAAAGTTGACGGCAGCGGCATATAGTGTTGTCAAAGAAGTGGTGAACACGCGTCCTGACCTCCAGTCGATTTTGAAATTGCTAACTCCAATTACTTTGCTATAAAAGAAGACTGTCCTCAGCAACAAACCGACCCAGTCAAGCATTTCTCGAGAACTACCCAGGCTTCCGGACTCGCAATGAAGGTTAATTATTTTAGCTCCGAGCAGGGAAATCATGATAAGATAGTTTGATTAGACGCAAAAGCTGAACTCATGTGTGTTCGATTGTAAGATATCCGGAACCTATCGATTTTTCCATTAAATTCACAGAAAAATATACTATATTTCAAAGTTTATATAAAGGATATATGTATATAGTTGAGTCGGAAACTTCTGACTAAAAATATAAATGATATATTAAATTAAGACTTTAAAAATCCGCTTAACGAAATATAACATTATTTGCATATATTTTTATTTATATTAATATTTATTCCAATAATTTATGAGTGACATATTTGAATACTGACTAAACGAGCAAATTAAGTTTTTTAATTTCAAACTAGCTGTCAAGATATAATATTCATATATTAAATGCTAATAATTTTCCATATCATATTGAATTAAAAATATTGTGTGTGTTATAAAAGATCCAAACATGGCAGTGGTTGAGCTCCTAGTAATGGTAAACAATTTCATAACCTCCATTTTGAGGGGATTCCGTACAAACTGCAGCTGGAGGCTTTCAAACTAGAATAATAATAAGAATATTTTTAATAATTTTTAGGGTATAACAAAATAAAAAAAGATTTTATACAAAAACTTACACTTTCTTCTAAGCGAACATCCAAGCCAGATTCAAACAGAGTTCGCTCCTCCATTAGGCGTATCATCTTCTTGTGATCATCCTGAACATTAAGGATAATAAATAGATTTATAAAAGCATCAAGGTAATAGAAGAAGAACCAAGTAAACGATAGGACTATATTCCTGGGAGTCAGTCCAAATGTTTTTAGACCGTTCTTGAGGATACTGTAGGTCAGATAGCAGGCGCCCACCGAGGATATGTAGTATCCGGAATAAACCAACACTCCCTGAATGGCAAATATATTTTCCAGTTGGCTGATAATCGCCTGCAGCTTACTCTGGACTTTGGCAATATCCTCCAACTTATCCGCAAGGTGGCAACATCTAGTCATAAAGGTGCCTTTTCGCTGACGATGAGTGCTCAGGTGTCTGCTCTCATCGATTATTAGTCGCAGCTCCGTGTTGAGCAGCTGATACTGAGCCCGAGCTAAAAGCATCACTAGAAAGTGATGCGAAAGTGCCATATTTAATAGAGCTGACGTCCAGTACTGAAGATATAGGCCCACGAAAAGCCTCGAGTTTACACCACTGATTTCATCGTATGTAATAATAATATGCACCAACTCTGTCATTGAAGCGGTAAAGGCCTTGAAGAGAATACCCCAGCGAGACATCTGAATCAACTGCGGCTTGGCCAGAACGAGGCTAATCACATTTCTGACCAGATTCATCAGTTCGCACCGCTGGCTCCAACGGCTGAAAACCGTGATAACTCCTGAGGGAAAATTATAAACGAGTAAGCAATGTAATTCCAGGAAACTGTATCCCACCTGCAGCGATCCTCAGTCCAGTCATGATTATAAGTACGTATTCGTTCAATTTATTCGCAGCAGAAAAGAGTGCACCGAAATCAGAGCTCCAGTACAGAAATAAGACCAGGAGAACCACAAGAGTGCCGTTGCTTACAGTGGCATAGAGGCTGCTCCTGGCGGTGGAGAAGACGCGTCCTGTCCGCCAGTCAAACTCAAAGTTGGAAACTCCAATGAGGTGACTGTAGACGTAGGCCGCTTTGAGTAGCAAATAGACCCAGTGAAACATTTCGGAGAACTGACCCGGTTATCCATATTTCTGCTTCAAGTAAGTTAATTAATTCGTGGCGATGACGGGCTAAGAATAGGAATTATAATTCAGGAAAGAAATCTCTTGATTAGATGGAAGATACAGGCATGGTGTTCCGGGAATGTAATTGCTTAAAGTAATAAAAATCAATGAAAGGTGCATCTCCAACCTCGAAATGTCGAAACCATTATTACAGCCCCCGGAACATGGCGGATGCGTCATGCAGCTTTCCCTTTTGCCGCCATAAATCAAAATGTCACCGCAATTAAACTTCACACGTATTCAACCCACAGGCACACACACCCAGTGAATCATCGATTTGCGGGGGAAAAGGGTGACTTTTGCGGGTGAGCGGGGAGTGCGACCACAGTTCGTGTTGCATTTCCGTTAGTTATTCATGGTCAATAAGCGTGGCTCAGACGGGGACGAAAAACAACAAACACACCGAAAACAGTTGTTATTGCATTAACCAATGTGTTTATGCTGCAATTTCACGCGATTTTCCCCACTAACACAACGAAGGCAGGGCAGGAGGGGCTTCCTTTCCTTTGCAGGACCATTGAATAATTTATGCATTTGTTCCGGCCTCACATTATGGCGCTTTATCTGCCCGATTGTAATTTAGTTCATCAATTTAATTTCATTTGTAGTAATAGAGCCACTTAACAAAAATGTTTAAATGAAAATTTTAAATTTATTCTGTTTTAATTTTTAAAGAAAATAAGTAATATGATTGTTAGGTCCTTTTTCTAATCAATTATTTACAACTATTACAATTATTTCCATATTTATTTAGAATAATGATAGCTCCTTTACTTCATTTAAATATTACTTCTACCTTCATGACTTCTTCTATTTCCATTTATTTATTTAATATATTTAAATTTATATATTTAAAGTTTAAACTATAAACTAATTAAAATATTTTTGTGCAGGCTTAAAACCTGCTGACTCTATAAAAAAGGGAGCTGAAATGGGAGCTGCACGAAATTAACGGAATCGGGTAAGCATGTGCGTGGCACTTTTATCAAATTTACGCTTATTGCATTTTAATTAATTATAAACAGGTAATTATGGTAAACAGACTGGGCCACCGCCGCCGTCGCATAAAACGAGGCTTACAAACATTACCAATTTACGAGCCAAGGGCCCCGGCAGTACCGCCAAAGTGCTGCCCTGGGACGGGTAATATGTATATATAAAATTAATTTTAAACACGCCACAAACCCTTCACACCGGCCTGCCTCCGTCCCGAAAAGCCATTTCCATGGATCTCCGCTGGTTTACTGCAGTTTTTAGTGTCTCTTTGTAGTCGTTCAATGCCTAAATGTTTCCGCCATAAATTTCTGCATAATGCGCACAAGTGTTGATAATGAGTGTGTGTGCCAAGAGGGGTGAGCTGGGACAATCGCTTAATGAATGATTTGAAAGTTGAAAAGAAGCCTGAAAATTCGAGATTACTACGCCTGGCAAGCGGATTAGTAAGGCACACATAGGGGCAGTTAGAAGTACATAGGTCAAAAATTAAATAACATTTAAATTATTTATATAACTCATAGGGATTATTACTTCAAAAATACCAATTCGGATTATAAAGCAAGCTGAAAAGAATTTGAAAATAATTGTGAAGGTATCCGCAAATATTAATCTGACACTTTAGAAAATCCATTTTTCGCATTCATACAGAAGTGTAGTTGCGATGGGCGTACACTGCCATACAATCCGTTGGTCGTTTTCGGAACCTTGTAGCCCGCCAAATGGTCCATAGAAATGGCTGTCTTTCGTTGCTCCTCCGGAGACACATCAAAAGTGTCCTCAGTGTATTTCTTGTTAAGACACTTCCTTTTCGCATAGTACCCAAACTTTTCTGGTCCGTATTTATCAAGGCACTCTTCATATATCGCAGAGATCTGGGAGTACTCATTCGCCTGGGCTTGGGGATACCAGGAGCTGCGCTTATTCCAGGTGAAATGGGTTTGCTGGATCTGACTACGCACCGCACGGTGGTGCTGGAGCTGATCCACAAATGTTATCACGGAATCGTGCATCATCTTGACTAGAAAAATGAAGCCAGTAATTACATTAATGCGTATTATAATTTAATTAAAAATACCTACACGTTTTATTTATGTTTAGTTTTTATGGATTTATGGTTCTGTTGATTTTTGCATGTAATATTGTATTTGTTTGTTTTTTTTTTTTGATTAACAGCTCTATGCCTGCTGTGCCTGCAAACGCTGACTAAAGTTGTTCTAGTTATCCTTGAAAGCCAGCAGGAAACGGAAATGCGTTTCTCCGTCTATTAAAAAACAAACTTCCTTTTTCTTTGTCTCGTTTTGACTTAGTTTATTTCTCATTTTCATGTTTAGTTTTACAAACTAACTTGTTTTTATTTCTCCGTTAAACATTTAATGTTATTAATACTTACAAAAAAAATTGGGTAAATGAAATGTTAACAAAGTTCGCTAATGAAGGTAAATGGAGGAAGGTTTAGTTCTCTGACGTAGCTGACAACCAACTTGGCAGTTTTATTAACCACCACATGTTGACTTTGCTGTTGTCATAGTTTTCTTATTATTTTTAATATTTGTAAATTTACAACACGCACAAGATTCGCTTAGATCTAGGTGGAGATTATGCTTAGAGAGTTGCCGAGGATTTTTCTGCTTAGATCCTATGTAAATTTGAGTTCAAACATCGCTGGCTATGTACAAGAAACACACACGTTTTGGCTAAGTTCGAAGGGGCTTTTCCCCCCATCGCTCCACCATCGTCCATCAATGCCAAGCTGGGCGGCTAAATTGTCTAAAAGGTGTGCAAATTAAGCCACGGCCTGCAGCTGTTTGTTGGCCTTTTGTAAACAGTTTTCGATCCACAATCGAACGGCTTTGTATGCAAATGAGCCTGGGCCAATGGATTGCATTTCTCACGCCCCTTTAAGTTTGCCAGGCATGCGATATTTAGCCCTTCTTGCATGAGTCATGAACTGAATGTTTGGACTCGAGCGCATTCGAATGCGGTTTGTTGCGCATTTTGGCCACTTTTGCATGTCTCACAATATCCACCTTCTTGGACCTCAAAGGCTCTGACTCAGTGTTAGCCGAATTAGCATAAGCCAAAGGATTAGTATCATGCACGGGGCTAATTTCTCATGGGGAAAATTTAGGGCCCCGTTTTTTAAATGGGTGACTCAACAGACACGAATGTTTAAGCTGCTGAAACTTGCTCAACTGTGAAAGTAAGGCTCTTGTCAGCTTATAATTGCTTTTAAATCTTTTAAATGGGTTCTTTATACAATTTTAAGTAAATTCTTCTCAGATTTTCCTGAAAATACCAAATCAATTAGAAATAGAAATCATAATTCAATTGATTAATTTTCGCATTTGATTTTATGCCAGGTTTGCACTATAAAGATTTCCCAGCTTTAATATATTTCAATTACATTTGTATTAAAATTTGTATAGATCAATTCGAGGTTAACTTTATAGTGCTAACCCGACATAAAGGTATTTTAATAAATTTACTTTTCTACTCTCTGAAGGGAAAGCAGCTGAAGAGCCGCATAGGCTGGACCCTTCCGTATTCCCCATTCGTAGTGCGGGATGCCCGGCACTTCTTGATGTGATCCATCGATATCTCCGATATTCGCTCCCTTCGCTGCGCTTCCGTTTGGGTAAAGATCAAGAGTTCATCCCTGAGACGATTCCGCCTGGCGTAGTATTCGTAGTTATCGTTCCCGTACTTATCCAGACACTCCGCGTAGATCTGGGCATAGCGGGTATAATATTCCTGCTGCGCCGCCGGATACCAGGAGCACTGCCTATCCCAGGTCTCGCGTGTCTTCTGGATCTGGCTGCCGACACACCGGTGGTGTAGCAGCTGATCGGTGTATATAACTTCCTCGTACATCTTCATGATGGTGCCTCTAGGTATGTGTAGTCCTTTTATATATTGATTGAGTATTTACGTTTTTTTTTTTAAGGGGTGTTAGTGGCTTGAGGAATACATTTGTATTAACGTAATTTGGAAAAAGTATTATTAAGGCAAAGTGAATATTGAAAGGAAACTGAAAGCAACATAGTAATGTTGATTTAGATCATGATCAAATAATTACTTAAGAATAACCCACATTTTATACATTGTAATTCATGAAGGGTTTCTCTTATTTCCGAAATGTTTTAAATGTTGTTCAAGCCTAAAAATGTTCCTTAAAGCTTATACCTTATTTTAATAGTTTCGACAGCTTGGCATTGATCTGGCAGGTGATTACATTCAGTTAATACAAACACACACATTTAGATTGAGACTTTTGCCAAAATTTCGCAGTTTTTAACTTATTCAATCCTTGGCTTTTTCTCTGTATATTTACAGCTTTTAAATTTCCTTATTCCTAATATTTCTCTTTGAGGATTTTGTTGGAATGCAAACGTATGTCTTGCTTACAATTAATTTAGCTTACAGTAAGAATAGTATTTAATTATGGGTATTTTCCTATTTTCTCTCAGTTTTATAGACTTTTGCTTTACAATTTTCTTACACTTGCTTACGTTCTTAGTCTAGCCGCCATTTAAATTGTTGCAAAGTTTGCGTTGGTTAAGTTTTAGCTTTGATTTGGAGTCTAGATTAAAGTGCAAATATGTATTTTTTACAATTGAAATGCTTTGTTGCGCTTGATATGCCCAAAAATGGTTGACAAAATGCAAGAAAGGAAGGAACAGTTGACTCAAAATGAAATTCGTCTTGCTCTACTTCCCTTCGTTTTCAAAATGAAGAAAATATCACAAAAGGTCAACGAATTTTCTGCCTAAACAACAAGTTTCTTACTTCTACCGATAATGGCTTAAGGTTACTAATAAATATTTACATTTTCTTAGCCTCTGCTTAAATGCTCGCGTTGAGTAGTTACGATTCCGATATTTCGGTATAAATATCTGGCGTTTAATTGGGGATTTATGCCCACATTTTTCATGCACACACACACATCGATTGAATTTCGAATTTAACCAAAGGTTATGTTTTAAGTAATTAATTTTGTTTCTGTCTCAAAGATTTTGGCATAGGATATGTCTGCTGTTCCTAACTGCTCCACCAGCCTATGGGTCTTAGTCCGTGCGATCCTTATTCTTGGGATAGTTAACTGTCTCGGGGCCAGGTCCAGTTTTGAAAAACCAGCAGCAGGAATAAAGGAGGCAGTAGTGAAACGACATGGGAAGGCAGCTGGGAAGAGGCTCCACCTGAAAAATAAGTTTGATTAGCTAAAGATTCTTATGATGAACTATATATGTATTTCATTCAAGGTTATACCAATCGTGCTGGACTTGGCGGCCACAGTCTCCCGAGACTCCAGGGCCGGTGCCCTCTGCTGACGATCGCTCTCCACACTCTCCTCATTGCTCTGCAGATATAGTGAGCTGATCTTGGCCACGCACTGTAAGAATAAATAGAGTACTTAGTATTAGAATGATTTTAAAATTGAAAATAGATCTCACCTTTAGCTTCATATCGCCGTGCTTGAAGTGGTAGGCCCTCACGCGGAACTCCAGACCGAGTCGGGCCATCTCCAGACCATCGCGGTTCACCACGACCTTGTCGTACTGGCGCAGGTGCGTCTTCTGCACCGGCTCTCCGTTGATTAGCCAACTCAGGTGACAAACGGGCTTGGACGGCGACGAGGTGCAGTTCACGCGGACGGTGTCACCGATTTGGTAGCGCGGCTGTCCGCCGGTTATCTTCGGTCCGTGGTTGGGAGTCACTGAAAGCACAGTAAAGAAATAAATTAGATATTAATTTCACATATCAAATAAATTAAAAACATAATAATGGAAAGACCACATTGGAACAATAATAATGGGCGCAGGGTATATTCTTTTAATCAATTTTAATTATTAAAACAAAAGAGATCTGCTAGTATAAATAATTTACATTTTTGTTTCAATGCAACGCCCGGGCGCAGCATGGAAAGCTTTCATTTTCACATTTTCCATTTATTTTCAACAAAAGCTCGCTTCACGGTTTGCGGCAGGAATGAAAAGCTAAGCAAGCTTTTCCTTCAGTTAATTTCTTTGAATATATAAAAGGATCACGTTTAACAAACGAAAATCAATTAAATTGCTCCTATTTTTCACAAAAAAGGAATAAAATGTGTATTTATTATTAATTCATTATACATAATTGTAATATTTTATTGCTATAGAGACTGGTTAGAAGTATGCTAATAAAACTCCTTAAAATGGCTCCAAAATCGAACTTTTTCCTGCATTATTTTTAGTGAATGTAACATACATATGAAGTAAAAGTTGTTTATTGCTTTCAAATAGTTGTTACACTCCACATGTTCGTCATTAATAAACCCCACAGCTCTTACTATTTGGCTCAATTAAGTTTTCTTGCACTTCAATTAAATTTCCCTCGACTCCACCTCTCCCCCTCCATCCTTCGCCAAGTACTCCCACGATTGTACGTTGATCTGGTCCTTGGCAGTCTCGCCTGAGCTTAGTTATTTAATTTTAATGAGCCGGGGAAATTGAATATTTCCTAGACGAGAACTAGCTGGCCATTTTATGCCACGTTCTGTGTGTTCCCCTCCGGTTTTTCCCCTACCCTCAGCTTTCCTTTTTATTATTTTATATACAGCAACGCTTACTTGCCCCACTGCCCCACAAGTGTAATGGAGAAGATGAGGCGGGGTAAAGGCTGTTTTTCTCCTGGAGGCTGGCCAAACATTCTGAAGATTTATGTGGAGATTTTCGCCAGAAATGCGATGCGGAGGTGGTGGCCAGAAAAACAGGGAATCAGGGGGGAAAGGACTCTCATTTTGGGGCACACGAAATGCTTATTCAAAGTTTATTTGGCCATGTGTGTGAGCCTGACCTGCAGGGTTTCCCACTTTTGTGTGGGTGTTTTTGTTTTCCCACATGTAAGTGTATCTGTGAAAGTGTTGGGAAATTTATACAGGATGGGGAATGGGGGATGAGGTGGGCATCTGGCCATCATCCGCGCCCAACGCCTTTGGGCCACATTTCCTAAACATAAATGAGTTAACATAACAATACATGGCCAGAATTAAAGCCGATGTCTAGACACCCTAAAAATATGAGTTTTCTAATCTAATCTTCTTTTATTTGATTCTTTACTTGAATTCCTAAATTAAATTGTTTTTATTTACAAAAAAACTAACTTAAAACTGTTCTACTTCAAGGGGTAAAAATGCCAACCGTTTTTTGTAATTTAAATCCAAAAATCTAGAGAAGTTGACTCTACTTGAGTTACTACCCAAAACTTTCTGCATTGTCTTCCACAGCGTCCTCTTGATTCTTTTCCATACAATTTGTCCATGCATGTACAGAAATAAAAACCAAGTCAAGTGGCAACAGGACCTGAATCAGGACTCTTCTCCTCTGGGGCAGCCCATGTCCCCTTTATTCCTGCATCCTCCCCTCCCCTAAGTCGAGTGTTTTCTGTATGCATTAAAAATATTCTCTCATACCAAAAGCGAACATCGAGATGAGATATTTTCATCCTCATAACATTTCTTGCTGCTGCTGCTGCTGCTGTGTGTGTGTGGATGCCATAAAATAAAATTAATTTTTAATGGTTTTCAAAAAATTAATTTTCCTTAGGAAGCACCGAGTGTTTTTGTTGGGTTTGCTTTTGTTTTGTTGTGGGTTTTTTGGTCAGTTTGTATCTGGATTTGGTGGGGTCCAGTCGGTACACTCAGAGAACATTTTTCCACCAGCTAGGAATACTAAAGAATTGTGAAATCAGAACATATTATTATTTTCTCTTCTTATTTCATTTACATTTTCATTGATTTATATTTGAGTTTTAAATCAATTGAATGGCAGGAGAACAAAAATATTTTTCTTGAGTGCCTTAGTCCTGCATGGGTTGCCTTTATTCGGGATTGGATTTCTCTGTTCCGTTTGCTTATTTGTAATTTATAAAGTAAAGCTTAGCTCTGGTTGGATTTTCCTCTCTGCCATGTAAACTTAATTTTCTCAGGGAACCCAGTTTTTGAGGAGGGGGAAACAGGGCAGAGGAACTCGGCACAAAGGCAACTGAGAGCAATCTAAAAATTTGGCTTTGAGAAATGCATTTTTGATAAACGCATTTCGCATTGTCGGCATTCTTTTTTCTAACTAGTAAGCTTTAGTTAGTAAATTTATTTACCGATAAAAAGGAAAATTTTATTTCATTAATTTGTAATTTTTTAAAATGTTTTTAATTAATACTTAATTTGTATTTGTCATCAACTAGAATATAGAAAGAGTAAATTGTCCCAGGAAAACCTTTACAACTTTAAGCCCTTCTTCTGGCTTAAAGAATCTAGCTCACCTGGTTTGCTTGGGTTTATGTTTGGATAATTGTTTATATATATTTTGCGAGCATTTTTTAAGTCTGCGCCATATTGTCGCACTTATATTTTATTTTGTGGCATAAATCTATGGAGACAAAGCCAGCGGGGGAGAAAGAGTGTGACGGCGGAGGCAAAAGGACACGTATGTCTGTATGAGTTGGCAATTTATTTCGGCCAGACTTAGCACGCAACGATAAAGGACACACAGTGTACGAGGAGAAAATATAGGGAAAAATCAGAGCAGATGGGGAGGAAATTGTAGGGATGGGAGTAAAGCCGCAGGGCACAGGGCCTGCAATAAGCCGAAAACTAAAAGCTAAGAGGGAAATGGCCGAATGTCGAATGGCCACATGCTTCAAGTATACTTTCGCCATTTTCCCATGACTAAGCAGTTTCTGTAGGCGAAGAGAGCGGAAAACGAAGAGGGTGGGAAAATTGGGAGGGGTATAGTACACCTTTTGTGCAGTAGCCAGAAAATAAAAATAAGTCCAAAATGTCTGGAGCACTTCACAGCAACACAACATGCACAAGAATAGAAAAACAAAAATAGCAGTAGTTACAAACCAACAGATACAATATCTAAATTTCTTAGTGGAAGCTAGAGATACCCTAGACTTCCTTAGAAGTCCTTAAATTGTTTCACAAGTATCGTTTTTTGTAATATTTAAATCTTAACAAATGTTTGCTTGTTCATATTTCTGATGATAGTTGATTTTTTGTAGTAATTTACTTAAACGAAACGGTTTGAAATTGATGAAAATTATTTAAAAATCATAAAGAATTTGTCCACTTTTAATTAGATCCCTATAACAATTTATTTATTCCTATATAGAAGCTTAACTTTTTGACAGTCATTTAATGTTACCCTTCCTTTGAATCATCTTAAAAATATTATAAAATAATAAATATATGAGTAAGTTAATATACCCCAAATGATAAGTGGACCAACCAGAACGAGGACAGCTACAGTGAGCACTGTAAGTGGGCGTCATTTCAGTTTTTTTTCGAGACTTTCCTGCTCAGCATGTGGTCTTCTTTTAATATGCTGCGGTATATTTTTTGTTACCTGTCAAACCTCCCCTTTTGCCTTGAAGCGCACTTTGCAGCTTCTTCTTAGCAGGTGATAAGCCAGGTCAGGTGGTTGGGATTTTGGCAATGAGGGCTGCAGAGGCAAAGGACTCGGTTTTTTTTTTTGGTAGATTGGGCCACCCCTCTAGGCGTTCACCTGTTCTATTTGCAGAAGAACTGTAGACGACTCCCCTCTGGAGTGGGTAAGTGTGGATTATGCACATGTTGAGCCTTCGTCGCTAAAGTGGTTCTCTGCTCTATGCGTCGTCTCCCCCCTTGTCTTTATCTTTATCTTTTTTCTGTTTAATTTTCCGTCTTTATCTTTGTCTAAAAAAAGTTTTAATAAACATATTCCGACATGATTTACACTTCGTTATATGAAATTTATTCAACCTAATAGCAGATGCCCGTGGTGTTAGAGAAAGGAAAATGTTAATGGTGATAATAAAATTATGTAAAAGAGCCATTTGAACACAAAGAGATAATGCACACGAAGCTGGAACTATCTGAGCTTACCATTTTTTGCATTTCTTTAATATTTTTAAAATAAATAATACAAGAAAAATGATTAAAGGCTAAAGGAAACTATTAAGAAACTAAACGAAGTAAAACCATTCAATGAAACTATAGGAACTATATTAAAAGTAATTAAAATGAAAGAAATACTTTGATTTTTATCACTTGTAAGGGAGTGATGATAATGTATGAAAACAGCGACAGTTTCCCTCAGCAATGAGGCAGTCCAGAAGGACTTCAGTCGCCACTCGACTTTTACGTTTCACTTCCCATTTTTCCCCCCATGTTTCACTTGCCCCCTGCCTGCCTTTCAGTTCAGTTCGCACTCCGTTTCATTTCCCCCATCGACACTCGTTGCCCTCCGACATTCCTCGTTTGTTATCTTTAATTTTGCATATGGCAACGATTTTTAATGCACGATACCAAGTGCCGAGCACCGAGTCCTTTGCCTTGCCGCGTGGATCCTCCGCATGAGTTGCGGCATGTTTGAGTTAAGACAACATTACAGTAACACCGTTACTTCCGCGGCTCTTCCGTATCCTCATCTGCATCGAACTCTCCACTGTCCCATTGTGTGTGTTTATGTTGCACAGAGAGAAAAATCATATATATATATATTTACTAATTATAAATTTATATTTAAAAAAATGTAACGAAAAAAATCTTTGATTGCTCAAAATAAAGTTTGAAAGTTTAATACCTGAAAGGAACAGAGAAACACAGAAGGATAGAATAATCTAATAGATACCGGTCATAAGGAAAATTCCCTCTAAACTATCTTGTTTCTTTAGAGAAATCCTTTTTATTTAATGGCAAAATATAATTGTTAAAAAGAGGACTCACTATCTAATTAAATATTTTACATTATTTCCCGTGTATCTGTTGCGTATCGCGCGTTGTTTTATAATTAATGAGCACGCAAGGCTCTCAACGCTTGGCACATGTCCTGTCCTCCGCTCCCTCTTCCCCTCCCTCTCACCCTCTTTCTGCCAGCCCGATTTTCTGGTTGTCTCTCTGGGTTCTCATCCTGGTCCTGAATTTATGGTTAAGTGCACTTTAAGGGACAAACACATATATAACTCACTTTTCCCGCTGAGTTTCTTCGCTCCTCGACCTATCTCTTTTTTTCCCGTGCCCCCTCCATCTCGGACACACACATGCACAGACATATAATGTGATCGCTTATCGATTTTACAATATAAAAAAGCAATTGCCTGCATAAAGGACCCCTTACTTACATGCCCAGCAACCACCTCCCACTGGCAAGTAAAGTTAAATGTGATTTTTATGAGCTATGAGGATGGTCCTGGAGGGGGTAAAAGGATGCGGGGAAGGCGTGTTCTGGCATAATATTTATTGTAGCTCCCTGGCCTAGTCACACTAATGAGCTGTAAATTATCCAAAGGAGGTCAAAGGCAAAGCTTTTACTAAAGTTTAAGGCTTAGAATTGTGAAAATAATAATGACACTGAAGTCGAGGTTGGAAATAAATAAAAATAAAAATTAAAAGGAAATTAATAAGGTTAAATATTTAAAAAGCATTTGCAAAATATCGAATAAATGTTCATATTCATTTTGACCTCAGACCAACCTTTGCTTCATATATTATTATAAATCATAATTTAAGCCAGCGAAAATCCCTTCTTCTGGGAATTTCTCGTCATCACAAATGTTGTCGCTGACACTTTACGATCGCTAAATTAACATTGGCAACTTCCTTTGGGGACTGTCGGCTTTCACTGGAGCATATTTTATGGTTCACTTGCATTAGCAGAACGGGAAACCCCCGTCAACCTCTTTCCCCGATGGTGCTGACACAGTTGTTGATGATTATGCTTCATCCTACTCAACTTTCCGTCTCTTTTTGTATTTTTCCCCTTATTTTGTTCGCGTTGCACTGCCCACAATGGGTACATATACAGTGAACACCCAGAAGACTGGGATAAGAATATTATTGAAAGTTAAATTTACTTATTTGATAGATTAGCAAAGTTGCCAATATATTTCTCATCATTAAATATTAATATCCTTTATTAAATTGATAAAATACTAAGCATTTCTTTAATGAAAAACTTTCTCCAACGCAAACTAAATGACAGGACTCACTGTATCCTTTTACTTCTATTCCTACCCACTCTGTTTTTTATTCTTCCCACACTTTTTTCTGTTTTTCCTTTGCGGCTTTGGTTCGAATATCGTTCAATTTGGCTGCCCAGACACATTGTTTAATATGCAAAACCATTTCCCATTTCCCCGGCATTCCGATGCGCCTTCGAGGGGTGGGCGAGCGCTAAGGGAAATGGCCAAAAGGAAAATCAGCATGAAATGTGCTTAGTGCGTGGGCGAGGGCGTGCCAGTGGCACTGGCACTGGCAGTCCTTCTCTGCGATGTCCTGCTTCTTGTTGCCATAAGTTAATGCAGGTTTCTGCCCTCGAGGCTGCGGCTTCCATTGATGATGCTGGTGGTTCGGAACGGATCGGTGGTGCTTTCACAGCATGTCCCCAAGGGGATTCCCCTGCCTAGCTGCTGCTCCAGCACATATTGATAACCGTTTGATTCTTTTATGAGTTTATAAATTTCTGATTAACTTGAGGCGCAGTTGGAAGACTTGATTGGGTTGCTTGAAATGTTCCATGCAGGAAGAGTAGGAAACATTAAGTCTGCCTGAAGATATGTACAGGGAAATATGGGTGTATGGAAATTAAGATAATTTTTATTTCAAAATTGAAAGATTTAGATCTTGAATTTTATAATCCTATCTTTAAAAATGAAAGAACTTCTTTATAAACTTTATTTTTATATGAGTTTCTTTAGGGAAAGTAATTAATACGCTCGGCGGTTAGCCTATTGTTGTAAAAAGTTATGACTTTTCTCAGTGCATTCGTTATCCTTCACATTCTATGTATGTAAATGGTAAAAGGATTCTTCTGCTTTTTTTTAGCCAGTCAGCCAGCCTCAGCCAGATGGCGCCTTTGTCTTAGCCCAGTTTTTTACCACTTGAAAGTCGGACATGAAAACATAATTTTACTTCAAAATTGCAATGACAGTGGCAGCCAAGCCCCGCCCACCTTCGCCCACGACCACGCCCCTTCACTGTACCCACATGTGCGCCTTTTGTTGGCGCTGCGCCGACTTCGGACTGCAGACTGCGGACTGTGGACTACCGACAGCGACGTCGACTGCAAAAATTCCATTTCAATTGTTTGCTTAGATTATGCAGTTGTATTAAGAGCAGTGGGGTGGCATAAAAAAAAAGAAAAGAAATGAAGGGGCGATGGGAACACTGTACAGTCTAGGGTTGCCAAGGCAAAACGCAAAGAAAGGCGGAAAAAATGCGAGAGAAATCCTTTAAAAAGCAGCGAACAAGAGGAAAGCTAGTGAGTTTACAAGGAGCCTGGGAGTTGAGACGACTCGACAATGCCATTTGCAACGCATTGCCATGTTGCATGAATTCCATTTACGGACTGCAACTGCGACTGAAACTGGAGAATGTACAGTGGAGAATGGCGACCGGAGATTGGGGGACTGGAGACAAGAGACCGGAGGCCGGAGAGCGGAGAACTGAGACCGGAGACCTCGGAGGCCAGGTGAAACACCTTCGCCGCCAGATGCACTTTAAGTTCTCACCCGTCCTCGGTAGCGAGTTGCAAGTTGAATGGGGAAAACCCGAGGAATTTAATTTCATTAAGATGATTAATGCGCTTTTAAGGGGATGAGATTTATAGAGATACTTTTAGGGAAGATTTTTTAAGGGAAAGATTAAAAATCTGATTAAAAATCGTTATACTTTAACTTATAGGTATATAAAATAATCTAGTTTAAGTTTATCTTCTTGAAATTAAGTTAATTTTCAGCTTCTGCCGAAATCCTCTTCATAAGCCGTCCCATTTTTTGTATCCAATTAAAGATATCTCTGTCCTGTCACTTTGCCACCCCTTAATATTCCATCCCGCATATGCGAGGGGGAATCCTTGCACAGACCATGTGCCATCAAAGCCTCCTTGACAGGGAGGTGACAACCTGCATGCAATTTACATTCAGCAGCCTCAGATTTCAGATGCTTCACATGCTTTTTTATCCTGGCTTTTCGGCCCGGCGACAGGAGACTCTGCATCGTCCTCTGTAGTTTTCCTTCAACTTGCCGCCATCAATCCGCCTCGGCTGCCATTTGGCCCCCGCTCTTTATCCACTCCCAACAATTATGTTGCACATTCCGGATACCGAATACCCGAGTTCCTGCAGCTCTGCATGCCGCATCACTTGCCACTGTCATTCACAACATTGTTGGCTGCCCGGCACTATTAGCATTTTAATTAAATTTTCTGCTGTCGCCCGCTGTCCAAGTGCTTCACTTTTTTACTTTCGCAGATCTGGCCTTATTTCTTATGTTAAACTCACCCACAACGGTCATGGTCTCCGACTCGGAGACGGTGTTGAATGCGGGCGCCTCGCCGGACACCTCGCACCGATACAATCCGGAACTTTGTAGGGTAACGCGTCGCAGGAGTATCTGAGTGTCCGAGGAGTTACGCAGCTGCAATAAACAGAAGAAAATATTAAGAATAGATTTAAGAAATATGATTGTAATAATAATTATAATAATTATTTTAATGGATAAAATATACAACAAAATATCTTTTTATGTAACTGATTTGTGTGGAAGTTAAGATTTCTAAATTTATTATCGAAGGTAATGTACTCAGATAAGTAGCACAAATTTAATTTGTTTTGCCTTTTAAAATTAATTTAAAAACAAAGTCCGATAATCTACTTTTTTCAGTGCAAAAACTTGGCGAGATAAATTGTCCAGAGATGAATCGACACAAAATCAAACGCAATTAGAGTTGAAGATTTTTCTATGGGTGATTTTTAACATTCACAAATTCGCCACAAAATGAAGATTGATGATGGGGCAAACCCGAAGGCAGTTTATTATTAGTTTAGTTGGACACGGCTCCCACTCCTCGACCTAGAGTAGGCGAAAAATGTAATTTTCTCAAGGACCAGGGATAAGAAATCCTTGAAAAACGAAAACAAAAGTCATAAAGCCAAAAGTCGGAAGAGCGGAGCGAATGAAAATGAAATATCTAGAAACAATCGTACAGGAGTCTGAATAAAAGATGCGAGATACGCATGTGAGGGCGGAATGTTGTAAAAGTCACTCCAACAACAGTTTTCCTTTTTCATTTTCCCTGGGCAACAATTGCAGTCAAGTCAAGTTCTTTAAGTTGCAGTTTTATTATCACACACACACACACACACACACACACAGGCACACTTGCAGCAGAAACTTTCATTTGATTCGAGCAAATTTTTATGAAAATTCTTTGCCTTCCCTCGCTTTATGCTTGGACCTCTCCCTTCATCCTTCTTCGGCGTAAACAATCACAAAAGTCACGTTCAACATTATTTTTGGTTTGTTGCTTGTTTTCTGTTGTCGTTGCCACAGCACCCTTCCCTAACCCCCCACGGTCCCTTACAATGATTGTGGACTGACTGGCTTTTGTTTGTTGGCTTCTTGGCAGTACTTAAGCCGATTCTTCTCAGGCTGTGTCTTCGTCTTTTTGCCAATTCTTTCGGCACGCTCAACTTGTCAGCACCCCCTTGAAAATTTCCCTTCGTTGGGCGGTGAAGAAAGGGGGGGACTGCTTGCCAAAAAACCAAATCTAGCCACAATTCAAATTGCAGTCTCCCTTTATTGCTTTCTCGTTGCCGCCTTAACCCGCTGTTACCCCTGTTGCCTTGGCTGGAACATGCGCGGCCATTTCGCCCATGACCGCAGATTGAAGTTGTTATTTGTAATTCCAAATTCGGTTTCGCCAAACGGAATCTGGGCTCTAACCCTGTTTATCTTATCCTGATTGCAGTGGCCAGTAAATGCAAGGAAGCTGGATTTCGAAAATATATATAAAGCTGTAGGTTTCTATGGGGTTACTTCATTGCATTAAACAAAATACAAATCGTTTATAACCCTCATAAATTTCCTTAACTAAAAATCATTTACCTGAGCTCCGGGAAACATAAGTTATGTCTAATAATTTGCCACTCTTACGCAATGGACATTATTCAGGATACAAGTTTATTACACAATCCCTATCCCAGTCAAATCCTTCAATTATATAAAGTAATTTCTTCGTTTAGTGCTAGACCGGAGAGCTCTTATGAACATTTTCCCACTTTATCATGCTTTTCCCTCCCCTTGGGGCTCCCTCTCTTTTGTTCTAATCATTTCCCTCCACTCAATGTGGCCTCAACCCTTTTCGAAATGGCGGAGACCAAATGCAGACATTGAAACCAAACGAAAATTATGCCGCATTACGCATTATGCTTCTACTGAAGGACTCCCCTTTAACTGGTGCTTTTTCCTCTTCTTACCCGCCCACACACATAATTTTTCCTTTGCCTTGCTCGCTTTTCCCTTTCCAACCGCATGGCCACACGCACACACAGGCCATAAAATACGCTGGCACATTGCTCATACGCCACGTTAGCCCCGACAATTGACGGGATTTACTTTGCCAGGCACAGACAGAAAATTGTGTTAAATTATTAGTAAATATTTAAGAAAAATATTAAATGTGATAAACGATTAAAGCTTTGCAAGTGCAGAAGTGGAATCTATTGAAGTGGCTTAACCTTCTATAGACCTACTTTTAAGCTAATAAACTGGCCTTAATTTATATTTTAGATTTCGTAATACTAAATTTTTTTGCGGTGCATCCGCGGTCCTTTTTTAGCCTCGCTTTGCTTTGACTGGCCATCCAACAAAGTAGACGCACTTAAGTGCTTTTGGCAAATTATTATTATTAGAACGGCCAGAAGTGAAGGGGGAAGTGCAGAGGATATCAACTTTGTCTGGGATATTGACAGCTTTAAGTGATTTCCGTTAACCTTTTCAATCGCCAGGGAAGCAGACCAACACGTGACCTTAGCTAAGCCAGAAGAAAGGGGAGCAAATAGATGGCGGGTTTGGTTTGGTGGCAGCGCAAAAACAACCCACACAGACACACATTTTTATGGGCAACAAAGAAAGGTTACATCCACATTAAATTAAAGTTAAATGGCAAAACTACGTGGCAGCAATTTTCATTCCAGCGACGACGTAATCAGCAACAAGCAGAGAGGGCGAAAAAAGTGGCCGGAGGAGCTCGGAGGGTTGCGCTTCTCCATTGAGGCAATTACATGTTTTAAAATAATCATTATGATCGGGGTCGTAACACTAAATCCTAAGGAACCTCCCTTAGCAACCCTGAAATCAGTACCATAAATTGTAATAACATTTTAAATTAAATTTTTCTGCTTCCACTTTTTTTTTCTTTTGAATAAGAAACACCTGTTGCTGTGTTTACTAAACACTTTTAAAAATATAGGTGTGTTTCCATTTTAAAATAAATTGTAAGAATATAAAATGGCTGCATTTTATTTCTAGCTGTTAGTGGAAAATAATGAATATTTTATTCATTTTCAATCACATATAAATACTATTCGATATTTGTTTCAGTGCACTTACATCGATGTTGACTCCGGGTAGAGGGAACGCCTGTCCGGGTGGCTTATCGCGCGGCACATAGCGGTAGATCTCGTGGCCATCCTTATACCATTTCACGGAGTACAAGGACTCCCCGTCGAGGGCGTAACGACAGCCCAGAGTGGCGCTCTTCAGGCGCATTATGTGATTAGGTATCTTCACCTCGGTCATTGTCAGCGAGCTGGTAATGTCTGCAATTAGCGGGGAAAGAGCATTGAGAAAGGCTGTTATTGTGGCGAAATTATTTTTAATGGCATCCCCTTTGGCAATACCCATTTCCCATTTACCATTTCCATTTCTATTTCCATTGCAACTGCGGGCCAACTTATCCCCTTAGTTCTTATGTGCTAGCCCACATTCATATTTCAGCGGTTATGATTCCAGTTGGCCATATCTTCTCCCTAAACTGGCCCCAAAAGCCAACACAAAAAACCTCTTGCGGGCCCTGTCACATGAATTTTGACTTGTCCTGCAGGACTCGGGCACTTAGATTCGGGCAAATCCAGTGCACGTCACTGCAGTCCACAATTCACGTGTAAGGCTGAACGAAAATATGGGCGCAAAAAACTCGACATTTTGCAAAACAAAAACATATAGCAAGTGCAAGTAAGTGTGGAAAATTTTGAATGCTCTACAAAAATAATTTTTGGAAAGTAATAAATTATTTATTTTATGTTTTAGTTGCCAAAATATGTATAGAAATTCTTGTTAAATGTGTACTTTATTCAATATAAATAAATACTTTTATAGACAAATGTTATATGCAAGGCAATGTCGTATTCTTTATAAGATTCCATTAAATAGGATATTACTTTAGTTAATATTTTTACCACCATCCAAGTTTATTTAATAACCAATCCACCCTTTGAAAGTGAATCAAAGCCGAACCCAGCTGAAAGCTTTTAAATCACAAACAGCGAAACCCGGCAAATATCCTCCCTTATTTGCCTTTCGCGACATTTTGGCGGGTTTTCGGTCAGTCCTGGGAGACTAACGGTACCCGTAACAGGACCCGCCACAGAAGCCGTTGTATTTGCTCTGCCTTGTGGGTGGCGATACGCCCACTTATTTAATATACCGCTACACTTTTCATTTTTCCAAACGTCAAACGTGAAAAACTGAGTTCGTTTCGGTGGGAAAACGAGACAGAAAAAAACCAAACAAATACTCACGCACACCACCGCAGAATCACACACACACACACAGCAAGCCAGACGCATATGCATATGGGTGTGGTGTAACGTGCAGCGCCGCCATTGAATTTATCACATTCACATGCAAATTGCGCCAAACGACCTTATTATGCAAATTGCCAACTGCAAATGGAGAACGAAATTGATTTTCCTGCATTTGCGAATAAGGAAGGCGAAGGAAAGCCGAAGGAAAGGGAGTCATGCACAAGGAACTAGTGGGCAGCACAGTGGTAACCCGATAAGGAAAATGAATTACTACACGGAAATGTGTAACTTACACGATCAGTTAAATTGGCGAATTTAAGAGCAGTAAATTCGAAAATAAGAAGGCTAAATTGGGAGTATTTAGAGAATAGAGATTGCTCATGGGGGTAACAGGGTTGCTGGTCAGTTATTTCAGTTAATCTTGTCATTTATTTAGTAAAGTTTTGAACTATATTCGTATTTATTAATAATTTTTCATAGCATAATTCTTAGGATTCAATTTCATTTTAGTTTTCCCTTAAAAGCAACTTCCATGTATAACTCATTTCATTTCTAGGAAAACCAATGTGCCATATGGCCCTCATATGACTACCTTTTCCTATCTTTTACCTTCTCTTTTTTCCTGGAAGTAGGAACCCGGACTGGGAGGTGCAAAGAGAGGATCTGCTGTTGTCTATAGCATCGTTCAACAGTTTTCCGACATTCAGCAAGCCGCATTTATATGACAACTAGCGGCTAAGGATAAGGCAGGCAGACCCACACCTTAAGTGGGGCAAAAAACGAAGAGAGAGTGTGGTTTATACAGCGACAAATGGCGAATATATTGAGCTGTCACAGGACCCACTCAAAAACCCAAGCCGGAGGTTATGCAGACAAACAGACACAGTCACAGGCACTGTGACACAGTGGCATCTATAATATTGAACAATGTGCACACAAATCGGTGGTCGAGGACACTCGGAAAAATCAGCTGAAATTTTCTTTCATGGATGGAGTACAAAAAAAAAATTTTTTTTAAATATAAATAGAAACAAGTGGGTTAACTAGGCGTATGCGTAATATTATTATTGAAACATTACGCATACGCCTAGTAAGCCAGATTCTTGTAACGTTTTATACAAAATTCGCCGTTTTTTAACTGCGATTAATCCAAATTCTGGCAGGAATAAACAATAATTTTTTCGCGTGCTCTATCCAGTCACAGAAAGGACGAGAAGTAAGAAGAGCGGGGAAAAAGAAGTGGAAAATCGCAATCGGAATCAGAATCGCAGTCTCGCGCCTTCAATAAAAAATACGTTGAATACTTTCAGCGTGTTTGTTGGCACGTGTGTTGGTGTTCTCGTGTGTGTGTTTTGGTGGCAGACAATTGGCATAAAAAAGAAAAAGCGACAGCGTTGGCAACCACAAAATGAGTTAGTTGTTTGCCTTTTTGCTGCCCCACACACACAATCACAAAGAAATATACACATGCAGCCCACTTTTTTGGAACGGCAACAACAACAAGAGTCATGCATTATAAATTCATTTCCGTGTCGGCATATTTTTGTTAACCCAACAGAAGAAAAAAGGCATATGAATGGAGTAGATGACGCCATAAAATGTGCTAATAAGCTATGGATTTGTGCCACTCAAAGCGAAGAAGAGGTCGTTGTATAAATTTAAGAGTTTAAAACATGCTTTTGCTATTTATATTTATAATTTTCATAAAGTAAACAAATATTTATTGTACTATATTTACATCAACAAATAAACTAATTAAAAATTTAACGAAACTTTGTGAAACATAGTAAGATCCTAGTAATTTAAGTCGACCATTTTTATGTCCTGCCGAAGGAAAACGGCCATCCGTTTTTAGCGCCTTAATTGCAGTTGACTGGCATTTGACTTTGCAAATTGGCCTGGGACATTACTCCCTGCCCCCCCCCCCCAACCTTCTATCCTTCTCTTCCTTTTTTCCAGTGCAACCCTGCCTGCGTAAATGGTGTGTGTCCTTTTTTCTGCAGCAGACTACAGTAACAGCAACTGACTGCACATTAAAAATTAAAAAAGCCAACAAAACGATAAGGGAACTTGAGACAGCCAGCAAGAGAGTGGCAGCAGTGGAGTGCAAGGACTTTAATAAAAGGGGTTTCGGAACTATATAAATTGTAGGATTAAATTTGTACTGCATTTTATATTCCGTTTTTGCCAGTTATCTAAAATTAATATAACTTGTGTCAAAAATAAACAAATTATTTATTTAATTTTATCAACGAGTCTCTAATTGCTTCCTTTTAATGGTATAAATAATATATTTTACCATTTATTATTTAAAATTTCAATAATAAATGCACACAAGTAACAATCTACCAATCTGAAAGGACTTTCTAGACTCCCTACGCTCATGATTGTACTAAGGGGAAGGCCAGAGCTGACTCTACTCAAAGGCAAAAGCCAAAAGCTAAAGCCAAAGTCGGAGAAGGAGCCGGAGCCGGAACGGAAGGCGTGGAAAATATGGGAAGGGTATGGGGTGTAGAATGTAAAAGAACTTTGCCTACAACAACCAACAGCAGAGAAGAGAAAAGTTAAAAAAAAAGAAGCAAAGTAATTTCATGCATCGTTTAATTTTCATTCGGGTTTAATTTGTGCAACGCCCACCCCGTACGCAACCCTCTCTACTCCGCTCCATTCCCGCCATTCTCACCATATCACCATAAAGAGTTCCTTGATGGCACTTCTTCCCTTTTTGCCGGAATGTTTGTAATTCGCCATTTAGACCTAATACTCAACAGCCACTTCCAGCTGAACTGACAATTGAAACGGCAAATGAAATGAGGGTAAAAGGGGTAAGACAAATGTTAAGGAACCAGAAAAAGCAGCACGCACGCAGCTGAAATTGACACCAACGAAATTGGCAGACAAATAAAATTATATGAAGCGCAACTTTCAAAGAATTCGTATTTCATGTAGGCTTTCTAAGACTCCATTTGAATATAGAAATAATAAATTTTAAATAAAAAGATTATTTCTCTATATATTAATAATTTAATATCATATCTTCTTTCATATTTTTATTTATTCTTATCTCATTATTCGTTATATTAAATATCTTTAAAAAGTTCAAGTAATTCAAGAAATATTTATCCTTTCTCTACAACCTCTCAAATATTTTCTTGTCATTTTCACACGTCCAAATAGACGACTTGTCCGCATTCAAAAATTGTTTCAACTTTAATGAAGTCAATTTTGGAAGTTGCTCCCGCCTCCTGCCTCCCCTCCCTGCCATATTTAGTAGCCACCCTTTCGAAGCCCCTCTACCCCCTTTTTGTAATTGAAATTTTTATAGTTGTCGCACAGTTTGCTATCTCCGGGAAAAGAAAACGTGCGGGGGGTGTGGGTGAAAACTCGGCTGAGACAAACTTTTATCAGCGCCAGGCGCATTCTTTAAAACAATTTCCAGGGGTTGCCGTCTCCACCCACACATCCTCATCCTCGTCCCTTTTCCTCGAGAGCCGCAACAAATTAATCCCTTTATTTGCATAATTGAAAAACATCAACTGAAGCAGTCGAAAAATATCAAGAACTCCGAGTCGAATGGCCGGCGGGTAAATGTCCTTACAGGGGGCCATGGGGCCACACTGAAGAAAAGTTTATAAATATTCGTTGAAATAATATAGAAGGGAAAATTGGTATATAGTTAATTTAGAATGACGATTGAGCAGGCTTTAAGTCGCAGTAAAAACATTAAAATGAATTTCAATTAAATTTCAAATAATAAAATTTGATTCTTTATAATTATAAATATGAAAATACAGCCTTTCATTTTCCTCTATTTTTGATTTGTATTAGTGCCTAGAGTCTAACTCTGGAAATTTCTCAGAGTGACGAGACCCAAAATGTCGCCACATTTTAATGTTGTTGGCGGCATCGCTGCCCTGGGGAGCTATTTAACATTTTTCCAACACTTTGATAATCGCACTTTGCGGGCAGATTAATTATTTACGAGCGCCGTGTCCTCTTCTACCTGGGTTCACTCGCATCGTTTAACCCGCAGACAGACGGAAGACAACCGACAGAAGACAGCCGACGACAAAAGCCCAGAAGTTGTTGTTAAATCTTGGTAATGCCTAAAGCCCAGGCCCCAACCCCAAATCCCGATTCTCGAACGAGCGCCAGGCCAAGTATATTTGTCGCCGGTCTTAAGAGATTGCGGCGCACAATTTCCGCGCCGGGTCAGGCGCCACTCTGCCCACCCTCCCAGGAGATTTTCCGGGGCGGAAAAGCCACCACAAGACATCAAAGCGCGCACACTGAGGGCCAAAAGTCAACGCGAATCAGGTGAGGAATGAGAAATAAAGCACAGGCATGGGCCATGGAATGCCACACTTGCAAAAAAGATAGATACAAAGATGGAAAACTTGCATAAAATGTGAAATAAAAGATAGAAATATCTTATTCCTAGCATCTTCATTTTGAGTAAATAATGAACTTTACAGAAATAAATCCAAATTATATATAGAAATAATAAAATAGAACAAATCAAATGCTTGCCACTTTTTTCAAGTGCATCTCCTGGGCTGGCGGAAGCCACAATTGGTGACCTCCGACGCATCCCCGGAGCTTACTTAGCTATCAAATGGTAATATTTCAATTGTGTCCTCGACTCTTGGAAATTGAAAAGAAACATTGTGCCGGAATAGGGCCCTAGATCATCTTGCGCTATAATTAAGAAGGCGGTGGGTGAGCTAACCGCTTCCCTTAGGCCCTGAATCCACTGGTGGCGCGGTAAAGGCGTCAAATTAATGCGTTAAATGCAATTTGCGGCGCTGAAAAGACGGCTTAAGGCGATGCCAAGTACTGGGCCCTTTGAGCCAACTTGCAGGTGGGCCAACTTTTACATTGGACCCGGCCCTTTGCCATATGAATTATGCAGTTAAGACGGCGAAGGGATTGCGGGAGTAACATAAGATGAAAAGCGGTTTAATTTCTTAAAGAGGTGTATAATGTGCGGGAAATGGATTTGAATTTTCCTGGAAATATAGCAGATTCAGGGGATAGTAATCTTACTTAAGATTCTTATTTATTACCCTTTGATAAATTATGTATTGCATTCTATTAAAGTTTTACAGCCCATGAATTGTGTAAAGATATATTTAATTTCATTAAAAATAGCTGAGAGCTATTTACAAAGAGAAAATAAATTTAAATATTGCTTGAAATATGCAAAAAAAGAAAATGTTGTTTAAATAAGCTAGCTGCACTTTTGTTAATTGTGTACGATATATATTTTACTTGTGATGATTTATTCAAATGACCATTTTATACCCATGAATTCCCTTATAATGTTTGCACCAGCTTATATCACATTCATTTCATTCTCTTCTCCTGCCTTCTTAAGACCCGCATTAATATTTGAGTATCGTTCCCAATTCCACTTTCTTTCGAATAGTAGCACATTTAGCCCGAAAAAAATTTGCCTATTGCCTCGAGGCCGAGACCAAAAGTTAAGCTAAAATATTGGCTTCCTCTAGTTGGCCATGGAATATGAGCCTAAATACATAGCATAGAGAATTTGAAATAAAAGGCCAAAAGCAAGCTTCCTACCGACCAATTTTCTTAGCTTTTTCTTCCACGACTTCGTTTTCTTTTTGTATTTTTGACTGCTTCTGGCATAATTTGAAGAACTTCCTATTCAACTTTTTCTGACCAGCCCCAGGGGATGGGCACACACCTCAGAAGAGCGACTTACGAGAAATACTATATATATATATAGTATATATATATACTTGAAAAGACAACTTGGCCCTGGCACATTACCATGCTGAGGGATATGCGATGTCTTGGGCTTGAGCGAGAGTATTATAAATAATTCAGTGGCCCGGTTCGGACCGGAGGCGCTTTAATGAGGCCAAAACGGACTTTGGCCATCAGGAGTTTAAGCAATTTTCGTAGCCAGGTGAAGGCAGAGAAATTTATGAAAATTTAACTCTCAGCTAAACTTTCCCTTTTTACTTGTTTTTATATCATTTTTATTTATGCCGGAAAACACTTGGACAAAAGAGGGCACACTTGTGGATAATGAACTCAAAAGTAGGAAATATTAAAATTCATAAAAAAAATAAAAATATTAAATGCTATATTTAAAGAAATACTATCTAGCAAAGACACTTAGTTAACTTCATAATATAAATACTATTTCCAACAATGAAAAGAATTAATTATCGTATGATTTAAATGAAATAAAGGTATATTTATTAAGAAATAGTTTGGAATTTTTAAAAGTCTAGCGCAACATTTAAATAAAATCTTAAAAATTCCTTTTTCCTTAGTGCAAGTGTCAGATTGCCAAAGGAAAATGCGAGGCAGTCGATAAAGGTAAATATACATGACATATCCAAATGTGGGCGGTGCCCGTCTGGGGCGGAAGTTCTATGGCGAAGGAGGAAAAGGAAGGTAAGCAGCCGCAATGCGTTGGGGAAAATCAATTTCGCATAAAAAATTCAAGCAAAAATTGTATGCCAACCTTTTTTTTTACCGAGAGCTCCTGTTTTTGCTGGAACTCAAGTAAAAGTTATTGCCAATATATATATGTGTGTGTGTGGGTGTGCACGCGTGTGTAAGGTAAGCATCTGTGTGTGTTTGTGCGGCGGCATGTGAACTTAATGATTATGCAAATTGGCCTATAAATCGATTGCCAATCGTCGGCATTGCCACAAATTGCCGTTAGTTTCCTCCAAGGGAATGGTGACAAAAGCCGAAAAAAGTAGGTCTATTATATTGGCCATATCCGATTATAGGCATTCCCTTTTTCATATATATTCTTTAAATTTATTTTTGATTTAATAACTTGATTTTCATTTAATTTAATTTATAAATAAAACATACTTTTGATCCTAATATCAATAGATTTTACGCATACCATTTGTTTACTGTTAGTTTTAAAGATTAAATGATCTCCGAAATGTATAAAAAATATATATATTCAAGTCCAACTCCCCCACATTCAATATCTCACCGCCTAATGCCTTTCGAGCTCGTCAACGCACTATAAAAATATCATTATCAGTGCTAAAGTTTGCTTATCAAAGATGACTCCGACAACAGCAACAGGACAAAAAACAATAACCATGAAAGGTTGAAAAAATGTGGCAAGAAATTTGCATATTCCACAAGACACAGTATAGAAGCCAAAGACACGCGGCTGCCACTGTCGTTGAAGTTGAAAAATGGCCAGGAAAGGGCAGGAAAATTGAATTGCCAACTGGTCGTCTGGGTTCCTTCTCCCTGCTCCCTCATATTCCTCACCGAACTATACAGCTTCAGGGCGGGCTTATCATTAAATTCAAATATCAATCAATTTATCATAAAAGGGAATGACGGCGTCAACAAAGAAGCCAGTCAAAGGGAGAAAATGTGAACTGCAGCTGCTCGCAGGTTGAAGTTTTCTCTGTCTGGAATCTAAAATGCAATTGAAAACGGAAATTCAGTAAATCATTAGTCTTATGACTGCAGGTTGCATAAATTTAAGAATTTTTACGAAAAAGGGAAATTTTTAAAGCTATATAAGTCGAGTCGGACTTATCTTTGGGGCCAACAGTGCGTATACGTAATGTAATTACTTATTTGCACAAAAACTGATTGTAAGTTGCTTAAATTCAGAATTAGAAAATAACGAAACTAACTTAAATAAATTTAAGTGCAACAGTGCGTATACGTAATATAATTACGTATGTGCAGAAAAACTGCACTTATGGCTCAGAAACTAAGCTCAGATAAACAAGTCTTAGAATGAGCTTAGTAAAATTAATTATTAACTCATTAAAACATCAAACAACAAACTAATTGAGTCATGTTTGGCAAGATTAATATTCAAATGCATACAAAATTGAAAACCCAATAAACGATATTCGGAATTAGTTGGAATCACATCTTCAAAATGCCAAACCAGTCCCAGTGACATAAGACAACTCCTTAAAATTTACCACAAGGAAAGGTCTGACCCCAAAAGGCGTCTATTTACCAGTTGACACTTGTGTCTCCAATTCCCTTTAAGCCTTTAAGTAAATTATTGCTAATGGCCTCCACACACCGTCTGGCATTGGGATCGGGAGTCGCTCGCCAGCAAAGTAATCACAACATTTGATTGATTGAAATCAATTTCCCGTCAGAGACATCTGTGGTATGAGTGTGTGTGTTTTTTGGGGGGTTTTGTGTTTATGCATATATTTGCTTTAGCTTGGGCACTGAGACAAATACATAAGTGAGTTAGAACTTAAAAATAAAATATATAATGTCAAAAATAATGAGATTTGGTTTCAGGTACAATTATAACTCATATTTTTTTTAAAAAGATATAAGCTTTAAATGTACCTTACTGTTAGATTTTGTTCAGTGCAGGTTAGATGCTTGTATCGTTGACTATACGAATACCATTAGATAGCGATATGGTTGAAACCAAGCGGTGCGACTGACTGCTTTGCTTTCTCGATTTCTCTAAGCGATTCTCCACGGCAGTTGCCATAGATGCCAGGAGCAGACAAGCGCCATGAGACGCATCGTTATCCCTTATCCCTCCTTGATAGCCGCCCAAATTTCCACCTTATTTTTATTTTCAACGCCCACATTCAGCGATTTTCTAATAATTTATCTCGTACATCTTTGAGTTGCTGCTTTATTCCGCGAAATTAATTTCAAATGAGTGGCTGACTGTCATTATCTAGACTCATATATGAATAATAAATGAAAATGCATTTGTCTGGAAATCTTAGCTCCACTCCGAGGCCAGGCAATATTTGCAAACATTGTTGGGCGAAAGGAAAACAGAGCCAAGTACGTGGCTGGGATTTTTATAACCAAATCAGGGCACAGACCTCCCCACCCAATCCTGAGATACAGCTGCTTTTTTGGCATTGCTTTTTATTGTTTTTTATGATCATTTGTATTCATCAATTTTGTATTGATTTGGCTGGGAGGGAGAGTGGCAGCCGGAGAGGCGTTTATATGCCAAGGCAGCGAAAGGATAAACAAAACTTGGCAGAAGCCAATGAATTCTGATGTTTTGTTGCCTTCACTGCCTCCCCCCTTTCACCGATTTTCCGATTCTCCGGTTCCCTGACTTCCCCCATCTTGGCAATTCCGCACAGCATCTTACGAATTTATGAGCTATAAAAACATCTGCCCGAAACGGACTTTGCCATCTCCTTCGGGCCACCTCACCCCCCTCAACCAGCTATCTCCTGCTTTATTTTCCCCTGTGCGGTAAGGGCAAACAAAAGTAAAGTGCTCCACTTTTTGATTACTTTTTGTTATTGTTTTTATGATTTTTGTTTCTCCTACTTGGCTTTTATTTTACATTTTTATATTACTTCTTCCGGAGTTTTGTGTCCCTCTCTTTTTTTGCGTTATTTTAATTAGGCGCCAAATGCATAATAAAATAGATATTTACTTTTAGAGTTGGGGTGAAAGCATGTGTGGAATATGGTTTACAAAGAGAAAATATGTGAACAATTTCATTAAAGGCCTTTAATAAATACATTTTGTATGGAAAAATAATCCCACAAATATTCATTTTTTAGTTTTGCATTTATTATTAAGTTAAAGAAAGGCAAAAAACTGGCCCCATGCACTTTTTTAATAATCTCAATAAAAGAAAACAGCTCCAATTCCTGTGTCACTGCTGCATTTTCTTATTTTTGTTCATTTGACATTCAAAGATTAAATGTATATATTACGTGCTCTCTGTGGATGGGACAAGTAAAAGAAAATTCGCACTGCATTTTATTGAATTTATTAAGTGCAGCGCAGATATAGTTGGTAATTAACTTTTAACCAGCACTGAGAGACGACTGACAAAAAAAGGAAAGAACGAAAATATTAAATATTAAATATTTAAAAAAGCTGCGCGCGCATATTAAAATTGCATTAAAAATGTCATTGAAATGTTTTTTTTTCTTTTTCGTATACCCACAGAGTCGAATTAATCCGGGGAAAACCCCAGGGGGGTGGGGACTCCGGTTGGTTGGCGGAGGAGGCTGCAGCGGCAGAGATGCTGCGGTGGGAGAGCGTATAAAAAATTGAATATGCAGCCAACAGAATAACTGAATTCATAAAACGCATCGCCGTCAGAGTGAAATGCGGCAAAAATGAAATGTTAACAACGCCCAAAGCCGAAAAGTAGTTCGCCCATTTTCATGGAAAATAACGAAACGAGGCGCATAAATAAAAAAAGGGGAAAGGGGAGAGAGCAGGCGCGAGACTTTCGGCGACATCAAAGTTATTGACAGCTGTAAAGTTGGTGTAATCTCTACTTCCATTCCCACATGGTAAAATGTCAGAATTCAATTAAAATTTTATGATATGCACAAAGCAGCAAAAGGCAACGACTCGGAGGGAGGACGTAAAAAGTAGAAAACGAAAGTTAAGCAGGCGGAGGCCGGAGTGGGGAAATTTCGCTGTCATAATGAAAGGCGCTGAATGCACATACACGCGCACACACGCTCTCAAAGGCTCATTGAGGCCATTGGCAGTTTTCCACTCCCTTTCCCCCGCCTTTAGCACTTTTTCCAGATTTTCTCTTTACTTTGTGGCCGCGACAACTGCACACAAGTGCTGCGCATTTTTATTTAAAATCGAAAGATACCCTACCAAAAAGCTGTGTCTGTTGCTAAGAGGGTTTGAGTTGAAGGAAATCAAGAAATTAAAGGTTAATTCATTAATTAATAATAGTTTTGGATATACTTATAGTATATTAATACTTAAAGCAATTTAGTCAATTTACTTTACAAATAAAATGAAATACAAATAATATTCTTCAGTTTTAAGAGAAATTACTAATTCAAACCCTTAAAGAAAATATTCTAAATATGTTTCACGCACAGAAACAACAAAAAAGAACATTTAAAAGTCGCCCAATGTGGTGCCAAAAATATTTGCCATGACAATCTAAATTTTTTTTTTGTTTTCCCACCATGGTTGTTGGCCATCTTGAGCATCATTTGCTTGGCGATTTTTGCGCTGAGCTTTTGGTTTTTGCGCAACAGCAAAATAAAACGAAAGCAACCATTAAAATGATGGTTATAATTTAGCTAACAATTTGGCTGGCATTGTTTTGTTGCAGGGCCAGCTGCTAATGCGGTTTTATTGTTATGGATGTGGCAGTATTTTTACCATTTTTATTTGTATTTGTGTTTTTTTGTTAGGGAACGCCGAGCCGGGCAGAAGCCATTGAATGTGCTCTTGTGCAAGAGGATATGCAAATGGGTATGTTAACAGGATGTTGCAGCATGTTCGTCATAAATCCTGGTGAGTTGCGTGGCCAAAGGCATGGGGGGTGGGGCAGGGAGTGAGGGCCACAAATCGACCATCTGCAGTGACCTTTCAACTGGCGGCCATAAAACTGTCCCGCATTCAGCTCGCTCCCTTCTGGGAGGCACTTTACTCGAACGAAAAGCGGATGCGATAAGCTTAACCCATCCGCACACTCACTGGAGGCATTGATTACCAGCGGCGGCCCAAATAAATTACGGGAACTCAGTGCCCTGGTCCAGTCAAACGGCAAACTTTCGCCCGGCAACTTTCACTTTGGGCGGCAGGAGCAGAAAAACCAAAAGCTGCCACCGGAGGCGGAATTTTTACGCTCTATTTGCGGCGAACAGTCACTGCCAAAAATCCTCTGCAGGCAACTAACACGAGCAAAAGGGACTGGCAGAGATAAACTTGAAGCGGATACCCTGGAATGCAATTGATCAGATTGTTGACTATATATGTTTAATATAAGAGTATGAAGATAATAACTTATTATTGAGTTTATTTTATATTTGAATCTAAATTTGATAAATCTTATAAATATTCCTTGTACGCAATAAAATTAGAAGCCCAAATCTGATTCCGGTTAGAATATCATTAAATAAAATATAGATAAATACTTGTCTAGCAAATATATATATTTAAATAAGTTCGTTTTTAGTATCTGCACTTTCCTTCCCCCCCGCCCTGAAGTACCCTCAAACTCTTCGTTGAATGGGCTTAAAAAAATAGAGAAGAAAACCAACATTGAGTTGGCATTTGCCATTTTCCAGGGCCGCTCTCGAGTGCGTCTCGATGGGCGCATGACGGGCGGGGGGCGTGGCAAATGACGCGTGAATAAATCAGCTCGAGTTGCAGGCACATGTAAGTAATGTTTCCTTGGCCAGACACGAGCCCATCCCTGAGCAAGAACTTCCGAGCCGTTTTCCGTGGGAATGTGTCCGAGGAAATGACACAAGTGAAAATATTTCAAACACTTTTCCCGAAGTGAGCAAGGAACTTGGCTCGAAAGTGTGTGTGAGTGTGTGGCATCGATTGAATTGTCTTTACGCTTTGGTGAGCGGCTTACAGGACTCAGCCAGGCTCTGATTGCAAGTGTGGGTATCTTATTTACCCACACAGACATTCTGCTCCCCTCCATCTGGGCTTCCTTCGAGGGACTCAAGCCTTTACTTTCGCTTGCCTGCGCTTTCTCCTAATCAAGTGCTCTCTTCCGCAGAGTGCATAAAACTGTAAAAATAGCTCAGCGAAGGTCGGGATTTACTTAAGTAAAGGCGAAAGTTTTCAAAAAAAATGAAAGTAAAACTTTTTACACATTTTAGCATTACCTAACTTTAGTTTAATTGGTTTCTTTGGCAAGACATAAATTTAATTAAAACTTAATTAAAGAGGTTCAAGTTTAAAATGTACCCACTTCTATATAAATATACATTTCAAATCATGTTAACCCATTAATCTTCCCTTTCCTATCTGAATCTGAATCATCAGTAGATTTCTCAGCTCAATTTGCACATTTGATAATTTCTGACTGTGAATCCAAATCAATTTGCTGGCCATCAACGCCCTTGAGGTTGTGGGTTGGCCCGGCCAGTTCTGACCTGGAAAGGCTTTTAGCCCAACATTTGCCTTTTCCCCCGCCCACTGACCTGGGTATCCTTGACTGTGCTGATTATTTTATGCCTGGACGAGCGGTCAGACGGTGTCATGTTGTTGCCGGCCCCTTGGATTTTTTGATAAATTTTCCATATCGTTAGCAGCAGCAGCGGCAGCAGTTGCTGGGGGGAAAGCGAGGCGTATGAGAGACCCTTTTCAGGACTCTCCATTTTAAAGGGTGTTTCGCCCCCCCGATTTCTTTGCTCTTTTTTTCGGGGTAGCTGCACAATTTGTTGTAATACAATATTTTCGCCATTAGGAGCCAGAAGTTCGGGGCAGGCAAATGGCCAAGTGGCAGCCAGCGGCCACTGACTTTGTTTGCTGCGCAATGTTTACGCTTCTCTGTTTCTGCCAGCTCCACTGGTGCTTTACGCCTCGTCCTTTGGCTCCTTCGCTTACACTTTGAACCCTCGCACATGCCGCAAGTGGTGGGTGCTGTGAAAATTGAGAAGGACGCCTTGCAGGATATTGAGTTTAAAAAAACAAATTGAAAACATTCCAATCCGTTGGGAGAGGTTGAGCATTTTGGAAAACCACGGAAATTATTTGTACACATGGAATAAAGTATTAGAGACTCTTTAAGTTCTATTTTTAAGGTCTGGAAATATTTATCATTATATTATAAAAAGTAATAATAATACTTTGAACGCATTTAGGGTATCCCTTGGTTGACCTTCACCTTGCTGGTTTTTTCAGTTTATTTAGGCATGAACCAAACTTGACCCAATCGTAATCCTGGCGAGTTGAGGAATTATGTTTCTACCGTTTTTGGGTATATGTAGTCACACATCTTCTTTATACATTCCTCTAGCATTTGCCCCCCTTTCCTCGCTCTCTCACTCGTTGACTGCCTAATGGAACGTAAAGTCTGCATGATTAATAGGCGTCAGTCGGTCGTTCGTTCGTCTGAGCCTCGTCAGACATTAATGCTGCCAAGGCCCGAATATATACACTTTTTTTGGCTTCCTCTACGCTCTAATGATTTCAATAAAGCTATACGAAAAAGAAAGGCCAAAAGAAGTCAGCCCACGGAGAGCGTTTTATTTTGTTTCAATTTGCTTAGGGGCGTTTTCTGACCGGATCGAGCTGAATTGAACCCAAGTGAACCGAACAACAGGGTCCTGTTTGTCATGTCCTGCGACTTTGTTTGTTTTTTGTCTCTTTTCCCTAAGCTTTTAGCCATTACAGCTAATTGAAATGCTAGAATTTCCCTAATATATGTAAGTATTTAGGAGTTTAACAAGTGAAATCAATAGTATTAACTTTTGTTTTATTAAATTTGTTTCATGGGAAAAGCATTCAATGGTACTCTTTGCTGTAATAATTAAATAAAAAAAAACAATTTTACATAAATAATATATATTTAATCGGTTTATTTTACAAAATCAAGCAAAATTGCCAAAAATAAAATCAATTTAAAAACCAAAAATTAGCTTTGCCGTATAAAATCCGAGTATGTTTTTATGTGTGTCAAATGCACACCAACAATGATGCCATCAAATTGTTATATTTATATTTAATGCTTACGTAATTTGGACACCAAATACATTTTATACAATTTGTTACGTCAAACTGCTGTCACCGAAAAGTGCCATGAAATATGTACAAATGTTTTGGATTACAGTTGCTGATGAACATTTTCCCCGATTTCCACACCGATTTCCCTATGATTTATTTGTGTTTGAGACACCTTAACTACCTGCTGCTTATGCCAAGTGCAAAGTGAAACAAAAACAAAAAATAAAATAAAGGAAATGGAAACAATCGAGGAGCTGCCATCAATTGGCCGAGTGTGGAGATAAACTTCAACAAAAGCTTAGTGGCTCAAAATGTTTTTGTCTGGCAAACACACTCACAGGACATTGATACGACCGTGTGGTTCTATGTAATGTTGCAATCTGTGTGTGTGCGAGTGTGGTGGATAATCAAAACAAACACACACAACAGGGGACACAACACAAAAAAAAAACTCTCACCCACACAGATCCACAGTTGCTCTTGGCCATTGTGGCGACACAGTTTTATTTAAACAAAAGCCTACTTGAGCTTTTGCTCAGTTTGTCAGCAACAATTTAATGGCCATGTTTGTATATCTGCGTGAGTGTGGGATAACTAAATACATAGAATGGATATAATACATATATATGTATACTATAAGGCTGCTATATGCATAATCTCCTGGGTAGTTTTTGTCCTGAATAAATGACAAGCGTGGATATTGGGAGCAATAAGTAAAAGTGTTGAGATTCTGTGAAGATATCTTGATTTAATAATTTATTTTATATACTAACTAATCAATAGAAAAATGTGTTGGGAATTAGTTAATTTTAAAAAATTATTTCTTTGTAAATGTTAATAATATATAAAATAATTTTATGATTAATATATATCTATATTACGAGCTATAATGGATCAAGGAATGAATCGATTTCATTCAGAAATATCTCTCTTAAGTGTTTTAATAATATTTAAAAATTCCCTTTGCAAAATATTCAAATTCAAAACGAGCTCCATAAATTCCACAAAATGTAATTCAGATCAATTACCAAGAAATAAAAAAATATACTATAAAAGGAGGGTGAGTTATAGCCGCATTTCACATGATTATTTTGACCCCCTGCCGCATGGCTTTTCCCTTCTAAAGTAAGTCAAGGGCACTTTCCAGTGTGGGACCGACTTGATTAATGGGAAATTGTGTTACCAGCTAATGAGAGGGGGTCAGGGCTCACCGCCAAATGGGGGATATGGATATATTATATATATCACAATATATACATATATATAGACTGAGACTCAGAGCAGGTTGAGCTATTTTATTTGCGTTTGGCTCTCAGCTAAAGCATTATTTTTGTCTGAAATTCAATGAAAACGAACTGAATTTCCAATGAAATTTTAACGAATTTCATATTTACAGTTAGCCTGGGGGGGGTGGTGGTCCAAATTCGAGGGGGGTCGGGAGCCGCTGAGGGGTTGAGGTGGAGACGCTGTCAGAAGCAATCAGGCTGCAGGCGCTGCTTGGCAATATCAAAGAGCGTATTAACATGCAAAGCAGGGCCCACAACCAGAGCCGAAGTCAAAGCGCAAAAAATGAAAAGTGGAGGAGTTCGGTATGCAAAATAAAGCAAAAAAAAAAAAAAATAATAAAGAAATGCTTGGAAAAAAATATAAGAAAAGCGAACTTGACTTGCCACAGAAGGCGCAACAAAATTGAAAACCATTAGGATTAATGTTTAGTTGAAAGATTTGCGCGTTAAGCCATTTTTACATGGCTGCCTTCGGCTGCCTCCAATTGCTAATGTAGTTTATGTGTAGGAGGGGCTCCCGGGGGTGGTTCTAGGGGATACTACCACGAGGGGGTCCTGCCGAGCCAGGCAGTATCCTTAACGTTAACTGACGTTGGCTTCTGCTGCGGATGCTGTTACTGCTGTTAGGCTTAAGGCGAGACGCACAAACGACATGTAAAATGTGACATTTTAATGTATGCAAATGAGACGTTGAATTAAGCCAAGGCACACACACACTTACACACCCACAGCGAGATAGACAGAGCAACGAGGGAAGGATAACAGAGGGGTGGCAGAGGGGCAGGACTCTCGCTGGTGTGCAAACATTCACTCGGTTCCATATCCGCTTCCGCCGCTAAGCATTCTCTATCTCCATTGCTTCTCTGTGCTGCCTGCCTTTTGTGATATGATTTGAAAATAATGAAAAGACAGTAACAGTCTTCCCCCCCCACGATTTTCCGACACCATCACCACCGCCACCATTAGCAGGACTCTCACGTGTCGCTTTTGGCGGAAATGTCAACTTAACTTGCCTGAACCCCAAAAACTGTGTCGAAAACAACATGAAAATGTAGGAAAAATGGAAAAACATATACTAATCATACTCTATAATATGGCTAAGAATTAAATTTCTGGGAAATAAATATAAAAATAAATATTTATTATTTATTTATTTAGTATTTATTCAAGTGAATTCAATGTTGAATTGATGATAATTTTTGAATACTTTTGCTTTAAATTTCAGTTTTTTGAAACATTTCTTTACCATATTCCTAAATACCTCTCCATTTAATACAAAAAATAAGGGTATTTCAAATCATAGGAATCCCCAAAGTGGGGTCCTCTTGTCCAATTTATTAATTTCTATTCCGTTTGCGTCCTACAATTTGTCCTTATCTGCTCTTTTGTCTCTGGCCATTGGACTTGTTCGATTGTTTTCCTCTTCGGCTTTCAATTTGTTGATTGTTTTCCTTGGGATTTTCCCGGGAATTCGATTTGGGGCGGTGGATTCTGCTTTCCCAACAGCAATGTTGTAAAAATGTTTGATTATGAAGTGCGTAAGCTTTGTGCTTGTCTTCAAATTCCTGAGAATCTCTTGCAAACATTTTAAATATTTGTGTTGCTTGTATTTCTTGGTATAAATCTTTGATGGCGATAGAAGTTCAGTTTTGTATTTATAAATAAAGGTTTTTGAGATTGCTAGAGATTTTATTATTAGATTTTGGGGCAAATTTGAGATAAATCACAAAGTTAAAGTTAAAGTAATAACCAAAAACTATATTTTAAATTAAAAATGATTTGTAACTACTATATATATGTGGAAAATTTAGTATTCATTAAATTTAAATTTTGGGAGTTATTAGAAAAATAAATATTTTTTTTTCGCTTTGTATTTATCTCAAAACGTAGAACAAACATTTTCCCATTGAAATAAATCTACAAATATATTAATTTGGAATATTAAATATGTACAAATATAATTCATAATTGTAACAAAAACAAAATAAACATAATACGGACTACGCTACAAATTTATGAACCAAAACAAATTAAAATAAACTGAGAGTCAGCTACGTCGTGGCGTACTAAGACTACTTCCTCAGGCCCTGATTAATGATATAGTCCAACACTGCTCCTCTTAGCTCCGATCGCAGCGCAATATTGTGGAAATCTCTACCCTGGTATTTGTTGTAAACGGCCTTCAGCTTGGCCTGTGGTGCATCCCGTGCCAGATTAGCAATTTTCCCGGAGATTGGATGCAAATATTCGGCCGAGTACCGTGAGTAGAAGGAAAGAGTGGGGGTCCATTGCTTATCATTGAACCCCTTGACAACCTGGTTATCTCCACCCAGCAAATTCAGTGACAAGAACAGCGAGGCAGCAGCTATCTCCGAAGGCCTGTAACTAGCAAGGCCATAATCTAAGGAAGTCAATTCCATAAAATACTTGGCCATGGCATGCTGCTCGTCTTTGGCAGCGGCTGCTTTCGAGTAGCGACGCAAGAAGTGAATCGGCAACGGACAGGACAAGTTGCAATCGATGGCCTTGAGGATCTGCAGCTCCATCTGGCAGATCTGGCGAGCCGTGTAAGTCTGGTCGGTGATAAAGACAAAATCCTTGATTGCTGCTGGTAGCTGCACCTCGTACTTGGTGGCTATAAAAAGGGCTGTGACGCCAACCAACTGCAAATACGAGCGCTTTGTATCCTTGACCACCTGCAGGTAGCGATCAATGATGGCCACTGCCAGCTGGAAGGTCTCTATTGTAAGGTGAAACTGCAGGCTGACCGCGTTGATCCAGTCAATCAACACTGCTCGCATTTGGGGCGACACTTCCTTTTGGCCCTCCAAGTGATCCTTGATGACGGGTTGCTGCTTCTCAAGTTGGTACAGGTAGTCATAGATATCGTTTACATATTCAGATACAAGAAAGGGTTTCTTTTTATCATTTGCATCGATATCTTTGAATCCTTTTAATTTCTCGCTTAAAAGATACTTGGTTTTGGGAGCCACTCCATTGGCTGTGGTCACCAGAGACTTGGTTACGGGAGCCTGGACATTTCGCACATAATTTGACGGCTTAAGGTCCTTGTATTCTTTTTGAACTCCATCATTGATGAGGTTTAAGTTACAATTTTGTAGATCTGCCAAGGCAGCGCGTTTAGTTTTCATCTCATGTAAAGGCGCTGTAAATTTCCTCTTTTTTTGCATTTCATTTAAATTCTCCGAGGGCTTTTCATCGCCTTGAATTTCCAGTGTGATGCCTCCCATTATGATTAGTCCTTTATCTATACAAATACTAATAGCACAAAGCAGCAGGAACTTGATCGCTATTTTTTTTACTATTTTTTTTGTGTTTTATGTTTCGAATTGAAATAGCTTGTGAACAGCTGAATAAATGTAAAATACAATTTAAAAATCAAATGTTGCTGAGAAAATCTGAATTTGCAGTTGAACTTAAATTATGACTAATAAACTTAATTACCTCTTTTCCATTAACTTTAAGTGTCTTATGAAATATATAATTTAGTTTTCAAGCTGAGATATACTCATTCTGTAGCTCATTTATTCATTTCCAATTGTTAAACTCTCATTTCGTTTATACGAGCTATTATCACGAGCGAAAATCATTTCTTCAAGTTAATCCCCTGGGTAAACTTTCCACTATTATTACCCCCCATTTAAATTAATTGCTGCACACTTGACTTTAGCAAACTTACGCACATGTTTGCCATTAATGTTTAGACATACCGCCAGTAAAAACCTTAAATAGGTAAAAAGCAAAAAAGGCATATAAAATAGAGACCAGCAAACCCCTTCATTAATTACGAAACATTTAGGTTGCATTTGGTCCAAAAAAAGGGAATCCTTTTTATATATTTAGAGAGAGATTTATAACTCACCGATTAGGACTAGTATCACATGTAGAATATACCAAATCTGCAGACTTGTGGCGACTGTCCTTCGACCGGCCACGCATCCTGTGGCCGATTTCCTCGTCCCTGGAGCCTGTTGCTCGTCGGCAGCCGCCGTTCGCTGCTGGTGGCAATGGTGGTGCTCGGTTTTATTATGGCGGTGCGGCAGCTGGTGCTGAATAAATGGATCCTGGGCACACATTTTGGCCGCTTTTGCCCAACGTTAAATGCCCCAAACGAGCCACGCCCACACGCACTAATGTCTTTATTAATTTCGGTGTGAAAATTTCACTTATTTCATTTGGACATTAAGTTGTTTTGGGGGTTCCCCTTTTAGTGCTGCCTCTGTGCGGTAATAAAATGTTGGCTATTAATCACTTTTAATCGCGACGCGAACGAAAACAACGGCAAAGTTAAAGGCAAAAACTATTAAACGTCCTTCCTGCTTCCTCCTCGCTCCGCCCCTCACCAACCCTCGCTTCCATCATGCGGAGCGGCACTGCAGTCAAGTTAAAGACATAAATTTTCAAGCATTTTGGCCAAAGATTAATTACACAGCAGCCTTTTCTCGGTGTCTCGGCGAGGAAAAGCGTGAAAAAGTGGAAAAACAACGAAACGGAGACCTTGCCACATAAATTCGAAATCCCTGGCCCCCCTTGCCACTCCGCAAACTCCTTAACCCCTTTGGTTGATTTAGAGCCTCAGGAAAACGCTTGCCGGGCAATTGAGTTGGTGACTTAAAGTCCAAGTTGGAAGAGGAAACTCTTTTGAAACTTTCAGTTAGAAGCATAAAAGAAAAATCTAAAAACAGTCAGAAGGAAAATATTTAACGCCTAGACAAAAATGTGTGTCACAAAAATCGATTCGATTCCACAAATACAAATTATTTTCAAGAATGCAGTAAATTCGGAAAACCACAACATATACCATAACTGCCAAAAAAAAAATAATAACATAACAAAATATGGGCCATAAACGGAAGGATTAAATAAAAAATATGTGCTGGAAATAATGGCAAAAGCAATCCGGTAGACGAGATAGGCAATTAAAAATATTTGTTTATTGTGGCTTATATTTTTCCGGAATTTTGGTTTTAGTCCAAGCAATATTCATACATAAATTTTCTAAAATTAAACTATGTTAAAACTATGTTGAAATTTAATGGAAGTTTAGAAACTTATGCCAGAAATTAAACGCGAAAATAATTAGTCAGATAATTAGAGTAATAAATTGACAAGGAAATGAGTAATATCATAATGAAAATTAATTTTAAAATCTAATCTAATTTATGCTAGTTAAAAATCAACTTTTCACACGACTTTTAATACGAATAAGTATTATTAAATCAGAAAATAATTAAATATAATCAATCTAAAAGAATTTACTATCTTCTAGTTATTAAAATGAAATATTTATTTAATAATATTTAAAAAAGGACACCTGCACCTGCCACATGCCAGTTCCTGTAACTGTCCTTCAAACCAATTTACAAATATTTAAAATATACATGTTTTTATTATATTCCCGCATTCTGCCATCGTTGGACATTATTTATGGCCATTCACAAATCTAGCGACAACAAGAGCAATTAACAAATATTTATAAATATTTATAAATATAAATATATTGTCATACCCTGACAGCTAACAATAATATTCAACTTTTTTTCCGCTCCTCGGTCATGTTTATTTTTTAACTTTGCTTTTGTTTAAAGCCAACAACAATGCCGGAAAAGGCACACATAAATGGCCAGCAAGTCAGGTGCAGATAATAAAAGCTACAACACCAAAAAGAGCTGTTAATATAATTACAACAATAATAAAAGCGAGAGCAACAATGGTGCGCCTAGAAATATGCACCACGAAATATATATGTATATATAGACTGTGTCCTGCACCATATCTACTCCAACCCACCCAAGCAACATAATTAGCCTAAATTGTAGCAGAAGCTAGTAAGAGGGAAGGTAGCAGGAGGGGGAGGGAAGAGGGGCTCGGGGAAGACAAGAAAAAAAGACAAAATATAATTAAAGATTAAAATGTTCGCCGGCTGAAAGTGGAATTTATGATGGCAAATTTTCAGCCAGGACTTTGCTAGAGCAGCTCCAGCCAGTCAAGCTGTGTTCCAGATTTTATTTTAAGTGAAAATCTGGATTTCTTTGCTGCTTAAAACATTGCAAGCGAAACGCAGTGAGTTTGGAAAGTAATGAACGAAATCTTTGGCTTAGAAAATGAGATTAAAATTAGACTTGTAAATATTTAAGAATATCTTGAATGATTACGACTGGGTTTTAAATTTTAAAAATCAAAGTTTTACGATATTGGCAACAATAACATAATATCTAGGTTAACTAATTTACACTATAAAATATTTAAATATATGGAAAATGATTTATAAGCCCAGTGTACCATATATAATTTAAATTGATATTAAATATGAAGTGGTTTATATTTCCTTTTGCAGATATCTTTTTTTTATTTAGAAATAAACAGAAATTGTTACGTCATATTGACTAATAAAGTCTTTAAATTACAATTGCAACCAAATTTAACTTGTACTATACTAGCTTTTTAGTTGGTTTTTTTATATATATTAATAAATATTGTTTGAAACCTTTTCTTTACTGTCTTAGAGGTTTGCTATATACGTTTTAAATTTTAAATTAAATTTTTAATATTTTTCTATGCTATTTTTTGACGAGTTTCTAAAATATTTTAAACATTTTTTCAGTGGCTTAGTGGTCGCCTTTTAATTATTTCTTGTGTTCCACTTTCGCGCCTTAATTAACCACAACAGTTTCGTCAGTTTTCCTCAGTTTTCCCCCCACTTTTCCTCCCACTTCTCCGTAACAATAATAACAGCAAATGCCTGACAAATGCTCTTGGCACGCAACAAATGCCGCATTTTCCAGCGAGGGAAAAGGCTTAAAGAGATTTCATATTTTTGTAGCTGCATATTTTCCCTCCTCACCGCAGATTTTCTTTGATTTCTTTTCTATGTAACTTTTTCTGTTATTATTTTTTCCGCCACACTTGCACTTTTCGTTTATATTTTAGCTTTGTTTTTTTCGGTTTTTCTCTCTTTTTTATTTTTGTAAACACGGAATTACTTTTAGTGGCCACTCACTCTCACACACACACACACCAGCAAGGCGGTCGGGTGTGCGCTTCAGTTTTGTGTTTCGTCTGAGTTTTCGGGTTGCTTCGAAAACGAAAAAGGAGCTTCGAATTCCGCGCGCGCGACAAAAAGGACGTGCGTTCGTCTCAAAGTGGAAATTGCCACTAAAAAAACTCAAGTTCGCAGCGCCAAGTGCGGGAGTGGCGCCATCGCACGGCCAATGGCGGAACCCAACAAGATGGGGTGTCCTTCGTGTCCTTAGAGGGAAAGCGAGAGCACAAAGCTTTGTGTTTGGTCACAAAGAGAAGGCTAAAATCGGTTAAGAGAATGAGCATAAATTTCTCTTTACATTTGTTTCATTGCCAAAGTGTGTCGATTTGTTAACAGTGTAGGTCAGTTAGCAGACTTGAAGGAGAATAATGTAAGTAAAGTTACGAATAATGCCCTTGAGATACTAGTTAAAACTATCATTAAATAAAATCTACTGACAATAAAATCGTCCTTTGAATACAGAGTACTTTTCAGATATTTTATATATTACAGAAATCCTACTTTTTAAGATTAATAGCAGGACGCTTGCTGACTTATTTAGTGTAATTTTGATTGGATTTATTTATTTAAAAACAAGTTGCTGAAAATATAATAAATTCAAGTTGTTGATAGTGTTAATCCAGATATAATTAAATATTTACATTTATGATAGCTTTTAAATAGCTTTTTTTCTAAGATAAACAAATATTTTGTTATCTTCTTTAGGTTAACAGTCATTTCTTGTTAACATCAATAACAGTGCAATGCATTTAACATGTAAGGAAGAAGCTATACTTTGTATGAGCATTTTAAAATACTGGGATATTTCCTAACATCACTGTTATGTTATCAGCATCGCCAAGGCTGTTAAATTTTTAAAGTTCCATAAAAAGAAAATAAATGTTTGCATAAAATATAAATTTAAGCAACAAAATGGCAATAAACAAACTTTACAAGTCAAATATTATTAAATTACAAAAAAAGAGATAATAACTTATTATTCAAATGCTAACAAAAAACTATAATAATTCAAATAAAAAATATAAAAAACATTATTAATATTATTATTTTAATTATAAAATCTCAAAAAATATATATAAGTTTACTTTCCAAAAATATCATTAATATCTCCTATACACTTCGACCTCCTCGACTTTCCCATCAATCATACGCCCCGTTGACCAAACAAAGTTTCAAGGCAACACAATCCATTGCAAAGCAAAAATAAATTGTAATTATTTTCACAATACTTTTTGCACAATTAAGCGGCATTAAACCCGAGGACAAAATATAAAAATAAAAATGCATTCGGTAAATACATAAATGCACACGAACATACATACCATCACAAATGACTGCAGATACGAAAATCAAATATAAATGGACGCTATGCTTAATGAAATAAAATGTAAATTTAACTGTCACTGTAAACCACTTAAAAATAAATATGAAAAATTATCACAATATTTAATGAACCAACAGACCAGAAAGCCAAACTCCAACTGATGACGTCAGGGCCACAGAAGGCGGATGGAGGGTAGGCTGCAAGGGCTTTTAAAATTATCCCTGATATATGACTTTATCTAGGCGATGCACACAGAACCGAATAAGCGGCTGGGGTTAAGTGAGCGACTTTTGTTTGCCCAACAGCAGTGACAATGAGTAAAAATGGTAATCAAATTGAAAATGAAATTAAATGCAAATACAGAGAGTTAATTTTGTTTAAGAATCGTGATGGGACAGTCCAAAAAAAATTGCATTGGTCGAAAGTGGAACTAAAGGCGTATTTAGGGTTTCAATTATTTTAGGTTTTAACTCATCTTACTTTTAGTTTTGTTTATGGAAATTAATAAAAATATATTGTACATTATGAAAATAAGTCCACATTAAATTCTTTCAAACAATTGCGTTAGAATTAAATGAAAACATTTATACAATCAAATCTGATTATAAATTGTAAAAGTTTTACATATTTGGGGGAATATTAATTTAATGCAACAATTAATACAAATTATTTTTCCACATTTATATTTTAAAAATATTTTGTTTATTACAGTTTTCAGAGAATTGTAATCAAATTTATTTACAATAATTTACAAACTTTAAATGACTTTTTTTCTGACACTCTCATAGTTTTTGCTCTTTGTTTTCATTCGCAAATTTCTGTGTCTGGTCAGTTGCGTTGCACTTAAGCCCTGCTCCGGATTGGAATCGGTGAAGCACTTGAAATTTTTAAGCTTACGTGGTTCTCGACTGTGAACAAGGGGTATTTTAGAGGTGGCTGCAAAGCTCTCCACTTTGTATGCTCAGCTAATGGTTCATTCTGGCTTAGGTAGCTCTTCAGCAGATGCTTTTCCAACCAGAAACAATTGCGGCAGAAATATCTAAATCCCATGCAGCCTAATAAAGACACAAATGTGGAAATTAAATTTTTAAAATACAAATGAAATGGAAAGTGCTGCTTAATGTCAAAGCAATGCAAGATGGGATTATACCATATAACAAACATTTTAAATATATTAACAACCAAAGTTGGCTACAGGAACGTGATTTAAAAGTATACTCATTAGTTAATAAAATTGTAATACAAATTAAAATACAAAAATTAATATTATAATTTAATTTTTACTCATTGAACTGATCGATTTTATAAAGTATACTCATAGAAGGGAATACCTCACATATCAATGGCCTTCAAAGTGGCTTCCCCTTCTCAAGAACTCGTACTTCCCCCTTTGGCCATTTGGCAAAAGTCAACTTTCACTTCCATAACTTTACCCGCAGCTGTCATAAAAAATACGCGCAAAAAAGAAAAAAATAACGTAACGAACGTATTTTTTCGACCAGACCCAAAGGGAGCGAATGCCTGCAAGGGTGTGGGTAGGGTTAAGGCGCACACATAAATTAATACGAAATACACTTAAACAGGAGAGCGGCAACAGAACAAAAGTAAAATATAACGAAAAACTTTTGTGCTCATTGATTTATTGCGTTAATATTTCTGCTTTAATGCATCAAATAAATTAAATTGTCTTACGCACCTTTCAGCAGTCGAAGAGGGGAAAAACTTTGATGGCACTTCGAGGGGCGCAAAATCACAAAGTGGGGGTCGAGGCAGCCGCGTCTAACAGAGCATTATTTCCAAGAGCGAGCAGCAAATGCATAACTTCGATTTCGTAAAAAACAAATAAATATTCATAAAAAATTATTCTTTCTTTCCCACGCATTTCTCTTCCCCCCTCACCCTCAGGGAAAGCACTTTGCAGGATCTTCAGTCGCCGCCGCTGCTTTGCATACTGAAGGAAAAAGCGAATGGTGAATGGTGGTGAGGGGAAAAGGCGTTTGAATTATAAATATTCATTTATGCTAAGCAAGCCGGGAAAAGCTCGGGGTTGGGGGGGAGGGGGACAATGGCAGCGTGAATTTTTCCAGGTGTATGCGGGGGTGTTACCTTCGTCGCGCCTGTCGTCTTCATCACACCACCTTTTCGGCTGCTCCTTTCGCTCCTGTTTGTGTCTTGGCCGCCTTACCAACAGGTCGTATGATTGATTTAATTACGGTGTAAGGCGTGTTTTTTGTCAGTCTTCGGAGCATTAAACTTTCTCTCTTTTTTTTCTTTTTTGTGTGCCACACAGCAGCAGACAGTGGCAAATGGATCCTATTTTTAGGAATTACAAGGATCCACTAACAGGTTGTTAATATATTGTTTACCTTGCTGAATGGGTATAAGCCTAAATCATTACCTTGGATATTTATTATAAATACAAAACTATAGAAAAATCTCGAATTTCGAATAATCAAATGATTAATTTGATTAGGTAAACATTCGTTCTTTTACTTACATTAAAAATAAACAAATTATTTGATTTCAAATTTATCATATAGCTGTTAAATTTATAAATATTTATTTATATTCCATAAAAAATTTCTTTATTTTCTATTAAAATTGCAACAAACTGCTTACCGAATTCATGTTGCTCTGAGATACTTCTATGACCTAAAAATATTATTTTGTTAATTATGAAAATATATTTTCTGAGTATTGTGGTTATTTTCGGACCCTTTGTGGGACGATTTTTTTTTTTGCTTTGTTTGATTCGGCTTTAACTCTGTAGCAAGTCATTAAACTGGCTCAGCATCTCGGCATCCCCTCAACCACTCCTCCGGAGTGCTTATCGCTATCCAACCAAATGTTTGCAATTTATGTGTTTTCCTCATTGTTGCTGCTGTTCTGCTTTTGAATGAAAAGCACCGGCTAAGCGCCAACGCCCGCATCTACACATAATTTCCGCTTTTCCTTTGTAGCGCCCACAGCATCGGATGGGGAAGCCGGGGCGTGGCCGAAAGGGAAACAAACAAGCGGCAGTCGTACTTCATGTAATCAACATTTTAATTGCGGAAACGGAACTCGCACACAAGCAAGCGCACACTGCGAGTACAACGTGGCGTATGTGGAATATCTGTTACAAATTACGCATACGCAGTGTATGCTTCACTCAGTCCCCAGAGTGTATGTTTTTTTTCTGGTTCTCTGCAGACCAGCAGCTCCACCTCGCTCTATCTCAAATCTCGTTTCCATCCCCATTCTCGCAGGAATTCATTACATCAAATATAAAGAAAGTTTTAGGCAATTTGCCAAAAAATCCAGGGAAAGAGAAAAACCCTTTGCCCTCCCGCACTACCGACAGAAAGTGTACATATATCTATATATCTATATAAACCCACTCAAATGCTGCAGCTGCAGCATAGCTGCATGCAGGTAGCCCAAATCTACTTAGCTGATGGCGTGGTCGCCCGCGGGAGGGGGGAAAGGTAAGCGGGGGACGCGGTGCCGCTGCTAGGTGGCTAGGTAAACGTAAACGAATTTGCGAATATGCAGCAGCCGTGGCAACAACATGAAACGAAACTTAATGCCACGAAAAAAGTCTCGCAAAGGGTGTACTCTGTATAAATCAATTCCTTGCTTTCAGAATTAAACAGAAAGGATTATTTTAAGGCAAATTTAAAGATTTTTCATTGATTATATCTTTTGTAGAAATACATATAAAAGTTAATTAAGAATACAGGCAGAACATAAATAAACTATTATTTGTTTTGTAAAGATACAAATTAATCCATAAAATACTTTTAATTTCTTGATTATATTGATTGAAAATCTAACACATGAAATTCTTTAAGCAATCAACGGAAGTCTCTCTCTTTTCATGATCTCATTTTCTAAATACTCAATTACTGCAGCCTGTCATGATCCTCTGACAAGTTGCTACCCCTTGGATATCCTTGTATCCACTCCCCCCTTCTGCACCTCTGTCGTGCCCTGTTTTTTCACCAACACTTTCCTTATAGATGCCAAGCCAGTTTGCCGAAACACTTGAGCGACAATGGCAGGCGCCACAGCTCGGGGCTAAGCAATGCAGACGAAAGCCCAAAAGCCTCGAACCCGAAACCTCCAGTCCTTCAGTTCGAGTCCCCCTCAGGGCCCCTCTTCCCCGATTTGCACTATTTTTTATAGCTGCAGCAACAGCAGGAGCGGCAGTAGCAGCAGCAGCAGCTACAGACATGATAAATTCTCTTTAGTATGCGGCATACATGAGTGATGATATTAACCAACAACAGGCAGCCTCCTTCGGGGGAAAGGCGCTTAAAAGGGGGGCGACACAGACAAGTTAGTCAGCCAAAAAGGGAAGAATCGAGTAGAGAGAGAGAGGGAGATTTGTTCTTCCTTTTCCCTTTTCCCTTCTCCTTTCTTTTTTTTTTTGCAGCAGGTAAATGCTCGGAGCCACAAGAAGTTGCCGAGTGTTTGGCATACTGTCTATGGGTGAAATTTGGATTGATGGTTAAGTGTAAAGTGGAGTTTAAACTGCGGTAAAGTGAAAGCTAAATGTATGAGAATAATTTATAATTTTCCTTTTTATATTTTGTACAAAAATTACAGAACTCTTTTCTTCTCAAAACCTTGTGTCAGTTCAGTTTTATGTCAGTTACACATTTGCTTTTGTTTCATTAACGTCCTCGATTGTTGCTTAAATTTATTTTCTGATTGTTCTTTTTTCTTGTTAAGTTTTTTGTTGCCAATTTTAATATTTTACTCAGAAATGACCGAAAACACCTCAAGGTTGTCCTTGATCTCATTGCAATCATCTAATTCCCTGACTCCAGGCTCGGAACCTGATGCCTTAGGACCGCCACAAGGCTCGTTCACAAATGATACTAATAAAAGTGTTTCAAAAGCACTGCCTTCTGAGCTGCCCCAAAAAGAATTCCCTAAAAAAGATAAGAAGCTCTCAAAAAGAGGTATCAAATCGAAACCTTTATCCTTACCAACTGGTAAAAAGAAGAGTATCACAAAGAAAGAAACCATACAAGAAATAAAACCCATTTTAAAGAAGAAGGTGACTCCTACCAAAACAAAAAAAAATTCGTCAGCAAGAAACGTAAAAAAAATTCTGAACCAGGATGAGAGGTCAACCGGGACAAGTAACTTCAATAGGCTTTTGAAAATAGCGGCTCCAAAAAGGGATCAGTCATTTACAGTGGGTGTAACTCTTCCAGGGGAAACTAATCAACTTTCAAGTAGCAAGTCCAGCCTGTCGGTAATATCTAAAGTATCATCATGGAGTGCTAGTCAAAAGAGTTCCATCCGCGATGACACCTCTAGAGATTACCCGCTCGATTCGACTGCCAACTCCCAATCATCTGCACTAACGACTTTTTCAAATAAAAGCCAAATTTCCACAGTCTCACAGAAAAAGTTTTCGGGTCTCTACAAAATTCGCACACTGAAAAACAAACCAAAGGAGGCTGGACAAACAAAGGAAAGAGTTACCATAGAGGACCAGCCAAGGAAGTCATTAAAATCATTAAAATATGATCAGACTCCTTCATCAAATTCCGAGGAAGAGATCAAGTCCGAAGCAGAGAGTCCTCTGAGTAAGCCTGAGGAGCAAGATGGAACAGCGTTACGAAGTGACTTCCTAAAGGTTTTCGGTAGTCTGATAGATATCAATGATATTTCCAGCACGGAAAGTCTGGACAGAAGGGAACCCGACGCAGAAGGCCAGTTTGTACCTCTTATTGATCGGGATAGCGTTAAATCCGATATATCAAACTCATCGATTAGTTCTATAAATGAAATTGAAATTTTCACAGAAGCAAAGTCCAAAAGCGAGAAAAGTATAGATATTGGCTTAGATCTTCAAATTGAAAGTGAAGATGAAACTGTTGAAGATCATTTTCTAGTAGCAGAAAAACCGCAAGTGCCGGATATATCCGTCCTAATGAAGGACATGGATTACAAGATTACAGGTGTGGACTTTGAGCACAGCCCACCGAAAGCCAAAAATAAATTCCGGATGCCACCAATCGATATGATCGAAGCCTTTATAGATGACTTACTGAAGCTGGCGGCGAGGCTAGCCTTTGAGCTCCGTATGCGGCGGATTCTGGACAGCAAGAAACTGATAAATGAGCTGTCTCAGCTCTCAGGTCAATATAAAGACGCTTTGCAAAAAAACTATGCCCTCAACGAAATCATCTGCGAGTATTTTATTAATCGAAATGAGTTCAAATTCGTCAATACAAACGAAGAAAATGATTATTTATATAAAATGCGCTTTATGAAAGCGATTGACGCGCTGGACTTCAATTTGAAGCGGGAAAGGATTATGAAGGAATCAACCGATAATCTGTTGGACGATCTTAAAAAGCAAGAGGAAACTGCTAAGGGCAACGAAGTGAAGAAAGTCCAGAAATTCGAGGCCACGGTCAGGGAATCTCTACTAAAGGACGGCTACGAACGTCTACCTTTGGTGATGAACGATCTCTTCAGAAAGATGAACGAGGTCCGCAATGAAGTGTCGAAGTCTAGACGAAATCTGACCTATGTTCAACATCAGCTGGCGACCATAAAGATTGTGAGTATAATTATAATTAACAAACAAAATAATTAATAAAGAATTTATGCTTGCATTGGTTAGGAATCCGAGAAAATGGAACAGCAGGGCACTGGCGTTAGTGAATATTTAACCAATCAGGCGATCATCCAAACTCTAAACCTAAAAATTTGTGGTAATTTACTCTGCATACATATTTATTTCATTAGGTATTTAACATTAATCTTTATTATTAACCAAAGAAAAGGAAGCTGAACTGAATCGCCTGAAGGATGGCGTCACCTACAATCTGCATACAATGGCGCATCTGAAGGAAAAGCAGAGGTCAAACAGTGAGGCGCTAGAAGAGATGAAGCACAATCTAAAGTCGCAGATGCTGAGGCATAAAAAACTTCGAGATCTTCACTATGCCGAAATTCAGCGGCGCACACGTCTGAAGAAAGAGATTGAAAATGTGCGGCGCGGAAGCCTGTTGCATTATCCGGAAATTGTGAGAGACTGTGCTGCGACGGAGGAGTACCTGCAAACCAAGCGAGAGGTCGTCCAGAAACTGAGATCAGAGCATAATCGCCTGACACGAAAACTGACTCTGGTCGAATTGGGCCGAGACGGCCTATTGAGAGCTTCGAAAAGAGCATCAGAAAGAAGTGAAAATGATTTCTGAAATGTTTATATTCTTGATTTGTATTCTCAATCGAACTAGTCCCTAAATATAATATTTTTAACCGACTCTTGATATAAATTACTATTTTAAGGCACGTTCTCGTTTTTCAGAAGGTCTTACTAAAGACACATGTATATTGAAGCCATCTTTTGCATATTTTGGCAGCTGCCATATATCTTAGTTCCTGGGCCCTGAACAAGACTACGAAAACATTGGATACACAGTCAACGCATACCTGCTTACATGTACATGCATACATGCCACTGGGAGTGTATTAGTTTGCGGTGAACTAGTAGCAGGATCTAAGGATGTCCCGGGAGGAGGGAGGAGGACAAAGTCAGGGGGAAGCCCTGAGTCTGTCCAAGCTCGTGTCCGTGTCTGGTTTGGCCTGCTCCTTGGTATGCACATTTCATGTTGCACTTAAAAACAAAAAACGAACAGGTGAGCTCAGGTATGTTCCAGGGGCAGCTTGTTCAGCAGGGCAGGGTGGGTGCGGCGAGGTGAAGCACACAAACATGTGGCGAAAACTAATAGCAAAAAAGAAGAAGCAGCAGTAGCAAAAACCGAACCAAAACGAACCGAGTTAGGTTAATGGCAAAGGTGCTGATGCTGCTGCTGCTGCTGCTGGTGGTGGTGGTGGTGCTGCTCCAGCTGAATTTGCAGCACCCTTTGGCCCCGAACTAAGCAGCTCCTTCCCACGGTCACCCCTTCCCTGTGTGTATTTTTTATGGTTCCTTTTTTTTTGGTCTTGTGACCAACATTAGGGGAAAGACAGGTGCGCGCCTGCACTGGGATAAAATGTAGAGCTTTATAAAAATTAAATATTGTTAAGAACCTATTTATAAAATCAATAAATATCCGTGAGAAGCAATCACCTGACCGGCTTGGTAAATATTTGAAAACAAAACTTTGTAAATATTTGTAAACAGAAAATGCTGGAAAGCAGTACAAATCCGTGAGAAGCAGCCAACTTAACAGCTAATCACACTCCATAATAACTATTTGTTTATTAACAAAAGAAAAGGGAATTTTAGAGGAAAATTAATTAATTACATTAATATTTAAATTACAAAACTGCTCATTTTAATTCTTAAAATTTATTCACTGTGTATGGATATTCCATGGCTGCCCCTATATGTGTTTTTAGCACGCATGTTCCAAGCGCTTATCGCCATCGTCGCATCGTCGGCTGCTGCTAAAAGAGGTTAGAAGAGATTTTTCCTTTTTCAGTTTTTTTTTTTATATTCTTTTTGGTAGGGGAAAGTGTGGGCTAAAGAGTTAAAGGTACTCCTGCTGGGGAAAGGGGGTGCGGGATTCTTGGCAAGGAAGACGAAATTCCGTTAGCTAAATTCGATTTTGCACTTGAGCCGCTTGCAAGCCAGCTAATGCAGAAGAGCGACCTTCTACCATCTCCCCCTGGCACTCCCTGTATATATACGATGTTCTGCACCTGTATTTCCCTCAACTAAAAGCTACTTTCAGCTCGCTGGCCAAGTGGAAGTTGGGAGAAAAAATGTTAAAACTAAAGCTAATGCGCTTAGTCAAATGGTTGGAAAACAGGAGAGGCGATTAAGAGCTTCTTATTAAGGGTTTCATTTTAATTGGAAAATATTTTGAACCAAATTATTTGAGTTAATACCCCAAATAGATTTCAGGGAATATAAAACATTAATATGTAAAAGCGTAAAATAAATATTTTTCATATTATTTTGATTATAAATAAAAATGTTAAATAAGCCAGAATCTAATATGTAAATACTTACAATTTTCTTGATGACTTTTCCTTATCCTTGAGCTACCCTTTACCAGAAGTCACATTTTTTTTATGGCGGCATACTTTTCGACACTGAAAGCAATTTGAGATACTCAGCAGCTTACCAGCACACACACACACACACCTTTGGATGGAGCATATGCAATGCACGTCCGCATTTGCATCTTCAATCTGCAATTTGGTCGAACGGAAGGTAAGGCCGACTATCTATGGCCTGGCATCTATAAGCCAATTTCCGCTGCGCTTTCCTGCTGTTAGTTGCTGCAATGACCTGGCATTACATAGCATTATATAATTCGATGTTGTTTCAGCTGCTGTCGCGCTCAATTAACGCAGTTTGGCGTTTTTGGAGCATTTCCCTTGCGAGTGCATTTCCCCTTCCTGCGAAACCGAATGCAGAGGATCATGATGATGATGCTGCTGCTGTAAGTGTTTCCGCCATATTACGAATATCATGACAAAAAATGGCCAGGGAAAAGGGTTACAGTGCGCGCCAAAGCTGTAATCCTTTTGGACCGGAAATTGTTTCGCTTAGGCGTTAAAACCAATGGTTGAACAATGCTGCTCTAAATTAGGTTTTGTTATTAACAGTTAAACATTTTACGGGAGAAAGAAATACAAATATAATTAAAAAAAAATACTACTAAACAATTATTTGACAATTAATACAGTTGAACATAAATTTAAATATGATTTTATATTAGAAATAAAATGAACCAGAAAAGAAGAACAAACATTCTCAAATATTTCTTATTCTTAAGTTTCAAGAAACCATTTTTGTTTAATTCTAATCCATTAACAATTTAAAGCTTCTAAAATATCTTGGCCATATACCTTCGCCGCTCACTGTCTGTTGTAAATTTGATTAAGCTGCGCAGCGATTTATGCTTGGAAATTATTTATAAATAAATCTAGTCAACTATTTGCCTGCAGCGGAGAAGGACGTCAGCCCTTTCCTGTTTTCGTGCCACGCCCCCTTTTACACTCCCTTGCCGCTTCTCACATGGTGCATTCCACTTAAAGCGTGCCACACACACATACACACACACATTTTGAGTAATAAACTCATTTCATATGCTGACTGCTTTTTCATTTCAAAACTTTTTTTTCGCCCTCTTTTGGTTTTCCTGTTGTTTGCCTCTTGTTAGCTGGAAAAAGGGAAGAGGGCTTAAGGGGTAAAACTCCTAGCAGGGTCAAATGATATACGAGTATGAGCTGTGTTCACTTTTTGTTTTGCTACTCCAGTTTGAAACCCTTTTTTTTTCTCCTTTAACCATGGAGTTTCTGGAGTTTTAGTTGTTGTTCTGGTTGCAACTTGCTGGGGAAAATATTAAATATGCATACGCTAAATGCAGCCCAAGTCGACTGTTCCCACTTTTTTAACTGGTAACTGGAGAAAATAAAGAGTATATTATATTTCAAAAATATATTGATGAAAATATAAGGAATTTCATCATTAAAAAAACTATATGCATAGGTATTAACTTACTGAATTTATGTTTTATGTTAGAGAAGAGGTGAAAATAGCAACCACATTTTTGACATCCTTTAAATAATATTTCAGTTTTAACTTTATTAATAAAACACAGAAAAATCACTCAAAATGTATTATTATAGAGTATTAGTTTGTTGAAAACTCCAATAACTTCAAGTCTTTTCAACACTCTTTGTTTGCTGGCGTTAAATGTATGTGAAACCCGCTGTCAAAATGCCTGACAGAGCTGTAATGAAATTTGCGCAGACCACGTCGCCGGCAATTCTTTGGCTGCATCACCCTCGAATGGGCACCTCCTTATTTCACCTGAAACGGCACTGTATCGCACTGAAAACACAGTTGAGTGACATTTTAATAAAGTGCTCACTTGTTCAATTAAATGCCCGCGGCTTAGAGTAAAAGAATAGCTCGAGCATAAAAAAGTAAAGTGCAAAAGCTGACAAACAGTCAGTCAGCCAGTCAGCCAGTCAGACAGTGAGTCAGATGGGCCACGTAGCGGATACGTAATATTCCAACTGCACTCTACCGATGTCTTTTGTCTGACATTCGATTGTGTTTAGCTAACAAGAGATGGATGGCACGGATGGATGCATGGATGAATGGGCGGAATGATGGGTCGATGGATGGATGGATGGTCCTTTGGCCGGATGGTTGGTTATGTCAGTGCATTAGCTTCTAGGTGGCGAACAATGACAGTTCTTGGGGTCACGACACATCTGCAAGTGTTCCATTGAGTTGAGGTCGTGATACTGCCATAGTTGCTTTGCAATTACTTGGCTGATTGCAAATGAGCAGCTTATCAGGCGACAATGCCAATAACTATACTTTGTGGTGGTAAATAATAATGCAGCGGACATTTATAATTACAGTTTATAAATTACACATTGAAAGAAAAGAATTTGCAAATGAATTTAACTATCTTAATAAAGGTAAAATATTGGAAAAAAGAGTTATATTAATTGAATTTCTTTTTATTCAATTTATGTATTTAAATCGTGTTCTTAGTTCCACAACAAAAGAAAATAAGTGTGCAAGTATTTTGAAGCCTTCCTTATGTTACCTTTAAATAATTTAATAAGTTTTTATTAAATTTTAAAGCGAAAGGAAAAGAAAGCAACGATCCTTGACAGAATAAAACTCAATTAGAGAAAATATAATTTTAGAGGTACTTCATGTTATTCGACAAATTAAATTAGCTGAAGAAGATATTACTTTTTTTTAGAAACTCCGTGTTAAAGTTCAAATCTTGCTACGATAACCGAATCCAAATTGAAAACTGCACAAAACTTTTACCTTTGAACAGTGTCAGCATCTTAAGGAACAGTCAGCATCCCCAGGCAGTGGAAACAGGGCCACCAAGGAGTGGCATCAACCATGAAAATTGGCACATCAGGGGCTTTAAGCGACAATTGTTTATCTACGGCCCAGACTTGGAGCACCTTCCGGATATATACACAGATATATAGATGTGCCTGCATTATTCCGGCGACACGTTACGAAAAGCAAAGCGAATCGAATTACAAGCCAAATAAATTTCAAGGCGGAAGGCAAGAACAAGTGCAGATGTTCCCCAGAGTCGCAGAGACATTCGAGGCGAAATCAATCTAGAGGAAGCTTGAATTCTTTAACAAGAAGAAAATAAATAAATTTATATTAAACACTAGGAAAAGTCACACTCTTTCTCCAACTTAAAGGCTGCCCTGCTGGAAACTTGACTCCCGTTTGGACCGAATAAAATTAATTGCACACACTAATTCCACTGGCAATTTTATGGCGCAGCAATGAAAAACTAAGTCGAAGCATAATAAGATTGAATGGCAAATGGGGGCTCGAAAGAGACAGCCCGAGGTCGCCGAGAAAGAGAGGGGAAAGGAACTTGGAAGGCGCATATTCTAATCACCCGAGTCACGCAAATGTCAATGCTGCTGTCAAAGTGTCAATGAAATGTTCAATGGAAATAAAATGCGCAAATAATAGGCGAACCAAGGCGAACGGCAAAAAGCCAGCCGTTGAAGGAAAGAGAAAAATAGGGAAAAGCGAAAAGAAAGTGGTCGGGATGAGTAGGAGAAAGTTAAGAAAAGCGCAGGAAACTTTGTCAGTTTTCTGCTGCCTTTTGCTCGCTTCTTGGTTATTGAAAATATGGCTTATATGGAAATGCCGTGGGAGAAATAAGCTCTACTTTAGCTTCTCCTTTGTACGGCTTCACTTTCACATCATTTTCATTACCATATTTCTTTTCTGTGAGTACTCAGAGTACTTTAATATATTTTTTCAAAGATCAAAAGTGATCGTTTTCTATAAAAACATATTGTAGGTATCATTAAACATAATTATGGTTATAAAGTCTGAAGAGGTTATTGTTTTGAAGAACTATTTTAAATATTTTTTTTATATTTTAAAAACTCTATTAAAAAATCGTTCAATAAATATATTTCTTCAGCTTTAATCCTTATAAATCTCTTTATAATTTTTTAATTCTCCAACGCTTCTATATTTTCTTTTTCTTTCTGTTATTTGTTTTATTAATAAGTATTTCTGTGTGTGCGTGCGGAAGTAGTCTAGCATGCCTCACTTTATTTCCATTCCTCATCCTCTACTTCCGCCAGCTCCCTTGCCTTTGCCACTCTCCCTCTTTCTCGCTGTTCCCAATTAAATTTTACAGGCTTTAAGGCTTTAGCCCCAGGCCTCCACTAGTTAGAGGCAACAAAAATTAATAGAGCAAAAAATGGCAACTCATTTTTACTACCACTACGCAATCGAAAGTCCTTGGGAGGCACGGAGGAGGAGTTGGCTCGCATTAGAGTGGCCTTATGTCGACAGCATGGCTTTCGCTTTCCTTGGCTGGGTGCTATAATATGTTAAGTTATGTTTAAGTCTGCTTAAATAAATTAGCATCTTGGAATTTTAATTTAGAAACCTAAATAATTTCCTATTTTAAATTGATGTTTTATTAAATGGTTAATAAATCAGAAGTGATGTTTGGAATATTTATTCTAATGCACATGAAAATTATTATAAATATTTAAATCAATTCAAACCTATAGGCTTATATTTCTGAGCTACAGAAACCCAATATCGAACCCGTTCCACAGTCAATGCTAATGGCTTAAAAAGTCTGCTATTAAGGACCTGCTTAGAGAAGTCCTTTCTGCAAATCCACTGGATGAATTTCCCAGCACCCACAGACCCCGGATTGTGAGGAGAGACCAAACTATGAAAATTTGCCACAATTTGTGTGTGTGCAACCGACTCTGGACTCACAGCCCAAAATTTGACGCCTGATCAATAATATTGACTGAGCCGTAGAAACTCTTGCAGCCGCATCCTGGCAGACAGACAGGCCAAGGGAAAACCTGTGAGTAGGTGGGAAAATTTGCATGCAATCCAGGCACGAGTTGGTATGATGATGAAATTAAAGCAATACAACCGGCAGGGTAAGGCAAATAATGGGATAAATAACCAAACTACCAAAATGTTTACAGAAAACTAATATTTTGTTATTGATTAAATTATTATCTATATAAACTTTAGTTTTAAGGCATCATTAAAATAGTAAAATAAATAAATAAATAACTTATTCGGAAATTATTGAATTATTTAATGATTATAATAATAGTTAAGAGGGCATTCCAATATCTAACTTTAAACCTAATAAAAAAATTAAACTATCAAACTCATTTAATCAAAATCTTAATTACTTTTCCCATAGTGCATTCTGTGGGGTCTTACTTCCAGGATGAGTGAACCACTGAGTCTGGAAACCGAATGGGAACTAGTGTCGGCTGACTGCATCATCGGTGGTACATTTCGGGGGCGAAATCTATATTCCATGCACACGTAGCAAATTGCAAACGGACGTAAATACATCAATTCCAATTGGAGAGCAGTCCGTGGCCTAAGTGTGCGTTCCCCTTGGCAATTGTCCCGTGACAAACAGTTCAATAAACCTCGACAAACACATTTAATATGCGTGGACAGTGAGCTGACAACTCTCGACAATTCAGCTACAGTTTCACTTGTGTGGATCAACTGCAACTGCAACTAATTGGCTAACATTAACACAGGCTCATCAAATAAAATTTGAAGCCATTTTCGAATAGGTTTATTACCTATCTTCGCCATATTAAACAGGTAATGCATAAACTATTTACTTGAAGTAGGGGTAATAGAATTATTGGTAATTATTAATGAAGGAATATCTACCATTTTTCAGTTCAATAAATATTTCAAAAATGTTTCTACTACGGCGTAGTTGCCTTTTCTTAGCAGGCTTCCGTTGGCTTCCTTTTTTCTCAGTCAAGTTTTTTTTTTCAGTCAAGGTCCTGCGGTGCATAATGCTTATTAAGGAGTGAGCCAACCCACTTGCACTATTTTCTTATTTTTTTTCCTTTATTTTTCCTACCTACCCTCGTGAATTTCCCCCTCTTGCCCCTTTTCGACCGCTCGGTTCTCCAACTGTTTTGCTGTGACGCTTGAGTCAACATTAATTTAAATGAGTTGCCACTTAACTTTTAATTAAAAATTCACTTTTTATTTATTTAGTTGAAAATGGAATGGACGGCTTCCGACCCTAACTATTCCGCGTTTTTTTTTTCGCTGCACCCTCTCAGCTCTTGTGTGGCGTTTCGCGTTCGCTCACTTTGATTTAAAAAAGTGGCGCCAACTAAAATAAAAAATTGCTACACAAAAAAAAGAAGCAAAATACACAAAAAAAAAGGGAGGAGAACGCTCAGTTTCGTATAAATTAGAGTTTGTATTATTTTATTCTGCTTGAAATGCGCGCAAATGGTTTTCATTTAATTTGCGTTGCGCGACTTTAATTGCCATCGACTAAATAAATATGCCAGAGCCAAGAAACAAATGGAAGCAAATATGGAGAAGAGCGAGAAGCTCATTTAAACTCTTTTCCTTGTAAACATAGTTTTTCACAGCATTTCTTCTGCTACTTTTTGCAACTTGATCTCTTTTCTTGGCTGTTGCCACATGAGACTTGCATTCATGTTGTCCTATGTCCTAATTGGATTTTTGCGCATTGTAGCTTTTGGATTATGGAGTCGGTATTGTGGGAAGATAATCTTTAAGGGATTTACTGGGATATCCTTTTAATTTTTTATGATAAGAACCAATTGAATAATTTGCTATGTTTAAAAGAGTGCCTCTTCATAATTGATCAATTTATAAAATCTATAAAAATGAATTTCCCATTTTTTAAGCGATTTCAATTTTCAGATCCTTCTATCCTTGTGTTGGTATCCTGTGAAACATTTTGAGCCGGCAGCCGGCTTTCATTCCAAATTGTTCCAACTGGCCAAAGCTGATTATCGGGCAATTTCCGTTCGGTGGCCCTCGGTGTGGCCACTGACCTCCTTGGCTCCACATAAACACAATGCCCATCAGAGTGAAAACTGCCAAAAGAGCCGCCAAGGATGAGGTTCGAAGTTCCTCCAATCCAATCGCAACTTCACTTCACCAGAGAATGCAACTCTGGCAAAGTTTCGCTGTAAATCTCTCGCCATGGAGAAACTCGAGGAAGGAGGAACACTTACATAATTGAATGGGTTGCGATTGGGAAAAGCGCGGCTCGCCATGAACTTTATCATTATTTTGTGTTAATTATGCAGCTTTCGACATGGAGATCCGAAAAAAGGATGGGGCGGTGGCAAGGATTTTAGGGGCTGTCTTCCCAAAGCCCAATTATCATTTTTGGGGCTGGGAACTTTTGCGGCACTTAATAACCAGAGATCCCAGACAGCACACAAAACTTTATCCGCTGAAGAAGTCCTGGGGGATACGGGGTAGAGAGAGATTATCAATTTTCTGTTCGCTTTTCATTATGGCAACCTTTGAACTTTGCGCAATAAGCTGGCTAGCAAGACTTGCATTTTCCGGTGGCTCCGTAAGCCGCTTCTTAATTTTTATTTTTTATTTATTTTTTTCTTAGTTGCGGCTGTCAATTAGCTTAAGTCTCAGACCAAACAACAGCCAAATAATTCACGAAAATTACAGTTTAATTCGTTCATTCGGGATAAGCACAAAACACGCCAATCTTCTGTCTAACGCTTGGATAAACTCGGAGCAGTCAGGACAACGAATGGAAAGAAGTACAGTCATCACACACACACGGTTCTATTTGGCTCAGAGTTTCACTGAAGCTTACTAGAGGTCTCCTTTGCAAACTTTTTCCCATCAGCGCTGGTTTTTCTGCTCGAAAATTGAGTTTGTTTTCCATTAAGTTAAATAATTACAAAATTATTCGCCAAAGGAGTGACTACTCATTTCCCCTTACTTTTAATTTCCTATTTATTTTTTTTGTAACGAAAGAGCGGGTGGTAGTATGGGCTTCGAGGACATGGCAGGAAAGCAGCTGCGTTGTACTGCCAACTATTTGACTATTTGACCAGGGTTGGATTCCAAAGAAATTAATTAATATATTTTATAGTGGAATTATTGGAATTGAAATTTGAGAGTTTAAAAACCATGGATTTATAGATTAGAAATATTTAATTCTTAAGAATTAAGTCTAATTCATTCATATGTCAAACTATAAAATGAAATATAATAGCAGAGTAAATGTAAATAAATAAATATAAATAATTTAACAAAATTATAGAGTATTATATAAACCCATCCCTCAATTTGCACCAACTGCCGTTAGTTCAGCTTCAGCAAAAAGGAAAAACTGGGAGTGGAAAAGGGCCAAAAGTTTCCCTTAAACGACGCCTCAACACTGGCTCATTATCTTTGGCCCTCCGCCACTTTCCTCTTGTCCCCTTTTTCCTTTCGGGGCCATGTCTTTTTCTTTAACGCTTCGCTAATCAAATTCAACATTTTCTGTTTTAATTTGACAATTCGAAAACAGGCAGTCAGGAAAAGCTGGGGCAACAGCTGGGGGCCGTCAATTGGAAAATGATCAAGTAATGCGTAGATGGAAATTGGCAGGCCGAAAAGGGACATAGGAACACGAAAGTTTTCCCAAGCCTGAGCCTGACAACTCCGGAACTATCTCAACGGACAGTTTTGCGAGGGTCTCGCTACCCCAATCCCCATGGTGACCTTCGAGTGCAGCTTCGTAAAATGCATTACAATTAGCGACCAATTAGGCGAGTGTCCTGTCCGAAAGCTTGGCAACAATTGTCACTAGCTTGTGTCATGGCAAATTGATTGAATTTACTTGCCAGAAACGTGACCACCGCTCGCCACTCCTTTCGACGCGTGTTTCGCATATCTGAGATGCTCCAAGCTACATGATAGGGTTGCTAAGTCCAAGGAAGTACCTCCTAAGGACTCTGCCCTTCTCTGCGAAATGAGTTCGCTAATTGGGCAGCAAAGTGCCTCAAAACCCTTTATACCAATTTAGTTTTAAGTTGAAATGCGTTTAAGATTTCAGCAGAGAAGTCCGAATTTACTGCCACTGCAGTAAACTGTAAACAGAGAAAGATGAAATTTATTTATGTTTTCTTTACTAATTGGTTTATTTCGTATTTGAATACTATAATGTAAAAAACTATTTATCTGAATCCAAGTATTGCCAAGTATTCCTCAAGGGATTCTCTTTCAGAGCTAAAAACATGTTCCATTTAAGTTTTTTAATTCCTTTTAACTTGCTTTGCTTTTCCAATGCTTTTTTTTCATTTTAATATTTATTCATTTATATATGAATGTGGCGGTTCGTTCATCATATATAAAGTCGGCAAGTCTCTCTTTGTCATAATTTATGCATTACGGTTTTGGCTTGGCTTTCATGAGATATTCTCTCCTCTCTCGGCCCCACTATACCCATCTCTTTCCGCTCCGGCCGTATGTGTGTCCGCTTGGCTGATTCTCTAAGCGCTGACTTTTTGATGGCCTTCTCCATGGGTTTTGCTCACTTATCAGGAGTCTTGCAGCCGTATCCTTGCACGGCCACCGACGCGTCGGATGTCAATATAATTTAAGCAAATGTATGCAGCTCTACTTCCCACATATCAGAATTATACGTCTCTGATGAAATTTTTAATCAGGCCAAACTTCGCTCTAGACACAACGTCTGCGATTTGCATATTTCTAATTTCAAAGTTGTAATTAGTATAATTTTGCAGTTCTAATTGGATGATGATTGGGCCAACTTCATTTAGGCCGTATGTGCGTTGGCCCTATGAATATGCATGAATACATACGGGTATTGGGGTATACGGGTGCCGGCTAATGGGAGTAATGGCTGGAAGGCCAGAGCGTAACCTTCATTTGGCTTTGGCAACAGTGAAAGTCATTAACGTGAGTTTCCGATTACAGACTGCTGCAGCCTTTGGTAAACCTGATAGCCTTGTGAGGTCTGGTTGTCTATAAATTTAAAATTAACAAACATTTTGTCACTAAAACAGGCATACTTCTGCATATGAATAGTTATTTCCCTTAAAAAAACTCATACATTAAAGAAACCTCCTTTCAAATAAACCCCGAAACCGGAAGTGAAAGCCCTCGAAAATATATGCGAGCGGAAAAACGTTGAGCAAACATGTCCGAAGACTGCATCTCGATGGGAATGCGAATGGAAACGCATACCCGTCCTTGGATGCACATTGAGCTGAGTTTTGAAGTCATTTTCAATGTTTTTGATTTCAGTGATTTGTTTATTTATGCATAAAGCATGCGATTCGTAGCTGGCTTTTGTGCGAGCATCAGCAGGAATCCACTGAGCCAGAAGCCGGAGCTCCAGTGTGCAACTGTGGAACTGGGAACGCAGAAGCTTAGATATTCCGAGCGAATGCACTCTCTCCCGCTCTGCAGCGAGTTTTCTGCAAACAAATCAAAATCAAAATCGTGTGCGAATGCGATCGAATCGTAAACAGGGCTGCCATTCCACGGAAACGCAACTGGCACACATAACATACAGAATTGTGCAAAGAAATAGCCTCAAATGTAAAAGTTTTTATTAAAAATATCTTAGATATATGTATGTTTTTATATCTTTTTTTAGATATATGTTATCATCTTTAATTCTATTAAAGTTAAATACTATAATTTTATAAGTCAAACTAAGCTGAAACTTAGTATGTATCTCTCTTTCATAAATTCAAAATATTCTAAGAAATATTTCTCCTACTATCTTGACCTCAGTTGTCGGCAATATACACACAAAAACGATTTCATTTTGCCCCCAAAATAACCATTGATATGTCCGCTCTCTGTTCGACGCTTCCTGTTATCCTGTCCCTAGCCCCGTCCCCCGGACCCGCCCACTTTCCGGCCACTCCCCGCTCCGTGTTATCCACTGCATTGTTTGCATTGACACGGAGCAGCTATCAAACTGGCAGAAGTTGACTTGCCTTTGGCAGGCTTTGTTCGCCAGTCGCCGTCAACTTGTGGCCACAAAAAATGAGGTGGTGAATAAATATTGCGTAGCACATCCGTTCGCCAGGGCCAGACCAACACAAAAATCATTCGTTTTATCAGCGTCACTGACCACCAGCGTCACTCGGGATCCACTGCCACCCTGTGGTCAGGTGGTCCAGGATATTAATGTTACCGCCCTGATCTAAAGTAGTTAAAATTAAGCATAAAAGCACAGACAAAATATCAATTAAATAGAAATAGGAAAAATTATGCGGAGATAAGGCTTAAAGTAGATTCAAAGTGTTAATAAGAGCGTTAATCTGTGTATATAATCGGTTTAATTGCAACCACATATTCTATATCTAATCATACAGACCACTTAAAAGGGAATATTGCAACTGGAGAAGTGTTTGCAGCGTGTCGTCGTCATTATCTCCATCAATGACAGCGATATTTGGCACTCCTCCATCTGTACTCTTGCCAATGATCAGAAAAGCCGGCATTTGGTCCAGTTTGAGATTCTTAGCGGCTTCAGCTGCTTCAACGCTAATAATGTCTCTAAGCTGATCGTGGAACAAACTGGCATCGGTGGTATTGGCCATATTCCAGCCATAGACAACAAATAGATTATTGGATGTTGTGAGGACTTCATCATTTTTGAGTACTTGCTGGCAAAGATTGTTGGTCAAAATGCTGCCAGAATGATGAAGGTAAATAGCCAAAAGTTTTTTCTGAAATATGAATAGTTAGATATATAAATATTTTAAAATATGTAGCTAGAATAATTAGTTGCAAACCTCATCGGCTGGCTGATTACACACTACTTCATAGGCACTCTTCAGATCGCCCACATAAAAGTCCAGGCTTGGCTCACCGTACTGTTTCTTGTAATTCTGAATAAACTGCTGATCTTCCTCGGAGCTGGAAACGGGTAAAGGATTCATTTGAACCTTTACCTTCTGGAAACATTCCTCCAACGAAGGGCACATGGGCTGAGAAGACGTCGGTGACCTCGGCCGTGAGGGGATAATACAGTAGATAGCCTCAGTAAGCCCTCCAGATCTCGGCACAGTCAGCTCCGTGTCCTTTCGTTGATCCAGTCTTCCCGTTTCTATCTCGATATCTCCTGCTGCAGCTGCTGGGAAACTCATTGATATTGACATCGACGCGATCGATACCGTCATTGGATGTTTTGGTATCGGACCGAACGTGCTGCGGTATTATTTTCTTTTGTGGAAAAAGCTATCGAAACATAAAAAGCTTTGTTAGCAACGTCACCAGCAAAAGGTCGCCACTCTGCTGAATATCACGCAGAAAGTAAAGTAGGAACAAGCTCATTCCTACGCCAAAATGGCTGGACTGCAGGCGGCGCAGGCGCAACAAGTACAGGTGGTCATCTCGTTAATCAGCTACAGGCGGTGTTAAGTGTCCACGCCAAGTGTGAAGGTGACAAGGATGGCACAGCGGAAGAGGCGACCCAGGAGTAATTGCAGTATGAACCTTTTTTTTTTTAAATAACATAAAAAGCGAAATCAAAGTTTTTAACTATTGTCTTTCTCATACTAAACTATAGCTTCTATAGCTTGGTTAACTACTGTGGCACGAACTGGACACATAGTATGTACCTTTTATGACTAGAGGTTGTACTTTCCGAATATCTGCTGCAATGATGGCGTCACGCACAGGAGCTGATCGCGGCGGTGTGCTGCTGGTGCCAGCGCTGCCTTCAATTGGCCCGATTGGTCAGGGCCTCCGCAGCCATCAAATCCATGTGATGGAGCATCCACCATTCCCCCCCTAGAGAAATATTGGGGAAAATAGTTAGAAAATATATATTAGACCTCATTAAATTCTGTGCTTCTTGTTACCTTTATAAATGGGTTTGATCCAGTCTTAGCCATTCACTACACCGTTCCGACATCTTCGCCAATTTCATTTTTTCAACATATTCGCTTTTCAAGTAATGCGGCCAAGCAGGAAAGCAGAAAAGCAGGAAAACAAGCCAGCAAACGTCGGTCTCAATCTTTTTGGCCCACTACCTTGCAGTTTCTCCCCCATTTCTCTGCACGATGTCGTTGGGATTCTCGTAAGAATTGCTAATAACCAATTTCGATTCAATTCAAGTGTCAGCACAAGACGACAAAGATGACGACGGCAGCCAACGCAGTAGAGTGTCCCACAGAATAGATAGGGAGAAAGCGCCGGAGATTGGGGGCAGTTGGCGGGCAGGGGGATGAGGATGAGGGTTACAGCCACGACCACAATCCACACGGGAAGCACAGCCAATTGAGTATTAATGGTCAGACTTCTGCTGGCTATTCTGCTGCTGTTGCTGCCTCTGCAGTGGGCGAAAATACGATGAAAACATCATTAAGGATGATGTTTTATCATTTAGACCAACCTAAAAAAAAAAATGCAAAATTACTTACTATATTAAGAATGATATTTATTTTGATATTTTTTAGTTGGTTTTAGTTTACGTACAATTTATTTAACAAGTAGATCTTATTTTCTATAAAAATTAAATTGTATTTTCAAACATATTAAAAATATATGCTTCATATAACAATTATTTTAGTCAAATTTTAACATCTGTTATATAACATTTAAATTCAATTTTAGATAAATAATTGAAGTAGAATTGAAAGGGTTTTATAAACTATTTATGCTATTAATAAAATGATTTTAAATAAAAACGAATATGCTTTATATGCATACAATATTTGTAATTAATAATAAAAGCAAAAAAAAATTAATTTAATTATGATTATTAATATTACACATTTTTTTTCTCTGTATTGTTGGTCCTTCTGCTGATGCCAGCAAGTTTCCTGGCAGAATTATGGCTGGCCACGGGGATTGGCGGCCAGAGATGGCGACAGCAGAGTTCGCCCATTTGAAAGTAAAATCAAACATATTAGAAAAATTGTTCGACGAGCCAGAGAGATAGTGAAGGAGAGACAGAGATAGAGTAGAAAAGGAGCGAGTCCGGGGTCAGGTCTCCCTGGTTCAGCACGGGTCGGTGTGGCTCGGTTCGGTTTCCTGTCATTCGTTAGCAGATCCCAGCGATGATGATATATGAGATTAGCTCAAGTGCCATGCGATGGCAGCACGCCAAGGCGACACTTCGCCGCGCTCCCCCCTCGATCGACGCTTTTGTCGGATTTTATATTAATGATAAATTAAATTGTTCATTGACTTGAATAATTTTGTGCGTTGCCGCTGTTTGGGGGAATTTTGCGGATAGTTTCCACACCTCTTTTCCCAGCCCTCCCCCCTTTTTGCGCATGATAAATTGATGGATTCTCTGTGGCATTTTGGGATTAGAGGGGAAATAACAGCGAAAAGTGTTGGCAGTTCGTGTCACAATTATACAACTATATTATGCGCGCATTAGTGAATAATTGATGATGATAGGTATTCAGATATTGGCTTTAATGCAAAAGCAGATGTTGTAAATTAAATTCAAATTAGTGTATTCAATATAAAAAACTATCTAAAAAGTATGTTATCAGTATTTTTTGATCATCAGGTATATCTTTCCTTGAAAAATGTTTAAAATATTTTATTATTGGCATTTTTTTTATAGCCTTAGGTAAAATTCAGTCGAATTACCAATTGCTTTCCTCTTACTTTTTTTATTTTCCAGCATTCAAAAGTTATAGTTTGCACAATAAAAAAGTTACAAACCATTTTCTTCAACCACTCCATTTCCTTAAAATTTGGTCCTCCAAACCTTATGCAATACTTAAACAATTTCCATAGTTTTGGCCGTAATAATTTTGTGTGTTGTCAAAACTATTTTTTGGGTAACGAAAACGAAAAAGGAAAGCGGCGGGGGAAAGCGATGAGCAAACGAAACGAACCAAAAACAATTTACAGATTTTGCACAAAAATTTTAATTAAACAAATTTTGTGTGTGGAAAGGAAGTTGAGTGTAAAAGCAGAAAAGTTTTCGTTTCGCACGGTCTGTGACTTCCTCGTTTCCCTCTTTTGCAGCTCGTAGTAGGAAGTTGGCACGAGAAACTCCGGTTGGGCCCTGTTTCGGTTCCTGTTCCTGTTGCAGCTCCTGGGCCTCGGCCACTGCCTCTGCCTGAGTACCCAATTCAATTCAATTTTTGCACCATAAGTTGTGCTCAAAATACCAGAAAACTTGCTCAATAATCTGGCCAAAAGAAATATATATATATATATAAATATATAACGCAAGACAGCAAAATTTTGCTGTGTAGGAAATGTTGGCCAAAAGTTTGCCGAAAAACTATGCAGCCCCAGAAATACTTGACCCTGGATTGGGGATTGAGCAGGTTTGGGTTTCTTTTTTCTCTCTCTCTCGTAGCAACTGCCAACCCGCATAAATCTCCGCAGCTGGCTGGAAATTTAACTCGGCATTTGAATGTCACCCGAATGCTCACCCAAACTCCGCATATCGTCTAGACTTATAAAGTCGTCTTATCCCAGGGACAAAATAAGCATGGGGACTGGGGTCCTAAAACCAATGTCTGACTACCACTTAAGCGGGCTGGAACATATAAATCTAGCAATGGTTGGAATTTCCACAGCAGCAACAGCACATCCTCCAACAACAACAACAACAACAACAACAGCAAGTCGAAGGACAACAATGTGCAATTTTATTGCCAAACCTCAGACGTTGCGTATACGTAACGTAAGCTGCTGTTACTGCATCAGCAACGGAATGCCACAAAATGCTTCCACCATACGTTGCCGCACACATTTTGAGGAATGTGTGTTTTCGGGTGGGGAGAAGCGGCAGTAAAGCCTTTGACTGCTGCGGGGCGACTCTTCAAAAGGAGTTTGACAACGACCAGAGATTTATTTTTTATTCGCACGACTTTCAAGTAACAATTTCTGGGCGGAACAACAAAAATATAACTTTAAGCTTGGGGCAACAGCCAAATCGAAATTGGCAAAAGGCGTATGTCGATTGAAGTATCTATAAAATGAAATGGGGGCACAAAGATATTTGAAAGTCTTAAAATTTATTGAAGGCTTAAACTAAAATATTGTGCAATTTGTACTCGGCTTTGAAGCTGTAACTCACTTTTAGCTGACCAAGAACTATCAGGTTAGAGTAATTTTGTATTTTTTGATTGCCTAAAATAAATTGTAAGTTAATCCTTTAATAATTAAGTTACAATAAGGCAACTAAAATTAAATCTTCAATTTCCTAAATTAAATTTAAATTTACTTTCATATGAAGTATTTTTTAAATAAACATATTAACTTCTAACAAATTTTAGGGAAATATCATAAGTATGTAAATTTCAGTTTAAAAAAAGTGATTGAAATTATATAACCTACAAATAAGAGCTCATAACAGTAGGAACACCAAATAGGGTTTCAAATTCCTTTTAAATTTTGACAGCATAGAGAACTCCACTTAGTAATTACTTTCATAAAGAAGCTTTTTGTATATTAAATACCCCTTTTCGAACCCTTATTGAAGTCCTATTTCAAGTGCCATTCACACTGTTTTCAATTTAACCACAATTTGAATTGCCGACCCCCAAAAACACAAGGACTATCAACAGTAATTACCGTAAATATGTATCTATTTCACAAATTTAACGCACCTTTCACTCTGTGGCCACACAACAACAAATGCTGAATATAAAACATTTTGTTTGTGGCATTTGGGGCATGTCCCCGGCGTCATAATTAGAAATGAAAAGTGAAAAATATATTTCCACTCTTCAGCAGCGCCAACAAAGGGAATAACGAGAACAACGACAGCAAGCGACCACTTGGCTATTATTTATGATAATTGTAACGAAGCTGAGGCGACGTTCATCACGCTGTCTGTCTGCCTCTGTCAACTTTGACCGCCCTCTCCCGCCACCCACTTCCTCTTGTTGCAACTATTGTGGTAGTGTTGCAGCCGCCGCTGCTGCCGTTATTGTTGTTGTTGTGGCCGAGCTGCACACGTGACAGCAGCTGAGAAACAATGGCGATGTAGTGTCGGGAGGTAGTCTGGTCATGTCAACTCGGCTCATATATCGCACGGTGTTACGAGCTTTGTGATATTTGTAGGCTGAGATATAGGGATATATCTTATACTATATATATTAAGGGAATTTAAATTATACTTAAAGATTATTAGAGTATTAGTTAAAGAAGTATTAAATTGTTATAAAATATTAATCAACATCAAACTAATTTAAAGTATAAGAAACTACTTCGTCTTTGTGGGAACTTAATGGATCAATAAAAAATATATTTAAATATATAAAATTAAACGAAATAATTTAATAATAATATATTGCCAAATATAAATAAAGCTCTTGAATGTAATTCTGACTTTAAAGGATAACTTTAGCTTGCTTTACAAAACTTACACTTTTATCCTTACTTTTCTTAGCATCCTTTTCCAGTGTTCATTTGCGTAGTGTGTGCGGGTGGCATCTATGTACATGCGTGAGTGCTGGTGTGCGTGGGAGTGCGTCTGCATGTGTGTTGGTGCATGGCGTTATTAGGCTAATGGCTGCCCCGTGGGCATTCAAAGCTTTTGTGTCTGGGCAAAACGCTTTTGTCCGCCAGTGTCCCTGCGCCTGTCTTCCTCCTGCTTAGTCCTCTCGCAGTCCCTTTATCTACAACCCTCTGCACGGAAAAAAAAGTCTTTTAAAATCAGAAATTAATAATGTTAAGTTAACTTTCAGCAAGACAATGATACAATTTGAAAACCTAACATTAAAACCAAATTAAATTGAATTTTCAACTGAGCATTAATTAATTATAAACCACTGTACAATTTTATAATAATTTTTATTGTTATTACTTACCAAGGCCTTTGGAAATTAATTAAAACATTAACATACATATTCATCTCTTTTCTCTATGTGTATTTTTTCAGCTCTGCCCCGACTGGCGCTGAAAATATGCAACAGCAGGCTCCCAGGCTAACTGCCAAAGCCACGCACAAAACGCATTGAGACGCCATAATTGCAGCCAGTTGCTGCTGGTTGGGCATGAGTATAAGTATGAGTATGAGGAGGCTGTCCCCCACTGTCCCTCCCCTTGCTCTTCACCACCACTCTCTGCCTCCCCTGAATGGGCGCAAGTGCGTTAAGTGCAATGACAGCAATTGCGCTGACAGCGAGGCAAAATGGAACGCACCCACAGATGCAGACGCGGATGGAGACTGAAGTTGCCCCATCATTTGAAGTGCAGTTTATATTTAGTCTGCCACACAATGACAGACTGGATGTCGTCGCACTCGGAGGCAAACATCTCACAGCTACCTTCGAACTTTTATTCGTCTTTTCCTTTGCATTATGATGCGTATTTTTAGGAAAGGAAAATATAAATATCGAAAAGGAAAGGAAGGTTTGGAAACAAATGCTTTTATTGTTTGTCAGTTATAAAACCCAATTAAGAATGGAATGAAAACTTGGAAATAAATGTCACAGGACTTTTCAGATCTCTCTTTATACAATAAAAATAAATAGTAGTATATTTAAGCACATTCAATAACGTTATTATTTTATATAGATAAAATAGATTTAAATATATTTCATCGTAATAATGTTGCATAAAATTTAAACCCATACTTTAAGGCAGTTCTTTGAATTAGTAATTATAATAATAAATTTTATCTATAAGTGTTTCATTGTGATGTACTATGTATATATTTCCCTAAGATGTAGCAAGTAAATTGTAGCTCAAACTTGAGTTTAACTGAGCTGAGTCGAGTCAAGTTGACATGCTGCCAATTGGCCGCGTGCGTGTTGCATTTACAATTGCGAATCGGGTCAATTTGCAGTCGAGCATGGGAGCCGTTATGATGTGAAGGACCTCTGGAACGAGAGGAGCACCCTTCAAGAGCTGAGATTGTAGGAAAGGCAGGGGAAAGGGATGTGCAGTGACACAATTGTATGTGAAACGGAATAGCTTAGAGAACTGCCACAGAGAAACTAAGATGACAATTTAACAACTTAAATTTATATACAAAAAAGTATTTTTTTAACCTTTTGTATATATTTAGTATATATTTTTAAGGCTTTTATAAAGAAATAGTTGAAGGAATGATACTAAACCAAATAAAACAAGCCGAAAAACTGAGAGCATTAGCAGAAATCTTCCCCCAACGACTACTTATTTTCCTGTAAAATTTTCATAGCCTACTTTCCCGCTGAGCGGGGGGTCTTATCATTCCCTTAAGGGGGGGGTAAGGTTTGTAATTTTTTTTTTCGAAATTTTTTTTTTTTTTTTTATTACAATTGCACAAAATGTAAAGAATATTGTGTAAAAGTTGCAAGTCAATCAAATTAAAAATAACAAAGTTATAGCCAATTTAATGGAGGTCGCTTAGTGTGCACTGCATGTGCTCACAAAACTTTGAAGCGCTCTCCTGAAAAGTAGCATTTTCCAAGTCGGTGAACACGATTACAGAAAATCTACTGATCCGATCGATTTGAAATTTTGCACAAATATAGTTAACCTAATTCTACAGGTACTCACGTGGCCCTTTTTTTTTTTAATTGTATTTTTTTTTTTAACAATTTATCTTTTTTTTTTAGTAAAAAATCGGACTTTTTGCTTCAAAATGGCATAAAAAATCAGAAAAAAATTTAAAAAATAAAAACGCTTCGGTGTTACCTCGGGACATTTATCCCTTAAGTAATGCAATTTAGTTTTTTTAAATCGCGTGATCCTGTAGGCTGTAAGGATGTTCACCGCAAACCACCTTTTTTCGATGGCGCCTTAGGAAATTCTCAATTGCTCTTAATTCTCTAATTGTTTCTTAACCAAAAAATGCTAATAAAATAGTCAAAATATTGTGTTACTTTATGGTGTTTAAATTTTTACGCTAACTTTATCCGTTTCGCCACAACAAATTTTTGAAAAACGACCATTTTTGCACCGAACAGACCTTACCCCCCCCTTAAAGAAACCCAAGCCAAACTGATAAGTTTAATGGTACACGCTTAGCCAGCACCCTTTTCCTCCTCCGGGAAATCCTCTTTTCCCCTCTGTCGTCCCTGCTAATTTCACTTCAGCTTTATTTATATAGACCCAAATGAGTGGCCTTTCAGCACTGCGAATTTTTCATTAGCCGAAAAAAGACATGGACAAGGGCTGAGGAAATTATGAAATATAGAGCAGAACTGCTTAAGGAGAAGAATAAGCAGGCAGTGAGTGAGCCCGAGAGTTTCGTGATTTATGCGGCCTCGACTTAACACCGCAAAATCTGAGCCTTTGTGTCAATTTGTTTTGCGTGCCAGGACGCAACCCAAGACAGGAACTGACTCACGCACCGCCCAGAACAAGGCAAAAGTATGAAAAGGAGCTCCTGGAGGGGGTGCAAAATGGGGTGGAAACCTTGCGGGGAGGGGGGAGTGGTGGGTGTAAAAAGGCCAAGTGAATAATTAAGCGGTTTATAAACATTTGTCTCAGACAGAGAGTTAAGTGGGAGAAGTACACTAGAAGTCAAGCAACTGTCTTTAAAAAAAAGAATAAATATGCGTTTAAAAATACGGCAATTTTATTAATGAATTAATATTATTTATTTAAATTTTATAGTTTTTATTTTGTTCTTGCTAATTTTAGTTAATTGTTAAAATAAAAAGACTACAGCAATAGGACTGTAATCATATTTATAAATGCTTGCATATGTAGAAAGTAATTTTTTAAAATTGATCAAAAAATATATTTAAATGAAAAATCTTTAAATAATTTAAACTAATGATTAAAAATCTAATTAACATTATTATTTTTCCCTTATAAATTTTGTGTTCTAATGAAAATTGCTTTTCTTTTTCCCTCAGTGCACACAGCGTTCTCAAGACACAAAATAGGGCCTAGCCAACATTATTTATGTCAGCTGGCCAAGTGGCAGGGAAAAGGCCTTCTCCGGGCCAAGAGACAGCAAAAGATATAGCCAGTTAAAGTTGGGGCTAATTTGCAAAGGGGCCCTTAAAGTTGGTCCGGACTGGACTGCAACTATTTATATTTAATCGCATGCTCCAATTGCAAAAACAATTTAAAATCAACTTGCTCGTTAAGTGAAGCGGCACACAAGTACCTTTCCTCCCGGCCGCTCTGTTCCCTACTGTTTTGCCTCGTTTTCCTCCTATTTTCGCCCGTTTTTCTCCCGCCTTTCTCCCGTTTTTCCCCCGCTTTCCCTGTTAACCAAACCGGGCTGCAGTTGTTGGTCCTACTGCTGAGGCTACTACGGCTGGCATCGTTACTGCTGCATTTTCGACAAGTGCTTTTAACATTAAATATTCATTTACAGCATTAAGGGCACTCGAAGTCACGCGTTAACGGTACCGTCAGAGCACACACACACAAACACAAATACGTTGCACTGGAAAAAAAAATAAATATAGTTTGGGAGGGGGTCCTTGTGGGGCAGCCAACTGAGAACGTGGCGCATCAAGCAAAACGGACACGGGCGTGCATTAAGTGAATATATTTCAGAGCCCCTCAAAAAAAATAAATAAAACAGACAAAACTTGGTCACCTGCCGGGCCACAATACACAGATAGAAAAGGATGATTTATAAATATTTATAATTTATTAGGAAATATAAGAAATAAATCAAGTTATATGTAAATAAGTTTAGAAGTTGCATAAATATTTATATTTCAATAAATTCATTTCGGAAAGGGTGCTATGCCATTTCTAAATGAAAGTTTAGTATTATTACAAATTTAATTTTATAATTATGGTTAAATATTTTATTAAATATTTAAAAATATAACTGCCATGCCACATTATTTTTATATTGTAGCAGGCCTTAAAATGAGAGTATTTAGAGGTTATTCATTAATTTTATTTATTATATTTCTTAATATAAAATGGTTCATTTATATTTTTCTGTGCAGAAAAAAATAAGTAAGGTAAGTTGATATTTTTGGTAACGCCATAATTCAAAGAAAGCCGCGATAATTTGAACCAAGCTGCGTTTCAATGCCGCTTGTCTCAACTCACCGTTGTTTCACTGCCAAAAAGCTTGCTGAAAACCATAAGAGAAATTGAGAGAAAAGTCCTGCTCTCTTTTTTACTTTAGGATTTGCTCTCCTTTCGCAGGCTTTCTCTCATTTGGACGACTGGTTTCGGCTTCTGAACTTCGACCTGTCTTCAGTCCCGATTTCAGCGTCCTTTGAGCCAATTCGAGGCTAGCTCAAACGGCGGTTATAGAGAGCAAACAATTTAAACAATCCTGGCCAATTAAGGAAGTCACTTTGGTATAGCCAAATAGTTGGACATGCCAGCAAGATATATCTTTTAGAAAGGGAATTTAGATTCAGGAAATATATATTTTTGGTTGTATTCTAAACTTGTTATTTTACTGTAATATAATTGTATGTTCTTGAATTGAACATTCATCTTTCTTGTACTATATAAACTTAACAAATGTTTTATAGCATACTTGTTATGGGTCGGTTAAAAAAATTAGCTATAATTCCAGGCAGCCTGACACGATTTTAAAGCTATTTGGAAGATAGCACGCACTTTATTAACCTAAAAAACATTTTCTGTCTAATCAATTTATATGTTCTTTTATTTTCTTTTGAAAGAGTGCTGTTTTCAAAAAAATACCAACAAATATTAATCACTTTTTATCATTTAAGTTATTCCTCCTTTAATTGGTATACGCTTTTCTTTTGTTAATTTACAAATGCGTGACTTACAAATCGCAAAGTCAACTCACGAAGGTGGCTCATTTCTTGGGAAATTCTAACGCAATCCTAATATCATATGGGTCACTGGCCTCATCAAAAACTAACATCACACACACTCGCACACACGTAATAAAAGTATTTATGCGCTATTTAACACGAAATGAAATATAATTTTTTCGTCCTGTCTCCTTTCTTAGATACTTATGCCGCATGCATGACAATTATACGAAACAAAATTTGTTCCCTTGGAGGCAACGACAAAAGCATTTCCCAGCTTTTGGTAATGATTAATGAACGTGTGTGTGGGTGGCTCAGTGGGTTTTCCGAGTGGGTGGTGGGCTCTGTACATATGTCTCTGTTGACTCCAAAGTTGACATCATAATTCGGGCATTTGCCGGTCAGAATACGTTGACAGTTCTGAGGTATTATTTGGGCGGGCAGGTCATAATCATAATCATAATCATTGGAGCGAGATCAAAGCCCGTGACCGAACTTAATTAATTTAATTAAAACCACTTTAAGACAAAATCAATGCTGGCCAAATTGAGTGAACGGAAAAGAAAGCAAAATCAAAATAAATTGAAGAATCGGGACGAAGAAGTTTAAGAATTTAAAGAGGAAGATTTGTCAGTCGGCGGTTGTCCTGGAATTTATATGCAAGGCGCATGTTGCCGCATGCCACATGGTGCCGAGCATTTGCCTAGACAACAAAACACATACACTCACTCTCTCGGAGGCGCGCATTTATGCCAAACACATTGGCAAACATAAAATTTTAAACATGCATAGGCCAAAAATACAACAGAAACCAAAAAAAGCAGCAGCTAGCACATCAACCAGCCAGCTAAGCAAGAAGTACAAGAAGTCCTGGTAATTGGGAGACTCAAGAATAGGGGATATCCTTTAAAAAGTAAAAGTTGGGACATTGGAATATATAAAAGGAATAAATTAGCATACAAATATTTATAGATTTATATCTTTAAGTAAACGGAAATTTTATTATTGCTAAATATTTAATAAATTACTCAAGGGTCCTGCCTTAAGCCCTGTGTCTAGGTTTACCTCCTCATCGGCCTACGAATTACAGGGTATCTAGCGAGTAGTCGATGCTTGTTGTTTGCTTAGCCCCTTGGCGGCCTTCTAAGCGGCTTAAGGAGCAGCAGAAGCGGAACCAGAAAAACACAGAAGAAGCACAGGCATTCCACTAAATTTATATCCTCGCACACACACATACACTGGCACACTCGAAACTCCAGGACTCACACACATGAATGTGGCACATATATTTGCATATTTGCGTGTTCTCTATTCCGCTCTCTCTTTCTCCCTATCGTTCCTTCTTTTACTCTGCGCTGCGCCTGATTATGGCGCTTAAGGAAAACACTTAAAAAAAAGGCAAGAACCAAGGGACGGGGCCAAAGGGGGCAGGGAAAACAGCTTGAGGCAGGCCGACAAGTGCCAAGCGCAATTGGGGTTAATATCCTAGCACGAAAATACTCAGGCACACACACACACACACACCCATAGAGCCGCGCTCATACCGCCCAAGTTTATTTTGAATTATTTATGGTTAAGTTTATGGCAGAATTTTTGACTTGAATTTATTTGGCTTTGGCTGCCTGCGAAAATTCCCATGAAAAATACGCAAAAATTAATAAAGCGAACGAGGAACGAGCGGAGAATAAGCGAGAAGTGCCAAAAGAAATAGAAAAGTTTTGTTGCATAATAAGCCGTTACCTTTTGTTGCCTTTGCGTGCTGGCCAAATTAAAAGCCAACAATGTCTGCAAAATGAACCGAAAATAAAGCACAACAAAAAACAAAAAACAGTACGAAAACTGGAAAAAAAAATCCGCAACGTGTTGTTATTTGTGCCTGCTTGGCGAAAGATTTTTGTCGCCATGCCCAAGGACTATAAATTCGCTCAGCTTGTCGCAGAGTTCAGTACAGGATTTCAAGGGTATATAGGATATTTTGGATTTAAAGATCAAGCTCATATGAAAAATGTATTTATACTTTTATTTAGAATTTTATTTAAAAAAAAGTTAAAAGAATATTTATATATTTTTTTGTTCTTTATTTAAATGTATTTTTAAAGTTACCTATTTGTAGGTTTTGTTAATTTTACTCATTTACTAACCAGAATTATCCACTCTTTTTCTACGGAATCACTCATTCGTTCCCATTTTTTAGGCAATCTTCCTTCCATCGGCATGTGGATCGTCCTTCGGCCGTTGTTGTGTGTGTTTTTCTGCATTGACATTTACAAAGTGAGAATTTAATTAAACTTAATGAAAGTGCATGAGTGTCTAGGGGTAATAAAGGGGACGGAGACGGGCAGGAGCATGGGTAATGGCAGGCGCCCAGGCCGGCAAAAGGTGAGAATAAAAAGAAGTTTGGCTTTACTGGGCACTTGGCAGGCCATTTCGAAATGTTGCCTGTTTACGGTTTGGGCCATTAAAGGCCAGATCCGTGGGTTGGGAGAGGTCGACGAAGAGTGAGCTAGCCGTGGGCGTGGTGGCACATGATGAGCAGGTCAGCTTCAATTGCAGCCGCACCACATTGCGTATGCTTAACGCAGCCGAATCGAAATCAAAAACAGCAGCGAAAACAACAAACAAAACACGGCGCGGGGAAAGGGGAGAGAAGATGAAAAACCAAAACGAAAAGCGCCAAAACGAAATCGAAGAAGGAAACTGACCCAAATTTCAGATGCAATGCGTTCGTACCCCCCTGCGTATGATTAATTTAAGAGAGTATGCCCCCGCAAAGGGGTAGGTGGGAAAATTCCGGGGGCAGTTCGGCTGAGCTCACTGGGCTGCTGTGGCATTTTCTGGTCGATAAATTTAATTTACACAAATTAGTCGCGCATTGTCGTAAAAACGCAATCGAAGTTGCGGAAATGAGACAGAAAATGCCCGAGAGGAGAAGCTACAGCCAGAAAGAGTGCCAACGTAAAACAAAAAGCTAATTAATTAAAACACCTTCAGAACACACAAACACACACTTCTGCTTACTCCTGAGTAATTGAAATAAGCTAGGAAAATAGATGGCTTTTCCAAAGGGGGAAATGAAAAGCCAGCTCTTAGGGCGATTGTTGGTTTCTTTTTTGAAAAGAAACTATTTTTAACAAAGGCGTTTCCACAGACAATGTTCACTAAGGTTAAGCTTGTGAGTTAATAAACAAATAAATAAAATAATCGACAAAGAATTTAAGGTCTTGCCTTTAAGCCTGCAAATATTCTTGGTATGCTTATCCAATAGCCAAATAATTTGGTCAGAGAAACCAAGGGAAAAGGAAAGTCCTGGAAAGGGACTCTTCCGGCGCTGATTGAAATGGGGAATGGGGATGCTGACCAAATAAAATATGCGAGCGCACGATCAATTCAAAGCGCAAATTTGTGAGCATTTCCTTGGGCGCGGCCACGCACGTCTGACCAATCCATGGTTAAACCATCCCCAACTACCTCAAGGACCCAGCTCCAAGGACTTGTCCCATCCCCGTCGTGTCAGGCATGAGGCATTTTCATTACATATCTGCCTTTGTAGTGCAAGTTTTTGCTCTCAAGATTCATTCGGGCATCTCGCTGAGTGGTAATTTATGGCTACGCATTTGGTTTACTAATAATATGGCTCCTTTTTGCTCCCATCCTGCGCCCCCCAGTGGTCTCCAATTTCGATTCTGAGGCCGCCCTTTGTTTACCTAAGCAATAACAATAAATTAATCGCCATCGACAGCCATTAGCTGGTGGCTTCCTCTCGCCTCACTCTCCATATGCTTTTGTATTTTTAATTATGTGTCCAAATTTTTGGTATTTGTTCTGGCCTACCTTTCTCTATCCGTCGATTATAGTTGCACTTGGAGAATATATTGTGATATTTATTTCATTTTATAGAACAGAAATAGCCTGGAAAATTGTTTAAGAAGCTTTTGCAAACATGTATTATTTTCCTAAAACTTTATAGCTCTTTAAAAATAATTTTTCCATTATATTTTGTACATTTATTTTTCTCAGTCTACCTCGTCTTTCATGTGTGGAATAAATATTCGGATTCATATATAGGAAATATGGCGTGTTGAGCTGTTAATTGCCTCTATCAATGCCGCTTCCTGTCCGAATTTTACATGTGTTTAGACACCGCTATCTAACCACCCAAAATCCCACTTTTAGTTCCACCTAATTGTGTATAATGTGTTTGGTTTATATATTCCTTTCTCTCTTTTGCCGAATTTCTGGTTTTTGGCCAAATGCGTGGCAAATAGTTTGATATTTGCTGCTGTTCGTTTTGTATGTCAAACTTTTTCTGTAGCTTTGTTTTTATAGTTATTTAAACGAGTGTGTGTGGATTTGCGTGTTTAGATTTCTATTGGGTTAAATGGTTGATAAGTATCTAAATTGCCAGGTTCATATATGAATATGTTTAGACTAGCAGAATGGTCAAATGAAATGTGCCTTTAATATTGCCAATTAATTTTTATTTACTTATTTTATTGTTAAACTTAAGAAGTATTTAATTGTTTACAACATACCAGTATTACTTTTTGTAATAAATATTTGTACTTCCTTGTACTTTGGCAAAATATCTCAAAATATAAAACAATTTCTCCTGATTGACTCAAAAAACAGGAAGTCAGTCAATGAATAAGTAAATAAGTGAATTGAAGTGATGTGCACATCGTCATTCAATGGCATCTGAAACCTTACACTCGAATGAAATTGTTCAGTGTGCTCATCAAAGCCTAACCGAAGGACTATTTTACAACACTTTCACAGACTTATGGCTTGTTTAATGCATTGAAAATGGAAGCCACAGCCCAAAATGCAGGATGTCAACATTGAAGGAAAACGGAAAATCTGGTTATTATGCGAGTGTGTGTGTGTGTGTGGAGCTGTAACAAGGCAGCTAATTAGTTTTTGGAAAATGCCGCAGGATATTTCGAATGGTAAAACGCAAAACATGTGTTAAATTACACGCAGCTGAAGCAAGTTTGGATGCATTAAATAATTTCGAAGTTTAAGATACCCTAAAAAGTATGAAACAAGTAATATTTATGTTTTATATAATTAAAAAAAAATTATTAAAACAACAATATGAGGCATGTAATATGGATATGTTTTGTAAATAAAAATATTTAATTAAAGCTGAATAAATGTATATAAATCTTTTATATAAGCTTTTTCCTTTAATTATAATAAAATATAATGAATATTCTAGAGGATACTCAAACACATAAATATTCTCCTTACTTATATATACAGCATTTTTAAATAAATTTTATTTTCGCACAATAACAATTGAAACATAAACCCGCTTAAAGATATATTAACTCCTTTAAAAGGGTATCAGGAAGGTAGTCTCTGCGTCTGGGGAGATGTGATGTGTAATGCATTTATGCTAAATAATTGAAAATATTATATTACCAAAAGTAAATGTGTCACATTTCCTGTTGACTTTAATTGTTGTCAGAAGCCTGCCGGGCACACAGAATAACACAAAACAGGATCACAAAACGGACCAACGGAAATGTGCGAGTGTGCTTGTGTGCTTGTGTCTGTGCGGGCGCACAGTGCGTATGCGTAACTTATCTTACCGTTGACATAAATGACATTTTAAGGGCAATAAGTTATTTCACATTATGCTGCTTTAACCCCAAAACTCACCCGCTGCCAAAGGGTGTGGGGCGAAAAGGCCCCTTTTTGGGCTGCACTCCAGGCGGGACAGGATCCTGGCCAACAAGCCCAGCTACAAGCGGTCGGAAGGACACAAGGACATCCACAGACTGGCTCGAGTTGTTAACAACTATGGGAGCAACTTTATGAATGCAACGGGCACGGCCAAGGGGGCAAGGGGGCGCAGTGTGCGTAAGTGTTTGCACCGCATGCGGAAGTCACATGTTTGCATTATGTGCGAGTGTGTGTCCTTTGGCATGTCCTTGTCCTAAGCCCCGGCCCGCCTCCTGTTTACACTGCACTCGCTACTCGCTGCAGCAACTCCCTCTTGCCACACCCACTCGCAACGTCGCATAAATTTTCCATATATATTTACCCAGTGTTTGCGTCTAGCTGGCAACATAAATTTTAACTGCTGTGAAAATATTTGTTTAATGAGAAACTTTTAGCCAACATCCGCTCTCAGTTGGGAGCAGTCATTCAGCCGGGCCAGCAGCATAATAATTTATTAATTATTTAAATTAAAGCCTTGTGGCTAGCCGTCTGTAAACAGACAGATAAAGCATGCGAGGGATGCCAAATGTTGCAAGGCACCAAATTAGATTGACATCAATTCTTGGTGAACATTCTCGACTTGCCAGGATAGTTGTCATTCTGACTTTGAGCTTTTAATGGTTTCATTCCATTCAATTTCCCAGGAGGTGTTACTTAATTTCCTACTTTTTTTTAATAACCATTCAACATGAAATAATGCTTATTTTTTAACTCCATGATTCCACATTTGTAGAGTCCTTAAACTTGCTAACTATCAACTCTGCAGAGCTGCTTCTCTTTGAACCACCAATTTATTCCCTGCACGAAATTTTATAAAAACCATAAATGGAAAAATTTTCAATTAGACCGCCAACGAGAAGGATATTTCCATTTTTGGTTAGCCACATTTAGTCAGAGTTGCCGGCACTTAACCTGCCATGGCCCACACACATTCGCTCTCTTACCAACATACACACACACTGACACACTCTCCCCTCCGGCTCGTCCTTTTGGAGCGAGATGGAGCTCCACACACTCACACATACAGATACAAATTACCAAAGATTTATCGCTTGTGCACTTGGAATTGATGACCAGGGCCTAATTGTCATCCGATATGAGTCCACCGCATGACTCGCATTGTCGAAGGAGCGGTGGAGCAGTCAACGGCTGGCGAGGAGGGGAGGCCGTGTGTGGAAAGGGGGGCGTGGCAGGAGCAGCCTGGCAAGGGACCGACCGTTCGCCACCAGGACATTTATACACTTCAGCCGAGCACGTGCATAGTTTTGCATGCTGCGCATAACTCGCAAACGCACACATCGAAAGAAACACACACAGATGCACAGAGAATAAAATGTGCATTTAATTATTTATAGTTTATTTTCTTAAATATTTAATTCTCTAAGAGATAATATAAATGATATCATTTGTTGAATACTTTTTATAAATTTAAATTATACAAAATACTTTTGGGCTTGGTAAACACTCTATGAATACATTTTTAAATTCATAATCTCACGTTGATTTAATTTAAAATTATAATAATAATTAACATTTTATTTATTTAACTTTTTTCTCTGCACTTACACACAAAGCAATAATTTTTACAAAGAGTGAAGGCAGAGGAGGAGTAAAAGAAGGAATGGGAATGGTGGAGCGATTTATGTTTGACTTTCGTGTGCGGCCAGCGGTTAAGAGCAAGAGCAAGGGTGGGTAGATTTAAAAGTTCCCCCAGGCTCCCATCGCCCCCCTCGGTTCCCAGGAGAGTCTGATATCTCGCCAGGATCGCTTGACAACCCCAGTAGCGGAGTAAAGGGAATCCGTGGTGAATCGGATGAGGTGACAATCTAAAAGAACTTTGCGAACAACTGATCACGTTTAAAAATATAAAGAAATTATTTAACTAACAAATATAAGAAAGAAAATATCTCAAATATCTAGAGTTAATATTAAAAATAATTTCAAAGTAAATATTAGTCAAATTTTTCGTTCAATATAAAATCAATATTCACTTGCATGAATAAACTTCATTTTCAGGTACTTTTTCCTTCGAATTAAACTAACCTTTGCTGCTATCTCCATAGGGCTTTCCTCCTGTTTTCCCTTCCGCTTTCCCCAGTAACTTAAGACCTTAGCCAGTGTCGGTCGGTCTATTTGCTGGTGGATACAGTAACTGCTGCTCTTTGCTGCTGCCGCAGTTGCTGTTGTTTTTGTTGCATTGACTGATAAATCGCCAGCAATTTATTATTGATAACACATTGGAACATTGATTGTGTATTAACTGAAACTGTTTGCCAAAGTAAAGTGACATTGATATATGGCATGTACATGAAATATCGCTTGTTACGACTCTTTCTCTCGTTCGCTCTGTGGGTGTACTGTGGCCATATCGTCGGCATATAGTGGGGGAGTGGATCTGAATCCTAGGCTGGCGAATGCCCATTGTGGCAATCAACACCAGACGCTGACGCAAGATTTGTGGCCCACCAGTCAGTCAGCCAGTCAGTCCCAGTCGAGGGATTTGGGTTCGGTTGAAAACTTAATGCGCAACATTTGACATGCCATCAAAAATGATGATGGCATTTCATTTTAATTTGGCACATACGAAATGCAATTATTTATATCAAATATTCATGTATTTCTGATGTATTTATTGCGAAGCTTTAGTCTCGAAACTGATGGCTGAGGGTTGAACTGTTGTCCAGTAATTTTCATTAATTTCTGTAATTTCTGCTGTAACTCTTTGATTTTAACAGAAAATCATCATTAAAACTTGGGGATTCAATAGATCAAAACTTTATTCAATCAAGCTAAATCTCATGATTTAATTTAATTTTTGTGGTATATATTTATTATTGCCTTTGTTTCATCAACCCAAACTTGTAAAGTAAACTGAAAATATTTAACACACAAATAAAACACTTATATTTTCATTTAAATGTAACATTTACAAAAGACTAAAACATATATTTATATATGTATGCAAACATACCTTCATATGTGGCATCGTCCGCCTGGCTGCAAATGTGGCATAAAAAATTCGGAGGACGAGGAAGTCAACGGTCTCGTTGTGCAGGACCAACATGCAAATGCAGACAGATGTGGCAAATGAACAACACTCTACTACCAACAACTAGAGCAACAACAGCCGGAAAAACAATGGAGCCGAGTAACTTGTACAGGAACAAGAGACAAGTGACAAGCAACGCCAAAACACGAAAGTGTAATCAACGCTTAAACACTCGCGACGAGCGAGGATTCTAACATGTCCCTGTCTCCTATCTGCTCTGCTCTCTACCAAAAAAGAGTGTTCCTGCTTTCACATATTTCAGGAGATTTCAGATATATCTATTCTTGATTTAATGCAAATATTTTCTAATTAAATAAAAATAAACCAGATAAAGGATGTCACTAAAATATTTGTAAACATAATTAAGGTTAACTAGGGAATCAGAAAATGAAAGCATTTCGCAAGTTTTTGCTCTTTCCTGGCTTTCTAGATGAGGCTGCTGCTGTCGGGGCAAAAAAAGACATTGGGACAAACATTGCGACACATTACTGTCAAAACTCATGAAAATATTTCAACCCAGACCGGGGGATCACACACTCACACACACACGCGTATATATTTAGCAAGGATAACAGCGAAAGAAGCAACACAACAAAGACAACAACGCCAGGAACAGCTCCGAGAAAAACTCACTAACAAGCATCATATGCCAGCTGAAACGTCAACAACAATGCAACAACACACACACACTCATCCACAAGCCCACACACAGCTCATTAGAGCCATGACATGGCGGTGGGCGGCAGGGCTAGTGGGTGGTGGTTTAAGGATTTAGCATGCCGGCTTAGCAGGAGCAGCAGCCGGAAATGCAGCAACAGCGGCAGTGGAAGCGCCAAAAGATGGCACAGAAATTGGAACAACAGGATAGTGGCCCTTCTGTATTTACTAGAGTGATCTCTAATTATAATAATATATTGTTTCATTATTTAAAAAGTGGAAATTGAAATAATTAACCTTTTAAATGTATTTATACTTATACATAATCAAATACAAATATCATCTTTTTTATTTCTGTAGGTTTTTATTTAGGCGAAAAGATATATCTTACCTTTATCTAGCCTGTTTTTATAAATATTTTTAATTTATTATTAAACAAAAAATAGTAAACATGGCTAAGGCCAATGTCTAAAATTTTGAAATGTATCCAAAAGAGGGATCACTTTAGTCCTAGCTAAAACAGGATATGTGTGCTCTGCTCTTCTTGCTGTCGTTGTTTCATTCATTTGTTTCCAGCTTGTAACTTGTTTTTCCTTTTCTTTCCCATTTTTTATTATTGCCATTTTATGCTCTATAAGGAAATAGTTTATTAAAAAGAACCCTTTTGATGTCAACAATGATTTCATATATATATCTGTTTTTTAATAATAAAGAAACTGATAATAACTTCAAATAATATTTATTAATAGACTGAATAATTTAAGTATATATTAAAACATTTCGCTAATGAATTTAAAATACATATATTCAACAAAACTATAAATATTCAACAAAGGCTGTAGAGTATTCAAAAGAGTTCAGAAGCCTAAGGAGCTGTTTCTGTTTGCTGTTCCTGGCATTTTATGACAGTTGCAAAAAGTTACCTGATGATGTAATGTTTATGTGTCGCTGACACTGCCACACACTCACATATCTATACATATATACCCACTGTCTGTCATTTTTATCCACCCCAAACACCCCAAGCCCATATTCCGTGAGAGACACCGATGCGATGGCGCCGTCATAATTGCACCTGCAAGGCTAACAGTCGCAGACAGCGAACGGGGGAGCTGAACGTGTGGAGTGTGTTCCAGGCTCATGAGGAGTTGGGGCTGCTGCTGCTGCAAAAAAGACGCACAAGAAACAATGACACGACAGAAATATGCCAAGTAGCTGACTCGCCTACAGCCCCGCACACCCGAAAATGACAGCGAAAAAGAGGAGCTGGAAAGGCGGGGGAAAATGTGGGAGACATACATATGATGCATATCGCAAATGTCGTTTGCTGTCAGTTTCCGGTTGTTGCAGCAGCCATTTTGTTTATGCATGAACACGAATGCGACTGCAACTGCAACTGCAGCAAAAAGAAGGCCAACGGAGTGGGTGAAAAATATGGGAAAAATGGTGGCAAAGGCAGTGGGAAAATGCCAGTGAGAAAAGCACATGCCAGTGAGCGGGGCGAGGAGGTGGGGGGCTTTGGCACATCAGGACAGGTGGCCCAGGGTTCAAGTGTAAACTAATTTCGCGCTTTGCACTTGGTTAGCTCGACATTGAGTTATGATTTTCGGTTTCCTCCTGGGGTCAACACTCATGGTACGTGACCCCCGATTAAAGTCATATTTTATGGATACCTTTTAGTCCCACCTCCAATTTCGGGCGACAGACCACGTTTTGACAGCTTCACGCTCGATGGCGGTCGGACGAAAGGGTTAACTGTCTCATAGGTGTCACCGAATGGCGGAAATCAATCAATCAATCAATTTGTCATTATTTAAAAATATATTTTTGTGAGAAGGAAATTAATAATGTGTAACATTAATTTTTTATTGATTTTTACAACTTGAGAACAAATCAAATTCACTTAGCTATCAGCCACACTTGATTAGAGACCACCAATTGCCAGAAATTTGGATTGCCTGTGATAATTATGCACCCCTCGAAGGACATTATCTACAAGTCCCTTCAAACCACGCGGAATGCACTGGACATTGGACTTGTCATACTCAAATACATACCTACAAACAAACACAAGGCGAACAAGGACACACTTGATAGGGTTGACATAAGTCACGATGACTGGCCACAATGTTTGGACGATGATGATTAGGACGAGGCACTTGCAAGCCACTCGCCTTGATTCGTTGGCATGACGAGCCACTTTGTGAGACACCGAAAAAAAAGGCACCTCGAATGGGGAAACCACTTTTAGATACCGTTGATTAAATTTATGGTTCATAATAATTGTGGATAACTATACATTAACATATTATCTATTAAGCTGAACTGGGAAGGATTTTAAGGGTGTCGAAGTTGTTGACATTTAATTTATATTGATTGAATTTCCCAAAACAATCTTTAGCTTACGATATCTAAATATATATATTTTTAAAATAAGCCAAGCAAGCCAAATGTTATAATGGCCAGTGTGCCGTATATTTTTACCATCCTTTAATTAATTATTAAATTTACTTATACCACCCACATCTTGTATTCCTGCCTAAGGTCTCTGCTTAGGAGTGCCCGAAAGCCTTACAGTGTGTGGAGTAAAAGCAAACGGCAATTAAATGTCATAAAAGTACCCGCAATGTGCTAAAATACGGATTGAAATCTCTCCGCCCTGACTTTGAACTTGAGACGCCCGGCAGCTGAGACTGCAACCGCAAGTCGGAGTTCAAGCAACCGAGAATGTCTAGACAAATTCTGGAACGGCTTTATCCTGCTCAGACAACAAAGTCTTCATTAGCCAGTCGGGGATTTTCAGTGGAGATCGTATGACGTGATATTTATTTCCATTTCATGGCCGAGAGGAACATTAAATTAGCAAAACTCGACGCTGTCTCAGCTGCGCTCTGTGGTACTTTTGGCATTAGAAATTGAATATGTCAAAAGGACTCAAATTTAAATGTTTTTCATTTTAATTGCAATGGCAATTAATGCAATGAAATTCAATTTAGGTTGACACTTTAAAAGAATTAGCGTTGCGTGTTGTTCATAAAAAAATGGCAGGCGATTGATAATTAGGTTCATCGGTTTCTGATTTAATTTAGTAATTTAATTAGCTGATTGATTGACTTGACTTTCTATATTCATTTTATTTCAGCAACCAAAAAGGCAAACTCGATAAAAATAATTGAGCTTAAAAACTATATAAAATACTTAAGTCGCCACTCTCGACGTTCTCTATTTCCTACTTCACTCGAAGGATGGCGAAGGCAACCCATTATGTGTCATTATCCTTGCTGCACACTTAGTTACCCTTCAGAATGCCCTCACACACACACACACACACACACTCGTGTGCTCTCTATATAAGCCTGTATGTGTATGGGTTGGGTCTTTTATGACCCAAATAATTGTGCGGTCTTTCGGGTTGAGAAAACTATTTTTTTAAGCTGGGCAGGAAGCGCTTAGATGGAGTCATTTGAGATCAAAGGCGATTATGGTTATTTGGTGTTTAAATTAGTTTGGATGGTCTGATAGTAGGGATTAAAATAAGAGAGAATGTGTTGAGAACGTATAAACAAAGTACTTTGGATAAACATCAATGATTTTAAATCGCATTTCCTTAAGTCCTTGTCTGAAAATATGAGAAAATGCAATGATATTACAGATATTTTTTGTGTTAATATTTCAAATTATTTATTTTGCAAATGCTATTTAAAATAGTTCACAGAATATTTAACTTATTACGCTTAAAGGAGTTTAAAAAAACGTTTAAAATATACTATAAATTATTAAGAAAACCTAAATTGCTTGCCCATTCATTAATTTATTGAACTAATACCATAACATTAAGAATATTATTAAAATGGTTTTAAACAAAATGCTTTAAGGATAAGCATACCGATACAGGCATATATCCTTGTTGTACATGCTCTACGTCACTATACAGAGCGAAAACCCACCGGTTTTCCCGGTTTACTATCTCGAATGTGACTTCGGCTGCCCTTCGAAGGGCGGAGCGGCATTTCTGGTTGTGGGTGCGGGTGCGACTGTTGTAGATCCCACTTCTCGCCCTTGTCCAGGACCCGAGTGTGTCTCTCCATTGACTCCTGCATATCCTTATTGACATCTGTCGACGATTTCGAATGATGAAAGGTGGTTATCGACGCCCCCGCGGTGGAAGGCTCAGTGGCGCCCGGAGTGTAATCCGGTTTCAGTGTGTTCGGCGACATTAGTTGCTCCACCAGCTTGTGGTAGCAGGGATGGCTCGGATCGAAGCCGGGCTCTGGATCCTCCTTGTGAGCGCTTTCCTCGGAGATATGCGACGTGCCTGTGACCCGTTCGTACTGTAAGAACGGGAAGGATTCATCCGAACGTATCCAGCACTTTGGACACTCCTCCTCCACCCTTTGCGACTGGAAGGCACTGTCTTCGCTCTTCAAACTGCTGCTTTCCAAGGCGAACTCCTCGCAGACCAGCCGCCGGGCCAATTCCACAGTAGTAAACTCAGTATAATGCAATCTCCTCCGCTTGGCAAATGACAGGCGTTGCACCTGCTCATTTATGGTCTCCGGAAAGTCTGAGTCATCCGAATCATCCGAGCTTGATGGATCCCTCACAAAGAAATCTGAATTCATAGCTTTAACCTCCTCCATTAGCTTCTCCTTAAGCAAACGCTCGGGAAAAGGATCGTCGAAGCGGTACTCATTTTTAAAATCTTGAGTGGGATCGAAATTCACCTCGAAGGGTGCGGGGTGCACGGGGAATCCCAGGTTCATTAGGTCGAATGACACCCTCTTGGTGGCAATAATTCGACTCATTATCTTATCCACTTCTAAATATGTTTTTAAATTTTACAGTCATTCGGTTTAAATTCGTGTTCAGGGTTGTTCTGGTTGTTTATTTTATTTTATTTTTTTCAAATTGTTCACTTATATTTTTGGTGAGAATAGTTTGTTTTCGGTTGGGAGTCTCTGTATACAATGAGAGTTACTGTTCCAAATTGATTCTGATATTTGAAGTTTTGAAGTTTTAAAGTCAAAGCAACTAGATTTGAGACTTAAAATAGTATTGTTACAATATTTAATAAAGAAACTAAAGAGTGCAATTTATCCAATGACTTATTCATTACTTTCAATATATACAAAATGAACTGGCCGCCTTGGTTTATGATAAATCTTAGGCAATACGATTTATATTCTAAAGAAAACTGTTTTTCCGTCTGGGCTCATGGCTACTAAGATTGCTATCGATTATTGGCACAGATTTTCGTGCATTCCATAATTTGATGTCAATTTTTTTTTGGCCACAACGCGGGTTAAGTGTTTGACCTTTGCCGCGACTTGACTCCAAAATAACGAACAGAAATTCGACCTTATCTCGGCCAACGAAATTTGTTTGCCAGCCAATTTCGATTGTGTCAGAGGGGAACATTATTTATTGGGCCGCAGGCGTCATTGTCTAGCCTTCGATGGGAATAAATATGCGACCGACGTCTCACAAGGATGCATAAATTGTCAAATCGAGATTTCGGCTTTCGACAAATTTAATTGGATCCCAGATACTTTCCTTCGGGTGCCGCGAAAACCGAAAATTGAGCTCTTGAAACGTGACATTTCCACCGACTTGAGTGGAACCACAACCCATATATATATATCTATACAATTAAACTGTATTTTCGGCATCTGGCTTTGGGATAGAAGTGCCATGGTTGGACACCATTTGACCCACATTCGGCGAAGGAATTTCGGCAGGACAAGGCAGCATTGAAATAAAATGTTTATTTTGCATTTTATGCCAAGCGAGAGAGAGCGCTAAAATTATTTACGCAGCATCAGGCGTGTCATTTGCATGTGCCACGCCTCCCAGAACTCATACCCCCAGAAAATAATCTGAGGCAAGTTGCCACCCATTGAAATCCACAAAAATACGCTAAAAGTATTTACATTTGACTCGGAAAAATTATACATTTCCGTGCAAATAAAAACCAAAGCAAGAGCATTCCATTGGGTGGGTAGAGGGGAAGGCGAAAATCGAGGAGCATCAAGGAGATGCTTGGAAATAAAACCAGAATTCAAGCCAGAAACCAGATTAGGGTATAAGGAAAAACCCAACGAATTTCAAATTCTCTAAGGGTAAAAACCTAAAAATATAACTAAAAAAATGGTTAAGTAATTAATCTAAAATGGTTTTAAATTAACTAGAAATGTACTTTGAATACGTAAAACATACTTATAAAAAATTTATAAAATATTTAACTTGAATTTATATAGTAAATATCAACTAGTAAATAATTTATACTCTGGTTTTCGTTGGGAAATATAGAATATATATTTGATTCTAAAACCTTAACTTCTGTTTCCTCCGACCCAAAAGGACCTCATCGAAAGGGAATAGGGGAAGGCGTGGCAAAGAAGCGCGTTGCCAAAGAGGAAAAGCTCCAAATCCGCAAACAAACACTGTGACAGCTACAATGCTGCGAGTGGAAAGTGGGTGTGGGGAAAAGAGGGAAAAGCATCACCCGACTGAATGAAATGTACTCTCTATTGACATTTGATTCGTGGCACGGTGGGGTGGGGGGAAGGGGCATGGGAAATAAAAAAAAATATATATCCCGATGTGTACGAGTGCAGAACGATCCCGGTTAGCCCCCATTTGAGGGGTAAATGGGCGAAAAGAGGGTAGTCCGGGTGCCTCACTTTGTTGCACAAAGCCTTGCTCAGATTTCGCTAAAGGAAAACTCCTCGCTTTCCACTCTCCAAGGCAGCCGTTTTCGTTTCATTGTTTGTTTGTTTGTTTGTTGGTCGGTTTTCGTTTCGTTTCGTTCCGTTCCGTTTTCGCTTTTGTTTGTTTGCCTGTGGATTGCGTTTCCTGTTACAAGGATCCAACTCTCGAAACAAGGCTCCCTACCCATCCCGAGTCCATCCCACATCCCCCATCCATTCGCCCTGTCCTGTCGTCTTGACGCATAAATTTGCCTTAATTTGTTGCAAAATAATTTCATTCATTTACGTGCTGCCATTTATATGGGCCTCCGTTCTCGCTGATAACTTATTTAAGCGCCGTCCCCACAGCGAGGAGGGAAAAACAAAATTTGAACAAAATAAATTATCAAACTGTCACATTGACGTATCGCCCGGCCAAAGTGAGACAATCCGGGGAAAAACCATGGGGGAAAAGTCGAGCCAATCTCTTGGCCATAATCTAGAGCATCATGTTGCTCGTTTAAAGGATGTCAAAGGTTGGCCATATATCAGCAAAAGGCATCAAACGCAGTCGAGTCGAGGCATCGGCTTCAGCCCGTTAACAATTTCATGTAACAAATTCTTTGTGTCTCCTGCCGGACATGGATACATGGTCAGGAGCGGCTGCCACTGGTGTGGGCGGGAAATTGCACTGTGAAATAATATAGCCATCAAAGTAATACATTTAATTATTAAAAGATTAAATTTAGCTATTTGATTGATATCCATTTAAATCCTTTTTTTAATATAGTAAAACTTTAAATTTTCTTTCAAATAAATATCAAAGTTATTCTCAAGTCAAACCAATTTATCCCAAGTGTGGTCATTCGAGCTGTTTCAGATTTCCAATAAATATGCCTAGGGTGGTCGTGGTCCTGCTCCTGATCCTGATACGGCTGCCGGTCCTGCTGCTGGTCCTGGTCGTGTTCAGTCCTGGACACGAACCCTGCGCACTTCCTGCTGTCCGCCACCCACTGTCGCTTATTTGACATCCTGACAGTTTCGACAGTTTGCCTCTGGTTCCTCCTTCCTTGCTCCTTGCTCCTCGCTCCGCAACAAAGTGCGTAGGGACACAGGACGCAGGACGTAGGTCTGCCAGAGCTTTGTTTATTTATATGGTTTTGGTTAGCTCGGGATGTGGGATGTGTGTGTCGATGTTACATACCTTGTGCCTGGCACTGCGGTGGCTGCCGTAAACGTTGCTTTGTTGCCAAGTGCGGGAAACGCGGGAAATGCCGCAGAAAAATATCCATCGCAAGCGGGTTCAAGGTGTAGCCCAGCGTGTGACAAGGTTTCGATGCTAACCCAGCTCTCTCTCGGTGCCGCGACGTATGTGTATTTATGAACGCCACTGTTAGCCACTAACAAGCGGCTAAAATCTGTCGCCAACAATGCCGGCAATTGGTATTGGGGCCCAGAGGAAGATGTCAATCTGGTAGTGGTTTCAGATATGCTCCTTTGATGTGGGTATAAACCATCGCCAATGAAAAAGAGGAGGAAATCTCAAAGGGTTAAGTTAACTTTTCTGCATTCAAATTGGGGTCTTTTATATTTAATTTTAACATTTTTTTAAGATCAGCACCCCTTTTACAAAAATTAAACATTGTCTATCAAGTTTTATTTGTTTAAATTCCAAAAAATCACCTAGAATCAAGTGAAAGTTATCCTAATGGAATCATTGGGATGCCACGTTTTGAAGGATGAAGCTCTTGAAATCCAATACCTCAGCGACCAGCTCGAATTCCAGCTTAGATTGATCCCGACTCCGATTCGAGTCCGATTTCGACCCATTGGCACACATATTTTCAGTTTTAGTTTGCAATTATGCGGCAGATGTGACCCGGACGGAATGTGTTCCGTCTCGGTCTCTTGTTGATTTTGTCGATTTCGCTGCGGGCCAACGGATGCCATGGACAACGCACAAGACGAACATACGAACGAACGAACGGATGGACAGCAGGTTGTTTGCTTCATTGGCTGCCACAAAATATCAACAAGCATTTTGTTTATTTTCTCAACAACACAGAGAGAGAGAGAGCCATTACGGGGTACCGAGTGATGTATCTGGCTTTTTTAAGTGCATGTTGTTTTAGCGTTTGTGACATGCCATGCAACTGCCGGGGGGAGAGTCGAACAAAAACGTTCCGAATCCAACCGAACCGCATGAAATTTATGCAGCTCCATTGGCTGGCTGGATCCATTGTTTAACCACTGAAGTGTTTGGGTTCTGTCCCCCCGGCTGAAGTGCACTTTGGCGAAGCAAACGGAATTGTTTGAGTGAAAAACTGGCCGGCACCATTGGACATATGTATTTGTATTTGCTTTTTGATTATCCGATTGGCTTTTCATTTGCATTTACATTGATTTAATTTTCAAAGTAACGAGTGGGGAAAGGCGGTGTCAATAAACAAATACTCGAGTTAAGTTGCACTCGCTTACAGTAATTTGTTTGTTGTTCATAATTTGTACTCTGTATCCTTTAAATAATATGAAGGGATAAAAGGAATTCAGGTAAATATAAAAACATACAAGTTAATAAATTTAGTTCCCAATCTTTTTAGACCGCAAAATTCTTTGTTCAATTTGCTTATTAAATAAATAATGCAGCCAAGACAAGCCACACATCTCTCTATAACATTTAGCCGCAAGACAAACATCTTGTTTTGAGAAAATCGAATGCAGATGACATTTTCCGTGCACTTTTACCGCTTATGCATCCTGTCCCCTTATGATAAATGCAAAGTTTCTGGTAAATTTATGCAGTTGTGACTTTGCATAGCTGCAGTAGTCCTGTGCTTCCTTGCTCCGATCAATGCCATGGCCGTTGGCCATGTCAACTACTGGGGGGGAGGGGAACGAGTTTGGGTGGCAGATACCCGATACCCAGGTCGAGATACGGTTATGGATATGGATATGGAGTGGCTACGACCCGGGCTGCAATTTAAATATTGCATGTCCTTCGATAGGAGAAGCCGTGACCAGAAAGAATGAGGAAGGACGAAACGGGACCCCAGCAGCACTGATGTGGACATGCATGCACTTTGGAAAATAATGCAAACCAACTTAAAGGTCTTCTTTATTTTAGTTGCTATGTGGAGTTTTATTTTTACTTTCTTTTCTTGAATTAAAGTTTTAAAAATATTAATTATTTAGTCTGAAACTATAATTTTCGCCATCGAACCCTTACCATTTTTTATTTTCCGTGTAAAGCCCCATATGCGAGTGCCGCCGACACATATTAAGCATAAAATTGTGTGCCAAACAAAGTAACGATAAATTGGACTATGTAAAAAGTAAGCAGAGCCTGCAGATGGAGCCGAGGCTGGAGAATGTGAAGGCGATGGCGATGGCGATGGGGCAAACAATCCCATTCAGAAAAGAGGGGCGTATTTGGCAGGAAGCGTCGCATTATAATTTATGCACATGCAAGCCACGGAGTCTGGCCGGGGTCGTCTGGTCGGTTTTCTGGTGAGGTTTTCGGTGAGGTTTCGCTGTGGTTCCCTGGTCCGGGCCCGCCACTTAATCCGCGTTTAATAACACGAAGCCGGAGTTGCACAGCCCCTGATCCCGATGGCCGATACGACTGTCGGAGAGGGGATTTGCAGGAAACACCCCATGCAGAAGCTCCGTGTCGATAAAAATTGCTTAAAGAGCCTTATATGTGTAGCTCTGGGCTGTGCACACATTTTTCCGGTTTTTTTTTAAGCATTTATGTATGGTGTATATACATTTAAAGTTTTAAGTAAAGAGGAATGCATTTCTATAATGGATTTCTTATAGGAGTTCAGGCAGCAGTATTTAAAAAAGTTTGTTACAAAGCTTTTTTAAAGTAACAAAAATAAATCTAAAAATTTTAAAATGTATAGTTTAAGAATTATTTCAGCTATGTATTCTTTTATCACTCCCAAAAAATATTATCTATCTTTGAACTTATAGCTTCAACTCAACCAATTGATTTAAGTTAATAGATGAGTTTTGGTAGGTTTAATAAGTTAGTAAAGGAAAAGGCAGTTTAAATCAAAATTTAATTCAAATTCTAATAAATTTTATAAATATATTAATTTATTAATAGCACCACACTATGCTGCCTTAATGGAGATGTTAAACAGCCTTTAAGACTGACCAACCAATCAGTGGCTATTGCCACCTCTTAACCCCATAAAATGTGGCGAAATCTTTTGAAAATCTTTAACGCTCCAATGCCCCAAGCCCAGCAGGGAAATATTTCGCTGCTGTTGTGGTAGGGTTTCCTTTTTTTTATATATATTTGGTTCGGGATCGTATGTTATGCCTGCCTACCCCAAGGGGTCAAAGGGTGAGAATGTTTAACCAAAGGCATTTTTATCAGCTGAGGTCTTAACACGCATACACAAATATGCCAGACACACACATACACACTGCACTGAGAGACATAAACAAGTCAAGGCTTCACTGTGTGCCGGGTGAATTCGGGGCTGGGGCACCGTCTGCGGGTTAAAAGCGAAACCTTATCGAAAACGTTTAAACGCACGCAAATTCCACGTGGGGAAGATAAAACATGCATAAGCCAGGTGGGGGGAGGGGCAGGTGAGCATGGCCGGGGGAGGGTGTCCTTTTTTCCTCCTGCAGTAGGGGGCTTGTAGGCCTTTTGTGTGTGTGTGTGAGAAATATGCCAATGTTAAATATTTGTCGCATGGTCTTGCTGCTTTTGTACGGCGTCTCTGGTTTTGGAAACCCCTCAGATAAACCGTTAACTACACACACACACAGATACGGACGCACACACAGGTGCCCTGGTATGTGTAATCTTTTGCGTGCTTTACGCATTACGCTCGACGCAGGACAACGTTGCAGGACACTTTGAATTATTCATTTACACGTCGCCGTACTCAGATCCTTGCCTGCGTTTGGTACTCTAGAATTTTGGAAAATCCATTTAGCTAAAATTTGAACTAATTTATTATAATTAGAAATGGGTTTTCCTTTAAAAACTGATAAGCAGACATGCTACAAATCCTAAAAAATAAATTATAAAAAGAGATTTCTTTAAAATCTGCAACTACAAATAAATAAAGAAATCCTTTGTAGGGTATTTTTTAGCAGTAACATTTAGTTAAATTATTTTCCCATGTTTTATATGCGCAATCCAAGGGACAGTTGACCCAATAGGGAAAGCCTGCGGGGAATGACTGTGCCAGGTGCGTGGCGGATGGGGCCTTGGGGAGGATTGGGGGCTGTGAGGATAGGTAAGGACGCTGCCTCCCAATACGCGTGTTTGTAGCAACAACTGTATTTACTTTTATCGCTGATAAAGCGCATAATTTATGGCTGCTTCACAAAATTTAAATGCCCACGAGAATGTCCAATGGGAGACAAAGAGCGCTAAAGAATTTCACCCTCCCCCACCTCTCTTGTCTCTCTAAATCCTGGGTATCCTGCGTGTGTTTGTACTGGTCACTTCATCTCCTCGGCCCGCTTTCGAGGTATTCCAATTATTTTTGACAGATTGAGCTTAGAGCGATAACAATTTAATATGCAGACAATTAATTGTTAATTTTCATAATTAAGTGACTTTTTTTTAAGCTTCAAATATTGGAAGCTGTAAATTAATTAAATGAGCATAGAGAGAGGGGAAAAATGGCAAAAAATGCAATTAATGAGAGCTAAAAAAGTGACCTAGTTAAGGTCACACAAGTAAGTAGATGATGGAGTTCATTTTACATAAATTAGTTTAATTCATCAAAAAGTAAAAGTAATCATTATTCTAATTTAAAAAGGTATTTATTTGAATTTATCTAAAAAAGGGATTATACTTTAAAAGTGAAATATTTGTTTATATGTCTTCAGAATTTATTAAAGCACAAACAAGCTGGCTTTCATTTATGGTTCAAGAATTAGCCATGTCAATAACAAATAAAGATTTCGAAACCACTCCAGCCAGACATTTATAAACGAATTATTTGCTTGGCAAATTATGGCTCTTGTAAAACCATGTAAATATTGTTCAATATTTAAGCGAGGCCAACTATTTCAATTGAAAACTTGTTGAACCAAAAGTGGGCGGTGACCATAACTTCGGGCGAGGGCGTGGTCATTCAAAATCAATTACACACGCCCCGGAGGTCAGAATGCAGTGATTTAATTTATAGCCAACACTGCCAACTATGTGTGTGTGTGCTTCCCCCGCCCTCCCTTTGGCTTCGTTGTACTAAATAATTGTAGTTTAATGGCTGATTAGAATGTAGGGGCAAAAAGTGTTGCCTACATTTTGGGGCTGCACTCTAATAACGATTTTCGCTTTGTGTGCAAGTTGTAAAAGGGATAGAAAAAAGGAGAGAGAAAGAGAGAAAAATGCAAATAAATACAATACAATGTGATGAATGTTGATGTATAAAATATGTGGCGTTAAATTGTTGTCGAGGCTAAACCAAAGTAAATTAAAAACTAGCATATGAACACAATGGAATAATACCCTTAAAAAATGTATGTTCCTAAGGAATTAGAATAATTTTATCTCCTTCTATGATTAAAAAAGCTGATTAAATAATTCATCTTCCTTGAATCCTTCAGATAAATCTCGTACGAAATGCGGTCATAAAAACGGTTTCTATTTGAAAATCAATATGGTTTAAGACCCAAATTCGAGCATATTTTCCTTTCTGGCTATAACTATTAAACTAAATTTATCATTAAAAATAATCCTCAGGTAAACCTCATTTGAAATCCTATATAAAAAGAGTGACGTGACTTTTTTTAGCTGACTTACCCCATTCAAGAGGAGAATCGAAAACCTTAGCAAGGAAGTATTCCTGCATTTTCCGTTCTACGTTTAAGGGGGAAGCAGAAATAGCTAACGTCCTGGGGGGTGCCAAAGGCACAAGAAATGGCACAAGGAAAATTTATGACTACTAAGCCAAAAGTATATGGCATTTGTTTGCTATTTTTGTGGCTTCTCCCAAAGTTATGTCACCGAAATAGCGCAAAAATATGCAAAGGCAAATCGCACAAAAATGTCAGGCTCTGCTTTCGCGAGTCCTCCATTCCACGGACCCTGCTATCAAAATAGATGAATCAAATTAGACGGGGGGAGAAAAAATAGAAATAAAAATAAAAAATGCATCGAGCGCTGGGCTTAATTGAAAAGCAGACCAAAGGGAGGACAGACAAAGTGTCGGGTACTTGGACGCAAAGCAATCAACCTAATTTGTCGTATGCAATGCGTCGAAACCTGTGTCGTGTCTGCAGTTCATTCCCTCCGCCGGTCTGTCAGTCCATCAGTCCGTCAGTTGGTCAATATTTATAATGATAGCTAATCTGCAGAAAGCCAGCCACGTTTCCTGTCATAGGCCGAAGTGCCCTGAACTTTTGTCTGCTCTCTGTTTGCCCCGCCGTCGGGGCAGCGAGTGGAAGCGCTTTAAAATGATGGCGGAAAATAAATTGAAAGTACTTGTCCATTGTTTGATTAATGTGTCAATAATGGCAAACGGACCGCGACCCGGAATGTTTCAGATAAAGAAGGGGGGAGAAAAACTCCACTGGAATTGAATGCCGGACAACGTGCCTTGCCGTATTTTCGGGAACTTTAAAGTTCCAAAAAATTTTTAGATTGCAATGCTAAGTACAAAATGTATAAAGATATATATTTTCTTTTGTTTTATAAATGCAAATTTAGCTTGAAAACTAAGCTTTATTCATTTAAATATGTTAATCAGCTCTTGTAACATTTTTAAGCCAAAAAATTATATGAAGTTCTTAAAATGCCACAATATATAAAACCTTAATTTCTTAGACTCTAACCAGATCCCCTGAATGCCTGACCCTGTCAAAGATTTACCCCTTCGATAAAAACTCCAAGTCCTTTGCCGTAGAACTCCGCTAATATCCCAAGTCGCAACTTTACCGACTGCCTTAACTGACAATTTCAACTAATTTGCTCCACTGACGCCCAATAAATCTCCGTGCCCAAATCAACTTGGCCACGCCCCGGCTCTCCCCTTAAGTCCACACCCCCTGCATTGCCTTAAACTCATTTACACAAGGGGGAGCAAGGACGAGGAGAAGGACGAGCGAGGGGCAACTACAATGGCAGCGCCGACGACGTCACTGCAAAAGAAACGTAATTTTATGTAATTGAAACCATTTTCGTGTTAATTAAACTCTTTTTTTGCCCCCCAAAGAACGCTTCACATTGGTCTGCTTTGCTCCTCCGCTTCTTCTGACTCTGATGAAGGTCCTGGCTGGTCCTTGTCTTAAAGCATTTTACACTTGCCATTAACGTGGCTCTGCGTCCAAAGTGACAGCCGCAATGAAAACAAAGACGCGGACTTTGAATTCTGAATGGGAAAGAGACCTGCACTTGGAAAAATTAGAAATAGAAATAAAGGAAGGAGTACAAAATCGTAAGATATTTGTTTAAATATTATATTTTCTATATGGAAAATTATTCATTGGTGTTAAAATATTTTACAGCAAACCTCTTTCATTTAATTAGTTTTTCTAGTGCATGGACAGTGGCACAAGTCATTGCCCCATGTCCATTGTCCATCCGTTGAGTTGGGTTCCTCAAGAATCCGCCGGGACTGCTTTACAGTCATTAAATTGGCTTTCTTTTCGAGCATCATTCTCATTGTCTCAGTTTTGAAGGGTTTTCGAACGAGACCAAACGAGGTTGAGGTATTTTGAATAATAAAGAAGTTGCGTTTAGCCACTGAGTTTATATAATTTTAATTCAGACTTTGTCTGAGAAATGTGTCGGAATTTAAAATCAGTTTTTATCTCTTAATTATTTCATATGTATTTTAATGTTTATCAGCGATTTATTTATTCAACATTACCTGTTGCTTTGGAGTCAATGAAAACACAATGTCTGCCAAAAATAATCCATTCTAATCAGGATTACCATTTTCTGTTGCTATTTTTGGAAATATCCATGAACTTGTCACATCTCCATCAGCAGACTCATTTAAATTGCCGCAACCAAACCCGACCGAAAATCTTTTTAATTAAATTTACTTTATTTTATTTCTTGACTTGAAAAATGTTTGCCGTTCATTTGAGCGTATGCAAATAATGTCATAAATAAAATGGCTGTACGCCATGACCTTTTCGGCATTATACCTGATACTCATACCCTGTTAAATACACGGTGAAGATATTGCTCTATATTGTAGAAAATTTTGTATATTAAATATACCTAAAATCAGAATTTGTAAATTTTAAAAAGTGAAACAGAAAACTCTTTTCATCTTCTAAATAGAATAAATTAGGTCCTGTTGAGTCTTATTCTCCTCTTAAAATGGTTTATATTTAAAGGTATTTATTGCAATTTGATAATTAATTTTTATTCATAGAAAAATTTTAATTTTAAGAATTTGAAGAATTTATATGATATTGTAGGGTATGCTTTGTGTCCATTTATTTTAATTGGTTGCCTTCTTTTTTTCGGCACTGTTGCTCTGTGGTTTGTGTCATTCATTTGGCTTTTGTTCCACTTGGCAGCCACCCGATCCCCCCGTTCTTTTGCCCCCCTCTTGTACCCACTGTCGCTGCCATTGTGCCGAGCCTCATTTATTTTACTTACACGCATGCGATGGCAATGGCGATGGCGATGCCGCCAACGTCGCGTCATTTATGACACCTTGACAGAAAAATGAGCACACACCACAGCGACGGTAGGTGCCGCCGGGGGGGTTGGGAGGTGGCTGCATAGGGGTGGATAGAAGTGCCAGGTGAGGTAGGTCTACGTGGGTGTCTGGGGTGCGGTTGTTGGCAAACGCACATTCATAATTTCATTTTCCTCAGAGACGACGGCAGTCGCTATGCCCGCGTGCCGCAGTGTCCTTTCTCTTTCTCCTCTTATCTTGCCCTCTCTTTCGGTATTTATACCTTGCAGAAAAGTCTAACAGACTTGGAAATATTTTTTAAAAATTTAGTTTTTAAATTAATAATATACTAATTTATTATTTTATTATTGAATATTGCTTTTGGCTTGTGTCAGATATCAGTTTTTCTTGATAAATTATATTTAATAGAAAGACAAATTAATTAAAGTTTATATTTTAATACTATTATTATATTATTATTAAAATTTTCTGTTTTTTCTGTAGAGTAGTTAACTCTTCAGTTACGAGGGATATATATTTTTTCACTGGCTTTCTTCCTACTCGCCTCCACTTTTGGCATACCCCGTCCTCCGCCATGTCTCTTTGTGTCCCCTTATTATGCGTCTGAAATTGAAAAACTTTGTTTGCCGGCACGCTGGGGTTAACAAATAGGCTGCCTTGGCTTGGCCTTCCCATTGCCCTGGCCCCGTTCCATTTCCTCATCCGCTTGTGGCAACACCCAGGAGTGCGTCACATAATTTGATGCCTTTTATGGCTTTTAATTTGTTGCCGTCGCTTCTGTGTCACTTGCCTTTTGCCCTTCCTTTGCCATGTCTTATTTTTTTATTATTATTATTTGAATCTGCCAGTTGTCAGGAAGGTTTTTTATGATTTCTCTTGGCTAATGAGAGCGACGAAAGGCGGAAAAATCGCACTGATGGCTGGGCTAAGAGAAGTAAAAATAGCAACAAGTGGAAAAGCTGATTTCGCTAGGACCATTAAGTGACCCATCAAAACAGTGGACAATTTGGAATTCTCTGGGTTATATATTGAAAAGTAAGGACACCATGGGTTAATGGTTGTTGAACGTCTTTGGAAACAAGAGGGTGTGTTGCTGTCGCGTGATCTCGTTGCTTTTGATTGCCTGCTCTAGTAACGAAAATTGATTTTGCTTGTTTATTGCAAAATATTGTTTGTTATTGTTTTCCCCTCAACCCCAACGACAAATTCCCCCACATTTTGTTGTTACTTTCCAAAGTTTTTCGTCTGCTCACGTCCGCTTAAATTCGCGTTTTGTTCGTGTTGACAACGGGGCACTGGGTTTCCTTTTACTTTGCGGTCTCTGGGAAATTGATTGTTTTTGTGGGTACTCAGTGCCCCATAGTGCAGTGCATTTTCGAGCTCAACTTAAATGTAATATCAATTTGAAAGTTTAATCTAAAATTGTCTTAGATAACAATCAAAATAAAATATATTTTTCAAATAGAAAACAGCACTCACAACTAATAAAACTGCTTAAATTAAATATTATCTTGAAGTAATTAAACAATCCAGGGATAACAACTGAAATAAATACTAGGAAGACCGAGGCAACGAGTAAGGATAAGGACTCCCCTTCCATTACCAAACCTTCTGCTAACAAGTTTCTCAATATTTGCATATTCTTATGCCATCTCTCTCTGCATATATCCTAACATCCTGATGCGTCGCCTTACTTCCAGCCATCCATCAGCTATGGAGCACATTTATAAATTATGCAGTTTGCACTAAAAAGTAACAACACAATTCTGACTCTGCCTTTTGTTGCTAGCTTGGAGAGCCTTTTGTTTATACTTTTAATAAACAACTCACAGATAGAGAGGGAAAAAGGATACTACCCAGCTCATGTGCACTATATGCATTATGGAAGCCTTCCTGTTGCACCTGTGGGCACTACAAAAAATTAATATGATTTTGTTTTACAAAATTTTGATACTTTTTGAATGAAAGTATTAGGTATTCCTTTAGAAAATTGTAATAAAATGTTTTTAAATTTTACATTTAATAGATTTTTCATTTAATATCATATCTTTACTTTCTCTCAATGCATTTTTGCATATTCTACTATGCTATTTGCCATTTGCTTTTTGTTAAATTGCTTCTTTGTGTTCACGTGCAAATTTCAACGGTTTTTACCTTTAGTTCTTAACTTTTTTTTTATATATATTCCCCACAGTTTTATTCGAGTTTTTTGTTTTATTTTTTGTGTTTGTTTTTGCATTTTTTCAGTGGCGTTTTTGTTGGCCAACCTTTTGTGCCATGTGCGGCTGCTTTATTCAGTGCATTTTGTTTGCATATCAAAATGCGTGAAATGTGTGCAGGAGCGATGGGAAAGGTATGTATATGGGGTGGTTAACTATATGAGAGGAATAGTTTTGGACGGAATACGTACACCGAGGCTTTGTTCGCGTTCTGGGCCAACTTATTAGCGACGTTTCGGCCCCGGCATTTTCCCATGCATAAAAATGTAAGCTCTGCCAGGGCCAGCGAAATTTATGTGCGTATAAATATACATGTGAGTGAGAGCGAGAAATGAGCTAAATTTTTACAGCCGCATTTCTTTTGGTAGCACTACTTCCAACAAATATTCCAGGCATTTTTTGGCTTAACAAAAACCACAAATTAACTTGCTAAAACAGAGAAACTGCGAGTATAAAAACTTGGGGGATACTTGGCACAGATGCGGACTCTTAAGACTCGAACAGAAAATACCCTCTATTGTATTGGTTTTATTAATATTAATCCTTAGATATTTAATCCTTTGATAATTTCCTGAAATAAAATTAAATTCAAAGCTTACCAACAGCCATGAATGTGATTTGACAACTGCTAATACCTTCACTTACCCTGCCTCAGTTAAACCCTCGTAAGTCCCCAAACCTTTTAGCATACATAACTCATTAAACTCCCTTTCATGTTCACGGATGTGTTTCGGTCAGCTTGGAACATCCAACAATCCCGATCGTTGTCCTGACAACGCTGATCCCTGAAAAGGACCCCAAACAAAGCGGGAGCCCAGTGGCCGGAATGGCAACTATTGTGGTGACATTTGCCGGGGCCAAAAACACTTCGCTCTACACATCACCCAAAATGCCAATGGTTATGCTAATGCCAAGGTGGAATATCCAGCAGGAGCATCATCAGATTCAGGACTCGCGTACAGGACCAAGAGATAGAGCTGGAGCTGGAGCTGGAGGTAGAGCCGGAGCCAAAGCAGCCGCAGCCAGTCAACTTTTATTTCAACTTTATGCCATTTGGCCACCATCGGACCTTAAGTGGGGTCTGTCAGCATGTGTGCGGGTCCTAAACCTCCTCAACGGGCACCTGGATCCCACTGCCTCAGTTCTCTGATCCCTGTGTTTGTGGCTCCACTGGCAGAAATGTTTGAGAATTTTAAGGAATTTAACTATTGATTGTATTTTTCAGTTAGATTTTCTAAACTTGGAATGTTAACTACTTGAGTTTTTAAATAAAAAATGATTTAAAATACACATAGTACAAGGAAATGTAAGCTAAAAATATATTAAGTTATTAAACTAATAAATATATAAATACTTTAACTATTATAATTTTTTATTATTTTTAATAGAAACCCAACCAAAGGGCCTGGTTTATGAAGTTTAAAGAACCACTACCCTTTGGGATAATATTCTTAATTTAAGGTGAAAAACTTTGAAAATATTTCCCAAAGTGTCCATTTGAGAGGATTATGCGGCATAAGGTGGACAGACAGGAGGACAGCGAAAGGACAGGGAAATGACAGGATAGGAAAGTCAGGCTGGGAGGGACTGGGGCAGGATCAAGCGGTCAGCGGGTAGTTTCTGTTAAATTCAGGTGTGTTTTCCCCACCTTTGCACCAACTGCATGAGCTCATGTCGATGTGTGTGTGTGTGTGCCTCGCCGTGTGTTTGTCCGAGCTAATACCTTTTTATGACCGTCATATGTTAATGCGGCTTCATTAACATTTTAATGTCGCCGGTCCCAATAAAATAACACCGAAAACACAAAAAAATAAAATCAAGAAGAGCAGAGCGAACTCAGAAAAGGCGCTAATTAAAAAATTTAATTTAACAAAAGTAAATAAAGAGAGAATGGAGAAGCGAGAAACCCAAATAACATAATTATATATAAAATCCTGGGTCCAACATTTGTATTTTCGCTGGGACAGAACAAAGGATATAATAACTAGAAGGAATATCTAAATGAGTATCTTATGGGAGTTTTTTTTAAATTGTTATTTGAAAGTTAAAAAAGCTTATAAGTTTATATTGAATAAATAATAATAAGAATTTAAAAGTCGTTTTAATTAAAGCCTTGATAATGGACTGGACAATTAAAAGGATTATTCGCTGATATTTACTTTAAAAACTTAAAGTTACTTTTAAATTTAAAAATATTTATAAAAGCAAAAAGGTGGAAAAAAGAGTGGTTCAGTTGGAAAAGGTAAAGCAAAGCCAAAGAAAGGAACCCCTACTTCCCACTCAAAAATCCACCAACGCGTAAAGAGTTTGACGAAAAAGTAATTTTAAGCATCGTTTAATTTTCATTTTGTGTAACTTTTTCTCGACCCCGTTCAATGTGGCTCCACCCCCTTCATTATCCTCTGAAGTGTTTTTTACATAAACCTTTTTGCTGGACGTTGTCCAATGGACATTTGAGCAGAAAAATTTGCTCACTTTTTTAACAAAGTTAATTTTTATACTCTGCTCTCTGATTTTACGCAGTGCTTTTCACTTCTTGTTCTTGGGTTTCTTGGGTTTTTATAGAGTTTCCGGCAATCAAACAGCAGAAATTGTTTAACAAGTATCAAGGGTTTTGTTTTCGTTATTTCTGTATATATTTTTTTTGAGGCAGTCGTGGCAAAGGCAAGGTCAAGTGACCCGTTTGACTCAGCAAGCGGAAAGAATTTGTAAAGATGGTAAGATAAAATGGTTAAGTTTAGATGTATTCTTGAAGATAACATTGCCTGGGATACCCTTATTTCGTAATAATTTATATAAAAATATAAATATTTTGATAATGTGTTATTCTCTTATATTTAAACTTGAGATATACTAATTAAATTAAATAAATAATTCGAAACAGAAGCCTTAAATAAATCTATAAAATATCACTAATAATTCCATATTTTTCTTGTCTTTTAATTCATTCTGAATAGACTTTGCCAAAAGCTAACACGAGCTGATAGCCATTTCGCAAGATGTTTACCCATTTCTAGGTGACTTTTTGGCCTACAGTTCTGCATACATGTGGGAGTTACTGGGGTTGACCGAGCATGCGAGATAGTAGGAGAAAAATTGGGCCATGAAAGGAGGTGGAAAGCGGGCCACATGTCCTTGCACTTGCACTGATCAAGTCAGGTCCACCTTTGCCTCAATCTCGGTTGCCGTTTGGACAGCAGCAAACTGCGTTGAGGATGGGGAGAGCCTGAGTGCCGAGCAAATGCAATTTGCATATGCATGAAGCTCTGTGGCCGACATTTTTGCAAGTGTAAAGTGTAAGAGGTGCAAATGACAGTGACCGGGGGGTTAAGGTGGCAGAAGGACGTTGCCGGCAATGATTGTGCAACAGCAACAAGCAAAGAAAGAGGAGTCGAGAGCAGGAATACAAGGAGCAAAGTGGTGGCTTAAAGGGATTGAAGTTCTTAAAGTTTAGCATAAAGTTCAATTGTAACAGGGAATTGAAAGCAATAAATAATAATTATTTAACTCCAAATAAACCAAAAAAGGTCGATTTCCCATTCTTGAAAATCGGTCTATTCGATGGATAAATTTTGCCAAGTTTTTCCCCGACTGCATCATCCTTGCTATGGTTCCAGCCTGTTTTATGTTTCTGCTGACTAACTGTGCCATGCCCCCAACCGTTTTTAATTAGTCATTTGCCTTGAATCTATATGCAAAACCGGCACCTGTTTCTGCTCCTCCTGTAATTTCCCAGCGCTGCCACAGTCACTGCCATTTGTATACGTACTTGTGCGAACGGTTGTTGGCGTGTACTCCCATTTGTGTTATTGTTTTTAATTTGAGAATTCTCGAGAAGTTGTAAATTCATTACTTATTCACTTGACGGGAAAAAGAATCAGGGGAAAAAGCTAGCGAAGGAAAAGCTGAGCGCAAAAATAAATTAAAAATGTAAATTAAATTAGTAACTTCAGTGCGTCTGTCAAGAGCTTGGCTGATTTATTTGGCAGCCCAGCCAAATGGCCAGTCAGCCTCCAAGTCCTCAAGTCCTTGGCCAGCATAATTAAGGAATTTGAGGACTTTTCTTTGGCTCTCACGCTCAACTTGACCTTCAGCAAAGTTGTCCATGGCAAAGTGTGGAAAATCTTTCGTCCCCGAAAGTCTAAAAAGTATTCGCACACATGCCGGACAAACTTTATTGCATAAATTTTTAAATGCCAGCATGGCAGTGGCGGTGGAGCTGAGCGGGTGAGATATAAATGTCACTGAAAATATTGCAAGACTTTGCCATTCGTTGGCTGCCATTTCCCCGCAATGCCTTCGCCCCCACCCCCCGTCTACCATCACCACACACACTCGTATATCTTAACCCTCTGCAGCCCCCTGGGATGGCATTGTCCCGCTGCGAAATGCTCGGTGGCTGCAATCAGCCAGCCAAACTTGGATGCTCTGGCGCCTGGCGTCAAGATAAATGCACAAGTTCATTTTCAGTTTTAGTCAAATACCCTGCCAAGTTGGGGAGGTCTTCAGCGGGTGCCTTGGGAAACATACATATCTCGTGCAAATAATAATTAAATTAATTGAAAGTTTAACCTGAAAACAGTATATTGTAAACCAGCCAGTTGTTAATTATTTACTTAATCTTTCTCAGCTTTATTTTTTTGGCAATGTTTATTTTATACAATTGCAAATTTAACAGAATGAAAGTTGAGGATTTAAAATTAATATTTATAAAACCTTATGAAAGTAAATGTATGTGTTCATATGACCTATTGATGTAGTTTATATTTTTTAAAACGCAGACGACAGCATACAAATGTCCCCATGGCAATATCAAAACTTTCCTTATATTTCATCGGTTGTTAATATTTAAAATAGTTTCATCATAATTTTCTGTTTACAAAAAATATCTTAAAATAAACTCTTTTTTAGATGCTTTAAGCATCTGCCTAAACTTGACGAAAACGCTCAAGAGAATAAAAAGCAGACCCGATAAATTCAGTTAAGCTGTTCCACAGTGCATCTGAATTTTCCTCCTGCCTAATTTCCATTTTCATTCGCCTGTGTTTTTAGCTCTTGGGGGGTGTCGGCGATATTGTTTTTTTTCTACGCTTTGCATGGAAAGCGAGAAAATGCTGTTGATGTTTGCCGCATGCCACGAAGCTTGGCTTTCTTTGGCGAGCGCATTGCATATTTGCTTTAAACTTTTGTGTCAGCATTGAAAGTGAGCCGAACGTGCTGGGGAAAAGCGGGAAAATGAGCGGGAAAGCCCTGTGAGATGGACGTACCGTCGCATTCGCAGTCACAGTTGCAATCGCAGTTGAAGTCGCAGTTTTGACTCAGACATGAGAAAGTTGTGACATTTACGCAAACAAACAAACTCCCTACCGCACCACCTTTGACAATTGTAGCTGTTGCAAAAGTTTTTATATATACTTTTTTTTCAGAGACTCCTTCTGGCGTTTTCTTTCCATCTCCACAGAAAAGTTTCTAGCCGGAAAAAGAGATTCATTTCGGTTGATGCCAGGTAAAAATATTTGCACGAATTTCCCGCCCAAAAGAAAAATACCCAGAGAAAGCGACCAAAATCAGCCAAACATGTTCCCTTTTAATTAACACAGTTCTCACACAATTTATGGCCCATCAAGGAGTCCGTTGAGTGGCACATAGGCGAAGAAAAAGGGAATTTCTAGGGCTTTAAGGGCTGTTTTATTTTATAAAAATTAAGCTTATATATAAATATATTTTTTGAGACTTTTTAAAACCCTTGAAAATGATTTTAAACTAGATGAAATTTAACAAACAATATTTTATTAATACCAAATAATTATGTTATAATTTTTTTCGGTGTCAATTTGCTCATTATTTATGTTGACCTGACCTGACCCGCGTCCATTCACGGGTTGTCCATGTCTGAAAGCAGAGGAAATACTGAAAATGGTGTGTGTGTGTGCGTATACACAAATAAGCGGCGGACCTGTCCAAATATTTGCAGTGCGTATGCGTAATTTTTAATTGATTTGGCCACAGTTGGCAAACAAAAGGCAGTAACAACACGGGTCACGTTGAATAATCTCATTGTTGCCAGCCAGCCAATGGAAATCGCGGAGAGTTTCAAATTATAGAGATGGATATTCACATAATAAGCCGAAAATGTAGCATGTTTAATTGCATATATTAAGGCCCATTTAGTGTGACATATTTTGTTTATTTGGCCCAAAATATAAAGAGGAAGAGCGATGGTGTTGCTAGCTAATTGTCGATAGATATTCATAATTTAAAATATTTAATGATGCAGATTTTATGTAGTTTTGAATTTTCCTAAATATCTCTTTCAAAATGGAACAGTTAAAGGAGTTATAAATACCAAACAGCTCTACTTAATAATTTAAATATAAACTTTAATTGTGCATTTAAATGTAGGTGCAAATGGCATCCAATTAGTTGAATATCACCTTACCTAATCTTCGACATTTATCATCCTGCCGGGCTGATACCCAATTAGCTCAGATCAGACGTCAAGGATTAAAATAAAAACGAAATACAAACAATTTCGGATGAAGCCAAGCAAATAAGTGAACAGAGAAGTGCAAACAAATCCAATGGATATTCTTCAGCTAAGAAATGTATTATTTCCGTTTAATAAACAATTAAAATATTCAATTGCTGGCATATACATTTTAAATTTCCCCCTGGAGTCACAAGTAAAAACACTGTTGAAAACTTGCCAAAATTGTTAAAAACTTCACCTCTATTAATTTTGATTTGGGTCGCCGAGAAGTTCATTGGCCGTAAACTACAAATCCTGGGTGTCTGCTTTTGCTATATTCTTCGAAAGTGTGTGTATTTAGGCCATGTGTTGGCTGCCCTTTAGAGACTAATTAATTTATATCAACATTTCAATGTTAAGCCAAACAAAACAATCAGCTTAATGTCCTTCAAGCCTGCCCGAACTTAGAGACGAGGTGTGTATGTGTGTGTGTGTGTCTAACCTTAGATGGTGTGTGAGGACAAGTCAAAATGAGAGGGCCGATTTTAGGCTGCTGATGAAGGTACAAGATTTATTATGGGTTACATTTGTCAAGAAACATATATTAAATCACTGCCAAAGATCACGGCAAAACTTCTCGGATAAAATATATCGATTTAAGCTCCAATGACAAACTGAAAACCTTTTGGTATTATTTAAGAAATGGGTTCGAAGATTTATTAGCGTTAAGTCCGAAGAAAATAAGAATGGAAAGAGTTTATTGTACATTATTAATAATTGGATCTCCTTTATATTTAAAATTAAAGAATCTAAAAGAAGAAAAACTGCTTGTCTTTTAATTAAGAAAAATCTTAATGAAAATATTTGGTAAGGATATTATTATATAAACCATTATTTTTTTTTTAAATAAAATTTTAAAAACTAAGTTAGCATATATGTATATATATTCTATTTATCTTTTTCATTATTTATTTTATAGCTACCCTCGCTGGCCTTGTCCCCCGATTGTATTCAAAGGATTAACAGCCTCAAAGCTGCGGCTTTTCCCATTTCCACACGGCGGCCGCTTTAAGCTCTTTCCCCTGCCGTCTCCTGCCACCTCTTCACCGCTTCCTGATTCTTCTCACTCTTCTTCTATGCGCTCTCTACTGGTGTTTATCTTTGCCAAGAGACCAAGTCCTCGTCCTCGTCCTCGAGGTATAGGCTTTGGTCTTGGGTCTTATACCAAGTTGTTGTTCTTGCAGAGCATCTCCGAGTATGTTTGGCTGTGTCAGTGTTTGTATGTTCTTCTGGCTGCCTGTTTGTTTGGCCAACTGTTTAACTTGGCTCTTTTGCCCCCGCCCGTGGGCTGCAAAAACTTACAATCGCACACCAACCGTTCCCATAACCAAGCTCCTCTTCCTCCTCCCCCCTCACCTTAAGCATTTTAAAGTGCTGGCAAATTGAATTATGGTTTTATGTGTGAACACAAATCGATCATAAAACACTAATTACGCTTCCCGAACTAAGAGCGTTAACACGCTCTTCCGTAAGCCCGAAGCCCCGAATTAGCCACCCACGAACACCGTTGCAGACACGGCGATTAAAAGCTTAATTATCCCATTGCGACACTTCATTAGTTTCGGCCAAGTCGTCCTGCTGGCAAAGCGGCTTCTCGTGTTATAGTCCAGGAGCAGGAGTAGGAGCTCCTAGCTCGTAGCTCCACCCCGCTGAACGAAAACTTCTTCGCCACGTTTATTGCAATTAATTTCCTTGAGTTCAGTTTTAGTTTTAAGTGCTTCCTGAGTGTATGTGTATGGGAATGGGTATGGATCCTGGCAAGCGGTGGAGCATGGGTTTTGTCCGGGCAGTTGAATGGTATTTTTGGGTCTTTTGGTCAGCTTTATAACGTAAATTTGGAGCTACAAAAAATGTTTGTTTAAAATTTGGGCTTTGGTTTTCTCAACTTTATTTCATTTTTAAATCTTATTCTTTTTGAAATCTCATTAAAATAAAATAATATAAACCCCTTTAAAAGATTTAAAGATACTGGAATGTCAAAATGTACATTTCCTAGGAGTTATTGTTTAAACTGGTTAAGTTTGTATGCCTTCAGAATCATTTATTTGTATTCTTAGCTCTCAGAATCTAGAATAGATACAAAAGCATTTAAATACACCAACAATTGAATGACTTTATGGACAAATAAAAGACGGAAAATATAAAATAAAAAGCTCCATCGAACATACGTCTCTACTTTGCCATTATCTGGGGGGGGAAAAAATGAAATATACTTCCTGTCCGCTGCTCAATTAAATCGAATGCCCTCGAGGGGCAGGAAGAAGTCCGACCTGCACCTGTCTCCCATCTCGGGCATTTGGCTTTTGTGATATTTTTGCTTTTTCTCGGCTAATGGAAATTTCCTTTAGTCCGTCGTGAATCTTATTTTTCTTTGCGCAGCTTTTCACAGATTCAATTTGAAACGGTACATTGAATTAAATTACATAAGCGAAGTTGGGCGAAAGATGGCGAACGGGGGCGGCGAAGAACGAGGCAGGATGCTAGGGCAACCCGTCAAGCGGCAACCGTAACAATAATATGGCCCACAAAATCGCATAACAATGGAAATGGCTAAATAAAAAGCCAACAACAATAGTAGAAAATCGCCTCAAAAAGAATTTAACCGCCACAAGGAGAGAACGAATGCGAAATGAACATCTACTGTAGAATATTTAATGCTCTATTGGAAAAAGTGGATCATAAAATATGTTGTCTAAATTTTTCGAAATAAAAAAATAAAAAAACCAAGTTTAATCTAGCATATTATTTATTTAGCGTTCAAATATAAAATGAGTATTTGAATATTTATTTATGTTTTCTATTTGATATACTTTCATTTATTTCATTGAAGAAAGTGATGTTACATAAACACAATTAAGGAAAATATAATATATATTACATTGGGTTAACCAAAAGATGGACCCAATCAAAGTGAAGTCACTGCCTTTTATAATAATAATTCCGGGGACATAGGCTAATGCACTTAAATTTTTCCAAAAAGGAAACCCAACAAAAAAAAAATGAAGCAAAAAATCAGTGAAAAAACCGAGTCAATTAGGCACATTTCCAGTCAATTCGCTTTATTCCTGTTTTGGGTCCAACAATTGAATTGCCATGGATGGACAAGGGGGTTGGATAAAACTGCGGAAACGAGGGAAATTCGCCAACTGAGAGAGCCAACACCCCATCGAAGCACTCAACTCCTAAGCGCATGGAAAGCCATCAGTGAAACGACATAAATTATGTTCTTTATGGCCACACCAGGCCAAGCAAAAGTTGACTTTTTGCATTGAACTCCGCTGCATAAATCAAAACTACAAATGCGTCGGGGTTGAGAAATGCACGAAGAAAATTTCTCAAAAATAAATTTATGTTAGCCAAAATATAATGAAATATTAACACTATTTTTAAACATTTTTTTTTTACTAGATAAAAGTTAAATAAATCAATGTTGAATTATTTAAAATAAATAATTTAATGTATTTTATAAAATGATTCTAAACTAATTATCACTCTATTACTATTTAATACATTTTGAACATTTGAACAAATTAAATTGTAATAGTAACTAAGAAATGTATATTTCTGAATTATTTATGTTTTAAAGTCCTTACAATTAATTTATAAATACTGAATAAGTTGTTCCATTTTAATGGGAAATTCATTTTGTAATATAATACTCAATATTACCATTTTTGACTCTCCATCAAAATTTTAATTTCAAATTTTTTTTCTTCGAGTGTCCGGCTTTGGCGGCCACTCGTTTCGTAGTTTTAGCTCACGTAGACCGATGCACGTTTGCCGGTCCTGGCTGATTCCGCTTCTGCTCCTGCTTCTTCTGCTCCTCCGCTGCTCCTGTCGCCGCAGGAGGTGGCCGCACAATTTGGCACGTGTGATAAACTCAAAATTGTTGCTGGCAGCCATCGCTGGACGCGACTGCAAGTGTCAGCGTTTTCCAAACGAACAAAAAAAAAACGAATTAAAAAATAGAGGATAGCTGGTTTTTTGCGCAATTTTTTCGCAGTGGTTATCTGGCACATGTAGTTGACCTTGTGGGTGGCACAAAGTTGCCGCCATTAGGGAACTATTAGCTGCGGGCCTTGCAAAAATATTTTAAATTTCTAGCCCATTTTCCAGGTCGGCTTCTGTCTTTATCATTTCCATTCTCACTCTCTGGATTTTTCATTGGCCTTTTTAATGTCCAGCTTCCGGCGGAATGCTAAAACTATTTTACCCAACTCTGTCAGCCTTTCGAAACATTCTTCACATTTTTCGTAACTATATTTAAATTACGGTTTGGCATATTTGTAAAAATTGCAGATTGAAAAGTTTGCAGACGGTTGGCTATGAACTATGAGTTATTACTGTAAAGGGAATTTACAAGGCCAAAATTGATGTATTTAAAACCACAAACGATTTTATTATTTACTTTTTAGTTATAATATAAATGCCAGAGTTGATGTTTATCAAGCTAAGAATAATTTTGTATAATTTTTTTTTCTGTAAAAGAGATTAATATTATTTAATCTCAGCTGTCTTAAGTGTTAATTTTATATTGTTGTTAGAACCTGAATATAATTTTTTATGGTTCTACTTCAATTTCTAGCAGAAACGGGTAACTTTGTCAGAATCGAAGCTATAGCCCCATCCACCATCCACCATTCTAGAACTTCATCTGGTTTAAGCCCAGCATCGATTGTCTGACATTCCCTCCATTTGGCTGCCAATGAAGTGAGCATTTGGCTTAATGGATGGACAGTGGACGAAGGACGATGGTCGATGGACGACCCTTCGATGGGAGCTGCAATGCATAAAGAAAACATGGCGCCAATGACGCAGCTACAATGGCCGCCGGTTAGATGTCATGTGCGTGTGTGTCTGCAGGAGATTCAGTGCGGCTCAGCTTATGTGGCCCTTAGGTGCATGCTACAAATGCCCGGTGGCAGGCCTACTTGCGCCAATTACACGTAGCACGAGATGCACTTGGAGAAATTGCAAAAGGTTTATGGAACTCAAAAGAATAAATATATTTCTTTGAAGGAAATATTTCATTTTTCTAATAAATATATATAATATATTAATTTTGAATTTTTTTTCGATTTAGATATAGCTTTAAAATCCTAAATAATTTATTTTAAGTGCAAAAGTGTGAAAATTTACTGGGAACAAAATCCAAGTCCTTTGAAGTACTCAACTCTCATGCGCCATGCATTCAACCAAAAAGTGGTCTCGGATTCTCTCTTCCCTGTTTGGGGTTATGAATAGGGAAGCCTGGACTGGATGTTCCCTGTCCTTTCCGTACTTTTGTGTCCTGTCTAATTAAAGGCGTCGCACGTTTAGATTTCATTTTTGGCGGACGGCTAATGGGCGCACTTTGACCGCAGATGCCGCACAAAGCGGCGGCAATGGCAACGGCTCACTCTGCCGGCAGCTTCGACGTCAACTTACATGCCCACTCAGCTGTAATTTCCAACTCAAAACTGTTGACCAACTGCAGTTTCAGGCGCAGAAGCGCCGATGTCATGTAGAGAGCTGCTGGCCATGGAACAAAAGCATTAAAAACTAAGGGAAAATGACTATAAGTTAAAAGCAAAAAGTTGCAGCTTCAAAACATAACTAAGTTTAATTAATACATTTGTTTAAAATATGTCAACAATTTTTTAATTTAATCAAATACTTGAGTTATCAAAATTCATATCCGTTTCGAGATTTACAAAACTTGAGCCCGAAATTGGAACAACTCCTTTGAGGAAATATAAATGGGCATACGAAATGAGTCATTACAGATATGGAATGTGTATGCAATCAGGCGGGCATCCGCCCCAGCAAACCTCAAAAAAGCAGCTCCAAAAACCCTCAACCCCAACCCAAACCCGAGGGCGACCACATCGAGTCATTTGTTAACAATCCAGAGCGGTGGCGGTTTTCAGGGCCAGCGCCAAATGCGCGGAAGTGTGTAGTCGGATGTGGTTAAGCATACGCCATGTGGGCCATCAAAATTTTGTTTTTGTTGTCGCTGCTGCGCTCGTTCGCTGGCGCGCTTTTGATTTACACTTTTTTTTTGTGGACTTTGGTGTTTTTTTTTGTGTTGGTTCTGGTGTGGATTTGGGCGGCGGCAGGACGGCTGGCGGCGGTCTGGGTTTTATTAAGCAAATGTGCATGAAAATCTATGCACGGATACGCGCGCAATAATGCGAAATTTATGGCTCGCAAACGTGACACTCCTTGCGGAGCTGCAGCTACAGTTCCCACTGTCCAGCACTTAAAAAAATATATAATATTTTAAAATAATACAGATTTTTTTATAAAAAAAATAATTCAATTTATTGGCTGCTTAATTATTATTAAATTATAGAAAGTAGTAAATAATCACAACCTTTTTTATGGCAAGAAAAAAAGTGTAAATTAAAGTGATATATTTATTTTAGCACTTAAATGTACTCAGCTAAAATTAAAAATATTAAAATATATTTACCATATATAATAAATATTATACTTTTAAGTGTATCCTTCCCTTCTATGTAATTCCACGCCCCCTGCCCAGCGGAAGCTGCTCATTTCGCCCCCAGCTGAGGGATGAAGAGGCATCTCCCTCTTGCCACTCGCTCAGCATGCAGTTTTAATTGTTTTGTCGCTAAAATATGTTGCTAGCCCTCTCAATGTCTGTCCCCTCCATCTACTCCTATCCCCCTACCCGTCCGCTGCATTTTATGGCATTTAATTTTGTGCGCACCGAGTGACATACCAGAACATAGCAGAATATTTATAAAAGTTTTCGCTTTAATATTGTATCGTAAAATAAACAGAACAAGGCTATGGCTTCCAGCTCGCTTTTCCAGCTTTTCCTCGCTTATTTTAGTTGACCGCAATGAACATTTATCTGTCCCGCATTTTTTTCACAAATTTTGACTGCAAATTTTTGCCGTTTCATTTAGAATGCAATTGATGTTGACTGATGCGGGGACTAACTATTATTTACAAGTGAAGAGAGAGGAAAATCATCAATAAATGATGGTCATAAATGGCCAATGTAAACATGGTTTGATTGTTGAATGGTTTGTAAAAATAAATAAAAACAAAGCATCATCATGTTGAAGGAAAAAATAGATAAAGCAATGTAAAGTCGAATTTTAAAATATTTCAAAATATATACAGCACTAGAAAAATTATAATTAAATTTTTAAAAATTTGCCAATTTATATTTGTTTTAAGACTCTCAACAGCTTGAATATACCCTTTAGATGCAGCCAAATTCCAGTGCAAATAACAATGTTCTATCTAAAATCGCAATTTGCTTTAATTTGAGTACGAAATCAAAGCAAATTGATTTCTTTATCCCGCTGTCGATATAGTCGTTGGCTGGCTTTTACGCCGATTGCTGCTGGCCACGCCCAGCACCGCTGCGTGGGCGTTTTTATGGCCATCTTCTTGTTTTTCCCCCTCCCGAATATACATATACGATATACATACACATATTTTTGGGTTTTTCCCACAGTCAGTTTTTCGCAGTTTTCTTTATTTTTTTTGTGCAATCGAATTGGTCTCCATCGGCGGTGGGTAGTTTTCTATTAGTTCGGTTGGCGCTTTTCTTTTATTTCCGTGGCTTTGGCTTTCATTTGATTTGTATGGGATGTTTGCATATTTCAGCTTTGATTTATTGTTGCGGTCGAAGTGGAAAGTGCCGTCCCCTCTGCTCTATGAGAACTTTGCCTAATGGTCGTTGCCATTTCATTGCAGCAACAAGTTTTTCCGCTCACAGCTAATGGAGTGCATAGAGGTGCATGTCGAGGAGTTAAGTCAGAAACATATAGCAAATTGTTTAATATAATATTTATCTTTGAATAAATTAGTGATGTTTCAGTATTAATTACTATATCTTAAGCCACATCTGATCTCGGGGAAATTTCCTATCTATATTCTACGGTGTTAAGCTTTCTCCTAAATTATTATTCGCTTCGCATAAGAAAGTTTATTTTCTATACGATATATCGATAGTATAAACCATTTCTAGCTTGCAACTTGCCGCTGTCGGTTGCAGCTATCAACAACACTTTGGGTTAATCCCCTGCATTTTTTCGACCCGCTTTCCCAGCTCAGCGTTCCGCCTCCCCACATTTTCCAGCAGCTGTGACAGGCGTTGGCAAAACTTTTTAATCTCGTTAGCTTGGACGGCATAATAAAATTAAAGGCCGGTGCCAGGAGTGCCTGGAACTTTGTGCTGGAATTTCAATACGCCATTTAAACTGATAATTGTTTCGTATAAATCATTTTGGTCAGCGCCCAAACAGGAGCAGAAATTACCTTTCGGCCTCGCAGAAAGTTAATTAAAAAATTGTGGCCAGAGCTTTTGTCCAAGTAGCTTCCAGGTCTCGGGCTCAAATAAACTGCAATTCAATTAGGGACGCGGCCATAAATAAAGCCACGCACAGGAGGTTGAAGGAAGCGCGGGAAGGACACCATCCCATTGTAGGCATATTTAGTTAAATATTATTATAATTTCTCTTTCTTATTTTTTTTTTTAGTCGTCGACTTTTGCGGTTAGGAAGCACATGAAACAGATAAAACGATTCTTTACACTGGGAAAATACTTCTTGAGAAGCGTAAATGTTTAAAAAATAATTTCGTTTAGAAGTCAGCTCTGCACCTAAAAGTTAGTAATTGGAAAAATTTATTTAAAATCAACTTAAATCGGTAATATCATAAACAGTCTAATTCGGATTTTAAATAAATAGTTTTAAAAGTAAATTTAAAATAAAAGTATTATTTTGATAGTATTACTTTATATTCTAGTAAATAATTCAAAGTTCCTATTTTTCCCAGGGCAGCTTCCTTTCGTCCCCTTCTGCTTTTCCCTTCTTTCTTCTACTGCTGCCATCCCTTTGGCTTTTTTGCGGTTTAATCTTTTATAAATAACAAATGGCGTAAGTTGCCTCCCTTTTCACCGGAGGGGGCGTGGCTCTTTTCGGTGGAGCAGAATTGGGATAGAGGGGGTGTGGCCGAGGGGCTGGCTGTGCTTTTAGGTATTTCGTATTTTAAATGCCACTCGTTTTGTGCCGTTTTTATCTGTTTCAGCTAAAACCAACCGCAAAAGTTTAAATTTCTAATAAAAAAAAGAGAAACAAAAACAGCAGAGAAACACAAATATTAATAATATGAAGCCATGTTTAAATTCTCAACTAAAAAATACCTAGCAATAAAAAGGTACATACATATATACCATATATATATACATATATATATATTAAAGAATTGTAATTTTGATTAGTAATTTTTTAATGAATTTTAAGATCAGAAATAATTTATATTTTACCAATGTTTTAATCTGAAATTCTACGCATACTTAGTTGCTTTACCCAAACATGGCTAGTGTTAATTGACGTTTTTTTTAACATATACCAGATTTTCTATTTAAACTTGGACTTACTCTTAAATAATTAAAACCACAGGCCTTCCTGGAAGTTTCCTGTCCGAAACAAGCTCAACACACTCCAGACCTCGAAGGGGAAAAATATGAAGATGTACACAAATACGAAATTTTCGCTGTGGAAACTTGGGCTAAAGTAATTATTTTTAATAATTGACTTGGTGTTTGCTTTATTTTTTTGTTCAGCCAGCTTGCCTTGCCGCCCGCCCTCCTCTTTGGCCTGGAAAATTGTTGAACTTTGAACTAATTTGGCAAAGTTTTGGCGCTGTGTCCGTGTATGCATGTGGCTTCCATGTGGCCCCGAACTCTGGCAGCTGTTCTGGCCAAAAGCCTGCCGCTGACCTCTAGACCGCAGTGAGCGTGGCTCAAACTAATTAAATTTATGGGTCTGGGCCATTTTTTTTAGCGAGAGCAAAGTCAAAATTTCAGTTTAAACAAATGGTAATTAGATGGGTTGAGTCCGAAGGAAGGCATTGATTATTATAAAATGTTAATTTAGCTTAGCATTAATGTATTTTTAATTGCTAAAGATTAACTAACAAATCTAAGTAAATAAATCAGCAAAATAAAACAGGTGTAAAATTGCTTTTTAATTCGTTTAGGCATCGAACAAAGTAAGCTAATTCATTTAATCACAAATAAATGTGACCAACAAAAATACCTAAAAATTTGAACATTTGCAGTATATTAAATTAAATGAGTGTAACCCTAGGTATTCGAATGCAAATGATGGCAAACAATTGGAAATGTATTGCGTTTGAGTCCAATTAGATAACCTAAACAAATACGCATGCAGCATAATTAATTTGCATTTCCCCGATATTTTCCCCTATTATTTGCCAAGCATTTTTTCATTGTCCTCAGTTAATTTATAACAAATTATGTACACAGGCGGCAAATATTTGGCAATTAAAAAACAGCATGAAAACGCTCAATGAAATTATAAATTGGAATTTAGCTGTGGGTTTGGAATTTGTGGAGGAATTACTTGATTTATTTATAATTTGTCTAGTTAGCATATGGTTATATTTTATAGCTCTTAAAGCTATGCATTATTTTCTATAGTTTGTTTGGACTTGTTGTATCGTCGCCTCTATGGTCATAATTAGCACAGAAGCTTCTAAATCCTTTGGTGCCCTGGTCCTTTACCCATTTAGCAAGTTTTGTCCTCCCAAGGGTTCTCAAATGCACACGCGACGAAAATAAATTAGCGCCTCGACACGAACGAAGGTAAAGTTATTAAACCGATCGCCTGGCATAAGCGACAGTCCCCAAAGAAGAATGTCAGGTGGGAAAACTTGTGGGGGTGTTACTTTGGAAATTTATTTATTTAAGGTTTAAGTATGCATATCAGGTATTTGAGTATACAAATAGCTAGTTCGCTGTACAAAATTAGTAATTATAATTATAAGTATATTTTACGATAAACTTTAAAATTTAAAGAAGGTGAAATGAAATGTAAATGAGTTCCCAATATTTTTAATATTTACTTTCCCAAGAATTTGATTGTATTTTTTATTTAATATTTAAATAATATTATCTTTAAATATTTAATAAATTATTTTACAGCACTTCAGGAATATCCCAAGACACAATAACATCTTTAAAGGAAAACGAGTGAAAATCCCAATGCGGACAGACCTTGCTTCGACTTTAGTTATGTGTATATGCCCCCCCCACCCCAACAATTTTCCTTCCTATTCCCTTTTCATATTTTCCTTTTCCTTCCCCCCGTGACATCGCACATGCCTTGGCTTTTCTTGCGTTTTAGTGTAATTTCCGCAATCATTTCCGACAACATTTTATGTCGCTCCGCTTATTGATATCCCTTGACACTTTCGCTCTTACGCATTTTCTCTCTCTCGTTCAGTTATTAGCTTAATGTTTGGGTTTTGCCAGAACTGACCTTGACATTTATTCATTTTTGATATATTCAATTTCAACTTGAGATGAATTTATTCTGCAAGCTCAAACTACAGAAAAAACTGTTTTCAAGCCCATGTTTACATAAAAATTCCCTGAATATTTGCCCGTTTGTGATTTCAGTCTATTTCAGCTCTTTTCGGCTTTCCTCCTTCCGTCTGCTTGGTTTATTCGGTCAAATGGTTTGTTGCATTAAATTTATAGCGCACAATAAACTTTTGCGGTTGCTGGCAAGGATTCAGCGCTGGAAATGCCGCAGGGCAATTAGAACCGAAGGGTGGGGAAAGGGGTTAGCCGAAAAACCAGCATGTTGAAATATGAAGGAAAGTGCTATTAAAAAAAAGTGTAGAGATTCGTTATAATAGCCATGCATCAGCCATGTTTTTTTTTATTCTGACCAATTTGTTAGTTGTTTTGCCCTTGTGTTTTTTTCTTTTTTAAGCATATGTGAACCTCTCACCCGTCTTCTCGCCTCTCCTTCACTTCAGCATCACATACACGAGGTTTATGAATAATATCCTAAAGGCATTAATTTTCAAATTGGATATTTTTGCCCATTTTTGCCGGCGGTGCGCAACTGTAAACAAGAGTAAATATTTCCAGCATGTACGAGCGAACGAACCTCCACTTAACCCCCCAGAAACCCAGGGGCCATATTGGGGTAACAGACCGTAAAGAGCGAAATATGTGTAATATGATTAAATTTTATCAACAGGCAACTGCCAGCGCCAGAAAACAACAAAAGCAATGCATGCCATGCGGGGCGGAGGGGTGTGGGAAAATCCGGGGGGAGGGGAAGAGAAAAAGAAAGCCTCGAGAAGAAAAACAAAGCAAAATAGATGCAGAAACCCAAAATACAACAAGGCTCCTGGCACGTTCCAGCCAGCTTCGTCATCCATAAATGTATGGGTCCTGGTCATAAGTACCGATATAAGCAATACCGTGTTCTATATAGTGGGTTAAGGGTATGCTGGAGTCTAAAAATATCCTTAAAGAATTTTAAAAGAAAATGATTTATCTTTTTTATCAACGCTTTAGCTTAAGGTTTCTTATTTTTAAGATTGTTGAGAGTTATTATAATACAATAAATAAATTTATAATGAAAGGGTGTAGGTAAATAATTTTAAAAATATGTTTGTAATTAAACAATTATAATTTTTTAATTCTTACCAAACTATATATTATTTTTTAGGGTAAATAATAATCTTATATATTCCAAAACATTGCCATTGCCTTTTGCTGAAAACATATCCTGTGTTTGTTCTGCATTTGTTTATGTGTTTGGGTGGCAATGTGTTATTTATGGCTCATTTATGATTTGGACGCGTGATATTTGTGAGATATTGTAAAACGCCAAGCAGATCAATCGCTTTTCGGGCAGGGGAAGAGGCGACATTTGGTTGGAAGCCTTTTTGCATTTTGATTGCAGATGTGCGTAATGGAGAATAGGAAGCGAAGGCCTTTCCGTCCTCCATTTATTGATGTGCCATCGAATCCGATTTGAACAATGCCAGCCCTCTGGCAATTTCTGCATTCATTTAATAACTTTTCCTCTGTTCTCTTGTTGTTCACTTATTACTGTTCATGTTGAAATGTCATGTTAATGCGGCAATCAGCGTGCAAAACTGTTGAACACTAAGCGAAATTGGTTAAGGGTTGTTTATAGCTTTAAAAAAATCTATAAATATTTATCTTACCTTTTACCTTTAGTATGCAAATATTAACATTTTCCCTACATTATATTCTTATAATTTGCACTGGCATATTTTTAAAACTCCTCAACTCATTGCTCTGAGTGCATCACATCACGCATACGCCGTGGGTGTCGCCATGAGCCACAAGGCAGTGACAACTGTTGCTGCCACAAGTGGTGGCAACTGTTGCGGTGTCGCTGTCTGATTGAATTTTGATTGTTGCAATGGATTTTTGCATAAAGTGCTGCCTCTGCTTTTCCCTTCTCGCTGTTCCCCGGACTCGCTGCACTCTGTCATGTGCAACTCGACTGGCTGATAAATCTAATCAGTGTCGCGGCAACATTAAGCCGCCACGCCTCCTGCCACCCCTTGTTGACTACCTTTAAGGTTAACGTTAAGTAAAACTTTCTGCCAACTTCTCAGCGAGTGTGAAAGAGGCTAAGGCAGGGGAAAAGTTTTTACTTAAATTTTCTATATTATTTTCGCTCGGTTTCCCTCACTCTCGTCCTGCTTCTCTCTCTGTCTCTCTGGCATTCTGCAACACTGCACGTAGTAACTTTTTATTATTGTATTAGGAAAAGTTTAGTTTTTTTTCCTTCAAAGGGGCGCCCACCACCCCCTGGGCATCTTTGACTTGGCTACAGCTGCGCCTCAAGACCTGGAAATCGATAGTTGTCTGCGGGCACAACTGTACACACTCGGGCACACGGGTTGTTCAAGCCAGCTGGCTGGGAATCTACTCATCCGTTAGCCAGCCCCGTTTCCGTAAGATGTTGCGCTTTTGTGGCCGATGGTTTAGATTTAATTTGGCAAACAGCAAAAGGGACGGGGCAACATTTTGACAAAGTGCCCATCGCCAATGTTGTCGTTGGAGAGTCAGTCCTTGCATAGTGGTTGTAAATCTGTCACATTTTATATTTAAAATTAAAACTTAAGAGGAGTTAAATTATTACTTTATATTAAATCTTACTAAAGAAAATAAAGCAGGTTCAGAAAGTTGATGACTTTTAATGTCTCAAAATCACATAAATAAATGTTTTTCCTTTCATTTCCATTCATATTTACTTGGGTTTAAATATTTTTAGGGTAGGTAAGCCCTTCAGCTGACACCTTCAAGGGCCACTCAAGGTCACCAGTTAAAGTTCTTCAGCAAACCAACTCAACTCGAATTTGTTACCACTGTCGCTGCTTGTTGCAAAGGCAACTTTGTTGCAGTCTCTGTGGCCCGGAGCAAGTGCACTTATGTGTGGAGTTGAAGGCTGCTGCCGCCGAAAAAAGGGATGAAAAGTGGGTGGAGAGTTCAGTGGGTTGCAAGGAGGGAGGGTGCCAACTAGGGGATGGAGCCACTTGACAGCCACAAAGGCGCTCGGCTTGTCACTTGCTACTTGGTCAAAGCATTGCATCAGTCAAGTGGTCCTCGGAACAGTTAAGCAGCGATTCTGGCGCCATAAATGTTGCTCCTCCCACATCCCGCTGCTCCTTTGGAGTTTGTGCAACTTGAGTTGCAACAGAAACTAACGCAAAAAATAAAAAATAAAGAAGACCAAAAGAAAAATGGCAAACGTTTTCCCGGACAGGCGGAGGAAAAGTGTGTGGGGCTTGCATCTTGGCTCAGACAATTTCGCAGCAATTTAAGTCTTAGCTTTTGTTTAAGCAACACTTCAATTACAACGCCTTCAAAACTATGTCAACTATCTCTGCTGGTAAGCACCATCAGGAGGGTAAGGAAGTACAGTGGAAACTTTAATTTTACTAAGCATATTTATATTAATATATTATTTCATATTTTCCATTTAAAGTTAATATTATCATATTAAATATATCTCCTGAAAAGATGCTTTATAATTCCTGAAATTATCTAAAAAACACTCTTCATTGATTCTTTACTGTCTCTACTGTTTCCCTTGGTTTGCTCGCAACTTTCAGCAAGGTGATTAAACTCATTTGGCACACACATGAGTGCCCCCACCCCGGCGCCACTATTTTTCCCACCCACTCACATCCTTTTTCCCCTTGGCTACACTTTTGTTATATAGTATGTATTTTTTGGGTGAGCATAATAGTTTACAGAGGAGGGCACATTGGGGCACGTAGCAAATTGTTGCCAGCTGCTGTTCACAAATACACCCGCAGCCGTACATGCCGACAGACATCCTTTTACAGGTGCACTTTATGCCTTGACTTTAAGTTTTGTCCTGAAAACGTTTCCAATGATTTATTATTTTCCAATCTGCTCTGTGGGATCAGCCATCCAGTTTCAAACCCTTCTCATCGCCGCACATCAATTCATTTTGTCACGGTTTTATTAACTGATGGATGCGACGGGTGACCCAAGGAAGAAATGCAAGGACATTTTCCACAAATAAAGAAACCAAGTGGGTAACACTCAACAGTATGGTCTACCTTAAGATGTATTTTAAAACGATTTATTTTAGCTTAATCTTCGAAAAACTATTATGTAATAAATAGATTTTATTTCACTTTAAATTAAATAATTAAATATTCAATGAAAAACTATTTTCACATTCATTTAACAGTTAGTTTTTACGTAAAATAAGGTTTAAAAAGTGTACCTTTGGACTCTGATTCCTAATTTTAAAGCAAACTTTTTCGTTTTCATAAAACTTAAAAACTAAAGCTTCCTTTGGCTTTTCTGTCCACATTTTGTTGATTTAATCCAAGCAGGTGCTTTGTCACCCAGACACATTAAACATTTATGCCTCAAAAACTTTTGGCCGTCTGAGACAACAGTACAAATTCACAAAATGAACATCGTTTTATTGAAATTCCTATCCTAATTATTTATTCAGGAATATTTTGAAGAAAAAACCAATACATCTTAAAACAAACTCCGCAAATATATTGAGTTAACTTCCCCTTTCCAAAAGTATTCACTGTACCTCGATTGGGGACAGTCTAGCTCACTAGACGCATGTGTGGATATACCATAATTTGGTCAAGTTTTGTCCATTTAATTATAATTAATTACTCTTCACAAACTTTGACACATTTAATTATTTATTATCGCATTAATACGGGCGTCCTAATGAGTGGCCCCAGCCTTGTTCCATTACAGCGTGGAAAAATATCCCTTTCAGCTGCTAATTGATTCTTTCCTATGCCCTAAAGTATTTTCCCAAGGCGATAATCCTGTTTTCTCTGGAGATAAATTTCCTTCGGACTTTTATCCTTTTAATTGTTGCCACAAACTTAAAGCCAAGAACTAAAGATTTACGTAGTTTACGAAGCTTTGAGGGATTGCAAGTGGAGAGCCGGAGTTGCCAACGGATTTTCATTTCGTTTTCCTTCATAAAACTTCTGTGTACTTTTCTGCAGCCAAATCGAAATCCAAGTGCAATGGCACTGGCCAAAATGCTTGCCCCGATTGCTGGGTAAATCCGTTTTCGCCGGTCCGAACGCAAAATGAAAAGCGTTTTGCAGTTTGTGTAACTATTTAAAAACTTTTCCCACCCCAATCCCAACCAATCTCAACCCCGCCTAAGCACATTTAGCAGAGCCCAATTCGAACACAAATTGAAGTTGCCTCCTTGCCACAGAGAGAGATCAAGCGGAGGGGAGTTTTAAGGAGTTTAATCGATGAAGGTTTGACCTCTACTGAAATTTTATTATTAATTTTGGCTTTACTAAATGCATTGCTATAATAATTGTTAAAGAAATTCAGAAATAAAATGTAATTAGAAAAAGTACGAGTATTTATGATAATAAATGAAGATGAATTTAAGTATTAAATAATAATGATAATTAAATAAATAATGAATAATGTTTTTAGTTTATAATTTAATTTTCTGTTTCCATTATCACGTCAATAGGTTTGGCCAGTGAATTATTGTTCTTAAATTTGTGCAATTTATTATATTACATATTTAAACAATTTATATTTTCCTCTATATTTATTGTTTTATTTATTTTGCCTAAATTTTACTGTTGAATCTACCCTCGTCTATAAATATGCACTTATGCCTGTACACATTTGAAGACCCAATCCCATCCCTTGGTCCATTTTCCTTCTCATCCTTCAGCTATACCCGAACTTTGCAACAAATTAAATTCATGCCAAAACTTTTTGCAGCATTGCCTTTTCGGGTGATTTCAGATTTCGGAGGGTCAGGAATATTGTGGAACCGGGGTTAAGGTGCACCATTGCTACCCGGATTCGATACATTGCTTGCTTTGTATCGCATTAAATTCACTTGCCACATGCAAGTGACATCCCGCTTCACTGGCAGCTGTGGCTTACGAAATGCATTAACAAGGACCTCTCCACTCCCCTTCTTCAACTCAAAATACCAACAACAAAAAATCAATGAAAATTCTTGGCACTGAGGTAGATGATCTGCATTTTTAACAGCATATTTTAATGCCCGATTTTTAACGTCAACTCGACGCACTTATTGACAGCTGCGACAGGCATGTGACACGCCCCTTTTGGCAGCACCGCACCCAGGTTGATGCATATGTCATGCGATACAGAAATTTATTTCGCAGGAAGCACCCCGGGACTCTCCGTCACATTGAAGGCATAAAAAATGTTTAATTTCATTTTCGTCGCACCAAAGCAAAAAATAAAGAAATATGCGCCTTAACTTTTTGCCCATAGCCACACACACACGGCTACATATGCGCCTGCATATATTTTGTCATGGCAACTGCTGTGCAAACATAAAATGCTTAAACAATTTTTATAGGTAAATATTTACGGTTCACGGTTTTTCTTTTTTTTTTTTTGGCAGATTTTTTGCGACACGACTGGTGCAAAAGTTAAGCCCGACGATTCTGACGCTAATCGTCAGACGTCAAATTTGATTGAGTTTTAACAGCATTCGGTTTTCAACCCAACGAAGTAATTGATAATCTCTCAGTGAAGAAGGGATCAATCAACAAATTCAAAATAATAATTAAAATAAAATAACAAGTATTCAAGTGAACTTAATTCATTTAAAATGAGCAAAGGGACATTATTTGTCAAATAATATTATTGAAATAAATGTGGAAGTTATTAAAAAAGGTAATCGAAGGGAATTTTTTTTCTTTAACTCTAAGAAAAAATTTAATAAGCATTCAACCAGAAATGAATATCCTATTTTTATCATTAATTATATCATCATATAATAATATATGATATATATACATATTTTTTATCTAAATTATTAAACGGGCAATAAAAACCATTAACTTTTTTAGTTTAAACTTTTTTGTATTACAAATATTACAAATGACAAATAAAAGGCAGCTTGTTATTCTGTTCAGTGATTTAACAAATTGATTACTCTCCCATATATTTTCATCTAAATTAGCAAAACGAACGTTTTTTAACGAATTATAGTATATCTCCTTAACCCTCTTTTCCACTCTTAAATTGCAGTTCTTTTTATTCAATTTAAAGCCATTGAACTGGCTCAGGCTCCTTTTTTTCCCCATACATTTCGTAGTCCGGACTAAGGCCAGCAGAAATTTACTGGGATTTTGGTATATATCCCCGTGTATGAACTGAAGGAATGAGGAAGCAGTGCATGCAAATTGGACATTGCACTGATGAGCGATGTCCTCTGCCGGCACAGGACCTTTCTCTCTGTGCGGTGCACTGGCTTGTTTAATTGCAACTAAAAGCGGAAGCCAACAACAGAGCAGGGTACCAAATGGCAAAAAGAAAATCACGAAAATAACGTCGACTGCTCCCCTGAACTGTGTCAAAAACAAGGGCCAGCAGCTGCGAAAAAAAAATTCAGGAACGAAGCGAAACTAAAGATTCACACACGAGTTTGTTGTTTAGCTCTGTTTGTTTATTTGTTTGTTCGTTTGTCCCTCTCTGTTTGTTCGCTGGCCGTTGCTTCCTGGATGGAGCTCAGCCGCAGGTGCTGGGCAGGTGAGAGACAGTGGCCGATAAATATATTGGCTTACCATAAAATTTTTGAATAATTTTTTAATGCTTAGCCAGCCATAGAATATTTTAAATATAATTTGCAAAATTTAGAAACTAAACTTAAGCATTTTAAATATTTAAATTGGGCTAAGCTTCTATTATTGTTATTTTTGTTATATTTGATTTTTTCTTTTAGCCAGGACAGCAACCATTCAGATTGGCATTTCCGTTTCCGGTAGAATTCACCTCTTTTGGAGATGATCACCGATTTACCCAAGACTCGAACCACTGTTCTTGTATGGAGACAGGGACGACATCCTTTTCCCATCTAAAGGCAGCAGATACACTGCGATTGGGTGGGTGAGGAGGCAGCAGGATGATGAGAAGTGCTCGGGGGCAAACAGAAACCGAGGCGGCTTTCCTTTCTGACACACCATTTTGCATGTTGCATGAGCTGTCTCCCGCGTTGGCTTCCTGCCCCCTACTGCCATCTACCCGCCGAAGCTCACCTGGGCCCAGGCGCATATGTCACTTCTCTAAATAGCAGCGACAACGCTCACCTGAACTGGCCAAGCGATGGCTGTTGAGTGAGGGGCAGGGACGGGGGAGAGATGGGGGCACAGGTGAAATTTGCAGACGACTGGCCATGCATGCAAATGCAACATTTGCAACTGTTTGTGCAGTCCGCTGAGTTGTTGCTGCTTTCTCTTTTTATACTCTTAAAGAGGGTATTACGAAAAGGTAATTACGCTTACTGAAGGACCATTTAAGGCATATATTTTTCTTTTCATACTATGTTCCATATATCTAAAATTAATATCAATGATGATAATAGGCTATGTTTGGTAAAGGGTATCCCATATGTCGGTGTTTAAAAACGAATCTTTTACTCTATTTTTTTATAGGTTCTGTGTTGCTCTTGCCGACAAGGTGGCAACAGCGACACCAAGCAACGTCACCAACAACTCTGCACCACCAACAACCGGCAGTAATTTGGACACCTTGTCTATGTGTGTTTGCTTAGGCGGGTGAGAGAATGGGATCAAAAAGGGCTAAGAGCTACGAAGAGAAAGTGGGAAGCAGAAAGCCAAATGAACAACCGAGGAAAAGGAAGATGGAGATGGAGAGTAGAGAAGGTAAAAAAGAATGTAAGCCCATAACTGAAATAAGAATGAACTTCAAAATGGAAGAAGGAGAAATAAAGCCATAAAGATACTCACCTTAAAAATATAAAAATAAGCATTTATACAACATTAAAGCTTGTCTTTTATATATTTTAAGTAAATTTTGATACATATAAAGTCCCTGAAAATTAATAAAAAGTTTATCTTTGCTCTGTTAGTATAAAAGTATTTCCTCAATCAACTTTAGTGTGTCAACCTGTTGCCCAAAATTTATCTAAGGGATCTTTGCGCTGCAAACACCTCAAAAAGTATTTTTTTGATGTCTGGTCAAAGTGTAAAGTGAAAGAGTGCAAACAGTTGAGTGGAAATTGCGCAGTTCAGAAAAGTTAAGCACATCGATAATATATTTCATATTGGAAAAGCGAGTGCAACGCACCCAAAAGGAAAAACTTGGTAAATACTAAAAAGTCCAGGCCACAAAACCCTTTTCACATGCACAAGCTCAAAAAGTTAACCACAAACGTAGACAGTTGTGGTCACAAGACTAGGAATCACACTAAAAATTGTTCATAAGAATGTATAACTTGTAATTCAATTAAAATCAATTAATTGTAAATGAAATAAAGAAAAATATATAACAAACAGAACTTAACTCCAAACACCCCGAATTCCCTGAGCTATTACTCTAAGCCCAACTGTTCCTACATGTATCCATGAAGTTCAAACAAATGGCAAAGTTAAATTTGAAAATAATAGAAAAACTTTTTGCAGTCACTCTGGCAAACAGCAGAAGCAGCAGCAGCAACAACAACAACAATAACAATAACAGCAAAAGGCAACAACGGCCAAACAATAACAATAATGCAACTAAAATGAAACTATTTCGAGTGAAATAAATCTGTTGGAATGTGCAAAACTCCACTGCCAGCGCATTGCGGCTTGCATTTTTCCAAACGGGACTCCAAAGTGGAGATGTCTGAGGAATGGGGCCCAAATGGGCAGTGGGTGGTAAAGTGCGGGAGGGAGGCGTGGCAGCAGAAAACTGGAAGTGGAATCATTTTTATTGCCAAACGTGTTTGTTGCTCAATTTAACTAAAAGTGCTGCCAACATTCGGTGCTGTCTCTCCTCGTCCTTTTTCAGCCAAAGTAAAAGAGAGACAAAGAAGAAAGCTTTTGGATAAATGGAGTAGAGTGAGGAAAGGAAAGGGTCCAGAACATCCTGGAAAACATCCCTGGAAAGTCTTAGATAAAATATTTATAACTTTAGGGGTCAATACTTTCAATATTTCTGCATCAAAGCAAGTTGTTGGACAAATTTAAATAAAAAATTAAAAATAAAAGCAAAGAAACAATTAAAATACACAAATATACTTAGCCTAAGCAACCCATTGTAATATCCTAACCAGGGTATTGTGCTAATACCAAAAACTAAAAGACAAGACAAAGTTTTGTTGGTCATTGAACTGATTGCCATTTTAGCCGTTGCCATTTCATGGCATAAATATCGAAAAATGAATTTATTTATACCTATATGCACATGCAGACAACAACCCATCTGTGTATACTGTGTACACATGTGAGGATATTTATTGCAGGCATTGTTTGGCCATATTCCTGTTGTCTATTTATTTCCCGCCTTCCGTTTTGCCATTGTGTTTATTTGCGACTTTCTTTTTTCAAGCCGCTGTGTTTTGTTTTGTTTTTGGTGATTTGAATTCGATGCATAAATAATGGTTTATGCCAGCGGCTCTGGTTTCCCCTTATATCACTATTTTAGCCCTGCCCAACAACGAACAGTATCGGTCATAAGTTTAAAGAGCTCTTTTGAAATAAGGAAAAATATAATTGGATTTCTCTTTATCTATAACTAAACATTAAAAATCTCTACTGTATTTTACTATATTTTCGTGTCAAATAAACTTAAAATTTATTTACCATTTGGTACAATTGTAATAACATCTACAGAAGTGTTCATATATTTTTCCAGCACACTGTACAGCCCCTGGTAAAACCGGAAAATCACAAAAATGTGACAAACTTTTTCAATTGCACAATATACGAGCATAAATTTTATGCAATAAACAGCAACCCAGAAAGAGCCACAAAAATCGAAATAAAACGAAGAAACTTGCCACCGAGAAAAGGAGCAAAAGGCGAGAGGGCTAAAACAAAAGATTACCAAATCAACAATCGGGCTGAAAAGGGCGCGAAAGATCGTGAAAAGTTTTAGCTGCTTTCGTGACGTTTGCCAATTGCTGAATTCTCGATTCCAATGACAATCGCCGCAGGATAAAGCAGCAGGAGCAGGAGCAGCAGCAAAAACAAGGTGATGGCACGCCCACTTAGCCAGCTGTCGGTTCAACGCCCCCCAAAAAGGGCAAAGGAGCGGAGCGACCGAACGAACGGGTTTCGTCGCTTACGTGACTTGTTTCATAAACAAACAGAAGGCGCAGAAAATTGGCACAAAATTGCCAGCGAATCCTTGCCAAAGGACCAACAGTACAGGGGCGCAGGTGTGTGTGTATGTGTGCTGGTGTAGCAAGCGGCACCCCTCCTGACATTGAGCGGCGTGAAAGTTTGCCCCCCGTGATTTCTCCATTGGCAATTTGGCACTTTTGCATACAAGTTGGTAATTGTTTCCGCCAAGCATTTGTGCAACTGCAGCTGGGGCCACTGCATGTCCTTGCTGCCATTTTAATCATTCAAAAGTCGTGGGCAGCTGCGTTCCCTTGTCTTTGGGCGTCAGACAGGACATCCTTCGGCTTCAGTCAAAACCTCCGGACAGTTCTAAATGAGGCATCGAAAGGACACGAAAGTTTTCTCATTATGCCATACTCACACATACCCCTTGTGAGTTTTCCCTTCTTACCACTTACCCCAAAAAAAAAGGATAAAACTAAAATAATCAAGGAGCAAAAAATGGAAAGTTGTCGTCACTTTGCTTAACACACAGTGGGGAAAAGTATGCAGTCGAAGAAATCATTGAAATTTCAAATAAATAATAAATAAAATGTGAAAACAAATAAACAAACAATTGCTTTACTTCTTAAGCATACCTCTTTTAAATAATATTTACCACTAAATTAAATATCTTCAAGCCCGAAATCTATAAAGCTAAGACTTAATATATTTTGGCCAGTGGTTTATATCCCTGAGTTCTTCAGAAGGAACGAAGAAGCTCTCTACAGCCATGCAACCCAAAGACAGGTGAATCAAGTTTTCACTTCCTATCCGAGGGGGGAGAGTCCTGCGTGCGGCGAAACTTTTCATGCATATTCAACGTCATTAGAAAGTCAGGACAAAGTAGCTGAAGGCAGCAAGGCGGCAAGGCAGGAACCTTCATGGCAAATAAAACAAACCAGTTTAAGGCGCTAAAATGTAGACTATAAATTATGTCATAGGTATAGTCAACCTTTCTCCACGGAGCTCTCTTTCTCGTAAGTAAGTGGGCTTGAAAGGAGTGTATTTAGGAAGTTTTGAAAAGCGTCTTAATTGCGATGCATCTGTAAGGATTGCAGGTGAAATTTAAGTTTTTTTTTTGTGCAGATTTTTTGGGAAGTTCATCGTTGGAGTAATTTAATTTTATTTTAAATTACAAAAAACTAAAACGTTATGCTTGCGATAATTATAAATATTTGCCATACTTTCCTTTACCCTTATTTTCCAATCCTAAAATCCTTTTATGCAACATTTTAATGTTTAAATACAAACAGAATGTAAATGAACATTGTAAATTCGTGGATCCTACATTATAATACAACATCGTCTACCTGTTCTGGGGTAGCGTGGCTGATAGTCCTTGCCACTGTTATCCTGTTCCTCTGCCGCCGTCTGATCCTGCGACTGCTGCAATTGCGACTGCACGTCTCCCACAACATCAATGACCTCTACCTCGGAGTGAGACATTGGGTTGGTTGCACTCCTGCTCAGTTTGGGATCATAGGACTCGGCTCCTACATTTATAGCCTGGAGCTCGTCCAGCTCAAGGTCAACCATCTCCTCGTAGGAGTCGTCAGTTAAGTGAGGAGGGGTAGGACGTAGCTGCTCCGCGGTGAACTCCCGCCAAATTGAATCGAGACGCGGTCCATACGAAAGGTCCTCCGATGATGAGGCCGTGCTCCAACGGGTGTAGGGTCCCACTGCGGAGATTTAATTTTAAATAAATAAGGACTTTTCAATGAATCAACTTATATTTATGAAAAGCTTGAGGAGGAACTGCCCTTTATTTATCGCATCTCGTTTTGAAAAAATACTTACAGCTATCATACAGCTTGGCAGCTAGCAGTTCGGCCTTGAACTGCGGTACAAAAACCGGGGCGTTGGGATTGAGGCGTGTGTCTAGAGAGCTGGAGGCACCCTCTATCGCCGCTGGGCAGGGCTGTGGAGTGGGTGGCGGCTGTGGCAGTGCCTGTTCGGCGGGTGGCGGAATCTCTGCACCGCCTAGCTTCCGTTCAAGGTCGTCGCCGCTGCTGTTGTTGTTTTCGGTGTCCTTATCCTCGACGGTAGACATGCTGCGCAGAACGATAAAAGCCTGAATAGGCGCTGTTCTTTAGACTAAACTTCCGAACGAACTGAGATTTGTGTTTTCTCCAGGCAGCAGCTCTTCGCTCGATCTGACAGGTAACTCAGATAGCTACTCGAATCACTTGGAACTGAGGCTTAGTCCTGGGCCGACCCACAGGGAGGCTGCGACGGTTGTACTTATCTTTGCAATTTTGATAATGTTCGTGAAGGCTCTGCTTGTGTTTTCTCTCTCCAAGTGTAATTTTTCGTGGTAATTAACAGCAGTTCATCTTAGGTAAGGTTAAGTATAGTTTGTGAACGCCCCGAATGCTCCAAATTAAATTTGAAAACGGGCGAATAGGCTACTAAGGCGATAAAAACATTACTTTTTTGCAGCATGCAAAATTCAAAAAAGCCCCTTAGATAGTTTAAGCTAAATGCTTTGGTCAATTAGATTTAAGAATAAATAGAACTTAATCCAATCACAATTCTTGAATATTTTACCGAAGCAAACAGTACAAATTACTAAAATAAATAAAGCTTATTTGTTGCAAATTGGTCATTTTATATCCGTTAGCAGCTCAAAGGAGATTATTAAGTAATCTGTTTATTATCGTTAGTGGGATATATGTATATTCCGAGAGCTCCCCAATTTCCTATGCAAGCACTTAATTTAATTTTATAAATTCTGTTAAACTTTCCACTGACATCTTTGCCCTGCCATCCCGGACGCAAATCGAGTTTGACGAAATTTTAATTAAATAATAAGCATTACAACAATTTTAATAAGTCGCATAAATAAATTTAGATAAATTTCACACAAAGTTAGGTGAAATTTCAGAACTTTATGCGGCTTTTGCTGTCTCTCCACATCCCCCTCTGTGTGCGACAAATTAAATTTTGTGAAAACCGCAAATTGACAAATATTTTCGTTTGCACAACATGAAGAAAGCAAAACTCGCAGCACTCGCATTGAATCTGGGGGTATTTTAATTGATTTGCGCTAAAATTTATTGATTTCATTTTGTCAACAGTTGTTGCCAGATGAACCGCAAAGGACCCCAAAACCCCGCAGGACCCCAGACCCTTCTCCATTGGTCCCCGTGTTCAGCCAACTTTGGCTCATTAGGGGAGGATTCAATATTTGCATTTATTTTGTGCGTGGGCTAATTTGCATGTGCGAGTGTGTTAAAACATAAATTAGTTGACTCAACCAACACGCCCCCGCACTCAAACCAAATAATATAGAAAGGAATCGAGGATTTATGGCCAATTCATTGCATTTGCGTTGCAGCATCGACCGATTTTCGCGTACCGAACTAATAGCGGTTTCAACTGTTTTTAGTTAATTGCACAAATTACTTGCGCTAATTTATTGGCCAGCCTTCGATGGCCATTTTGTGGATTCGACCTCTATATGAACGAGGTTACTTCATGTACAACATATATATATTTTTTGTGTTTGCATGAGATTAGGAAGGTTAATTAAAATTATAAATAATTGCTGGGTGTAGTGAGAGATTTTTTAGTTTAATAACTGAATTGATAAACATTTTATAATTAGTATTTGAAAATTACAACTAAGTAATTATCATGCAAATTATTAAATCTGTTTGGGAAATTAATAGTCTTCAGGCTATTTCCATTTGTATATTATATTTTTTTCTATTGTATTTATCGTCTTAAAATAATGATTTAATGGGAGTGAGTTTAATATTTTTTTAAATATTTAAATACAATGGAAATATATATGTAAAATAGTTTATAAAATATTATAATATATAAAAATCTTGTAAACATTTTTCTTTGGTTTTCATTTAACTAAAGACAGTACTTCTCTGATTTTAATTGATACAATTAACCATCAATGCAGTGAAAACCCTTGAATTCATAAATCTCCCTGAAGAGAGAAATGGGGAAGGAGGCCAGCCCAGCTTTATTTAGTTACTCAATCAGGGACACAAACAGCACTCGAGTTGTTGGCCAGTTTCAGTTCCAGTTGGCAGGCAGGCGAAGGGCAAAGTAAATAAATGAAACGAAGTCTTCGCACTTTTGTTAGGTTGCTCCTCCCCAGTGTTGACGGCCTTATGAAGGGACAAAAAGTTGCTCTTGGCCTGATAAGACGTAATCTGAAAACAAATCAAGGTAAATTGAAATTGTAAATAAAAAGGACAAGGGTTTTTTGTCGTGGGTTTTCCACATTTAAACGATTACTATGGCAATAATTTGGTTGGTAATTAACCAATATTATTTACAGCTAATTCAGTTGCATTTAAAGGGTTTATTTATGAGAAGTATAATAACAAATGTAAGCTTCTGATGTATACATTTAGTTGTGAAGTTAGAAAACTGTAAATGAGGAATATAAGAATGACAACCGTAGACTGAAAAAAGGATTCGAAATTGCCATATATGTTATAATTCAGACTAAATTTTAATTAAATTTAAGCCTTACAAATCCTTTTAACATAATAAAACACAATAATAATTGACAAAGCCCCATTTGGCGGGAAACCAGCCAAGCAGTTGGCTCTGTTCCTCCGGCAGTCAGTCAGTCACCCACTTGGTCAGTCACTTGTGCTGCACATTCAAGTGTCACTGATTTGAGGATAAGCACTTCACAGCCAACTTGATAGCCTCCGTGGTCCCCGACCCGGAGGCAACCCCTATATAGAATGGGATCGGTTTGTGCCGTGTGCCGGGGCTGGTTGACTGGCCAGCCAGCCAGCCGTAGTTGGGAATATCACAGCAGTACGCTCTCTCATTCGAGTGCCACTCGTGCAAAGCGAACTAATTTGAATATATAAAATCAGCAAGAACTGCTGCGGGGGAAGCCCCACAGAGACGGATGGACACACAGACAGTCAGAGAGACACAGAGCGACAGACCGAGAGACAGTCGGAGAGACGGAAGGACTGGAAGGGCAAATGGCAAAGAGCAGATCCCAACTGAATGGCTGACTCAATGACCAACTGGATGAATGACTGGGCCAGTGAAATTGATGAAAACAAAGGCCGTCATTACGCTCTGCTATCTTTTGTGTCGCCTTAATTGATATGCCTCAAATCGTTGACAAACTCGATTAAGTCCAGCAAAAAGGGTTTTCATTTAATTCGTTGCTTCATTTAAGTAAAAACTGACTCCTGGGCGACTCTGTTCACTTTGAATCCAAATTGCATTAGCATCGCTTTCAGTATTAATAAATTGAATAATAAATATGTTGAATATACATATGATGTTTCTACAATTCCTTAAAAGTTAATCCCTTTCCGGCTACAAATTTGATAAATCGAAATTACATTCTTTTGCCAAATGGAAACGCATTGCGCAGCATTTTTAAGCCGCTCGTTGATGGGCTGCACCTGTCCTGCCTTGATCCCTTTCTCCCAGCCCTTTCTGCCCTAAATCGGGGTCAAAAGTCGGACCAAGCCAAGCGCAACTTATTTATAGTGGCCCGTGCGATGGCGACGCAATTTATCGTCATTAGCGAGAGCCGCAACGAAATTTTCACTTGAAAATTTCACGAGCTGAAATGAAATGCCTGCGGTGTGTCCTGTCGCTCCTCTGTGGTTCATTCGGCTTGGTTCGGTTCGGTGCGTCCTGGTCATTTGCTTTTGTTAATGACGGTACACTGAACCAAATGCAGTTCTTAATTAAAAGTAAGTCTGAATAATTAAAGGGAAAAAGAAACCGATACAAAAACTGTGTACTTGCAGTTGAGTTTTTGCAGATGAAGATTTCTATAAAATAAATAAAATACTGTAGAACACGATAAATAAAAACAATTATTAATATTATTTAAAGGAAAGCTACATAAATATTTCAATTAAATATGATCAAAATTGCCTTAACCCTTTAAAAATTTCTTCCAGCGGACTGAAAAGGATGAGGAGACGACAACGACGACGACGACAGCGGTAATGATGATTACTGGTGGTTTTAAATCATCCGCTAATTATTGCAATTGTTGCTCTCCGTCGCCGTTCTTCCTCCATTCTTCATATTGCCCGAAGGCTCGACACTGCTGATGACGTTCCCACTCGCCCCGCCAGCCGAATAATTGATGATGGCCAAGCGGCAGACCAGACTGGTAATCAAATACTCAAAGAGTTGATTTGCTTTTTAAGGAACTTGAGGGGCCGCAACGCAAACAATTTCCCCGGGAAAACCAAACCAAAGCAAACTGAAACGAAAAAAAGAGAAAAAGGTACAAACACACCCCGCAGGAAAATGGGAAAAGTAATCGCAGCCAATTGAGGGGGCGTGAAGACCTGCATATATGCATGCATGTGTGCGAATCCCCACAGCAATCAACCTAATTTATTATGGCCCCCGTGAAGCCCAGCGAAACCCGAACCACATCCTCGATGGCTGTCATTCATCTATGAATGTTAATAATTTCAATTGCCGTTTGGCAAAATTCGCAGTACGGAATGCAACAGCCGCAGCGCAGAGTTGTGGCTGCATGTGTGTCTATGTTTTATGTTTTGTGGCAGCAACCCTGCCGGTCGCTTTGCGGCTTTCATTTTCTTGGTTTCTTTGAAGCCCTTGAGCCTGGTACAAAAATCGTATATAAATTAGTCATATTTTCAATCGTTTGTGGTTCATGAAGTGAAAAAGTTATTGGTTGGCATTGAAAAGAGAAAAGGAAAACTGTAAGAAAAGAAAGCATTTTAACTAAACATTTAAAGAAGGAGTTCCTGAAGGATAATTTCTAAAATCTTCAAAGTTGTCCATAAAGAAAAACGTAGGCGAAATACCTAGTGAAAAGATTATTTCAATCCACTTTTAATTTAATGGTAAAATACGGGAAGTTAGAAAGATGTTAAGAAACAATTTATGATCTTAGTTCACATCTAAGTTAACTTTTACTTCTTTTAATTACTGATTGTTAATTAATCTTGAAAATTAACAAAAACTAGCCACGTTGACTGTTCGGAATACATAACAGATCCGGTCTATATAAATATTTGTATTTTACTTGTAGAGTCCACACGTGCTATTGGTACTCCCACGGCCACATCCCACCTTCAGAGGCAGGCTAATGCCCACACATTGACACATACGTGAGCACACGGACGGACTGGCGGACAGACAAACAACTCATTTCGCTCAGTGAACTCAACAATAAGCATAAAAACATTCATCACTGATTCACTACGTGAGCTGGTTCACCAATTATGATGGCCTAGGTGGGTCCCGGCAGGGATATGGGAATATGTGGGGGATATATACTATCTGGGGATCTGGGGACGTGGGGGATAGCTATGGCTGGTGCCGGTGATGATGATGAATATATGAGTGCCGCTGATTGAATATCAACGCCCGGGCACAAAAGGAATTCCTTATGCCGCTCGCTCGGCTTCTTTTAACACTTTTCGTCCTCGTTTCCGGCAGCAGTTTTTCCCCATTTCCCCACATTACATACATAGACATATATATATCCATATCCCTGTGAGCATATTTTCTGCGCTAGTCAACTGTCAGATTTTCGTTGTGCCAGCATAAAATGTTAAAATAATGCCACACAGACATAGACAGGCCGTCTTTATTTCGGTTCGGTTTGGTTCGGCTTCGGCTTGGTTCTGGGATCCCTCACCCCCCTTCCGGGCATCCGGGCTCCTATCCCGCATCCAGGTCCCCACTCACCAGCTACATTATCTCTCATTTGTCGCATACAATCTGCTTGCCTTTTTCTTTCATTTTCCCTACAGTTTTCTCCGTTCTTTTTTTTTTACTTTGTTCCTGTTTTCTGCAGATTGTTGTTGGCGTTACAGCCATTTCCGGTGACAGTGTAATATTGTAATATGCTTATGTCTCTGTCGTCTGCCTGTCTGTGTCACTTTTTGGTAGCAACTCGCCCAACTCGTAGATGCGGCCATAGATAGCTCTCTTGTACACTGCCTGCCGGTTGGTCGTGTATCTGGATCCCGAAATTTGTAAATTTGTCCAAAGTTGCGATTGCTTTGGAATGCCAAAGGAAGGTGCAGGAACGTAATTTGAAATGAGTTAACTGAATCAGTGAAAGGACAAAGTGAAAGTTAGTGCAGTGCTGCATTTATTTTATAGATTGGAAAATATTTTAAGTGGTTTGTTTTTAGTTTTCTTAAAACAAAATTCATTAAATATAAATTGAAAGATTTAATTTCAAAGATTTTCTTTTGATAAAATAAAATTTTAAGAAACATTTATTTGTTTATCAATAGAATACTTATTTTATTGTATATTCTTTCAAAAGTAACTATTTAAATTAAAAGTTTTGCTATATTTTATGGTTTTCAATAAAATACATTTTTAAATAATCTTTGAAGAATAGTAAATAAAAGTCAGCATTTTTTTTTAGATAATTTTCCTTTCTGATTGAAGTTTAAATTGTTGTTTAAAGCGATATAAAAACACTTGTTTCTCATACAAATAAAAAACCCGTTTAAATTGTACTACAAACGCAGGGTATTCATCGCTTTCCTATAGAAAGTTATGCCAACTTTTTCTATATATGTCCTTTTTATCATCGGTTTTACAACTTTGCATTGTCAGCAGATGAAAGTTGTGCAGCAAAGTTATTTATTGTTGCGTTCGGTTTTTGTTTTTGAGAAATCAATCAAATCAAATGCGACGACAACACTCCCCTCCCCTCTCTCCGCCACCAGACATGAGGGAAGGTCCTTGTGTGACTGTGTCTGTGTGATTTGATCAAATTAAAAGGCAACCCGTATGTCTTACTCACCCACACAGAGACACAGAGACATTGGCATTGCGATTTGAAGACAAGCATTTGAAATGCATTTCGTGTTCGCCTGTCTCGCTCCTCGTGAGCGAGTGTGTGGGTGCTGCAGCGCCAATTTATATGGCAAATACATACACAGGAGCATCTTCATGTTGTGCGGCCCAGCCCAAATACACACTCACACACACACACACACCCAGTTACGTGCTAAGAATTTTAATTAACAGATAAATCAATAAGAAATATGGACGACGGCTGTCAGTGTGCAACTCTGTTTGTGTGAGTGCGAGCGGTGAAGAGGCATTGCCGCCTCGCCAACTAAATAAACTTCTGACGCTGCCAGTCTTCTATGTCCGTGTTGCCATTCCATTTGCCCGCATTTTCCCGCCTTTCCCCACCCAACCCCCCACTGCAAAAAGCGCAAGTGCTAAGGCGGCGCCCGGAAAATGGCCAACTGCTGGGAAATTAAAGAATAAAAAAGGCAGTTAAATTGCAGCCTCAGCAGTTGCAGCTGCCACAGCAACATTAGCAGCCTGCGGCTTCTCGGCCTTGGGCCTAAAGTAAAGAGTTGGCCAACAGGGAAAATGCCCTGCAGGCGCCTTGAAATCTAAAGCATTTTTCGTGTATTATTTATTATTTCTGTCTAAAGGGGGGGAATTATTTCTTTAAATAGAATTAAAAAGATGAACTTTAACAGAGTTTTGAGGCAATAATTTTCCTAGATGCCGAAGGGTATGCTTCAAATTGAATTGTGTTTTCTTGCAGCTTATAATTTGTGTATTCTTTTGTTAAAAAGAAACCAATTAAATATGTATTAAAGATATAAAATAAAGAATATAGAAAGTCTTCAAGGATTAGTTATTTTCCTGCCAGTGCAATCTTGGGATTCACAGCAAAATATTTACTACAACTCCTTGGGACTCCGGCGAACTTGCTAAATTTCATTATTTTAATTTCCTGCGGACAGACCTCTGGAGAATGTTCCGTCGCTTCCTGCAATTCGATTCCCCAGATGCCCGGCCCATGAAGCGCACTTATTCCCACCGGAACCGCCGCCATTTTGCCAGGCCTGTCCTGTTTCGGCCTGGCCTTTTCCTGGTCCCTTTTCTTCTCGTGGCCGAGCAGTGCTCGGCATGGCAAATGCAGCCATAAATAGAATTACAGTCAAGTGCTTGATAACTTGCTAAAATGCACAAGGCCCCGGCACTGGCAGCGGCACCGGCACCGGCTCAGGTGCAGAGAAATTTATTATTAAATGAACAAAATAAATGGGAGAATTCCGAGGCCGAGCAGGCTGTGGCCACGTATTAATGGCGCTTTTAAGAGCCCGGGCCCGTTTGCTGAATTTAATGACGGAACGTGCCACAAGTCACGGCTACCAGTCCTATTAGAGGCAGACAGCCATCAAATATCTAACGTGTGCAACATTTTGTTCGCTTTGCAATAAAACAAATTTGCCATCCCGGGGCAACCGGAGGACCAGCAACCAGCACAGCTCACCTGGCCGAGGGGGCAGGGTCAAAGTTTAATTTGAATATAATAGAAAAACTTTTGCGGGCGGTGGGAGGCTTGAAAAAATAAAAAATAAATAAAAATCTAAGCCAGAAAATAGGAGTAGAACATGGAATTACCAACGATCTTGGTTTCTAATAAAGATTCAAAAATTAATTAAATATGATGTACAAAAGGTCAGCTAAATTATTAAGGTCCCGATTAACATTGTATCTTTCTTTTAAAGATTAAAAAATGAAATGAAAATGTCCTAAATGTATTTTATTATTAAATTGAAATTCAACTACATTCAAAAAATCGTAAATGCTTTGTATATTCTCAATGAAACTCCGTTTAATAACTTTAAAACATTCACAAGACAGAAAAATAAACACAAATCCATTGAGACATTTAATATATATTGTTTTATCGAACTGCTCTACCAGAATCGTATAAATAATACATTATAATGGGAGTTAAGTTGAAGCAATTTTAATGACCGATAAAACTTTGAATCCTTGAACAATCCACCGTCCAGTCATATATAATTATTTTTAAGGGGTATCAAGCGTGAAATCTGCGAAAAATCTATAGAAAGAGCAAATGGAAGCCAAAAACTAACAGCCAGACAACCAAATTTGTTGCGTTCCGCTCGGAAGTTCAGGGAAATAGTTTTGAAAATCCAAAATTCATATACATATACGCACATGCATATATATATTTGGATTTACGAGTATATGTATGTGGACGTGGGAGCACGAGCATGAAAAATGTTTTATGGCATTCGTGATTGTTGTGTCATTAAGTTGAAATTGTGTAGGTGGTCACAGGACACGGACGCGGACCATAGGAGAGACAGAAACGGACGGAAGGCAAACGCACTTGGATAGGACAGGACATGGGGGCGTGGCACAATGGCTGACCAATTTTATTTCTATTTCCAAGCGAGCCAAAAAGTTGTAATCGAAAAAGTGTCTGTGCGTTTCTAGTTTTATGGCCATGCTTGTGTCTTACTTTCTTTTTTTTATAATTATTTTGTCGCAAATTTATTTATGGGTCGCGATCTCACACATTGCGAGGAGAAAAGTTTTTTCGCCAACCCAGATAGAGAGTGTCTCACGAAAATGTAGGAACTATTAAAATAATGCAAATATTTTTGGGGATAAGAATTTGTTAATTATAATTAATTTTTAGGTGGAATTTAGTATTTAAATAAACCATAAGTAATTCAAGTATTAGTTGCTGTGATATTCATATAAATAATTGTAATGTTCTTATTACCCGTCGAGAAAATAACCCAAAAAGATCCAATCTGTTTCGCTGACAAACTGAATTACACTTTTGGAACGCACTGTTGCCCCGCCTGTGCGTTCAATAATTTGTGTACAAATTCTTCTCGTGTATAAGCCTTGGTCCCTTTATGGCCATGAAAATGCCAGCCCGGCGAGAGGCCACGGGCATGGCTAAAAGAGACCCACGACCGCGACCTGCAAGTGGAAGTTGTGTTCACCTTGGCTCTTTGCTTTTTCCGCTTTGCCGCCGCGTTCTCTCATATTTCCCTCAGGACAATCGAGGTGTGTGTGTGTGTGTGTGGGTGGAAGTGTGTGTATTCTTGTGCTCTACAAGTTTTTCGTTAAGCATTTTTCTTTGAAGTTTTGGGGAAAGTCTAAACTGGGTCGTGGCATTTGGCCGGCATTTAATAAAGGCAAGAACAAATATTAAAGCCGAAATATGGCACAAAATTAATATTTTTCCAGTTGAATACAAACTGGATTTATCTGCAGAGATATATATTTATGGTTGTAAAATTAGTTTATATATTTTACAAGAATAAAAGATATATATTTCTTCTTAAACAAAAGTGTATTCATGGCTCACTGTATTCCTTACTTCCTGTATTGTATTGTACTTTTCGTATTTGGCTTATTTTTTGTGTGTTGGCTTATTAAATATTCAAAGGCAACTCCAGTAGCTGTGGCGCCCATGGAACAAGCCAAAAATTAGTTTAATCTGAGATTTCTCAGCCCGCACACAGTCACTCAGGTGATGCCCGTCGGCTGGCTGTGCGATATATCTGCATATATACAATATATTTTCAATTTCTTTTCAATTTTGCGCCTAGCAATTCCTTATATTGTTTTCGTGGCGTATGCCTTCTGCCGTTTACATACTATATGCGACTATGTATGTCAGATATTTGCATACATTGTGCGGTGAAATTTGTTGTTGAGGGAAATTGCGCATACGCCGCGTTTTGTTTTCCAAGCGGGAACCACCTTCCGTCCGCCCCCGCAGCAAATCAATTTGGCCTGCATATTTGCATAATAAGCATAGGAGACGCAGAGACCCAGTTTGTTTGTCACTCAGCCGCCTGTCACTTGATCAATATGTGCATGGCGTGCCCATAAAATGAATTCAGCACCCACCCCTCGGCCCGACTCGATTTTCCCCCTCGCTCGCAATATTACTTTGTTTTCCTCAGCCACAAATTTGTGTCGCACAAATGTGGCAAAGGCTGTGACCGGGTCAAGGAGCTGCGACTTAAAGTGGCAAATCGCAAATGGCAAAATGGCAGAATAGCAAAATGCGGCATCGACGTGTGGCAGTCAACATGTTGTCTAACCTTTTGGCAACCCCCGAGGAAGCATATACACAACCTGACGCCAACGGAAAACAACGCAAATTGCTGCAAATGTAGTGGAATAATGACTTTATTCCATTCGTAGATTTATCTTGTATTTACATGCGCTTATAACTTACTTGTTTGTACTTTGTTTATGCAATTTATATTCCTGGGTATCTGTAATGGAAGGCATATAGCTAACATATTTAAGTCGCAGATTAAATTTGAAATAAATGATATTTTTGTTTATTTTAGGAAGAAACCTATCTCTATATATTTTTATTAAAGGAAAAGGAGACTTTGCAAATACATTTTATTTGAATATAAAACTAAATCCATACTTAATATCCTCTTAAATTAACACCTTCAATAGATAATTTATCAAAATCAATGAAAACCCATTTTTTTTTTAATCCAACTCGTCGCCTGTCTTTTTTTTATTTAAACCAACCGAAAACATATTGGCTTAAGTGATTTTGATTATTGGCCACTTAACGCTGCGGAGCAACAAATAAGCCAAAACCGAAATCGATAAACAAATTGCCAAATTAGCACATAGCCGCCGCAGCCAAACAAAACAAAAAACAGGCAAAACAAATCGGTTTGTAGGTCACAGGAGGATGTGCAGACTGGGTGTGTGCCGAGCAATTCATCTATTCGAACAAAGCCATCCATTCAGACGGTGTCATTCAGGGCGAGGATGCCGCTGCCCAATCGTGCGATGAGCATCTCTGGTCATTCATCTTAAGCCGCCGCCGCCGTTGCCGTCAATCCCTTTCGAAGCCCATCCTCACATCCCCACCTCGCCTAACAGACTCAGATCCATTCCCGATGCTTGTGTTGGCAAGATAAATGGCTTACAGATTATGATCAATTTGTAGCGGACCGAAACAAGGATATTCACATAACACATGGCCAATGGCCTTGATGGCCACGCCCCCCATTTGGGTAGGTGTTCGAAGGCGGGGGTATCTGTTTATGACATCTTAAGTATGATCTAAAGTTGCTGAAAAAAATAATAATACGCAGAGGGTACTCCGGGATACATGATAAATTGTGGCAAATTTACTCTAGATTGGCACTTGTCACACGGGGCGGATGAGTAATGTATGTAAAATATAATTTAATAAAATAATAATATTTAATGTCGTTTTATTTACAATAAATTAAATATGCATTTTGTAATAAAAATATGATAGTTTCAGCTTTAGTATACTATTTTTTTACTTTTGTTCAACGTGGCGTATACGTAATTTGTTGTTTTATTTGTCGTCTATGGCTAATTTTTTATATAGGCTGAATTACTTTTAATTAAATCATTTAAATTATCATTATATTGCTAAAAATTAATTAAAATAATTACTAAGAAGTCCCACCTCAACAATTTAAGGCAAAATTGACAAAAACTTTATATTAAACACTTTGGTCAGGAAAATCAATCGATTTGGTGACCCTTATCGAAACCTGCGGTCATTGTTTTATCTTCATGTGAATCCCCCCCAGGGACATTCGTGTATTTTGTGCTTCTTTCTAAGCCCGAAACTACAAAGTGTTTAAGCCAAAGACAAATCCATTGAACCAAAGCAGCTCCATGACAGGTGCACATTTGCCTGTGCACAGCGAGGGGCGAAATAGAGGCGGGGTGTCAATATTTATTTGAGCTTTTATTGCTGACCCCACTGTAGGGGCTTTGGCTCTGGGCAATGGAAGCCAAGCTGCGTTAACTGCACACACACGCAATGCGGGCGACCTCGCTGCACTTAAAAAAAATATGCAAATTTTAGGTAAATAAAGAAAATCTATGAATAAAATTGAGAAACTTTTAAATAAATTGTTGATTTTGTTTTTACAATATATTTTAAGATATTTAATAAATATAATCTTCAGAAGTCATTCTATAAAATTCAAATATAATGTTTACACAAAAAGAAACCCCTAAGAAACTAAACTCCCATGAAGTTTAAAAGCCTAATTTAAAAATAAATTCAAATTCTTTAATTTAATTTTTTTTGTAGTGCCAGTGCGTGCTGCAAGCGTTGATAAGAGAACAAAAGCAGCACTGTCGATCTTGCTGCTTTTGTTGTTTTTGCGTGTTAATTCCCTTTGATAAAATAATGCCTGGGATAACCTTTAAATGGTATTCGCTGTGTGCCCGCATGCCGAATTCCGCTCCACACCGCCTCCGCTGCTCTGCAAGAGTCCTGCGCAATTAAGCTTTATTTATTCTCGGCCTCAGCAATTGATTGCTGTGCCAAGCAATAAATGTATAAATAAATGTTATGGGGCACAAAACGAAAGCGAAATAGACGGAAATCCATCAACCTCGACGAAATCAAAGGCAGCGTTAAGTAATATCGAAATCTTTTCCTGGCTCGACCATTTTCCGCTCCTGTTCTTGCCCTCCCCCCTCGAACAGCATTTGGCAAACACTAATTGGTGCACACACACGCATTCTGGAAGTCCGCCCACGAAACAGAAGCCGAGGCCGTGGGCGAAGTGTTAATGCCAAGGCTGACACTAGTGCTGCCAGCTAAGGGTTACAATATCACTTAAGAATAATTCAGATGCGAATAAAGTAAATAAACATTAATTTTTAAACCACAAAATGTATTACTATTTGCTTTTCGAAATACATATTAACTTAAAAGACACAAAGTGTGCAGCACTGCTGACATTGCGTAAGTAAGGCAACTTGCAAGTGGCAGCCGAGGCAGGAGTCAGGACAGGTGTGTGTGGTACGCGGCACTCGCAGACAGGTGAAAAGGTGGCAGATGGGCAGGTGGCACTTTGCTAGCTCGACTCGCCTAACGAGGTTAGTTGCGTGTGAGCGAGCGCGCGCTTCAAACAAATTAAAAAGAAAATTCTTGAAGAAAAACTACGCGCAAAACCAAGAGGGTAGAAGAAAGCGTTAGGGGGAGATGAGTAAAATAGCTAGAAACATTTTTGGAATTTCTGGAGGGGTATAAAGAAACATAAAGTATGCGTGCTGGTATGCTTAAACATGGTTAATTTTAAGAGGGAATTCTAAAAAAGTATCTGTTTGAGGAGATAAAATGGTTTAAATACAATCTTATTGGTCCGAAAGCTTATTTCTTGTTCGCTTTGCGCTTATTCAAAAAGGACAAGTGGCTTGTCCTTCTCATACAGTTCAAGTGCATCATAATTTTCCGCAATCCCTTTAAGCCCTGCAACCGCAATGTCAAAGTTTCCATTTCCCTTTTTTAGCCACCGCAAATGCGTGGCACCAAACCCAACTGATTAACCCAAAAACAAGTCCAAGTTCCATCCACACACACACATTCACACACACACAGAAAAGTGGAAAATCTGCATATATGCAAAAGTCTCTGCGAAAACATGGGGCAAGGAAAGAGAGACGGCAATAAGCTACAATTGAATAGCAGAAAGAGAAGGAGAGACACGGCTGCGGAGCTCATAAAAAATGCTTAAATTCGAATTATTGCACTCGTTGTCTGTCTAAGCTAAAAGCGAGTAGCGAAAACCTCAAACGCTGCGTTCGCTTTCCCCGAATTTTCTTCATTTATTTTCCTTTACTCTTTCTTTATCTCCATTTCTATTACCCTACCCCCTTTCCCTCTCTGTCTGTTGGCATGTTTCCTTTGCTCTTTTGCGGGTGTTTTTGGCAAACGCCTTAATGCTAAGCAATTTGCGTTAAATGCGAAAGAGATTAAAACAATGTTGCATTTCTAATTGTTTTAAGCAACGACGACGACGACGACGTACAGAACGATGATGATGATGATGATGATGATGGGTGTGGGGATGATGGCAAGAGCAGCACTGCCAGCGGCACACATGTCGTATGCGCAACGCAATTGCAGTTTAAGTATTTTGAATTTATTGCATTGGGAATGAAAAATATGAACTGAAACCAAAAAAAAAGTTGGAAAAGGGCTTTTGATTTATAAAAACGCATTAAAGCTAACATTAAGGCAAAGAAATTAGTATTGTCCATTTGTACTTTTACACATGCCCAACAGGGCGTATGAGCAATGATAGGGATTTAACATTTGAATCATTTAATAAAACGGTTTAAAAATTCTTTTTTTAATAAAAATGTTAAAAAGAATTTGTACACACAATCAGAATATCTATTTAAGCCAAAACTAGGGACTCAATTTTCATTCATAGTTCTCTATTTGAGATTATCCCCTTTCATCCCATTTTCTGGCTTTAACATACTCAATTTAAGAGTCAAGAAGTTGCCCCAAATTGCAGCATATACACAAGTGTCCCCATTCAGGCGTCTCATCCAAGTTTGAGCTGAAAAGTTCAGCTAATTCCCATCGTAATTGAAACCATTTCAATGTTAATTAAATCTACGCTGGCTTTCCCGTTCGTTCTCTTTCTCTACAGAAGCGTCGTTCGTTTTCTATCTAAAAAGCTTCAACTTTTGAAGCATTTCCAGCTGAAGAGGGGAAATATTTAAGAAAAACGCTGGCTAATGAAGGGTTTTCATGTGCCCTTTGGGCTATCGCTTAATCCAGGTGGGTTATCTGCGAAGTTAAAGGCAGTCAAGCGATAGTAAGAGTGTAGACAGGTTTTTAAGTTTGGTAAAAATAGTTAAAGGAAAAAATGTCAAAAACTCTATAATACAAAATAATATAAATACACAGACATATTCACAGTATGAAGCAAGTTGTAATTATAGCGGCTTTGGCCAAAAAGGAATCAACTATTAGGCCATAATTAGCTTACCCCAAAAATTCAAATTAAATTCAATTCACCGAAACCAACTATCCGCATTCGCACACAGTTATCTGTGGGAGAATACGAAATGCACTTAACAGTTGCTGACCGCATCATTTGACATTTGCTCGATAACATTTTAACCACAAATTTATGAATGACTTCGGTTTTCGGGTTGCGAATGAGCGATGAGTGCTGCATAATGAATAAGCCGAATTAATGGAGGCAATTTATGTTTTCGTTGCATTGTCAAAGGAAATCAACATAAATGAGCTAATTACAGAGCAGACATGTACATGTACATCTGTGTCCTTCTGGGTGTCCTTTGTGTGAGCTCTTTGATTGAGTCAACCATCGATGTGTGGTCGGCCATACAAGCAGGCAATCTCAAGACGACGGCAACTGCTCGTCGTCATCTCGGTAAACATCCAGCAAAGCCACCGTTTGTCACCCTCTCGAGCAGGCACTCTGCAGTTGACAAAATTGTATTGTTTTGACGACATTTTAATTAAGGAAACCGCCAGAGTCGAGCCCGAAGCCCCCAGAATCCTGGCCAACACCGAAATGGCAGCAAACAGCCCTGGGGAATATTGCAATCTGAATTTGAGGTTTTTGCTCAATGGGTAGAGTGTGGAGTTTGAGTGATTTACTTGGGTGTGGATTGTGCAATTCGTTGTGGTATTATCTTGTAGGCTTCTGAAATTAATTTATTATACATTATTACTTTAGTTTGATCGTCTTAAAATTGTTGAGATTGATTATAGATAATTGTTAGGCTCCTGAAATTTCACTATAAAAATGTATGTAAACAATTTAATGCATTGCAAAATTACCTACAGTCAGACTACATAACTTTCCCCGCACACAACTACCTTTTAGGTACCTCTGAAAAAATGTATATAACAAAAACATGCAAACTTCATCAATTACAGAAATTTTCCTCAATTAGCAGAAACTTAATAATGGAGCAGTTTGCTAAAACTGGTTTATAATTTGTTTGATGGCAAACTTGGTTGCTTTCCCCCCTTCATTTTCCGCTGCCCGCTACCCGTTTTCTCGCATGCATTCGTGTGTGATAAATGAATTTGAAATTTCACAAGAGGGCGCAAGGAAAGTTTTCCAATTGGTCACTCGAAGGAACCGAGAGGAGGAGACATGAAACATTCTAGTTGAAAACCAAAATAATGCGGTTTTTGCGGCCAAAAATCAAAGGAATATGCCAAGGAGCACTCGCCCATTTTAAATTCTGAATACTTTCGTAGACAAACAAAATGTAGTCGAGTATAACAACCACAGTGGCAGCCACAAAATTTACTCCTTTGCAGAGTGTGAGAAATGGAATCCCCAATTTAGCCCTGGTCAGAAACAGAAACAGAGAAAGATGCAGATCCAGAAACAAAATCAACTAATGGCTAATAGTCAAAGGAAAATTAAATTTGCAGCGCTTGACTCGACAAGCATAAAAGTTTAAGTTTTTCCTCCTGCCAACGAGAAATGCTTACTTCTTCAAAGGCCCTTGGCAAAGAAAAATAAGGAAAATTAACGCGGTTTCCTAAAATGTTACAGATTTTCCACAATATATTATATATTTTCGTTCCTGTGGCTGTTGTTAAATTGTAGTCGATTTCAGAAATGCATATTCTGTTTTAAAGAAAGTACGTTTTGGCGTATTTTTTTAAATTAATAAAATTGAAGCAAAATATTCTTTAGTACATTAAAAATGTATACTTTTTGGCAAGTCCTGTAAATATTTCGTAATTACATTTTCCTTTGATTACGAATCCCGGTTTCAATTCTTTCAGCTTGTTTCTTACATCGTTTTTCCATTTCCCTCTGCATGTAATCGCATTGGGAATTGCGCTCAAGGTCGTCAGCGGCACTCTGCCTATTTGAACAAGGATAATTGCCTTTAATTTTGAATAAGAATCGACTGAATAAAAGAGCGAGTCAAGGAAGCCAATCATAATTGGCGCTTAACAGAGCGAGTCGAGATGGAATATGGACTCTCCTTGGTCCCTTTTTTGCTTTCTCCCTCTCCTTTCCGAGCTGCATGTCCTTGATTGTTGGCCCTGTCATCGCTGACAATACCGTCATCGATGATGGCGATGATGATGATGATGATGTCAGTCATGTAGGGATTTTATAATCTGAACAATTGAAATGCCTTCATCCAGTTTGTTGATTTACACATTTGCTTTTTCTTTTGCCAATTCTTTTTCTTTTGCAGCGGAAGCTACGGGAATGAACATTAAATAATTTACCTAGGAGGCAAAGGACCTTACACAACCCCTTCCTGTCAGAGAAATCTGAGTCAAAGGTCAAACGAAAATGCAATTTCAAAGCTTAGTAGGTCGAATGTCATGAAAAATGCAGGCAAATAATTGGCATGTGTCATTTAAATTACTCTCGGGAGCTGCAATAAAATGCTACGTTTGGTGGGGTAATGGGTCAAATACAAGCAGGAACTGGAATTTTAATTAAAGGCTGAGGTATTTTTGTCCATGGAATTGGAATCTAGTAATGTATTTTAATTGGCCTTCACCTGAAACTAGTTTTATACCAAGACAGTTATAAAATTATTTAAATTTAATTCTCTGTAAAAATGCTGCTGAATATTTCAAAAATTCTAGTAAAGTTGCCTCCTTTCCACTCTTCTTTTTTTTTTGTCATCAGTCTCCTGTTCACCTATGACTTGGAGGCATTTCGGCTATGTGAGTCCCAGAATGCCGAGACTATATTTCCCCTTCACTACTTCCTATTCTGTGTGCTCAGACATTTCAGCAATGTCCGTCAGTCGATTAGGTTGTCTCACTTGGCTGATTGCGAGCCCAGTTCCCAGCTACCAGTTTCCATCCACTCCGTTTCGCTGCCGCAGTTCTGTGGGATAACCCAGGGATAAGTTTAACTTATTGTTACCCCTAAAAGAAAGCGAAATAAACTTTTGACAGTTTTCGTTAGTCTGGCCTCTGCCTCTGTTCCTTCTTACCAAGTTTTTGTTCTGTTTCGGCAGTTGACTGGCTGAATTGAACCTTTGAGTCATTTTCCCCTTCGCACACGCGCCAATATAAATGTTGATTCAGTGGATAAGTTGGGGCCGCAAAACTTGGCCAAATGTCACACATTTGGACACAAAAAATGGAAGAAAAGTGTAAAAAATAGAACAAAAATAAGGCAAAGTAAAAGTTATAATTCACTTAAACTAGACGCTGACCCACATAGCACAAAAACGTATCGATTGCATATCGATAATCGGTAAAGTTTTCAGAGATTGTATAAATTTCGAATACGTCCTATATAATAATAACTATGTATAAAAATAGATTATGAAAATATCTCTTAAAAATCAAAATAATTGGCCAGAAATTACCTTAAACTTATTGCAAAACCTGTCCCTCGGTTGAGTTTGCCATTCGAAGGCAATTTGGTTTAATTAAAAATTTACTATGCCGCTTGGGCAGTTGTGTAATTAAAAGTTTAAAGGTCACAGCCATTGTCCTTGCTCTCTGCTTCGCCTCCTTCCTGTCTCCCTCGCCTTTGCGCTCTGCTGTTTCCGCTTCCGCTGGCAGGGTAATAAAAATAGCTCACGTGTCACGCCCATAAAAGTCACACATAAAACAACAAAAAAACATACAAAAACAGGGAAGAGAAGTCAAGTTTAAAGGGTATACATGCCTTAAATACCCTATTTTTAAATTAATTTTATTTATAAGCATTTACTTACATTTGAAACATTCCTCAATGTTTTTCTAAACTTCAGATAGCTAATACTTGTCTATTTTTCAAAAAAGTAATACAAAAGATGTATCTATAATTTATTCTAATTAGAATATTTTCTTAAATATACATTTCAACATTTTCCTTATTCTATTTTTGTTACATTCTTTTTGTCAAACACAGTCATGCTCTTTGCAAATATTTCCACAGTGCAGCACGAACAGCAACAACAAGAATAATAACAGAAAATTTAATTACAAACAAGCAAACATTAAAATTTTGTAATTCCATCATAAAAATTTGTTTGTTCTAGAAGAAGAGAGAATAAGAAACCAGAGAGGGATGAGCCAGAATGGGATCGAGGTGGCAAAAGGGAAGGAGCCGAAAGGAAACAGGTGCCGCCATATCCTGTGGCCAGGAACATTAACATTCGCTTTCAACCCACACTCGTACAATTTCCCCCAATAAAAGACCAACCAGATTAGCCTTCAGTCAGTCGCACCCCCTGATTTTACCTCCTGTCTGTGCGGTTTTTAATTACTTTATATTATTGGCCAAGTTTTCGGCCAAAGATTTCCTCAGTACATAAAATCTATGTGGTGTGAAATGAATGGAGCAGCCAACAATGTGTTGTACATGGCACTTGGACATGGTCAGAGCTGAGAGTTGTGGCATCCATTCATTGTTCATTCTTGATTGCCACACAAACACATGAAAAGTCAGCAGAAGCAGAGAAAGAAAAAGTTTGTCTAGTTTAGTTTTTGGAATATTTAAATACACATTTTAGTTGATTAAAAAAGAAGGTTGAATAAATATCACATTTAGGAGAGTTTTTAACTTGCATACCTATTCATATCAATTTATTATCCTTTATTTTTCTTAGTGCCTTCCTCATCAGAATCGTAAATGCTAGGACGGATCCCGCTCGTGCCGTTCCTTTGTTTTCCCGCCACTGGCCGCAGTTCATTTCGCACTGCTCCATCATCATTCTTCGCCTCGGCGAAACATGCGTTGGCATTCCAGCTTCCTTCTCTCGTCCCTTGTTGTCCTTTTGTACTCGTATTTTGTCTGCCGCAACTAGAGCAGGAATAACAACAACACATGACACGTGTCACAGTCTGCGCCCACAAGCAGGAAGACGGTGACAAAAGGGTTGAGGCTGTGTCCTGAACGGGTTGGTGTGGGGGAAAAGTGGTCGGAGGAGCACAGGATCTATAGGAGAAGCTGAAAAACTTTTCTCTGGGCAGACAATGGTAATGGATTTTTGTGATGATTAAGTTATCTCTTGGATAAGGAAACCGAGTTGAAGGTACATATATATTTTTTTGTTCAACACTCATATCACTCATCCTTTTTGGGCTCTTGTCAACAGTCTTCAGCTTTTCGCGTACTCGAACCTAGAGGGTTTTATAGAATCCCCTTTTTCGAGGGTCAAGGTGTAGATCCTTAGCTCCGCAGCATCCCGCACCACGGCACTTGGCGATCATCTTCTCGGATGCTGTCGTCAGATGATGAGCCTCAAAGGCTTCGGTTTTACGGATGTCATCGTAGAAATGCTCATCTTCAACTATATATAGGTTTTTACAGAAACAACCTTAAATTATAATCTGATATACGAAACAAGTATACTTTTAAATCATAAAGAGGTAAGAGAGGATGAGATATAACACCCTAAATTTGAAATAAAAAATTTCTTAAAACTTCTCTCATAACCTATTTTTTGGTAATATACCAAAGCTAGCTAGTGATCAGTTACATATGTACATTACTGTTTCAGTTAGTTTTCTAACATGAAACCCATTTCTTTCTGTTTTTAGCTCTATATTTTTGTTTTTTGTAACCAAGAAAACCCAATCCTTTTTATTTGGCAGTGGGAAGTACTTCAAAAACATTGCCTGCCAGGCTGGGGCAATCGAATAGAATCTCTCGTTGCTGGTGCATCTCTGTCGGTGCTCCGTATTTGTCAATTAACGCTTATTGTATTCGATCCTTTCTAGGCATTTTCTTTTTCGGGTTGCTGAATATATTTTTCCCCAATCTTTTTGTCGACAAGGTTGGCTAACTTCATGTCTATGTGGGATGTTGGTGTCGTCATCACAAGTGTTTGGTTTTTTTATATTCGTTTATTTGCCTGTCGCTTGCCACACACATGTGTTTTGTAGTTGGTGTTGGTTTCTGCGGCTGTCACACAGCGAAAAAAAGTGGGTGGATATAGGTTTTTGGCTCTGAGCACATTGGCATCGGCAGACAGCATTGCATTTCAAATTTCAATTTACCGACAACTGTTTCGATTGTTTACATTGATTTATTTACGTTGTTGTTTATGCGGTTTTCGCATAGCTCTGCTGCTGCTTCCTCTACCCCCTGCACTTACCTCTTTCACCCCCACATATGCCCCACCCATTCAGCCCCTCTAATCCACTAATACTCGTGCTATGCCGCTTTGGTTTTCCAGCATTTTTCGCCATTTCCCATTTTTTATTTTGTGTTTTTGTGCTGTGCTGGAAACTGCATTGAAATGGATTTATTTGTACTTGCAAAATATTTTTGGCAAAATCCTGACGCACGCAAAAATTCGCTCCCTCTCACATTTTTTTTTGCTCGGATTTTCGAAGAGATTGGTTTTTACATAGAATATATCCTTCTCATAGATACAATAGCTACTGTTTATATTAGGTTGCAACTGAAGGGTCAAAAGGGTAGGGGACAGGGCATGAAATCAGCTCAAATGGCACAAAAGCCGCTGGAAATCATTTCAACTGTATGCGGTCTTAGTTTCCATTCGCTAGTGCTGCTTTATTTGGCTGCTGAATAAGCCAGATTTAATCTAAAAGCTATGTATGATATTTTTCTGGGTGAGGCATTGACATGTGAACAGGACAACTGGAATAAATATAAAACTGTGAAATGATACCCAACAAGTCAATAATATAAAATAAAGCTTTTAATAAATCCTTGCCAAGTTGTAACTCATTTTCTCTCTTACAGATCTCTGTTTTTTTATTTTTAAATGTACCTTGAGAAGTTACTGAAGGAATTCTCTCATCAAGCAGACGCCAGGTGAAGTGGTAAATGCTGTAAAATGTCCATTCTAATTATAAACTTTACTGCAGCAAAATGTATTTATTCTCTTACAAACACTTTAGCAAACCGAAGAGAGGAAAAATGAAATAGGTATTAAGCTTATCAAACCGCAGCCGCAGAAAAGAATCCTTAAATTAATTATAAAAGTTAAACAAAGTGCAGACAATTATGTGGGCGGATAAGGATGGAATTTTCAATGGGGTTAAAAATAAAGGAATTCAATTATTAAAAAACTTTAAAAATTCTGCAAATTGTGAGCTGAGTTATTATATTTTTTTATATGTTGAAAAGCAAAATTCTTCCCTCTAAGGATAGGTTTACTTGCCATTTTTATAAGGTATACAATTAGGCAACTTTCCTTTTATTTTCCACATTTGTTTCCAATTTTTGCTTTCTTTTAAACTGCAATTATAATACATTTTGCTATTTGATTCCAGCTGCGATCTAATTAAGATGATTAAGCTCAAGCCGCTGCCCAAAATCAGGTGCTATGCTAATTTTTGACCGCCACACTCTGGCACACACCGACTGCGGCTCGACTTGACCTCATCTAATTGAAAAGCCATTAAAAAGCTTTCAGCTGCTCATTATACATTTAAATATTCGCTGTTTTTTTTTCGTTGCACAAAACTCCGTTCATCAGTCCCGCCCCCACCATCATCATCAACATCATCATCATCATGCATATTCCAAGTTATTTTAATGCTTCCCAGCTCATGTTTTTAAAGTTCATGTTGGGGTAGCGCAGGAATGCCGCTGCAAATAATAAAAATCACATACGAAAACTTTCGCAGAAAAACACATGTTCGGCATGCAATTTATGCTCAGGTAGTTGCATTTTATTTTTCCATATTCAGGAGCGAGTTTAGCGGACCAGAGGGCGAATTTTAATGCATGGACTTCATACATAAATTCATACGAATGCAACATCACAGGATAAGAGTCAAGCAGCTGGCTTATAGAGATTTGTTTACACGTTGCTACTTAAATATCAAGCAGAAAATCAGAAGAAAAATAAAGAGCATACTTTTTAGGGCTATGAAATTATGTTTCAAATGCTGCATACGTACATATGAATTATATTTTGAAACTTTTCAGAGTCCATGAATTACTGACAGTATGATTTAGATTTCTAAAAAATTATACATCTGTGTATCTAATAGTTTAAGATATTACTAATTATTTGCTAATTATGTTAGTGTCTTAGCCAAAGAAAATATTTATTTTTAAATATTATAAAGAGCAGTTCTTAAGTTTTAAGTTATCCAATTACAAAAAAAAAAAAGGAATCAGGAAGTCACTTAAACCCTAGTTGCTGCGAATCCATTGCACATTAAAGTCCAATCTGTCGACAATCTCGGCCATGTTTAGCTCTCCACTAACCGCTAATGCCATAAACGCCCGAAACAGACTGCACAATTATGACGGACAGCTTCCCGGCGGGTAACAGCAGGGTATGGGTGATCGGGTAACTGATAGCAGGGGAGCGAAAGGACTCAATGCGAAAAGGCTTTAAGCCACTTAAACAGATGAAAGGCATCAAGTATGCAATGCGAATTGGAATAGACTAGAGCCAAGAAGGCAACTATGGGCTATGGTAAGAGCTGGTGGCGCCGGAAAATAAAATATTAATAATTTTCCAACGGAGGGGGGTGGGCCAAAAGGCGGAAAACTAGAACAGAAGTATCTCGACAGGTGTCGTGCTCAGCTTACACAATAATAAACAAAGCTTTGGGCGGGTTGAAAAATTCCAGGAAGCAAAAGGGGGCCTTCACCACCGGCTGCGTGCTTGGGAATTCGACGAGCCACTGTTTATCCGGCTGGGAAATCTTTGGGGAAATTAGTTTAAAAGGTCAACCAAGATGTGGCCCCCTCAGAAAATTAACTGCGTAACTAACTTGTAAACAGATTATTTATTACGCCAATCGAGGACTCTGGGAAAGAGTTAGTGTTGCCAATTTCGTGCAGAGTTTTATGGCCCTCGCCACACAGCAGCAAATAAAATTATAAATTGCACTAAAAATTAACAACTTCACCAACAATTCCACTTAAAATGTTTATTGCGCTCATTAATTTTTCGGTTGTTTTCGGAGAGCTTTGGGTTTTGTTGTTTGTTTTTGTTTTTTTTTTTCGCTTGCTTTGGCCAACACAATAAAAGCTGAAATGGCATCCGAACAGCTCAGGAATTGCATTAAAGTTTCAAGGGCTTTAATTTGTGCAATACGGCTACGTTCTTCCCAGTCTCCTTCTGTCTGGCTCGGCTTAATGAAAATTCCGAGCAGGCAAAATATAATTTATGCCTTCTATATGGTTTATTGAGTGCGATTTATACGACAGCAGGCGACGTCGGTCGGAGTCAGCCAATTCATTGCCAATACAAAGAGAGATATATGTGCGCAATAATAACAGTAAACAAGGACATCATCAACGCAAAGTTATTGTGCTGAAAATCCACACACGCATCCATATGCGAATAATATAAAATAAATTTAATATTAATATTAACAATGCTGGTGCCGGGACAAGCTATAAATAAAGGCGACTTAAAGTTTTAATGAAGCGCATAAATAAAATGCGTAAATAAAGTTCATTTCATTTGGCAAGCGGCAAAAGGAAACAAAACGAAATTCAACATATTGGCAAAAAGATAATCGATGAAGCGAATTAAAGACAGATATATGGAAATAAACACACCGCCAATGACCTTGATATATTTTTTATTGTATGTTTATCCAGATTTTGTTATATTTTAGCCTAGGAAAGAACAGGGAATTTATGTTTCCAATCATCAAGTTAATGATTAATACAAATCTCATAGTAATCAGTGCACTATTTCAAAATAAATCACTGAATTAGAATGCACAACCCAGAGGTACTTTTGTTTTTCCAGCTGATATGTCGTCTCTCGAGCAATAAAACTTAGTTGAAGCGTGATGCAAAGCCTCTCGAATATGAACACATGTTTCTTAGAGTGGCACTTCATGGGTGAGTCCTGAAGCAAAAGGCTTAAAGCTGTAAAAAAAAGCAGGTCCTGTCAGAGACGGAGCAGGACAGGCTGAACAGAAAGAGGCCTAGAACACCATGCGCCATTAGGCCGGGAAATGGAACGGGTGAAAGCTGGGAAACGAGAAACTAGAACCCAACAAGAAGATGAAGATGCATGTTAGTATCTGGGTCTGTCCTAGTACCACCCCCCTCCCCATCTGTTCGCCCCTCTTTCCGATGGCATTTGTATTGCATTTCCCGTCCCTACTCTGCAGAGCTCTGTGTGTAAATTGGTGCTAAAGTGCAATACAGACAAGTCGAGCCAAAGGGAAACCTTGTTCGGAGTCAAGTGACACAAGAAGGATATATGAACATAGAAAGGTAAAAAACGGAAACAAAGTATGAAATCGAATTCATTTTTTTTGAGCCTACATTTGAGGGTAATTTACAATTTAATAAGCTTATGTTATAATATAAAAAAAAAGGTTTAAGTACATTATTTGATTTCCAAAATAGCCAAATATCTACTTGTCTTGGTATTATTTCCTTAATTATTATAGTAATAGGAATTTATATATGTATATTTATTAGTATCCTTATTTAGATAATTAATCCCCCAAAAGGAAGAAACTTTACATTTTGATTTCATATACAATTTTGTCACAAATTGTTTAATTAGTTTTCGGGGCTTCGAAACTTTTTGATACATTTTATTTTTGTTTTTTTGGAAGTGAAAGCTTTTAAAATATCATTGAAAGCAAAGCGCCTTTAACTGCGAAACTTTTCCATTAGAATGCTTAATACAACAACAAAAACAACAACAAATAAATACCCAAAAAAAAAAACTCAAAAAAGTTGGCCACGCCCACTGCCAAAAAGAAGGCGCCCGGCGAACTTTGGCGACCGCCGTCAAATGCACTTCAAACTCATTTCATTTGGAAAATAAAACCTGAACCCCAAAAGCGACGCATAAAAGATACTGGAAAAGCGGCAAAGGCAAAAACAACAACGGCGGCAAAAGGAAAACTTAGTTTTTCCAACAGTTATTGTTGTTGTTATTGTTGTCGGATTTGTTGTATTTGTTGCCGTCAAGTGCGCGTGACTTTTTCGGGAGCTTCAACAAATTTCGGTTGAATAATTTAATTGTTGCCAAAAAGAGAGAGAGAAAAACCAAAAGAGGGAGGGGTTTGGAAGTGGAAAAGGCGGGAAAACCTTGAATGATGGCAGTGCTAGTGCTGCGGAACCTATATTTTCTGCGAAATTTAGCTACTTCGTTGAAATTTATAAAAAAACATTTTTGTACATATTTATTTATTTAAATTTGGCATTGAGAATATTCACTTTCAAAATATTATTTTATGTTACATACAAACTTTACAATCTCAAAATAGTTATCACTTATATTTTAATGTTTTATTTTTCATTTTTTTCAAAGATTCCAAAGACATATTATTCTCTTTTTCATAAAGCGAGCTTATTTTAATAACATCAATATCAAAAGAGTCTAAAGCAACGCTGCAATGCAAGGAAAAAAAACTTCTCCTTTAGTCCTGCCCCACCGGCCCCTCGCTCATTCGTTCGCTTTGGAAATAAGCGCAAATAAAATATGCAAAAAGGCGTAGCGAACTTTATGATATTTGACTTTGTGGAACGCTAAGAAAAAAAAATCTGGCACAAAAAAAAAGGACGAAACCAAAAATGCTTGCCAAAAAAAGGCGAGGAAACTTTTATTTTAAGTTCAAGTTAACTTTCTGGTTAGAATACTGTGGGGTAGAGTCTGAAAAAAAGGGATCCTGGCTAAAAGAAAATTAAATAAGGGAATATTTGACACAATTGATACCGTGTTTGAAGACAAAGAAATTAAATATAATTAACATAATTCCTTTATATTTGCTAAAAGCCCCTCAAAAAGCCTACATAAAATTATAAATATTTCATTTAATAAAAGGTGAAACGTTGACATTAAATAATAAGTCCTTTGAAGATGCATTTTGCAGATGCACTAATTTCTATGTCCTCCGGACTTATTCGAATCCCTGGCATACCCTGGACGAACCCTTAAAAAAACTGATTGTACGTTTACCTAGTGACTCCTCTCACCTGTTATTGTTTCTTGCTTTCGTTTCCTTTCTTACTGTTTTCCCAGGCAGGATTTTCATTTTCGGGCCAGAGAGCAAGGCGAACGGAATAATTTATTTGCAAATCAAAGTTGGCAGCGCGTTGCGTATATTAGCAATGTGCACTCGTATGGGAGGGAGGGGGGATGTTACCTTCTTTTTTTTTTTTTGGTTAGCTGCCTAGTCGAAAATTTAATTTCCCAGCTTTCCCTCGCACTGTGTTTTATTTATGATCTTGATATGCTTATTCGTACCTTTCTGCAAGTTTTCACAATTCGACTTGGAGTCATATTTCATATTTCTTTTCTTTGGCTCGGCAGAAACTTGGCCAAAAACGGGTGGGGTTTCGGCTGCCTGCTGGCTTTACCTTTTGCTACCTTTTAGCCAGGTCTCTTCCGTTCCTGTTGGGCCACCCCCCGTTGAATTTTCCTTGGCCACCCCTCTGTGCCTTTAACATATGACTTCCGTAATGTTTGCGTGCACAATGAATAACTTACTTCTATGTTATCCCTTTGTGCTCCTGCTCCTGCTCCGGCTCCTGCTTGTGATTCTGCTCCTGCAGCTGTGCGTGTGTAGGTTGAGTCTTTGGTTTGAAGCATACTATATAGTATATATAGGAGATGTACTATATCCCAGCCCCAGCTGCGCTTTAAGTCATAATTTTGCATGCAGGCAGCGACAGCTGCTTAAAAATGTAAGCTCGGTTGCTCCTAGATTAAGTTTGCTCCTCTTCCAGTTTCACTTGCTCCTTCAGAGGTTCCTGCTCCCTTTCAGAGCTGAATTGAGGTCCTTTGCGAAACTGTGGGGAAATTGTTTTGCATCTTAGTTCTAATGAACCAACGTGTTTGGTCCATATTATGACTAGTTTTAGATAAGATATTTAATGATTAAAAGGGCTAAAATAATTAAGGATTATTTTGAATTTGTATACAATTACTGCCTAATTTTAGAAGTCCTAATTGTTGTACCTAAACTTTGTGGCTTATTGATCAACGAGGTTTCTGCAAGCTTCATTTAAATTCTTGAACATCAAAAACACACATCAAACACTCGCTCGTTAGCCATTGTTTCCCATTGTTTTCCATTGTTTTTGGCCTGAAATTTTCTGTTGTAATCAGCGAGTTTGACAAAATTACATTTATCAAAGCAGCAGTAGCAGCAGCAACAATAATGGCGATAAACAAATTACCTTTCTTTTTGCAACTAATCAAAAGTAATCACTTTGCAATTTTCTTTGGGATCTTTCTCTGACAAAAAGACAAACAAAAAGTGAGCCGAAAAGAAAATTCCCGACTCAACAGAGTTAGAAAGGGGACTGAAAAGGGTGGGTAGCCTACCATCAACAGCTGCCATTTCCCATCAGAACCAACAGCAACAACACCAAAGACAGAGACATTTTCCCGCCTATCAAGGAGCCTAACATACGCGACAAAGTTCGCCAAACAAAATCATGATAAATGAACCCAACCAACAAACAAACAAAGCGAGAAACAGAGGAGCAACTTTTCCCTTGTCTCCACTGTGTGTTTTTAATTTGACAAAAGAGCGAAGGAAATTAGCGGGAAAAGGGCAAGAAAAACAAAACTCGAGCTGATTGAAAGGGGTGAACGTTTAGGCAGGAGTGGAAAAGCAGGATGCTTTGTAATTTTGTATTCGACATCTGAGATACGCTATGGGGATTGGTATCTTACAAAATAAAAGAGGTCTATATGTAGAAAACAAATATTTATATACTTATACATAAATAACAATTAATAAAATAGTTAGACAATGCATTTTTAAATATATCATTTGGATTTAAAGAGTTTGTATTTAAAATTTGGGCTGTTTTTCAGTTACAAATGTAAATTAATAAATTGTTTTTTAAGAAAACTCCCAACCAAAAGTTCTTAAAATGAATACAATTTAATAGACTTCCCTAGGACAAGGAGTTCAATTTGAAGTTCAGTTAGCAACGAAAAACTTTAGCTATGCAAAAATTTATTTCCCGAAGAAATATCCTGCGGGCTGGCTACAATTTTTATTTGAACTCCCGCCCATTTTTAAAATTGTTTCGTTTGCCGTTGCGTTTGTTCAATCGACGCAAATAATTCAGCGAGTTATTAGAAAAGCTAATTACAACGCCACTTACCACTCCATTCATTCTGAACCCCCCCACTAAGTAATTATGTTTCCGAAAAACACTTTGGACTCAGGCCAGGGAAAATATATCTCATGTTTGTGCGGTCAAAACGATGCATTTTCCACCCAATTCGTAATTCGCATAAATTTCCACACATAATGTTGCGCATATAGGGCAGTTATAGTTTTTGGTTTGGGAAAAGGGGAAGCTCTCATGTTGCAGACAATGAATGAACATCGATTAGAGACCCACTAAAATGTTTCGCAAATTAACGACCTCTGAAGGGGGGGTTTATGGATGCTGCTCCCATGGTTGCCATTTCCGCCATAAAATTAACCTATTCATATTAATTTATGCTATATATAGCATTATAGGAGGCCCAAATTTAATTTGGCTTCATTGATGATGAAAAAATTGGTAGACGATGGCTGTGACTTTTATTTAAATGAATAATTTTGCGGGCTTTGTATTTTGAATTGGGGTAATTACATTTTTAATGAGTCAAAATATATAACTATTTATATATAAATTTATAACTATTTCTGGTTAGAAGCCATTCTATGTTTTCGTTAATTATTATTTTTCATTTTAGATAGAGAACTTAAACTATTAGGCTATTTTGATATAAGATATCTAAGAAAAGAAAATTCCTGATTTCAGATTTTATTTTTATACATTTTTCCATTTGCTGTCTCACATCCAAGCAATCATAATTCAATAAGTCCCTGGCCGTCATTAGGGCCACTTCAGCGAATGTCCATCAATTAGACATGGGCGGAAAGCTGCTTCTTCGTCTCGGCGACGGACCTTTTGACCCCTGGCAAGGCGAGTCAAATCAAACTGTGTCAGGTGGGCGGGTATCGAGTGGCTCTACCTGGGCCATTAATGATTGAAATGTATTCAATTGTCTGATTGACTGAGTGGGAGGGTGAGTGGATGGTCAGGGATTCGTCAGTACAATGCATGATTAATGACCTGCAGACATTTGGCTTTTTTTAGGCGCCGACATTTTGGGGCGTTGGAATTAAAAAATTATTTCGAATACATGGTGAAGGGAGGAGGGAAAGAGATTTGTAAAACGTAGCGGCATCATTCATCGTTATCGTTATCGAATTATGCGGCAATTACTTGCGGGAATCATCGGCCACCCGCTGTCCCATCCTGCGACTGTCTGCTTAGCATTTGTCAATCATTAATCACACAATTTATGTTAATTGAATTGACGTCGATTTATGGCAATTTTTCAATCAGATTTCCTTTTTTTTGTTGTGTCCTGTGCTCTGTCCTTCCCTTCCGACTGTCAGTTTCATATTGATTTTGCATAAAAAATCAAATTCCTATCCAAACCCCCACGATGCCGACTATGACGCTGATGATGATGATGATGATGATGGTGGTGATGAGGATGTGACAATAAAATGTCCGCAGTGCCCATCCTGGCCATGGTCATAAAATGTATCCATGGATGCATGAGCATAAGCGCTTCAACTGCACTTTTTCACTGGTTTTATGGACAGTGCGTTGCACAAGCGTAATGCAGAGCCGGAGATTTGGAATGGAGGGGGATTTAAAGAATATTAACTAAAGCCCTAAATGTGTGCATCGGGTTAGGTACATAAGCCTTTAATAGAACTTTGGCAGGTATTGATAGCTAAAATGAACCATATAAATAGATTATCTACAGGTTTTACTTATAACCTTTCTATACCTTAATTTACATGTTATTAACTTTGCCGTCTAATTGTCACACACGCACTGTGTACTAGCGCCGAAATCAGCTCAATCATTTGACCCAGTTAACCACGCACACCAGCAGGCACACACACATCAATCTGGATTGTGTGTATATTTTCGATGGATGGTCTGGATTTAAGTTTACCCAATCGTAGCGAAAGCTTGACACAAGGGAACCTCCTCTATTGGTCCGTAGCGCCCATATTTGTTTAGCTTGATTACAGCCCAAATGTGATTTAAGGCACGTTAAGCACACACACACACTGAAACATGGGATACAGGATAGCAGAGATAGGAGAGAGGGCTCCTCTTGACTACAATCAAAGCTTGGACAATTTCCAGCCGGTCAGATGATGGAAGGACCTTTAGTCGAGTCGTGCCTGGGTGTATTGTGAAGCCATCTGCAGGCCGATGAAGCCATTAATTATATGCAGGCGTTGGCAGTATTATTGGTTATATTTTATTATTTATATTAAACGTTTTTTATTTATAAAAAAAAGCCTATTAAAAATATGTGAAAAAAAATTACACCACTGCGTATACGTAATTTGTTCGATATCTTCTGGGAAGTATGTTTTAAATTAAACAAATTAACACCAGTGCGTATACGTAATTTTTTACCGTCTTCTTGAAAGTATAATTTAAATGTAAAAATATACACCAGTGCGTATACGTAGTGTTTAGCTTCTCGGAAGCATCTTTTTTAAGAAGCTATAGAACCCTTAACTTCAATGGACATAGGATGTTATAGGATGTAGTTCTGTTTATTTGGTTTTTCTTTTTTTTATAAAAATTTGTTTTATTTTTATTTTTTAGGCAAATCCATGTAGAAATTAAACTTTTACCGAAGGTAATGTTTCCAAAATGCGGTACAATTCTAGCCACAATCAGAAAATCCACATCGAGCAGCAATGATAATGGAGAATTCAGAGCAATCTCGGCTGATTGTGGAGTGGAGTGGAGCTTGCAGTACTTCCGGAACTCTACCAAAGGGTTGCAGTCCCAAGCTCCAGGCTAGTTTCAGTTCCAGTTGTAGTTGTTGTTTGGCGGTAGTGGTGTTCGCGGTGTTGTGTCTATGCCGCTGCCTGTGATGCCGCTAAAACCACAGGCAAAACAAACCGAAGCAACCCACCCGCCTCCAGGATATTGCAGGTCCTGTGCTTGCTCTTCTATTGCACTGCAAAAAAAAAACAGAATTTCGTGAAAGCAGAGAGGCAGAAGTAAACAGAAATAAATGTTTTTATGTTATATTAAGTAACTCTTATGCAGATTTACTATTTCTATTCCATTTTTGGTTTGTTAATTGTTAAGTTTCGCCTTTTTTTTCAAGTGCTGCACTTTCTGGCTGATTTAATCGAGGTTAAGGGGCGGCTGATCCTGAAGCCACCTGGTTAACTCTTTATTTCGATTGCTTCGTTTTGCTGAAATCGCCTGTACTTACAGTTTGTGGGTTTGCTTTGTAATTAAGACGAAGTAACTTCGCTTAATGCTTAGTTTTCAGTATGCTTTTGGTCCTGCCGAATGACAAATAGGTGCGGGTGGGAAAGTTTTAGTGCACAGCTTCTAGGGCGAGGATTCATATAAAAAAAGATGGCCAAATCCTTTGATTTGTGTGCGTGCCGCTGCCAAATTGCTTAATCTCCCTTCGCACGCACACACATTTGCCCGCACGGCCACTTGACCCAATTTTTAATCACTTTCCCAGCACACATGCTCTCCTTCTGTCTGTCCGTCCATTGCGTCTGCCGTTCTGGCATAAATTTGTGTCTTAAAAGTTTCCACCTGGCCCAGGTAAAAGTTTCCGTTGCACGTTTTAAGCTGCCCCAGCAGAGTCGCAGAGTCCGAAACAAGCTTTAAAATCGGAATAAAGCCAAAACCAACACAAGAGTCGGCTAACTCCCAGCTCCAAATTTGAGATGGAACATCACAGGGTAAATTGTTGCAAGTGTTTGGCTATAAAAATAATTACAAATGGTTTAGTAAGATTTTTTCGAATGTATAAATGTTTTCTTATAAATAAATTTATAAATATTGTTTATATTTTTCTTGATGCCGCCCTATCATCTCTAGGTTCCATGTGCATCTGTGTAGTTTTTGAGGTAATTTCTGTGTTACAAAATATTCTAAAAACACATTTGCTCGGCACGAAACAAGAAGGACAAGCCAATTGTGTGAGAGTTTTGTTCTCTGGCTTCAGGATTTTGTGTTCCTTTTTTTTTGTGTGTGTGGGCGCAAAAGTTTCGAACAATAATAAGCAAATGCCCAAAAGTGGGATCCGTTGTGTTTGTCTCCTGTTCCACTGCTGGCTACAATTGCCAGCACTAAAAGTCCCCTCGAATTCTCATATATATCCCCCGTGTTGTTGTTGTTTGGGCAAATACGATTAAATATGGCAAAAGTTGTGCGTACACACACGTCGGCCATTTTATTTAGATTGCAGGAGGCCAGACACAGCGCCAGTAACAGGAACAGGAGCAACGACACCAACAACGACAACGAAAACATTGAGGTCGGCGTCGTGGGGCCCTCAAAAATATTTTTTGTACTGAAAAAAATAGTAATTTTTTTATTAAAAAAAATGTTTTTTTATTTAAAGTTAATTTATTGTTCAAGATGTTTATGTTTGTTTATTTCTAACAACATTTTTCTGTTTAAACATTCTACGATTAATATTATTTTGTACTTAAGAAATCATATACTTTTTTTAAGGAAATATTTAGGCTTTAATTAAATTTATATTTGATAATTTTTCTCGGTGCAATTGTGTGTTGCTTTTGCTGCTAACAAGGACAACACATGTTTTTGTGTGTGGCCCGGGCCACACAAAGCAGAGCAATTCTGTTAACAATTTTATTATTAAAATGATGTCGGTGCCTCAGTTCACTGTACCCGTCCTGTGGCTGGGCAATTGACCACAAATGCATTAGTGGCGACCGCCTCCACTTCCGTTTCACCTTCCTCCCAAGGCGAATTACGCAAAAATTTGCAACACTCCATGCCATGCATAGATAAATAAGTGAATGTGTGGATGCCAATCTCTGCGGTAATCCTCAGATGACCTACAAGTTGTCGGACAACGTTGCCTGAATTTTTGTACAGCTTATGGGGATGGAGAGATCCTAATTGATATAAATTATTTATAATAATTTCGTGCACTCGGTGGATTGGTGGTGGTTTTTATTTGAGTTAATGGGGAAATGTTGCAGGATTATTGATATTGGATTTATTTATTTATATTGAAAACAAATTGAAGAAATGTAAACAAAATACAGCATTTAATGCAGGGATATACTTAATATTTGAGCTATTTAAAGCTGTGAAATGAAAATACTATATTTATATCCTGTCAGTTTATATTTGTCCCCATCTCAGCTCCTTCTAGTTCCATGTTTACTACACTTTCCCCCATTGGCATTTGTTCAGCTTTAGGCCAGCGAAATCGCAAGTAAATCCTCTCCTCAAACATCCTGATTATATAGCCAAGCGTTCACAGCTCCTGAGCAGTTATTACGTTTTACTTATTGCATTTTTCTGCTCTTTGCATTTTCGCTTGAGCTTGCAAAGCGATACAGGACTCGTTAGGGGGGGAATGGAAATGGTAACGAGAATGCAAGGAGCCTCAGCATGTGGCTCATATGACATCTGGCTGGAGGGGAGGGGATAACACGGAGGACAAACCCTCTTTGGAGCTCTGCGCACTGCACTTGGCCATTGTTTGTTTGTTTTTACAACTCTGATTGAGGTGAAATTGCATATTTCTGTGCGCTTCTTTCATTTCATTTCATTTTGCTTAGTTTCTCCATCTGCAGGTCTCACTCTCTCACTCCCTCTGCCTTCTTTTCCCTGTCTATAATATTTTCAAACGTTTTATTGAATGTCGTTTACCGCTTGCACTGCTTGCCATTCCTGGCTTTGCCTTTTCAGTCCAAGCCATCCTTAGCTCCATCTTCAGCTCCATCTCCATCTCGAGCTTCACTTATTTTACCTGTGTTTTTCCCCGGCTGCCTTGGCTTTGTGTTTATTGTGCGAATAAATGTCAACAATGGCAAAATGTACATGGATTGCCAGGCGATTTAGATGGCAGAGTGATCGTCTATATATTTATAAAGAAAGTTGTTGGGGCAATCTTTAAAGGCTGTCTACTTTTCACCTATTTTTAAAGCAGAATAAATACTAGAAACTTGTTAAAATATTTCTACCCTAGCAGGCCTTGCCCTTATGCTCATACCTGTTTGTCTATTCTTATCATATCGAGCAGCTCAAATCATATATATAATACAGATCTCTATTGGCAAAAAATTATTATAAAAGCGGGTTAAGCTCACAGAACCAAAGGACTATGTTTAATTTAATAGAGTGTAAGATCCTTTCGAGGTACCATCACCGAACCCCTCTCACAGTCCGATCCCCCCAGATATAAAGCACAAGAGTGTAAATTTAGTCGGTGGCAGTACAGCAAAGCTTAATGCCAATGCCCAAGAGTTTGTGCCGCAACTGAAGAAGCAAGAAGTGGCCACAGATGTGGCTGACAAAGATTTGGAGACAACAAAGCCAGAGACTGAGGGCTTGGATGAACGTAAGCCAAAATGTAAACTAACCTTGCCATGGAAGGGATTTCCCAGGAAGGCGGATAAGCGTAAGGACTCATGACACATATTATTTCTTTAGTATTAGTATTGCTGTTATTCTGCAGCCGCTGGCAGTACCCAGATAGTTTTAATTAATGATATGGACTATATGATTGTGCCTCGGGTCAAGAGTGGAAAGAGATTCAAGGACGAAGCCCTACCTGCGGTACCTAAAGTCGAAAAGCCTCCCAAGGAAAATGTTCCTGTTAATTCCACGGCCGCAAGGTTTTTGGATATTGAGGAGAAGCGACGCGAGAAGGAGAGAAAGGTGGCAGTGGAGGCCTTGAAGTTGGTGGAACAAAGACGCATGCGCGGTGCCTTGCTTCCAACCGCTCAGAACGGTGAAAATCTCGAGGCACCAGCCCGTCAGCCAATAGTGCATCTCTCACGATCTCCCATTCGCTATACTCCAGAGGAGAGAATCAAGGTAGATCGCTTGAGAGTCGCCAAGAAGGAGAGAATCGAAAGGGTCCTCAGAGAGATGCGCAACGAAAAGATGGAGCATGAGAACCCGAAGAAGTTGCAGCTAAACAAGGTTCCCCTTGCCGGGGGTGCGATCAAGACCGTCAATAATGCTGCCACAGAAATTAAATCTGTGGGTACTGCCACCAGGCGATATATACCCACCACCAAGGAGTGGGATGAGCAGTGTCGAGCCAAGCAGCAGGCCACCAACGCCAGACCGCATGTAGTCAAACTCCGATCAGCTGAATCTTTAAAACGTGAGGATCCCAAGACCACCGATATTCCACGCTATCGTCCACCCTCCCAACTCCTTATGGGGGAGAAGCGCAAGGGAAATCTCACTCACTCGCTGCCCATTCCGAATTGGACGCCACGCCGGCTGTCCCAGACTTTGCCGCCACTAAAGAATCGGTTGGGAAAACTGGTACAGCGCTATAGCATTGAACAGTTGCTGCTTTTGGAACCGCAGCCCGAGGAACTGGAAAAGCCCGATCTCGATGAGGGACTCACTCGATTGCACATTGTGTGCGAATAACCAAGCCTCTCTTTCTTTTACTCCATTTTCCTTGATATTCTTTAGTAATTGTGTATATTTGTTTCCAGTTTGCTTTTTTTCGTTTCATTCGATTTAATTTGAGGAGGGATTATATATATGTATATCTTTTGTGATCAAATAAAACTATCTTGCAATCATAACAGAATTATATTTCTTCATTAAATTTAAATTTCTTCATTAAAATTCGTATAATTTTCCATGGCGTCAAGGAAAAGCATGCCCTGACTATTGCACTTTGATCCCCGTAATTGAGCACCGTAATTTGCTGCTGTTATTTGTGTGGCTGTTGCTGTCAATTGCAATTTCTCTGACCAGGTGCAATAATTTTTAAACCATTATTATGCTTATTATGTTATGCCGCCTACTGTGCAGACTGCGCTGTTGTTGCATATTAAATTTCGCTGAAAATTTGTTTTAATTTCATTAAGCGGTTGAGCGAGAGGAGGGGAGGAGAGTGCCGTACCAGAGCAATTTACACATCGGTAAAGAGTCCTCCGCTGCGTTGAAATAAATTTTACAGGACGAATCCCCCGGCGGGCCTTTGTAACCGAGGCTGAAGCGCAAAAATATTGACATGTGGCTATGGCAACGATGGCCGGGGGAAAAGGGTCGCTTCATGGGAGGACGGGTCTCTGGCGTTTGGAGGGGGCCTTTGGCAATATCATATAACTTACAGACATTGCCCTTGTCATTTTTGGTGTTGTTGTGGCCTGGCCAGCATTGCGCAAATAAAGCGGAAAATTGTGTTTTTTTCTTCCTTGTTTTTGCGTTTCCGGGGGTAAAACAAGGAAAATAAATGCCAAAAAAATAAAAATGAAAACAATCAAATGCATTTCACTGTTCGGTGTCCGTGAGTGCATGTGTTAAAATGACCTTTCGCTTTTTTTGTCGCCTGTTTTGTTATTGTTTTCCTTTTGCCACTTCCCTTAACCCTTTGATGCAGCCTTTTCACTTAGTATGTTTTCTCGGCTATTTTCCTTTTCCCGTTGTCGATCGCCTACAGTGGAAACTCTTAAACAAGACATTAAATGAAGAACTTTAAAGTGATATATTTATTAAACAGAATTCTCTTAACTAGATTTTTTAAATGAACAATTCAAAATTAAAGCTCCTTTCTGTAACCCTTAGAGTCCTGAAATTGATCCTTGATGTTACTTTACTGCTCCTCATACCGCTTTCCTTTTATTGTTTCGTTTTTTTCACGCCTCCGGCTGTTGCATTAATTGCATATTTAAATTTATGCTGTTAATTGTTGGCAGCCCATGAGGCTCCGGATGCATTGCCTTCATCGCCAGTCGCTTCGCTGAGTTATGTATGTGTGCCTGGCCAATGCGAGGGCTCGAATTCCCTCCGCTGACTGAAAGCCATCAACAGCTCGGCCTGATGTGTGTGTTTGTCCGGGAGTGTGTGGCTGAGGGTGTGTCTGGCGCGTCAATTGCTCCATCCGCTGGGTGAGGTGAACCCACTCAGGGTAAGTGAAATGCCAGAATTTTGCTTTAAAATAACAAAAAAACACGGGAGTTTTTATTTATTATTATTATTATTTTTTTAAGCTACTTTTTTTAATGCCAATTTTACTAGTCAACCCAATTTAACAGCCCTAAATAAATTTTAGTTAAACTTTTTAAAGCATTTCGATTTAAAGAAATTGGTATAATTTATTGAAATGGATTTATCAAGTAAAAGAGAAAAATGTATATAGATTCCAAAGTTCAAAGCCTGCTTGGTTTTAAGTACAAATTTACAAAATATAAAAATAAATACATTGCCATCCATCCTGCAAAAGGAATCTCCAATGGTTTCCTAAATGTAGGCTTCTCAGGACTTGCCTGGCCCATTGAAAAGGCCATTCCGTGGTCCAGGTCGCACATAGCCCACATTGTGTAAGCTGATTAAAGGCCACAAGTTTGAGGTGAAACAGGAGAAGGAGAGGGAGGAGGAGCGACAGAGGCTGCAGCAGCACCTCAATTGGCAAACACTTTGTCGCACTAATTAAGCCACTTATAGGTGGTGGTGGGCTCGGGGCCTTGGCTGCTGCGTTTTAGCCGAGCGTGTCACCCGGTCGTATACGTAATAAATATTGCATGCAGCCTGAGACGAAGCCTCCGCAGCAGAGATAAGCTCTGCCTGGGCCTGGTTAAGGCAAAAGTTTTGCATCAAGTATTCCCTTTTTTCGGGCAAGCGTGTGGGTCACTACGTGATCCTCCAGTGGCGACGTGACGAGCAGCCAGACCCCGCTCTGAATTGCCTTCATTTTCGTGCTTCCGCTGCCGTGAGCAAAAGTGGAAAGTGCAAAGTGCACAAGATGGCTCCCGCTTTTCCACTCTCCGAGAATGGCAATTGCCTGCCAAATGGATAGAGTTTTCTTGTATTTATGTCAACCGATTAGGATGATTTGCTAAAGAGTCAATAAGAGTTTGATTAAGTTCACTTATGATTGGGTTTCTTTTTGAGATATCAAATCGTGTATTTTACTTGGAAAATAAAGAGAACCCTTCCAAGTTTCAAGGATTGCCTATATATTTATTCTTTAATTTGTGTTCCTTAAAGATTTCACCTTTTAATTAATTATCTTTCATTGATAAAGTTGTCTTGACAGCCTTCGCTTTATCATCCTTCAGAGAGAGAACCCTTTAAAAAGGACGAAATATGTTTGTGCGGTTGGGTGCATCATAACATCGCTATGTTGTCACCGATTGTAGTTGTAGTTGTTAACTTGGCCCATGTTTAGCCTTGCTGTTATTGCAGCTGCTTGTTGTTATTGCTGGCGACGCGTTGCCATCCCGTCATCAACATCATTGTCGGCACCATCAGCGTTGATGGCTTGTTAAATTGCCTGTTTCACCTTGTTCCTGTTTTTGTTATTGTTGCACGTGCTGTCCCCCTGTGCAGGTGTGCGTGTCTGGTTTTTGGTCCTGGCATACATTATGCACATTAGCGCACATTATGAACATGTTCCCTGTGACCCTTTTGGGCCAAACATGAGAACATGAAAAATCAGGGCCCCGAGAACTGGACGAGCGACAGTTCGTGACCTGATTGGCAACTAGCCAGAAAGGAAAACGCCGCTCTGAAAATGATTTTGGCTCTTAAATTAGCCGTCGCAGCAGCGCCCACGCCGCCGCCCAGTTGAAAAATTAAGTCGCCCATTGTGGGGGGTTTACTGCCATGCTCCTGACCCTTACTCCTCCCTTTGGGCCATGTTAAGTGTTTACGTGTGCACTTTTTGGGCAGGTCAGTTGTTTTGCATTGCTCTGTGGACGGGAATTATCTAAAAATTAACAATTAAGTTAAATTTTACAATGAATTAAGTATTAAATATATTTCTAAAATCAAAAAGCTTGCTTTGATTACTCTCTTATAAAGCTTTTTAAGTACTTATTAATTAAACACTTATTTTCCTTGCCTTTAACTCATCTCTCTGTAAATAACTCAATAAAAACCCCGCTGAGTTTTATGTAGATAATCCAGGCTGAGTTGCGATTATCCCTTTATGCTGAGTCCGTGGGCTGTGCGAACTGTTGCCAATTTAAATGCTACTTAAATGCACTTAAATATGCCCCTCCATTAAGACCTCAAACCCTTGTGTGTGCGGCCATAATTATCGTGCTGGAAATGGCTCAGGTCCAATCGATGGTGAAAATGCAGACAGAAAAAGTCGCACATGACAATGAATGTTAATTGCAATGGAGAGACTGTCCCTGTCTGTCGCACTTTCCCTACATAATTGTCCTTCTCCGCCTCTGTCTCCCAAACGATGCTGAAATTTACGCGCGCAAATTATGTTTAATAAATGTATTACAATAACAGCAACATTTTACATTAAGTGAAGCCGCAATTGTTAGTGACTGTCTGACTTTACATTTTGTTTTTTTATGCGGCGAAAGCAATAAAAAGATCAGCCAAAGGCTGAAATACAAGTGGCAGAAGTCATCAGCAGCTAATGGAAATGAAATATTTTTAATAAAGGGTTGTCCAATAAATGGCACCTTAATCCCCTGGGAAAAATATGCCAAAGAGGGGAGAACGGCCTATAAAAAATATATTATTTTAAATTGTTCATTAACACAAAGCTGCCTCAAGTAAATAGTTTATTAAGCATTACTTTTACTACCAAAATGAAATGATAGTCGGTAAAAAACGGACACTTTAACTTATCTGCAAAACTAAACATTTCCAACATTTTATGCAAAGTAAAAGGTAATTATTTGTCATTTATTTGCGCCAAATAAACATTGATTGGAATTCATGGACCAACAATTTAATGTCATCATCAACTCTTGGTCTAAATTAATTAATTTTTTTGACGTGTATTCAATACGTCCTATTATACCAATTGTAATCTGATTTTATTAATCCCGCATTGAGAGCATTCGTTTCATTGGTTAGTCAAGTACTTTTCCGCATTATTAATGCAAAAAACTATTTGTAAATACAAAACTACAGAAAATGTTAATTATCCATTCACAGTGACCACCGAATTAGTGAAAGGATCCGGAAAAATGAGTATTAACTGCATAAACTGCGCTTCAGCAAGGCATGAAGGCTATTAAAAAAATTGTGAACTGGAGTATATTACGCTTAATTTATATAAAATTATGAAAAATGATATATAATGCCTTGCCCTAAAATATGTATTGAAATTATTATTTTTTAATAAAATATATATTTATATTTATATTTTTTATTCCCAAAACAAAGTGAATTTCCGAATTGGTTCAGTCTCTAGCCTTAACCCTTGATGGCCCGGTACGTGAAGCATTCAACCTGCCACATCAACTGAGCGTGGCACTCATTAAGTTGACTTTAAGCCGCGCGGCGCTTTGGCGCATTAATCCTCTTGTTCAGCTTTCATTACATTTGCGCTTATCTGCATAATTGAAATGAATGTTTCAACATTATTTGCCGTTTTAAATGCAGATAAAAGTGCGAACAAAAAAGTGGAAATCTGCAGGAGATGTTTTTATATAAAATAAACGCGCAAATGTGCAATGACATATGAAAAACATATCATTAATTTTAAATAACCAAATTAAACAATTAATTGCTAAAGACATTCCCGCAATACAAAAGTCCGCGACAGCAAATTTAATTTCACATTTCACTGAACAAACACCCAGTCCCAGAGAACCGATCCCCAAACACGGGTCTTGAATGCGATCCCCTCTCGACCATCATTGAGTAATTAAAAATTAAATAACTATCAGCCAGCTGGCAATGGGATGGATCCAACAAAAGAAATATATATTTTCTGGTCAAAATAAATAAAAAAAGGAAAATAAAGTTCAATTATAAATACTCTATTTGCTTTAAATATATAGTATATTTTGAATATTAAAATACATAAACCCCTACTGGTAAAGGTCTATAAAAACTCTCAGTATTGGATTTGTGTTTAAATTATAATTCAAATATTTCTTTATATTTTCTATACTCGCAGAAAGTGTATAATATTTCACGAAATTACGCATTCGCATTAAAAGCAAAAGTCTGAAAAACAAAACAAACGGAAAACGGACAGAAAAAAATGAGAAATTTTGTCGACAGGCCGACAAACAAATGAAATTCATTAACAGCCTTCTAATTACACCAGACAATGGCAGCCAGCGGGCTGGTTTTTGGCCTCTGAGTGTGCATTTTGCATACAAATTGCCAAATTAATGAGCCCTCGAAACCCACAGTAAATAAGGCCCAAATAAATTTGTAAACACATGCAAAGGCACAGCTGAGGAATAAAAACTGTAAGGATTGTTTTCCTGCGCTAAAAGCCAAATTAATAACTGATTGCGGTTGATAATTGAAGGCTAAGTCAATATTTGATGGACTCGGGTTAAAGCAAATATTTATTTAAAAAATATGAAGATGGTAAACTTATAAATTGTGTAATATATAGATTATAGATGAAGTTTCCTATATTTTATTATTTTACTTTATCTTTTTGCAAATATTCTAAAGATTAAACTCATAAAAATTAATGAAAACCACTCTTTAACTAACCCTTTGTTCGGCTTCCTTTCATGGCCAACTTCGATTGGTCAGTGGCGGGTGAAAAAGAGATATTCAGGTGATAAGAGCCTTGCCATCAGCACTTTGTACACATGTTTGCCGAATCCCCCAACAAGCCAAAACAGAGTCTGGCAGCCATCGAGCAAGTCAGAGTCAGGAGTCGTGTCTGTCTATGGAGCCAGATCCTAGTTCACTTAAAATTTCACATTTCCTTCCGCACACTCGAAATGCTTGCGGGAAGCACCCGGATTGCCGGGGGGAAATCGGAGGGAAATGCAGGGCATGGCAGAAACTCGCACAGCCCGACAGTAAAAGCTGCTGCTGGAGGAGCTTAAGTTAACAACTTATGCCGGTTGTGGAGATATCATGGCCGCAGAGCCGCTGCTGAGCTCCCGGACTGAGCAGCAGGACCAAGGACATGGGGCATCTCGCACAGAGAATGCATTTAGGAAGGAAATTAGTAAGTAAATGTCATAATTTGCCGAAGCCACTAGAAAAGGGCTTTGTGCATGAAAAGGGGATTACGAAGTCATTACGGACACATATGCCTGAGCTCTCACTTTCTCGCCGGCAAATGGAAATTAATGAGATGAGATGAGATGAGATGGCAGGAGCAGAATCCTTGGACTGTCATCCAGCGCGAGCTAATCAAAATGCAAATTTCAATTTGCCAACTTAAAACAAGAACACATGCAGTGGGGGGAATATCAATGAAAACCAAAGGGAAACAAAAACGTAAATACAGTTTGAGAAAATGTAAGTAAATATTAAAATAAACTAAACTATAGAACATTTTCAAATTAATATCTTAACCAAGAAATGCAATAATTTGTGTATAAACTATACTAATTTTGTCAGTTTTTCCCAGGGAATTAATTTAATATTATTATTTATTATTAAATTAAATTCACTTAGGAATATTATTTATTTCCGAGTGCATTGTGTGCTAGAGTTAACAATGCTTATAATAACGAAATCCAAATTGCTGCAAAATCTTTGACTTTTTACCTTGGCCCCGAGCAGGGAAATGGGAGCGAGCCAAGGCGAAGACAGTGAAAGCAGCCAAAAGGAGCCAAGGACCAAAGGACCCGAGGGGTAGCGACAAATGGCCCAATAGCTGGCTATGCTAACTGGTTGTTGTCAACACAGACACAGAGACAGATACAGCCAGGGAGAAACGGAGAAAGGAGACAGCCGAGCGAGAAACAGAGAATTTGAGGCGGACAAGAGCGGGAGGTGGACACAAAGACGAGTCCCTGGCACGCCGTAATCCTTTTCAATGTTAACTTCCGTTGTGCCCACATTGCCCTTGGCAAATTACTTGTATCCTTTTCTTCCTTTACTTTTATATATTTATATATGTATGTATATGTATAAGGATATTTATATATGTATATGCTTCCTGGTTTCTACTTTTTCGTATTTTCGTTATTTTTGCCGCAACTTTTGATAACGTCAACAGAATTGAACATAGCCGCAAACCAGAAACAGCAACAATTTCAGTCCCTGCTTTGGCATTATATTCTTTGACTTTGAATTTTCATTTTGGTTTTCCTTGATTTTTCCTTCGCTCTTCTGTCTTTGCCTTACACATTTTTATACATTTTCGTTTGCCTTTTGTGTGGTCCCGGGCGAGCGGGACAGTAGGAAAATCCCTTTGTGCCACCGACGAGTTTGTCAATTTGTGGCAAATGCAGTAAACATCATCTAATTGACGTTGAAACTACCGCCTGCCAATGTGCCACAAAAGGTTCAACCTGCCTCATTCCCCCCCCTTTTTTCCACAATTTCCCGTTGATATTCCATCCGTTGGTGTGGCTCCCATTGAAACTGTGCTTGACATCTGTCCACGTGTCGTTCTTTTAAATCTCAACAAAGAGAGGTCATGCAGAAGGATAAGGGGTATATTCAATTATAAAGTTTTGTTTATAAGTATGTATCAAATAATTTTTCAAATTTAAATTTGGTTTCCCAATACTTTTCTTATCATTTTAAAAATATATCTTAAAAAAATAAATATATTAAATATATTTTTTTGAAACTAAAAGGGGTATTACATATTCAAACCCTATTAGATCAAGGTTTCCGTGATGTATTCCCCCTATAAACACACCCCTAATCTTAGCTTGTCAACACTGACATCTGTGTGATTGGGCTAAAGGGATACAGGAGCGACTAATTCCTGCTTGGTTTATATCCGTAAAGGCTTTTTAAAGGCTGCCTGTCCCTGTCAGTTGGTTAAGGTTGCTCTTTATAATGCTATTAATTGAGTGATGGATGATTGTGTATGGAATAATTTCAATATGAGTTCTCCTAGAGAAAGCCAGGAAATATGGAAAAGTGAAAGAGTTAACAGAGCAGCGGAGCTGTCGCCTTTAGCAACAAGTCTATCAGTCAAAAATCAAATGTTCCCTGTGTGAGTGTGTGGGTCAACGCGAAGAAAGTTTCAGACTTCTAAGAAAGTTTTCCAACTAGAAATGCGTCAAGTAGCAAAGGGAAAATTCAAAGAGTTAAAACCTTACCGCTGAGGTGTAACTAAGAAAATGCTGTAGGTGAAAATACACTCCTTTTTTGCTCAACCAACGAACTGCAAATCCTCTAGAGGAGGTCAGTAAAATAACGAACTAAACTATATTAATATTTATTCAAATTAGTTAATTAATATTGATTTATTATTTAAAAATTCATATGGTTATATAAAATGTCTAAATAAATGTTTATTTCATAAAATTTATTTTAAAAATTTTCTTTATTTCATAATTAGAGAGATATTATTAAATATTACGATTTTAATCCCAAAGAACCGCTTCTTTTTATATAAAATAAAAAACAAGAGATAAAATTATATCGATTCAAACTTATTAAATATTTAAAATAATTATTTTCAAACTCCGTACTGAAATGTATTCATTTTTCGAAGAAAATCTCTTACTTTCTTTCCTCTAGAATTTTTCATTGTTTCGAATTGTTGAAATTCCTTTCGGCTTGCCGGCATTTATTATTTTCACTTCGCCACCGTGTTGTTACTTGATTTGTTGTTATTGTTCCAGTTATTGTTGGTGCCCTCATTGCGCATTGTTTGCGCTGCTCGCGTTTTCCTCAGTTGCGGTTCAACGCGCAAGCCCAACGCCCCCTTGCCACCCATTCGCTGCCTTAACCCCTTACCTCTTTAACCCCTTACCGCTTTCATCATCATCAAAGACAACAACAACAACAACAACAAGAAGAATAGCGCCAACGAGCAATTTCTGAGCGCGGCGAAAACTTTTGGCCGAAAAAAAGTTTTTCTGCACATGCCAATGGAGGCGAAAAAGGGTTCCACATGCGTGCAGGTGCACTCACCTGTGTATGTGTAAGTTTGGTTTAAGTTTTTAGCGTACACCAAAAGACAGAGCATGCAGGCGAAGGATGCCAGGAGGAAGGACGAAGCCAAGCAGGGCCGACGGTAGCGGTTTGGGCAAAGGCAAATGGCAAAAACTTTCACAAAAGACCAGCAGTCAGACAGCCTCAGAGGGCGTGGAAAACACTTGGAAAAACTAGCAAGAGAAATAGCCAAAAAATATGGAAAATATATATAAATTTATGGGACAGAGTTTAATTGTTCATTTGTAAAACAAAAGGATTGGAAAACTCAGTGTCAGGAGTCTAAAGACAGAATTTCTCGAATGTTTGCTATATATTTATTAGGCTTTATCAAAATATATATGTTTGTACCTTCCTTCCCCCATTTTTTTGCCAGTGTAAGTGTGCGGGTGTGCGTTCTACGTTGCGTGCCAGGCACACCTTGAGGAAAATTTTGCGCCTCGCCCGCAAGCAGACATTGGTTAACAAACTTTTCAACTACCTAACGCACACAGTCACACCCCTCCCCCCGTTAGCACACATGCGTAGCTTGAGAAATTATTATAACACGCCACGTTGGCAACCTTTTCATATGCCAACAACTTTTGGACAGGATCTCCGGGCGGGAAGACTCCTTGCTCCCTGCCCCCTGCTCTATGCCGCTTGCCAAGCCCGTGTAGATATAAAATTATGCGCGTTTATTCGTAAATTAAGTGTGCTGGGGCTGTTGCTCTTTGAAAGTTTGAAAGCAAATCGCTGGCTAACTTGGCCAAAAAGGGAGCCCATGAGGTTTGCCTCCACCACACCGAATGCACCTCGTACATTCGTATGGTAAGAAGGCGGGTGGCACGTGCCTGGGCAATACCTTTCAGGGCAGGGTGTTTATTAAAAATGCACAAGCCCTAAGTGGTCATGTCCATCGATAGCCGCAGCAGCCATATTAAATTTATTTAACAAGGTTCCTAAAAATACACTACACGTAGACGGAAAGCCCAAAGTTTTAGCCACATTTTCCCCACTCACTTGGCTGTAAAGCAGATGATAAGTGGGTGTGGGTGGGAGTGTGGGCGTTTCTGTAATACTTAAAAGTAGGCAAGACTTTTCTGACTGTTAATTAACATTTCTCTTATTTTATTAAAATGTCTGGGAGTTAGTTCGTATTTATTTGGATTTAAATAAATCAATAACAATAGTAACTGTATATAAAATATATTTTGAAATTTACATCTTGCTATACTCACTTCAAACTACTTTTTGGAGCCAAAATTAAGCCAATTAATTAGTCTGGCGAATGAATTCTTAACTATTTGAGTTTCTCAAAAACTAAACTCTTTGCGAGCCCCATTATTATAGACTACTTCCCATCACTGCACCTCCTAAATGATCCATTTTCGGCATTTAGCCCCATGTAATCGATATAATCAAAAGTTTGCCCAGGACACGGCACTCATCCATGGATATGTGCAGCGGCGGGGCAACTTAGGGAGGGGAGAACGCAAGCCCAATGGGGCAGACACCGCAGAAAGGAGATGCCATGCAGCTTCGATTCCAAGGACGGGAAAATTCAGGTGCAGGTGCCAAGCGAAGCGCAACGCACACAACATTATTGGCAGGTTGAAAACCCCGACAACAGCAGCCATACAGGTAGAGCAATAGGTAAAGAGGTATACAGGTAAGCGGGGCAGAATGCTTTGAAGCGCGCTAAAAATTTTCAGATTTTCAGAACATAACATTTTACGGTTTCACGGTTCATTGCCACATGCAGGAAAAGTGAAAGATACATCGTCGTGCAGGTGCACCTCACTTTTCATGAGTGGGCACTAAGGAAAATTAAGGTGAAGATCAAAAAGTTTATATAAAGACTTTATAAACTATTATTTTTTATTTCTATATTCATTTTAACATATCTAAAAACCGAAGGAAAGAATGAAAATATAAGGCAGTAAGTTGGGGCTGAACTTAAAACTAGGCTCCCCATTCGAAATACTTTAAATAACTTTAATATTTAAAAATATATTGTAATTGCATAGACAAATTCAAATATTTCAATTTTAAGCTAAATTATTTATATAATTTAATTTTAAAGTGTATCTGAGCACACATGAAAGCGATACCTCTCGTTTAGCAGCTTGAAAATCGTTTGAACAGCTCGAGGGAAACTGAGGCCGGGGATGGGAAAGGATAACTTTTGGGTTTTCGTTGATTTTGTTTTTGTTCAGCTTCAACAAAATATTTTAAGCAGTTTAAAAAGTGCTCAGGTATATCACAAGAGCTCACATATCACACAGACGCAGGTCAGACGCAGACGGGTGTTCGAAATTTTCCCATATATCGATGCAACTTTTGCTTTTGCTTTATTTTGCTTTTTTCCGCAGGTTTTTCCCCCGTTTGTATTAATTTTTTTTTTTTTTTTTTTGCCTCGTTTCGCCGTTGACGTTAAGCCTTTTGATTTAGCCTCTAAGCATATCGGATTTTCGCATTTTAATTCATTTAAAGTGTGGGCAGAGTTTTATCATGGACTTTTTATGGATTTTATCCGCTTTTCCGCTTGTATTTTCGCGGTTTCTTTGCTAATGGAATTTCCCACAGATCAATTGAGTCCAATTTAATTCAATTTTCACTTTTAATGATTCATTAATAAAAAATCTAATTTTAATTGTGGAAGTGGGAAGGTGGTTTTTCAATAAATGCATTCTTTAAACTTGAATATTGTGAGTGATTAATTAATTGCTTGCTCTAACTATTTTTAAATATGTTTATTTGGCCTTTATAAATCTTATTTAATCGAATCTTTTGATTAAAAACTTTTTACATTATGCACGCTGATTGAATTTCCCAATAAATTGTTATGGCTTTTCCTGGAAACTCCCTCTTTAATCTCCTATAAATTCTTAGTTTGCTTAGTTATGGGCATAAATAAATGTCAGCATTTCCTGACCAGCCTCCTTCATATTGATAATTTATGTTTATTGCTTATGCAAAACGCAAAGTCCAATAAGCGGCAAATCAAACAAATTGCTGGAAAGTTCCCAACCAGAAGGAAGTGGCAGGACCCACTCCATTTTGTGGGAAACGGAGCCGCCGGAGCTAATGGCATTTTTTGGCTCGTTGATAAGCCGCTCGATCTCGCTGGCAGCAGAAAATTAGCAAACAAAGTGCGTAACCTTAAATGCCTTTCCCTACGGCTTTCCCACTTCGCGCCGCCTGCATTTATTGTTTTTCATTTTCGGTTTTCCGCAGAGGTGAAAATTGTGTGCGAAAAAATCGTACGTGCGTGAAAATGAATGGCAGGGGCCGAGTGTAATTGTCCGGCAATGGGATGGGCAAGGAGGCAGGAAAAAGCTGCCCGAGATGGTGGCGGTTCCAAAGAGATTGGCGATGTTTGCGAGTGGTCAGGTGTTTGTCAGAGATATGACCACGGCCCCCACCGCCCATATGATTTAATGTTAATCACATTTAAGGGGACGTCAGGATGAGAATAAAAAACGGAGCAGGGGAAGGCAGGGCGTATTGAAAATACAAGCTCGTAAATTAAAATTTACACCAGCATACCGCAATGAATAGCAAAAAAAAGTAAGGGAATCGTTGGGAAGTTAAACGTGAAATAATATTTGTTATATAACATTTGTTATATAAAATGTTTGATTTCCATGAACAAGTTTTTTCCTTATAAAACTTATTACGAATCTAATAGCTTTATTTCCAAATAATTTATTTTGTATATTTTTATAAAATATAAAATATTTGAAAGCTATTTAATATTTATTATTATTTTCTTTGAAATAAATAAGACTACATTTTTCTTCTTTTTTTTAACTTGCACAGAAAAGTAGCCATCCGGCAGATAGAGTGTGAGAAATAGGACCTCTCACAATGGCCAAATGATGCTGCTACTTGGCTTTCCCGCAACTTTTCCATCTGCCAGACTACGCCCATAAATTTTTACTAAGCACACGCAGTGCGCTCACCACTGTCCTGTTCTGGCCTGGCCTCGTCGGTTGGTTCCTTTCTGGCCTGGTCATCTATTTTCCTGGCCTGAGAGATGTGTCTGCGTCTGCTGTCCGTAATTTTTTCTCTTCGCTCTTTTTTATCGTTTAATTAAAATTCGCAACACGTAAATCCATTTGAGCCGCTGCTGCAATCTTTACTTTAACCTTAAGGCGGACCAATCCCAATCCCAATCCCAAGTCCCAGTCCAGCTTCAGTGTTTCCATCTGCCATTGCCGAGTTCTGTGTGTGGTAAATCCTATTTTTCTATTTTGTTGCCCCATAAAACCACTTTACACAATTTTCGTCTTTTGTTTTTCGATTTTCTCCATGTTGTTCAGTGGCCATTTCTTCTATCCTTCTGAAGAGATGCTCTTATTGATAGAGAGTTATTTTGAAAGTCTGATATAGATTCTTGAATTAAAAAGAAAAATGGACAATAATGGATTATATTATAGCTTCTTAAGGGAGCACTAAGTAGTAATTAAATTTTCAAAGTTAAAGTACTCACTTTAAGAGAATAAATTAATTTGCAAAACAATAAAAATATAATTTGACTTGTCTAAGATATATTTTTGAATATCTATCTTTGATTTTTTCTAGTTTGATTTTTTCTTCGATATTTACCCTTTTTTAGGGTATCAATATGTCGTATTGGGTTTAATTTTTTCATTTGGATTTCGCTGCTTGTTTTGCAATCGCAGCTGTTGCTGTTGTTGTTGGTCTGCTGAAGCCCTGACTTTTACCAATTATTGCTAGTGCCGGGGCCAGCCAGCGAATTAGCCTTTGTTGGGCAACCAATCAACTGGGCCACCTCCTCCCCACTTCACCCTGTTCTTCTTTTTTCTTTCTGTGTACTCGTAGTTTCCTTCTGGGTTGCCCCTGGCTTTTCATTACTTTTCTATCAACGTACTTAGGCCATTGTTGTGCAGTTATTTAGCACAATCAACACCCGTTGCCGCTGATAGCCCCACCCCTAAGCCCTTTGTCTTAGCCTCCCTTGCGATATCCTGCTCCTTGGACCTCGAAGAGAGAGAGAGAGAGAGCTTAGTAAATTTTATCAATGGCAAACATTTCTCCGAGAATCCCCCCCTCCGCATCCTGATGCGTGTTCACCTGAAGGCTGGATCCTTTGTTCATTTACGTTTCAGTTGAGTTGCACACAAAATTAATGGAAATTGCTCAGCACAATGTACGAGGCAATCCAATCCAATCCAAGGAGCTCTCTGGCCAAAAGGAGAACGGATTGGGGGTATTAAAAAATTAACAAAAAGCCGGACTACCAAGTGGCAAACAGAAGCGACTGGAAGCTGGCCCTTCTGCAGCATCCCCATGTAATTGTTGCATGTCCTTCCCCCTCAGCCTCCTATTGCATTCAATTGGAATTATCTATGGATGGTCCAGGACTCGAGACGATAAAGGATAATAGAGCCTGGTGCTGGGTGCTCGTTGCTGACTGGATCCTGGGTGCACACTGATTGTTCAGGGATCTTGTGGGCTCACGGACAAGTTGTTAAACGCTTTAGCTGAGCCAGAAATGTTGTGGAAGGAATTACAGATGGCTGAGGGGACTTTAAATTACAGCTAAGGTGCTAATACTTCGATTTTTGGGCATTTAGGAATCAATAAAATCGGTATTTACCTTTGGGTTTTCAAGTGCTAAACTTATTAGGAACTAACGGAAAAGTGTATATAAAATTTCAACCCCAACCAACATCGTTCATTGACTCTTGTCTTAGCTGCTTGTTCAATTTTCACGCTACTTGTTGATTAGTTTTAAATGAGTTTTGCCGGCGGCATCTCTCTCTCGTCTTAACCCTTTCAACCCCACACCGGAGGCCCTGATTGATATTTACGCGCTTCGCCTGATTGAAGTGTAATCAGCAGGCAGTCAGTCAGCGAGTCACTCAATCAGTCAATCGGAGCAAGCTGCGGGCCATGTATTAGCAGCCGAATGAAATGTAAGTGAGCAAATCGTAATTAAAACGGCGCCCAACAGAAACAGAAGCAGAAACATCAACAACAACGGCAACAGTAAAAGCTACAACAGCAAAAGCAAACAAACGAGGCAGCAAATTACGCTCGAGGACACAAACAATATGCATTAGAGCTGAACAAGATGAAGAAGCACAAAAGCGTCGAGTCCTCCGGAGAGGAGGGGAAATGGTGGTGGAAAATGTGAGGGGGTCAAAGCACTCCAATGTCTGATGGCAGTGACGTTGACACAGACGATACGCTAATGAAAATGCATAAGCAGATGCAGTTGAGGAAAAGAGAAAGCAGAGCCAAATGGGAGTTATGATGTCAGCCATTGATAATGTGCGGCAAGTCCTTACCGTATCCATTTCATAGAAAAAGAGAGAGAGGGCAGCCTTTCATTGTAAAAACAATTTAGACACCATCTCTACCTTAAGGATTGAACGAGGTAATTCGATTTTGAGAGATAAAGTGGTCTTTTTGACAATTCCTGAAGCTGTGCAAGATTCGTTGCCTACTTTTTTGGGCCATCTAGATGCATGTGAAAGTTTGAAATGAGTTACGGGCAGATTTTTAACTTTTGTGATATAAAACTCAATAAATATGTATAGTTTAATTATTTAGTTAATTAATAATAATTATTATTTGCAATAATTTTAAGAATTGAAATTGAAAAATATTTATTATAAAGAAGAGCTACTATTTTTCTTCAAATAATTTATTTAACATTTGCTTTAAATTGCCAGAATTCCAAAGTAATATTAAATGGAAAAGCAGCAGGCGCAGAGTTCTCGAATGAAAAGCCAGAACCAGAATAATTACGAGAATGCATAATGACTGAAAGGGAGTTAGCGCATTTGGGAATGCGACTGCACAACAAATGCTAAAATGGGCAGCACAAAGGATGAAAGCGGCCCACTCATAAATATGGGAAGAGCCGGGGGGATAAGCGTGGAATTGAGAGGGGAAATGCACTCGTCGCATGTGTGTGTGTGTGTGTGTGTGTCGGTCTCTGTCTCTGTCTGTTATCTGCTTGTCTCCGTCACTCACTCTGGCATTCAGTCACTTTGTCCCCTTTGTCAAGTACTCACTCCTTCTGTTCGCCCTACGATCCGGATTCTGAGTCTCCGTCCGGGCGTAAATCAAAGTGAAAAGCGTGCTAATTGCATTAAAAGCATATAAACAAAATGCAATGCAAGTGGCTGTGATAAATATAAAAGGCAACAACACACACACAACAGTCCCGGAAGGCCTCCAACTGAATGTCACTGTGTACTGAATACATATATATATATCGTCCTCCATTTCCCCTCCCTTAGTCCCTTCCCTTTGCCAGAGCCTTTTGTGCATGCGAAGCGAGCGCTGTGAAATTAAGCAAATAAGCAGGGGCTAAGAGCAAAATGGGCTCGGAAAAAATACAAAAAATGAGGAGAGGAAAAAGTTCACGAGATCCCTGTTACTTTGTAGCCCCAACGGAACCTTTTTCCATGACTTTTAATTGCTGGAAAAGCTTTAAAAAGGAACACAGTTTGTGACCCACAAAGGTCCTTTGGTTGTCTAGATCAATGGATCAAAGGGTAATCAGTTTAGTCGTGAGGGATTTCGTCAGATATAAAACTTTGAATTTTGAAGAAAAATTAATACAAATTATATTAAGGAATTATATCACAATCAAATAATTTATAATATAATCATTACCAAGTTTAAATTTGGTTGAAAATGTGGAATAAACTAGATAATAAAAGCTGAATGGCTTATAAATATTCCTGCATATAATAATTTCTGTAAAAATTAATTATACCTATTATATTACCTATAATAAAGTATGTTTTTATACTTACCAAAGGCATGCATTAAATATCCATTTCTGACGATAAATATTCCTAGTTCTTGCTTAGGTTTCAACCCCACGACTAATTTGTGCCCCTAAATAGCCCTGGAATCCTTGAAACTTATCAAAATAAACATTCTTCATTCGTTGAGTTGGCCTGGAGTATTCCCAAGTCATTAACCCGCCATAAAGAAGGCAGTCTGGATAAGCAAGAACACAATACGAGCGCTGCTCACATTTATGGTTAGCGATACGAATGTTCTTCGGCGCTTTTAACTGCATGTACTCAGGCATTGCCCGGGAATCAGGCTCTTTATAGCACCCAATCACGACTTGAAAAGTGGAAGCCATGGGTTTGCTTTTGGCCCTGGCTCTGGAGGAGCCACCGCATGCGTAGCGAAAATTCAATCGTACAATGTGTTGATATATGACACGTAATCAAATGTTTAAGTGCATGGCACACGCATCGCCAGGTCAGGAGGGGGGTTCTGTGCAGCCATTCCCCCGCATCAAAATATGAACAAAATCTATGGTATCGGGTGGCCCGGGCGGTGGACAGAGTACACACAGCAAATCCGACAAGTAAATATAATAACAATAAAATGAAGCAACGACATGAATGCCATCGCAGCGCCATGGCGAGATATTATGACACTGCCGGCAACAATAAAAAAAGAGTATAACAGCGAAAAGAATGCCTGGCAAGGACAATTGCTGGCACGAATCTCGGGCAACGTCTGTTCGCTGCTCGTCGTCCTCGGTTCTCGGTTCCCTGTTCCAGGTCAAGAGCGCTCACAAAGGCTGCGATGACAAGGGGATTGTTGGGCAAAAAATGCATCGAAAAATAAAACAATTCTCTTGAAATATTAAATACTCAAGAATTTATAAACATATTTTGTTTAATGTAATTTAATATATTCTATTCAGGCGTTTAATGGTTTTAATATACCTGAAAACTTACCTCTTAATTTTTATATTTTCTGCAAATAGTTATACCCCTTTCAAGTGTCCATTTACAGGGTATTAAATAAGAGAGAAAAGCCCTGAAAATATGCTGCCAGGTCTTTTTTGGGACACTGCCAGCAACAATCAGGTGAGCTCATTTCTTTTTTTGCATTCTTTATTTTTTAAAGACTTAATAACATTCATTATCTGCATATAATTTACATTGCTACACAGTTTTTATATTTGTTTCGGCTTTACTTCTCTAAGGTTGGATATCATTTCACTAGGTATGGCCTTAGTCTAGTTAACATTTAACAATTTGTTCATCGTTCAAGAGAGAGACAAAGATATTCTTAGCAGAGATATGCCTTAAGCTGTGCGTCATACGTGTAAGTGCAGTGAAATAATTTACTTTGAGGGTTTTAAACATGATAAACGTTCCAATAAAACGAGGAATTTTCACTGCCACTGGGAGGGATATATTTCTGTATGAAAACGATTTAAATAATTATATATAAGATTTCAATTTGGAATAAAAATATATAAGGAAATTTAATATACTCATTTCAGTACTTAATGAATTAATTGCCATATTCAATATTAATATTCATAAAATATACAAGTTAACTGAGGAATTAAATTATAATCTTTTTTATGTTAACAAATTAAACTTATTCTAGATATTTCTTGGCTAGTTTACTTTTTAAGAATTCATTAAAATCATTTTCCTAATTAAAACTTTCTCTAATCTAGATACAAGTTTTCATAATTCAACGATTATAATTGGTTACTTTTAATTCTTAAATAGATCTAACTTACTCAAAAATCTTAAATCTGACATCTTTGGCTACTTACTTGAGTTAATTAATTTATACAGTTTTTTTGCGCCACTTTCTGGCTTATTTGCAAACATTACAGACACTTACTTTTAATTATTTCCTTACATATTCTTATTTTTGGTTTGCAACTTCTCAGGCAACACCTTTGAGCATTTCTCCTAAGACTGATAAGCACAATGCCCACCGAGGAACAACCGCATTTTAATGCTTATCTAATATGTAGATGTATGGACATACACGGATATAGTAAATATGGATATGTACATACAGTAGTTAAGCGGGCCGGCGTACGCGGCGTATACGTGATGTGGCAAAAATATGTATCTATATTTTCAAATATGTACACAATGAACCTGATGAGATTTTAGGCGAAATAGCCGGGCCTTTTGATGCCAAACCCCTTGGTTAATTGTTATCTCCGCTGAGCAGCATTCTCGGCGCCTAATTGGCTTGACAGGCGGCTCCTGTTTGTGTTGCTTGTGTGCCTCCTGATACCCTCGGTGTTGCTATTGCCCTTCTTCCTGCTCCTGCTGCTGATGCTGCTCTTGCTGTTGGCGCTGCTCCTCTGACAGCAACTCCCCACGATGGGTGAAGAGCTACACAGAAACGCTATTAAGACTGGCAGCGCGTAGAGGGAAATGCGTGCAATTGATTTGGAAGCTAATATGCGTGACCAGGGCACCGATGAGCCCCAACCCAATGTGGATGCACTGGAGGATGCCGCTGCCGCCGCCGCTGCGGCTGCTGCTGCTGCCGATGCCGCCGAAGTCGCCGCTGCGGGGCGTCGGCTCTTCTTCAGTTGTTTGTCTAGTTTGTGGTTAGAGAAAGAGAGACAGAGCGGGAGAGGAGAGATTGGATGAGTAATGGAGGGCAGTGAGCTGGGACCCGGAGGCTGGATGGATGGCCAAAAGTTTTGTGGCCACAACTGTTGCTGGTGCACTCAGAAAAAATCAAATTTGTCCTTGAGGGAAGTCAGTAATTCTGATTATAAATTTATAAGAATTTAAAATAGTGAATTATATGAAATATAAATCTCTACCGAACTGTTTATTTAAAGTATTTTGATTTTAATATAAAATTAAAAATATTATCAAATATATTTACAAATCAACTTCTGTAAGTGTCCTTTTGTTGTTGGCTAACTAACCGCCGGATGATTGATGATCACTCACCTTCGAGCGAGGACTGCACCTTGTCCAGGGACTGACGGGACTTGGACATGACCGTTTCCCGCGACTCCAGAACCGGGATCCGCTGGTGCTTGTCGCTCTCCACACTCTCCTCGTTGCTCTGCCAGTACACGGAGGAGATTTTGGCGACACACTGCAGTTGGATTACAGGGAAAACTTTCATCAAATCTGTGTACATTGATAAATGTGTGCAGGGGACTGTGTGGAAATGTGAGAGCTGAGAGTTGGGAAATGGGAAATGGGGACTGCAGCGGATTGGCCATTCTCTTGACGGGGCAGTAAAAGTTTTATGCTTTCATTAACTCCTCCCGCACGGCACGAGTAACGAGTAACCCGAAAATGACCCGCATACATCTCCGCAGGACTTACACAAACACACACAAGTGTGCATACACACAGACACACCGCCACTGCCACATATGCAAACGGGTAGTGACCCACACGGTTGGCCAATGGACGCTGCACAGTGGGACAGAATTATGGAAAATTTATAAGATGAATTTATAGTAAATCTAGGTTACTGATAAATTCGCTTATTTACTTTTTTTTTTTAAATTTTTTTCTAGAAAACTAAGATTGAAATTTTAATTATTGAATACATCCAAATATTATTCCTGCCACTGTTCAAAACTGGCCATCTCGTAAGAGCACTTCGCCTGCCGCCCGCGTTCGCATGAAATTTTGTGGCTTGTTCAACATACATTTGCACTCGCCGTGGTGGGGGTGGCTCCCTTGGTCCAGAGGGGTAGTCCAGGGGATGGGGTGGCTGACCAACTGGGTCCGAATGGATAATAATCAACATGAGCTGCCATGTTATGTTGTCGCAAATTGAATCAGAGCAACAGCGCGATGGCAAATATGTATGGAATGGCAATCTGCCGAATGAATGAATGTATCAATTTTCATGGCCGGTCCATAATCAGTTTATATCGTGAGGATGCGATGACAGGGTCCTATTATAAAGGATCTCTTTTCGGAAAGTATAACTCTTGTGTCATAAATATTTCATTTGAGGATAATGTATTTAAAAATGGTAATTTGAACTTTTAAAGGAAATTTATATTTCAATTTTATAGCTGCAGACTTTTGTTGTAAAAAGAATTCTTATGATTTTTATGATATTTATATATTATTTTATTTAGGAAATGTGTGAGAAATTAGGATTAACATTGTTCAACTCTTTTCGCCCAGTGTCTCAGTTCAATTGAGTGCAAGACCCCATTAGCTCACCTTTAGCTTCATGTCGCCGTGCTTGAAATGTCATCCGCGCACCCGGAACTCGAGCCCCAGCCGGGCAACCTCCAGCCCCTCTCGGCCGACAATGAGGGGCTCGTAGGGACGCAGGAACGAGCGGTTCGCATGCATCCCGTTAATCAGCCAGCTGAGATGGCAGACGGGCTTGGAGGCCGCCGAGGTGCAATTGACGCGCACCATGTCGCCAATTTGATAGCGGGGCTGCCCGCCAGTGATTTGTGGTCCATGCTTTGGGATCACTGAAAGTCCATAGAAAATCAGAGTTGCGGATTAAAGGGATAACACTGGATTGCTACATAAAGTGTTTGGAGCTCTAAAAGCGATAATGGGTTTAATATTAGATATAAATGTAAGGTTGCTTCAGTAATTGTTATTATTTTTGTAAATATAAAATGTATTCTTCAATCTGAGATTACTTCAAGGTTTAATAATTCCTAATTCAGTCTGTGTCCTAATAGTTGACTGTAGATTTATGTGGCTTAAATCCGGCCACTATATATATTTTTGTCTATTTTATACTCCCTAAATAAAACCACAAAATAAACAAAGGTTTTGTCATTTAATTATTGCCCTTCCACTGTGAAATAAAGCTGTTTTGGCCAAACAAGATTGATGGTTGATTTGGTTGTAGTTTCCAGCCAAATTCTATTCCACTGCCATTAAGCCATGCCTGGCAATTTTTGCTGGCCATCAGTGGAACAATTAAATCGATCCCAATCCGCTGTGGAGAGAACAATGTAAATTTAGTTAAAGCCCAACTAAAATAGAACATAATAAATAAACGGAAATGTTCAAAGCTTTTCCTTGGTGCGCAATTTTTGCACGTTGTAGCCTTTGATTTGTTTCTCTTTTTAGTTGTTTGCTTTTTGTGGGTCAGTGTACATGAATTCCTGCTGCTGGACAGATGATGCTGGGGGGAAATCGGGCGGGAGCCATGTCTGCCGGCTGACCTGGCCGACTGCCAATTGGGTCAACAACTGTGAAAATCGAAACTAAACTAAAGCGAAACTTCAATTAAGCATAATCGATAGTTTCTCACTGATGAAAAGTTTGCGAAAATGAAAGGAAACTTCAACGTTTATCGCACAAAAGAATATTTCGTCCATGCTTTTTCATCCGCTTCTTAATAATGGCAATAATTTCGCCAGGACTTTGAAAAATCCCAATAGATGCGAAGAAAAAAAGGAATTAATATGAAAATATATACAGGGAACAAAAAAGCTAGGGTTTTAGGGAGAAAATTTCGTTTTATTTTCTTAATTTTTACAAGGAAAGTAAAGTAAAAGTATTATTTCTTTCAATCCCGAAAACTACAGGTTTTGGGTAATATATATTTCCTCAAAGTTCTTGCTGAAACGAAATATGCACACTCATTTTCAGGTGACGTTATTTATCGGAGTGTCCAAAAATAAGGTCACCAGCAATTCCCCTTTTCGTCCTTTCTTCAAGTTATTCTCCTTTTGTTCCTTCCTGTTATACTTTTACCTTCCTTATTCGCAATCCTTCTTATTGTTCGGCTTAACTGAACTGAACTGCATAAATTATTATTTTCAGCGACTATTTTTACGCTGTCCTGACATTGATTAAGCTGTTGATATTTTGTGGCGCTCCCCTTGGTCCCTTTAATATTTTGGCAAAATGTTCAACATTTTTTCCCTTGTTGTTTGCGCCAAGGGGCTGGCGATTAACATCCCCCTGGTTGTGTATGTTCGGCTCCAATATCAATTGGTAATAATTGCTGGGCATTTTTATTCCTCCGCCGCCATTGTCCGGCTTTGTTTGCCTCCGAGGGCTTTTGGACAAGGGATCAACATGGATCCAGTTTGCTTTGCGTGGCCCGGGCCCACAGTTCCTCCTTTTGTTCGATCCCCGGCCGAACAATGGATTCAATTGACCAACTGAAACAAATATCTAAGTAAATCGGATGCCTAAATAAACTAACAATTTTTCACCTTAATAGCCTTTAGGCCAGCACAACCCGAACCGCACACACAAAAGGGTCAAAGGACGCAATTGATTGAAAAGAAACGAGTTGCCAAAGTTTGGTCATGATTTTGCAGGGGTTGGAGTTAAGCCAACCCCAAATCCGTTTCTGTTGGGAAAGGTTCTTCTAATCGATAAGGGGAATTTGTCAAAAAATATTAATTATAGTATAGGAAATATTTATAAATGGTAAGAAGGATATAGGAAAATGTATTTTAATATTTAAATAATTTAAATGGGGTTCATAAGTGCCTCTTCCACTGTAGTTAACCCTTTCAGCATTTATTTTTCCACATGTGCAACTCCACCACGCATTTCTCGCAGAGATTACGTTGAACCAATTTGCCCAGCCGGATGGCCCCCATCATATGCAACTGCATCGGGGCGTCTCCATTTTCCGTTCATTTCCAGCGCATTTCCCCACCCGCTGCCCCATTTTCAATTTCCGCGCATACACTGCAATTATCGCTTTTGTCGACCATTGTTGAAGCTGTCTAATCTACGGAACTGGGTCAAACATACATATATATTTGGCCCCCATCCATGACGGCTCATCACTCGGCTTCGCCCCTGTAATTGCATTCAATTATTTCGAAAGGGAAGGCTCATAAGCTGGCATTAGATCCCAGCCTTTCCTAGAAAGCATTTAGCTAAATATTTCCGTAATTTAAATGAGATTCTTTTAGGCAAGCAACTTAAATACATTTGGAATATCCCTTTATTTATCTCTTCTACGGTTAGCCTTTCCGATTCCCTTTTTTTGGGATTGCCTGACGACTCTTAACGGAATTTTTTCACTTTTTCCGGCTCAGAAATTCATTAAGTTTATTGATCCGCAAATCGTCGCAGTCATTATGCCTTGATTTAATCCGCTTACATCTGAACCTGGCGGCAGGTTTAGCTGAAGAACGACTTTCCACCCTTCTGCCTTCTCTGACTTTTCCCGCTTCCAATTTTTCGCCATTAAAGTCTGAGTGTAATTGAGTAATTTCCAACTGGAAAAACGGAAGCGTGTGCTGGGGCAGCACTGATTGGCTGGCTCTGCCCCCACTTTCTCGTTCTCTCTTGGCCGAGGAAATATTTAGTTAGCCTAATTATGCGATATACCAATTTTGATTGCCGCTCTTCTGAACCCTCTCGACGATCCGGCTGGCGGAAATGAAGGTGAAATTTGCCTGCCTGTAACAGTTGTCCCATCGACCGTTGATAAACATCATCATCGTAGCCGAGGTTTACGCAGTTGAATATCTGGGTCAGAGCTGTGTCAATATTCTATATGTATTTCATACTTAAGGGGACCTTATTTTATTTAAATTAATTAGCTTGTGTTTTGTGTTTGGTTAGCTGAGTTTGTTGGGAATACATAATTAATATTGCCTACTTTCTATTTTGTCTTTTAAAGTTTAAAGAATTTAAAACTTTTATATTTGCATTTCGTGATACTTCTCTAAAAATAGGATAGTTTGTGCTGTAAAATACTCTTTAAAATATTTTATTTGTAAACACACATAATTGTTTAGGAATTAAATAACTCAAAGGTCAAGATCCTTGCCCATCTACTTATTATCAATTGCCTAAAAAACTTTTAAGATTTTTGGCTCATCTTAAATTCGAGAATTTTTCCATTTCCATTTCCTGCCCGTTTTCCGCTGTTATTAAACACGTTTATTCTAAGTTTTCCTCCACAGCCGTTTTTCATATTGCGTTTGGCCATATTTTTGTTGGATTGCGCAAAAATTTCAAATTAAGTTGCACAGCGGCGAGGAAGTGAGAGGGCAGCTGGCGAGCGAGCGAGTGGGAAGACTGAGCTGTAAGTGAGCAACAGAATTGCATCACGTACATGGGCAATTTGCCAAAGGAATACAATACAAGGAACACACACACAAACATACACAGACATCCTGGAAAAGGATGGCTGCCTCTCTCTGTCCCTCGGTATTGTTGTCTTTCTCTATCTCGCCCGCTGGCTTTTTTGGCACAGGTTTTCTGCTCGAGAATTTGTAAATCGCAGCGAGAAACAATGCCGGGCATAAACTAAATAAATGTGAAATATTTTATACAATGTTCGTTCTGTGCCAGAAAGAGAGAGTTTCTCAGAGAGAGAGAGAGAGAGAGAGACAGAGAAAGCGATGGAGCCACACAGACAGATTACTTTTCGTCGCTTAGTCCGCTTGGTGCAATTAATCTTGCCGCTTTTCTTCTGCCCAGCTTGCTCCTTTCTCTCTTTCTATCTCTCTCACTCTCTGCCTCCCTTTCTTTATTTTTCCACAAAGGACCTCAGTGTGGCCGCCTTTTTTGTTACCCACTTTCACTTACCCACAACAATCATGTCCTCGTGACCGGAAACTGTCTGAAACGAAGGCGCCTCGCCGGACACTTCGCAGCGATATCGGCCAGTTGACTGAAGGCTAACTGAGCGCAGGACAACAACCACGTCCGTTGAGTTTTGCAGCTGGAAAAGAAAAGCAAGAAAGGACGAAAAAAGAAGTTAGGAATGGTGGTAAAAAAAAGTGAAAGGCAGCTAAAAAAGGCGACCTATATTTATAAGTTTATATTTTTATATCCTTGGGTAGGATAGTATATATTTTCTGGAATTGTTTATAATATATTTTAAATATACATTTAAAATAATAGATCCAAATCGTTCCCTGAAGTTTTTTTTAGCTCAATTCATTGCCGTCATCGTCCTCGTCATCCTCATCCTCTGCATCCTCGAAATAATCGCCTTCGTCCTCCTCTTCACCATCGTCCTCATCCTCATCGGGTACATCATTGAGGACCTCCAGAATTTCGCCAAGTTGCTGATCCTTCACGGGCATCACCTCATCGATGGTCTCCGCTGTTGGCGATATATTAAAGTTCTCCATGGATTCCCTGAACTTAATGGCATCCTCCAAGTGCAGGATACTCAGATCCGCGTTCTTTCCCCGACTTATCTCGATGGGATCGCTTAAGGGCTGACGAATGTGATGGGCAATCATTCTAATGACATCATCGTCATCAAGCGGTTGCACAGAATCCTCCAGCGATTGCAGCAATTTTGATTTACGGTTGCTCATAATTTCAGCCAAAATGTAATTGCCAATAATTTGAAATTTACGAAAATCAAAAATAGATCTCGTAAATATTTCAATTTTGTCAAAGAGTACTTGGGTGTAAAGATGGTATTTAAGTATTCAATGTATATTTCAGGCGTCAATTAAAAAAACAAGTAAAACGTAACATAATTCACTTACATCAACATCGACTCCTGGCAGTGGAAAGACCTGTCCCGGTGGCATATCCCTGGGCACATAGCGGTAAAATTCGAAGCCATCCTTGTACCATTTGACCGAGTATAGCGACTCGCCATCCAAATCGAACTTGCAGCCAAGAACGGCATCCTCGTGGCGCATAATGTGCTTGGGAATTTTGATCTCGGTCATTGTCAGGCATTCGGCGAACTCTGGAAAACCAAATAGTTGCTTGTTAAGAAATTTTACTGAGAGTGTGTGCCACTTTAATAAGTCCTAACTGCAGTTGTTGCAGTTGGTGGGCAGGCTTGGCTGCTTCGCGGTTTCAATGCCACTGGCAGGACATAAATAACTTGCAGCAAGTGCATAAAAGTCAAGGAAATCGAAGGAAGCCAGACTAGAACAATGCGCTTTTGTTTAGCCAGCACAATGGGAAAGTGTGGGGGGGGAAAGCGAACGCGGCTAACTTGAGGAACGTGTCCTGGTTGGAAGGACCCATTCTTTTAGTTCCTATTTCCCTGGGAAAAGATGCTGCCGTGGGTGCTGGCAGTGGAAAAGCACTTGGGGCCCCGGCGATATAACTCAGCACTCGAGACAATGCTGCAGTGAAATTAAAAGTTGCCAACTTATTTAACAGCCCAAGACAAAGACGGAAAACTGTGTAGGCCCCTGCTCACACTTTCCACACTTTCCATTGAGGAGGAGAAAGTGGAGGAGGAGGAGAACGAGGAGGAGGGTAATTTGGCTCGTACAAATCGAGATAAGAAATTAATATTGCAGAGCCGAAATATGAGCACTTGGAAAGTGGGGCAATCCTGGAGGGCGAAGCCAAGACTGAAGCCATTCTCTTGGCAGTTTTTGCTCCATTCTAGGGATTAAGTTTAAGACTTAAATTAAATTGATTGAGAAAAACTTTTATGAAGTCAAGAAATCAATAAACAATTTAAATTTGTAAACTACACATATGATCCAGGTAAAGCTTTAATCAATTTCTTGCTTTTCTATCAAATTTAGACTTCATTTTCCACACAAACATGAATACATGTCAGCGAAACCCACCATTAATTGTACACAACCAAGTGAATAGGTTTTACTTACTTTCCTCAATTAGTGGGTTTTGCGTCAGAAGAGGGATAAGTATGGGTCAAAAAGAGAGAAAGCCCTTTATTAAGTTATTATGTCCTGGCATTTGTAACCACTAATGTAATTTTCTTTCAAGCCTATACAGTTACTACATTGAAGTGTCAACACTTTCTTGCAATCAATGAAATCCACTTTATCCTTGCTGTCAAATCGGAAATAGCATCAAACCGCAGTAAAGTCAAAGTAAATCCCTCATTAAGGCCGTCAACAGCTTTCAAAGTTTATTTTTGGACAAGTTCAAAAAGATAACAATAAAGCAAAGTTTAAAAATACAATGGATTCGTGTGGGCTGTGTGGAGCCAAGGGAATGACATGGTGTGCCTAAAAATAGGAGTACCATTTCATTACCAGAAAAAAGGAAGCGGCCTTGAAGGATTTTTAATGTTTATCTGTTTTTTGATTTGAGAAGAACATGCTAGACCAAATCATTATAGAAAACCTTTATAAATTATAATATATTTTTCAAGTGAAACCGAATTATATTATTATTTTTGAGAGTATTCCCAGAAATTGAACAGGCAGGAACATCACTCCATGACTGGCCTGCTCTATAGGGTATTCAATGCTTCGACCCCTGCCACAAACCTTGGCTTCCTGCTTTTTGTGGTCGTTCAACCAGTCGGCCAACGAAGCGACAAACAAACCAGCCAACAAACAAATGGAGAGCACAATGCACAAAGGCGGGCAAAAGAAGAGCCGCCGCCATTGAAGCCGATGACGATGTTGATGTCGGGGGCGGCTTAGTCTCGGGATGGAGGAAGAGGGCACAGCACCACGCCCACCATGGGCTTTGCTCCTTTGAGTGCATTTCCGCTTTGCGGCGGCGGCGTCGTTTGAGTTCCTTTTTCTCGTTTTTTTTCCGGCCGGTGCGTGGCTCCGCTTTGGCGGACACTTTGTGGAAATATACTCGTATTTTGTATGTGTATGTTTTTTTATTTTGCGGCTTAAGTATAATTTAGCATTTTGCACTCTCGAATAGTTTGTGTAGAGGTGAGCCTGCCTCGTTGGCGGAAGACAAACAAAGTGCGTTGCCAAAAGGTTTTCACCAAACAAAAGCTCTTTGCTAGCGGAAAACTCCTCGGTTCGCCTTTTCCTTCATGAAGCAAGAGAATTTTTAAGGAACCGCTGAGACAACAACCTCGGGGAAATGGAAAATGCCTAAGAAGTTGAAGTCATGAAGTAACATCAAAGATTTTCAATTTTGCAAATTGTTCGCCTTTTTAACCAGAAATATTTAGCGAGGGTTTTTTATATTAAACAACGAAGTTCTTGGTTTAAAAAATTACATTTAATATATTAAAAGAGGTGGGAAAGATATAATGAGCTTTCATAAAATTCTATAATAATATTCATTAAATATATAATATATATTAGTAATATTTTAGAAATAAAGAACTACTACAACATTTGTTTCAAATGAATATGTAATTATGCAAGTCAAGGAGTGTAGTACACATTCTATATTTAATTATTTCATTTAGTTTACAATAATTCTATATTCTAGTTTTATCCCTTCACAAATAAGAAGACCAGCAGGGATCACTGACTTCCTTAAGAATTCTGTTTTAATTCTATGGAATTCCTCCAAGGAAAGACTGACAGCTGAGTTGGAGTTATTTTTGACAAATGCCAAGTGCGCAATTGGAGCTACCTGAAGTTGTGGCCCCGACCCCTTAGGTAATTAATAAGCCAGAAATTGGAAAGTTTTGTCATCTAACCTGGGCTTAATTAAGAAGAGCCATTGCCAGAATGCCAGAAAGGAAATTTTGCTGCTGACTGAGCTGGAAAGTTTTCCATTTGATGTCGTGTAAACGTCGTAGTTATGGTCGAAAGGGGATCACTCACAGTGGCTACGATTCCACCATTTTACCTGCAGAGCTTCCTTCGCCGCCGCTGCCACTGACAAAACTTTTGCTACTTAATTATTGTTGATTTTTAAATGATTTCATTTGCCGCTCGAGGGCAACAAATGTCAACCGCAGACAAAAAGTTGGCCGCCCCCCCTTCATTTGCATTCCCATTCCCCGAAATGAGTTTCTTTTTGGGGTTTAGTTGTGCTCGAAATCTAATTCGAATAAAGGGCGGCTTGCTTGGGTGTCAAATGCAGAAGTTTACCAAGCAAAGTTTAGCTTTGCATATCATTATGGCTTTTTAATGGGGTGAGCAATGGCCAAAGTCGGCTAAGTAATATACCACCAGGGGGTGGTCTTCATAAGCAACTAATGAACTCTTCAAGGGTTCGCAGGAACCGTATCGATCTGTTGAGTCTTGATAATATTTAAAGGTTTGAAGTTAAATAAACACCTTAAAATAAGCTCACTAGCTTAGCCACAAATAGGTTTATGCATATGATTTTATTTAGTGATTTATCTTCATATCTTTTTGACAATAAATTTGAGCTCATTGGTTGGAATTTTTGAATCTTTTTTTAGTACAAAAAGATTAAATTGATTTAAAAGGAAATCCATTAGAAATAGTATTTTGTCTTGAAACCATTTAGGCCAAAAAATCGCAATGGTATCAGCTTAGTCCACCGGATTAGTTGCACAATGAAAACAGAGTCCCTCAATCTCAGGCCCTCCCCAGGCCAATGTTATCCTTTAGAGCTCTCGGCAGAGCAATTGCAATTTCGTAACTAAATCTGACTGTCACATGAGCTCAACTCGCCTCAGCCCGGACTCTCCGCCTCCGATTTCTCTATAAAGAACTCGACAGGCAAATGCAAAATGCAATTAATTTTATTAGAGTCCATTGAAAACTCATTGGAAAAACCATCCACAAAAGGGGGGCTATGCCGGGCTGGTTATTGTTATTGTCTTCGGAAAAGTGGGGCGAGTTGGCAGCCAAGAATTTATGGCCCGACCCGAGGCTTCACTTACAATGCAAATTTTTCCAGACATTGCAGACGAGACAGGGAAATTATGATGCGGCTCAGTTGGAGGGCTTACTCATGGGCTTTCAGGGCGACCCAGGGACCGGTCTCAACCGGATGCGAAGCCTTGAGCAAATAAAGATGTTTTTTGCATGTTTCGCAGACGCCAGCAGCATCAATACGCATCAATCGCAGCCCTCATCCCCAGCAGCCGAACCCCTTCCAGGCCGTATCACATCGACAGCCATGGCAGTTGCCCAGAACGTGCTTAATCTGCAATCAGAGGCGGAAGTTGGTCTCCTCCTCAGTCTCCTCCATGGTCCGTATGTCTCTTCGTCTCTCCGGTCCAGTTTAGAGTCTTGTCCCCGTCTTTATTTCAGTTGCAGTCTGAGCTTCTATACCCTAGGAGAGTATGCTTTTCCATTTACTACAATTCTTTCTTTAAAATCTTTGGAATATCAAATGTTTTCCTAACCTTTCCTCGAAATGTTCCTAATGAATTAAAGAGTAATAATATTTGTAGCACAATTTTTTAAAATAAATATTTTACCCAAGTTCTTAAAAAATCCTGCATTTCTTAGCTAGTATATACATATATACATAGAGTACTCCTCCCAGATGGCTTTCAATTATTTTTTTTTAAGAGTATGCAGAATCTTTGATGCGTTTTTTCTGTCTCTTCGTGCCTTTGGAAACGAGTGCATCATCGTTGTCCTGGTCGTTGTCATTGCAGCCACAAAACAGGAGCACGTCTGCCACTCCTCGTTCCACTCTCTGTTATCCTTGCCGCTCCCCTTCATCCCTACTCCCCCTCCAGCACCAAAGCCAACAGCTCCCAGTTGTCAGCTCAGCTCAGTTCAGTTTTTGCTGCATTGCAGGCGCACTTTCATTTGCATATTTCCCACAAAAAAAGAAAAGAAAGGAAAATGGGAGGAAAACAAAAAATATGGCATAAAGTATAAGAAGGGATGAGAGTGGCAGAAAAATGCTTGCCAACCATCGATCGGATCCCATTGAGCTGGTTTCTCGTTAGACGGTTAATCGCAGGGCGCGGAAAGTCAAAAGTTTCTATTTCGACTTCACTCGAGGGAATTTTAGCAACAATATTTACACTCTCCATTTGTTTAGACAGCGAATGGAGCAAAATGAGCAAGGACTTTGAATTTAATCTTGCCAACAATAGTTAATTTTACGCCAGGTTTCTATTATTTTCCATAATTACCACAAATTGTGTGAAGCAGCGATCCCAAAATGACAAATGGGTAAAATTAATCCGGCCATCACTCATGCCAGACAAATTTGTCTGTGAAAGCGACTGGCATAATGCACTTTATTTTCTTTAATTAGAATATCAATTAAATCCCCCCACTCCCTTATACACACACGTGCAGCTGTAATAATATAATTATAATTCCTACGACTTGCAGACATATCGCAGCTACATGGCTTCCCAATTATATCCCCTTATGGGGAGTGAATTAATTCAATTAAAAGCCAAACGGAAATTTTATACAATTAATCACATGGCGGTTTGGCAGGATTAAATTCAAGTGCAACCCAATAATATTCATAGCTACAAACCATCCCTTCAACTATTTACTATTCAAACCATTGGCCTTTAAGCCATCGCTAGAGTCCACAATCTGTTGGCACCTTCGAACTAGAAGTTCCCTTCAATGGCTAGTCAAGAACACTTTAACCCAGCTTAATCGCCAGAAAAGGCACTTAATAATACTTATAGGTATTTATGATGCCTAAGCAAACCGAGCAAATCTTTAATAAACTCCACTCCGACGGGGCTTCGAGTGCTCGGCGTCTGGCAGGAACTTTCATTAACTGAATAAGGGTGATATTCGGAGGATTGAGGGGAGGAAGGAGTGCGTGTCGCTCAACATTAGTTTCATGTGCTGCCAATAAATGTGTACTTCCCTCGGACATCGGTGGCCGCTCTTTGTTAGTTACAATTTGGCCAGAAGTGTGCGCCACGTTAACTTAATTTCATTATTTGTTGCTCGCTTTTCTTTTCTTTTTTTTTTGGGCAGCTAGAATTCCCCCAGATCCATGCTGTGCGGCGTGCGTACGCGTACGTGACCTCATAATAGGAAAATAAGATTTCTATCTATAATTCAGGCAGCGCTCTGAACCTCAACCCGAGTCCTAGTCCCATAGAGAGAGAGCAAAACCTCAAACCCGGGGCCGGCTAAGTGCCAGCAAATAATAATCATTTTGGTTCCCCCGTTTGTCTAGACAGAAATTGTATTTGTCAGTCATTATTATTTCGCTCTCTGTCGCCAGGAAAGGGAAGCCAAGTTAAATAGTGAACAGAGATCTGCCACAGAAAGTTTTTTTCGCTTTGACAACTCTGCCGCAAAAGGAAACGGAAACGGAAATGGCAAAAAACTTGAGCATGTTTATTTATTTAATTAAATGCGGCATCAGGAAACTTTCGCTGGTGCCTTCTAGTTTGCCATATTTTCTTTTTTCCTGTTCAAGTGTTGCCTCTCGGCAATCAAGCTAATTAAGTTGAAGGTTTTTCCCGCACACAAACAAAAATTAATATTAATAAAATATATTAATGATGGTTTCGCTAATGAATTGAATTTATGGCTCGGTCGAGCATAAATTTCATTAGCTGTGAAAATCGACAATCATTCGAACGGATACTATATTCTTTTTGCAAACAAACAAAACAAAAAAATGGAAAACAATTAATAGTTTACTGATCCATCAAAAGTTCACTGGGAGGATTATACTGTTTCTTTTTTTTTTGTATTGGTCAAACTTGCATTTATAATTAGTAATAATAAATTGAATGTGTGCTTATGAAATTTGCTCAACTAAGCGAAAGAGAACAATTAGCAAATGATTAAAAAAACAAAGAAAGGGAAATCTAATTTTTATTTACAGAAAATACATTTTCAATTTCAGTGGCAACCTCAATCGACATCTTCATAATCTCAGGGAACCAAAAGTCTTCTCTTAATTCTCCCTACTCGTGGTTAGCCGCGACTTTCGCTTGTTTGCCAGTTAATTTTGTTTAGTTTTTGCTCAACAGTTTGTTGAACTTAATTAAAAATAAATAACAGACAGCGGCGGCAGTGGCAAACTTGTTGTTTATTAATGCCTTGGCAAAGAGTCTTGGGGCTCGAAAGGATTTCCTGCCAAAAAGGGTGGTGGGAGCTGAGCCTTGACTTTGCGCCTGACTTTATCAACTTGACAGAGCCTCTCGCAAGGATTTGCTCCATCGATTATTGAATGAATTTTAAATGAGTTATCTCTGGGAGGGAACACATGGCGTATGAATTATATTTGGGATCATGGAAAAAGTGGTGCATACTTTTGGGGTTGATTAAAACTTTGGACTTTTCACTTACCGTAGCAGAGCTGGAAAATCAGCCAGACGAGGACGCTGATGGTATATTTTCTGTATATTGCAGGATCCATGTTTTTCACTATTCTCGTTCGCTGGATGAAACTTTAATTTTTCAATTTGTTGAGGAATTTTTGGTTATTTTTCTTGTCCATGTCCGCGCGCTTCTATGTTTGCTTTTGCTTCGTTTGCGTTTTCCTCTTGTCTCATTTGTGCAATGCAATAAATTTCCCTTGACCGCCAACGAGGGAAAGCGTCAACCAATTGCTTTTCTTGTCGCTTTTCCTTTTCTGCCGTTTGTGTTGTTGGCTTATTTATATTTATTTTCCATGAGCTCGTTGCTATTTGCTTTTCCTATTAAGCGTTCGCCCACATAGCAAAACGTATAGGCAGTGTCGCATTTACATGTTATATCCTGGCTGTCTGTTTGTATTCACCTCCCCGTGTTCGCCTTCTTTTATGTCTATTTCAGTTTAGTTTCCGGTTTGCCTCTCTTCCTTTCCCATCTCCTCACGCACTGTATTTAATTGAAACATCAGCAAAAGTTTTCCTATAAATGAAAGAAAATACCAGAAGATTGAATATTTATCTTGGTTAAAGTTTGGTCAACTTACGACTATTTAATTCCTTACCAAAATTTATGATTTGCGCAATTCAAAAAACAAAATTTGTCAATAAGTGAGTCAGTCGTTAGTCATTTCCCTTTCTTCTTCTTCTATTTTTGGCTGTCAAATGTTGTGTCCGGTAAGTATTTTTAGGAACTACCTGTCAGATATCCTTTATTTATGGGCCAAAGCTATTTTAATACCCACTTATTTGTGTCTGTTTACCTGATTACCTTTTTGGGGCTTAGTATTAAATATTTATGGTGGGCCAGGAATTTGTAAACAGTATGTTTTTAGTTACCGATGAAAATTCAGATATATTTATTTGTAAGACTTTAAGACTTTTCGATTTGTTTTATTTCTTTATTTTTGTTTAAAACTATAATTAAAGTGCTATCAGTAAACATTAAACAAGATTTACTGCGTTAATTTAGTTGTTTAGTTACTAAGATTAAGATTAAATGCATAAATATTCAAAATTCAAATGACTTGGCTTCGTTCGCACAGAATAATTTCTTCTCTCTGAACTGTAGTAAATAATACTTTGAATATTTTATGAATGCACTTTAAACTCCCCAGGCTAACCCATATTTGGTGCAAATGGCTTCAAGGCAGCCAAGACAGTCGCTTCGTTGTCAAAATCAAGCTCACAAAATCACTGAAACAATAAGCCAAATGAATTAATCATGCAATTTATGGCCAATAACATTTAATGCGAATTAAATGCTCTCCGAGCCGAAAGCCCTGAGGATGAAGCCCAAGGTTCGAATCAAAAATCATTGGGCAAAGGCATAAATTAACAATAACATTGTACAGTCTGCGATTGTGTAATTGTTCTTGGGCAGGCGAAATTAAATTTGCATAAAATCAATTAAAACCAAAAACTCCCGGAAAGCGGCAAAGCACTCGGGGGAGGGGGTAGCCAGAAAATCTGTGAAGGCTGCCTTTTGGGCACAAGTTTTCCAAAATCATGTTTTGTAATTAGAGGCCATGAATAATTTTAGCACCTTGTTGTCATCTATTTCCAGAGACACGCACACAGCGCACCGAGTCACATGTCGAACGGTGAGTGGCTTATGCAAAATAGTTCTGTCTCGGACCCTGAGCACACACGCTGCGTATACTTGATGTTGGCTCCAGGCCCGAGTCTTTTGCATAATTAATTATGTGGCAGGCATGGCTATGGCACTCGCTAGTTAAATATGCAAATATTCGGAGAACAAGGTCTAAGCGGACTTAGACAACGCAGCAGCAGGTCACTAACATCCTCTTTTGGCTACTTGCAAATCTTTCTCGCTCGTTTTTGCCTCAAGATTTTTCGCTCCTTAAATTGGACCTTCGCCACCGAAATGTTTTGAGTTTTGTGCTTTAAAGAGATTTGCCTATAAGGCCATGTTCAATGGCACAAACACACATTTCTCTGGGGCGGTGGTGGCCGTAAAGGGGACGACGGTCTGAACATCGAGGCTTAAGCGCCTTGTATGTGGGACTCTCTGAATGCCGAATGAAGAATTGACTGAATGGCCATACGAGAAATGCCTCACTGACTGAATGACTCGCATTGCCCTCTGCGTGTGTATGTTGGCCATTGTGGGTATTCTGTGTGTGTATGTACTTGGGGCCTTGAACAGCCCTTGAGAGCAAAATACGGCTTTAAAATTTAAGCTGTAAAACTGGCAGCATCGCAACTAAGGTAAATATGGTAAATATAACAGAAATTTAAAATTTTAATTTAGATAAAAAATGTTAGACATCTGTTTACAATTTTAATATCTAAAAATTACCCAATAAACTACTACTAAACAATTTAAATTAATAGAAAACCTTTTATTCTTCATAAAAAAGTTGCAATTTAATTGTTTAAAAACCACAAAAAAGTCAGAGCATAATTAATAAATTAAGTTTACAAAAAAATATGATTTCTAGGGTTGGGAAAATCGTAATATAACTCAACAGAATTTATAATTACTAAAAAACTTCTTTGTTTGCATTTAAAAGTATTATTAATAACCAATTAATATTGTAAAACTAATAATAAAGGAATAGTTGTTTATAAAATACATATTTTCAAAGTAACCAAGAATATAAAGCAAAATTCAGCTAATAAATATTGTCACAACCGCAACCATTAAACCGAAAGCCAATGACATAAATTACAAAATGTTGCCCCCGGAAACTCAAAATATGTTTTTCTTTTTAAATAATTGGAGAGGGTATCTCTTTATTTATTTTGGTGTTTGAGTTTTAAGTGTCAATTGATAAGGCCATAAAGGCCAGTCAGCCATGGTGCTGACCTTTTCGAGAGTTTAGGGATTTAACGATCTGCTGGTAGGCTTCCCGCTCGCTTTTCCCAGAGTTTTTCCCTGGCTCGCCTTGAACTAAATGAGACTAATGAAAGGCCATAACTCAAAGCCCTGCCAGAGAATGTCCCAGCTCAGCGACTCAAATTAATTGGCATTGTGCGGGAATTTCATATATATAAAGCGGAAAATCACGGTGTTCACACAACTGGGGTTAATAGAATATAGAAGAAAATCAGTGTCACAATATAAAATATAAACATATACAAATTATAACATTTTTTATTAAACTTAATTTTAGTTATGAATATAAACTTATCATTTTTTGGATTATTTTTCAATTTGATATTTGGTTTTTATTAGTTAATTAAATATTTATTTAGTAAATTTAAAACAAATATAAACCTTCTGGCTATTCTTTATTTATTTTTAAAATATTGCAAGGACTTACAAGAATTCAATTTTCCAAAGAAAAAATAAAAAAATGATCATTGTGACCGCTTCGAAAATTAAATATTAAATTTCGAACTCGAACCCCAAAATATAGCCAACTTTCAGGGCAATTATGAAACCAATCGGCTTACAGGATGACTATAACTTCTGTTTAGACTCTATTATCATGTCCTTAGCTGTCCTCTGTTTATAGTATATTGCTGTTTGCCCGCATCCAGCTATAGAATTTCATAATTATAATAATTTATGTTGACACCTGAGGCGTGTGCACAAATTGAACTGGCCCCAAGGTCCGCGCCAAGTTAATAAAACTTTAAGTTACAATTTCTGTGTGTGTGTGTGCGCGCTATGCTTGGTCCTGTGAATGCTGGAAAATCCCCAGAGAAATATGAGGAAAATTGTATGTCGCATAATACTCACTTATTGCTGCTATTTCTACCGCTGACGATTCCGTTTTCCTTTCTATTTTCCTGCTGCTCCTTTTTCAAGGAACTTTAAAGAACGCCTTTTTGTGCGCCGGTTTTTGGGGGGTTTTTTGTGTGGGTCTGTTTGGGGCTCGGGACTTTAGCCAAGTTAACTTTTTTGCCCTGTAGCGCTCACACTGTTTTTGTTTGTTGGTTGGCCCACGTGCATAATAATAACAAATGATTGGTTGTCACGCACGTAACGGTACTTTCATTCATAATTTATGCATTTTAATTTGTCGAAACCAACTAGAAAGCGGGGGAAAGTCAGTCGCTGGCGCTGGCGAAAAAGAATTTGGAAACATCAGCACGCCGGCAGGGGGCCGGAGATTAGTTTTTCCCTTTGTTTTTAGTCAACTGCAGTTTCTGTTTATTTTTCTATCTCTGCCTTGTTTTTCGTTACATTTTATTCATAATTCGCCTTTTCACTGCTCCACTTCCCCCAACTGAAGCACACACAGATACACCGCACAGACACAGGCAGACGCACACTGGGGCACACGATACGCGTACGCACGAATGTCCTCGGTTTTATCGCGATTTCCAGGACTCGGCAGTGGAGCAAATGGAGAATCGAGTGTCGAGAATCGAGAATCGAGAATCGAGAATTTCGCACGGACTTGTGTCGCCTTCGCCAACCACTCAGCACCAATAACCGACCAAGACTAAAAGCTTTGCTCTCCTTATTACCTGGTTTTTACTTGGCGCCCAGCACACACTCACACACTCGCAGGCTAGGCGGGCACGCACACCCGAACACACGAAGGAGGCCACGAACAGGACACGATGGCCGGATATCAGGATGAAAAGCGAGGAAAACACGAAAAGTTACCAGCGAAACGCACAAACTGGTTCGCATTGTCTGAGGTTGCGAAAACTCATGGCTAAGAGAGAGTGCTCTCTCTCATTGTATTCCGCTCTCTTTTGCCTGGAGAAAGCCTGAGAGAGAGTGTAGCGAAAGTAGCACCTCGGTTTTCCCCGAGAGAGTTCGTTTCCGCCTCGCATTTTGTTTGTTTCAATTCCGGTTTTCACACTGTTATTTGTCTGCAATTTCCAGCCAGCTGCTGTGTCATGTTAACATCATTATGTTAGCAAAAAATACTGGGAAAATTACACATTAGCAGAGGTTCTACAGTGGTCTGTTAAATGTTAAATGTTTTGTGGCAAAAATTAAACTAGGAGAAGGGAGTATTATTTTACAAAAATATTATTCGTCAAAAATAATTGAATACAAAGATATTAGTTAAAAATTACCTGGTTCTTAAATACGAACCTTTAATAAATAAATAATTAAAATAAATAAACAAACCGAAACTACATTTAGTAAGAGCATTTATGGTTCAATTTAATTTTATAAACAGACCTTTCTTCAGATTTTTTTGTTGTATTTTTTGTATTTTAAGGAAAAACTTACTAAACTAAATCTTATTTATAAATTATATTTATTATAAAACCACTAAAAATATTCTACTATACAAGAATCATATCTATACGATCCTTAACCTTTATTCCGATTTATTTTTTCATCAATATAAATAGCCATAAAAATAAACACAAGTGTGGCACGTGGAGGAGCAAACTCCTGACGTTAACTGGTCTCCACTTCCCGCAGGACTGCAAATTAGGCGAACTTTCCCCGCCCCAAAAGGACTCCACCGACTCCACCTAATAAACCCCGAGATGTTGTTCGTCAAATGCCTAGTTAAGTCCTCGCAGAGGCTGCATCAACAGCATTTCCTTTGATACGCACATAACATTGGCAAACAAGGAAAACAATAGAAACAAGTGGAGCAACAAGAAGTAGCAGCAGCAAGGAGTAGACCAGGACCAAGGAGCAGAGACGGGAACGTGAGCTGGAACAGGAACAGGACCACAGATCCTGGCCCAGTGAGGCATCAATAGAAAATACCAATAACATCGACATCATCCTCCGCATCATTAGCCCAAACAAAAACTGCTGACTGGGGCACAATGCCAGCAAGCAAATCGGGTGAGGAGCCATGTACCCCGGTTCCCGGTATTCTCTGGCCCGAATCCTCAAGCCCCCGATTCCCCGGCACATTTCCCCGATTTCATCGTAACCCTAGCTCAAGGGTCTTCCAGTTTTTCTTCTTCTTTTTTTTTGTATTTGTGCTGCACAAGTCCCGCTGGCAATTTGAAGTTGAGCCAGCAGCCAGGAGTTCCTCTTTTTCTAACCCTCTTTCCATAGCACAGCCTAATCCCCTCTCCATTTCTACACTGCACAAAATAATTACTTTTTAAGGTATGAGCTGAAAACCTTTTCTTTTGCAATTTATTGTTAAAAAAATATAAATCAGGAAAGGCTTTAAATATAAATATATCTTCCATTGCAGTAAACTTTTCTTAACTCAAATTTCATCATATATTTTCCATAATTTTTCTTTACCATTTTTTCGCAGTGCACCCACTGGCATCGGCTCATTGACAGTCATAACGCTGAAATGCGCCTCAACTTGAACTAATTTGTGCGCAATTTGCGCGAAGAAAGGCGTCGGAAACACCAAAGGCAAAGCTAAAGGAAAGCGGAACATACAGAGACAGACCATGAATGGCGAAAGAGATGGCCCCCAATCCTAATAGAAAGAGACGACAGCCGACGGTGGGGTAGATGGGCGGAAAAAGAATGGCAAGCATTTGCACTTTTACTTAAGCGTAAAACTTTTCTTTTGCAGGTTGCAGCCAACTAATTTTGCTTCCTTTTCCCCGAATGGCAACCCAAGGAAAAAAAGGAGTGATAGGGAGCTGGGTGGCATAGAGACATTGGACGATAAGGAGAGATAGAAATACTGTTACTGATTGCGTCAACTTTTTCTGGAACTTGCTTTGTTTCAAGTTGTTCTTATACCCTATTTTATTCTCGAAAAAAGTTGTTGAAAATCGAAAAGGATCTTAACTTTCTAATGAATTATACGGAAAATCCACTAGAAATTTAAAAATTAACGAAACAAAATTTTTGAGTTATTTTAAATCATTTTAAAATATTCTTAAAATTTTAAAATTAATTTACCAAACTAAAGGGAGTTATAAATGTATTTTTCTTTAGTTTATGATACAACCACTTTGCTTAACAAACTAATAAATATTAAATTTCCATTATTATATTCAATTAATGAGTGTTTTTAGTCGCCGAAATACTCTTATTTGCTTTATTCTACCCTGTTTCCCTTTTTGTTTGTTTCTGTGTCTCCGCAAATTGCAAGAATTTGATTATTTGAAATTCCTTGTAGGTGAAAAGATCCTTCCGATGCGGTCTCCGCACCGTATTTCTCTCTCTCTCTCTCTCTATCTCTATGTCGCCACGGAATGCGTTAAGTTTCTCCCTTTGAGGCAAATAATCCTGGCCCTAATTGTCTTCGTCTTGGACTGATTGAATCTCCTGCACTCCACAGGCGGCTTTATTATTTAACGTTTCAATTACACGGAGACAAGTCGCAGCCGTAGTCCGATCCAAAATCGGGCTGTGGCATGTGAGGACGGGGATTGAGAGTCCTTTGAGGAGGCTATTTAGCATGTAAATGCGAGTCAGTGCCAAATAGTTGAGTCCCGGAGTCAGCGTCTCTGGTTTTAGTCGGAGGCGGAATCTATTTTGCATACAAATGGATTTTCTTTATGTTTATGGTGCGAGTGCGAGGTAGACTGGAAAATAATTTCGCAAATGTTTCATTTGATTACGGAATGAATCTCTTCTTGGATCTTTCAATCTCTAATTGTCTTTTATGCTGAATGCAAATGAGGACTTTGTCCTTGACGGCTCCATCTGAAGAAATGATTATAAATATAAACTTGTATTTCTGTGAGAAGATTTCGATTTTAAAGCATTCTAAACATTGGTGAAAGTTTTAAAAATTAAAAGTTCGTTTTATTAAATAAAATAATGTAGAATTTATTTTGAAAATATATTTCTGCCACGCTCGGTCTTTGCATTTTCTCCAATTATATTTACCCTTTGCAGTTTTCTCGCAATTTAAACTATTTGGTTATAATTTAACTCAAGTCACGCTCATCTAAGCATTTTTACATTTTTCATGCCACACTTTATGCCCTGAGTAATTAAGAACCTGCCGAATGGAAAAGCACAGGAATAAATTTAACTTTCCACGAACTATTTGCCGCAGGAAAAACACAATTTAGGCAAAAGTAAACCCACCACATACGCCCACCGAGAGCGACTTCACTTCGGGCTTATTGTCGAGGATTTTTTAGTGTTGAAAACAATTGAAAGTGTTGGCAGTTGCACACTGTGATGATAAGGGTGGCGGTGGTCCTTTCGGGGTGGTCCTCTCGGGATGGTAAACACGACATGCAAACTCATAAATGCGGCCGCATGAAATTGCGAACGGCAAAAACACATTCATACAATGCATTTACAACCGGCAGCAAAAGAAGCAGAATCAGGAGTAGTAACTATAACAAAGAACTCGGTCATTTGGTACACAAAACGCAGTCAGAAGCACGCCCCATGCTGCTAAATGCTCGAAAAAAAGGAGCAGACGGAAAAAATAAAACTGGGCAACAGGATTGCAGTCTGGGGGGAAAACCAGGCCGAAAAAGCACCCACAATTCCATAAATGCATGCAGTCATTCATGTGTGTTTGATGGGTGTGAAATCTTTGTAAAAATATCAAAAGTGTTACGGATACTCTGGGGAAAAGAGTGAGTAAAATGTACTATAATAACAGTATTATCTAACTTGACTTTTAATCACAGGATCAGAAGATATTCTTAATAATATACATATTTAATTCCACATTTTATATGGATGTTGAATTAAAATACTTCATTAGTTTCACCAATAAGTTTCAAGGGTTTTTGTGACTGAGAGATCTTAATAAAAGCAACTCAATATTTATTGATATAAAAAATCCCATAAAATATAAAATAGTAATTCCCCCGGGAAATAACACGACTTGGTATATATTTATTTGAATCAATTTAACTGCGACCGTAAACTGATTAATGTTGAGTGAGGTGGCCGCAGAATTGTGAGGTTCCGCAGTTCGCATGCTATTTATAAGCCTGCGGCTTTCGGCATTCCAATGCATTGGCTTCAATGAATAATTAAGCGGTTGGCGCTGCCAGGATTAAGAAGCAGCTCCAGCCAACCGCAACCACTCACTCGCACTTGGGGGACTCCTTTGCCACGCCCGCCCATCGTACGCAGTCACACACTCACACGTCAGGCGAAGGAGGGACATTTTTCACTTGTCAGGACATGACGCATACGCCTCGTTAGCCACGGATCTAGAACCCAAAAACCTGAAAGCGAGAAACGCCATCTAATTTATAGAACGTGGCGGTTATTTCTTTTAAGTGCTCGACAAATAGAAACAACAAACACAAAATACATTTCGTCACGTTTCCCCAACAGCCAACTGCCAACAGCCAGCAGAGCAGCATCAATATTTATACCCGCTACCCATAGGGTAGATGGGTATTATAACTTTGTGCCGGCAGGAAATGTATGTAACAGGTAGAAGGAAGCATTTCCGACCCTATAAAGTATATATATTCTTGATCAGGATCAACAGCCGAGTCGATCTAGCCATGTCCGTCTGTCTGTCTGTCTGTCTGTCTGTCTGTCTGTCTGTCCGTCTGTCCGTATGAAACACTGGATCTCAGAGACTATAAGAGATAGAGCTCTAATTTTTTTTCGAAAGTATTTCTTATGCTTGCACGCAGATCAAGTTTATTTCAAATTTTTGCCACGCCCACTTCCGCCCCCGCAAATCATAATAAAGCGTATTAAGCGTATAATTTTAAAGCTAGAGTCGCGAATTTCAGTATGTATATTAAGAACTATAGTCTGTGTGATCCCTGAAAATTTGGTTGCGATCAAATAAAAATTGTCGAAGTTATTAAAGAAATAATTTTGTATGGCCACAAACGGCTGCTGGCAGCATGCCTCATTTGGTTGACCAATTAGACCAACTAAATATTCTTATCCGTTCTTGGTTGTGTTCGGAAAATAATCTTATAAGATATTCGAGAAGCAATTTTAATAAATGGTACAAATTATTAGCCGCTTAAATGCAATAATAACGCGTTTTTACACACATAGATACACGTGTATGTATTTTTGTATGCATGTGATTATATTACACTTGCATTTGCATTTGTCCGTTATGTTCAAAATTGTATTAACTGTTTTTTCTGGCGTTCTGACGCTTTTCTGGTTTAAGTATGGGTAGCGGGTATCTCACAGTCGAGCTCACTCGACTGTAGCTTTCTTACTTGTTTTATTTGAATTCTGTCTCCTTTTTTGCTTATAATTTATTTGCATTTGCTCATTGAAATGCTGCACAAACCAAACTCGTCCAAGTGCCACGAGCCGCAAATAAATGACAATCGGGGGAAAATGGAGGAAAGTGCTGCAAAGTTGGGGATATCATTTTGAGGCTCTAGGATACCTTTAAAGGAGTAGGACATTTCAGTGTGATATGTTTAAATGGAAAATGTTAAAATATAATAATTAAGACAAATAATGAAATACTTCCTTAAATATCAAATGATACAAGTACACTCCTTTGAATAAATACAAACAAATTCTATAAATATTGTCAGTTTTAAATCTACTACTAAGTATCATGTAAGCCTTACCTGTAAGCCCAAAATACTTCCCCAAATTCCATATACATATTTATATGGGCCTTATTTTCAACACCCAAAAAGCAAGAAGAGCAACAGGGAGAAAATAAAACGGAATGCTAAACGAATTTGAAACATGCAATTTTTGTTGTTCCTGCCTTTTGGTACCTTGCGATGGTCCGCATCCATGGAAGCGTCCGTCATAAATTCTCGTTATACAATTTAAAAACATTTGCTAAACACGCATTTCCTGCATGGCAATAGCAGTGAAAATGCGCAGGGAAATGGGAGTGGGTGTGAGAATGGCTTTGGGTCCGAAAAACATAACATAAATTTACTTTTTGGCTGCCCAACGGCCGTCGCTTAGAAGGGACAGAGCAAAAAAAAAAAAAATATATATATATATATGCAGAAAAATAAAGGACACTTGAACGCCCATGGAGATAAAATTGTCAAAATGTTTGATGAATGCGAAACGAAATGAAAATTTATTTATATAGGCTCCGTGTGTCCGTGTTTGAATTCCCGCTCCATTTGGTATTATTTGGCTTGTATTTTTTAGATATTTTCATAGCATAAATAGATCAGGGAAATGTTTGCCATTCCCCGACCCCATTCATCGTGTTTATTTGCGTATGCAAAAAACGTTTTAAGTTAATTTGGCATGAAGTTTTTGGCGATAGCAATAAAGCTGGAATTCCTTTTTTATTATATTTTTGTAGGTAACTTTATCCAAACGAAAATTGATCTATTGACATTTGAGTTAAATTATTTATTTTATTAAAAAAAAAAAGGAAACATATCCTGTCATTGCGTCAACAACAAGGCCTCGTCATTTTTCGCATCACTTCTTGAAGAATACTTTTGCTCATCGAAGCACAAAATTAGTGTGTGGCTAATTTACAGGACTTCTGGAAGGAGGACACATACAAGAAAGACACCCAAAACACGTGTCAATTCTCCCACACACACACACATACGCATCCTTGGGGGTGAAAAGAAAATTTTAAGGAGGGGGCATGGACAACGTGACGTGCCACTCATCGCCATGAGCCCTGGAAATTTATTAACACATGCCAATCATAAAAAGCGCAAATCGCATTTTCATTCGAACAAAAGCCGTCCAACCAGAAATCGAAACCATGAGAAAAACTCCTCAAAAGAAAAATGATGTTCCGAAAAATGGGTGGATAGGTTTTTTCGTATTTTGCTGAAAAGGAAAACTTTACATCTAAGATGAGATATCTTTATAAACCAAATATCTCTAAGAAGCTATTTAATACATGGATTTATTTTATTATTTCTCGGTAGAGTCACTTTAAAATTTAAATATTTTAATATTTCGATGTAAAAAAAAACCATTGAAATCATTTTTGATTAACTTTATTTTACTTTAGACTGAATTCGGAGGAAATTAGAATTGAAGAACGCCATTCCAGTGGCAGCTTGTCTAGGCAGCTCAAAAATTACAGTCACGTTTTCGATTATGAAAAATTTTATTTCGAATTTTTTCTTTAGTCCCGCCAAAGCTTTGTGCCCTATCCTGTGTGTATGTGCGTTTCGTTTTGTCTGTTGATTGTAGGTGCATTCAAACATTTATTTATTATTTATAGCCCCAGACAAAGGACAATGCCACGAAAAAGAGAAAATTGAAGTTCAGGATGGCAAATAAAACCTTTAAGAAAAAATTAATTAATTTATTCATTCTCACAAGTCACAATTTTGGTATTTATTTCAATGCATAAACTCTTATTTTTTATAAAAAGCTGCTATGGCGTCTGTAATTAATATTTTTCCAGTGAAAGCTAAATAGATTTATAAAATGATTTGGAATGAATACATATTTCTTTCTTTATTATTTCGTTATAATATATATATATAGAAAGTGTATCTCTAATATATACATTTGTGTATATAATTAAAATTAAGTATTTATTGCAATATTAAAGCTACCTGTAGGAAATATTAAATTTTCTTGCTCAAAGAAATTTGCAAATAGTTACTGGCTTTGTGGTCTAGATGGGAAAAACTTTAAGGACCGCCTGCAGGGGTCAAAAACTGTTAATTGATTTTGTCTCTCGCTCTGTCGGAGTTTCCCAGTCGCCAGGCGATCCTTTATCCTTCCGATTATTGTGGCTTTTGTGCAGTGGAGCGCGGCATTAGCTCTTGGACACCGAACTGAACTGCTTAACTTTCATGCAATTTGCAGGCGGCCAAAAATAAAAATCGAGTGAGAGAAGTCAACTGCTTTTCGGCCCGCATAAATCTACCGGCCAGCTGAGGAACGGAGATAGTAAAAGAGAGAGAGAGAGAGAGAGAGAGAGAGAGAGAGAGAGAGAGAGAGAGAGGGAGAGGTCCTTTGGGACGACAAACAATTTTATTGTGCTGGCCACATGCAAGGCACACATGCAGCTCGCACTCTCGCCCTGGCACACCCATGGACATTGCTATATGAGTGAGGTTAGTGGCCAACAACGACGAAAATTGCAAAAGGATATGACTTACAAACACTCGAAAACGGGACCCCTCACACACATACAATAAGCGCATTAGAAAATAGAGTAGACAGCACATTAAAATATCCAGTATTTAAAGGTTTAACATTTCTTTTTTTATGATAATAAAATAAATAATCTTAAAAAGTGTAGTATAAAATCCGTAGTAACACTTTCTCCAGGTTTTTTTAAGGCACCTTTGGAAAGGTCTTTCAGTTCCTCTGCTAAAACCAGAAAACTCCTTACTCCGACTGAGCGATTATAGGGTATTAAAACCTACACTATGCCATATAGGAACTACGTTCATATGTATAGAATACCAGACACAGCCCCACATGCGGTTGCAGTTTTATGCGTTGGCATTGCCGCTGGCCACGCCCACTGTCACATGCGTGGCATGAGGGGCAGGGGCCAGGGGCCACATAAGAGCATTTTCCAGCACAGCTTGATCCTTTTTTATCTTCTATTTGATTTTCATTTTTAATACGAAAATAAGTTTAGCTTAAAATTGAATTATTTGATTTATTTTTGCAGAGACTGGAGATAGAGTGTGCCGTAAAAGTTTTCTTATTTGATGCAACCGGCAACCCACCCGACTTGGCCCAAAAGTGGTTGCCGGCCAACGTTTGTTGGCCAGTTTTGTCTGCGCTTTTGACTTTGAGCATAATTTAATCGGATATTTGTTGCTGGTCCAGCTTCCGTTTGCCAGTTTCATATTATTTAAGTTTTTCTCTACGCCGCTCCCCATTCAAGTTTTTCTGTATAGATTTTAACAGATTCTTTTTGACAAGCAAAATTAAATGGAACATTTTTGTAAATCAAATTTATGTTGGCCTTTTGTGGGCAGCATTTTTCCAATGTAGGTACATTCCTGTTTTTGTATCCTTTTTCTTATTTATTTTTTTTTATTGTATTGTGTTACAGGCAAAACAAAAGATTTTAATCATCTTAATTAGTTTACGGTTCTGATTTCACCGAAACGTAACAAAGTGAAACCGGAAAATGTAGCAAAAAATTTGAGGGAAACATCCGGTAAGCAAATTGACTATGGATTACCTTTTTATATATTTAAAATTATTAAATCTTACTATTTAAGTTTTTTTTTAAAGAAGATTACCTTCTGATTCAAAATAATTACAAAATGAAATATATGTATAAATAAATATAAGAAATAAGAAATGAAAGGGTAAGAAAATTAATAAATGAATAAATAATAAACTTAATAATTAAATTTGTAAATTTTATCATACATTTATTTATCTATTTATTATATCTTTATAATTTATATATTTTTATTTATTTTACTGAACTCACTTTAATCAAAACTATATTTAAATAAAGATTATAATTTTATGTTGACCAACCTGAGCGACCTCTACTTAACCCACAAACCTCCTTTCTTAAGCCCATCTCCTGCAGGGTATCCAGATGTGGAAAAGTAAGACTAACATCTCCAGCAGCCATTTGCTGGGATGAGAAATTGCTCTGGCAAACAACTTTGCACATGTTGCAGCAGCCAACTTGCAACTGTCTGTGTGCCTATGTGAGTGCAACGTGTTTGTTAGCCAAATTGAATTTATGACCTGTGGCGTTACACTTACACCGAAGCACATACAAGTACGCAGAGAGGAGCCATACGGGGGGATTCCCCAGGTGATGGGCGATGGGCAAGGGGCTTTGAGCTGAGCTCTGCCGGGCGACATTGTTAAATTTTGCGTTCTAATAGCCAAAGTGTTGCACCTGACAGGTGAGACAGCCGGCAACGAGCCAGAATCAGAATGTGCCGTGTCACACTTGACCCCAAGCCGAGCTCGTTGACTCGCTTTTCTTCTCTTTATTTTTATTTTCCCAACGCCCTTCCCACTGCGCTTCAACTGCTCTAATATGCCAGTTTATTTGATGGAGTTCCTGCCATCCGTGGCGCAAAACAAAGTCAAAAGCTGGAGGTCCTACAAATTGCTTGGCAAAAGAGGATTTATTATGTGTTTAGACAACAAACTGGCAGGCATTTCCAAACTAAATCTGGCTTTGTAAGTGGAGATCTGTGAAATATAAATAGAGGAAAATTACATTTCATAATTAAATAAATTTGTTCAAGACAAAGAAGTAAATAAAAAATATTTTCAGTACATAAGTATCCAACAGATTATTAGTTTTATAATCGCTTTAATAAATCAGCATTTTTTACACCTCTCTTAGTTTTAGTAATCTTTCTCTGTGTTCGCTAGTTAAAATGCAAGAGTTCCCAAACAAACGTAATAATTTTTCATTGCCTGTAATCACCACCTACCTGCGCACACACAGAAACACACACCACTCACACGGAAAATTCTTGGCCAGCTTCAATTAGTTGAAGGCAACTTACTGCCGAAATGCAATCGACAATTTGCTGAAATCCCACGAGGGCCACCTTTAAGTGACTTCTGCACTTGGTTCCCCTCACCTAACACCCACTTCCTTCCCCGAAACAATGGTCCAGAGTCATCCCCTATATTGGAAGATGTGTCTGTGTGTTTTTGGGGAGGTGTGGGAATTCGGTGTCAACTACTAAGTTGGCTGGTTGGGCATCATCAATATGTTGTCCACAGCCAAAAAGTATCTATTGCCAGGGCTGTAAACGCACACCTTCTACATACCTCAGAGCGTATCTTCCATGTGCATAATTTCCGCAACTTGCCGGGAAATTCTGTATGGGGGAGGGGGGTGGTGAGAGCTTAAGGGTATGGGAAAGTGCTAGGGGGATGGGGTGTTAGTGACAGGTTAGTAGGAAAACTTATGCGCGGACCGAAGGCAGATGGAGATGCCATTTGTATGCATTTGCCTAACTGAGCCGGGCTCTGAGCACGTTCCCATATGAATGAAAGGAAACACTGGGAACTGCCAATGATAGTTATAATATTTTTTTTAATTATCTTAGTATTTTTTATTGGTCTCAATAATTAGCTTGTCTTATTTGCTCACAAAGTATTTTAAAATAATTTTGCAAATACTGTTTACAGATTTAATAAATGTTTTAATTTTATTAAAATTATTTAAGATATAAAATACAACAAAAATAAATACAATTAAGGCCTCTGTCCTCTTATAGAAAAACCAAAAATCAATTAAAAAATTTGAATTAATAATTAAAATCAATATCTTCATGCTTATTTCTCGCCATGTACTTGTGCTGGTGTATCCTTGTCTTGGCTACCGGCCCGGATCCTGTGAGGCCTTCGAGTGCGAGTGCGAGTGCGAGTGCGAGTCCTTGTCCTGACCCGACCCACTCAGGACCTTTAGTCGTGCAGGAGCAATGTTTCGGGCTCATTGTTGATATCAACACAATTTAGTGTCTTATACATGCGACCCGAGTTGCTGCCACAGTGCCGTGCAGTTTCACATGCAACTAGGCAGAGCTTTAGCTAAATACCTGCCATTGCGCACCTGTCCCTCCCACCGAGTGCCGCCGCCTGATGCCGCCCCCTTCCTAAGCAAACACACACGTGGGCGCATAGTCCATGCACCTGCATGGAAAACAAAATGAGTTGCATGTTGATTAAGTCACCTGTACACACTTTTGCACAAGCAAACAGTACAGTCTGCTGCTCCCACGCAGAAGGGGTTTTTCCAGGTGGGCTCTCGATGGGAGGCTTTGGGGTCAGGATGAGGTTGGTCTTCGTTGGGGAAGGGGGGAGCACACGTTGAGAGCTTTCTGGCTTTAGCAGGAAGTTGTTGCTTTTTATGCAGCATCTGTAGCAGTTGTTGCTGCTGCTGCAGCCTCCTAAAAATTGCTTCATTAAGTGTTTCTTGTTGGCCTCTCGGCAGCTGTGTATTAGTAACGCTTTTATGCTAATGTCCTTCGAACAGGAGAAGGCCACAAGAACCAAAGACTGGCAACGCACTAATACAGGTGGAGAAATATTTGTTTTGTGTACAGATAAAAGCTTAGTTCTTTATATATTAATTAATAGATTTTTGATGATGAGAATATATTATTAGCTTAGCTCCATAAAATAATATAATAATTATACCTTAAATGTAGTGGAAGTATATAAAAAACTATGTGATTAAGTAGAATAAAAATCGACATTTAGTTCAGCTTTCCTTACCCATCAATTCTCTCTGTGTATGTCAGATTTAAGCATATATTGCATATTTTGAAAGAATTTCTTGGCAAGTACGTGTGACTGGGACAGTCTTTTGTTTAGTTCAATATTTGTGCAGGCACTGCTTTTGAATTGCAATTTATGCTTCCTGTTCGTATGAATATTTTAATTAGCTTTATAAAACATATACGATTAAACTTTATTGAAAATAACTTTGTAATATAGATACACGAACTACATAAATAGTTTCTTATAATTCAGAACTACTCCTCTCCTTTAATTTTAGTTTTTTTCTACCATCTCACTAGGCCTTTTGACAGTTATCCCAAGATTTACAACGCCCTAAATCTCAGCTTTTCCTCCCTATCCTCTCTCTCTCTCTCTCTCTCTCGTGTTCTCTCTCTCTATATCTATCTTTGTCTTGACTTGACGTTTAATTTATTTTTGCACTATTTTTCAATTATTTAATTTCCTTTGCCATGGCAAACACACACTCATACACACAACACCGCAGCTAGGCAGTAAATGAAATGTAAATTGAAAACTCTGCATCTGCTTGGCAATCAGGATAAGAACGACAGAACAACGAAGACTTTGCTTGCAACTCGTTGTTAAGCTCAAATTTCGTTCTGGGTTTTCACATTTTCCCAGTATGACACTTGAAATGTTTGAGATTTCTTCCTTGTGTTTAAACATAATACAAAAATATTGAAAAGTAAATATATTTTTGTAAATTTTTTTTGCTTAAGATAATAAGAATTTCTATGGGTCCATTTTTAATAAAGCCTCTAAGGTTATTCAATTTATTAATTTATTAAGACACTCCAAGCAGTTAATTGTGTTACGGGCATGATTTTTCCACCACATCCTTCCCTTTCCATTTCCGTTTCCGGTTCGACTCTCTCCATCTGCCGGCGTTGCTTCTAATTGTCTCAATTTGAGCAGCCACACAGTTTCAATTAGGCGCAGTGCACATTGCCTTGACGATTACTTCGCAGCTCCTCACAGCCCCTCCCCTGAAATCCTGGAATTCTGAAGCCCATTCCCATTCCCACGCCCACCCCAATCCCCACATATTTGCGTATGCAAATTTTTCAAGCTATTTGCTGTGAAATTATGCCAGTCGCTGTCGACGCGCATACGCGGCTAATAAAATACGCAACAAACTACGCGATGCCTGAGTGATGAGGCAGCCAAGCGTTTGCCATAATTTATGTTGCGGTAAACCCACAGCCGCCCGGCTCGCTTTTCCGCCCGATTTTCCACCCAACCTGACCCGCTTTACCTTTTCAGCACCCGTGTGCCCGTCGGCTGTGGGGGCCGTGTTTATATTGCTTATTTAATATGTGCACGGCTGCCTGGATCAGCAGCGCCAACAGCACCAACAATGGGTTTTCATTGAGTTATGCCGCTCATTTGGAGCGTCAGCAGTCGGCTGTAGTCGCAGCCATAACAATGAGCTCATTTCCCCCGATTTTACCGCTATCCCGGCCAGGCCTTACCCTTAAATAGTGGCGCGTGTCAATTTAGCGCTTGGATGTGACATACTGCCAACCCATGAGCAGCTGCTCGGCTTCAAGCTAATATTAGTTTTTGTGGTTTAGCTGATTTTTCAATATCCTAGAATAATTGGAGATTTTATTTTCCACGATGTGTTTATAGTTTTTTATTGACCAAAATTAATTTCTTTCATAAATAAATTTAAATATTCATTTCACATTTCTGGTATTTCATTGGCAAGCGAATAAATCTTAATATGTTGAGCAGAGTTCATTAAAATAGCAGATGCAGCGACAACAACCTTTGAATACGTGTGAGAGCACACCTTGTAAAACCCTTTTTTATCCCAAGTTCTTCTACCTACATGTGTGTGTGTGTTGATTTTTTAGCAAAAGTTTTTCAACAACTTTTGTCCGGTTCTATCAATGGCTGCTCCTTATAAAACATTTACAGACAGTTGGTGAGTTTCTAAGGCTACCGAAGATGCTTGAAAGAAATTTAAACATTGCGTAAGTTATACTAAAGACTGTAAAAAATAATCAGTAGGTTTGTATTACAAGAACATTAATTTTTCTTCAAAGGATTATAGTTTTTAAAATGTTGTATAAAAATTAAAGTTTTTATTTTAAACTTTAATTGAAATGTAGTTAAATATTAGTTCCAATCTACAATGGTTTCCTTCCTTTAGCTTATGACGTGGCAAAACGCAGCCTAAATGGCTGGCAAGCGACATTTGCCAAGCTCAGTTCACTTGGGTTCAGTAAGTTCGGTTCGAGTTCGGGCTTACTTCATTTTTCATTCATTCAAAGCGCAACAGCAACAGACGCAGTCTGCAGCAATGCAGCTGCTGTTCCTTGAATCCTTATACATTCTAATACCCTTAGATAGGCATCAGAGACAATTCTAAAAAAAAAAATAATTACAAAATAATACAACATTCTGTATAGTTACAGTTTGGAAATTTAATTATTCAAAAACATAGAAGCAAACTATCTGAGGAAAATATAGTATATAATTAACATAATATTATTCCACAAAAAACTCTCAATGTAAGGGAATTAAATTCTTCGTCCTGGTCCCTTCTTCTTATTGCGCTGCATCCTAGTCTTCTCCTTACTCCTCGTTGCCTTTTGTGGCGGTGCTGCTTTTCATATAACAACAATATTTTATGCTCAGCTGTCTGGCTTTTTATGCATTTGCCCGGCTGCCTATGTGAAAAATTACAAAAAGCCAGCAAGTAGTGGCCAAGTGGCGGAAGGGAGGGTCAGAGTGCATAGGAGAGGCCTGGGAAAATCGGGGACCGGCTGAAGGAAAAGTGGGAAAAGTGGCCACAGCCACAGAGACGGCGTCTAGGGCCAAGTGTTTGCCATGCACTTGACTGTGTTATTTTTGCCTCCTGTCCGGACCCGACGCATAAATCAACCTGCTGCAAACACACACACAATCCCGCGCCCAAGGAGCGGATACATCCATGCCCATAGATGAGGGGCAACCTCCTGACTGGAGATCGGAATAACTATTAAAGCGAGTGGTGGCCCCTTAAAGATGAGCCCGCAATTGGACGCGACAAATTTTATTGAGCATCTGCTCCACAATAGATAAGACTATGGGTGAAAGTCTATATATAGATATATAGAATAAAATATAATAATATTATAAAACCCAATAATGAACAAAGTAGGAAAACAATCCAGAAAATAATATAATTTAATAAAGTATTGATTTTTGGTTCTTAAAATTTACCACTTATCTCAACATGAACTTTTTCAAAGTCACCGTCCTCATTTGTTACCCTTGACATTCCATTTTAATCAAGAGATATCTACTGTCCCTGGAACTAGTCTCTAGCCAAGTAAACTAAATAGGAAAAGGAAAAAAGGAAAAGGAATTTAGTCTTCAACAATGTTCGACTGGGTCAGCTTGCTGCTTCGGATAGGCTACTATTATGGCCACGCTATTGGAGTTAATAACTTTGAACTCGACTGGCGGACGGGACGCGTATTCAAAAGCACTCGGAGTACTCTCTGTACCATAGCAGCCAACATAATTGTTGCGTTCTTAATTGGATTAGGATTGATCGGAAAGGCAACATTCATCATTTTCGAAGGATTGACCAAGCTGTATAGAAATGTTTTAATCATTGTCACAATACTGAGGATCACTGCAGGTTGGCAAAATTATATTACGGTTTATTTTTTAGAAATAACTAACTTATAAATAAATTGTAGTATTCTTTAACAATCTAATATATATTTATATTTATTTATTTTCAGGAAGTGCCATTTTATTCAACCAATGGCGTTATCAATTTCAACTAATTATCCTGGCCCGAAAAGTTATTAAAATTTGCATGGCTAGGCCTCAGATTATAAGGATATATAGCTGGAGGATTCTTTGCAAGTTTCTCAATGGGATTACTTTAGATATTTCCCCAATTATTATTACCTTGGCATTTATCGGATATGAGGACTTCAAGGTTTTCCCTGGAATGGTTCTACATCTTTGGGTATCTGTCATCGTCAATCTGGCTGCAGCGCAATATTTCCTAGTGATGCTGTGCGTTCGGGCGCACTATCACCTGCTGAACGGGGAGCTAAAGCAAGTAATCGAGGAAAGCAAATACCTAAGCTATAATCCCTCCAGAAAGGGAGCCTTCATGACCAGGTGTTGCGCCCTGGCTGACCAGCTGGATGATATAGCCAAGCTCGAGAACAATCTGCAGTCGATTGTGAGCCAGTTTGTTGCGGTATTCGGAGTACAGAAGTTGGTTATGTACTGCTGCTTTTATGTATACTCTGTGGTCACCTTTTACACATTCTACAACCTCTTTAAGCATGACCTCAAAAACCTGGGAATGAGTATGCGAGGTACTTTATTGAGGTTTACATGGTCCATCATTTTCCTTGTGGATGCCATTCACTGCCTCTTCATGGAATTCCATGTCCAAGATGGTCACCAAGATATGATTCGACTATTGGATGAGCGAACTTTGTTTGCCTCTGGCTTGGATCCGCGCCTGGAGGAGTCAGTGAGTTATATGGGGATTATTCTTGTAGCTAATTAAATACTATTTACTAAGCATCGCTTATCATTTCAGTTTGAGATCCTCCAGCTGCAGCTTATAAAAAACCCATTGCAGCTTAATGTACTTCAACTATTTCCCATAAATCGCGACTCCATGTATGCCATGTTTTCATCTATTTTATTGCATTCGATATATTTAGTGCAATATGACCTGGAAAACTTTAGATGAAATATGTGCAGATTAAACGAATTAAACATATTATACAAATTATCATCATTAGTTGATGTATACTTTACACACAATTTTATACTAATTACTATTATTCAACCCTTAAATAAAAAAATATATAAAATTCAGTTTTCTGCTATATAAGATCATTTCGGGTTAGAACTCACACAAAAATGAAAATATTGAAAATAATAAAAATGTAGTTTCTGTTGCAGTTCTTTTGGTCTTTTTTATATTCGACCTTTTTGTCCTCTGGGGACCTCATTTAATGCTCTTTACTTTCAGTCTTATCAGTGGATTAAACTAAATTAACTCAATTAATTTAATTCCCTTCATATTCTAAGGAACCTTGAAAAGGGACCTAGAATACGGACCTTTTCAGTTCTCTAAAATGTTTGACTGGGTCAGTTTGCTGCTGCGGGCAGGTCACTATTATGGCTTCGCCATTGGAGTTAGAAATTTCGAAGTAGACTGGCGGACAGGACGCTTATTCACAAACACTCGGTGCACTCTTTATGCCTTTACATGCAACGTCATTATTCTGATGCTTATGGGCCTAAAGATGGGAAAGGAAACATTTACTGTATCTTTCGGAGTCAGACATCAGCTATACGTATATAATGCATTTATTTTGACGATTCTGAGGATCTCAGCAGGTTGGCTGTATATATTTATAATTATTTTAAAATATTTCTAACAAAACGAAAACATTTTTTTTTAATACCTGATCCTTCAAATATATAAGTACTTGCAACTCTGCATAACCAATGGCGATACCAGTCCCAACAAATGATTCTGGTCAAGAATGCACTCCGTCTTTGCCTGGCCAGCCCTCAGTTGATTTGGATGTCACGCTGGCGGATTCTTTTAATGTTTTGCATTGGCATAGTGTCAGATATCTTCCAAGTGGCATTGACCTTGCGGTCCATCCATCATGTAGATATAAATATTTGCTTAGGGATGCTTCTGCATTTCTGGATGTCGGGCATCTTTAATCTGTTTATGGCCCAACATTATCTGGTGATGCTGTGCATTCGGGGGCAGTACAACCTGCTCAACGCAGAGCTAAAGCAAGTAATCGAGGAGAGCAAATACCTAAGTTATAATCCCTCGCGAAAAGGAGCCTTCATGACCTGGTGTTGCACCCTTGCTGACCAGCTGGATGATATAGCCAAGCTCCAGGACCATCTGCAGTCGATTGTTGGCCAATTGGATGGAGTATTTGGAGTACAAGGCCTGATGGTATTCTTCAGTTATTACGTATCCGCAGTGGTCACCACCTACACAACCTACAGCATCTTTAAGAAAGACCTAATAAACCTGGGTTTGAGCCTTGAAGATCTAATATTGTCCTTTACTTGGTTCTTCTTCTTCTACTTGGGTGGCATCCTTAATCTCTTCATGGCCTTCCACATCCAAGGTGGTCACAAAAAGATGATTTGTCTGTTGGAAGAGCGAACTTTGTTTGCTCCTGGCTTGGATGTTCGCCTGGAGCAGTCCGTGAGTAAATTATAATTTATTAATTAGAATTTTTGTAAAATTCTGTAAAACTAAATCTGTGTTTTAATTTAACTTTACAGTAATTTTTGAATTTGCTAATACATTTTTATCCTTTTAGTATGAAAGCCTCCAGCTGCAGCTTATACGAAACCCTTTAAAGATGGATATCTTCAAACTATTTCCTATCAGTCCCCAGTCAATATTTGCCACGTTGGGATCTATTTTACTACATTCCATATCCTTAATTCAATATGACATAGAAAATTTCAACAAATAATTCTCAAACGAATATTAATTAAATCAAAATGTACGATTTTGATGTTCGATAATTATGATTACATATTTAAGTTAATATTAAGTGACGAAATTTCTGCATTTCATAAATCGCTTTTGAGTTCAAGTCGAATAAGTAATTTTAAATATTGAGATTTTATTTATAAATTTGCACAATTTAGTTAAGAGCAGAGTACACTTCACAGAATAAAGCCCAACCCCAAGTCACAGAAATCCTGTTTGATATTTCAGAAGGGGACGTTCTCCCTACTCGTCATCCTTTTCATATTTATTGCACATACAAGAAAGTTTTGGCCATTAAAAAAGTGGAAGTTTTCCCCGCTCACTTCGGTTAACTTCCTCCGATTCTTTGGCTCGGCAAGGCGACGTTTATCTTTCCAAGATGAAAACATGAAATGGGTTTGGTTTAATTAGTCCACAAAACCAAAACAAAACAAATGCTCGCCGGATAACTCAGGACAACTTGTGCACTATCTATCTTCATTACCTTTTCCCTGCATCCATAAAGATATGTGCTAATTTCTTATGTGTGTATTTCTTGCTGTTTTAATTGGGACAAAGCCAAAACTTAAGCGCTGATAAAACTATAATCAAGCGCAGGTTTCCGCTTCCAGGCGAAATTCAATGACAGTTGCCAAGGCCAGGACATTCAACGTCCTCTAACCACTTTCTCTGCCAGCGATTTTCGCTTAATGCGGTCATTATATGAAGTCCTCCATTCCGGGGATCCGCTCTGTAAGTCTATCTCATATGACTGTTGTCCCTGGCAACCAGGAGCAGGACTCATGTGCATTGAGCAGTGACAGAAAAATAAGTCAAATATATAAAAAGCCTTGTGAACTCTCTAAAAAGTACCATTAAAAATAAGATGTTTTTTTAACTTTACCAAGTAAAAAACAGAAAGGAATTACATTAAGCATATTTTTCATACATTTATTTTTCACATTTTTTGACATTTCATTTATAAATATTTCAAAATAATTTTAATAGTGTAGCAAGCGAGAAATATTCTTGGTTAATGTTAATCTCAGCACCAACATGTCCATGAATAGCACCCATAGTTTCTATCGTGAATTTGCATTATTTTTCCAGGTATTTTCGCTCTTTTTATGACATTTTTAATGACAGTTTGAAATTTGATGTGCTCGGATTTCAGTGTAAAGTTGGGTGGTGTCCTTGAGCTAAATGAGGTTTAGCGTGTAAATATTTTCAGCTAAAAATTTTGGTGATAAACGGAGGAATAAAGGTGTCATTTTTGGAAAATATGAAGCGTGTTCTAAATATATCAAAGATAAAATTTATAGTGGGGGCTTTATATTGTTTGCCGACTATTATAAAATAAACTTTATATTTCATTGGAAATGTTATTTACTTATTTTTTCTTAAACGGCTAAAAAGCACTTGATTTGTTTTCCCCCATTTTGTGGCAACTACCAAAGTCCGTTGGCCACTTGTTTAATTTGGTGCTCAGCATTACGCTTAATGCGTTTACACAATAACCATGCGTTCTCACTGTCGACCACCCCCACCCTTCGCCCGCTCGTTCGTCCTTTCCTAACGTCCTGCTAATGGCCTTATAATTACTGTCCACGTCCGACGAAAGCCAGCAGCGGCGAGAGGCGGAAAAGAATTGGCCAAAAAGACCAAAGTTAACAAGAAACAGAAGAAAATTAACAGCAAAATTGCAGCGGGTTTCATGAAATGCTCAAATTATGTACTTGATAGCAGTACTATGTCCTTCGCCCTTGCTTTTCTTTTCTGTTCGCTTTTTCCCCATATTTTCCTTATTTTTTCGTTTAAGTGTTGGCAAGCTTCAAAAAGTTCCTGTCGCGGACAGCCTTGGCTTGACCCGAACTGAGCTCCTTTCCAGCAGAGGAAGTGCGTTTCAGTCCCGTTTTTATAAAGGAAGTTATAAATACACAGTACCGCATGAAACCTTAATAAATTGTATCACCTGATATTTATTTTATAATAAATGGGAAATAAAAGAAGTAAATCTACAAGAAATTAAAATGATTATTTAAAATTATTTAATTGCTTGTAGTTTTTAGATAAAATTTGGGAATCGCCAATATATATTAGATTAAAAAAAGAATATAGAAGATCCAGAGTTGCGTACCTTTAAAATAATAAAAAAATAAAGCTATAGAAGACGCATCATCATCATGCAGACGCACTGCAGTCCTTTGAGTCCCATATATAGCTGCACAGCAAGGCCGCGCCAGAAGCTCGGTTATATCTGCGGAGGGGCTGCGGTGGCCCAAAAGGGGCGTGGCATGTACCCCCAAGAGCTGGCCACAACTCTCAAATAAGAAAAATGACTTTCGCCGGCATGTGGCTCAAGCGAATAGATAGATGCGAAGTCAGACGAGGATGAAAAATGCAGCTGCTGAAAATTTTCACGCATGCAAAATGCAAAAAAAAAAGGAGAGTACTGACAAGTGTCGATATAATGTGAAAATACAGTGAGGCACAAAATACGGCTCCAAACTATTTACAAAAAAACATTTTTAGGAAAGTATTTGAACATTCTTTCATTTCAAAATAAAATTAAACTTGATTGACTTTGCAATAACAACGAATATTTTTAAGGTCTTGGAACAATCATGAACCGGACTGTCCTTAAAAACAAGACCAAGTCTTTGGCTTGCAAGTTGTGGCTTAAAGCGATTGGAGCTCTTGAAGAGCGCAGTGGAGCCCGGCTAATGCAGATGACTCCTCGATGTTCACTCTAGCTGGGTTATCGTATTTTTCGAAGGACTATCTAAAAGAGGGGGTGGTGGAAACAGGGGACGGTGGTTAGTGGCGCCTCAAGTTGCGACCAAGTTGACTGCACGGTTAGTTGGGTCTGTGTGGAGCGGAGCGTCTCCATTGTCATTTTGAATTTGTAACAACATGCGCACACGACAATTTGCATTTCCGCTTGCCAATGGGGTAGTTTTTCAACCAACTCGGCAACCGAACCCAAAAACCCTTATCCCTATCCCTTCTGGGGCCGAGCATTTGCTCAGGTTCCTTGGGGAGAATTTCATTTCACTTTGTGTGCATATTCCTGCCCGGCACGGACCTTTAAAGATGCAACGGAGTTACCAAAATGCCAGTAGCACCAGCAGCATAAAACTAGAAACAGAAAAAAAAACAAAGAAAACCCAGCAAATTGACAAACAAAGATTCACTGAAGCCGAAAAGGAAAAACAACATGCAAACAAACACATAGACATAGCCAGTCAGGACCTCAAGCTCAGCACGATTTACACTGGTAAGAAAAGGATAAAAAAACATAAGCTTTGATTGAAAATATGTTTATCCAAAATTAATCATTATGATTACAATGGGATTTATTTGTCAACATTGCGTATACGTAATAAAGTTACTAGTTCTTTTGTTTGTTTTTTGTGTGAGATACAAATGTTTAAATAATTGCCAATTACAAATTTGTAAGATTTTATAGCATAGACCACTCAATAAATATCAATTTTCCTTAATAATTTAAGTTTTTAAACAGATTTTTCCGGATTTCCTGATATTATTTCTTCCAGTGCCTGTTCGGGCAGTTTATAATTGAACTGTGGCCCAGTCGAGCGAATCGAATGGCCAAACGGCTGCCTGGCTATACGAAAATAATGAAAATGCAACTTAATTTCTTGCCCAAAATGCAGGACACATTCAGCAAACACACACACACACAAAACACACGCACATTACTGGCTGCAGCAATGGTGTCCCTGCCGGTTGTGACAATTTTTGGTGTAGATGGATACTCTGTCTGCTATTTTCCGCAAGCCCTTTTCTGGCCCCAAGCCCCACCACAGCCATGTCTCTTTGTGGTTCGGTGTGCATCAATAAAATGTTGGCATAAAAGCTTTGAGCCAGGAACATAAACTGGGCGCACGTTGCGTATGCTTAATGCGTGTGCATGGGAGATGGACTAAAATCGAGATCCATTGTCACAGAGCGAGAAAATTGTGTGCATTTAATTGTAAAGCAATAAATGGGAGTAAAAAAATGAGTTAAAACTTGAATTATTGTAAAGCTCAGTATCAGATAGAACCGTGCATTAACCTTATACAATCAGCTTGGCAGTATTACGATCCAATTCCTGCAATCACTTCTATCTGCAGTGCATAATCACTGCTATCAGTAGCCTTTGCATTGACGACATTCCTCACATTCCCTTCGACTCCATGGCCCTGGGCACCTACTCATCATGGGGGCTTTGACAAAGGCTTGGAATGGGGCGTTACCCGGTAACCCTGGCAATGGGCACAATGGACACTAACTAACTGGCATGTCTGATTTGAATGTAATGGGTTCGTCTCTCCCTTTGTCAACTCTCCCCTGCTATTTTACCTTTGAACCTCCCTACCCCATACGTTGGAAAATCAAATGCAACCTCAAACCAAAGGCAGCAAAGAAAAAAAATAAAAACGAGTCCTGCAACAATTTGCGGCTTTTTCGGTGAGGCGGAGCAGAGCACTCTCTACGCATAGTTTTTCGTTACCAATTTGAAGACCTCAATCAGTTTTTGTGCCGTTTGAGTTTGCATTTGATTTGTCCCCGCCGTCGTTGTTTCATTCATTCGGTGTGCGTCCTTTATGGCTGCTTATTGGTTTCATTTTCATGTGGCAGGTGGTAGGTGGGTTGAGCTGGCCAAACCAAACCAAACAAAAAAAAATACATTTTATGAGCTTGTTATTGTCGTCGTCGGCCACGCCTTTTGTGTAGTCCATAAAGTTGGCTTTTATTGCTTTGTCGTTGCCGCTGTTTTTGGTCAACTCCTAATTGGAAGTTCTAAATTTCAATGTTTGGCTTTTAAGCTTCAATTGTTTGCGGTTCGACTGGCCATAAATATTGAGTGCCATCGGTCTCCGCCTCCGGAGTTGTGACCTTTTCCTATCCATTGCGCTGACATGCATGGTCCGTGTGCTGAGGTCAATCATCATTCAAACTGAGCGTTAGGCCAATAAAGGTTGGCCAAATGGCCAAACTGAAGAAAGGAGGCTACTTAAGGCAACAAAGGAAAAACGGAAGTTCAAGTATTGAATATAAAATATTATTCCACGGCCACAAATGCCAGAAAAAGACCTTACAATGTAAATCAAAGATCAAATTACCCGCAAATTGAGAGCTAAAAATGTGTTAAAAAGCAATCAACAACCCAATTAAATATACTTTATTTTGCTCAATAGGGTAACCATTTTTTAATTATTTATTTTAATATTTTAAGCCTTAATAAATATATGTTACATTTCTTTTTAAAACTTTACTAAATATTTCTAAATTATTTCATATATAAAAAGCATTGTTCTTATAAAAAAATTTAATATTTCACAAACATTATTTTCAATAATGCGGAATCCAAAACCATTTTCCCTTTGGTTTCTCGCTTTCAAGGAGAGCATTTACCAATTTGGCTGGCTAATGTAAATCAATGACCTCTTATTAAAAACTTTGAGACCCACAAATTGTCTGGCACGCTAAACTTTTGAACTCCTTGTCCAGCTCTTAGTCCTTAAAGAATCCGAACGAGGGAAGTAGGAACCTCTTCGCCGCACAATGGAATGCTTTTTGCTATTAGCGCACAAAAGTCAACAAACACGCAGGGAGCCAAGACGTCCAATCCAGCGCCCACTTAGCAATAAGAAGGAAATCTAGGAAAAAGAAAAAGTTTTAAATTGAAAATATAAAAGGAATTGGGAATACCCTGACAGAATATTCATAAAATAATTAGGAAGAAATATCAAGAGCCTCAATGAATCAAGTTGAAAAGAATAAAATTAAAATATAATAAATTATTTAATTAGTTTTTAAATTGATCCAAGCTTAAGTCTTAAAAATATGATCTACTAAAATCTACTTTTATAGATCTCAACCATCAATCCCAATATACCCATTCCAACCCATCGATTCCTGGCATATAAGAAGGCAAATCCTGGCGAGTAAAGCCAAGAAAACTTTTCAATTTGTAGGCAGAGGAAAATCGTAGCAGGGGAGGCAGGGCGGAGAAAAGCAGTGGGCATTGGAAAGCCATCGTTGGCTCTTGATGGAAAAATGTGCGCAGCCACTTGGAGTCGGACTTCCGAGTCTGGATTTGTGGGCACGCAAATTCTGTTTACCCGAGTGTAATTTCTTAAGTAAAAGGTAAACACTTTGCGAGCTGTAACTGTAAGTGTGGTTACAACGCCGCGCAATGCAAATGACAGGCGGGAGGACAGGAAGGGGGGCGTGGGTTAATACGCCAGGGATGGTGGGTTGGTTAACAGCCACCCACGGAAGTGGTGACGTCAAAGGCACTCACACCCACGCTGACATTCGTGTTGGCCGCAGATACTCTGTTTGCAGTTCGATTTGAGTGGGAAAAAAATTGAAGAAAATAAAATGAAGGAAACAAGTGTAAAGGAAATGGAAAATTGGGAAATCATTTGCACAATTAATTGCAGCTCAAATCAAATAAAATTATTGAAATATGTGTGGTCATGTAAGTGCTTAATGATACTATAAATTAATACTCTAATTAAACCATTGAATTTGTATCATTAATTACATTTAAATTTGCAATCCTTTATTTATCTTTTTGCGCTATAACTAACTTTGATTACCGTTTAACCTGAAACTCCTAAAGACAATTTATTTGCAATATCCTCTATAAATATAAAGCTCAACATCAATTATTTTACCTATTAAATGACTTTATTGTGTCAAATTCATCGTGCAATTTGCGTTGCAATTTCTGCTATTTATGCATTGATCAGAAATTTGTTTACCTTGTAAGCTGAACTGCAAACACTTTGGCATAAACAAGAACAACATCAACTGCCAACAGCATGATTACAACAAACGAATCGAGATGAGATTGCAGACACACACACACAAATACAGCAGCATCACACATCGACACACTCATTTTACATAGATTTATGTTGTATGCCTCACTTAAATATACAAGATTCAATGAATTTTCAATTAACTTTGATTGGCACTTTTCCTTATATGTACACATACATACATACATAGAACACACACCGTCCACAGGATGGCTGACTGGTGTTGGCTGCTTGTGGTCGTCCTGGCAGACTGACGAAGGGAGCACCAATAGATATGGGTTAGAGTAGGAAACGGGAATAAACTAAAACCAAACCAAAACGAATCGAAATCAAGGAATAGACGGCACTGCAGACGAGGGAATTACAGTGTATGCATGTCCTGGTGATGGACTGTCTGCCTTCACTTGGATGGTTTGGTCAAGAATCCTACCAAAACAGGCAAAGTTGATATGGAATGCACAAAAAATAACATTTAAGTGTTTACATAAAATTTAAGCAATATAAAATTAAAGAACTCAATATGTATGTTAAGGGAACCCTTTGCAATTAAAATTATTTAAAGAGTTTAATATAGCTGTTTTTTAGTTAAAGATTACCTACTTATGATGATTATGAACTCTTTTAAATTTAATGATAGATCAAAAGTCCGAAAATTTCCTTACAGTGAATCCCAGGGCAGTTCTAGCCATCATGGTATTTGATTTTTGGCCATTGCTTTGGTGAGGTCGCATCAGTAAGCCATGTCAAACTCAAAAACATTCAAATAATAATAAACAAACCGACAAACAAACAAGTAAGTTTTATATTCAAAACAATCTTACAAAAATTTGACTAGCTTACATATCAAAATAAAAATATAAAATGCCGGAAAGAAAATATATGACAACCATAACAAAATTCGAAACCGTATTAAATCTGAAACTAAAGAATCTTTTTGTTGTAAATTGATTAAATTTCTCATGCTTTTGATTTTCCCAATGCTCCCACTGGAAATTTCCATCCTAACTGACTTAACCTGCCATTTGCAGAGCTTATAATATAACTGAGGATTTCCATAGCCTGCAGGATGGACACAAATTTAAGTAAACAATTTAGTAAAATGTTAAGGCGGTCAAACACATTTGAGTAGCGTGAAATTGACTGCACACCTTAAGGTGAGAAATATTACAAATTTAAAATACATGTAATTTCAGATATTTTTGATTTTTTTTTTCCAAGAAAATATTCCAGATAGCCCTTTATTCTTGAAATACCTACCAAAAAAAGTCATCGCTTTTTCTTTTCAGTTTGAAAATTGGAAATATTCGCCATTCAATGTTTTAATTAATCCCAGGCTTGCTCACAAAAACACACATATGCCCATGGGACCAAAAACAAAAGAGGCCAGGCATATGCAAAAATAATATAAAAAAGGACCTGCTGCGTTGCTACTCAATTTTACGCTTCAAGTTCAGCTAGAAAAAAAAACGAGAAAAATCAGCTGCTGCAGCAAATATTAGGCGCACAAATGCCAGCAATCAAAATGCAAAGCTGTAAATAGAAAAAAAGGAAAAAAAATAAAGGGTAGAGAGTCGCTAACAAACAAACTACGACACGCTTGGCAAAAGGCTTATTAAAAACGCATAAAAGAAAACGGCACGTTTACAAAGCAGGCTCACACGCACTCACCCACACCCGGGCAGGACTCGGAGCTGGCACACACACTTACACACACGCCCCCTGCACAGACACACACATGTGCATGAGGCACTCGGGCGCATAAATCCGCGCTAAATGAGTTTAACACTTGGCTTAATAGTTTGGTTTTATGAAAAGCACAAAAAAAAGTAAGAAAAACCAGCGGCAAAAGGATAAAAAAAGGAGCAAAAATAATACGACCATGGAAAGCAATGAAAAAAAACAGGTTCCATAGCATACTTTTATGCGCAATAGAAAACTTGCAAATCGCTTTTTGTTTTCATTGCAGGCCGAGGCTGAAACAGGCAAAAGAGAGAGGGCCAAAAGGGGCGCCCACGAGAGGCCGGGAAAAGGACTCTGAGCCAGCCGCCTTTGAGCCTTTAGCCCGGCTTAGTTTGTGTGCCGTTTTTGTTTTTATTTCTATTAGCAGACTGGCTTGGTCCACTCGCCAAATGAAAAGTGGAAAAGTGGGTGGGTGGAACGAAATGTTCCTGCATCGTTGCAAAAATATATGACTATTTTTCAATGAACATGGCAAAATCGCAGTTAGTTGGCTAAAATGGCAACCAACAAGAATTGGTGCATGACAAACGAATGAAAATGGATCAACAATGGAACTGATTAGGACAGGGGTAGATTTTGGGGTATATCCTTTTTATAATACATTTTTAAAATATTATTACTATTCTTAATGATTTTCTTTTAATCTGTAAATGTCTCTAACAGTTTATTTTAATTTATTAATAAGAATACAGAGAGTAAAAAATGTTTTTTATGCATTTCAATTAGTCTTAAATGCATATCTCTTACTTCGTATTTAATTTTTTCAATAAAATCCCTTTAACTTGTCATGGTCGCCACAGAGGTATTGAAAAAGTCGTCAAGAAATTGCAACTGCTTTAAATATTTAACTCACACACTCAAACATTCGGTTAGTGCAGCATGTGGCAGGCCAAGTCAGTACTTAATATTTCACAAGCTTTTTACTTTCAACATAATTACAGTTGCGGTGTCTGGCGGCACGCGTTTCAAGCACTTTGAAAAACTATTTGCACATGAAACGGGAATGGTGAGCAAGGTTGGTGGGTATATGCCACCCCAAGGACGAGGGACGAAGTTGCGGCAGAGGAGACAGACACACATGCTGGGCACATACATAATTTAGTATGGCACTTGGACAACATTAATGTGTGTAGCCTAGCGCTGAGTGCTGCTCCTTCGGCGACTTGGCTCCTGTTGGAACACCTAAACGGATACACCTCACATATACTCACACACAGACTGGCACCAGAATCCACGTGTATCCGTGCAAGGACACACCAGTACAGACACAAAAGTGCACCTGGTGTGCCTGCTTATATATAAACATTAGCTGACATGCACTGAACATTTCCAAATTAATTTACATTTCTTCTTAGGAATAATCTATGAAGCTATAATTTATTTATTTTAAGGAACCAGAAGAAGCATTTACGAATTTTAAGATGTTCAATTAATAAGCTTATATTTATCCAAAATATTTTTTAATAAAATATTTATTACAAATTTTGTTTAAAATATTTTGCAGTGCATAATATATTTATCCCTGTAATACATATATAATTTTGCGCAATTTTTTGCAGTTTCTCTCGTATTTTATTGGTGGCACATCCTCTGCCAACGCAGGCTGCACTTTAATGTCTCCGCTTCCCTTTCCACCCTTTTTTTTGGTCCGCTCTCTTTTTTGTGGTCCTTGTTTTTATAATATTGTGTTTACCTTTGCTACTTTATGTTTAAGTGCAGCTGCACAAAATATTCCTCGAAAAAAGGACATCACAAAGCTGCAACGAAGAGGAACGCAACCTTAACAAGCAAACAAGCGCTGACAAGCGGCGGATGGTTATTCCTTGCCAACTGTGGGCAAGGATGTGGATGTGAATGTGGATGCAAGTGCTGAGGGTGTTTGGGAGCCTTGTTTTGTTTAATACTTTCTGTTTTTGGGCGACTGCACAAATATTATTCATTGAGAAAGCTTAAGCAACGCTCTTTTTGCAGCTGCTCTATCTTGGTTGTGTTTAGCGAAGTTCTCGTTGGTTTAATTTTGATATTTTAAGGATGAGAACTATTCTATACATTATAATTAGTTTAAGATAATATTTGAAATAAATTATAACATTTTATATGATTTAATTTGCAATTATAAATATAAAACCTACAGTAAGGTATATTTAATATTTAATAACATCGTGATTCAACCGATTAATAATGTATTTAATAATTGTTTATTAATTACCATTTTATTTAATGAAATTTTAATAGCTACCCAACTATAAAAATTCCTTCCCAATAAATTTTTATTAAAATTTAAACATAAATAAACAATGCAAGGCTAATGCGTGACTGTGTGAGTGCGGGAAGAACTCCTCTATCTTGGCTCTCGGTTTCCCCCCACCCGCCAAGCAGCCTTTTGTGATGGTAAATCTTTACAGCTAACAATTAAGTCGCATAACGAACGCTTTTTGGGGTAGTTATGGATGGCTGGGAAAAAAGACAAAGAGGATAACTTTTTATTACCACACACTTGCGGGCTTTTTGGGGAACTTTTCTGCTGCTTCCGATAAGCAGTTCCGGAAAACTTTGCGCCATATAAAATCCCACACCGCTTACAGCGGGAAAACAGTGACTGCTGCAACTACAACTGTTCCGGCAGTCAGCCAAAAGTAACTAGCCTGAAATGAAAGACAAGCCGAAACCGAAAACCAAAAACCGAAGCCAAACTACAGCGGCAATTAATTCTGGGCCCCTCCGCCCCTCCGACTTTTCCCCTGAAAGCAAAAAAAAAGAACAGGAAACCAATGAAACGTGCCGGTTGTGGAGTGTTATCATTATGGAGCATCTTGTACCATTTAAATAATTACGAACTAACTAACCGAGAACCCACAAAAAAAAAAGTGAACGCATTGCGTGCCAAACGAGCGGACATTCAATGGGGTTCCTTCGGTTTGCCGTCTCCGGTTTCCACAAAGGTTTCACCGCTAGTGAAAATTACCAAAAATAAAATTGTTTTTATTACCCCCGCTCCAATGTATTTGCTTATAAATAGTTTGCTCAATTACTATTTCAGTTGTGGTTGTAGTTCCTTTGACATTGATAAGGCAGCGAACAAATTGGCCTCAGATAGCGCAGGTTAAATGTGCCCGGGGGCGTGTGCCTGTTAATTAGTTAGTGGAATGAGCCGCAGATTGTTAATACACCTTTTCCTATCTCAAAAACTATAAAGTGAGATAAGAAAATAAATAAATTTTAATTTTAGCAATAACTATAAGCTATATTTTAATGATACTATAAATAATACAAATAGTCAAAGGGAATTATCTGTAAGGTTTAGTTTTCCTTTTAAGTAATTAATTAGAATTTTTTTTAAATAATTACAATACATAATGAATGATACTAAAACATATATAAATATTTTTAATCAGGTTTGAAGCCCTCTCAAAATTTCCCATTAAATTTTATTAACTTATTTAAAGATTTTCCACATCAATTTTGCCAAAGAATATTTCTGGGCTGACTTTAACTTTTCGCAGCTGCCATTTGAGCCCTTGGATCAACTGTCCGGTTTAATAAAGCTCTGTGCGATATTTTAATACCAAATTGACATTGTCAGACAAAAGTGTTTCACTGCTGGCCCCGAAACCTCGATTCTTTGTTGTTGCCCCTCCGCTGATGCATTTTTCACTGCGCTCTTTTTGTTTTAATTTTCCGTGTTTAATTTTTTGCTTCACTCTTTTTACGTTGTGAAACGAACGATGCTCTGTTGGCTGAGGCCAATTTATCACACAGCTTTCCCCAATAGATTTAAATTGTCACATCGTTTGTCATGCGAACAGCAACAACAATGTAGTTCGGGCAGAGCAGATGATACTGAACGCGGTTAGCCAATTTTTATGACAAGTATTAATACGATGCATATATTTATTAATTATTTTACACAAAACCAAACTATGGAAACCATGGCATTAAAAAAAGGCTTGGATTCAGTGGGGGAGAAGTATAATTAGGTAGTCCCATCGATGTCTAACTAATTATGAACATTATACTGCTAATAACTGTGACAACAATTTGCCAATAATCCACTTGAAAGTGTAGGAAAAAATAATAATTGGCAAAGCCGATGGGGTAGGTGCTCTTTTAAATTAAATTCGAAATGTCTTCGTTATTAGAAATATTTTTTACATATTTTATAACATTTAAATGGAAACTAAAATTTGTCTTATATTTAATTTATAAATTAAAATTTTTAATACATTTGGCATACCCTTCGCTGGGGTATTGAAAAGCCTGACAAACACAATTAATGAGCAGAGCACCACCACTGATTATTCACTTCTTTTCTCTTACCCGTCAAGTCTAATCAAACAAATTCAATTGGCATTAATGCGACAGCTAAATAATAAAATAATTTATGCGGCTCACCGAAGTGCAAACGAAAACGCACCCAATGGCGAATGCTTGGGGAAAAGTGGAAATGGAAAAGTTCAGGGTATGAGGAGGGATTGGAAAAGTAGACCGGAGTGAGAGCATTTGGAAAATCCCACGGCAAACAATTGAAAACTAAAACGTAGCGAGTGTCTCTAAGCTTCCCCAGCTGGGATTTCTATATCTATCTCCGGCTGTCTGCCAGAGAGTGTCTGTGTGTGTTGAAAATGTGCTAGAAATTAAAAGATAAAATACCAATTAGTGGCTCTCCTAGGCAGCTTTCGGTTGGAGCGTAGTGGAATAGATGTGTTTGCTAATTGAAAAACAAACTACATTTGCAACAAATTAAGCCACAGACACGTACCGCAGTAGCAACAGATCCTGTCGAGGAATGGGAGATGTATCTAAATCCAAAGCGAGCATAACAGAAATATTCGCAAATTATGAAATATTCAAATACAGTTCCGTTCTGGGCAAACACAAATAAATATGAGTGTGTTGGCTGCAAACAAGCCCAAGCAATTGCAATCAGCCGAGCTGAGTGTTGAGCAAGCATTGTGTTTGACACTGTTTGGGCTGCACATCCCCTATTTTCCAGCCCAACCTCTTGTGCAAGCGGAAACGGAAGTTGCATTTGTGCCTTTGATGATGCGTATGTGGAGCATCTCGTTGGATGCATTTTGCCCCTGCTGCTGGTTTGTTGATTTCCAGATGCATCGTAACACATTTAACCCCTGCCAAGCAATATTCCTTTCCATTCTCTATTTTATATTCAATTTTTCCCTCATCCGTATGAGTACGCACACAATTCCGACATATTTCCCATATTTGCTCAATGAAATAGGAAGTCAACACAAACGAAGTTCCAATGCTCTTGCAGGGAAATCAAATTGATAAAGGAATTTTTGCTGTAAATTAAAAAATTGAACTTTGGAAGGAATTTTGTAATTTCGCAAAAACAGATATACTTTTTATGATTTGAGCTTCTGTTAAGGGTATTATGTAATTGAAGGAATGCAAAATGCATTTTAATGCTAGCAAGAAATTCAGAAAATATAAGAACTTTATATTTTTTGTACTTTAATTATATTTGAATGGTTTAGAAAACCAATATATGATTTTTGCTTAATCGAGATACAATTCAAGGATAAATATAAACGAAAAATAGCCCTCTGATAAATATAATTATTTAAGGAATTATATTAGTGCTGATTGACAGCTTCCTAGCCCCCCACATAGCTTTAAAAAACTGATACTTAATATTTTGCACTGCAATTACCCTGGGACTTCCTTTGCAACTCCGCTCAGCCAAGCTGTTGGCTCAAGTCAAATGAGTATGTCACACATGACGTATGCGCAATTAATTTACGGCCATAAATTCATAGCGAATATACAACAAAATGTCACCCTGCGCGGATATATGCGTTCTTATACACGTACGAGGATTTATATATATAAATATGTATATATATTGGGTCCATCATTTTAAGAGCCCATATTGCAGGACGATTACGACTTAAGCAATTGCGGAAAGGGAACAAGGAGCACAGGCGAGAGTTATTGAAATGAAATGCTCGCAATATGGCCAATAAAAAAATATGCGGGGAATAAACGAACGCTTAACTCGAGCCGGGCAGCGAGCACTTGGCGAAAAATGTTTGCCAACCAATATCAATGTATATATATATAGGATATGAAGCATGCATATGTGCAAGTTAAATGCAGGCCACACACACACACACAGCAGAAGTTCATCTGGCACTGCAGGCTCTCAAAGGATGATAAATGAGCGTAAGAGTTAAATGCCGGCAAAAGAAACGGGCCCAGGCTCAGGATCAGGTTCAGAGCAAACGACCGACATTAAAGCGGTTTTACGGTCAGCTTGTGGGGCCAACTAATCGGAATCGAAGGCAGGACACCCTGACATTAAATAAATTAACTATTATTTTAACAATTACTATATTTAGTTAGTTATGTAAAAAATTTACTATAATTTTGATTAAGTTACAGTTAAAGTATCTAAGTTATACTATAACATTGTGACGCGCACAATAAATAATGTAAATAATAATAAATAATGTAAATAATAACAATAAATAATGTAAATAATAATAACAAATAATGTAAATAGTAAATAATGTAAATAATAATAAACATAAAGAAAGCATAAGAACACTGTAAATAAACATGTAAATAATGACAATAAGAATAATGAAGATCAATAAAAGGGAACAAAAACAAATGCGCGCGCGCGCCGATCGACCATACCAGCATCGCAGAAGCGCAGCTTATGATTCCGAACCAGTTCATGCTAAGGCATCTCGGAAGCATAGCTTAGGATTCCGAACCGGTTTAAGCTAAGGCTGAAGGAAGACGGCCGCGGGCCCTGGCAAAGGTACCTAGCAGCCGACAGCAACTGGAAGCGGTGAGTTTTCATAAGCACACTTCCTAGTCAGCAAGCGAAAGTCCTTTTTTTGGGGCAATCCGAATCCTAGGATTTGGATTGAATCAATAGCCGTAGACTTTAAGAGTCCTTCCGAACCTATCTCTCTCTCTGTGGACTTTAATAGTCCTAGCCCTCCCTCTCTCTCTCTGTAGACTTTGATAGTCCTATCTCTCTCTCTCTCTCTCTCATCGAGGACTTTAATAGTCCGAACCACTCTCTCTCATCCGTCAACGCCGACTTAAATAGTCCATCGCGCCTCTCTCTCATCGACGACTTGAATAGTCCGAACCTATCTCTCTCTCTCTCTCTCATCGAGGACTTTAATAGTCCGAACCACTCTCTCTCATCCGTCAACGCCGACTTAAATAGTCCATCGCGCCTCTCTCTCATCGACGACTTGAATAGTCCGAACCAGTATCTCTCTCTCTGTAGACTTGGATAGTCCTATCTCTCTCTCGCATCGAGGACTTTAATAGTCCGAACCACTCTCTCTCATCCGTCAACGCCGACTTAAATAGTCCATCGCGCCTCTCTCTCATCGACGACTTGAATAGTCCGAACCACTATCTCTCTCCGTAGACTGTAATAGTCATATCTCTCTCTCTCGCTCTCATTGGGGACTTTAATAGTCCGAACCACTCTCTCTCATCCGTCAGCGCAGACTTAAATAGTCCATCGCGCCTCTCTCTCATCGACGACTTGAATAGGCCGAACCATTCTCTCTCATCCGTCAAGCCGACTTAAATAGTCCATCGCGCCTCTCTCTCATCGACGACTTGAATAGTCCGAACCATTCTCTCTCTCACCGACGACTTCAAAGAGTCCGACCCATTCTCTCTCTCTCTCTCTTTAGCAGGTACCCGGACGTCCCGACTCCCGGCACGGCCGAAGACCCGATCCGCCCGACGACTGGCAACGACAAGGTCCCCACAGCGTGGTGTTTCCCCCCGAGACGGGACGAAGCCAGCCCCGACGATCGAGCCCGTATCTCAACTCTGTACAAGAAATCCACTGAATAAAGATCCCTACTGTTAATTTTTACCGAATTCCTCTCACTGTTCTTCCTGGGGCCGGGGCACTTCCCTTCCAGCTACCACTCGGACTAACTCTGATGAGCGGATCCTGGCCGTCCCTGAGCTATCTGGGGAATTGAAACGGCAGACCGTCACAGCTGGCGCCCGAACAGAAAGAGTGGTAGTAACGGAGGCCCGAAACCAGAAGAGCATGTCCACCTGGGTGTACATGGCAACAAAACAAGAGTTGACAGAGTACGCGAGGGAATTCGAGTTAGACCCGACGGGAAGAGTAGAGGACTTGAGAAAAGAGCTAGCGGCTTTTTGCAAGAACACGGACCACACGGAGAGCATAAAGCAGAGGCTAGCCACCTTGGCAGAGAAGTACAAAAAAGAGAAGAGCCCAGCAAAAATACCAGTAGTCGTAGTGACAAGAGTCGAGGAAATGGAGAAACCAAAAGAGACAAAACAAGAGAGGAAAGTGAACGTGGAAATAATCGACCGAGTGCGAGGATGGGGTATTAGATACCAAGGTGTAACAAACCCATTGGAGTTCTTGGAGAAAATAGAACAGTGGGCGAAGGGATACGGCATGGAGATGGACCAGTTAATCCCAACCATGCCATTCATCCTCGAGGGACTAGCAGCCGATTGGTGGAACACAACACCGACCGAAATCGAGTCATGGGAGCAGTTGAAAGAGGAAATACAGGAATATTTTCTACCACCAAGGTACGAAGAACAGTTGGAGCAGAAAATCACACAGATGAGGCAACGGGAAAACGAACCAGTGAGGGAGTTTGCAACAGAATTGCGGAAGTTGATGCGATTTACGAAACTGTCGGAAACAGAAAAATTAGACAGAATATACAAAAATTGCCGAAGCAAGATAAAACTATACACTCGGCGGAATGGGTTCGAGACGTTGACCGAGTTCTTAAAGCTAGCGGAAGAAGTGGAAGAGATCGAAGCCGCAGAGAGCGCAATACAACCAGTACGGCAGCAGATAAATCAAGAGATGTGCTTCAGATGCGGAGGAACAGGTCACGCGGCACGCAACTGCGGGAATCCACCAAGATTATTCTGTTGGGTCTGTAAGAAGGATGGAGTGAGGACTTCACAATGCTGTAGAGCACCGACGGGAAACATGTAGGGCCTGAGCAAATAAGACTGGCAGCTCAGGCCGCACAACAAAAGCCAGACCCGAGGGACGACTTAACATGCGACGGGGTCCAAATTGTGGCAAGGATCAGATTCGGAGGAAATACGGTGAAAGGAATAATAGATACGGGAGCATCAAGAAGCGCGATCAGCAGGAACTCATACCAGGACCTACGGGAGCACGGGAGGTGGAACGGAGGGCGCGTAGAGATAACACTCGCCAATGGGATGAAACAGCGAGCGATCGGAGAATTTCACGCAATGGTCGAATTCGGAGGAGCCCGGATCGAAGTTCCGTTTATGATCATGACGGAAGTAGCGGGAGGCATCCTACTGGGCATGGACTTCCTAGCAAGAGCACGGAGTGTGCTCAGATGTGGGAACCTCGAATTGGAGATAAGGGAGGAGGAAAGCGAGGACGACGACGACGACGAAGCGAGGGAAACAACGGAAGTGCCGAAGCAAGGGGATACGCTGGAGGAGAAAATAGAGGATTTTCTGCGAGAACACAGAAAAGATGAATAAATTCGAGGAGAGTAAGAGACGGTTCCGGAAGAGGAGCGAGGTGGTGAAGGCAGCGGCGACCCGGGCCAAGCTGATCACGGCCCAAGCAGCACCCGGGGCAGCCAGGAAGCGGACAGGGCCGGCCAGAATGGGGCGAAAACAGGAGGCGGAGAGAGAGGAGAGGGTGCGAACGGCACCGGAAGCGGACGGAACGGACTACCGGCCAGCGGGCAAGCGTCGAGTGGCCCACACGCCACGACAGGGGGGCTCCGGAGGGCACGGCAAGGCCACACCGGGGGCGACGGCACCCGCCAGCCCGGTGTGTGTCCGGGCCGGAGTGGCAGGCCCGAGGGAGTCGCCGAGTAGACGCAGCAGGTCGGAGGAGCAGGGATACGGCGCGCCACCACCGTTGGTGCGACGAACCCCGACACCCATCCCGGCGTATATACCGGTGAGCCGCCCGCCGACACCAACACCAACACCGGTACGCCCACCACCGACCCCGACGCCGATGCCACGGGCCCAACACCCCACACCGCCGGGCCGACGACCGCCTACTCCCGATGCCGACATCCTCGAGCTCCACCCGGTGGAGCGGAATGATTACGGGTGGACCCTCCCGGAAGGAGCCGTGTTGGCCCCGGATGCGGTGGAGGCCATCCGAAGAAAGCTGGAAGGCAAACAACGTGGGCGTCAGAGGAGGTTTCTGATGGAGGATGGAAACATAGTCTGGAAGGTGGTGTCGAACCGGGGGAACCACGTGGCGGTGACCCGCCACTTCGTAAAGGAGGGGGGTGTGACGCGCACAATAAATAATGTAAATAATAATAAATAATGTAAATAATAACAATAAATAATGTAAATAATAATAACAAATAATGTAAATAGTAAATAATGTAAATAATAATAAACATAAAGAAAGCATAAGAACACTGTAAATAAACATGTAAATAATGACAATAAGAATAATGAAGATCAATAAAAGGGAACAAAAACAAATGCGCGCGCGCGCCGATCGACCATACCAGCATCGCAGAAGCGCAGCTTATGATTCCGAACCAGTTCATGCTAAGGCATCTCGGAAGCATAGCTTAGGATTCCGAACCGGTTTAAGCTAAGGCTGAAGGAAGACGGCCGCGGGCCCTGGCAAAGGTACCTAGCAGCCGACAGCAACTGGAAGCGGTGAGTTTTCATAAGCACACTTCCTAGTCAGCAAGCGAAAGTCCTTTTTTTTGGGGCAATCCGAATCCTAGGATTTGGATTGAATCAATAGCCGTAGACTTTAAGAGTCCTTCCGAACCTATCTCTCTCTCTGTGGACTTTAATAGTCCTAGCCCTCCCTCTCTCTCTCTGTAGACTTTGATAGTCCTATCTCTCTCTCTCTCTCTCTCATCGAGGACTTTAATAGTCCGAACCACTCTCTCTCATCCGTCAACGCCGACTTAAATAGTCCATCGCGCCTCTCTCTCATCGACGACTTGAATAGTCCGAACCTATCTCTCTCTCTCTCTCTCATCGAGGACTTTAATAGTCCGAACCACTCTCTCTCATCCGTCAACGCCGACTTAAATAGTCCATCGCGCCTCTCTCTCATCGACGACTTGAATAGTCCGAACCAGTATCTCTCTCTCTGTAGACTTGGATAGTCCTATCTCTCTCTCGCATCGAGGACTTTAATAGTCCGAACCACTCTCTCTCATCCGTCAACGCCGACTTAAATAGTCCATCGCGCCTCTCTCTCATCGACGACTTGAATAGTCCGAACCACTATCTCTCTCCGTAGACTGTAATAGTCATATCTCTCTCTCTCGCTCTCATTGGGGACTTTAATAGTCCGAACCACTCTCTCTCATCCGTCAGCGCAGACTTAAATAGTCCATCGCGCCTCTCTCTCATCGACGACTTGAATAGGCCGAACCATTCTCTCTCATCCGTCAAGCCGACTTAAATAGTCCATCGCGCCTCTCTCTCATCGACGACTTGAATAGTCCGAACCATTCTCTCTCTCACCGACGACTTCAAAGAGTCCGACCCATTCTCTCTCTCTCTCTCTTTAGCAGGTACCCGGACGTCCCGACTCCCGGCACGGCCGAAGACCCGATCCGCCCGACGACTGGCAACGACAAGGTCCCCACAGCGTGGTGTTTCCCCCCGAGACGGGACGAAGCCAGCCCCGACGATCGAGCCCGTATCTCAACTCTGTACAAGAAATCCACTGAATAAAGATCCCTACTGTTAATTTTTACCGAATTCCTCTCACTGTTCTTCCTGGGGCCGGGGCACTTCTCTTCCAGCTACCACTCGGACTAACTCTGATGAGCGGATCCTGGCCGTCCCTGAGCTATCTGGGGAATTGAAACGGCAGACCGTCACAACATCTTATATTATTATTTATTTATATTTATTTTCTGTATTAAAAAAGACTCGATAATCCACTGTTTTCTATAGCTTAGACTTAAGCTATAATTTAAACATTTTAGCTTTATACATAGCTTACAGCTCAAAGTAACAAGTCTTTTAACTAGAAAATCTGAATAATATAACTTCAAACAATTATAAAATGATACCTATAAATGTCCTTTTTAAACTGATAGCATTCTCTGAAATAAAATTAAAAAGGCATAAGACCGAGTTAAAAGTAAGACGTACTCCTTCCTATATAATTGAGCTACGAAACGAATGCGGAGCCACCATTTCAGCCGCGCTCCATTGTCCACTGTTCCGATGTAATTGCCGATTTAAATACTCGTCCTCCCTTCAAGGCGATCCTTTCATGCCTTGCCATATTTTTCCTTGCCCGGTGATTGATGGCTGGGGATGGAGCTGGAGGGCCAAGACAGTCGCCGCCATATGCCGTATGGCATATGCTACAGTCCCGTATTCCATATGCTAAGCAGCTTACCCGAATGCCAAGACACGCATAAGGAGCTCAAATTAAATTTTTCTGCGTCGCCTTGCTTTTGTTTTTTTTTTTCTTCTCGGCCAAGGGAAAACTTTGCTTGGTTATGAGAAATTGCCAGAGCTGCAGCCAAACATGAAAATGAATTTTTCAACAGCAGCTCCCCTTAAGCTGTCTTAAACAGCCAGGATAACACACTGAAGAAACGCGGATACAGTCGCAACCATGTGTGTATGCGCTGGGGGAGCTAATAAATAATTGTCTGGTTAGCGGGAGACAAAAGGCGTTGCCTACCAGTGGATGGGTTGAAGGAAGTCGGAACACCATCTTTGCACAAATAAGTACAAATAAATCATGTCTCCTAAAGTCCTTCCCCCTTTTACACAGCAAACACAGACACTGTGTGGCAGAAATTAACGTCTTAAAGAGTATGAAGAAAGCAGAGTCCTGGGAAAGACTAAGATTCGCACTTGAAAGGGTTTGCAAAAATTGCCATAAAGTTAATTAAAAATAAATATATTTTACTTATTTATGACTGCCAAAATGACGATTTCAGTGCACATTTTCAGGCCTCATTTGAAACTTAAATATTCAACCAGCAAACAGCATCGGAATTGTGGCAATAAAATCATTTTATTCGTTTCAAAAGAAACCCATTTCAGTGCCAAATAGACCCACAATTAACGGCAATTGTTTGCCATAATCTCAGATAGTCTTGAACAAAGGGTTAATTAAACAGTTACATTTTGATTGTCTGCAATTCGCAACGCAAACACGAATGTGCACACAAATAGATACAGTCTAAACTTGGTTTCATATAGAAACAATCGCGTTAATTTATAATCCCTTCAGCTGGCGAAATTGAATTCAGGATTAAGAGCCGGCCACTTACAGGAACCTAATTAAGTTATCTCGAAAAACACCAGAATTCTTCAATTCAAAGGAGCAAAGGAGCCCGAGAAGAGGGAGGAATATTAAAGTAACTCAAATAGATGAAGAGTAAAATGCACTTGGGGATAAAAGCATTTATGAATAAATCTTGTGAAAGAAAAAAGATATATTTTCTGTTGCACTCTTTTTAGCTTTAACTTAAAGGTAAAATACCTTCTTAATCCTTGATTTTTTCTCTCTTTGTGCTTACTTCCTGGCCAGGATACTTATGTATATATATTATGGCTGTTCATTTACCAAGTCCAGTGGATTCCATCAACTTTAATTGAATAATTCAGGGGCTACTGCCAGGATGTAGGATGCACTACTACACACATTACCTGAGGCAGTGGTTAGTCCACAAGCGATTTATAACAGGCCAGGCAGTAGCAACAATACTTAATGAGATATTTTATCAAAGCATTAGCCATAACACCTATGAGAGCTGCTACCAAAGACAAGAGCAACTGTTCCTGCGGGAGGACGTTCAGGAAGCTAAGAAGTTATCGCAGCAGGACACTGGAAATAAAAGAATTACTAAAGGCATTTCAAAAATTGGAAAGTGTATCTATTATTTATTCATTTTGATAATTCCTTTGGCCAAATCCTTCTATTTAGTAAATGCAAGGAAATGTTTAAGAGTTTTGTTTACATTAAAATAAATATACTACATATACTAAATCTTTAGTTGGCAGTTTAAATATCAAAAAAAAATTCAAATTTAATTCAGTAAAAATTATATATTTAATAAACCCCAGTCCATCTGATTTCTTATAGTGTCCCAAAGAGTCTAAGGACTTCTGGAAACACCCACTCAAGCAACAAGCAGAGCCTATTTGGCTGTGTGGGTGTTTTTAGCAAATTAGGTTAACAAACTAATAGATACACGGGCATGCAGATGTGTGTCTGTGTATGTACTTGAGGGGTGTTTGTGTGGGGGCAATCGGCCGGCAACAACTACAACTTCATTAGCTAATTCGATGCGGAACGGAGGTGAGAAAGAGCCAGGAGGAATGACGCGGGAGGTGCGGTCCCAGTCGTATGCCAATAAACACAATTTTACGCTAATTGGGTAACAAATATAATTGCCAAGAGCAGCGTAATAAACCACAGACAAACACACAGGCCCACTCACACAAAGGCTCGCACACACAGCGGTACATATGTATGTGCATAAATATCGCAATTGGAGAAGCCTTCGCTCCTGCAACTGTTGATACACACAGGATGCCGCCAGGGAGAAGCTTCGGGATTGGACTAGGAGGGCAGGAGATATCCAATCGAAACGTCAGTCCACCGGCCTGACGAGCTACTCCGTCCGAACTCTCGACCTCAACAGGTTCATTAACTAAGTAGCTGCGTTGCCCCGGCAACTCGACAGGGTCCTCATCACAAATTTACTCCTGTATCCCAATTGGAAGCGAGTACTGAAGAGTTGTGAAGTGGACTGCAGTGAAGGGCGTTTAGGGGCGGCAGTTCCACCTCTTGTAATTAGCGTCAAGCGGGACAAAACGCTTACTCAGCTATTGTGGAGTATCAGCGAAGGGAGAGCGAAGGATTTTATTAACCAAATATATGGTATAAAACTCAGGGATACGCCAAAGCGTTTAAAACTATATAAGGGGGACATTTCGAATCGAACCCGGGACCCTTGATCGAACCCCTAATTGATCAATATCAACAGGAGCATCAATCTAGCCATGTCCTACAATTTTTGGGGAATTGTTTCAAGTTGTAAAAAATTTAAAATAAATAAAAATTCTAAATTTGATTTTCTGATTTCAGAATTGTACATTTTTTGCCAAGTTATGATATTTACATTTTATGAGATGTCCCCTCTATGTAGTTTTATTCTTTTTGGATAAGCTTATGAATAAAACCTAAATATTTATGTACAAATAAGTCTATTCATAAAAACACAAAGTCCTTTATAGCTAAAATAATAATCATTTAATCGGCTTATACACGATAAATACCTTTAAATCTCCTAATCCCCTTTTATGCTTTCAATAAAATGCATCCCTCACAAAGTATTATTTTTATTTAAATGTCAGTTACATTATCTCAATTGATTCGCATTAGTATTCGATCTACCCACGCACCTGCCAGGCTCCGTTTGTTTGCCGCCACGTAATGAGTTTCTCAATTCATTATTAATTAAAGCCTAAATAAACTCTGGCTAAATTATTATCAATCCAACCCAGAGCCGGTCGCAAAGTGAAAAATTTTCCGCCATAAGTTCCCAGCCCAACCGAAACGCCACCAGAAAGCACCACTCCCTGAATGGGAAACCAAGGCAAAGGCACAGGCAAAGGCACGGAGCGCAAATGTTTGTTTGCTTAACGCGGTTCGATTTATTTGCATTTGGTTAATTGAAATAATTGTCCTTAATTTGTTTGTGCCTCAGAGCAATGACAAGCCCCCGACCACAGCACCGCTCCCTCCAATACCAGCTCCGGCAAGTCCTTCTTTGGGGCTCTCCGCAATTGATTGTCTGCGATTCGCGTCGCTAATAGCGGGGAAATCAATTACTTCTAAGCACTTCATGGGTAACAGGGAAGGGGAAACGGGTTTCGTGGCGGGGCTCGGCACAAAAAATTGATTAAAATTGATTTACGCCCGACAACCATCGACAAAAGTCAAATGGCGAGCCAGTCAGACACGGAGGCCATCTTCTCTGCCAATCTGTCGGCCTGGATTTCTTTTTGTGAAGTACAGAAATAAGTCGTATTTTTGGAATATATAAGAATATCTCATACCTTTAAATTAAATTCGATCGTTAAGTAATGACTTTTAAATATTTTCTCTTCCTTAAACTCGTTTTAAAATGTTTTCCCTAGAAAAAATAAAAATTAAAAATTTTATTCAAGAGTTTATCATATTACTGGCATACTACTGAATTATCTAATTTTGCAATTTCAAAATTTTCAAAGTTAAATAATAAACTAATTTTTTCTAATTCAGATTTTGTAATAATTTGTTGTTTCATTTTAGATCTGCACAAATTCCTATTATCATCTCATTAGTTACGCATTTATTGCACAGAATATTTAATTTGTATTTACTTGAAAATATGTATCATATAACATTTAATTAACCAAAAATCATTACAGATTATTTCATTTATATTTCACAGAAATAAAATATTTTGATTCCTATAGTTTGGGTTATGATATTTAAAAGTAACCTGACTTTATCTTTAGACTTAAGGAGTACCTATCATACAATTGAATATAATTAAGATAATGTAATGAAATATTGTGCTTAAATAAGAAATATATGATAAACAAATTATGAGCTGACATTTTTATATTTTCCTAATAACAACCCTTAATCGAATATACCCTTGAGTCTCTCATTCACTCATCCCGTTCAATAGACCCCAAAAACATTTTATTTTATTTTTGCCAACTCAGCGTCGCCCAGCGATGTGTGCGAAATACTTTTCATTGCCTGGTAATTTTGCAAAATTTTCATAAGCGAGCATTATGAAAATATTTGTGGTTATTAACGAACGGACGACCGAATCGAATTGAATTGAATTGGATGCATTGAGTGTGGTCAGGAGGAGAGGGACACCCATACGCCGAAAATTTGTGCAGCCTAATGCATGCGCCAAAACGACTTAAAATCAATATCAATATCGATAATAACGTTCCCCGCTGTTGCAGCATTTGTGTTGGCATTTCTCCATTTGCAGGCAATTAAAATGCGACAGCCACAAAGTGTCGAGTTCCCTTTTGGTCCTGGGGCCCAGCGCTTTACATTTCCCCGCATCGCATGCATTTTAATGGAGTTGGAAAAACGCGGGGAAAATAATTGATGCATTAGCCATCAGGGGCGTCCTGCGGGAGGTCCTGGCAGCTAGCAATATTCACCAATCTTCTCGATCAATGCACCCAATAGAAAACTGTCAAGGCAGTGGAAATCGTTTACAAATTTGGCTGAAAAAGCATTTATGGAAGTCTGGAAAATAATAGTATATAAAAGTGCAATAAATTCTCAATTTTACATTTAAATATAAAGCAGACAAAGCTGAGAATATATATAAAAAATATATATCATACACTATTAATTTTATTTTATTTAAAGTTAAAAGATAGTTAGTAAAATATAATCCAAAATATAATATAAAACAAATATCAACCTACCCACGGTTCGTCAACTGTCGCGTCTCGTATTCATAAATCAAATGAACGAAAATGCATTTTCAATGTTTTTTCCTGAATGTTGATTATGACTATTTGATATTTGCTCCAATTGACTGCGAAGAGAGAGAAGAGCTGGGAGCTGCATTTACAAGCGCTTTGCCCGGCCAACAAAATATTCATAATGCGGCTTACATGTCGTATGCGTGATGTGTTATTCTTTTTGCGGCTTGCGGACAAAATCCCGCTGCAGGATTTCGATGGAGTGAACTGCGGACTGCGGAATGGGAAAACTGCGTGCTTAGCGGTTTCGGTTTGCTGCATGTTTCTGCCAGGACCCATATCTGTCGCCCTATTAGCACCATCTAACACACACTCTCCCCAGTCACCTCCTTCTGTGTCATTCGTATCTCCTTTTCCCAGACGTAAATTTCCAAATTGAAATAAATTGAAATGCGTTTTCAGTGTTTATGCCATGTCCATAGCTGTGGGTGTGGAGGTGGGTCAAAGGAAGCGGATTTATGGCGGTTCAGTTGGGTTTGATTTAGGCAGGAAAAAAAGTGCGACTAATATTTGTCTTTTGGGTCTTGTTATTTGAAAATGCAATCAATTAATAACAATTTTATTATTTTATAGATATTTTAACTAAACTATATTTATATATTTCCACTAATTTGTATTAAATCTTGTTTTACTTTTACTTAAAAATTGTTTCATTTTGCTTTTTATCAACTTAGCTACCAATTTGTTTGTGCCATGGCAAGTGAGCTGCATAATGGACTTGCCATGGCCATATCAATGCTCAGCCATCGTGGCATTGGTGTGGGAAAAAACGTGGTAGCAGGGATCGGTCGAATGGTCGGTAGAAATAGCAGCTGTCCAGCCTGCCACGCCTCAACTGTAAACCCTAGTAGGAGGAGCAAAAAAGGAAAACCAAAATCGTAGCATACTCTTTTGGGCAGCAACTTTTGAACACAGAAAAGAATTTTAAATATAAAATATAATAATTATTCTTTATTGTTTTACTTTATAATTAAGTTAAGTTTTAGACCATTTACAATTTTTTAAATACCGATTATTGTATTCCCTTGGGCACACATACTTTTTTACAGTGTTGGCTGTGCATATTTATATCCTGTCTTTTACCCTGCATTCTGTTTCGCATTTCGCTTTCGCACATATGTATGCAGCTTACTAGTTCAATGTTCGTTGCCATTTTGTATGTTGTTATTTTTACAAAATTTTTATTTTGTTTGGTTTTTTTTATTTTTCCAACTTTGCTTCGCATGGTGTTAAGGATGGTGTGTTGGTGGCGAGAGTGGGGCTAAGAGAAGTTACCGCGGCAATCGTAAACGTTCAGGTGCACCGCAGCGGCAGCAACAGAAACAATGAAAGGTAATAATAACATCCAGACCAGCGAAACGAAAGGAGTATTGCTACAAAAAAAACTAACAAAAAATCGGATACGAACCGAATATTTATATATGGAAAAAGATGCAAACTGAAAACAGGAAGCGGAATTGTTTATTGTCTCGGTTGTGGTTTTGTTATTATTTTTTGTTGCTGCTCTTACAGCAGTTCAAGTGCTCGTTGCACAAATCGATTAATTTTGTCTATCAAGTCAGCCATGAAATGCATTTTTAACTTGAGTTAAGGTGGCTTAAATATAAAGCTGTAAACTTTTAAAAAGAAATTAAATTTTCCTTGTGATGCATCAATTTTAAATAACTATGTAAGAAATAATATTAATATTTCTACCACACACCAAAGCTTGATTATTTACGAGTTTGTGTTTATTAAAATCAATAATAAATTCGCTCAATGCATCAAAAATTTGCAGTCAGAATAACAAAAGGTTTTATCGTACACTCGCTAACCATAAAGAAATTTACCCGTAAAATTCAATTACCAACCATTGTGGATATAGTAACCGAATACATATACCATTATTCATTTCATTTATGGCAGTCAATTCATTTCATTTCAATTGTTTTTTTTGTTTTTTGACTGAGGTGCACACATGGCGAATGCGTAATTTTGTGGGCCAGCTGGCAGAGAGCAAACAGAACGGCTGCTTGAAAATTAATTAACAGCCAAGGTAGCAAGCTGCCTAACCCAAGAGGGAATAGTTTTAAAACCACAAAAGGGGTCTCTACGAAATTAAAAAAAAAGACGAAGAAGAAAAATCAAAAGCTAAAACCAATCGTTCCCTCAAGTGGGAGCCACAGCAAAGCCCCAAAAATTCCATTCAAATGCTACAGATTGGATTGGATTAACCAAAACCTGAGGTACGAAAACTTTACAAGCAAAGCACTCATTCACTGACTCTCAGCCTTGCTGCTCGGCAGCAAATCAGTTTTAATTGATATTTACCAAAGTGCTCGTGTAAGCAAACACTTTCCAATTTGCGTCGTCTCTCTAGCAAAATTTCCACGCTTTTTCCCAACCCTTTTTCCCCACATTTTTGCCTAAGAGCTTCTCCGGAAAGGGGTGGCTCACAAAAATGCTAAAATAAAACACAAATAATTATTCCTTTACTTTGTGTATTGTTCAGCGATGGTATTGAGGTAGGTATGGGTTTATTTTATTAGTTTGGTTAAGGTATCCTGTAATACATTTCAAGGATGGTTTGGTTTTGTAAAAAGGGAAGAATTTAATACGAATTAAAGAACAGAAAATAATGTAATTTTAAAGGTATGCATGGATAAAATAATACATAATTATTTAAAGAAGAATTATTACGTTAAATAAGTTATTTTTTGGTCGATTTTATTTATTTAAGTTATTATATTACATTTAAATAAATATATACAAGTTAAGACTGTAAAGTACATCTAACGGAGATTAAATTCATTGTTTATATGAATTTTTATTAAATTAAAACCATTTATTACTCTGTTTAAAATAAAGGCGTTACCCATTTCCAAGGATCCTTTTACCACTTTTCTAAACTTCAAAAAAAGGGGTAACGTGTCGTCGCTTTCCCTGCAGCTTCAGGATTTTCCAATCGCTGTCATTGTTGGCAATTGGTAAACCAAAGCTGGACGCACTTGGCCAGCTTCTGTTGACAAACTGTTGAAAAGTGGTCGGTGGGAAATTAACGTTTCACCGCAAAAATGTTCGCCAGTCCGGCCAGCTCAGACTCACCATCGAATGTACTACATTTCCGGGCCAGAATCCGGGTGAAGGAACTGCTACCGAGGACGGGTTTTCGGGACATAGTTACAGTTGCAACGGGCGGCAGCGTGCGGAGTTGCAATTTCCACTGCAATTGCACTGCACTTCACGCAGACACACAAAATTGTTAACCGAAAAAGTGCAGGCAGTTTGAGTGGTTGTCAATGGTTGTCACCGCCGCGCGGACTTGTGTGAGTGGGTGAGTGTGTATATATGAGGGGGTGTGTGGCTTTTGTGGTATTGCCTTTGCACACACTTGCAGCGTTAATTGATCCTGCAGCAAGCGGCAATAAAGGATTTGATTTTCAGCATCACAAAAGACAGTGGAAGCTGGCAACTAGCAGTTCGGACTCTATGATTTTCCAGTTCACTCTACCAAATCCAGTGATGCTTTCAACACTGAGGAAAAGTTTGGAATTGAAAAATTATGCCTGAATATTAAATAAATTAGAATAAATAAAATGTTAAAATAAAAAAGGAAATAAACAAAATTTATTAGTTTAAATGAATTTTCTCTTTTATCAGAAAATAATATCCAGATTTCCTTTAAGACCTATTAAAGGACTTTCTCTTTAAATATATCTTTTAAGTATTTAACTTTATATTCTTATTACAAAACAGGAAGTTTTCTCAAATTATTTCTCTCAGACAATCAGCTTGTGAGCGATTGCCTTGTAATTGAATTTTAAACTTTATTTACTGTTTGCTCCCTCAATATCCCCTATTCCTGACTTTCTCCGACTCGTTGCGTGTGTCTAAAGCTAAAAGAGGCAGTTACGCCTACCGTCAAAAGAGGCGCGGCTCTTTGGCAAAAATAAAAATAGCATAGAGTCGCAGATATGGTAGTAGGATTTTGGCTGCGAATGTACTTACAGTTCAATTACCCAAGCAGGAAACACCAGCATGCAAAAAGAACTCTTCAAACACTCTTCTTCCCAGCCTTATGAACACACCTCCGCCCCTTCGCTCATCTCGAATCTGGTTAGAAAATACAAAACTCGGCAATTTTCAACGATTTCGCGTTGTTCAGCCTGTCAATCAGAAGAGCGCACAAGCCAGACAACAGACGGAGGCTCTACCCAAGATTTTCCAAAGGGGGAGACGAAGGACGAGCTGTCGTGAGTGAGTTATGGCCGTGTGCCGATAGGGTGAAGGGAGCAAATATCGGGGAGTCTTTGGTTGGCAGTTACTTAGTCCTTAAACAAAACAAAAAATCTAGCAAGCAAGGAACAGTGGATCTTAGATCTTAAATTATATTTTAAGAATATAACTTAGCACATTTCTTAAAGATGATTAAAAGTTTTTAAATATTAACGCAACTATTATAAGATACATACATGTTTATTTTTTCTACTATAAATTTTAATTCCCCAGCTTATATTTATTTCAAAGTTTAATAGTTCTTTAAAATTTGTTTATGAAAAAAACTTTACCCTGCATATTTCTCTAAAAACCAGCTTAAATAAAAAATATATTTCAGTACTTATTTCCTGTTTTTATATAGTCCTTATTTGACATTTGACTGGTGGTTGTCTTTTTTGAAATACTGTTAATCCCTTCAAATACATATACGGGTTAACTGCTGTATACAAATGACAGCCACTGTAAGCTCTTTTTGACATTCTGCCAAAAAATGTGAAGTGCAGGCAAGGCCAGACAGCTGGTGGATAGAGCAGGAGGGATGCTCATAAATGTTTCGACCGACAGAACACAATAATTTTGTGCTGACTTCTTGTTGAAATTTGTAAATTTGCGCTGAGCCAGGCCAAGCTCTCTCCAAACATGTGTCAGCCAATCAGATAGAATCGGCGGAATCGGAATCACAATCGGAATCAGACAGCTTGTAGATAATCACGCCAAGCCATTGACAGCTTTTGGGCCCAGATTCGAATGCGAACAATGCAGCCAGCAATAATAACAATAATGAAAATCATAATGGAGGGGAAATCGAAATGGAAACGGGCAGACTTTGCCAAAAATAGCACAATGCAGCGAATATTTAAACGTTTACCAGCCCGATTAGAGGGTCCAAAGTAACGCCAAAGGGAGCGGGTGGAGCTGGGTCTGGGCTATGGTTTCGGTGGCGGAAAATGTTTAGCCAAGCGGAGTCAGCACAAAAAATGCATTATTAATAAGTTGTTAAATTTGCCGAGTAAACAGAACATGGCAAATAAATAATTCACTAGGGAAGGGAAGGAAGGGTGCGGCAAGAGAATTACACTGAGGAGAGCTAGAGTGCAGTGGGAAAATAATTTATAAAAATTATATAACTTTATGCCATGCTTTTACATTAATGACCAAAAGGTATAAATCAAAGATACCAATGAAGCATGGTTTAGTCTGCTCCTTTTAATTAATACTTCATTTAATCATTTAATAATCATCAACTAAACTTATTTCCCAGTGCATTAGTGCACTGTAACGAACTGCACATCGAACTGAACCAAAGTGAACTGCAAATTATGCACATCGCCTGTCGAAACGATGAAAAGCAACATTCCCATACCCGCTTTTCCTCGCCTTGGGTTCGTATTTTACGATTACAATATTTTGAATATTTTATGCCCGCGAGGGGTGCATGGAAACCAAATGTTCGATGAGTGTGCTCCTCCTTCCCTCACCCTTGCTGCCCTCGTTTTTTTTCTGTTTTTCTGGCTGTCATATCGCTGTGGATGGAAATGTGGATGCGGATGTGTGCAGGCGGCTGACTCTAATGCAATTTTCCTCGGCGCACGATGTGTTGCTCGATGTCAACGTGATGTCCGCCTTCGAAGGCTGTCTTTTTCTCGGGAATACAGGCAGCCGGATCCAAGGGAGGAGGAGTCGGAGCAGCCGCATCAGGATTCAATGTGCACAGCTGGCGATGGAATAATATCAAACTGTGTTTATGCATTTGCAATGCAGCAGTAGCAGCATCAGTAGCACCAGCAGCAGGAGGCAGGACGAGGGATGGGCAATGTGACAGCTCCTTGATGTATGCAACTGCATCGTCAAGACCTGTTTACGCCCCAAAATTCGTCTTGGCCCTTTTCCCAAATGCGTTTATGCTTTCAAGATATTTTTACTTTTAATATCCTCTTAAAAGGAATGATAAATTCGAACATAAATTTACATTGACAAAGGCAAGCATTTACCATTGAAATAGTTATATCCTTTTTCAGAAATATCAATCGTTAAAAATAGATTGTTTCATGAATTTCCGAAGTAATTGATCCTCCAATGAATACGATACCCCTCCAATTCTTGCATTAAACTGTTCATTTTGCTAGCAACTTGCTGCCACGAAATGGAAAAGGATGCAGGAATGCAGCAGGAAGGAGACAAGTTGCGGAGCAAGTGTCAATTACGCCGTAATGGCCAAAGGATGACCGAAAAGGCCGCAGCAAAGTGGGCAAAGTGGTCAAACTCCTCCATTTTTGCTGCAGTCATCCGCAGCAGGACCAGTCGAAAGCGCAAGTGAAAGCGGTGAAAGCAGGACGACAATCAACGCTTTTGGCCAGACAAGGATATTACCGAGAAGCTTTGAAGTGGCCACACCACCATCGCATCAGGATGATGACAATGGTTTGACTGGCTTCGGTTTAGGTTGGAGGAGTGCCGGCAGCAGCAACAATTCGCACCAACAGCAACACCAAGGACACCATCAAGTGCGAAACGGAAGTCGACAAAAAGCCGGAAACAGGAAATGTAGCAAACACTAAATCAGTGAAGTGCATTAGAATACACTCACTTACGCGATTCGGTTTATGGTAATATATTTTATGACAACTACTATCACAAATAATAGCAACTGAGGTGTGAAAATAAAAAAATAATAATGATAAAAGTATTAAAAATGTAAAAATACAATTAAAAGAAAATTCTTTATTTATTTTTTGTATCTTTTCAGCTTTTCCTTGTACAATCCATTGAAAAAAATACATTTTGTATCCTAATTATTTTTATTTTTAAGCTCATAAATCCCCAAAACCAATACTAATACCCTTCAGTGTTGGTTATCCTTTCCAAGAGTCCTTGTGTTGTGTATTTGATATTGGACAGGAAGTGCCATTGGCTTGGCTCTTTGCTGTCTGCAATGTAACTGATGTTGGCAAATATTGATTCCTTATAGCAAATGAATTGAAAGGATCTTGGGCGTGTGTCAGGCAACCGGCATGTCATAAATCAGCGGCAAGATGCCAGGACCTCAGCTCTGATGTATTTCAATTAACTCTGGCATTCCCTTTGAAGTCGAAATTAGCCAACGGGACGAAGGACCATTGTGCAACTCGGTGGGAATATGCAAAATATGTGATTACGTGCGACCAGCAACCCATTCGTGCATCACAAGGATGTGCCATACATGGGCTCCACTTTCTTATTCAGCTGACACTGCCATATCCTCGGCAGGACCGCCGCTCATCCTTCCCCTCATCAGCGATGTGGCCCAATGTCAAATTACCCGCAGACAACGCGGTTTGCTATTGTTGACAATTTCTGTCACTGCCGCTTGTTCTTGTTGTTTCCATTTCCTTGAGATGTGCGGGAGTTGCCAAAAAAAAAATATAAAAAAAGAAAGGCTGAAGGGCGTGACAGTTGTTCATCATCAGCAAGTTGGCAGCCAATCGAAAAAATTTAAGAGACTTCTTGAAACTACCAAAATATTAATGCTTCTATTTGAACATTTAGGACATAACAAAAATAAGTTAAGATAAATGAAGGTTTATTTATAGTTTACCATGATAGCTAATATTGATAATAATGTTTTTTCCTATTTATTTTAGTAATGATCAACAAATTAATAACTGATATTAAACTTCCGTTCCTCTTAACTCTCCGAATTTGATAAAACTTTATAATTCAATTGGTTTCGTCAATAAAACGAACTTCAATTAATTGAAAATACTTCAGTCAATAATTCGTGTGCTATAAAATTTGTAGAACTTTTATCACATGTTTGCCCAGAATAAAACTGACAAAGGATAATTTAATAATTAAGCCATAGACAAGTCGAAAATAAAGCAAAGTAAAGACGAACATAAAAGTTTTGACCACAGCTTTATCGGAAAACAAAATAGAGACAAAAAACTTAAAATCATACACTAGAATTGTAATTGTTTAATAAAACTTTAAACTAGGTTTTTAACAAAAAATAATACATATGATATTTTTATTTAATATTCATTTTAAATTAAATTCATTGACCATTAATGTGACTTTTATTTAAGCTTTGCGAAAAGCAATTTTTGTATTCTTTAATAATTGTGAATATATTACAAAAGATGGAAAAATATATAAAAATAGATATTTAACCATTAAAAACCCTCATAATTTTTTCGAAAAGTGTAAAACTGGTTCCTTAAAAATAAAAGAGAACGTCCTGGACAAAAAAGGTGTACAACTTGACTCCCTTTTGTGGTCTTCGCTCCGTTTTGAGTTCAACTCCTGCAGCTAGTTGCAGGCTGTCTCCTGGGCTCCAGGTCTTTTGACACGTTTAATGGTCTGTGCCCGATGTGGCCCTGCTGTTGTCCCGTCCCCAAATCCAGCTCCTTCGCTTGCGTCCTCCTCAATCTCACTGGCCCCTCCTGTTGCGGTCGCACTGCGGCTCTGAGCTGACAGCTTTCGGCTCAGTGGCATCTCCGCAGTGCCGACTGTGTGCTCCATTCCAACTCCAATTGCAGGAAAGCTTCACTACCATGGCCATTGCCATTGCCAGGTAACCCATCTCCATCGCACTTTGATTTTGCATTCCGTTTCACTTGCCCAGTGCTCCGGCTCTTTTTGTCCACTTGGATTTTTAATGGCGTTCTCAGAGTGCGCCCCAGGAAAACTTCCGAAAAAATGCTACTTCTGGCTCCATTCCTGCCTTTCCACCTTTTCCCCAGGTTTTTTTTTTGTTCTCTGCGTGAGCAAGTGATTACTTAGCGGTTTCTCACGCGGTTGTCATGCGACTTTTGGCGAATGACAAACTGGTTGTCTCAACTGAGCTGCCCAACGGACCGCGAAGATTGGGACATTTATGTGAATTTGCTACAAATAAAAGTGTTTTAAAATTCTAGAAAATTCAAAAAAATCACAAACAAATTATAATTCATAATCAAGTAAGCTCAATGTATGTTTTTCCTCAAAAACTAAGACTTTAATGCCAACACCTTGTTGCCACCTTTCAACCATAAGAAGAACACGATATTCAAGTGAGTTGGACTAATAATGGGGAAACCAGCCGGGAAAATGGCAAATTTTTGGGCACATAAAACCCAAGTGTGTGTTTTTTTCCCGCCCTTTTATCCGATTATCCATTTGGCATTGTATTTCGAGTGCACGGCAAATGGGTTACACATAAAATCAAATAAATGAGTGGCAATTTGGTGAAGAGCTCCTATTTTTATTTTGAATTCGCCCCCTCCCTCCCTCTCTCAGTCACTGTTGCATAATTGTGTTTGTCGGTGTGAATGTTCTGTCATTGTTTTCTGATTTTTAGTGCTATTCTAACTGTGATTGCCATATAGGAGGCGTTGGGGGGCGGGTCAGCGACAACTTTATTGAGTTACAAAGGAAAAAACTATAGAGTTGATATCGACAGCAACCAGAGATGAATACGTATGTGGGAGACACAAGGCATAACAAGTGCCTTTAATGATGTATCAAAGAAAAAAAATCGATTGTAACTATATCTACCTTCTAACCTGGCTAGACTTTATTATATTTTTTATTTTGGATAAAGAAATATTAATGTTTGTCTACATATTTCCTGGTAAGAAAATGTAAGAATTCGCAATAAATAAAATATATAATTTATCTGTTAGATATTGTAAATACTAAAGGTTCTAAAAAATATTCTAACCACGTTATATAAATATTATAAAAATATAATACAACAATTAAATGCATATCCTTCAAGCAAAACCAAAACATCCTTTAGTTTCTCATCACAAAAAATCATTTAAAAGACAGGGAAGAAAACTATGTGAGACAAATGCATAACTAAGATTTCCTATTTCAGTTAACAATTTGATAAGGACAACTGGTTTTTGTTTCACCAGAGGGACACACAAGCATAGCTTTTTGCATTGTTGCTTTGTACTTTCAAGCACTGGAAATTAAGTATACGACTGGGTGGCTCCAAACTTTATTTCACTCTGCAATAACATATAAAATATAATGAATTTAAGACGGTCAAGAATTTATTAAAATATTTGTATATTTATTAACTAAATGCTAAACTTATATTTTATATTTATATTCATTTTGAGGATTTAATTACTTGATTATTTATATATGGTCTCCCTAAGTCTCTAAATTATTTTTGGCTGGCACTTTACTTGCTTAAATAAATAAATCGTATATCTTATTTATATATTTCTCTTATCAGAAACATTTTTCCTTGTGCAATTTTCCATTTCTTCTATATAATGCATTCAGGCATGACAAACAATGGGCCAACAGCAGCCATATGCCGTAAAAAGGCAACAATCAGAGAGAACTCCGCCTCGTTTCGACTTCAATCCAATTGTAATTTTTCGTTTTGTTTTGTTTTACTTGCTTTATTTCCCTTTTGCTTGCATTTCTGGGCATTTTACATTTGCTTTGCTCAGTCGTCTGGAAAACTATGACAAAAATCAAAGCACAGAAACTTATTCATTTGGGAAATAAATATTAACCGGCAATTAGAAAATATTTTCTTCTGTTTCTAAGAGAAGGGAGGGAGATAAAAATTATATTTCAAATTATTTAGAGAAATTTCTAAATAAAATGATTATCAGTTATCAGTGAAATTTTATAATAAAAATACAAGGATTTATTTTATACGATAAACAATTTTTATATATTAAATTAATTAACATAAATCAACCTGTATCCTATTTTTAGTGGTAACAGAATTTCCACGAAAATGGGAATACCCTTTGATGGTGCAACTGAGAGGGGGGTCACATCCTGAACTCGTTAAGTTTTAAATTCGATCCCTGGCTGCTCTCTGCTTCTCCCAGTTTTTCTTCCTTCCACTCTCTCCTTTGTTTAATTTTTGCTCCATTTTTTTTTTCGTCGACGTACACGCAATTGTCATTTATCACTTTTTATTGATTGCCGAGAATTTATCAATATCCGCTTTTGCCAAGTACAGCGACAGGAGCAGCCCGCGGTGAGTGGTTGTAAGAATTCCCAATCCGCACTCCCATTCCCAATCCCACTTGCCCATCCCCGTGCCCATCTCATTGGCATATACCCACGTAACAATTTTTAATGCCTTTGAATGGAGTTTTTCTTACATTTTTTTTCGCTTGTTCTCCACTTATTCAGGGCATGAAATTGATGCGCTTTACATGCCTCAGAGTACGGGGTGTGGGGATAATATTTAATGTGATTATTTTGAACATTTTTATTGGTTAAGCGTAAGCCGGATATCGGTCATGATATGAAGGAATACTGAGTGATGTGAACAGGTGCATTTATTATCCTTGAGTGCGGCAAGAAAGCACACGGCCTTTATTTATAGCGCCATTCGGGAAAGGAAGCGGAAACGCCAATGTCAGCGGAAAGTGCTAAAAAGTGTTTGCTCACAATGAGTCCGTGAATGAATGATAGCCGAAAACGAAAATACATTAAGAGCTCTTTAAATAATGTATGTGAACAAGAGTCCAAAAATATGTTCTTTTCAATAATTTAAAATAGGGTTTAATGCTTTTAATAGCAATGAATATCAGTTAAAGAGGTTAAGCTTTTCTTTTAATTTCAGTTTAGATTTTAAACTAATAAAAATTATTGAGGAATATAAAATTACATAAGAAATACATGTTATATACCCTACAAGAACGTAGATTATATTTTCTTTAAAGAAAGTATCATCCTTAATTGACTTAATAATGTCCTCACACAATGTGAATGTCCTTCCCCAAGACAATGCCTTCAAATCCCATAAATGTTTCCCCTTCAACCTGAGCACCAGCATCCAATTCAAATATCGGCGCTTACAGCTGATTTGGGCAGTCGAGCGTATTATCGTGATGGCGATTAGCATTATGTTCTGGCACATAAGCTCAGCAAAAATCTCGTAAAAACCTCAACATCATATCAAGGAGGGTCGTTACCCCGTTGACCTTTTTGCTGGGCGCCCAAACCCAAAGCCAAAACTCGAACGCAACCCAAACCCAGCGAATTGGGAAATCGCAACCCACAATGGCAGCTTAAGTCAGCTGGAATCCCGGGGACTTTGCGCTAAGACCCGACTCGCATGCAATTTGGCCAAATGTATTACATTCAATTTGAATACTAAGCCGCTTACCAACACTAAAAGTTTGATGTGCGCACAATAAACAGGATTTTTGGTTACAATTAGCATGTAAGCCCGGCCAAAATGGCGCAGGAGGAGGGAGGTGGGACCTGGAAGGCGGGGCTAAACGGCTGGCAGAAAGGTCAACTCGAGGTTGACTTGGGCACTGACTTTTCCTCCCAGCCAGCGCAATTAACACAAAGGGAATTTCGAAAGTATATCTGAATGTGAGATGCGAGGAGATCCTTTGAGTGCACCGATGCGGAAAGAGCGGCGAAAAGAAACGGATACTTATTTAAAATTTATGTTGCGTAATTACAAGCGATTTAACCCGTTGCCAAAGGGCCACAGAAAGGGAACCTTTCTCCGGTTTTGTCCCACTCGATGGCTCCCTTTTTTTGCCTGAGACTGTTTTTCTGCCGAGCATCAAATTAAAAAGTGAAAATAAAATAGGAAAACCGCTGGGGGGTGTGAGATATAGGGGGCAGTTAGTTTCGGGGACAATTGCGGTCGGCGAGTCGAAAAACTTGGGCATAATCTTTATCGAAAACAATCTCATACGCTCGAGTGGGAAAACCCTTCGGGGTGTCTTTAATTAGTTGAATGGGATCCCTAGCTATCCAGGATAAAATATTTAGACTCTTTTTTTTACATGGAAGCGAAAAGGTTAAGTGAGATTGTGGTTAAAAGTTGAATGTTGGGGTCTCCTGCAGGTTAAGATATAGTTCAAAACATATAGAACTTTAGGAATATTATTTTAAGAACATATAACAAATTAAATAATCATAAGAATAAAATGTGGCACTTTTCTAAATTTAAACTTGACTTATAATTAAATCTTGGGGGAACAACCCTTTCCAATTTAATCACCTAAACATTTAATTATTAATGAAAATAATACTCAATCATTTAAGCAAGGCTTCTTATAATTTATTATATTTTTTTCCTAGTTCCCCACCTACATCCACTTGTTGTACTGAAACGCACTGTACAACAGAGAGAATTACAGTGAGGCAGGTAGATTTATGGCACTAGTCGCTCTTTAATTACACCTGCGGTGGGCATAAAACCAAATCTGGCCTCCAGCCACTCGACACTGATTGGTGGCGCTGCCAGGTTGCTGTCCTGCTTAGTCCTGTCGAGGATCTGCCGTTGGCTCTGGTGTCTGCCTGTTATGTATATAATTTAATTAGTGATACCCACGCAGACCAAATGGAACCGCAGTTGGAGCGGTGTGTCTCAGCCCTAATGATTTTCATGTCCCAGCATACTAATTTCCAGCAGGTAGCTGAGCTCCAGCTCCACCACACTTAGCATTGCACCCTCCACCCCTTTCCAGCCTTATCGTTGGCCTGGCTAAGTTATGGTGGCACATTACGCCGGCAACATAAAGAAATTACTCACCATTTGATGCTCGAATTTATTGCGTGGCGTTGTCAAGGGGATAGGAAAGGGGGCATTGGCGCACACCTACCAGATAACGAGATTCAAATCGAATGCTGATTAATGCGTCATGCAAATTGAAACTGAAGTGGCGTCGTCTTTCAGCCAGAGAGGCTTGTTAATGCGTCCCATCAAATGGTTGACAATTTGCCACATTTTCGCCCCCCCCTCGAGAGGGTAATGAATTGGTGGCAAGATATCGAGGTGAATCTTTTCGCAGGACAGGAACAAAAGTTTGTGGGTGACCCGGTTTGGAGAGGTTCTACCTAACTGAGACCTTTAGTGAATTTTATATATTAAATTATGTTTAGAACTTGTTAAATTTACCCAAAGTGAATGCAGAGATTATTAATATATTTTCGAGAAATTTAAACATTTATAAAATTATTCAATCTTTATTTAAAGACCACCTAGTAGTTTTGCCTACAACTATTAAAAGTCTTATGATTTTATCACTAAAAATATATACCTTTAAGACTTAACTAGTTAATCAAATTTAATTAAACACTCTCATCCCCCTAGATCACCCTCTAAAACCAATAACCAAAGAGTCATTTCCGCTTTTCTTAACTTCCGCCCCCGTAAGTATGCTATGAAATTCTTAAATGTTGATTAGCGCCTTCGGGCCCAGTCGGGTCACTCAATTCGTTCGGGCTATAAGATGGCCGTCCCGGGCATTAATACTTTTGATTTAATAATTACGCAACGCATAAATTAATCTGCAAGAGGTCGCGCCCGGACATAAACAACCCGGTAAGCCGAAGGCACCAAAGGATCCGAAGGATCCCCAACTTGGACCCTGGGCCATGAATAAATTCCTGCGGCCGCGCGCAGTTCGCCTTCGGTTATCAGTCAAGTCGAGTCGTAAAAGCCGCGCACCACAGCCCCAGACTCCCCAAAACCAGAAAGCTTGTAATCTTAATTATATATTACAAAGTGTTGGGGTTTTCCGAAGGCGGCGCTAAGGATTTGACGGCGGGGTAGGGGAAAGCGTGGGCGGCTCGGTCTCGCCCGTTTTGTCGTGAAAAATAAGCAGGAAATGAATGAATTTTTCAGTGGCATAATCCCGAAATGTGCCAATGTGTTGCCTCAGCTCCCTCCACCGCCCCGGTTCCCCGTTTAAACCGCAGCCCACCAAACCATCTTAGAAGCCAAAAGAAGCCCCTCAAACCAAACCAGCCCAAACCCCTCCTTAGCACTTGTCATAAAATATTGTCTGGTTGGGAAAAGAAAAACTTTTTCAATGCCCAGCCCCAAGACGACAAAACGAAGCCACATTGAAAAAAAATAAGGTGTGGAAATGCTTTTGTTTTGTATACAAAAAACGAAAGGTAAATGAATTGCTTTATATTTTTATTTTACTTGAAATATTTGCAAGATTATTTGTTTGTGGAGCTGACCATTTAGTTATTTCATCGGAGATATAATTAGAAGGCAGATCTTTGCTTGGATGCTAAAAATATTCCTTCATAAGTAAATAGTAAATTTAAACCATTTATTTTAATTTTCCTTGGTGTAACCCCACTTTTAACCACCCGCTGCGTGGCACTCGCCGCCCCTGGACCAGCCCTCTCTTCTAGTGCCAGACATTGAAGTGTATAAGAATAAGTGTTGGGATTAGGCGCTTGACTTGAAAATTTTATAAAACAAAATTTTTGCATAAGCTCTGCTGGGGCTGCCAACCAAAAAAAAAAAGGAGCGAAGGATAGGGAAGGAGGTGCTGCCTTTTGGGATGGGGCTTGGTTTGTCGGTTAGCAGAGTTAAGCGCGTTAGCTGTTCAAGGATTTAATGGAAAATCGCGTTGGCGCTCGCCCGCTGAGGGAACAGCAAAGAGCCAAGCCACTTGAGATGGGGTAGAGAGGGTGGTGAAGGAAGCGCAGAGCAATGGCAACCAGCAACGGGGTAAATCACGCATTTAATTCCGAAACATTTAACAGTTTATTTTTTTGGTCGCTCTTATCTAATATTTTACAAACCATTTATATGATGATTAGCGTCAAGTGTTTTTGGTAAATGGAATCAAGGGAAGAACTCGGGGGAAAAAGTGTGGAAAAAATATGGGATGTAGTTAGATGATAATAAAATGAAGCTGAAATTAGATTCAATTTAATATGTTTTTCCTAACAAAAAGTCAAAGCAGAATGCAAATAAAATTGCAATTTTATTACAGTCTTTAGTTAATTCGATTTAATTTAATTTAATATGAATGAATTTATATGTTTCAACCAAGCTAGACTTAAGTATTATTATATATTTAAATAAGAGCATTTATGTAGCAAATCCTAAACTGTAATAATGATTAAAATATTTCCATTGCGGGGATAATCTTGAACAAAAGTAAATACAGAAAATTTATTTTCTTTTTCACTAGTTGAGAAGCATTAAAAATAATTGCACACTCTTTTTTTCTTGGCAGCAGAAAACGGATGTCACGCCCCGGACCATGGAAATTAAGTGAAAAATTACAAGGCAACAAATAATTATACACTCTGCCCCTGCACTTGAGGCTGCCTCACACACACTGCGAGCGGATGGGCTGGAGGAAGGTCCTTCTAGGAGTGGATGGGGAGGTCACACAATGGCATTTGTGCTTGCATAATTATGAAATTACTCTGCCACAGTCGAGTGGCGAAATTCTTGTGTGCGCACTTCCTCAGTTCGCAGTTCTCCTCCTTGTTTTCCTTTATGGCGTGCTTTATGCAATTCTGCGAGAGATTCGAGGCTGTGGCATAATATACAGGAAAATCATCTATTTTAGTGCGTTGGAAAAAAGATTGTTTAATGTCCTTGGAGGTCACATTTTGTGTAATTTTCATTTTATTATATTTTCATATAATTTAAAAAACTTTTATGTTTTAATTACGCGCCGATTGACTAAAACTAAATTATTTTATGGACTTAAAAATATTCCCATAAATCTTTCTTTCAAATCTCGAGCAATATTTCAGACTCACCTTCCAAAGAGACCCTTCCAACTTCTTATTTTCCCTTTTAATGTTCACTTTTAATTCCCCAGTCCACCTTGCACCGCTCATTAGTCTTACAAACTATGCACATACGAACCTTTGCCATTGTCCTGCCTTTTTACATTCCACACCCCGGCTCCAGATTCCGACTCCCATCGTGATCGCCCTGAATGGCCGGCACATCCTGTTGCCAGCACCCAGCCGACGGCGACGAGGACGACGACTATGGCGGCGGCATTCAAGGACTTAAAATCCCTTTTTATGAATGAGCCGCGGTGCCATTTGCATATTAACGGCTTGTAGCCCTAATATGTGCACACTCCTGTCCCTTGGCCCATGTCCTGCCACGCCCACCCCCGTATTTGCATAATAATTTTATGGTTCGTTGCAGTGGAATAGGAATAGGAAAAGCCAACACCAAGACCAAGGACCATTGTTGCCGGCCAAGCAGCAGCGGGCCATTAATGGAAGTAAAAGCCAGCAGGTATAAATTACATCTACTTTAAAAAGTTTTATTTTATTTTAAAAATAAGTTTCGAAAAATGTAATTGTACTTTAAAGAATACACAGTACACATTTTAAAGGGAAAGAAATGTGTTTGTATATTTAAAATAATATTTATAAAATGGAAACTCCGATAACTGATGAAAAGCCAATACTCATTCCCTAAATTGGACTTTTTCTATTTCCACTTTATTTTATAGGTCAAACGCTTGTTTGTAAAAGGATTTTTAATTATAAAAATTAATATCAAAATACGCCGCATATAGAAAACTAAACAAACAAGTCGGAAGGGCCTTCAATGATGCGTAATTTTGAAAATTAACAAACAATATCATGCCCTTTTATTTAGCCCGCAAATAAAATTTGTTATTTTAAATTTATGTCAATTTGATCTACTTGTGGCCCACACCAGAACCCAGGGTCCCATAGGTCCCACGCTCCCGGAACATCATTAAATTTGACACTGGCCCACCGCCCACAGTAGTGAAAAGGAAAGTTCTTCCCTCATTTTCGTTTTATTTTCTCATGGACTGCACATAATTGTACAAAGAGGAATTGCTCCGTCGGACAATGGGTGGATGGAGGAGTCGCGAAGGAGAATCCGGGGGACTCTGGCCACAAAAGTGCCGCATCAAGTGACAGACATTTACATAATTATTAGAAACAGTTAAATGTCCACAAATTGTACACTGGCCGGTACACGGGGGAGTCATTACTTACATAACATTACAGCGCGAAGGATGCGGATGCGGATGCGGAGGCAGAGTGTCCTGCCCACGCTATCTGACAGCCGAATATCTTTGCTGTAATTTAGGGACTCCCAGGACGAAGCTCAGACTGCTCCTGTTGACGTGCGTGCCTTCGACTATTTAAAATTGTTTGCTTCTCACTGGAGGACACTGGATGAGCGAAGGAATGGACTGGCCGGGCGGGGGCGGGGGCGCTGGCGGTGGCAGGAAATAAAATAAAATGTAATTTTTATTAGGCTTGGTGGTTTTTATTGTCTGCTTTATCGTTCTTACAAGTCCTTGTCTCCGCTGCTGGCTCCTCTGCTTGTCTGATATTTGTCTATGGCATGTCCTGGTCATGCCACAAGTCACACTCACACAGACTCAGATAAATAGACTTGGCCACAGGACATGCCTTCTTGGCCCTTTGAGATATTTTCGGTTTTTTGTTTTTTTGTGTTCTATTTTTTTATGAATTTTTTATTGACTTGATTATTATGTTGTTTGTTGTTCTCGGCCGAATGCCGAAAGTTTTCTTAGGCTTTTTGGGCCAAAAGAAATTAAAAAATAATTTAGAGCCTGGGCTCAAGGGTTGCGGGGCATAAATTGTGCGGGCAGAGCACAGCCTGTGCTTGATTGCCTTCGACTGGTCTAATAAATAACACTGAGGCCTCCGGCTAGACACAGACGAAGTTTCGATACCCTGGGAATAAGCATGTGTGAAGGGATCTAAGGAGAGGTATATACTAGAATTTTTTCTTTGGAAAAGTCAGACGCAAGTATCTTTAAAAGTATACATTCAGATACTTAACTCAGTTCAGTTTAAAAATATTAAACTCAACGTTTTTTTGTATATTATTTTAAGCTATATTTTGATAAATATATAAATTGTTATAGTAATATAACTTCCAACCTTAAATATAAATAAATATATCTTTACCAAGGGGTTACTCAACAAACATCCCACTTTTTTTCAAATTGGTACAAACCCTTCCATTTCATTGATAGACTTATGCTGTTAATGGCAGTTCGAGTATATAGGCATACCTTATATATGTTCCAATATTTGTATCTACCATATGCTATTGTTAAGAGGGAGTTTATCTCATATTTCATGCGAGGGGGAAGGCACAGCACTGGCGACGAGTGTAATTCAAACCTGTGTGTGCGAACTCAATAAATTGTGAAATAAGAAATACAGAAGACCAGAAAAAATAGGGACAAGTGAAATTTGAAATTTTGCCAATTAATTGAAAAAGTGTCCAAGGCACCTTGGCAACACGCGTGGACAATTTATGGGAGCAGCTGCCAAATGAAATGCTAGCCGAAAAATCCATAAACAACTTTCCGCCAGCGATTTTTTTTGGGGGAAAAAACTAATAACGAAAAGTGTATCGGATGACCCAAAGGGCGGGTCGAAAGAATCGGAGAAGTCAAATTGTTTATTTACCAAATCGTTCTTTCCACTGATCCCTCCAGTTCGCTGAGGGACTTAAAGTCACTTGCTGTTTAAAATCCCATTTTAAAAAGCCATTAAGCTGCTGGCGGTTTAAATTAACTGCCACCGAGAACGTCAAGGGCGAGAGAGAGTGGCCACAGAAAATGCAAGGGAAATCAAAACAAGAAGAACCCAAACACAAAGACGAAAAAATGGGGGCGAAGAAAAGAAACCACAAAAGAAGAGCAAGTCTCATAATTAAAAATTAAGCCATTCGCCTATTAGTTTTAACCCTCATTAACTTTAGATAAACTAATCTCCAAAGTAAACCACTCGCATTCAGGGCTCGAGCTACAGAGACACGACGACCCTTGCCAAAGGGGGGAATCCCACAGTACACCACCACCACCCACACCCACACCCACCATCCCACTGTTCGCTTCGGGTTTTTTATTCCGCTCGCGCCTACAATGCGTGAAAAGCTCATCAACTTGGGGCAACTGCTTCGCCGAGGCAGCGAAATGATGTAGAAACTGACAAAAAAAAGAACCTGAACCTAATATGCTAAAAAAAAAGGAATAAGAAAGAGCCCATCACATCGAGAGCAGCCAGAGAAAGGAAAGATAATTAAAAACGCAACCTTGATGGAAAATGAAATGTTTACAAAGACACACAGGCCCTCTCCTCGGTCCCCGAAAATGTAAAGCCAGTGACAGGCGAAGGAAAACAACGTTGAAAGGCGCGCCAAGAAAGCACTGCTCAGCCAGCGGGACAAAACGAAAGCCTGAACGGATACGCGTTGCGGATGCAAAGTTTACTCGGGCAAAACAAAAAAAAAAACACATAAAAAGGCCAAGTAGGAGGCCTAGGACGGCAGCACCCACCCAAGGCCAGAAGGATGCTGTTAAGGAGCAGGCAAAGTCAAGCAGAAATTAACCGGAACATTTTCTGTTTTCTCTAATCCCCCAGAGAAATCCTGCTAAAAATTAAACTGAAAAGATCAAAGTTCTTTTGAATAGTTATTATTGTAAAATTTAGGCTGAGCATTGAATATTTTAGTCAGTCGAAGATGAACAGTAACTGCAGGTTATACTTGCTCCTCCATATTACCAAAAATAAACTCCTCGCTCATATGCTCTTTCGAAGGTTTATTCATTTACTTATTGATAGACTTACACGGTTTTTGGTTGTATATAATTATCATGTATATTCAATTAGAGCTACTTATAGTTTAAACACAATTGCTTTGCTCCTTGTTGCATAGTAAGTATATCCTAGGAATAACAACAAAACAATTTAATGATAGTTACAAAAGCGCCAAAAATTGAGCAAATTACACGAAGCACTTGACTTTACACCTATAAAAGAGGATGAGGATACAAATACGCTTAAAATTAGGGGAACGAGAGCAAACCATTTACATTGTAGAAGAAGAAGCTGCCTTATTGGCCAAAATAATACCGCGAGTTGAAACATCAAAGCATGCCAGGTCATCCGGGATAATAAATAATATATAAAAACTTTACATGGGTGAAAAATCTATACATCGCTACGCTTAAACTATATCGAACGACTTTGGGCAATTGTCAATTGTCATAAATGTGGCTCTGTCATGGCTAATTCGTTGATGGTCGATGGTTCTGCTGCTTGCCAGATCCACTGGCCCCGCCATCCCGCTCCACCTTGTTCTCGCGGACCATCAGCAGCAGCTGCAGCATCATCAGGGCCTGCACCTTGTCCAACGGATCCATAAAACCACGCTGCAGCCACTTGGGTATGGTGGTTCGGGCATGGCTGAAGCCCAGCTTGTTGAGAATGTAATCAACGCCGTACGGTTCAATAGACTTGCCAGCCCACGAGAGCAGGCGCACTGTGGGCTCTAGGTGCCATGTCTGGCACTCAAAGTGCCGCCAGTCACGCACAAACGATTCGAGATCAAAGCTGGGCGGAGAGTTTTCCTGTTTGCCATCGGTGGCGTCGCTTGAGGAGCTTGTCGACGGCCCCGTCGCTCCAGTTGATGTCGCTGTGGTGGCGGCAGATGATGATGATGTTGCTGCTGTTGCGGTCATCGGTGCTGTCGTGGTCGTTGACGCTGCTCCCGACACATTGGCAGCAGCGTTCGCTAGGCTGGAGTGACTGCCCTGCAGCGGATCCAGGCTGCTCTTGCTGGCACTCATCTGCTTGCCCTGGGCAGTTAGGTTCGTATTGGAGGCGCCCTTCTTCTCCTTTAGGATCTCGTCAGTCAGATACGGCTTCAGGTTGGCCTTTTGCGAAAGATTTGGTGACGCAGCCCTCGCCGACTGAGCTCCAATCTGAAAATGAGAAATATTTGTGATGAGATTTTGATAATGTCCAATAAACATCAAAGATATTTATACATTTTTCATAAATATCACTACTTACCACCTTCTCCTTTTCGGTCACGTAGGAGGTGATGAGATCGTGGAGGAAAAAGAAGGCGTCCGCATCGACGGTCACAAAGATGTGGTCATCGAATTCGGTAATGAAGCTGCACAAGACTTCTGGCTTGGTTTCTGCAATATTTAAACGCAAATCATTATTTTATTTTAATTTTAAACTTTAGTTAACTCACCACTTGGCTCTGGGGTGGTTGGTCCTTGTTTGTGCTCAGTCTTGAAATGCAGCTGCAGGCTCGGCAGGGCAAAGATAACCTCACGGTTATGGTTGTGCTCCTGCGCTTTGGCAGCACTGCTGCTGCCGGAGGCTCGCGTTCGCTCAATGGAATTGGAGGCAATCTCCCGTTCGCACTCCAGAATGGGGAAGCGATCCACAGCTGAGGGATGGGAGATAACAGGGAGACGAGTTAAAAATTAATTATCCTTAAATAAACACTAAAAAACTCACCGTCGATCTCGCTGTTGGCAAAGGCATAGTGGAACCACTCATTTAGCGTCTTGAACTGCGGCGGGAAAATTATGTTTCGCGTGATCCGACTTACGATGGCCATCGAGTGATTCTGCTGCTGCTGCACCTCCGCCGTCTGTCCCAGGGAAGATGTCAGGGTCTGGGTGACCAGCACTTCATCCTCGTTCTGTCGCGCCTCAGTGGCAAAGTTAATCGAGGGAGACCTTAGGCTGAACAGGGCCCACGACTTGGACTTGAAGTTAATGCCATGGAAGCAGGCCAGCGAGATGTTCTGTCCACGGAGTTCAACGGTGCCGCCCAAAACGTTGCCATGACGCGGCAGGCGGGTGACCAAGGAGGGCACCACCAAGCCAACGGCCTGAGCCAGCGGCTTCTGCCAATGACGATGGTGACGAGCGTCGGTATTTTCCCCAATTAAACCCTGAATAGGCACGGGAGCAACTAGCTCTCCGTTGGCCGGCTTTTTCTTGAGCTGCTGTCGCCTCTTGATGCTGGCAGAGCGGTCTTGGAGTCGCGGCTCCAGGCTGGAGAACACCCTCTTCGAGGACTTAAACTGCTGTGTGAAGAACTCCTCCAGCTTGAAGTACATCTTCAAAAGATCTGCAGTTGTCGACTTGCTGATCATGATCTGCAGTTGGTCCCAGGTGAGATCCCCATGGATAAAGATCAGAGCTCTGGCCTGATCCTTGCCATGCGATGGGGGAGCAGCTGCCGCCTGGGAAGCAGTCCGCCACTCATCCTTCATGGCAGCGGAAAAGCTGCTGATGCGTGTCATCAGCACAGAGGTTCCCATGTAGTCCAGCCTAAGCTCTAGCGCCATGAAACTGAGTCCCATGGTGTGGTATGGCTCCATGCCCGCCTCCTCCTTGATGTGGAATCGCTTGTTGATCTTGTTTACCTCAAAGCTGCCGCCGACTATTCCTCCCTTGGCGTCAAGAGCTGATCCTCCAAGGTAAATGCCGGCATACATGTTCTTGTAGCCAGTACTGCCAATGGAGAGCCGTCCATCCGACTGGAAGTCCTTGGTGAGCCACACCACATTGCCGCACACGTTGCCAATGTTCATTTGCACATTCAGCTTGGTGAAATTCACTGCGAAGAGGACGAGTGTCTCCCAGGCGGTGATTTGGTTCTTCTCAGACGGGGGAGTTCCCGAGGACTCGGCGCTGGAGGACTTGCCCAGGTTCTTGAGCTTCCTTACAGCGCCAAAGTGTCCCAATTGCTGCTGCTGCGGCTGAGCATCGAAATCCAGGCGCATTTTGTCCTTGGCCCTGCTTGCATCCTCGCTGGGAGTTGGAGTAGCAGGAGCGCATCCAGTTGGGGTCTCAGCACCATTTCCCTGCTGCTGCTGTTGCTGCTGCTGCTGCTGGTGGACACTAAGGTCGCCCAGAAAGAGGCGCCTCACAATCCGCCTGCGATACCAGGCCTTGGGAAAAGCCAATATCTCCGTTAATCTCCTCATGTCGTACTTAAAGCTGGCACTTCCAATGTCCACAATGGTGGAGAAGCGAATCACAGCTCGGGACTGATCCAGAGATCTCTTGGAGCTGGGCAGCGGTTCGATGTAGACTTTGCGGCAGCGCGTAATGTGAAATTTGACAAACTCCACGTTGATGCTCAGCGAGTCCTTCCTCTCACTATCGCTGAGAGGTGAGAACTGGGTCTCCTTGGAGGTTTTCTTCCCGCCGTATGGATGGAAGATGAACACATTGAAGTCGGCCAGGCAGCCGGTGACACTCAGTCCGCCGGTGGGCAACGGCTGCTCGGGGTGAGCGTGACTTCCTGGCTGCGTGGTTGAGCTCTCCTCCTCGCTGCTCCGCTTGGAGCTGAACACAATGTCCAGGCTGGGCAACTGCAGCATACATTCCACCCGGGACACGGGCAGGCAACTAAAACGGAACGTAGAGGGTTGCATGTGGAAATATACGATAACGTCTACGGGGAAAGAGGCATAAGTCACATAGTTGGCAGGCAATATGTCGAGATTAACGGCTGCGTTGTGGGATGGCGTTGGGGGAACAGTGCTCGACTGTCGAGCGGGAATGGGCTCCAGGGTCTGTTCCAGGAACTCCAGAATGTGTGGTGATATGATGGTTTCCTCTGGGATACTCTGCAGGGTCATCCAGGCACACAGAGTGGCTCGCTTGCTGCCCATCCGGCGGCCATGCGGCGGCATTTGATCTCCGGATACCTTATCCGCCAGCGTCTTCGATTGGTAGTGAAGTTTCACATCCAATCCTGGAATGTGAAAGATGGTAAGATCCGCCAGCAGTGCGTTGGCATTATAGCGCAGCTTGCTCTTGTCCCTCTGTCTTCTCGAGGGCGTGGGACTGCCCCAATCGTTGCCTATGCTCCGTTCACGTTTATGGGATTTAACACTCGATGCTGGTACACTGCTGCCGGCTGCTCCTGATCCTGCTGCGTAACCCTGGGCTCTGTCCTCGCCCGTTTCCTTGGTGTGAAGTACGCATTTCCCGGAGTTCACCAGCACTTTGATGTCCAGCTCGAAGTCGATATTGGGTTCTGCTTGTTTCTGGCCATGGCCATGCTTGCGACGCATCTCCACAGAGGTGCCGTCCACATCTATCTCGCTGGGCGTAATTTCCCCGCGCCAATCTAGCTCATTGTCCGCCGTCTCCGTGTCGGTGTCGGCGTTGGGGAGCGATGTCTGGCGCATGGCTTCGGTGAAAGTCACGCGGCCCAAAGGATTAATGCCTCCGCCGACTATGCCTCCCCCTCCAGTCTGTTTTAGGGACGCACTGCGCGAGTGACAAGAGGCGGGAGTGCTCTGCAGACTGGATATCTCGTCGTTAGAGGCAATGGTGTCCAGTCTTCGGCCCGAATAGCTTCCATTGTCCAGACTTTGTGGAACTCCCACTCCAGTTACCGAAGATCCTGCTCCAATATAGGACTGCGAGCGGCCGTAGTTCTTGAGAGATCGCCTCAGCGAAGGCCTCTTCCACTTCTGAATCATGTCCCGGCGGATATACTTGTAGCAAATAGCCTGCAGTTCCTGCAGTCGCCGCTCTTCATGGGCTACTGTGTTATGAGAAGCGCCCAGAGTGCGCAGATCGTTGATGATCTTCAGCTGCTCGGCCATTTCTGTCTCCATCATGAACGAACGTTTCTTGGAGTCGATTGTGGGATCAAATACGAAAGCTGGCAGGTTGTCGAAATCGCCCCTCCTTCTCACGAAAGTATCCCGGCAGCTCTGATCCCCCTCATCGCTGTCCGGAGACTCCATCTGCGTCTCCTCCTCCTCGAAGCCCGTGAGCATGGTCAGGGTATGGCCAAGCGAACTTAGTTGCTTGCCAATATTTACATCCAAGTGGATGTCCACGCCCTCCATCTGCCACTTGACATTCAGCAGCCACTTGGCGTTCTCACCCTTCTTGGCAGCCGTGGTGCGAGAGCAAACCTCAAAGGTTCCCTCGGACACAACGCAGACATTCATAATGGGCTCGGCATTATTGGGCTTCCAGTCGTCCAGATTTGTCTCGAAGTCATCGGCGAAACGCAGGCACAGTCCCTGGAACTTGCCCTTCGACACCAAAGCACCCGAGTTGCAGGCCGATATAATGGTGTTCTCCAGCGTGATTACCACTGCGCCCTTGGCATCAAAGTCTTGGTATGAACGGGAGCCAAACGTGGTGTTGACCTGCTTAAGGGGCAGGCAGATGCCCATGTCTTCGACTGTGAGCTGGAGGAAGAGCGTTGATAGATTGGAGCTGGCTATCTGGCCGAAGGCGACGCGATCGAACACCTGCGGATTCTGATTCTGATGCTGCGCCGCCGAGTACTGACCATACTGGCTGTGCTGGACGTGCTCGTGGCAAAGGTTCGCCCGCTTCTCGGCCCAGTACTCGTAAGCGTTCTTGTAGTTCAACCAGACGAGGATGGCCTTATCCACTGCTATAGGCTGGACGTAGACCAGCGGTCTCTTGAGAGTGAGCAGAATTAACTCCTTATCCTCATTCAAAAGCTCGTCCTGGAAGGCATTCCTCAAACCAATCGTTGTGTGGAAGAAGGCATACTGCTGGAACTCTGGCTCTGCTTCGTCGAAAATAACATTGCGGATAATCTGGCCCAGGGATAGGTTGAAATCAATGTGAGCCTTGAAGAAGAGCTTTCGGTTGCTCATATCGCCCAGGTTCTTCACGCGATTCGAGAGCTGCAGCTCCAAGGTGCCCGTTTCAAAACGAACCGCCGACGAGCAGGGCGTGGTGGCTGTCAGCTGGATGCGCTTCATAGAGATGTTGATGGAAAAGAGAATGCGTTTGAGCGATGACTCCTGCACTGCTCCGGAATTATCACCGCTTTCCTCTGTCCAGAGGGGAACGGGCTTCTCGCCGCCATACACCTTCTGCAACACCTCGTTGATTTCGCGCATAAACACCTTTTGCACGAAGACCAAATGGTTTAGGAGATCTGTGGTTAGGCAGCGCTCGAACTCTCCAATCTCTGCACTGGCATTTACGTAACCGCCTTGGCGCAGCACGATTCCCTCGATGTTTTCTGTGTGATCCTGCCGATGGTCAGGTATATATTCCGCCAGAACATGGACCGGTGGCAGGCCAATGCAGGCCTCCGATGGCAGATTCATTTCATTCTGCAAAGCGAAAATAAAAATAAATATATTAAATATTTATTTATATTTATTTATTTTATTAATAGTATTTATTTTATGAGAAAACACATTACTAAAACACATTACAAAAGTTGCATTATTTTACTATTCAAATAAAGTGAAATGTTTGAAATAATAAACAAAAATTGATACTAAAACTTAAAGTTAATTTAAAAAAATTAAAATTAGCTCTTAATAAAAAAAATAAATATTTGATTAAAGTAGATAAATTATGAATTTATTTCGTGTGTCATATTTTCGAGAATTTAACCCTTTAGGTTTGAAAAATACAAAACCGAAAAACGCTATCTTTAAATTAAAATAATTAATCATTTAAATTAAGATAATTAAACAAAATAACACTAAATAATAAATTTAAATCTTGACCTAATTTTATATTTTTTGGCGCCTGATTTAAAAAAGCACAGCTGGTAGTGTGACCCTTCTGGGTGTAAATATACCAAATCCAAAATGGATGGCAAATTTTGTGCTTTTCGGCGAGTGAGATAATTGCAAAATTGTTTGTCATTGCAAAAAATAAAAAATATAGCGGCGCTCAGACAATAAACGTCGCGCACACCCTGTTTCCCTTAAACAATAAAGTTTGACGGGCACTGTGAGTACGACATTTATACGTTTTGCGATAATTTATAACGAACGATACGAAGCGCGATTACGTTTGATTATCTTATCGTCTTAAGCTGACCCGAATTACCGATTAAATTTGCTACTTCTGTGCTTTATTTGGCCATTTAGGATTGACCACGACATGAAGAGCACCACACAGATCCTGGGCAAGCTGAGGGAGCTGATGCAGCGGGCCAAGGTGGGCGACTCCGCCTGCATTGCGGCGTACATAGTGCCCTCGGACGACGCCCACCAGTCGGAGTACCAATGCCAGCACGACGAGCGCCGCGCCTTTGTCAGCGGATTCGATGGATCAGCGGGAACGGCGGTGATAACCACCGAGACTGCCCTGCTCTGGACCGACGGGCGGTACTACCAACAGGCGGAGAAGCAGCTGGACGACAACTGGGTGCTCATGAAGGACGGACTGACCACCACGCCTTCAATTGGCGCCTGGCTGGCCAAGAACCTGGCCAAGGGCAGCTCCGTGGGCGTGGATCCCCGTCTGCTGTCCTTCCGCGTCTGGAAACCCATCGAAACCGAGCTGAACTCCGCCGAGTGCCAGCTGGTGCCAATCGAGAGCAACCTCATCGATGAGGTGTGGAGCGGGGAAGGTCAACCGGCCCGCACCTCCAACTCCATTATCCCCCTGAAGCTGGAGCTTGCGGGCGTGCCGGTGGAGAAGAAATGGGAGACTGTGCGCAAGCAAATGAAGGATAAGAATGCAGACGCCCTGGTGGTCAGTGCCCTAGACGAAATCGCCTGGTTCTTGAACCTGCGCGGATCGGACATTGACTTTAACCCTGTCTTCTTTGCCTACTTGATTGTGACCAACGATGAGCTGCTGCTGTTCGTTGACTCAGCCAAGCTGCCAAGTGACTTCGCCAGTCACCAGCAGGAGAACAACGTGAAGATAACCGTTCTGCCCTACGATTCCATCGGCCTGCAGATCAGCAAGATTGTGTCGAGCAAGGAGTCGAAGATCTGGATTGCCCCCACCAGCAGTTACTATCTTACTGCCTTGATCCCTAAATCGCGCAGACTGCAAGAGGTGACGCCCATCTGTGTGCTGAAGGCCATCAAGAACGAGGTTGAGATCGAGGGATTTATCAACAGTCATGTCCGCGATGGAGTGGCTCTGTGCCAGTACTTTGCCTGGCTGGAACATCAGCTGGAGATTGGTGCGGAAGTCGACGAGATTTCGGGCTCCGATAAGCTGGAATTCTTTCGCCGCTCCAAGGAAAAGTACATGGGCCTCAGCTTTACGACCATCAGTGCCTCAGGACCCAATGGCTCCGTAATTCACTACCATCCCCGGGAAGACACCAAACGGAAGATAACTAAGAACGAGGTGTATCTGTGCGATTCCGGTGCTCAGTACTTGGATGGTACCACGGATGTGACGAGGACTCTGCACTTTGGGGAACCAACCGATTTCCAAAAGGAAACCTACACCCGCGTCCTGAAGGGACAACTGAGCTTTGGATCTACCATATTCCCAGCTAAAGTCAAGGGCCAGGTTCTGGACACGCTGGCGCGTAAGGCCCTGTGGGACGTGGGACTGGACTACGGTCATGGCACCGGCCACGGTGTCGGTCATTTCCTGAACGTTCATGAGGGCCCCATGGGTGTGGGCATTCGCCTGATGCCCGACGATCCTGGCCTCCAGGCCAACATGTTCATTTCCAACGAGCCGGGCTTCTACCAGGACGGCGAGTTTGGCATCCGCGTCGAGGACATTGTCCAGATAGTGCCCGCCACCCAATCGCCGCACAACTTCTCCAACCGCGGAGCCCTGACATTTAAGACCATCACCATGTGCCCGAAGCAAACGAAAATGATTAAGAAGGAGCTTCTATCCGATGTGGAGGTGAAGCTGCTAAATAGCTATCATCAACAGGTTTGGGACACCCTTGCCCCGATCCTGACATGCGAGGGAGACGACTTTACTTTGGCCTGGCTCAAGAAGGAAGTTCAGGCTATTTAAGAAATATGGCCGCGTTTTTTCTATATCTTCTCTGTTTACTTGAGACGCGACTTTAGGATGCCTTTTATATCTCTTCGAGAAGGCCATTCAATTGTTAATCAATTAAACGCATTTACAACAAATAAATAAATAATTAAAACCAAAAAATATTTGGACTAAACTCACCTGAATCTTCGTATTGAAGCTGAGCGTGTGCGTGGGCAAATCGATGACGAACTTTGCCCGTTGGCCGGTCACTCCCATTGAGCTGACATGATTCATCCGGTACTGGGCCTGGAGTGAGGGCAGCAGAGCCGCATTAATGGACAAGCTCTGCAGGAGCACATTAAACTGCATGACCAGGGGCTGCAGCAATCCGTTCTGGTGCTGAGCCTGGGTTCCTGCCTTGGACTGAGCCATGTGGGAGGCAGCTGCCCTTCGAGCCGCCTGCTGATGGGGCTGGTGTTGTTGCGCTCCTGCGCCACCGGAGACAGTGCGCTCTCGCATTTCACTGGCCATTCCACCGCCACTACTATTGCCACCCGAGTTGCGGGCATGGAAGGGAGATTCCGGCTCCTCCGCTGTATGTGAACGAAGAGTGGATCGACCAGAATTGCGTTTTACTCGCAACTCTTGCAGTGTCGAGGACAATTGCTTGGAACTGCGGGTCATCATGCCATGCAATGCCACTGGATGCTGCGGTATGTCTATATTGATGGCTCCAATGGAGAGCAGGCCGCTGTTCTTGTCCTTGCCCCGCTTCGAAAGGCTCGAATAGAGCGTCTGGCTCTTGCCGACGGTCACCTTTACCACAGTCCTGTAAAGAAATAGAAAATATATAGAAGCTGCGAATGGAAGAACTTTCCTAAAATCAACTTACTGTTGACTGGGAGCCACTCCCTCCAGCAGCACAATCATTGCCCTGCCAACCTGGCCAGTTAGTGAGCATTCCAAGGACACCGGACGCGCCTTCTTTCGCCAGGTGGCCGTGCTGTTTAGCGTGGTGATCTCCGACTCCAACTTGAGGCCGGAGAGCGTGGCCAGCAGACGAGTCTTGTGTATTTTTGCCACTCCAAAGACAATCAGTCGCGTTCGCTCCTGGGATGGTGCGTCCACCAGCAGCATCTCACGATGCTGGGGCACCGGTGTGGGAGCACTGGCGAGATCGTCTTCATCATTGCCGAAAGCTTGAGGAGGCTTACTTTTATGCTCGTTTAGAGAGCTCCTCTGGACCACGGTCTTGGTTTCCGGCATGGTGCCATACAGTTCCAGCAGGTGGTAGATGGTCTTCCAGCAGTTTGGTGTCTCCAAAAGCGGCGCCATTGTCGGCATTCCTGGCTTCGTGAGGGTATTCTGGTAATCGCCACTCATACTGGTGGCACAGGCACCGTTCAGCGAGGCCTTCGACTCTGTGGACATTTTGAGGATGTTTTGCTCATGGATAGACATCGTTGGACTGTCCCTTAAAGGCGAAGAGCTGGACTCATTTAGATTCGTGTAGCCCAGCTTGCCCTTGACGGATTTCCCAGTGGAACGAAGCTTCTGAGCGAAGCTCTGCGGGCGGTTCTTGGCGTTGGGCGAAGGCGTGAGTTGGATAATGGGAGCCAGGCCGCCAGGACGAGGCCTGGCTATGGTCGTAGGCATGGTTTCATTGAATTTATCATAGCGCTCGTCCGAGTAGTTCTCCGCATGACCAAAGCGCTCGGAGACCGAATTGAAGGGCAAGATGTCTGTGGGCTCGGAAGCTGTAGAAAAGAATAAAAGATTTATTAAACTAAAGAACTCTCGGTTTAAAATATACAATCGCGATCCTTACCCAGACTGCACTCATCCTTGGTCTGACTCTTCTTGCTCAGCTCGGGCTGCTCATGGAACTCGTTCTGGGCATCCTTCACATTCTGATACATGTTGCAGATCTGGTGGAGCAGCCTCAACAGCGGCATGTTAACCTGCTGCGAAATAAACCTTACATTAAGGCTAAAATTGATCACAGTGCTGGTGTGCTTCTTTAGTTGTCGTCGCGACATATAAATAACATTCTGGCGTGCCTGATCCACCATGCCATCGGACATTTTCAGAACCTCCAGCTCCACGCCGACTCGCTCGCAAAGGAAAAGGGGAGTGTCCATCATGATGGAGGCCCTGCCACCATTATTTGATTTCTTGTTCAGTTTCGCTGGTTTCTGAGCCGAGTTCTTTTTGTCACCCGCCTCGCTGACCACGATGTCCACGCGAATGGAATCGAAGGTACCGATCAGCGATAGATTGGTGCCAAAGTTCTCCAGCGATGAGATGTCCGCGTTGGAAAACTTGTTGATCATCTGCTGGGGCATCACGCCTAGGCAAGTGAGGAGCGGCTCGAAAATCAAATGGGCATCCAGCAGCTTTATCGAATCCTGCATAATGCCACTGCGAGACTGCCCCGTATAATGGCCATGCATTTTTGGCGGAGCAGGGCGAGCGTGCTCCTTTTCGGCAAAGTGCTTCTTTTTGCTATCCTGTTGCTTGGCCATCCAGAAGTACAAGTCTTCCTTGTGGTTCTCGGCTCCCAACCAGAATTTATTAACCGAGTTGGTAGAGCTCAGAGAGCCCTCCTGCAAGGCACCGTACTCTGTTCAAATAAAATAAAAGAATAAATAAGTGGCTTCTGATTTGAAAAAGCATTTAAGGACATACCAAATTCGGGCATCTGCTTCTCCACCAGCCCAGAAATAATGGGCAGCATTTGAATGCTAGAACGAGATGAATTGCCATGTGAATAATTCGAGGCTTTGCTGTGCACTTTGCTCAAGCTGAAAAGCACATGGACACGACGACACAAGCATGGTATTAATGGGATTATGGTGATGGATGGATAAGCCGGCAGTCACTAAAAACTTACCCACGACGCGGGAGGTGAATATTTGGCGAAGTCGAAGTGGATCGTTGCGAAGCTGTTCCATGGTTTCCAGCCTCATGGCTATACGGGAGTCCGCCGCCGTACTGATTGTTTTCTATAGAGGTAAAACAGGAGGACGGATAAAGGGATAAATAAAGGATAAGTACTTTTTTGGGGAGGGAAAACACTCTTCGCTGAAACGTTGTACACTAAACGCAATAAACATTTAACATTACTTACAAAATTCGAAGTAAAAGAAGGCAGGTTTTAAACCACTATCTTTGCTTAGTGTACAACATACTTAAATATAAATTTTGATCCATAGAAAAATAGATAGAGTTTACAGCCGGAAAGGATAGAAGAGTATTGTATTGAACTGTAGAGTAGAGTATATGCAAACGGAAAGCATCAAACACAATGAAGTGAACACTCAAAGCGGTGGATAACGTGTTGTGTTGTGGGGAGGTGTGTTTTAGAGACAGAAGAGAAAGGAAATCAAGGAAAGTGTGGAAAATAGAGGGTATAGGTCAAAGCAGCAGCACACACTAGGGATGTTTATAAATAGCAAAAGTCCAAAATGATATATCGAAATAATAATAAAATATGGCATTTAACGTATTTAATTTTTGTTGTTTCCGATTCAATAAATTTAAAGAGATTTTTGCTTTATTTAACGTTAATAAGTTAATTTTCTTCATCCCTAGCACACACATACACACGCAGCAGAGGCATTCTTTTTAACTTCTGGTTAGCCTTCAAACAAACACATGCATCAAACGGGAAAGGGAAAAGATAGACACAGATAAAGGAGCCTAGAACTATACATATAACTAGGTTAGAAGGAGATATAACCAGGAGAGCGTTAATCAAAAAAATACCAATGTGAGTTCGATGATGCTGTGTTTGCCCAAGTAATAAAGCATTCTCACTCTCTTCCGGATTCTCGCCGACGCCCGAATAGGCGCCCATTTCAACATCACCTTCACACTCATCATTCTCCGCCTCCTCCTCGTTCTGCGGGAACGAGAAGGTCACGTTGATGGGCCGTGCCAGCTTGTTCTTGTACTGGTGCTCGAACAGAATGGGATTGTAGAGAGTGTTCTTCCACTGTCGACTCAGCACAATGATGCCCTAGAACAGGTAATGGTAACAGAAAATTCAAGCTTTAAGAAGCGGCAGCTGCTCACCTGTCGCAGGGTGTTGAGATGCGGCACATCATGCTGCTTGAAAATGGGCTCAATGCGCTCGACACCTTCGTCCAGGACCAGCTTTTGCATGATGTAGCACAGCTGGCAACTGGGATCCTCCTGCAGAGTCTTGGACAGCAGCGTATAGTTGTTGGCATAGCGACTCTGTAAAACAATAAAATAAGAGTTCATAAACACTATTAATTATGACGTTGTTACCTTCTTTATCTTTGGGTTCCTTTGGATCTTCTCGTTGTCCATAGCCTGCGCCATGAGGCAAGCGGCCACTGCCGTCTGCCTAGTATGTAGGGCTTTCATGAGGGACACAATCTTCATAGCCAGCCGGTTGCTAGGATTCATCCAGGCCGTTATAGCCGGCGAGGCGGTGCTGAGAAGATTCCAGTCCAGGCGCGTCAGATCGATCTTCCGCGTGATGGGCACACAGGGCGGAGCAGCAAAGTTAAACCACACCGCCTTCAGTTCGATCACACAGGAGGAGGTCTTGTCTGTTTCCTTGACATTGGACAGGACCTTGTCGTAGCCATCTTTAGAACTGTTTGCCGCCCCACCACCACTGTTCTTCTGCGTTCCTGTCGGATTATTACCTGTGCCCGCTCCCTTTTCCACATCCTCGTCGAGAGGTTTGGGTGTGGATTTCCGGTCACCAGCCGCCGAGGAGGCGTTATCTCCGCCGGCAGCATTGCCGTCTGAAGCCTTGGGGGTCTTGGGAGTTGGAGGCTTTTTGGTTATCAATCTCCAGGCAGCCTCCGCCTTGGAAGTGGCTCCTTCCAATGACGAAGCTACCGCTCCCTCGCCCTGGCCACCCAACATATCGTTGAGATTGAAGCCTCCGGTAGAGGTGGCACCCTCAGCACCCGCTCCCGCCATTTCGGCCAACTCCTCCTTGCTGTTCTCCGACTTCTCGAAGTGCGAACGCTTTACGATCTTCACACCCACGCCCTCCAATCCACACTCGAACATAATGTAGCCAATGCTTTCGATGCCCGTGCTCTCCGGCATTTTCAGGCACTCGAAAAGCACTTTGCTCTTGTGTTCCGGAATGGCGGTGACGATGATGGGCGAATCCTGCGCACACGACTGGCCTTCCGTTTTCAAACGACGCAGCTGGGCATGGGCTCTGCCAATGTCCAGCGTGATGACCAGCTCCTCCAGCTGCTTCTCCGAAGTCTCGATCAGTATGGGTTCGCCTTGGACATTGTCTGGTCGCGTTTGCGACGAAAGGTGGGCCAAGAGGGCTCGAGTGCCCTTCATGATGCCTCCTTTCTTGTGGCTGCTGCCGGACTGCACCGTCTGCTGGATGTACACGTTGTGCATGGAGGCACGCGTGGTCTTGCCCAGGTGGAACTTGGTGGATATGCCCTCCATGTAAAAGGTGAGCAGGGAAACGCAGCTCAGATCCTGAAAAGTAAATTATTTGTTAGTAATTTCATCAATTAAAATGTGAAATAAAACAAGAACTGCCTGTACCTGAACGTTATCCAGCGCTGCCACCGATATGATCTCCTCCACAATGGAGGACTGCAGCATGGTGATGCTGACTTTGGGCAGAACAATCAGTCCCTGAGTTTTCGTGGAGATACTCTCCTCGTATACGTCGCTGAGGAACGAGTCCCCGGGTCCCTGGAGGTGTCTCTCCGTTGTGGATCGTTTGGAATTGGAATGCACCTGCGACCAGTAGCTGAGGCTCTGATCCCGCTTCAGGATGTTGTCGTTGTTCACCTTGGCGATGCACGAGGTGTGGATGAAGTTCACCACCGACAACAAGTGCATCGATTGGATAGTGGGAACGGCAGCTTCCACCATTCTGGAAACAGAAAAAGGAAATATTCCATTTGATTGTGATTCATTTTTATTTTTTTTTTTTATTATTTTGTTAAAATTAAATTATAATTTTAATTAAATTAAATTAAATTAACGAACTTATAAATTTGAATTCTTCTCCCACAAATATACCGAAAATTCTGGTATATTTTTGGATACGTGGTCGCTTCACTTTACGTTAGAGGCTTACGTTTTTATAGCTTTACGTTATTGGTTTATAAATGTTGCGGTCACATTGTTCTGGTCCGCGTGTTGATAAAAAACATAAAACTGCAAAATGAAAACACCAAAAGCAAAAGAAACCAAAAAAGCTGAATTAAAGGCTGTTAAAAAGGAACCTGGCTTGGCGGAGGAGAGCAAGGAAGTCAAGAAACCCAAGAACAAGGCCAAGAAGAAGGCCATAAAGGTGCCCAAAGAGGAGGTAAAGGCAGCGGTTCAAGCTAGCCCTCAAAAGCAGCTGTCCGCCAAAGACCTGGCTAAAATCGAGAAAAAGAAGGCCAAGAAGCTGGCTCAGAAGCTAAAAAAGCAACAGAATAAGTCGCCCTCCAAGGAGATCAAGCAGGAATCGGTATCAGAATCCACCAAAGCAAAGGGCAAGACCATAAAAAAAGAGGGGGAGAAGTCGGTGCCGGCGGCCACCAAGGCAAAACCAAAGGGAAAGGCCACCAAAGCCAAGGCCAATAACAAAGATGAGGGTAACGTGGATTACTTGCGCTTCTTAAATCTTTAGAAATCATCATAATTATCATTTTCCTTCAACAGGAGCCGTGAAGAGGGAACGGAATCCCGCTGACGAGGCAGCCACTGTTTTTGTCGGCAACCTGCCCATCAACACTAAGCGTGTGCAGATAGTCAAGCTCTTCCAGCCTTACGGAACTGTCCAGTCCATCCGGCTGCGTACAGCTGGTGGCAAGCTACTCTTTAAGCACAAACAGCGCAAGGATGCCGGGTCGTTGAATGCGTATGTGGTGCTGCAGACACCAGAGATTGCCCAGAAAGCCCTGGAACTGCACGGCTCCGAGTTCAAGGATAACCATCTGCGCGTGACGCCGGCGGCCAAGGCGGTGGCTGAGTGGAACGGGCAGAATAATGAGCAGCCAAATGACAAAGATGCCAAGCGCACAATATTTGTGGGCAACCTGAAATACTGTAAGGGAAAAAACTAATACTATTCCTGGAAGTTCCAAAGAATAACCTTTTTACTATTCCCTTTCAGCGGCCAATGAGGAGAAGCTGCGGGAAATCTTCTCTAGCTGCGGCGATATCGACTATATACGCTGCCTTCAAGAGGGCGTCAAGGGCTGCAAGGGTGTGGCATACGTGTGCTTCCAAAAACCCGATGCCGTGGGCCTGGCCTTGGAACTAAATGAGACCCTTCTGGATGATAGACCCATCAACGTGGAGCGGTACTCGGTAAAGAAGCTGGGAGCCAAGCAGGTACGCGACGCCGCCGCCGCCGCTGCTGCTTCGAGCACATCTGGAAAGGCGAAGGCCAAGAAACAAAATTCTGCCGGGGCTAAAAAACGACTGGACAAGAAAAGGGGCAAGGACAATGGCACGCCGGCAAAGGACACCAAGGCAGCAGCTGGCAGTGGTCAGAAGAAGAAGTCCGAATACCGGGGCGTGAAGGTTGATGGCATCAAGAAAGCAAAGAAGCCGAACAAGAAGAGGAGTAACGACCAACAGCAGGCACTGGCGAAAAAGATAGCACCCAAGTCTAAGAGTTAGTCTGGTCTTTGCTTAGGTCTAAGGTTTTTAATTAGTTGCAATCAATTTGAACGGCCTTCTTTCATATTCTTTTGTTGTAGCGAAGTTGACCACTGACGTTGACGGGCTAATCGTTGAAAGATTACTCGTAAAAAGTATATAATAAATATCAATTTTTTAACAGCTAAAAATCACATATCTTTAAAAATCAAATATGGTAAATTAAGATCTGAACTGTTTTTATGATTCAAGTATGCTTTTCAATTGTGTTTTGAAAAGGAACTCATAATCAAAACTGGTCTAGTATTATTTTTGAGCTCCATCCCGAGTGTTCAAAGTGTTGTGACCAAACGTATACAAAATGTTTCTGCTTGCTTACTTCTGCTGGCTTTGCCTGGTTAAATCTTTTCTGGCGTATCCCTTGGTAAGTTAATGCAAACGTGCACAATCGCAAATCCATGCAAATAAACAACAATATTTGAATCAATACAAGGGGCCCGAATTCCAGTATGGCTCCCTTTTTAGCCAAGCCGATTATCCCGATCTAACATTTGGTCTCAGTGATGCAGAGGTTCGGGAAACTCTGAATGATCTTAGCTTGCCGGATCTTAAGTCCCTCGACCTCTTGATTAATGAGCATATCATTCAAAAGGAACAAAGTAAGTAATCCGCAAATATAATTTCGCCATCATCATCAGCTGAAATCGTAGTGCAAAAAGCAAATCTAAGGAGTATGCAAGCGAATTATAAAAACTTTCGAGCTGTGGACCGCACATTGGACGATGGCTGCCGAGAAGATAACGAGTGCGAGGAGCCGAAGCAGACTTCCCGCTGCAAGCCAACAGGAACTCCAACAACCAAGCGTTGCACAAAACCCTCTTGTGTGCCGAAAACCACTTGTGTGTCAAAAACCACTTGTGTGCCGAAATCTTCTTGTGTGCCGAAAACTAGTTGTGTGCCGAAAACCTCTCGAACTGCTAAACCTGAATGCGTGCCCAAAACTACTCCCCACGGCTCCAACGATGTGTTTGGCAAATGCTCAAAGATTTATGATAAGAATAAGCGCAAGGACCACAAATGGGATACTGAATGCGCAGCCGATGACTTCCTGTGTCTGGCTAAGAAGAGAATGGAAAAAACTAGAAACATGTTGCAGGAGCTGGATGCTTCAGCGAAGTACACTCCACCGAGGGAGTTAGCTGGAATTGAGAAGGTCGGAGAGCAAATCATCTCCTCACTGAATGACCAGAGCGCATCGCTAGATGAAGAAGCTTTACATTTAGATTTCCCAAAAGAATCCAGGCTTATGAGGCCAGCTGAGCTGCATGAAAATCTGGCCAGCCAATCCGCCAGTTTTAAAGGAGAACATCAATCCCATTCGCAGCAGGTTAATCACAAGCTGCAGCATCAGACGAACTTAAATGTGGAACATGAGGTAAATTTTAAACGGGAAAAAGGGGTCAACTTAAAACAAACCCCGCGAGCCAACATGCGCCAGGAAAATGTAGATAATTTCCAGATGGGCACTTGGGTCAATCCTTTTAAATGGGCACATTTAGAACAGAGCAATTCCGATAAAATGAAACTATCCAATTGGGCCAGATTGGACCCGGCTAATTTGGCCAATATAGAAGAAGCTAGTTTTGATAATATGGATTTGTATAATTGTGGCGAAGTAAAAAAAGACAATCAGCTGCAGTTTAGCCAGGAACAGAATAAAAACTTTGAGCTAGGAACACAGTCTAAACTTCAGCCAGCTCAGGAGCAAGAAGCCAAAGTAAGGCTGGAAAATCAGGCCAGCTTAAAGCAAAGTCATCGTGCCAAACTAGAGCCAGAAAATTTGGCCATTTCTGAACACGCTAATCGGGGTAACCTACAGTTACAAAATCAGGACAGTTTTGAGCCAACTCATTGGAACAGTCAAGAGCGCGACTGGAACAGCAATCAGCTTAATCAGCAGGATCGAGAGCTGCGATCAGAGGGCAGTTTTCAACCAAGCGGACAACAGTTTTCTCGAAAGAGAAATGCCAAGCAGGAAAAGCAGACTTTTATACCCCGTAGACAGCAGCGATCGAAGGTCAACTATCACCCAAGCCCCAAGCAATGGACTTCGAATGAGCCTTTAACTAAACAAGCAGAACAGAATAAGGCCGAAGTTGAAGCAGCTCCCCTTGATCCTTATGAAGGACATCAACTCTCGCAAAAGAGAAACTCCAATCAGGAAAGTCAGGCACATATAGAGCAGCGATCAAATGTTAATTATCACCCAAACACTCTGCAATGGACATCGAATCAGCCTTTAACAAATCAAGCGGAATTAAATAAGATGGAGCCTTATGGAGGACATCAGCTCAACCAAAAAAGAAATGCCAAAATAGAAAAACCTTGTGAGAAGCGAAATGTTTCAATTAAAAAAAAACAACAGGTAATTAAGGATGAACCACAACCAGTGAACTCTGATTTGACCAAGCAGGAAAGTCACTTTGAAGTAGACAGGTGAGCGGATAACCCCTATATGGATTTCTGGTATATTTTCCCCATTTCCATTGCAGTTTTATTGCCAATAATGCACGCGATCCACCACTTTATCTAAATTCCATGCAGAACGATCTTATTCAGAGGGAAACCGAACGTCGATTAAATCAGGATCGCAGCTGGAGCGAAAGCTTGAACCTGGACAAGCTGACCGGCGAGAAGGAGGCCAGTCCCGCAGGGGAAACAGATTGGATATCCGATAATAGGAGGGGCAAGCGGGAGAATAGGTCAACTGATGATGCTCCAGAGGTAAGTGCCAAATAAAATGATATCCTAACCGAATACATTTCTGTACGGAATCAGAACTCCAGGGAGACGTATCTGAAAAAGCTGATGGACTCATTTCCTCGGGATCAGGGCAGCCAGATTAATGCCAACGTAGCGCTTAAAGATTGTCCATTTGCGCATGAACGCATGAAGCGAAGTTGAATTTTATTTTATATTTTCCCATATAACTCTAGTTAATTTTTCCTATTAAATATATTTTTTATATAGCGGCAACCAAATTAATAAAAATCTAGAATCAAATTTAGAAAAATATAAGAATAAAACAACATAACTCACCTTTGCAATCCTTCCAACAGAAGTGGTGTAAGAAATACGTTAAGCTGACCCTTTAGCCGCGCCACCACCGATGTGCAGGCCGCTCCACCCTCTGCCTGCAGACTCATGAACTCCCCATCATCAAAGCCATTTGTTGTCTTGTCCGTTTCCTCCTCCTTTAGCAGTACACTCGGATCCCAGGGATGCGACTTGGGTCCCCCCATGAATGTGGCCGAGCTGTTGCTACCCGTTGCGTTTTCGTATCGGGGAACCACCTTAATCTCCCGCCAAAACGAGTACAGATCGAAGTGGGGCAGCATTTTACTGCCAATATAGGTTAGGCCGCCGTCTTCGTTTTCCGAGAAAAGTGGCGTGGAAAAGACATCGGGTCCCAAGGGAAAGGAGCAGCCATTCCAGTTAAAGCACTTCACCTGCGACAGATGATTCAGGTAGCTGGCCATTAGCAAAGGCGAGTCTATGATTGGCCGATTGACCTGCTGGTGGAGATTGACCAGAGCCACATCCTCCTGCGACGACATGGCTGAGATAAAGGAGTTGGAAGACAGTGATGGTGTGCCGGACGACGATCCACGGGAATCAGCCTGTGTAGAATGGAGATAATATCAGCGGATTACAATCGAGTTTGACAGAATAATTGGTGATGTTTGCTTTACGGCTGCTACAACTAATATAGCCAGATCAAAGGGCGCAAGCAGAAAGTCGTGAGAAACGTTCATGTTGATGTGCTCAGTTCTGGGTTTCATAAATTTTCTTCAAGTCCAAATAGTTTAGAAAAAGAATACACAACAAAAAAGACATTATAAAAATTTATTTAAAATCGCAAAAGGTTTGGAAGAAATTTTGAAGTAAATTTGGTTAACTTGTTGTTCTCGTACTGAAAGCCAGAAGTCCTGCAACTAATATCTTAGGACTAAAATCTAGATCAAGTAAACATCACATGCACTAATTTCCAACATCCATGCAAATGTTGCTCGCCGATCGCCAGGTTTCTTCAAGAGTTGCAGTTCAAGTTCAACGTAGGAAATAGCTACAGATACATCAAAATGGTTCCGAATAGAGACTAGCTTGGAAATTTTGGTTTAGTTGCACTACTTTGTTAGTTAGAAGAGGTTTGTTTTGGTTTTGGCTGTTGGTACTACTAAGAACTACTCACATCATGAACAAAATGTCGGTACTCAGGTCGTGATGAGATATTTGTTAATTTTCTTATTGGTGTAGCAAGACCGTGAATGCGTCTCGCGTCTTCGTTCTGGATGAGTTTTGATTTCGGTTTTTATATCGATTTAGTTAGTTATTGATTTCGATTTTAGATGAGTCGAGTTTTGAGGAAAGGAATAGATTTTAGGTGTGGATTACAGTTGTACAGATTTAGAACTGATCTTTCAATGTCCAGCTATGTAAGTAGCAGGGAGGTCGGAAGTATATATCGATCTCGTATCAATTTTGATGCAATAAATAGATATTTTGATTGATTACTCGTTAAACATTAAATATTTTATAAAATAATAATATATTTCTGACTTTCCTCCCTAGTAAATATTATTTAATAACTGGATAATGAAAAATCGTTGCTTAGTTGCTTAGAAGTTATTTATATTAGAGTTAGATATATATATTCTTAAAGATTAAAGAGCGAAGCATGCACTGAAAGAGCGTTTTCGGAATGAAATTTCGATTGTCATTTGCTGCCCTGATCAATAATTGGGTGAAATCGCATTAAACAATAAGGATATAGTGAATAGTTCAAAACTTGGCTTTAAAGCAGCAAAGCTAAACGCGATTGGTGTGTAAAAAAGTCTCCGAATAAATGACCTAACATATGAGAGTACGTATACATAATCGATGTGTTCCCAAATATTGGGAATTATTCAGCTTTACCAGTTCAGTGGTGCTCTGCGGCCGTTTCGGAAGTGTTTTATTGCCATCTGGCGCGTGGATCTCCAAATCGCTGCGATATGTGGGCAAGGTATGACTGCCATTCTCGTTTTGGGCTCCAATGCTAAGAATATAATTTTATTATTTACGAAATGGAGATCATATTTTCGTGCAGTTACCTCAAATCTGAAGAGAATCGCTTTTTTCCAGACAGCACGACTGAGCCGCTGTTGGCACTATTTCGCTGCTTCATTGATCCTCGCTGCGACATCACATTTGATATATCCTCTTCGGCGGAGAAGAACATCTCTGAGGGATTCTCAGAAGTCAGCGATATGGTGCGCTGCACTTCTCTAGGAAGGTGATCACCGCCTAAGCCCTGGGCATGTAGAGCTATATCCGCGATCTCGAACTCCAGGGGATGTGAATGGGGTGCCGAGTGCGACATCTCGTCGGGCATCTACGCATAGAAAAAAAAATATATTATAATAATAATATTATTTCAAGGTCTCAATCCTACCTCATGTTCATCATCCAGAACATCTCCGGTCAGTCTGGAATCGGAAATGCTCGTCTTGGGGGGCGACACCCGCAGTCTGTTCGATTCCGAGCCGCGTCGGTGCCCACTTGCCATATCGGTGCCACCTGCAACTGCCCCTTCGTGTTGCGGTTGAAGCTTCTTGGAGGGACTGTCCAGTAGGCGGGCATAGGGCACCTCCACGGAAGTCTGGCGGGTGCAGGGATAGCGCTTGTTCCTCCTCTCCAAAGTATTCGGTGAACCAATGCTCTCTCGCGACTTGTTTCGATTGCTCAGGTCCGGCTTCTCGACTCCGGCTGTTCCACTGGCCCCGATCTTGAACTTGGTCCCATCGGGCAAGGAACAGAGATCCGATTTCTTTAGGCTTCCGTTGCGTAAATCGCCGGCCGGCCTGTACAGGCGGCCCTTGCCGTTGAAATCGGCGGAATCGTAAAGCGAAACGCAGTGCAGGCTGTAGGGCGGTGTGTGGAAGACTAGTTGACCCTGGTGGAGAATGCTCTCGCCGAAACCAAAGTCCTTGTTATTGTTAATAATGCTGCAAGGAATACATGAAATTTAATATTAAATATTAACTCAAAAACGGACCAAAAACATTACAAAAAGGATTCAAAATCTTGTAAAAAACTTATAGTAAAGCGTTTTTTAATATTTTTCCAAGGATAGCGGGTCTAAACGTATAAGAGAGTTCATGAGTTTTAAGTTTTACAGATTTGAAACTGTCAGTTACAAACTTTGAAATAATTATTATATATGGAAAATAATAAGAAAGTTATGTTAAACGAAGGGTGAGTTTTGTTTCATTTGTTTTCCAAGCTATTTGGCATTTTGTCTCCAAATCAGACCTATCTTCTCCTGAACCAATCTCTTCCCTGATCCTGTTGTCCTTTTAGCACCATTGTGGCCGTTGCCGGTCACGACTTTGCTGTGATTGCAGCCGATACTCAAATACCCAGCAATGACTTCAACCCTATGAGCAAGCAGGACAAGCTCTTCCAAGTATCACCGCTGGCAGTTATGTCCTCCACTGGTTCTTGGCCGGACACTATCGCAGTCAGCCGTCAGATTAGGGCGACCGTGTCCGAATATGAGAGAACTCATCTACGCCCCATGAGCATCGATTCCATGTCGCAGGCACTCTCAAATAACATCTATAAGCGCCGGTTTTTGCTATACTCTATGTCCACTATTCTGGCCGGAATCGACAAGGAGGGAAAGGGCGCTGTCTTTTCGTTCGATACCCTTGGTCACTGCGAGCAATTGAATTACCAAGCTGCCGGCACGGACACCGCTGCGGTGCTAACGCTGCTGGATAGCCATCTTGGATTCAAGAACCAGAGCAGAACAGCCTCCACCGAGGGGATCGAGGTAGCCAAGGCGGTGTCCATTGTCTCTAACTGCATGGTCATTGCCAGCGGTGGTGGGCTTCTAAAGATCATTAACAAGGATGGCATTGAGGTTAGAGAACTGGCGCTGTGCCAAGACTAACCTCACATTCTTACTCAGTTACTTTTTCGTTCTGCTCTTATGTTTTGCCGTTTTAAATTATTTGTTATACTTTGTTTTTACTTGAAATGATATAAAATGGTACTATTTTTATCAATTATAATTTTGTTATAATTATAATTTGTAAATATTATATTTTTAAACATTTTCAAGCTATCTTGATCTGTGCTCATCAAAATCTCATAAAATAAAATAAATAAAATTATTACCTAAAAGAATATATAATATATTTCTATAAGACACGATATCTGTATAGGATTTTTTATAGCTAAGCAAGCAGCAAACATTTCTAAAATACTTACAAGTAACGCGCAATATTGTAGTTATCGTGGACATCCTGAGCCGTCGGCTTGAAGAACTTCTGACCATTTCGATTGCTGCCGAAGAAGACGCAGCCTCCAATGCAGCCACATCTTGAAATTTCAGTTCCAGAGGAAAGAGCACTTCCATTATGTGACCAGAGGAACCATAAGCGCTTGAACTTGGCATCATGTTCACGAAGGAAACTGTAATTGGGACAAGAGCTTTAGCATACCAAATAAATATTGATGAAATTCCAGACTTACTTGTGCTGAACTAGATGCAGTTCGTGATCCGGTATCGGCAAGGCGGAAGCTCCCTCCAGCAGAATGGGACCCAGCGAAGTGCAACCCACCTCCACCCAATTTTCGCAGAGATCAGATGTTTCCGGTGTTCGCTTAGCATGCGGCTCCGAGAAGCTATCCCTCAGCTTTCGCGTGGCTTCATCGCGGGAATCGCGTCTTGAAAAGGAGTTAGAGCTGCGCTTTCCTGCCTTGCCATGTGGTGCGTAGTGCGATCCTCCAGCTGCATCTTGGGATTTTAAAGAGTCCTGATCTGCTCGCCTTAACTTTCCAGATCGATTGCTGCCCGTGGTGTTGGTGTTAAACGAGGAGTTCGTGGTGTGCAGCATGAACAGGCGTAGCAAAATGGAGGGCAGCAAACCAGAGATCCCGGACTTTACCCGCTGACCGTGGAGATTACAATTCGCCAAGCGGATGGGTGAGATCCATGCGTGCAGGGCAGTGCCGCTCTCAATAAGATAGACATCTACGGCATCCACCGAAACGCGGGTCATTTTGTATTTGATATCTTCGGAGGACGGACACTTGTACTTCTTTTCCTCCTTAGTTTGGGGACACAAATTGCTGGGCACTCCATGATGACAATTCCTCACCGTCTTTGGGGACTTTAGGCAGTTCTCTGGATCGATGGCTAGCAGGATGAGTGTCTCCAGGCCCGTGACCACATTCACTAGCTGTGGCAGCGTAAGTTTTCCTGTCAGTTTGCCCAACTGCACCTCCACCAGCCAGGAATACTCCAGCGTATCCTCATCCAGGGCACATCCTTCATTGCTGAACATGGCATGACCTCGCACCTGGACTGCCGAGAGCATCAGGTGGCCCTGGTTAATGTGCTGCTCCCGCTGCGAGCGCTGCAGGCAATCGGAGGCCAGCAAGTACGACGGACTAACCAGAACCTGCAGCGTTGTTTCGTGATACCGCTTATTCATCTCGAAGCCAAAGCGCTCAATTAGCACCACTGGACACGGGGGATCGTCTGCATTGCAGTTCTTCATCACATGCGCTTGGATATCATGGACAATCACGGAAACCATCACCTCCAGGGGGCGATATAAACGGGGATCGAAAGGCTTACGTTTCTCCTCGGGCGCTTGAACTTCCGAAATGGATTTATTGGCCAATTCCTTTTCCTTGGCCAGCAGTTGATCTTTGGGATTCAGCTGGGTAGCCCCCGGCTCCTTCATATTTACATTTGACTGCTCCATATCCGTAAAGTTCTGATCCTCCCCGAAAATATTCTCCTTTAGGCTAATAAAATTGCGCAGCACATTCCCGTAGGCCATAAGAACCGAGCTGCCAATCTCCAGTTCAACGGTGACGTGATCCGCTGCCAATGTGCCCGGATCGAACTTACTGTATTGCTCAGGCGGCTGCTGCCAACTGCTCACCGGTGATTTCCTGACTTTGGGTATTCGCATGGGACTCAGTAGGATCTCCTCTTTCTCCGGCGTCGTGATATCAGCCTGGGGATCGGGTCCCAAGGGCGGAACGGGGTGATAAACATACTGGATGGACAATGCCAAAATTGGCACAGCCCAGCAGTCAATCCAACCGGCGGAGCGCTGGCAGATCTTGCGCCACTTCTTTGAGTACAACTCCGGGCGCCGGATAAGCTTGCCCTCCCTGGTCAGCAGTCTTGCGTTCTCGTCTATGGCTAAAACAATCGGACGCACCGAGGATACCTCCGGCACGTACAAGCTCAGGTCCAAGCCCTCGCCGTGGATCCAGAACTTCAACGTCACCGTCTTGGGCAGGAAGTCATCAAACGGCAGGGCAAAGCTCATTTCGAAAACGTCCCCGCAGAAGGCCAAATGGTTGTTCTCCTGATTGGCACTGCTGCAGTCTATCCAATTGTACTCGTTGCACAGCATAAGGATCTCGAACTCGTGCAGCCGGATGCTGAAGTTGCAGGTGTAGGGAACAAAACTGAGGATATCCGGTCTGGCCTTGTTCGCCCAATCCTCTATCAGGTCTTGGAAGAAGCACTTGTGCTTGTACACAATAAAAGCACTGGTCTTGCAGCCAGCCAACGAGATACTCCAGTCCTGCGGGGCATTCCACTTGGTTGGATAATGGATCCGCACCTTGTACTCCAGGGACTCGAACTCGGCCAGGCTGCGGTACTGGAGCGATGTGGTGGCCTCCACGTGAAATAGCTGACCCTGGATTTTGGAAGTGTAGCCGTCTGGCTGGGTGACCCAGGGAATTGTAACCTCCACATATGAGGCAGGTCCCACCGTAATGTGCATAGCGTTCGTCTCTTTTTCCTTGGAGAAAAGTATATCGATGGTGGCCTCATTTAGCACGCACAGCGTCACATCGAAGGACTGATAGCTGCGCAGCTCCCCAGGCTGAGGTGTTGGCGTGACCTCTGCCTCCTTCCAATCCGAGGGATAAAAGTACTTGTACAGGTGATCCCTTTGACGATCGGCCCAGGGTCCGTAGCTAAAATCCGTTCCCTTGAGACACCTCGCATTGATGCCCCAAACTGGCGGCGAAGGCTCCACCACATCTCCGTTGGGCAGGACAATCTGAACGGGCTGTTCCGGCACCACACCGGGCTCATCCATATAGAAGTACAAGTCCATTTGATTGGACATCATCACCACGAAGCCCTCGCCCATATATCGAGGCGGCTCATCGATCAATCCCGTATACTTGGGACTCGGACAGAAGAGCACCTTGGCATTCTCCACTTTGGCCTTCACAAAGTGCATAAAGTGATCCAATTGACACACGGCTGGTTTCGTACTGTAGGTGCAGTGGGCCTCCTCCACGGAAATCGAGAGAGTTGTCGGCGTCAGACGGTTTCCAAAGACAAAGCGACCGGAACAGATGTCGATCTTGATAACTGGAATTAAATCCCGCCAAGTGGTCGCTTGCATGGCCTCCGAGTTCTTCACGTTCTGTATTCTCTGGTTTTGTCGCTCATTCTCGAGGTTCATGTGGTGCTCCTTCAGCTTGTTTCGTTCCTCATTGCTTACCACATCCGTGGGTATGAGCAGCGATGGCTCCAGCCCGAAGGTCTTCTCCAGCTTGTCGTACAGATCGGATCTGTTGTATATGTGCAGCTCGTATCCATTTAGCTGGACCGAGAGACGCGTGTCCGAGTGGGAGAGATCCTCTGACACATCCTTGGGAACATATGATCGCCACCAGCGAAAGATAAAGTATCCATCCTGTGCTCGCACCGTGTAGTCGTAGGTGATGTACACAAAATCCCGAAACATAATCTTGCCAGCCAACGGATTCAGCGCCACAGATCCGATCTTAAAGTAGGCTCCCTTGATGAACCACCGGTTGGCAATCTTTGTAATCAGCATCCCGATCACTCGGGAATTGTAGAAGGTGATGTAAGTCACCCAGGTGATGGTGGTGAGCAGCGACGCAAGCAGCCATATCTAAAAAGGGATAAAGTAATATAATGAATAGGTTGGTTTTCGAGAAGAAAATGGCTATAAAAATATAAAAATTTAAAAATTTTAGCCAATTATTATTTAAAGAATAAGTTTTTGTTAAGATAAGTCCTATTTTTACTTTAGTATCCATTGACATAGTAAAATATAAAGGTCGCCCAAAGCTTTAATTAATTGTTTTTAATTATATATAAACACATATGGGAATGCATTTCAGTAAGAACCCGCAAAAATACATTTATTTAAACACTTCTGAAGTGTTTCGAGAACTTTAGACTTCATTTCAAAAGGTTTCAAGTTCAAATGAATGAATATTAAACGAGGTCGAAATGTGGAAGCTGCTTAAAATATTTACAATTTAAATACAATTATTTTTCCATTATGAGAATGAAAACAATTGAGTATAGTTTCCAAATTTATTTTTTCAAAACTTGCAACATCGTATAAATCTTGAATTCCCGATTCTTCAAGGACGATATTCATTTCACAATTGAGCATCCGATTCAGCCACATTTCCTTGGTCGGTAGTATAGAAAGTTACATCTTATTATAATAATTTTATGTTTACCAAAACATTGATGGGGCAGATAAAGATCGCCGCCATAAATCCAAACTTTGCCTTGACTACGTAAAATTTTTTCACACTTTTTATGTTTTTTTGTTTTTGTGAATTTGCTTTCTAAAATGAACAGCACAAGCAGTGAGGTTGACATGTGCAACTAGGGTAGATCCTCCATGACCCCTTTTGATAACCAAGTCTCCAGAACCTTGTACGGCATGTCCGTAAAGATGATCCCGGTGTACTGATCGCCCTTCTCCGCCTCGATTACGGTGCAACCATTGGAAGTGGTAAAGGATAAGCCTTGGCCAAAGAGCTGGGCTTCCCGGCACTGCCTCCGTGTGGCTTGGGCGGGCCAGAAGTGGGCGCGGCCAGTCATCGGATTGACAAAGTCCGCCCAGTAGCCGTTGTACAAAATCTCGCACGACTCGTGGCATGCGATAAGGAAGAAGGAGCGCAGGGCTCTGTCGATGTCCGGCTCTTGGAACCCCATTCCGATCATACTGACGTTCATGCAGCTTCGGAAGTCGACACACGGATGCTGGAACAAATGACGCATATTTCTCATCAGCAGCCTGGGGCACGGAGCCAGCCACAACTCGCTGGGCTTTGCAACAATCGAGTTTTTATTGCCCTCGGATTTCGCATCTCCCGTACAGTAGGAGGTGGTGTATGGGCGATCCGCTGATGAGATGAGGCCCTGATATGCCGGACCCAAGCACTGTGCCATGTACAAGATGTCGGTATGGCGGCTGCGCAGGATAGGGAATTGGGCCTCCAGAGTGCCCAATTCGTCCTCGGGCTCGATCTCGTCATCATCGTTGGTGATGCACAGCTCAGGAATGCTATTGCTCCCGCTGGCCCTCCGTATGGGAGTTTTCAACTGCGACACACGCGTCGCCAGACAGCTGATCAGCTTACGCAAAGGCAGCATCGTATTGGTCTTACTCGGGGACTCCTCCGTTGAATGAAATGTTTGTTTATCTTTTTTTTTAACTCGAATTTATCCAAAATATTTTTCTAACAACCCCACAGCAGCCTTATAACTTAATAAATTCTTAAAATTTTGAATATTCCTTTAAAGATTTTATGTTACGACGACAAGGTTAAGACTGTGTATGGCGAATTTTGGTGTTCTAACTAATTGACAGCTTTCCTCTACGCATGTGTGATCTTGTAAGTTATGTTTTATAAAAATAAATTCTAAAGCGTTAATCTTAACCGACGAACAGCGCGTAAAATGTTGGTATAATAAACTTCCAAAGAAGAATTATTTAAAAGTAAATAATAATATTTTGTGGAAGGAAATGCTGAAGGGCGCTAATATAATTTTGACTTGGAAAGCTCTGTTTACTTAATGAAAACTATGACAAAAATGCTTCGATTTCAAGACGAAAAAATTTTGTGTTTTAGTATAAACAAAATAAAGGAGATTTTAAAGTAATTAATTTTGATATAGGATATCTTATATGGCAGCTGTTATGAACTAAGCAACAGGTGTAGTTTAATACACGGAATCTATACTTTACATTAACTGTGCGCAAGAAATCATATTTTAAATAATAAATATAAATGTAAAATTAAAGAGAAATATAAATTAAAAATATAGGCATGAATCAACTATAATTTTATGAATGCAAAAACATAAATGTACATAAATACACACATTTATTCTTAAGGTTCCTGAATGTTCTTATTGAGTGGAAAACCTCACATACATACTTGAGGTTAAAGTACAAAAATCATGAAGTAGTTATCAAAAGACTAAGCAATGAAGAAGCATATAGATACAGATGTTTATTACAATATCCCCTATAATTCCCTATTAAATTTAGCAATCAGTCCTAAAAACCGCACCACAACTAACTAATCAGCGATCAGAATTATCAAGTCAGGATGAAGCGGAATGGGAGCGTGAGGCGGAGGCCAGTGGTGTGTCAATGACCAAATCCCGCTGATTGATAAGCGTCCCGTAGCTTCTACTTCGTTGCCACTGCCTCCGACCGCCTCTCCCCCTCTCTTAAGCTTGGAGATAAAGCCTGTTTGTTGGTTGATTCACTCGCTCGGCACATACCAGAACATATTAATCAAATTATATAGCCTTATAATGCGACCGAGTGTGCGAGTGTCGGTCTGGGGTCGTATTGCGTATGTCTCTGTGTGCCCTGCCTGCAGTCCTCTTACCATGCGCGCATCCAAATTCATGTCGTTGAAGGCGACATTGTGTGTGGTGTTCCAGGTGCCGACTTCTGGAAATCCCAGCGGAAAGCCTTCGTCGCTGGTCTCCTCCACCGCTGTCATATCTGCCAAGTCCGCCATCTCCCCGCGACTGTGCTTGCGTGTGTGTGTGTGTTATGGCGAGGGGAAGTGGGCGGTTTAGGTGTGCCTGCTGCCTGCCTGCTTTGTTGTTGCTGTAAGGTGCGCACTTGTGATTATCGATTGCTCATCGCTGCACTCATTCTCATCGATCGGGCACACACACACTATATAGATATATACAATGGCATTACTTTTTCGGCAACGGATTACTGGCAGCGTTGCACATTAGACTTTTAATTAAATTTATTATTCTATACACACGGCTATACACGCACACACACACACACACAGGTTCGATTTTTCCCACTTTGTATCGGAGGTCGCGGAGGTGTCTCAATTTTCGATTCGCTTTTTCACGCACTTTCATCCGGGCGGCGCGTTTGCCGCTATCACAGCGAGAGTTGCTAACTACTCGGTCGCGTTCTAAACTAAATTGGCTCGTTAACTGCTTGCTATTTAGCGCGAAAATAATAAAAATAATTTCGCCTCGAACGAAAACACTCCCATCGCGTGCTTCTTCTTCTTTACAGCTGATTGACGAGGGACACACAAACTCAACGTAGTATTCGATAGTCCGTGCAGGACTAGCGCTAGATTCGTGAAAGTAAAGTATAAAAATACTAAAAGTTTTATTCCAATTAGGTCCTCAATACAATTTTTGTAAATAATTTTAAATATTATTAGGTACACATTTATATAATTTAATTAATAACTTTTTTGGTTTTTTATAAGCTTACAAAAAACTAAAACTAATTACAACAAAAATTAATATTAATACGAAATATGGGTAGTAAATATTTTAGTGGACGAAATATTTAGGGTACTCTTTAAAATAAATTGGTGAGCCGAAAGGTATATTTCATATACAACGCCACGGTCACTTTGCGTGATTCACTTGAATATTTTAAAATAAAAGCTGCAAGCTCCCCGAAATTAGTTGATAACTTGCATTTAACAAACAAACCAAACTCGCTGATTACTGGTGATGTCACAGCTGCGCTCGAAAGTCATTAGCCTCTACAAGCACGTAAGTTTTCCGGGTCGGCAGATCGCAGGAATTCCGGCTCCACGTGCGCCCCCACCCAAAAAAAAAGCAACTCCCACCTGACATTGCGTAAACATTTTGCCTCTCAATTGCAGTTGCAGTATTTGGGCCGCGAATATCCCGGCCTGAACGGGCCGCAGAAGTTCCGCAAGCAGATCCACGATGCCTTTATGAATCACAAGGATGAGCAGGACCCCAAGAAGATCGTCGCCCTGCTCGCCCAAGGCCGCTACCTGGCCAAGGAGGTGGAGGCACTATACTCCCTGAAGAAGTACCGCAGCGTGAAGCAGCGCTACAGCTACAATGACTAAGCTTGGCGGGCGCAACGAGAAGGAGGCGTGGCAGCGATGCGGAAATCTGAATTCAAGGACTGATGACGGGGGTCGGGGACTGGGATTGTTGTGCGGAGAGAGGAATGTGAGAATATGATACGCGAATGCCTTGCTTGTCACATACAAAAAAGAGCACACACACACATATATATATATATGCATATTCTTTTGCCAAAGCTAAACAAAGTCCCAAACACACATGAAAAAATAACATAATATTAATTTCGAATGTCTTGTCAATGTCTAACTTAAAGTTGTTATTGAGGCAAACAAACAAAAAAAAAAAAGCGAAAAACGGACGTAGCTAAATAAACGAAGCAGTCATTGAATAACCAAAAACAAGAAAACAGAAGTGAACATTAATTTAGTGCACTGGAAAAAATGATATGATATTTAACAAGTGAATTAACGATCTTGGAAAAACCCATAACTGAAACTGTTTTCTAAACTAGAAAGTTACTAACATTTGTTAATACCTTTTCCTTTTTGATTTTAAACAAATCGATCATTCTGTTTAGTGACCTTGAACCGAGTCCGGCGCAAGGAGGCCTGGCATGGCAGGTGCAGGCTTATTATCATGTGCTATCTGTTCGCCTGCTTATTTCGGATATGTCGCGGCGATAAAAGTATCTATCAGATATCTGCCACGTCTGCCAACATTTGCTCTAGTGCGTTCGGCGCCGTTCCGCCGTCGCTTATTGACAATATTGCGTATTTAAATTCATCTGACCGCTGATCGTGGGTCGGCCCCCGTATACATATTATATGCACATGTTCGCGATTATAATCGTCCGTGTCCATGTCTTGGTGATAAACAACCCCAGACGCCGTCGAATTGATTGAGCTTTTTGTTTTCCCGCTGACGAAAAACATGAAAGCTTCTATGTAATCAAAGGGCGATCGTTAAAAGAAGTGAAACTCTGGCAAAAAAAAACTGCTATCATCGGAGCTTGGGACTGATAAGAGATAAGAAAGTGCACTGATGTCAGTTCGAAAAAGAGCAAGCTCACTGCGAATAGTTTTCTGGAATTCTCGCCATTGGGTATTTTTTTTTAAGCCTACGTCACATTAAGCTTATCTACTTAGGTCGCTGTAGACTCAGTCTCAAGAATAGAACAATTAAAATTCTATTGAAATCTGGCATACTTATTAGTTATTGCCCTGTTATTTTTTATTCAGTTGTTTAAATTGGCTCCCTTGCCAATTGTTTCAGCTTTATTGCTATGAAATATTTTAATATTAACACATTTACAATATATTTTATCTTATCAGCTCGTAATGAAATTAATAAAAGCCTTTTTCAGGCTTTTTCGATCTTATTGCCTATGAAATTAATTTCCAAAAAGTTGTATTTCCGGGAAGTTGAATTGCTGAGTTCGTCGAATCGATCGGTTTTTTGCTTTTTACGAATCAATTGATTGTATGTATATAAGAAACACATAAAAACAAAGCGGTGTTCGTACATAAATATATACATATGTGCATACTTTATAGGTCCAGTCACTTCAATCCACAGCCTATTTAAATATGAACTCTGACGAAAGTGTAGTCAAGCTTATCATTTAAAAGTGTAAAAAATGTACATAGGTACAGAAGAAAAACGGTCTTTCAAATATAAGTAAATATTTAATTTGGCATATATTAATAGAATTTAACTTTTAATTGATGAACTCCTAAGTACTTACACATTTTAATAAGTATCATTTGGAAACTACATTTAATATTTAGAACCTATATTTAATCTATAAAGTACAGATTATATACTAATTAATTATCATGAAATGGTATCAAACTTAATTTGTAAACACTTTGAGTTTCTTAATTCACTTTATAATAGATAAAAAAACAACTTTGGACAACTATAATTGAAACATTTGGAAGTAGTTGTGAGGTGCGGGGAGGTATTCTCTATTAAATTAATATTCGCATTGAACTGCTCATAATTATACGAATTTAGCCTAAAATCACAATCTTTTCCAGTGGAAAGCGTTATGGTGGCGACTTGGAAATTAAGTGAGAGAGAGCAATAGTTTAGAATCAGCCGAACTCAAAGCCGAGGACATCATCCATTCCGTATTCAAAGAGGCGAAAGTCTTCCTCGTATATCCCATACAGCTTGCGTATGTCACCGATGGGCAGGGGATCGAAGTAGGTCCGTAGATTCGCCCGCGTGCTCGACGGCTTGTGGCCAGTGGGGAATGTCAAATTGTTGGCACCAGCTAGGTATAATGCCAGGGCGGAGTCGTCCAGTAGCGTGTCGTATTTTCCTGTGAAAGAATTATAGTTTAATAATTATAATTAAAAATGGTTAATGAAATGTGTTATTTTTTTGTAACTCACCCACAACGTTGTACTTCATCACACAAGGATTGCAGAGTTTTGATATCACCTCCCAGTGCTCGTTGTAATCCGATTGATTGGCTCGACTCAGTTCTGGAGTTAGCAGATATTTGACAAATTCCCCGAAGCTGACATCGTCGCCGTTTTCAAGGGAATCGTTACTGGCTCCCGGCCGGAGTTCCTTCACGATCTGGCGACCTATACGCGACTGAAAGTAGCGTGCACTGGGGGAATCCCCTTCTAACTTATTTCTATAAGCAGAGAGTAGCCGCTCGAAGGGATGGCGAACGAGGATAAAACGAGTGTACTCCTCGCTGAGCACCTGCCGCTGCTCGGCTTCACTTAAATCGTACATCTTGCTAAACATTCCCACCGAGTGGGCCAAGGATCCAGGAATCAGCAGAGGATCGGTTCCATTGCGCCACTTGCCCGTGAGCATCATCAGCACCCGCTTCCAATTCGTGCAGGCAACCTGAAGGTAGAAGCAGATTCAAATTTTGTTTAGTTGAACACTATTCATCTGCTAAGAAAACCAAATAAACAAGAGAAATAATTCCAAAAAAGATCTACAGTTTATATTTTCCCATACCTCAGCCAGAAGGCCGAGTCTTCTTCACGTGAACGATGTATCTTGTACGGTTTCCGAGTGAGTCAGCCAATTCTTTTGCATTTCACAAAAAAGCATAAGTGTTAGGGGACCACCGATAAGCAGGAATCTATGAGCCCTTCTTTCCATGAAGTGAATATGAGTGGTTTGGGTAGAGATAGTGGTCTGATAAATCAGGTGTCAATTGTACACTCATTTCGAAACTATTTTTACCATATCTGATGTGGTTTTGGGGTAGTTTTTTAAAGTTGTTATAATAATTTGATAATTATCTACTTAAATGTTGCTTAAATATTTAGAGATTATTGGCAGTCATGAAAAATAAAAGAAATAATTTCCACAATGAATTATTTTAATGTTAAATGAAACATTTTATTATATTTAATAATTATTTATATAAAAATGTACTATTTTTTTCGAAAAATATACCTACATCCCTTCATTCAAATCCAAGAAATTCAAAAAAAACCGGTTTGCTCTTTTTAAAAGAAATTCAAGCTACTTTGTAACATGAGCTGTATGATATCTTGGTCAAGTAACGAACAACAAGTGACCCCACAAACCGAACGACTTTTTGTTGTGGTTTTTTTTGCGACTCGGAGAGGCAGTAATCGTTTAATGAAATCTTTTCAAAGACCTCGTTTTTATACGAGCTGAATTACTTTGGTTTTAATTGTCAACTGCAATAAATTATAATTTTCGCCAAAAAAAAGAGAAAAAGATCTTGCTTAGATGACGAGTCGGAGAAGGTTTCCCTGCTATGAAAGCATTGGGCAATAAGTCAAGTCGTCTAGTCGTTCAACAACGACTTGGTACTACAACAGATAAAGGGAAAAAATATACAGACTAGTATATATATGCACATATGTAAGTCTACTAGTATATACATATGTATAAACATTTAGTTGGGCGGCCAATGTCGAGCGCCATTAAACAGTGCAAAAACATTTCACATTACAAAAACAAACAATACGTTCCTTACGTGGAAGAGGGATTATGGTGGAGAAATATCACTGGCAAGGTTGAAAAGTAAAACGAATGATTTTTTGTAAATAAACCACGCATATTCTTTGTATCAGTTTCAAGTCCCAGTACCTGTTTTCTACTCATTACTGATTTTCTGTTTAAATACCATTCAATTCATGACGTTGTAGCAATAGTACAAACATTTCCCTTCATTCAATCAATCAACTAACAAGAACTAAGAGTGAGTGGTGCCTACTTTTAAATGTTTACACAACTTTCAATACTTGTGAGTTTGTGTCAATATGCCTGGGGAAAGTAACAGGAAACGTTGTTCGGCTTAAACAAGTTGCAGATGCTACAGAAGAAGCGGAATAATAATATAAAATATATTTTAAATCCCAGGCAATTTTATTTATTAAAATTCATGCTGCTTTCTTTTACATTATACGTTCAAAGGTCGCCGTATGCTTGCAATACACTCGATACGTAATCAGCAATAAGCGCCGTAAGTTGAACTTAACGCAATTCTTTATAGCCATTAAAGCAACACGCGATGGTCGCATAAAATTACCGACCAATGTGTGGCGAGCCCCCCACTTAGTGGGGAGCAGTTGTGGGGCAGGCACTTTGAGGGGCTATTGGCCAAGGGTAAACATAAACAATTTACGACTTCATGGAAGAATGGACTGGGAAAATGTTAAACTAGCGCGTTGAAAGCGGCAAATAAGAATGCGAAATTTGTAACCGCCGGCTGTAACACTGACCCCTCTTGCTGCTTGAGGAAATCGAAACCAGTAACGCCCATGCCAGATGATAGTCATTGAAGAAATGCCAACCGATAACAGGGAACATGAGTCGACGAGGCATTCAGGTGGCATGTTCTAACGACACACCTCCTAATGTCGAGTGAGATACTCCCATTGGCATTGTGTGACTAACTGAGTATATGCCACTTATTATAATTTATTGTAGTTTGGTTTATACTTATAAAATGTAATAGTATGTAAACGAGCAAGTAACTGCAATTTGCGATATATAATATAACATAAAGTTAAGTTGGTTTTATATTTTTCTATACCCAACAGAGCTAATCTTTTGAAAATCCATTAATAAACCCATATCGAATCCTAATCAAATATTTCCTCATCCACAAATTAACTAGTTAAGTGTGATTTAACATTAAATTTACTTTTATTTCGATAATCCCTCTCGTATAACATATAAAACGATACGAATTCTCCAGGTATGCTATATCATTCACTGCCCATTAGTCAGTTTCCTCGAATTACCGAAATGAAGTGGCGAAAAGTAAAGGTTCAAAGGGCAACGGCAACATGAAACACCAGCTATTTTTGTCCGCGCTTCACATATGTACAACTTCAAACACCTTGGCGGCCGGCACATGGCAATCTAATCTCATAGTTTTGGTTTGATGTTTTCCAATAACTCATTGGTTTGATAAGGGTAAAGGCAATTTCCTTTAGCTCAATTTCCTAATCCAATTAGGCAAATTAATAAGGTGGGTTCATTTCGCAGGTGGTCCTAATATTAATTAAATTAAAATAGATTATCTATTGCTACGCACGTCATAGGATGAGGCCTAAATAATCTCGTTCTACTGAAAAAATATATATTTAAATTAAGCTTATCAATAGGAGTCAACGAGAGCAACACTACTGAAGCAATTAAAGCAAAAACACAGACATTTTAAGACTTTGGCCTTTGACTTGGACATACTAAAGTTTCGCATTAAGCTGCTAGAAATGGCAATTAAATTAGCATTTTCACTGAAGTAATAGCCTATAATTATTACCTATTTACTGAGGTTGCATTTGCTGCTCATAGTAGAATTCCTTGTTGTTGCATTTGATCGTTTAAAATAAGTGAAATCAGCACTTGTGGCCACTTACAGTACATATAGCTGACATGAGCACGGAATCCACTTTCCGATAAGCCAGAAGTACGTTGAGCTTAGGCTATCAAATAAGCCTGTAATAAAATCGTAATAAATCTAGTTTGAAATCAGACTCTTTTGCGGACTGACTATATAAGTGTTGCTCTATATAATACAGCCAAGAAATTGATCGATGGTACCGCTGCCACAAGCCGCAAGATCTACAAAAACACGTGATGATAGTGGGAAAACAAGTTTCTATAAACAAATAGGCAGAGGCAAAATGTGAAAACTGAGACAAACAAATGACAGATGCCGGTTTTTGATTGATGTTCTGATTCTTTTTGGGACAACACATGGTAAGCTCTAAAAAAATAAACCTATTCGAGTTACTTTCAGAAGAGAATTCTGATTAATTAAAAGAATGATTGATCGAAATCGCAACTTAAATATCAAAATTTTACAAATATTTATCAATATTTAACAAAACTTTTGTCTCTTTCCGCTGAATATACCCTCTTAAACTGCCGACGCAGCATTTGACTTTAATATTGTAGTATTTTGCTGACTTGACACTAGATTCATCCGAACCTTGGGCACATAGCAGTAGAGGAGCTTATGCTCCTTGTCCACGATCATATGGTCCATCTGCAGGTCGCTGAGGTCCTCCAGCGTTTGCGTGTTCTCTCCCAGCAGCTCGCATTGCCTCTGCATATACTCCTGCCGCTGGATATTGATGGTTTGGGTCAGCTCCAGGCTGCGGCGTGTGATTTTGACATTATTGTTGTTGCCGTCCTCGAATGGCAGGCCGTTAACGACGGGGGAGAGAGTCGCCAGGAGCTGTAATCCCAGTGAAATGCAAAGCGAAAGCCAAACCAGTCGATCCATAATGCACTGGCCTCGATCTCGATTGTCCGCGGATTGCTGCCCGACTTTCCAATCGGGTGGTTAAAGATCGAAGATGTCACTATCACTATCATTTGCGCGGCACTAGCCTTGCCGCTGGCGCCCGAAATACTTGACGCGATGCACAAACTTCAGGGTGGTCGCGTTCTCAATTCCCAGCTCCTTTAATGTGGCTCTGCCGCTGGAGCTTCGGTCGTCGATCGGCTGATTGGTGTCCACGTTGAGCAAGCCAAAGCAACGCCATAGAAATCGCCACGAGACAAATGCGCGATGATCGTGCCCGTTGCGCTGTGCGGAGTGAACTAACTCGCCGGTGGAGCTGGCCATAGCCACAACTGGTTGCCGTCTCTGCCGCCAATCTTCGTGCCTCGACTCTTCGGTAAATCCCCGACGCCTGAGACGCTCTTCGTGCCGTTCGCGCTGCTTGCGCCTGTGCTGTGCCTGAGAGATCAAACCGATTGCCCTTTTCAGCTGGGCGATCGTCGGCTCACTTTGGTGGAGCTGCAAAAATTCAGAAATACACAGAGAATTAAGCGATAAGTTGTTTGAGAAGGGTTTATGGAGCGTGAAAGGGGCAGACAGTCCATTAGAAAGAAGTTTAACCTTGAAATTTTAACAGAAAAGGGAAACGTCAAGAAAAAACAGCCTCGCGGAGAAATGTCTGGAGATGGATGGAAAAATTACAGGGTTTTGATTTTTACTATATCTTAAGGTTAATGTTAGAATAGCACGATTCAAGTGACTTAAAGGGTCCTCATGTGCTTGTTGCGCTGCTCCTACAGCAGTTCAGGATCAAAATAATTTGATTAAGTTAAAAGAAGCACCAGAAATGATAAATATTTCAACGTTCCTTGCGTAAACATTCAAAATTCAACGTAGATAATGTTAACGAATCAATTCGGGACGAAATTCTTACTATGAGACCTTTCGCTCTATTATATGGCTGCATAATTAGGAACGCAGACAAAGTGGTTCCCGCAATTATGCGGCCTATGTGGCTCTCGCCTGCGGGTAAGGATTATCTCTGACAGGACATATGGGTTCTTGATATTTAAAATATTCAAAATTTACATCTCTCTAGGTCCACGCACGGTATTTTTTTGGGGCCCTGCTGTTAAGTGGGTATGTCGTCCGCTAGGCAACATCCTAGTTTTTATTCATATCTTAAATGTTAACCCCTCCTCAGTGCGTTGTTCTGGCCGGATTGGGCGATGTCCTCAATCGTCCTCCGCATCTAATATCCAAGAGACAAACTGCAGTTTTAGCGTTAAGCGGGGTTTTGTGGTCACGCTGGTCCATGATCATCCGGCCAAAGAACCACAGCTACATGCTTTGCAACGCTGTTCTATCTGTATCCCAGTGCCTCCTTCTATGGAGGAGTATGAATATCAGTCTGAGTTCCGACAGACTGGAGAAACTGGTGGAAATCTCAAGAAGGTTAATTCATTTACATATACCCTGATTTACCAGAAAGCTTAACTGGACTAAAACGTATTATACTTTTACAGAGATAACAAATAATCGAATACGAGTGCATGCAGCTGGTCGATTGATTCAAGGAAATATACTGACCACCACGGTGAGAGTACTGAGTCCATCCCGCTGTACGTGGATCGTTGTGGCCTGACCCTCGGCGATGGCTATCTGGAATTATGAAATTGATATTTTTTTTTTAATAAGGCCTGTGGTACCAATCCGCGTAACGGGAACGGGGTTCCTCCTAATAATCAATTTTCACCAATTAACACGTTGAATGGTCGGCAGTAGGTCAGTAGTAGTCAATATTGGTGACGAAAGCATTGCCAGAACGAGCCCCGCAATGTGCTAATTGATCGCCGATGCTGATGTGGAGATTGTAGATGTATTCATTCTAGTCGAACACATGTATTGACGTATTTTGCATCTCTTGGATGCTGTAAATAATATGAAGGAACCAATTGGTCGATCTACTTCTGTCAATCGGCATTAGCACATCAATCTTGCTGGCCTTTTGTAATGCCGATTTTTGGTTTTTTTAAGAATTAAGATGAAACGGCATACTAAATCATTATACAATCAATTGGAAAAGATTCTTTTAATTAATTAAATGCCTAGAATTGCAATATTGTCAAAAATGTATTACTATTTACTATGGTAACTTTGTTACTATATCAAAGCAAAGCTGATTTGTGCGCGAGGACACTTTCGGTGCTCATCGCCACTACGTTAATGGTCGTCCGCAGTGACAAATAATTATATTTCAATATAGCAAGTACTTTGCTATGGTGAATGTTAAAGGTTTAATGTTCTTACCTCTCCCATCAGCTCTGCGGGCGTAATATCGTGCGGAATATCCGAGAGCGTTTCGCAGCTGTCCAAGATGCGTCGCAGTTCCTGGGAGGTGCTGGCCAGCATGGCATTGTGCTCGGATCGGTCGAAGTCGTTGCGCTGGCGGCGTGGAGTAGTGGACAGCTCTCGGCGATTCCTTTTCCGCTGCTTCCGCCTGCCAAGGATCTTTTCGTTTCGATTTCTTGCCTCCCGTACAGCTTTCTTTCGCAGATTGAGTGGCATTTTCTGCAGATTCTTGTAGGTCAGGACATGAGGCTTAGCCGCCCGCCTCATTTCCCTGTGGGGCGAGCGTTCTCTTTTGCATCTCTTTTCCATTGTATTTAGTTAAATGTAGTTTTAGGTTTATTGTTTATTATTTTGTTTTTCTTTGTGAATGGGCAGTGTGACCGCGCATGATTACTCATAACGACAAAAATTAGGAGCCACACTAAAAACGGTCAGAAATGGCGCTGCCAGACATTGCATGGAAATTCGCGCGCATAAGGCGTTGTTTTGAAAAATTTGAATTTGAAAATTAAAAATTGTAAAAGAAAGCGAAATTTTACATCAAATTTTCCCTCATTCGTCTTCGCTTTTTATTTCATTTCAAAATTTCTTTCAATAATAATAAAATAAATAGTTTAATGGGACCTTTATCGAAACTGTACAATGTGATCGTTAGCACTGTTGGTTACTTCGTCCCAAAATCATTGCAACCGTTATGGAATTCGCAAACCGGTTCGTAGGCATATTTGCTTCAATTCATAAAGGAATTAACTTATTTTACAGGACCACAAACCGTTTTCTTTTGGGGGCCATTCGTGAAATGGGTAACTATTCTTATAATAGAACTTTCGTAATCTGATGTTATTTTTTGTAGGGCATGGTGATGGCCGGTCTTGGCGACAGTTTGGGTCGTCCTGCCCAAAACATCTCGCTGAATCAGTGCGGCTCCTTAGCAGCCGCGAGTCTTATTTATACTCGCTACTCGATGGCTATAATACCAAAGAACTACTTCATGCTATACGTCAACCTAAACGTCCTTGTACTCCAGAGCTTTCTGATTGCCAAACATCTAAAGTGGCGTAGCGACAATGCCCAGAATACAGCGTACAAGGATCCTTACTTTTCGTTCCATTGGGAGGAGGATTGGTGAAGAGCAGAGGGATCTCTTAAGAGACGTTTTCTTAATGAATAAAAAATATTAAAATAAAGCAGACTCTCGACTTATCTTTAACGTTCCATGAATATACAAATCATAGCTGTGGATTAGCCAAGAACCAGATGCTGCTGTAAGATACATACATTTGTGTTCGCACCAGCTCCCAAGCCAAAAGTGTCGCCTTAGCTATTTCCTTAGTTATCAATGGGTAGGAACCACAGACATCCGGGTGCATCTCCGATTCAGCGCAGATCTATGAGTCTTAGCAAACTGCCTTTCCCTTTGACTGTTCATATTATGTTTTGAATTTTCTCTAAATATACACCTTAGTTAACCTTGGCCTTTTCTTTCTTTTCACAATTTTCTTCCCTCAACAATAGAAAAATATTTTAAATTGTTTAGTTTTCATTAGAAATGTCAAAAGGATCGGGACCTTTATCCAAAATTTACAATGGAATCATTAGCGCTGCCGATCTTGTCGTCCCACAATCATTGCAACCGTTTTGGAATTCTCCAGCCGGTCCGTAGACTTTTTTTTGGTTAATTAAATAAAGTAATTGACTTTTTACAGGTCCACGAACCGTATTTTTTTGGGCGCCGTTCTTCAAATGGGTAAGTACAACTTAGTGGTCATCCTTGAAGATATAAAATAAAAAAAAACTACGAAAAAATACAATAAAAACTAGGATTTTGATAATTTGATGTGACTATTTGCAGAGTCTTGTGGTAGCCGGTCTCGGCGACACTTTGAGTCGCCCCGCCCAAAACATTTCGCTGAACCAGTGCATCTCCCTAGCAGCCACAGGATTAATTTGGAGCCGCTACTCGATGGTGATAACGCCAAAGAATTACAGTTTGATGTCCGTCAACTTGGCTGTCTTTGTTATCCAGAGTTTCCTGATTGCCAAGCACCTAAAGTGGCGCAACGACAGTGCTCGGACCGCGGTCTACGATCATTCTCATTTTTCTTTTAGCTCGGAGGATGATTGGTAACGAGCGGAGAGATAATCTGAAGAACAAGTTTTATGTGAATAGATAAAATAAAAATATAGCCATTTGGATTCCTATTTCATACTTTTGGGTCTTTTTCATCAAATACGCAATTTCGTAAAGGGTTCGCCTTAACTAAACAAATCGAAGCTGATGGCACGCATTAAATATTAATCAAAGTCCGCTTATCAGTGATCAAGTGTGATAAAATTCTTGGATCTTCCTAAAGTTCAAAAATTTGAATTTTATGTAATGGTTTTTCTGGAATATTGTCTAATAACACAGGTCTACAAAAATTGACCTTACAAAAGTACGGTGAATAAAACCTTCAGATTGTGAAAGATCTCGGTCTGTATATTGCTAGTTCAAAAATCAAAAAAATTTCTCACGTACCAATTTTGAGGAAATCGCCCTCAAAGTACCAAAAATGACCTATTTTGGCACTTTTCAAACGCTAATAACACAGAAACCGCGCGTGTACCAAAGTTGAATTTGGACTTAAATGAAAGGCCAATCTTTCCCCTTTCAGATTTCAGATGGGTCCTGATTTTTTGTAGACCTGTGTAATTGTTGATAATTAACAAATGATAGACTATTGTTTTCAATACTTTTTTTTCCATGACTTGCGGTCGTACGTATACCTTTCGTACTTTAACTTTTACGCCTATTAATATAAACCAAACACCTTTTCAAAGAAAAACAAATATTGTTTTTGTTGTGCCGCTCTGAAGCTTTACAAATTTTATTCTTTTTTTTCTCGTATGCATTCTTGAAATCCTCCTCTTATATCTTCTGCTTGAAACTAAGTAAGTTACTCTATCGCTAGACTATGTGTCATGCCCCTGCAGAGATGTTGTTTTCAGGGGCAGCTGGCTTAGGCATGCGACTTACAAATAAGAAACTAATATAAAGGAGACTACTAAGTATAAGATGTATATTTTTAAAGTGGCAATCGGCTAGGGGGCCTCTGGCTGAGGTCCTGGATTCCATGCCTCTCGTTGTGCAAACGGCCGGGATAGTGCGCACAAGCCCCGATGTGATTGGTGATTGGTCGTCCTGTCGCCGGTCGGCTTGCAGCCAATGCGCTGCTTGCAAAGGACTCGTCGTTGGCCTCCTGGGCGGGAGGAGGGCGGCATCTTCGGGTCGCTGGCTGCCTGGCAATGCAGTTGGCAACGCTATTGGCATTTTTGTGGCCCACTCATACACAAACACAGCAACACTGGCACTGGCTGCCCGGCCAACAGGCGTATACTTGATATATTACGTATACGCATATGAGCGAGGCAGAACTTTTGGCCTTACGTGTGTGTATGTGTGTGTAAAGGGTCGCTTGACAGGTTGCCAAAAAAATGCATTGCCAGGCTGTTGACTCCCGGTTAGCTCCCTCTCTTCGGTCGGGCTTCGTCGTCGCTGTGCATTGCCATTGGTTGGTCAGGCCATCGGCTGCTGCAGCGGAAAATCGGCTCGACCTCCTGGGCCTCCTCCTCAACTGGCCAACGAGGCTTCCTTTGGGCCTTCAGTTGCTGCAAAGAGTTAGGGAAAAGGGATTTCATGTTAGTTTTGGTTGCCAAAAGATAGTTAAAATGGGCTTAAACTTAATTTGAAAATATTTTTGAGCGTTAAAATCTGGCGATAGCCCAAAACATTAGCTCAAGATATTTTCTTATGTAATTTTGTAGCGTTACTAAAACAGGATTACAGTTGCTTTACTATGTGATTGTTTTTCTGGTTATAATAATGTAATTTATAAATAAAATATTTAAAATAAATTATAATACAGAAATTTCTTTTCTTTTCTCTATTTCTTAGTTACTTATAATTAAATATTTATTACTTTCTTGACGACTTCTTAAACTATATGTTACATTCAGAAATCATCCATTAAAAATTTCAAAATTAAAGATAAAGATTTTATATATATATATTTTTTTGTATTTCCGATTATCCCAAAACTTTATTCATCCCTCAATCATCTATTCTTAACTCGAATTTTTATAGACCTGGGCCACTGTGCCATCAATGGTGATGCTTCGCAGTGGAATGGGTAATGGGCCTCTGCCAAGATGGTAGCTTGCCAAAATCTTGCCTAGAATTTTCTCACGCTCTCTTCCAAAAAAAAAAGAAAGAAATAAAGAACAAATTGTAGAAAAAATGATGTGAAAGAAAGAAAGGCGGGATGGCAATGAACTTTATTGCGTAATACGGAATCTTGGCAAGCAACTCGATGCGATTCTGACAGGGATTCCCCCATTCCGATAGTTCCGAGAATGATGCTGTCATGTAATTAAAGCACCACCTGCCGCCCGATGCGTAAACAAATGAAGCCGACATAATTTATGATCATGGAGTTTTGCCAATAAGTCTCCCTCGCAGACACATCCCGCCACGCCGTCTGATCCGATCGTTTGCCGGAATGAGCCCATATATCTATATCCCGGCACTCTCTCTATGTCAGCACCCTCATTATTTTTTCCCGCCTGAATGACTTCGGAAGAGTTTCCCCATTGACTTAGGTCGGGAACTGTGTTATTGAACAGCTGCCAATTGCGGCGCGTCCAAATAATATTCATTCCAGACCACTGCCCCATTCATTTTCTACTAATTTCCCACGCACGTGTTAAGACCATGTGAATTATGGCCAACGGAACTGGGCCCAGAAATAGCCCAGGAAGCTAAAGGAGTCCTAAGGATATAGGGAACACCATTTGCTGTTAATTGCCTGCGACACATCTGCTTCTGGTCAATTTATGTGCTTTGTCTTAAAATCTGAAATTGGCAAATTATGATAAATAATCTTTGCGGTTATTTTCGCTTACATATATACTATATATGTGTCCCTCATCCATTATTCATTGTTGGACATGGGCGAAAATACGGAATGTGTCAAATGAGTGATGGCTTTGATGTTGCGTTATGTAAATTGAGGAAGTGGGAAAACTTAATGTACATAAAACTAAAAAAAAAGTTTAAGTTCAATCTCTTAAATTGTCTAGAATGTTTAGTTAATGTTTGGATAAACCAGAAACTTTCAACAATCTACCTGAAAATATGTTTAATAAACATTAAATAATTAAAACAAATTATTTTCCTTAAATTTCATAAGATTTAAAGCCTTAATCCTTTCCTTTATTTCCTTCTTAGTGCCATATAATGATCTCATCTCTGATGATCTCATTTAGTAAATCAATCCCATTTAATTCTTTATAAATTCCCATTATTTAAATTCCACAAGCCACCAAAATACTGACCAAAGTATGATGATCATAACATTTTGCGAATACTTAATATAAATTATTTTTATGAGCCAATATCTATTATAGACACCAGACGGTACGAATTAAAATGAATACGAATTTCTTGCTAAATTATAGGACCCATATATCCTATAGATGGCAAAAAGTGCAAAAGACTTTGACGTTTTAAACAAATTTCTCTGGTCTTTCTTACTTTCCCCCTCCACACCAAGTTTTTGTTGTTTGTGATCTATATATCTATATAGCGTTGTTGCTTTTCACAGGGGCAAAAAAAGAAAAGAAAAGTTTGGTTTTATTTATTTGTTCTAGATGCTGAAAGTCGGCATTTGCCTAAAAGTTTTTCTTATATCTTTTTGTTGTTTTCTGTTTGAATTTTCTCCCATTTGATGGCGGATTTTGCCTCATTTTGCCGTGTTGAAAATTTCATTTACCTTGCTATTTTCGGACACACTTGACGGGCGGACGACTGCCGAAGATCGAAGGCGCAGAAAGCGATAAAAACGTCAAGACCGAACCGCACCGAACCGAGTCGAAAAAAAACCCCAAGAAAATTGCGCAGAACTGTCGCCTGCCCTTATGTATATATACATATAGATATAGATATATTCTGCTGTACTGTGTTATTTACCAGGCTTCTATATATAAATAGTACGCAGACTGGCTCTCTATGTGTTCTTGGATCTTTGAGTTGCGATGACGCGCAATTGACGCGGGCAAAGAAGCGTTGAAAGCGTCGCCGCCGCAGCTTCTATTTTCGTGGACACAACTAATATACTCGCTTGTACCGGCTAGGATTTAGAATCAGATTCGGCTATATGTATGAATGTACAGATACCGATGCATCTGGTTGTATATTTCGTTTTAATCTATTTCAGTTGCTTCATCGAAAATGTATTTTATGTGTGGTACGGCTCGTTCAGTTCGTTTTTGATATATATCTAGATACTTTTTTTTCTGTTCCATCTGTCTGTGTTTTTGTATGTCTGTCTATAGGGCGACGGCGACGGCACAAATTGTAATTAGTGTTAGTTTTTCTTGGTTTTAATTAGAATTTTCTTAATTTGCACGTTTCCTTTGGGTGTGTGCGAGTGTGTTTTATGGTAAACAAACGAACCTTGAGATGCAGTTAGCCTGCAGTTTATTTATCTGACTATATGCGTTCTTAAAATTGGGTTAATTTTGCTTTATTTCTCAATGTTCTCTACTGATTTTAGGCAGTATACGAAATGATGATGTAATGGACCAAATTATGTAATTGGAAAGTATGTAAAATTGATAGGAAATATCTGTCCAAGTTATATATTTTATTTTTCTGTGCAATTATTTCATTTCACATTTTCCATTAATTAATATAATTTTTCAATTCAATTCAATTTTTATTTAATTTTTCTTTAAGAAAATAAATTCATTCCACCTCGAGAAATAAATGTTTTTTTTTATTTCAAATTTCCATTGTCTGCACACAGTCTCAACCTGTAAGCTCTTTTCTTGTGTATAAAAAGACTCGTCATTATTTTTCCCAACCACTTGAAACACTTTTCAAAAATTGTTATGCACTTTTAATGTATATTTTGAAAGAGCGGCAACAACATTTTCTTGTGCATTTAAAAGCTTTAATTCTTCCTTTGTTTGCTTTTATTAACTGCAGCTAAATGGGGCACTGTTTGATTTTATCTACTTTTCAGAATACTCAAAACGCCCCGAACTGTCAGCGTTGTCATCGTTAAGAAATCAAATGAAAACTGAAAGTCAATCACAATAAACACCCGAAAAATGCGAAAATAAAAGAAATACAGGAAAATAGTAATCGGGAAATTGGCAGGCTGCGAATATTAACTGGCTGCCAAAAAGTGCCGAGGACCAAAATCAAAAAAAGCCAGGGGAACCCGTAACGAATAAAAAAAATTGCTTGAATATTGGCCAATAAATTTTACAAGACGTTGACATTTGGCCAACGGCAAACGGCCTTGCCAAAGGCCAATCATTCGTGTATATGTGTGTCGCTGTGTGATAAACACAATCATAATGATAATTGGACACCTGTTGGCAACTGCTAGCGTGTGTCTGGCCAAGAATTCTTTTGGCCAATTCAACAACAATCGGTGACGTAGCCGACGAACTGAACTGGGCAACTCGTCAAAAATGTGCGTCAGCAATTAAAATCATAATGAGAGTGCCAACTCAGCCCCCGCTGAAAAACCGGCTGCCAAAGCCCCAAGTCCACCAATCCACGCGCCAGACACGCGACCCCTGGCCACGCCCCGCATTCCACAGGATGCGTTGCCAACGATGATGCCAAAAATCTTGGCAGCCCCCGAGGAACACGAAGAAGCCGCCGACTGCTGGCTGCGTTTTTGTTTATGTTTATGTTCGTCCGGTTGGGGATTGGTTTTGGGCTTCCAGAGTAAGAGCCAAGCGGGCATACGTACATGAACTGGCGGAATCGGAAGGAAAAATGGGTAAAAGATAAAAAAAGAGTTAAGGCAACTTCGGAGTAGCGAAGTAGGGATACTCTATGGAGAACTGAGAGCTTATAGTAAACGGATTAATTCAGAATAAATTATAATTCAACATATATATTTTTACTTATAAATATATGAATTATTTTATAATTTATATTTCATATAAATTATTTTACAGGATTTATAAAATTAATAATATTTTTATTATGAAATAAAAAATATAAATTTACTTTTGTAAGATATTTCTTATAACCTTTAAAAGGATCATAATATTGCCAGCCTCTAAGTAACTTCTCTAAAAATATAAAGGCTGCTTGAAAAGAAAGGAGTTCGGATGAGAGTTCCATAAAAATCCGCCTTGAAAGATGGAAAATTTGTAAAGTGTCGGCCACTGCAGCAGCACAATCACCACAGTAGACTTGTAGGCGCTGCCAATTGCAGACTGCGACAATGCGGCGTATACGTAATGAGGGAGGAGGAGCCACTACCCCGTCATGCCCGCACACATTACGTATACGCAGTGCTGGACAAAGTTGCGGACCAAATGGATAACAAATAAATAACAAAGGCCTGACCATCATTATGTGCAAAAAAAAAAACAAGGCAAAGGAAAGTCGAAGGAAAAAATGGAAGCGCCGCACTAATAAGTTTTAAGAAAAATGAAAATGAAAAATCGTTTGTGCATTTTTATAAGTGCAAAAATATGCAAATCGAGTAAATCATTACTGGACTGGACCAAAGGCAGCAGACAAAGTTCTTCTTCACAGATTTTTTTCCTATAATTTTTGTTTGTTATTCTGCCTTTGCTGCTGATGACTGCAGAAGGAGCCAAGGGATGGCGATGGAGGGGGTCAGAAGGAAGCGCGAGCCAGAATCATAATTTGGCGATTTATTTGTTTGTTTGTTTTATTTGCCCCGTCTAGGCCGCCATTGAGAATTATGGTCTGCTGTCTGTCGGCAAACTGGAGCTGACACAAAGCAGAGGGGGCCCGGAATAAATGTCCAACTTAAATCGCCATCGATATTATGCATTTAAAGTTATTTGACAATTTCTCACTGGCAATTCAATTAGTTTTAATTGCTCGACTTGGCGGACATTTAAATATTTGCCCGGCCATGGCCATCAATAAAATCAATGCAGGCCATAAATCTTCAAGCCTTTCATTGCACAGCCAAATGCAAAGTCGGAATTCGGTGCCCGATTCGATGCTCTGGCGGAAACAAAGATAAAGAACCTTTTGTTGGACATATGCAGCCAGTCGAGAGGAAAGGACATAATGCCTTGGACTTGGCTTGGCTTAGTTGCCAATTTCCTGGCAGAAAAAAATAGCCTGGAAAGCGAGAATTATTTGCCAGGATGTCCGAAACATTGTTGGTGTCAACAAATTCCTTTTCAACGGCTCCAAAAAAAATGTTCGACCATTGCCAGTAACAACACAAAAAAAAAACGAACTTCGGAGAAAAAACCAACAGACAAAATTAATGTGGAGACATTAGGGAATGTCCTGAATGTCCCTGCTCTAAGTCCTTGGCAATTAAATTTCGTGTTAATTTTTTGGCGCTCCCTCTCCTCCTGGTTTTCTGGCCAATTAGCTATTCGTAGAGAGCACTGGAAAGATTTTTAATTGTTTTAATGGATCGTAAATCTCTTTGTACAACTTTCTGATTGTTGCTGTTCTTTTTTAGTGCCGACGCTCATAAATTTTGGCATTTAAAATTTCGAAAATCTAACATAAAACTATGCAATTTTATGGCCACAATTGAAAACTACAAAAGCAGAGTTCCAAATTAATACTCATTGGGTCGAAATTTAATTGTCTAAAGTCCAATGTACCCTAGCATGTTTGCTTTTTTTGTCTTTAACTGCGAGTGTGTTCAGTCATAAAAGAATAAATCTGTCTATGAGATTAATTTCTGATATATGAATTGTGCTTCATCTTGTGGGAAGCGGTGGATAAGCTCCCGGGATGGGTTTTGGTCTGGCTGAACGTCTGGGTATCTGAGAGGGAGACCCTTACTACTTAGCCCAGCCAACTCATTCCCGGTGAGTGTTCATTGAACCATAAGCAGACAGTGACAGGAATCGAGGGAGAAGAGTCACTGGTTGCGGGTGAGCTCTTTAACATTTTTGGCCAGGCCTATAAATTCTGCCTGGGATCCTGCCTAGATTTTGGATAGTCCTTCACTGGGCACGCCCTCCTGCGGCGCATTTAGCTTTCCCGTTGACATTTCTCTGTTGCATTTGGTTTTATTTATGTGGCGCCAGTTGGTTCCTTCTCTGCGGGTTTTCCAGAACAAGGGGTTAGGATTTTCCATCGTTTGCTGGGCGATTATCGCCGTGCCACAAAAACTCTTACAACTTAAGGGGTGGTCTAAAAGGTGATTTGATTTTTATTTAGATTTTTTGAGTTATAAATTGAAGGATATGACTTGGTGACTTTTGAGGGAAGTAAAAGTCTAATTACCCTATAATTTCTGTTAATTCTTTTATAGGTTTTAGATTTAAACAATAGGTTTTGATACATTTCAATAAATATGCATTAAATTGATGAATTGAAAAATAAATTTATTTTTTCGTGTTTTTGTGTTTTTAATCAACTTTCTGATCTTTAGTTTTGTTTATCCAATAAATATTTCCATTTACAAACATGTTCCCAGAAATCAATCTTTTTTTGATGCTTATTTATTTTTCTATGAATTTTAGTTTTCCGTATTTTTCCAATTTGCCATGGGATTGAAATAAATATTTTGATTTACAAGTTCTGATTTACCATAAAGTTTTTCTTCATAAGAAATTAAGTATAATATAGTTCTCTGTGTTGAAGTTAATCGACAAATAAATAATTATACATTTTATATTTTATTTAAATTTGTATTAACTGAGTAGAGGATAAACTCACCATTTTCCAGCACTTATCCGCGCTCAGATGTTCTCAATTTTCTTTCACTCGTCGCCGTCTTTCGCTGGCTGTGATTTACATCTTGTGCTTTGACCTCGCCGGAGGATTTTCCCGATCCGATTATTAAGTAGGTCGTATTATGGATGAACAGTGCTTATTAATATTTTATATATTTTTGCGATATAGCCCTTTTGACGTTGGGCTATGAAAGTATTGTATTTCACTAATGTTTATGCTTGAAACTATTTGCATATTTATAAGTTTCATAAAGTTATATCATATATGCGGGGGTTATATAATAATTGCTCAAATTATTGCACGTTGGCTACATTGTGTTTACATTATATGCGATTATTGTTTATAGAGATAGGCACTATTTTCACTATTTGAAATATAGTTGTTAATGTTGGGTAAGATATATAGTTTATTGTATTTTTTTTAGTTTTTGTTTGTAATTGTATTTTGTTGTATTATATTATCAGATGTTTTATTATACTTAAAGTTTGTTTTTGTATTATTATGTTGCTCATTTTATGTCGTAAATTTTTATTTAAGTTTTTATATATTGAATATTGTCCTATATATATTATTTTAAATGAAAGTTGTTGCTTTGAAATATTTGTAGTTTGTTCTAGAATATTTCATAATTTTTTTATGGAGTCTATTGTTTGCGACTTTTTATATATATTTTGAAGTTTTTAAGTTGGGTATTTTTTACATGTTTTTAGATGTTGTTGAAGCTTCCTCCTTTGGTGATGCCGTTGTTGTGGCTCCTGGCAAGGAGATGCTTATCCTTCGGAGCTCCGCTGCCGTTTGCTCTGCTCTTTCTCCGCCTGACGTGCTGATGGCCAGGACTAGTCCATTGCGAATCCTTGAGTCTTTTCATTAAGCCTGGCCAGATGAAACAATCAGCGTGCTCCTGCCAAATCACAGTTGTTCTTGTGTTGGGTTCGAGCCAGAGCGAGTCCTTTGCGTCCACCCCTCTCTCTCAGCCTCTCCAGTTTTGGCACCATGTTGGTCAGTTGCCTCGCACACACGCACGCACATACACACACACACACTCACTGGCACACTCACTTCTACACCACAGAGCAACTGGTTGTTGTTGCTGTCATTTGCAGCTGCGAAGCCAATACTCGCGTGTTTTTAATTGTTTATTTATTTTCTTCTTATTTGCTGTATAATCGAGACGGACGTGCGAGTATCCTTGAGGGCTGGTTCTAGCTGCCCAGGCTTCACTGTGTCGTTTTATGGGTGGTCCACTGAACGCGTGTGTGTTTGTGTGTTGGGGGTGGGAGAAGGTCCAAAGAGAGAGAGGGGGCCACCGAAGAGAGCTGTCAATGGGCCATCAGCTGATCTTGGCCCTGATGTTTGAGTTGGCTAATCAAACGCGGTCCGTGGCCAAAAAAGTGCGCTGCGTTGCACCATCCACCTCCTCCTCCTCCTCTCCCTGCTGTATCTCCTCCTCCTCCTCTTCGTCTTGCCATCGTTGGCCACATCCTGCGTCACCTGTTTTTGTTGTTGGCCGGCCACTTTTCTTGGCTGGCTACGCGTCAAATTGAAAGCCCAACTCCGTTGCCGTTGCCGCTCAATTGGCAGCTAGCCGTGGACCCGGATAGCGATTGTCCGTGTCCGGGTCCGGTGTTGGCCGCCCTGCCAGCCTTTGTTGGCTCGCCACACCAGACGCTACCAGTTTCTTGGCCAACTGACTGACGACTGGCCGCGTTGCCTGCCAAAAAGCGAGCCAGAGGCCCTCGAACGAGTGCAGCGGCGTTCCCACCGTAGCGTTCTCTACTCTTCTGCTCTCAGCTCTTTGTCGCTTTCTGCTTTTTGTGTCGTCATCGGTTGACTCTTTCGCTTTGCCCCACCGCCTCCTTGGAATCGCTTATGCCCTCCCTCCTCCTCTGGTCACCCTGGCACACACATGGGGCCGCCTTCCACTCCCCCTTGCAGTGTTTGCTCTCCGCCTGCACCACCCTCTAGCCCGCTCTCGCTCTCTCCCAACTGGCGGGGCTCCAAGCAAGTGAGATCCCCCATTCCCCATGCCCCATGACGGAGGACTCGGTTGACTTCGTGTTGCCATCGGAAAGTGCTCGTCGTCGCAGCAGCACCAGCAGCAGCAGAGTTTCCTCTGTCCCCCAAATATTGCAGATACATGGCATCCCCCGGCTTCTTCCATGATTTTGAGTATGTTTTCAAATATTTTTGAATTTTTTGCTACTCATATTTGAGTTTTAGATATTTTTTGCCTTCGTTCCGGTATTGGCCGCGAAAACAACACAGCTAAAATTATTTATGTTCAGCACGTGGTTTTAAATGCTAAAGTGTGGGAATTTATGAAAGGGAAATTTCGAAGATTAACTGGAAAATGATTGGTTTATACAAAAAATTAAAAAGATAACAGTTCTGAAATTGTCTTATTTTGAAATTATCAAAGATCTTTTCATAAAAAAGAATTTGTTCATTAAAATAATGTTATTGTAAGCGTATTATGTTTTGGGTATTATTTAATTTAAGATTTTGGGATACATTGAAACAACTTACCAAATTACCAATTCCTAAATTAGGTAAATTTCTTAATACATGGAATACATGCATGGATTTTTTTGAGAATTTCATTTTCATCAGTCCTCATAAGTTATTATTTCATACTTATATCTTAACTTTTCTCTAATTCTGCCAATCTTCCAAGATTTCTTTTGTTAAATTTCCATTTTCAAATTCTTTTTATATAAGAAAACAAAACTCAGCAAGGTAAACCTGCAGAACAACAATCAATTTTCCTATTCCAATTATGAATGCATATGCAGGAGGGAGCGGAACAAACAGATCTGCCTGAGAGATATATAAATACGTGGCTGCCTTTCGACAAATGCATAAACGCGGTCATAAAATTAGAATTTAAATGAGGCACTAAAAAGTGCCAAAACTACAAAGGATGAAAAGGAAAACTTGAGCGCAGACTCTGGAGGGCTGAAGAGAAGCCCTTCGAGAGCTGCTCGAGCTAAATGAATGCAAATGGTCAACAGGTTTTAGGACATGCAAGGACACATCTTCACAGGACATCGATGCCAATCAGAATAAGTGGACTTAGGCGAGTCCCCGTCCCACAGGATCAGCCAGCAGCCGCCATACGCTCTCATCCTGAGTGGATGCCATGTCTGAGTTATGAAACGAGCGGCGCCAGTGTAAAAATTTTATGCAAGCGAATAGCAAAAATCTCGTTGTAAAATTGTAACCAAGCGCTAATAAATTTCTAATAAATGCATGTTAAATAAAGGCCACAATGTTGTAGGTGCACTGGAAAAAAATATATATGTAGAAAAATGAAACCTAAGATGGAAGCTAAAGGTGTTAAAAAAGTCTATAAAATGGTACAATTATAAACAAATACCTTACTAATACAATTTTTTGTTAAATTTAGATAAAACACTGTTTTTATATTATAATAAAAATTAAAAAACCAAATAAATTCAAAGCTTTTTTATGTGTATTTGTAGGGACTATCAGTAGGGCGTGTTAATTGAGCACCGATTACGCGGCCATTAATGGTTGCTCTCCTCGCTGCTGAGGGGTCGAAGGTCAGACGGTAGTCAGTTAACCACCGGCAGGACAGCAAAAAGTGTGACAACAATGCGAGCCACACGTTGACCACAGCAGCACGTGCTGCCAGAGGCCAAAACAAGTCCCTCCTCCTGAGCAGCATCCCCCTGTCACTCCCCCACATCTAATACCGAATGGAAAATCGGGGAACTGCTGTTGCTGTCGCCCTGTTTCCGCTACCAACTAAACGTTTATTTATTGCCCAAACAGCGCCGAAGGACAACAGCGCCAGCCTCGATCCTCAAACTCCTGAAAGCTGGAAACGCCTGCACCACTTCAGCTAGACAAGGTCCGGGCCAAAGATAAACACATGAGGGTGAATTAGACAGGACCTCAGTTAGAAAATTTTTTAATTTTTTTAAATTTAAATAAATTTTGTGATATATTTATTTACATTCTGTTTGCTTAAATTTAAAAACTAAAGCTATACTTTATGAATTTCCTTGGAGAAAACTTAAGAGTAGTTAAATAGTTATAGTTTATATGTAGTAGTTTTATATGTAATTTTTACAAATTGCTTATATACTTTATGAATTTCCTTGGAGAAAACTTAAGAATAGTTAAATAGTTATAGTTTATATGTAGTAGTTTTATATGTAATTTTTACAAATTTGCTTAATTTTAATATCAATATAACTTAGTCCACCCTAATATATAACACTCTCCCCTTTATTTAGCATCGCCACTGTTGCCAACATTTCTTTTAACTGGGCAGTAAAAGCACCGTAGATATGAGGGCAGGGGTTAAGGTTCAGGCTGAGAGCAAAAAGTGAGAGGACGCCACACATCTTGATTTTTGCCAAACAAAACATTTTTCGAGGACTTGCTCAACGAGACTGCAATGGCTATAACTGTATTTGGTTATGTTAGTCACGTGGCCTCCACTCAGTTTTGGCCAAATTGCTGGACACCAAAAAGAGAAAGGCAGGGAAAGGAAAGGGTTGTATTTGCAATGGCAGGAAAAACCGCAGTGTTTTTATTTTTTTCTTGTGGTAACCAAAGGACCAAGGTCTAACAATAAAAGGAAAGCCAAGAAAGGGTGCCCGAAATCACCGATTCAATAGAAACACTTACAACTTTTGGTTGGCAAACATTTTTTAAAGATTCTGATTATGAGTTTTTAGTTTCGAACTATTGGAAAATTCAATTTAAAAACTTTTAACTGCATTTCATAATTTTTAGATCTTCTAAATATATATTTTAAAAATAAATAATGGATTTCCCTACAAACTGTAAATTTAATACTAATCCCAACTTTACTAGAACGCGCTTTAATCCTAGAGGCAATCCCAAATATTTGTTGGTCTTTGCCTAATATGTTACCTTATCTGTAAATCCTTTTTTCCTCACTACTTAAACCGTTTGGCTTTATCCTTTTTTCTGCCACCGAATGGAATTTCTAATCGCTTTCCTGGAAATTACCCTCCATCCGTTTTTCGTTTTTTGGTTTTCAGCTTTTTTGCTCTGAAGGCGTTGAGTTGATAATTTCCTAAGCCCGCACAAAGTGCCGAGGACAATGAAGAGTCACCCACATTATCGAAAAGTTTTCGGGTCATTAAGCTGGCCAAAAGCAGGAGGAACAGCCAGAACAGAGCAGAGAGCAGACAGACATAGAAGGTGCAAACTAACCGGATAGAAAAACAATTGAATATTGAAGTGGCAATTAAAGTATGTTTTTTTGGGGGAAAACTTTAGCAGATTCAACGGGATGGCAATTTAATGCACATATGCCGAGATTTATGTGTTTTGTACGCGCCACGCTTGGCCAGAAGGGCGAAACAAAGCGACATTTCGCTTTTAGACAATATTTTTCTTTGCAGGCAAAAGGCGCATCCTAGCCAAGCTGGGGGAAATGCCATAAAGAAGGAATCATCTCATTCCATATAATGCCAGACCATTCCATGTGCTGGCATTTAAATGCACGAAATTGTTTTTGCCGCTCGCTGGCATCCTCTGACAGGATGCGAAAACGTTTGAATATTCCTCTCTGCTGTATCCTTTTTCTGTCTCCATATTTATTTTGTTTTGTCGCTGTCGGCGATTTTTTGCCTGGCCGCGTATTTGGCATCGCGATAGCGCCAGGAATCGTCTGCCCAGCGCCACCAAATGCACTTCAAATATCGGCCAATGCGTCAGGGGGAATTTTTACCAAATACATATACATACATACATATATATTTTATATATAGATATATATACTAAGCTAAGAAGAACGGCTTGAGGAGCCCCCAACTTGGGTGCACACCATCCGCATTTTAATTTAATTCGCCTTGTTTACTCTGTCGGTCACTCGTCGCGTCTGCATTCAGAATGCGTTTGGAAAACCATAGAAAAATACGCGAAAGCATTTGTCATTTGCATTCAACTGGGCCTCCAATGGGTCTTTTCTTTGATTTTCCTCATCGAGGCCTGATCTGAGCTATGTACACTTTTGGCTTCTTCTGCGGAATCAGGGCAAATTGTGGAGTTGTCGTTGCAAAAGTTTCACCGTTGTTGTCAGAGTTGCCGTGATTTGTGCCCCACCTGTAAATTAGTAACAGAGAACCACTTGATTGATACAAATCCTGGTTGCATGCTTGAGAGGGTAATTTAAGCATATAAAACCAATATTTTTATTATAATTAAGATAAAAAATGTACTAAATCATTAACTCTTTAAATCAAAAATTTCACCAAGTACATGAACATCAACAGCACTTTCGCGTATGTCTTAATAATTAGAAAACACTGCGCTAGTCAACATTTTTCCGACGCGACATATTCCCAACAGGTGTAGACGCCACATCCAATTGCATGGCTATTTTTGGTCATGGGAACGATGACATCCTCATCCTCATCAGACACTGCTATAAATATGTGCACAAAAATAAAAACACAAATACATACATACATATATGAGGAAAGGCAACTAAATGCATCTGCAACTTCACAGATCAACTTGCAAAACCCCCAAAAAAGTCGTAGCACTCACTGAAGGGTTATGGCCAACCGCAACATTGCGACACAAAACACTTGAACGAGCAGCATCCGCAAAGGGAGCATCCACCCGCTCCTGTGTTTGAGTTATTTTACGAGTTTTATTGGCTTTTATTGGCAACGAGATTTGAATTTTTCAAAACGACACTTGCTGCTGCCGCTGCTGGTCTTTTCGGTTTGTTCTCCTCTTTGGCTTAATCGTTAGTCATTTTTTATGGCCAGTACTTTGCCTCGAGGGTCTCAAACAGGTGGCGTATGGGATATGTGAGTCCGCATCCTGGACATAACTTAGCCACTGATTGCGCTTTTATGACCAAAAGTTTTACCTCCCAAAAAAATGGATAACAAAAATGAACAAACATTTTTTGCGATAACCACAAACTGCTAATTAACTGTTGACTACAGAACCGTTTAATCCCTTTGGCCTTAAATGTCCGACCATCAAAAAAATGGAGTGCAAATTCCGGGAGATGCCATTCAAAGTGTGCCGCATAATGGCAGACACGACAGACAACTTGCTAATTTTCATGCGCCATTTAAGGGGCGAATCCTTATTTCAAGGATACGGAATAATACTCCCCCTTTTTTTGCCCGTCACGAATTCACTTGACAACTCTTTTTTGCTGGTGACTTCGCTTTACTTTTTGCCAATGCGACGGTCCAAGCCTCCTTTGAATCTACTTAAAATTCAGTGCCTGACATAAACATCCTTAAGCATCCTGCTAGTCAACAGTCGGCAGTCAGCAGTCGGCAGTGCCAGCAATGCGCTTTAACGATATGTCAGAGATTAGAGAGCGTGGCAAATAGATGCCAGGACAATTAATTGGGGGAATTAGAGGGGTATGTAGATGGGGAAAGGAGGAATGTTTGGTAGTTTTGTTGTGTTTTTAACTGGAATAAAAGAATATGGCAATCGTGATAAAAATATTTAGTTTTTGTCACCATGTTTAAGGAAGGAAGAGCCTTTAACCTTATCATTCCTTTTCTTATTTACGAGATTATTTAAACAATACAATAATATTTTTATTATTATAAAAACACTCGCTTATTTCTATGGCCTGCTAGAAAACATTTATTTTTTAAAGAATAATTATTTATATATTACCAATGTCTAAAATAATAAATTTATGCTTTCAGTTTCACCATTTGTACACTAATCTTTTTCCAGAAACTTGCCAAAGTAATTTCGTTGCCGTCAAGAAACATAAATGCAATAATAACCACAATAAAAATCTGTAGGAATGAGCATTACATGAGCTAGCTTCATACTCCAATGAATCAAAATAAAATAACCGCCAGCGGCAATCGCGAAACAAAGCAAACAATAATTTCCCTCATATATAAAAAATATATAGCAAGGACAGAACTAGACTTTTGGAGTGGAGACGAAGGACTTGCAGTGTTTTGGGCCAAGTCAAAACGGATGTACAAATTGCGAGGCATAATTCAAATTGTTTGACTTCTTGACAATGCCTCCCACTCTGTGGGTTTTGGCCAAGATGAGGTCCTTATCTTGGCATATGTGCCTTGAACTCGGGACTGGCGCCATTCGCCTGCAATGTTCCTGCTATTCTGGACTATTTATTTAAGCTCTTCACTGCACTCGCCGGGAATTAAATTCCCTTCTATATTGCAGAGTGCGTGTGAGTCACATTAATTAACTAAACTGGCAGAAAGTGCGCTTAAAAAGCAATTAAATGTGATTAGCATAAGTTGGCCTTCTCACTCACATGGAAATATATATATTTTCTAAAAATTGCCGCATACTTTTTGGCGTCTGTGGATTTTTGAAGGAGGTGGCCATATCTCTGCATCCATTTTGGCTGCCATTAGGTTTTGGCGGTTTCCTGGCCTGGCCTGAAAACCATTCGACTTAATTAGTTGGCCAACGCCAACAGTCGACGCCCTCGCTTTGGTCCTCTCTTTTTTGTTTTATTTTTATTTTCGGGCCCAAAAACTATGAATTTATTTGACACTTGAATAAATGCGGTTTTTGCGGCGGCCAAAAACGAGGAAAAATGGCAGAGAATATATTTTTCAAAATGGATTTGCTAGCAGCCAAAAATGTCTGTCGGCACACACATGCTTGATATATAACCCATGTCGTGCTCTTGTTCCGCAGTTCGATTCCCAGCATCCCAACGCCATATCCGTTTCCCGATTTCCTTACACGCAAAATGGGGGAATCCCCCTTCTGCCTGGGGGCCGCGTGTGTGTACTTAGCGTTTTGTAAAATTCCATTTCTGGGTCCTCCCTAATTTATGAATGCTGCTAAGGCGGTAATTGTGTGATCTGCGAGTGTCCTATGTGGTTCTGTGTAGAGTGCACTTTTGGCGAACAAAGGACCAAAGGCAATGATGTCATCCTTAGACGGGATTTTGCGGATTAGAAGGTGACTGACTCTGAAGGATGCCTGATGGTGAAATATATTTCTTCATTCTTTCAAAATTTTGTGTTAGAGGTTCAGTGGAAATAAATTTGTAGCAGTGGCAAGGATTTATTGCTAAATGAAGATGTAGTAATGGGTAAGGAATAAATATGGAAGGAATTTATGTTATCGCTAATAATGATGTGCTCAAGGGCTATAAAATAAAAATGGGAAGAACAAAATCACCATAATTAAATTAAAATAAACAAAATAGTTTTAAACAAGTATTAAACGTTAAAGTATCGATTTACCCCTAAATAAAGTCAGCATTTAATTCAAATTTATATCACAATCACAATCAACATATACTGAATATTCAAGATTAGAACCTCAGCAATCCCTTTTTATCATGACTTAAAATAATTTTATTTCAATTTTATGTTTACTTTCGCCTCTTTCCATTAGTCATTGCTGATTACTGACCCTTTGGGTTAATTGACCATCTGACTCGTAAACACGACCTTGCCCACAAAAATTTCTAGGGCAATGTACGCGGCCCCTCCCCAAATTTATTTTAATTTATCGATTTAAAATCAAGAGAGACGACTGAAACTATTATAAAAGTCATATTGAATTGTGAGAGCGATAACCGAACAAGTCGGAATCGGAATATTTGCGATTTAACAAAGTGATAAAAATGGATTCTTTCGGCGTTCAATTACCGGCGAGCCGAACACCTTTTTATCGCAGTCGCGCTTCAATTAATGCTTGTCATTTAAATTCAGCGCCCTGCCCGGCGAGAAGTGTACAAATTGCACCGTGACCGCAGTCCATCGCAGGGAGTCGTTCGAGTCGGTCCCATACTCTTCGCCCGAGCAATCATATTCCTATAAATAGAATAATTCTCGACAAATACAATGGTTTGCTGCTTATCAACCTTCCTGGCCTACGTCGGGCTCTATGCGCTCGCCTCGTATCTGTACGAGCAACTGAGAACGCCTATTAGATTGCTCAAACTCAGGTATTTTGGCGAACCCAGCCAGAGGCCCACGCTCAAGGAACGCTATGGAGACTGGGCAGCCATTACGGGCAGCAGCGATGGCATTGGCAAGGAGTATGCCAAGGAGCTGGCCCGTCAGGGCATTAATGTCGTCTTGATCGCCAGGAACGAGGAGAAGCTCCAGGCGGTTGTCAAGGAAATCGGTAAGTCTAAAGGTGGACAGATAACGAACATTTCCGGGATCAATGATTAACCCTTTTTAATCAATGGACTTACGTGACTTTTACTTTTTGATTACTTTTGATTATATGAATATTTTAATATTTTAAAGTTCAATAAAATTATGTTTTTTGCCAATATATAGGAGGCAAACATTTTGACCAGTTAATCAAACAATGAAGTTATTAAAACTATATGATTATTGCATCTGTTTTTCAACGGTGATTGCTCCTATTAGCCAGATAATAATTCCATTCTGGTTTAAAATTTAAAAGAACACGCCAAACACCTGTCAAAGCGGAATTTTAAAGTCATGCAACGATTTTTTTTTCGTTCAATCAACACGCTTGCAAGGCAATTATTCGATTTGGTGTGAGAGATTAGCATATCATGTAAAAATTTAATACATTTACAATATTAAACTAATAATGCCTAATTTTATGCCAACAGAAAGCGAGAGCAAAGTGCAGACCAAAATCGTTATAGCTGACTTTACCAAGGGCTCGAAGGTTTATGAGCATATAGAAAAAGAACTGGCGGATATACCTATTTCCATACTAGGTAAGTAAGACACTATTAGTTAAAATTTACTTTAAATATAAAATTAAATTAATCAACTGAAATCCCACCTTTACAGTTAACAACGTGGGAATCGGCTCCCCGAATTCCGTCTTGAAATGGACCCAGGAATCCACTCAGGATATCATCGATACCAATGTGGTGGCCGTGTCGCAGCTGTCCCGCATTTTCTTCCAGCGCATGAAGGCGGAAAAGATTAAGGGAGCCATCGTCAATGTGAGTTCCGGAACGGAACTGCAGCCACTGCCATACGCCGCCTACTATGCCGCCTCGAAGGCGTACAACCGCAGCTTCACTTTGGCTCTGCAGGTTGAGGCTAAGCCCTTTGGAATCCATGTCCAGCTTCTGTCACCCAATTTCGTGGTGACCAAGATCAACTCGTACTCCAAGCGGATCATGAAGGGTGGTCTTTTCATTCCCACGGCGGAATCTTTCGCCCGGAGTGCCGTGAATCAGCTGAGAGATGGGGTGGACGAGACCCCGGGACACCTGTGGCATCACATTCAGAACGCTGTCACGACTGCTTTCCCCTGGCGAGTTCGTCTCTTTATGGCCGTTAAGATTTTCTCCCTTATGACGCCCAAAAAGAAGCAGAAGTAAATTTTTTAAATAGTTTTAACGATGTAAAAATTTATTTTTCAAGCAAATAAAATTATATTTTTTTATAAAAAACGAGGGAATTGAAATTGCAATTTTAGATGAAAAATGGCAAATTAAGAGATTAATATATAATTAAAATAATTTGCTTTGTCAACAATTAATCAACTTTACTTTTATTCATCTCTTAAATCAATAACGTTGCCATGAATAAATAATATCACTCATACGCAACGTTGATTCTTGAATATCTTATAAAGGATCATCAAACTTGAGATAAAAATAATAATTTGCAATATTTAGTTAATCCTTTTCAAAACCTGATAGAAACTAACATCTTTGAGATCATTTAGTCATGTAACTAAAACGTGTCAAAATAATATCACTCATACGCACCGTTGTCTTAAGAAAATAGTTCAAAATATCATCAATCTGGAGACAAAAAATTAATTTTTAATGTGCTTTATAATAAGAATCCTTTTTAATTTAATCTCTTTAAAATGAAGATGATAAAAATATTAAAAAACCATTTTTATAGGAAAATGTAAATAAATTATAGCACCGTTTTAGGCAGGTTTATAAACCTCATACGGTTTGTGACATGGCTAAGGTGACGTTTAACGACATATTTTTTAAGGCAAAAATGTATTTAGTTTTTAATTGAATTAATTTAATAACTCTAGTTTAAATAAAATATAATACAAGCTCAATATTTTTCACGAAGGAGAATTTTATTTATTAATTTACTAGAAGGACAACACTATCCCCATTTAGAACTATCGAAGAAAGCTTTTGATTTTCTTCATCAAAGAACTTTTCTATCACCACTTTCAGTCTGGAATGAAAATTCGGCTGGACAGGGCGCAGCTGAAAGTTCCTAAATTATAAAATATTGATTTTTTGACCGACAAAATAACGTGAGTTTTTAAAATTAATTTTTGTATTGTAAATGGTGCTAAGAAATGCCTTTTAAAGTTATGGCTTGTGGAACATTGATTTAACTTAGTTAAATAACATCCTGAAAATACTTTGAAAACGTCCTTCGCCATTAACAGAACAAACGCTTGAGCAACAAGTTGGAAAACTTTATGGCCTTTGAGTTTTCTGAATATTAAGTACAAGTTAGAAAAAGTATTTAAAGTTTAAAAGTGATAGATCCGTATATCACACTTTAAAATAATGATCAGCATATTATAATTGTGGGAGATATTTACACATCAGTAATTTTGAGGGACAGACTCCATTATCATTACCCCTTAATATCATTTTCATTCAGTAAAATTGACTTGATTGTTGAATACATTAGCTAAATGTGGAGTTTTTACACCAAAAGAAGCCGGCAAAAATAAATAACTTATGAAGTTTTCATGGTTCACTGAAGTGCAGTGCTTGGCTTGTTGTGTTTATTTGTTCGGAAATTCATTTCAGCTTGGTTCCGCAGTTGATAAGAGCAATAAATATATATTACAACGCATGGTATTGAGAATATATAAGATAATGGGAGAGGTTTGTTCGACACTAATTAAGTGTATGGGAGTAGAAAGCAGAAACAAATACTGATAACTGAGCACTTAAAACAAAGCGCTCTTATTAATGTAAATAAATAAATTGTACTATAATTATGAAATTATATAAATACCCTCTTGAAGTGTAATAAAATAATAACACCTATTTGTATCTGAAAACTGTCTCAATTCCAGAGTTTTTAGCGAACATTTACACATTTTTCCACATGCAAAAACTAAACTAGGAAAAAATTAAATAAAATCTGTCTCAGGTGGCGAGAGTCATTGCATGACTGAAGCCAATTTAACGCATCTTTCGCTTAATTGTTTGCAATTAGTACTACACCGCAAGTAAGCTCATTATGCCCTTAGCAAGTAACTCGAAATTGCGACAGTTCAGTGCAGGTTGAATAAAAATATTCCCAGATTTTGAGAGGGAAACCTATGGTCTGTGGGGTCAACTCTTTTCGTAGCAATTAAATGTCAAATAATTCACCCGCCAGACCCACGTAGTTTTTCATCATCATATACAGCGACTCTTAACACCGGCGACTGTTCGCGGCAACAAAAGTAAATAAAATTTTATGAAATAATGAACCGACAAAAACCGAGTAAAGCCGCGGAAAAGAGCCCCAACTGCAGTGGCCTTTCCGCTGTAATTGTGCCTCGTTGAAGACCAGATCCGAAAACGAAAATGAAAACCCGAAACCGAAAGCCCGAAGTTGCGGCTTGAAGAGTTTCAATTCAGTGCGTGATCGGCGCTCCAACCTGCAACTTGTGGCTTCCGTAGAAAAGACAGACAGACACACCACCGAAAAAAAGTGGAAATTGTAAATTAGTAATTCCCGGGGCAACTAGTATAAATAATCAGCACGAGTGCGTGTAGTGATAAGCTCGGGTTCCACAAACCATTCGATTCGGTCTTATCGCCAACCGAAAGTTCGTTTATTTGACTCAATAAAATAAGAGCTATTAACTTTTAACATGCAGCCAGTTCTGGAAGTGAGCATTTACACCCTGCTCAGGATGGCGTTTATTTGGCAGCTAATCTCCGCGGTCATCTATATAGTGGGATCTTTGACGATCGCCGTCTTTCTTTATGACAACTTCAAGTCCCTGATCAGCATTATCAAGGCAGTGCTGGAGCCATATTTCCAGCCCCATTTGCCAAAGACTCTTGTGGATAAATTTGGACAATGGGCAGGTGAGTGATTTAGTTTTATATTTTATGTTTTCTATCTCCCATTCTTTATTCTACCCATTGCATATACACATATATTTAGATCCCGAGATACATCTGTAACTAACAACATTCTTTGACTTTCAACGCTATCTCTAGGGTATCACATAACTCACTATAACCCTCTAATCGCGAAATATATACTCTCCTCCAATCATGTTATTCAATCCGACATTTGCATACTTCAACCCCTAGGGTCTTTGTCAATATTAGCTTTTTCGATGTCTCCACTGTCGCAAATGCAAATTGTTTACTAAGCTTTTGGAAAGAGTGTTTTATTTAGCAATATGTCTATATACATTCTTTCACATAGGAACTGCAACTCATTATTAGCTCAGCTCAAATGTCATTACTGCCGGCTTCATAGTAACTCAAATATTTTTTCTAAATTGCATCTTAATTTTCAAAATTCTCGATTATAATTTGTATTTCGTGTGCTTTTTTCCTATCATTAGTCTAATCGATTTGACTAGTCTGTAGTAATTTACAAGATTTGGCTTTTATGTTGCTTATAAATTAAGAACAAACACGTTCAGGAGATTATATACTTTATAGTTAAATAAATCTCACGGATTTCCTTAAAGAATTACATGTCATAAAATTTCTGAATGAAGGTTACAAACCTCATTATAGATAAGATAACGAGCCAAAAGTCATTATGACTTTGATTCTTAGTTAACATTGTCAGCATGAATAGCTTGCTTAAAATGTCTTATCGAAGAGTTCGATGAAATTCCAAACATTTACAAAGTCCATGTGTGATAAGCATAATTGAAGCAAAATTATAATGAACTTAGTTCCTTGAGCAACATGCGACTACTATTTTCAACTTAAGTTTATCATGAGTTGCTAAGTTAAAATTCTGATAAATAATTATTTGGGGGATGTCCAAAATATTTACATTTAATTCGTAGAACATTTATTTTAGATAAGATACTTTTTGATATTTTTCAATTGAATAATTTGTGATTTTTGCTCATTATTTATTCCTTTGCAGGAATTGAAGCTTAAATATTTTATATAAATATATATAATTGCCAATTCTAATATACATATATCAGGTTTATTCTGTAAAATATAAAGAATATTTATAAATCAACAAATTACTTGCTCGATTGGCTTTGTTTATATATCAGTTTATGGAACACGCAAAGTCATTCAACTCGTAAACAAACCGGCTTGCGATTTTCTCGTTTTTTGGTTTCGCATTTAGCGTTAGCTTTGTTTTGGCTTTATTATTTAATTATTTCGCTTTCATTGACTGAAGTCTCGTGCTGGTCTAGCGGCTATTCATTTTACTGTCGCTTCTCGCGTTTATTGTCTTTTATTGTTTAATTAACGCCTGACCTTCCGTGGCAACAACTGATCGACTTTTGCATAGGTTTTCCAATTGAATTATGGTCGTTTTTTTTATTGTTCACCAATCGAACTGCAAAATCTCGGTAAAATTTACGGCATTTGCAATTAACTGGCAACACGCAAGCGCAACAATCGATGGCTGGTGTTGGTGTTTTAACTGCCGTTGGTGTTGCTGTTGCTAATATTTCCATGTTGCCTTGTTTCCGTTGCACAAATATTTATTTGGCAACAAGCAACCAGCTGCCAGTGGCAACATTGCAGCAATTGCCACGCAAGCCGGTTTCCTTCTGATCAGCAGCCAATTCCAGTCATACTACGCCAGTATTTAGGTATTTGCTTTGGTTTTGGCAACTACCAAGTCACTGGCGATGTTATTAAAAAAGAGCCACACAAATGCAGTGGGTTAATTAGCGGGCAAATGCTAGGTTGGAAAAGGTCTTCCGAAGAGGTCTTCTGCTAAAGCTCCTAAAAATAAAAGCAAACGAACGAAAGTGTCGAAGTTGGTCAACAACTGATTTGACCTTTAGTTAGATTTGTCTTTATTTGTGTCAAATATTTACTGATTTCAAAAATGATAATTATTTAATTCGAGTTTTCATTGAAGCCACTGAATTTAAAAGATGCTAAAAATACTTAATTATAAGCTTCATATTTAATTATTTAAATATATCTTGAAATAAATTTAAAAACTAATTAAATTATTAACTATTTAATATATAAAAATTATAATTAGTTATAAATAAATAAAATAAATCTATGACCCAGATAAAGACAGGAAGCTAAACTTCAAGAAGCCAAAATTTCAATGCCCTTGCAGTGACGTTTGGATAATGAAAATCCATCATAACGAAGCCAAAAATGCATCAAAATCAATTCGGAAAGCAATTTTGTACTAATTTTTATCAGATGTTAAATTCAAATCTGCATATTAAATTTACGAATTTTTAAATTTATAATATTTTTGGAATTTTGGAATTTAAATAAAAATTTGAAAAAATTAAAAAAAAAAAAATAGGGAAATGTTTGGGAGCTTCCGACCAAAATTATAATCTCCTGCAATCAATGTATCCTTTATATTACACAACCTACTTTCTTGTTTTAAAATGCTAGAAATTCCTTTATTTCCATTCTACAACTTAAATTTTAAAGTAAACCTTAACTTGATTGAATAAATTAATAATATTAAATGAATATTTAATTTAAAAACAATGTTCTTAAAATCGAAAATAACTTAATTACCAACCACATACATTTTCATGTTTTCTTCGCTTATAAAATATGCGGTTTCCGCTCCTTTTGGCAACCTTCGATTTGTACTCATCAAGTTCTCCTTGGATTCCCTTCACTTTAGTGGTGACGGGCGCCACCGATGGCATTGGAAAGGAATATGCCAGGGAGCTGGCACGCCAAGGTCTCAACCTGGTGCTCATCTCGCGGACGAAGGAGAAGCTCATCGCCACCACCAACGAGATTGGTAAGCCCTACTTAAAGCCACCTAAATGTATAGCATTTATTTAATATCGGATTAAAATTTTCAGAGAGCCAGTATAAAGTGAAGACAAAGTGGATTGCAGTGGATTTCGCCAAGGGACTCGAAATATACGATCAGATTGAGAAAGAACTGGCTGGCATTGAAGTTGGCATTTTGGGTGAGTTACAGAATAGAGAAAATAGTTCTTTCTATTAATATAATTTTATTAAGAATAATTTGAATAAAAATAATTAATATTTTAAATACAAGATAAACAGAATAAATAACCATATATTCAAAAAGGAAGTATCACAAAGTTAATATAATTCCCAATAACAAATAACGATTATGTAATTTTATTAGAAGACACATTTCCAATTCTTGGTTGCTTAATCAAAGAAGTTTTTTTTAACTAAAAGTTACTTCATAAACAAATGTATATATTGTACATTCATCATTGTCAACACAGTGGCAAACGGCAATCATCAGTAGCAGCTTTTTATTTGTGTTATTTCTTTTTTGTGACTCTTTTTTTGTGCGGATGTCAATGTCAAACAGTAATAATTGCGTGCAATTATAATGACTCTGGTTTTTGGTCTATTGGCGAGGCAAAGAGTGGCTTAGGCGATGTTCAAGTACATCTCGTTCATACATATACAAAAATATATACATTTTATTCGCCCGGCCAGACTCATAAACGCTTCAGACTCTGACGCGCTTCAGCAATTTACATTTCAAGAAAGAGACCTTGCGCTCGCCTCAAGGCATTTCCACTAAAATTTTTGGCTGATAACAGTTGACATTGATCTTGGTCATGGGAATTATTTGTCACGATAAGTTTTATCTAGTTTGTTATAAAAATAACAAGCTTATAATTTACCAGCTTTGCTTCATTGATAAAAATCGAACTTTGAGTTTAGTTAGTGACTCACTTAAATCATAATTAAAACCACTTCCCCCCTAAACGTTACAGTGAACAATGTGGGCATGATGTACGAGCACCCAGAAAGCCTGGACCTGGTGCCAGAGAAGCTGCTGTGGAATCTGCTGACCGTCAATATGGGATCTGTGACCATGCTCACCCGCAAGATCCTGCCCCAGATGATAGGACGCCGTAAGGGAGCCATTGTCAACCTGGGATCCGCCTCGGAGCTGCAGCCGATTCCCAACATGACCGTTTACGCCGCCAGCAAGAAGTTTGTAACCTATTTTACCAAGGCCCTGGAGCTGGAGGTGGAGGAGCATAACATCCATGTGCAGCTGGTGATGCCCAATTTCGTGGTTACCAAGATGAACGCTTACGCTGATCGGGTGATGCAGGGCGGTCTTCTGTTCCCCAATGCCTATTCCTATGCCCGTTCTGCCGTTTTTACACTGGGAAAAACAAGCGAGACAAACGGCTTCTGGACACATGGCATACAGGTGGGTTTTAATTTATAATAAATTATTCAAAAAGAAAATCAATATACTAATATTAATCCCTATTATTTGTAGTACTTCATCATGAAGATGGCTCCCCTGCGTATCCGCACCTTCGTTGGCCACCAGCTCTTCAAGCGCCTGAGAATCGAGGCCCTCCAGCAGAAGCAACAGAAACTGGGCCTCCTGTAGCGCCTTAAGTTTGGGTCAAGGGTCATGTAAATATTTGGTTCTTAGTCTTAAGGCCTAAACTATAAAATAGATTTTGTACAAAGCCAAGAAAAAATCAAAATAAAATAATATAAAAACAAAACAAAAGATATGTGAAAACCGGCTGGTGAAATCAATTGCCAAAATGCACAAAGCATTGCCGGATTGCATAACCGCTGCAATTTGGCTTCCTGATGAGGGGTTGCAGTATGCAGAGGATTGGCCAGGGGGTGTTGACGGTTTTTAGCCATGAAACCGGTTGGCCAGCGCGCGAACCTGCTGACCGACAAAAACGGCCAAAAGGCAAATCGGCCAACGGCAGACGGAAGCCGCCAAAACAGCTGCTATGACGATGTCTTTGCTTCATTGGCTGCACTTTTTGTTATTTTGTGCATTGTATGCATTTACGATTTTCGTTTAGACGATTTATTATGTTTTTTGCGAGGCAGTTATAAATACAACTGAATGCAAATGAAGCGCAAGTATTTGTGGTTCGCCGAAGCCACAGACTCAATGTGGCTTTACAATGTAATTTCAAAGAAGTTGAAAATACTACTGATTTAGTAATAATATAAATTCATAATTATTTATTATTTCAATAATAATAAAATGAACAGCATTAACATTGACATAGATTAATATAAATAAAAGAGTCCAGATAATTATTTAATTTTTCAATAAAGAATTTCGTAATCAAAGAATGCAGGGCACAAAGTTTACCCTCATTTTATTACCAATAAAATCATTTTAGCTGTCAAAGACAGGATTTATTTAACAAATTTAATAGTTAACTGCCTGAAGAGGTATTCAAATCTATGTATATTTTCTTGTCGATTTTTTAAATATTTTACACGGTTCAAAGCCTGAAAGTATGCCCTCAACATTGTTCAGTTTTGTATGTCAAAAACAAGCCCATAAATTTTTAAATGAAATAAATTACAGCATACAAAACTTTCACTTATAATATTTAACAATTTAACTAAATGATGACCCCAATAATCTTCTAAAATATATTAAAATTCCTCAATTAAAAACACATTTCAAAGTTGGTTTTTTTGGTTTTTCTTTTATTCCTGCAGTTGATGTTGTATTTTTTTGTTTTTGCTGTTGTTCTGCATGTGATGTTATTCACAAAAAATTAAAAGAAAAGTGGGGTAAAATGCAGTTATACATTATGTATGTCTTACTAAATATGAATGCGAAATAAACTTTGTTGTCCGACAATGAAATAACCAATTTCTGATCGTTCACATTGATTTGCTGCTGTTTTGCTTATACTGTACATCATGGTCTATAAATTGCAAACTAAGTGAATTCCATTGCGAAACAAAAATGAAGAAATCACAAAACTAAATTTATGATTAGAACAGATGACGCCAAGGCCTCGGCAGCAGAGCCCCGCTGAATCGGATGGATCGGTCTTGCAGCGCCTCGATGGTTGAAGGAAATCTAGCGCAGCACTAAAAAAACAAATCGGAGAAAATCGAAGGGAAATATTTAATTGAAGCGCATCCAGGGGAGCGTGATTAATCGTACTCACCACTCGGCAGGGGTCGTCCATCGATCAGCTAAGTGATCGTGATCATGATCCTAATAATGCCGGCGAGCCTCCGATCTTGTGGCAGCTGGTGGCTTTTGACGTCATCTAAAATTGTGCATTAGTCAATTATTTATTTGCTGAACTCAATTTATAAAATAATCGGCCATTGCGGAGATCGATTTATTGATTATAAAATAGAAATTACTTTTCCTGAAAGGAAAACATATATTCTGTTTGCGCTTTGTTTGCTCAAGTGGCCACAAAATGGCATAAACAATTGCGTTGTTTGTTCCAAAGACGATAAGCTTCTTTGAAATTTATTTTTGGTTCGACAACATATAACTCAGGGAGGGATTTTGGCCAAAAAAAAGTGCGCATGTTGACTTGGCTATCCAACAAAGTCTTTTGGCTTATCTATCAAACTGGGCGATATATTCGAAGACATTTAATAAAATGTATAATTATAATTTCCACCTTAGCCAATCATAAATTCTGGCCATAAAAAACACTGACGCTTTGAACATTTCCATATGCCTGTGTGTGCACCGCAGATCGAGGAAATTTTCGGGCGCAAATTTTGAGTCACAGAGTTGCGACATTTGGAAAATGTTCTGTGTGAAAGCGATTTTTAATGTTCTCAAGGGAGGGCACAGGCGGTGGGGGGGCCACGACGACAGGAAGGTGTTTAGTGGGCCATGTCGAAATCTTGTCGTTAAAAAATAGAACCAGAGAATCTATTTTTTCGCTTTGGAAAATTATTATCGAGCTGCCGTCGAATGGCTGCCAAAAAATTTTCGACAAACGCGTCGAAATTTTGTCAAGGTTTCGCAATGCGCGTTCTTTTAGATTTTATAAAATATAAGCATGTATTTTTGTTGATGTGTCTGCTGGCTAATTGAATTAATTGGGCGCTAGAAACTGGTTGCGTTACTCACCTGGCTTAGGTTACTAGTAGAAATCCATTAAATGCTAAACATCTTAAACGCGTAGGGTCCTAAAAGCCCCGCCATTGGCCAGCGGGTGTTAAGGCTGGACTCGATGTGGCGGGGACTTGGAATTGAAATTCAACATGTAAGCTATCCTTGATTGACTGATTGATTGATGGGTGGGGGCATTGATGGGGTGGTTGTGAACTAGAAGGCGGCCTCGTAGAAGGCGTAGAGCAGGAACAGCAGGAAGGCCAGGATGGCGAAGGTGGTGATCAGACTTCTGGCTTCATTCATCTTGGATGCGTTGCTGTTGGCTTGCTATCGACGATAAGGGATAATGCGGATTAGGTAAGCTATTGACCGATCGATCACGGATCACACACACACACAGACACACACTTGCAAGGATAGACAGGGACCTTTCTGTTTGGAGAGATTTCCAACCGTTCGTAGCTAAAGGCGCGCAATAACTGAGAAGCTGAATTTTTCGATCTGATTCCACTTCTCCACGAAATGTTGGCCAGCGCTTGGAATTATGGCTATGCCCAGCCACCCGCACGCATCCACATACATCCAATTATATAGGCGATATATAAAAAAATTCATTTCTATATATCTATACCAACGCCGGCTATTCTGCCTGTGTTTGTGTCCAGTTGTTGCTCATATTTTTTGCCGCGGCACAAATATTTTCTAGAGTCATGTATGCGTGTATATATACGGGTTATAGTTCGGCACGGGCAAACATATATATTTTAGATACATGCATAAGCATATATATGCGGATTCCATGGGATTCTAGTTCATTTCTGTGTGTTCCTTGGCCATAATTCACTGGCTGGACTGCACCTAGACAAATTGCCATTCTCTGACTGGACCTTGTCATTTGAAAAATTAATTCTGGCGCTTTTATTTATTTATTTTTATTTTTTTTGGTTTCTGTGATGGCTGGGGAAATGTTTTCGCTCCAGCCTGGCTGTTTGTTTGATTAACAAAACATATTTATTTACTTGCAATAGCCAAATGGCTTGTGCCAGGTTTGTTGTTTGAAATCTTTTCAAAAATTGAACAAATCTAAAACGATCGAGAAACGGTCACGTAGCCCCCCTTGAGTTTATGGCACATTTTGGTCTTAATGAGCATTTCAAGGATTGGGATTGATGTCGATTTCATTTCAAGTAAAATCAATGGGAAAATGGGGTAATTGCAATTGGGAATAAACCAAGAAATATTTTACAATGCCAAGAGAACTTTAATATTTTATTTGATTGTAGTAGCAATATGAAATAATTTCCTTCATAAAATCTTAACTAATGAAACATTAAATGATAATAAATGTCTAGCAAAGATGAAGATATTTACTCGTAGATTAATTAATGATAAAGTTTAAATTTGATAAATCTAAAAATTCTCTTTTAATGCCAGATATTGTCGCCATCATTAGCTACCATTGTTCCATTCCTCATTTTTAAATAATTATAATTTTACCAACTATTGTCTTACCTTGTTTCCTGCTCTACGGTCCTCCTGCAGGACCTAACAATCTACAATACGGCATAGATGATGTAAAGGAAGAAAAGCAGAATGGCCAGGATGCCAAAGGTGGTAAACAGATTCTGGGCTTCGCTCATATTGATTGAATTTGCTGCAGAAAAATCGGAGAGAAGCGGTCATTAGTATTAATTTTGGAACTCAGCCAGACGAAGGTTGAATTATTTAAAAATTCCTTCGCGTTACATATACATGAAATATGCGAAAGAACTTTTTCATTTGGCGCGTGAGAAGTTTAATTTGATAGAAACATAAAAAAGGCGGCAATAAATTCTGCGGAAACACATATGATTTTGTTTTAAAATAAGCTAATCAAATAAAATCCGAAAGCGTATAAGTATAGATGTTTATATAAACTAGAGAGCGAGAGTGATATCAAAGCCATATGGAAAATATTAAATTCTTTTGGTTTTTCCTACGTCTGATTATATCTATTTGATGATTCCGTTCTCTTTATATTGCTGATAGAGCAATCAAGGAACAGCACGTCTATATAGATTGAAATAATTCCAGTTTTATAGATTGGACCCGTTCCAACTTAAAAAATTGAAAAGAACACGACTGAAGAGATATTTATGAGCACGGCACACTTGAATTCGATATTTGAATGCGAAATTCCGAAATTCGCAGCATTTCGATGGGTGATCTCCTAGGTAACTTTTGCACTTTCCGCCTGCCTGGTTTACCTTTGTTTTTCTGTCCGCTGGGGAAGACACAATTTTTGGGCTACTAACTGCTGAAAGCCTTTGGCTCAACTAAAATCGTTCGCCCGTCCACGAATTGGGATATAGATGAAATACTTAGCGGACTTGCGAACATCCATACACACTCAGTGGGGAAGAGACCTGACAAGTGTGGATATAGCAGCGAGAGTGTATGGGTGTTTATGGATATATAGCGAAATATTTTGTCCCATTGGCCAAAATGAGATGCCACTACTGAAGGCAGAAAGTGCAGACTTTTTGGAAAGTCGCGTCGAAATAACATCGAAAATAAATAAAATAAATCTGCGGCGCACATTTTGACAGTTTTCGAGCAGCCGCTGGCCGGATCTGAAGCCAAACCCCAACAATAACAATGCGTTCATTAAAAATAATTCACGCATCTACTATATAGTTTTCTGTATCCGAAAGTTTGTTCCATTTTCTGTTAAAAAAAAAAAACATTTGCCTTGAAATTATTGACAGAATTTTGGATTTCAGGGAAAGAACGGGGGGAAAGAGGGGATATAACATGGGACAACCTCAAAAAAAATACCCAATCGGGGAAAACAAAACGGGGAAAAAAAAAAAGGCAAAGGGGGGAAAAAAAAGGGTAGTAAAGGGGGGGGGTGGTGCCATAAAAAGAGGAGGGAGAGGGAAAAGGGGGGGGGGGGGGGGGGGGGAGAGGTTGTATAAAATATAATATAAGGGGGGGGGGGGGGGGATGAAATAAATAAAAAAAAAATAAACAAGAAAGAGGGGGGGGGAGGGGGGGAGAGGAGGAGGGGGGGGAGGGGGAATGGGCGGGGGGGGGGAGGGGGAGGGGATAAAGAAAAAAAAGGGCGGAGGATGGGGGGGGAGGGGGAGGAGGGGAGGAGGAAAGGGGAGGAGGAGGGGGGGGGAAGAAAGGAAGGGGGGGGGGGGGGGGGGGGAAGGGGGGGGGGGGGGAGGGGGAGGGGGGGGGGGGGATGGAAATCTCCTGCTTTTAAGACGAGCTCGGCTACGCCACAGCTTTGCATCTGCTTATGTAGACGAGGAGGATGTGAATCAACCTGCCTACTTCCTCAGGCATTTCCTTCACTTTGTTCTGCTCTCACTGTATCGACCCACCTATCACTACTATGCCACTCAGGGATTGGAGCTTTGGAGGCAGTCACGTCTGCTTCTGGATACCGATGGCAGCTACACCGCCTTGGACTGCCTCGAGCGACAATCAATGCAGCACTTTGATGCCCAATCGGCTCCAATTTATCGCCGTCTAAGTTTTGACGAGATCACGGAGATCTTCCACTTTCATCGATCCTTTCAGACGTCTCTGCGAGATTATCGCTTTTGGCTGCAGGGCGAAAGATTCGCCTTTGCGGAAACATTTGTGCTGCAGTACTTTGGCTTGGATCCCCACAAGGTGCTCTTCTATGCGGTGGCCCAGCAGCTGTGTAATCGCCAGACTGACATCTTTGCAGCCCAGCTGAATAGGGGATACATGAATATGCCAGAGTTCCAGGAGGCCTTCAAGTGTGGGTCGGACAAGCCCATGAATCCCGCAGCCAGATGTATGATTAATATGTGTGAATAAGTTTGGTGGACTAGAAAATATTTAAATAAGATTTAAAATAAAAATCTATATAATAATATGTAGACATTGGTCCTAAAAAGGAACTTTTAGTACCACATTAAGTTTTATTTTTATATTCGTAGAGATTTGGGAGGACTTTAACCAAAGCAGTGTTTTACCTTCTAAATATATTGCTCTTTTATGATCCCTAAATAGTTAAAAATAGTTATCCCATCATATTCTCTATAATCCCATTTCTATTTACAAATTCCTAATTAAATTGTCATTTAATTTTTCAATCTTCATAGAATTTTATTAGGTTTACATTCGCTATAAATAATTTAATAGTCTTGACAATATTACCAATCAGAGGCACACATGTCGCTCATTTAAAGCCAGAGGCGGGAAATGTCCGTCCATCAGATCATTAATTTGTATTTTGCTTAACATTCCATAGACAAGATTTTTATTTATAAAACGATTTGTTTAAAAATAATGGCCATATACTCGTGTACAAACGAACGTATTTGCAGCTGAAATTATACAAGATAAATGCGACTAAATCTGACTAAGACTAAAATTTAGGCTTCGGAGAAGTCGTTATCGTAGGCGTCATTGCGATAGGCTCCATGGTCCGATTCCACCTCCATTCTGCTGGGCCTCCATGGCTGCTTATCCGCCGTTACGCGAGGAATTTGCTTTGCCAACTGGTCTTTCTCATCATGATCTTGCTTCTCCTCATCCTCCTCGAGGTCCTTGGACTGATCCCTGTACTGATAGCTGCGGGCCAGCCACAGGAAGATCAGCATATCGACCAGCATCAGGCTGGCAAAGAACGTAAACTCGCCGGCCTGCGTGGTGGTGAACTTTAACTTGGCTATGACCACCACCAGGATGTTGCCAACGGCCTCCGATAGCATCCAGCAGCCCTGGAGCACGCTCTTCATGCTGGCCGGCGCCTGGGAGTAGGAGAACTCCACTCCTGTCACCGAGAACATAACCTCGGCGGCCGTCATTACCATAATTTGGGGCAGCTGCCATAGGATGGACACGGCGCTGGGGGCCACCACCTCGAGCAGCTTGTGTTGGTAACCATCGCGGGCATTGCCAGCCACCAGCAGGCTGTAGAGTCCGCCGCCCTTAACCTCGAAGCTGGCCGCCTTGATGCCGTTTATGTTAAGCTGACTCTGGCCGGCGGCAATGCTGTGCAGCTGCGACACATTTTGGTTGTCCAGCGGGAAGGTGTCCATGTTGGAGGTGGATAGTACGATAGATCCCTCTTCGAGCGGCGTACTCTGTAGCACACGAAGCAGCGGAGGACTGTTCTCGCTGGCGGCCATTTCTAGGCCATCGGCAAACTCAACGAGCTTATCCTGGACCATAAAGTAGCCCTGAGACTTGCCCGGCTGCGGGCCGAACTTTCCGGTGATAACGGAACACTTGCCCGATATGGGCTGCGCCTTGAAAGAGTACTCCTTGGGCTCCGACACGGGAAGAGACAGATCCGCCCACACGCTCAGGGGCTCTATGGTTATCGGTTGTTTTGATGCAAAGCCGCTGGTAAACTCATAGCGGCAAGGCATTCCGTTGTATAGACGCAGGTGTGCGGTGCCCTGTTCCGTGGGCTGAACCTCAAAGGCCGCCTGCTGCATCTTTAGCTCGAGGCCAGCGGACAGGAAAAATCCCAGGGCGGACAAAAGCAGGCCAATGGTAAGCTTCTGCAGGGGCCTCCGTATTCCAATCGTACGCAGAATGGGGTAAATCACATAGTTGAAGAGCGGCAGGAAGGCCAGGATGAGCAGGGAGTTGACCACTTGCATCTGATCGGGTTTGATTTGAAAGCCCAGCACCATGCCGTCCATGCGGGTGGCCTGGAAGGTCCATCGGGAGCCCTGCTGATCGAACAGGGTCCAAAACAAAGGGAAGGGCAGGTAGAGGCGCAGAACACGCAGCAATGTCTTCGTCTCCCGCACCATTCGTTCACCCACAGTTGGCTTGGCATAGTCCATGAAGCTCTCCTCTGGTTTCGTGTGTCGGCGCTTTCTCCATCCACGGAATGCGTTCGCAATGCACTCCGACACGCCAAAGATCATATTACCCGCTGGCGGCTGACAGCGACACATCCGCTTACCGGCCATAAATATCAGCACGGATATAATCATAAGCACTGCGGGTACGCCAAAGGCCAGCGAGAAGCAATCCCTGTCTCCGAAACAGTGGACATCTGCTCGCAGTATAGGTGTCACCGTGGTGGAGATCATGGAGCCGGCATTAATGGCAAAGTAGAAGAGCGAAAAGAACTTGGCCAGCTGCTGGCTTTGAGCGGGCAGCGAGAACTGATCGCCGCCAAGGGCCGAAACACAGGGCTTAATGCCGCCCGTGCCCATGGCAATTAGCAGCAGACCAACTATGGTCATAGCCTTGACGGGCATTCCCTCCAGGGGCACAGCTCCAAGAGATACTATCATAGTGCCCAGACTGTAGACCAGCGACAGATAAAGTATCGTCTTGTATTTGCCCAGCCAGACATCGGCAATGAGGGCACCAATTAGGGGGAAAATGTACACCAGCATGGTAAAGGTGTGAAAGAGCACCGTCGAGGTCTCCTCGTTGTAGCCCAGCTTGTGGGTGAGATACAAGACCAGAATGGTTCGCATGCCATAGTAGTTGAAGCGCTCGCAGAACTCATTGCTGATGATAAAGGGCACCGATTTGGGATACGGCAGTGGTGTGGATGCCTGCGACAAATCCTTTGAGTTCGCCTCCAATTCTTTTTCCAGCTGCTTCTGTGCTTTAACACTGCTCTTACCATAACTAATTGCAGACATTTTCGCGACAAAAAAATACAGATAATAAATAAACAACGAGCGAGGAGAACACAAAAGATTTTTGATTTTTTGCAAAACTTCCAAAAACAGGTGAAATTAAGATGCGCGTGGGGGGCGGGGGCGGAGGCTGATGATGAGAATAATGGCTACGTTAAACGCCATAAACGCCATTAAAACGAACGCCGCCGCTGCCCGACTCCAAATGATTATGCACATATAGCTTCCGAATATTATGTATATATCGCCGCTCGCAAGTGGATTTCTAGAAGAAAAACCGTGGGCGTTCTCGACACACGTACCGGTAATAAATTGAAAAATCATCAAAAACATTTCTAGAAAACTATTTAAGCAAAACACAGAGCTCTTCTGGGATGGTATGACATTATGGCCAGTACTTAAGTATTTGGCTTCAGGACGTTTGACCGCATTATGGCCATAATGAAGATAATAGTCTGTTTATATTCCTCGCCTTGCTTCCAGTTTGTTTTCATTGACCTGGGTCGGAAAATAATGCCGGGTTATCTATGTGGGTCTACGGAATGAGTCCGAGTCAATAATGGTAAGAGATTCTGGTTCAGGCCACGGCATTCCTATAAATGCAAAAGACCAGCGAACATTCGCCTTTGTACGTGCGTGAAGATCACTTGCGAATGACAACAAAAAGTTTTCATTCAGAAAACGCATTCGGCTGACACTTAAAACCACAAACACGTAGGCGAGTGTACATATATATTCCTATGAGTGATTATTGTCGAGTGAGTGAGTGTTGTGTAAATGCATTTATGAGTTTTTGCCCCGAGGCGAGTGTGTAAACAAATCATATAAATGTCTGGGACTATAAACAGATTTTTGTTGTTCTTGAAATTCATCATAAGTATCTTTCATAGGGAAAACAATTCGGGCTAAAGATATAAATTCTATGCGTTCCACGATCTTGGCATATTTTACTTATGACATTTTGATAGAGCTCCCGTTTCGGTTTCACTTTTCCACCCGCAACTCTCACTTTATGGCCGCACTTTATGGCTCAAACGAACACCACTAGAAAAGCACTCACATATGCAAATCATATCGCTAACCCATACTCAGTTCGATTTGGCCAAAATCGTCTTGGCTTGGCCAGCCGGCCTTCAGTTTCTCCAACGTTTCCAGTCCGAACGCTTCATGATACTGACAACGAAAATTGATTTCAAATTTTTGCTTTAAATCAGTTGGAACTGCAGCTGGCTATATACCATAAAGTGGATCGAGTCACCAGAAACCACACAAGATGCACTGGTGGTGTGTAATTGGTTGCCTAGTTCTAGGTGAGTAGCTCCAGAAAATCCAATTAGAACCATTATAAAATTATTTCCTAAATATTTTTAGTGTATTTAATCCCGAGTGCTTTATGCCGAGGATTTATAAACTTGAAACCCATTCACATAAATGAGGATGCGGATGCCACGGAGAGTCCCACTACTCAAGCCACACCTGCTTCATCGACACCCTCCAACAGGGACATCACCATCGGGCCCTGTAAGTGGGCCATAGGTCGCAGCTGTCCCGATCCAGATGTCAAATACTATATCTACACGCGCCACAATCCCATGGACAGGCAGTGCCTGCATATCGACGAATCCCTGGAAAAGTCAAATCTCACTGCCTCCTACTTTAATCCGAGATATCCCACCAAGATAATTATTCATGGCTACAACTCGGATATGTTTCTGCATCCCCTGCAGCAAATGAGAGACGGTAGGGGCTCTTTATCTTCTAATAATGCAAATTAATATCAATAACTTTTTGCAGAATACCTGGCCAAGGCGGACTATAATATCATTTATGTGGACTGGAGTGTCCTGTCGCCAGGACCATGCTATGTTAGTGCCGTTCACAATACGCGACATGCGGGCACCTGTACTGCGCAGTTGGTGGAACGCCTGGTGGATACGGGAAACACGGATATCCACGTTATCGGCTTCTCATTGGGTGCTCAAGTGCCAAACTATATAGCCCGAAATCTGAGCTCATTTATGCTGCCAAGGATCACGGGCTTGGATCCAGCTATGCCTCTGTTTATCACCTCCGGCATTGCGGATAAACTGGACCCGACTGACGCCAGTTACGTGGATGTGATTCACACAAATGCTTTGGTTCAGGGAAAAATGGAAAGATGTGGCCATGCTGATTTTTATATGAACGGAGGAATCATGCAGCCAGGATGCAGTGGTCAAAAGATAAGTAAGTGGGTAATTTAATTTATTTTTAACTCCTATTAATTGGTTTTCCTATTCAGATTCCTTTGCCTGCAGCCATCAGCGTGCTCCTGCCTATTTCCTAGAGTCCATTCGCTCTCCCAAAGGATTCTGGGGCTGGGCTTGTAGCGGCTACATCTCCTATCTGCTGGGAATGTGTCCTCCAACCAATTTCCTGCTTGAGGCCGGAGACAACATACGTCCCACGACTCGGGGAATGTTCATGATAGACACCAACGATAGTTCACCTTTTGCCCTGGGCAAATGGACTGATTTACCCACCCTTGGAGCCAAGAATCCACATTTGAGGGCTCCTCCCCAGAAGCTGTCAGCACCTTCAAATCAGGGCGTGGATCCTTTGCTTCAGCACATCGATCAGTTTGGCAAGCTGGCGGCCAACTTCAACAACTTGCAGATGTCCCCCAATGGAGGTCAAGATCCGTACGAGCATTGGACTAGTTTTAGTCCAGAGCAGAAGGAAAACGTCGATGACGACTCTGTAGAGGAGCAGGATCTAGTTGAGTTTGTCGACCCCGATGATCGCCACCTGAGCACGCAGGCACCTTCACTAAGCTGGTGGGACTACCGGAGGAACCTGACCTATGGCTTCATAGAGAACAACATATTTGCTGTGCCCACATTGGATTAGCCTAAACAGATGCTTTCCAGATATGAAATCACCTTCCTTGCCCCCATTCCTTACTAATAAATAAGCATCAACTAAGCTGACATACAGAATTACAAATTTAGTGCGTTTTAAATCAATATATATTATAGTAAATCATTATAAATGAAGGGACAAAAGATACTTTGGCTAGATTACTACCTCTTAAGCGCTAAAACATATTTTCCAATAATATTGCTTTATTTTTTTTGCGGTGAAAATGTTGAAGCGAAAAACAAAGAGAAGAATAACTCCAGAAATAAAGACAAATCGGACCAAAAATGCACTGTTAAATGGAATAGGTATTTCCACATACAAATCAATGTTCAATTCAGTTTAATACAATTGCATTTTAATCAATGGTACATAAATTAATTAAATAGTAGCTACAATAATTGAATTCAAAACAACCGCTGACCGTTAATCAGATTAAAGTGAAAACAATATTATTCAAACTCTCTGCATGCTTAAACAATTCTGAATATAATGGCGGATGATTTGTTTATATCGTAAATTATAATTTGTGGGTTGCCATAATAATTATAAATGGACTTGTAGAATGTGGCCAGGCCAGTCGGGTCGGGATTGTGTCCTACGTCCTAGGTTCGGGTTTGGAATCTGGCGACAAGATCCGGAGTGGTGGGTACATACATATATTGCCCTTGCGAATACATATTCTGAATGTATAAAAGGGTAAGCGCGAGTCAATGGAGCCGACCCGACTGCTACGATCTTTTTTGTGTGTTGGTTGACTGGAGTGTGGCTGCGCTGTTATTCTCCGTCCTGACTACTGACTGAGCTTACACATGTAAAATGCTAAACCATTATCCGTAATATTAGTGAAGGCCCAGACCTCTACACCTTCTTCTTTACAGCCCTCCTGGCCCTGGTGGGAGTGGGCTCTGGCACCGGTGATGCGGGCTCAGCCGGCGGTGGCTCTTCAGCGGCAGATTCGGCTGTGCTTGGCTTTTTAACTGGCGACAGCTGATCTGGGACGCTCTCCCCCTCCTGCTTTATGGACTCATCTACCAGCTCCGTTTTAATGTCCACCTCCATTTCTGGCTGTTCAGTTTCGCTGGTTCCCGACATCGGCGATGGCGGAGCACGTTCCTGATCGGGATCGTCGTCCTCCTGTTCGTGCGCTGAGTTATTTGTGCTGACCTCCTCTTCCACATCAGCCACCGAAAGGTGGTACAGCTTCATTTCCTCTTCGGAAATGGGCACTGGAGCATTCGAGAGCGGATCGCGACCATTTAGGGATTTGGGGAATGCAATTACATCGCGTATGGATCGCGCCCGACATAAGATGGCTATCAGGCGATCCAGGCCAAGAGCAATGCCGCCATGCGGTGGGCAACCCGATTCCAAGGCGCTCAGTAAATGCGACAAGTGGTCGTGTGGGATCTTTAGAATCTGTTCTAGAATAAAGTGCTGCATGTCGCGATCGTGAATCCGAATGGATCCGCCTCCGACTTCCTGGCCGTTGAGCACCAAATCGTAAGCCTGGGAGCGTATGCTTTCCAAGTTTTCGCAACTGGTGGCGAAGTTGTCGAGATCATCGGCGTGTGGCAACGTGAATGGATGGTGCACGCTCTCCAACTGTTTGGTCTCACTGTTTCGCTCGAACAGCGGGAAGTCGATTACCCAAAGGAAGCGGAAGTCATTCGGCTTCTTCACCTTGGCATTCTCCACCAGAAACTCGTGGTAATCCAGTCGAACTCGACCCAACAAAGTGCGCTGTATAATTATTAATGCATTTTAAGAATTGCTAACGGGAAATCGATAATAAATAAATTATGAACTCACCGTCTCCACTTTGGGTCCGATGCCCAAGAAAAGCAGATCGTTCTCCTCCAGATCGAACTTCTCAGCAACTTCGTTGGCTACTTCCTCGCCCAGCAGCTTGCCCAGCTTCTCCTGCACATCCTTAGCCGGTCCAAACTTGCGCACGAATAACGTGCCCTTGAACTGCTTGCCAAGGCTGTCGTAATGCTTGCGGGAATTGCTATTCCAGAAGGCTTCGCTGGCTCGCACCACAATGGCATAAGCGCCAAAATCCTCGTATTTCTCCTTAAAGTTTCCACTCTTCTCGATTATTTCCGAAACGTTGTTAAGCAGGAAGCCAAAACGAGTGTCCGGTTTATCTATGCCGTACTTCTCCAGTGCCTCTTCGTAGGTTATGCGTCGGAAGGGAGTTTGCAGTCGCGGAAAATCTTTTGGCCATGAGTAACGCAAGGTCTCCTCGATCAACTGCATGATGTCGTCGCGGCTAGTGAAGGAGAGCTCTATGTCCAATTGGGTAAACTCCGGCTGACGATCGGGACGGGTGGCTTCATCTCTGTAGCAACGAGCCACTTGAAAGTATCTGTCTATGCCGCCAGACATCAGCATCTGCTTGAACTGCTGCGGACTCTGCACGAGCGAGTAGAAGTGTCCCGCCTTCCTGGTCGGCACCACAAACTCCTGTGCTCCGCCGGGGGTACGTCGGAAGAGTGTCGGGGTCTCCACTTCCACGAAACCCAAATAGTTGATTAGATACTCTCGCATCTTCATTATAACAGCCGAACGAAGGCGAAGATTGTGCTGCATATCGTTGAAGCGCAGGTCCAGGTAGCGATGAGTGAGTCTCAAGCGTTCGCCGGCGCGATTAAACTTCCTGATTTCGAATGGCAAGTTCTTCTTGGCCGCATTGAGCACGACCACCTTATCGGCCTCCACTTCAACGTGGCCGGTTTGCATTTTGGGATTAATTGTAGCAGCTGGGCGAGGAATCACGGTACCCTCCACGCGCACAATCGACTCGATGGGAACGCCCGTCTCCACATATTCCTCCAGCCCCGTGGTTTTGGGTAGCAAGAGAACCTGAGTTTGGCCATAAGCGTCCCGGAGTATAAAGAACTTGTTCATCCTCTGGAACTCCAGCCAGCCGGAAATGACGACCTTTTCGTTGATGTCATTGGAAGATAGCTCGCCACAATTGTGTGTACGGTCGGCGAACTTATTGGTATCCGCAATCTTGACTCGCTGCTCGGCATTGGTGGCGAGGTTTGCACTGTGGGCTGTATCTGCTCCATCCTCCTTGGACTCTCCGTTATTGGTACTGACGCGCGACGAAGCCTCAGCGCCAGCCTCCTCGGACTCGAGATCATCGATAGAGAGCTTTTGCTGCTTCTCTTTGGCCTTAATGGGGCCTTCGTAGGGATCGTCCGGATTGAGGATTTTTACGGTAGACACACTGACCTCCACCTCACCCGTGTCATATTTCTGTGAGAGAAATATAAATATTAAATCGTAGTTGTCAGTGATTTAAAATTTGAACTTACCAGATTTATATTGGCCTTAGGTCTGCCTAGAACCTTACCCACGATCTGGACCACTGTCTGCTCTGGCGTGGACAAGAATGTGTCGCTGAGCTAAAGAAGTAGGTGTTAAAAAGTGTACAAATTATACAAAATGTGTACTCCTACCGCCTGGTCCTCGATCATGAGTTGCGTCTGGCCATAGCCATCCTTGAGCTGCAGAAATTTGTTGTTCTTAGTTGAGGGAACCCAACCCACTAGGGTCACCTCCTTGCCAATATCGTCGCGCCGCAGGTCATTGCAGGTGAGATCGCGATTCTCAAAGTACTTTAAGATGTTCTCGTTTTCTGAAAGAGAGAATATAGTGTTAATTTTACCTATGAGGTATAAAAGATCTATCTATCACTCACTGGCTATCTTGTACTCGGTGCTGGTGATGCCCAGGTTACTCTGCTGCTGTACCATGGTACTGTAGGTGCGCTTGTCTCCCGCACGTTTTGTGCCGCTGGCCGGGAAATGAATGTTGAGGATGTCCTGCACCTCCACCTCAATCTCACCCGTGGGCATCGTTTGATTGCACGAATTGTATGGACGGCGCATCACCTGGCCCACAATCGTCAGCGTGGTGTTCTCGGGCATGTTGTTCATGCGCCGTGCTACCCGCGGATGCTTGTCCTCCAGCACCACCAGCTGACAGGCACCGCCGTTACGATCCCTGAGCTCTGCAAAGCGATTAACCCGCTTCTTGATCAGCCTGCCAGATAGCTCCACAAAGAGTCCACAGTGGTGATTGCGCAATTCGCCGCAACTCTGGCGCATTGGCTGTGGGGGCTGTGAGTTCATGTTGAAGTTGCTGGCCATAGCACTCATTAGCTGCATCAGTTCGTTGCCGGAAATGTTGGGAGGGCCGCCCACTAGCAATACCAAAAAATAATATTGTTAATGGAGGTAATTACGAAGTTTCCACATAAATGGTACTTACTGTTGAACGGATTTGGGCCGGGACCGGGTCCGAAGTTGTCATTAAATGCCGGACCACCTCCGCCGCCGCCGCGGAAATTGTCGAAATCGTTGTAGCCACCCCCACCGCCGTAGCCATCCCCGCCGCGGCCACCACCACCACCGCCGCCATAACGTCCACCGCTGCCACCACGATACCTGCCACTCATGATCTGCAAAAGCAATTTGGGATTATTCATGGAGCGCCGCTCTCCTCTGGATCTGAATCACGAGCACTTACGTGACCACAATCAGCCGGCTCTTTCGCTGCTGAAACCGATGAGCCCGGGGTGCTCCGATTCCGAAAGCCCTTTTCCGCCGATGATACGCCGCTGACCGCACTGTGCACAAGTTGCTGGTGCAGCTGCAGTCGCTGGTGACTTCGCCAAAGAGTCCTAGAAATTAATAACATATTTTTTAAGGCGATTTCTTAGCCTCATGCGACGGTGCGATAAATGGAAAAAAAAATTCGGACCCGCACGAGCTACACACACACATACAGTGGCAGACTCACAATCAGACACTCCACACATACACAATTTCAAGTGTGTCCGTGTATGTGCCGGGCGTCGCGAAAACACCGACGAAAAAGATTGACAATTACTCAGGAACGTACCGCAGCAATTGGATCGATTGTGGGGCCACAATTACGCCGTAGTTAGACAATCTAGTAACACCGGAAAGCAATCTAAATTTTTCTTTAAACAGTGGAAAATTTGAGCACGGAAATTAGAAAAAAAATGTCACTGTTTTGGCTTGGCTGGGAATCTAATGTGACCATAACGATTGCTTGTCATTTTGGCTACTCGTGATGAACTATCGCGTTCCGTTATTGCAACCATTTCGAATTTTTGTAAATAATTTGTTGAGCATGAAATAAAACTTATCATCCGAGTTTATAATTTGTATTATTTATTTACATGACACTTAAATTCATTAACAAATGCATTATTCAATAACAATCTATGTATTTGTGTTCATCAGTACTACATGCATGTGCAAAAGTCATACAAAATCTGTTTTGTATAGTGGCAATCACAAGTTTCTTCTCCATAACTTGCATTCTGGCTTATAAATTTAAAAAAGTACACGCACCGGGACCAGACCAGTGTGCAGATATGTTCCAGTGGCAATCTATATCCCAATAATAAATCTAACTGGCATAGTCGGTGCCGTTGAGTGAGTTCTTAAAGTGCTGGACCACGTAGTCGTGATAGTAGGCCATTATACACAGGGGCTGGCCAAGAATAATGGATGCCCAGACGATTATATTGCCCATCCGGGGACCCAGCCGTTTCTCGATGTATTTGGAGATAGCCGAAAGGGGAATCTGACCCATCATGCCCATAAAGGCCCATATCTTGTAGGTTTGCAGTGGAACAGAGACCTGAAAATAGATTATATTAGCAAGTTATTCATACTTTTATATATAGATATTTTTTAAACTCCTACCAAATATTCATGGAAGAAGGCACTGAAGAGGAACACTATGGTCGAGGCTTGGCGGGAAGAGTAACCCATCTGGACGACAGGGATATAGAGATGACGCACACACCACCTATGCACCGGCATGTTCCAGGTCCTCCAAAAGGTGTCAATATTATTGGCGTTCCACCAATCACAGTAAAAGTTTCGATCGGCAAAGTTTAAAAGTTCGCCCACCGCATTCAGAAATGAGTGGAACATAAGGTAGAAAAAGCAAAGCCAGACCAGGTGATTGGGTAGCTAAGGAAACGCATATTATTAGTGAGTCCAAGGGGGTAATGCTCATTTACTTACCGCCAGCTTAAGTAGTCGTTCAGTGGCCAGTGCCACATCCATGTTGGAGAACGGAATCAGGGAGTTGCGCACCGAAGGAATGATCCATTGCTGGAACAAGGCCATCACCACATTCACACCAATAACCACCTCCAGCAAGCGCTTGAGCAGGAAACGCTTCCGAACGCGCGAAGTGCGCGGGAAATTCAGCTCGTAGCATAGAGTTGGAGCACAGAGGAAGTACAAGAGATCGCTGTATTTCAGATTATCGGGATACTGGACCAACTTGGAAATGGCCTCATCTTCCTCCCCATCATCCAAGGCTCCGTTTTCTAAGGAGAAATTTTAAATATTATTTATTAAATGACTTAAAGCGGTCTTAACTCACTCAATTCTGCTAGAGTTATGCTTGGCCGGCGTTCTCGGGGATTTTTCTGGTAGTACGTTTGACGGCACCACATATTTGTTTGCACGTAGCTCCAGAGCTTTCAGGAAAAGAACCGAATAAAAAAAGCAAACGGTCGAGGCGCCCACTGGAACAAAGACATTTAACAAATTGCTTTAAATAAAAAGGTTCTAACTTACTCAAGCTGAAGGCGTGTCCCTTAAGGTGAATTGTAACCACCGGCAGACAAACCAGCACCACAATGTTAACAATCTGGATGAAGAGGCCCAGGCCTTCCGCAATTATTTCCTGGAAATAAATAAATATTTAAATGTTTTGAAAAGATTTGTAGATTGCTACATTCCTATCCAAGTTCCCCACCTCGAGCCATATGAACAGTTCGATAGATACCATATTGTAAGTGGCTTCGGTTTTTTTTTGCATAACAGCTACGGTCACACCAAGTGTGCAAAAAGTGATTGAGATTTCATTTCATTTTGAAAGAATAAAGAATTAAGAAAACATAAGACCAGTGATATTATTAACATTATAGAGATAGCACGGAACAAAGCATAAGCATAATGGAAGTAACTGACGCAAATCTACAGCTGCTGGCCGGTTATCTGCAGCAGACGCTGAGTGCCGATCCAAATGTCCGCCGGCCGGGTAAGAGTGTAGGGGAATGTGTGTGCACGCACACAAATGGCACATGCGTGCAGTCGCGCCGATGTGTGCGTGCGCGGGAAATGGTTTTGGCGACGCCTCTAAGAAATGCAAACTGATGTTTTTGAAATGGTTTTGAAGGTTATTAACAGTTTACTAGGAGATTTTACTAAGTTAATATCATCCTAATCTCCGTCCTATTTTAAGTTTTTATTAGAAAATGAAGAACCGCTATATTGTCGGCTGAATATAATGCGTCCTAGAGGTTATGCCAAGTTTTATAGAAATCGAATAAGTTAATAGTTATAAAATCCGCATTTAAACGATGTAATGATTAATATTTCCCTACTCACTCTATTCGCCAGCCGAAAAACTCCTGGAGTCCACGGAACTGCAGCAGAACTACCCGGTGCTGCTGCTCAATCTGATTGACAAAGCCCAAATGGACATGACCACGAGGGTAGCCGGAGCCATTGCCTTTAAAAACTATGTGAAGCGAAATTGGGCGGCCCACGAGGACAGCGACGGACCGGATCGCATCCACGAAAGTGATCGGAATACAATCAAGACGCTTATCGTAACCCTGATGCTCCATTCGCCGGTGGCGCTGCAAAAACAACTCAGCGACGCCGTCAGCATCATTGGAAAGCATGATTTTCCGAAAAAATGGCCGCAGCTCATCGACGAGATGGTGGAGAGATTTGCATCCGGCGATTTCAATGTGATCAACGGCGTTTTGCAAACGGCACACTCGCTTTTTAAGCGCTATCGCTACGAGTTTAAATCCCAATCACTATGGGAGGAGATCAAATTCGTGCTGGACCGCATGGCTAAGCCACTGACGGATCTTCTCCAGGCGACCATGCAGCTGACCAAGGTGCACGAGAACAATCCAGAGGCATTGAAAGTTATCTACGGCTCCTTAGTGCTGGTGAACAAGGTCTTCTATTCCCTGAACTCGCAGGATTTGCCCGAGTTCTTTGAGGATAACATGAGCACTTGGATGGGCGCGTTTATTCAGCAGCTGGCTGCCGATGTGCCATCACTGCAAACGGCTGACGACGAGGATGCCGGTGTTTTGGAGCACCTACGCACTCAAGTTTGCGAGAACATTTGTCTCTATGCCAAGAAATACGATGAGGAGTTCAAACCCTTCATGGAGCAATTCGTGACTGCAGTCTGGGAGCTGCTGGTCAAGACCAGTCTGCAAACCAAATACGATGCGGTGAGTTTTTCCCATTCAATATGAAATATGTGAACTAATCCCCAAATCTCTTCCACAGTTGGTGTCCCATTCCCTGCAATTCCTCTCAGTGGTGGCTGAGCGGAAACACTATCAGAGCATTTTCGAAAACCCGGAGATTTTGGCGCGTATTTGCGATAAAGTGGTCATTCCCAACCTGGACATCCGACCCTCAGATGAGGAAATATTCGAAGACAGCCCGGAGGAGTATATTCGACGTGATATCGAGGGCTCTGACATCGACACACGACGCCGTGCTGCCTGTGATCTGGTCAAGACCCTGTCCATTAACTTTGAGCAAAAGATATTCGGCATTTTTGGGCAGTACCTAGAGATATTGCTGACCAAGTACAAGGAGAATCCAGCAGCCAATTGGCGGTCGAAGGATACGGCTATTTATTTGGTCACCTCATGGGCATCACGAGGCGGAACCCAGAAACATGGCATTACCCAGACCTCAGAGTTGGTTCCGCTGCCCGAGTTCTGTGCGCAGCAGATTGTTCCCGAATTGCAGAGGCCCAACAGTAAGTAAAACACATTGCAATTCCTCTTTAGGTGGCTAAATGTAATCCCTGTTTATTGCAGTTAATGAAATCCCCGTTCTAAAGGCTGCTGCTATCAAGTATGTGATGGTTTTCCGCAGCATTTTGGGCCCGCAAATCCTAGCCAGCTGCCTGCCACAGCTCATCCGGCATTTGCCCGCCGAAAGTATTGTGGTTCATAGCTACGCCGCATGCTCCGTGGAGAAGATCCTGACCATGCGCGATGCAAGCAAAGCAATCGTATTTGGCCCTCAGGTGCTGGGACCACATTCAAATGAACTCATTAACGGATTGTTTGCGACTCTTTCACTGCCTGGATCCGCAGAGAATGAGTATGTGATGAAGGGTGAGTTACAGACAACGATTTGTGAATTTTCTTTATAAATAACCCAATCTACTCAATTTTTTAGCTATCATGCGTAGTTTTTCGGTTTTGCAATCGGCTTCTATGCCTTTCATGGGCGTGGCGCTTCCACGACTCACTGAGATTCTTACCCAGGTGGCCAAGAATCCATCGCGTCCACATTTCAATCACTATCTATTCGAAACGCTGGCTCTCTCCATTAAGTAAGTTATTATATATATATTTTGTTTATGAAACTTTAGCTGATTGGTTTTTCCTACAGAATTGTTTGTCAGGCTGAGGCCTCGGCTGTAAGCTCCTTTGAGGAGGCTTTGTTCCCTGTTTTCCAGGGCATCCTGCAGCAGGATATTATCGAATTTATGCCCTACGTCTTTCAAATGCTTTCGGTGCTGCTGGAAGTGCGCGAGGGCACTGGATCTATACCGGAGCCCTATTGGGCCCTGTTCCCATGCCTTCTCTCCCCAGCTTTGTGGGATCGCACTGGCAATGTCTCGCCCTTGATTCGTCTTATCTCTGCTTTCATTAAGCAGGGTTCAGCACAAATTCAGGCTTCGGGGAAATTGGTAAGTAAACTAAGGATTGTTTTTAATGAAATTTAAATTTAATCTCATTTTTCACAGAACGGAATTCTTGGCATTTTCCAAAAAATGATTGCCTCAAAGGCCAATGATCACGAAGGTTTCTATCTGCTGCAGAATCTCCTATCCTACTATCCAGCCGCGGAAATCGAAGCTAGCATGCGTCAGATCTTTGCTCTGCTGTTCCAACGCTTGTCGCTATCGAAGACGCCCAAATATATATCTGGAATCATCGTCTTCTTTTCCTTCTATGTGATCAAATACAGTGGCGGACAGCTGGCACAGTTAATTGACGAGATCCAGCCCGGCATGTTTGGCATGCTGCTGGATCGCGTGTTTATCACCGACATGTGCAAGATTCTGAAGGAGCTGGATCGTAAAATGGTGGCCGTTGGTGCAACGAAGCTCCTCACCGAAACTCCGGAAATTTTCCAGCCACAGTACGCCGGTTTCTGGCCGCGGTTGCTACATTCACTCATCGATCTCTTCGAGCGACCGGCCGAGCAATTGCCCGCATTCGATGGAGGAGAGGCTGCTGCCGGGCCTGACGACGGCGATGGCGGCTATCAAGTCGCTTTCGCACAACTATCCAATGCTCAGCCCAAGCAGCATGATCACCTGGCCGAAATCACGGATGCCCGACAATTTCTGGCCACCTCGCTTTCCAAATTCTCGCAAACGCGTGTCGGCGAGTTGCCCAACTTGCTGGCGCCCCTGGAGCCGGAGTATAAGCAAATTCTGCAGAAATATTGTGATCAGGCTGGCGTACGCATTGCCTGAATGAAACCCTAAGCACAACTCGCCATACATTCGCAACTCGTAAATACCCCCATCCTAACTACATGTTCCGTTTATTATTGTCATTAAACATTTGTTTCATATATAATTGTATCATGATATATGTTTGTATTTTGTAAACAATAAATAGTTATATTTGTCCATTGACCTTTTTGTCGCTCTGAGATTCGGATTATAGTTCTGTGGAATTATTTAATTTGATGAAGAAGCAAGATGAGTCTAAGGATGAGCTTAGACTTTTGAAATGTGAGACTATGTTAGTTATAATTCAATCTCAAATAATCAATGCATAATATGTCAAAGTGGCCTACACTTTCCAATATATTTTCCAAATTGTCTATAGTTTAGTTTAAAAAAACCATATTTAAAATTAAGCATATTAATGCACGGCCTTTTGGAGTAGCATTATCATAATATACACATCCAATATGCTCAGGATATTATCGTGGGTCAAGACGCGATCTAAGAAGTCAGCAGTAAGATGCTATCAAAGTAAGTACTCACCATGGCTAGACCTTTCTCCACCGCCAGGCACAGGGAAATGTGAACCAGAGAGTCTGAAAAAATACGCATTTATTTACATTTGTTTGGTAGGTGGGGAATATTTTTTTTTTTTTCGTTACTTACAAATGCTTAGGATGAGGGCATTATGACCCTCGCCCTCATTGTGGCCACTAATGAAAAAGAACCAGTCCAGTGGATTTATGCGAATGCCATACCTGAGGATTGAAAAATTAGTTGACAAATTAAATATTTGGCTGGGATATATGTATAGTTGGACATTACTTGAGCAAATTCTCCAGACCCAGGCGCAGGCCACCAATGCAAAGTAGGAGAAAGCCCCAATTCACCAGGCCAGTAAAGTTGGTGAAACCAGAGCTCCAGGAAAAGAGTGAGTCTCGTGGCCGATGGATTCTGTAAAAAGACATAAAGCTTGCTAAGATTTTGCTATGCACTCAAGGCATTCCCACTTACGGTCTGCCGGGTTGCGCCCTCCGTTGTTTCTCCTCCTTGTTGGATATTTCCTCTGCCCGGGTCACGCTCTGGGTTCTTCTATACCGCAGCTTCTTTTCAGATCCGTTCATTCCATTGCCATTCTCATCCTTATCCAAAACCTTGCGATACTGCCGCAGATCAATGGGATTGCCATGCTGATCGAACAGATTCTGGGTGGATTTGCGGTTTCTTAGGCTGCTTAGATTGTGTTCTGTGGCCGATGCTGATCTTCTCAGGCGCTTCATGATTCCCACTCCACCTGGTGTGCCATTTTTCGCCTGCTCCGTTTTTGCGGAGCCCTTATCTTGGGGATCCTTATTTGTTGTCATGATATTCTGGGAATTCTAAACCTGCAATACAAAGGAATTTAAATTAATGATTATTTTTTGCTTATGACCCAGTCTTATCCGATCCTATTTTTTTGCCATTGAATATGCATGTAGACGATAAGATAAGATTTGAAGTACTTCTTAATTGACCCAGAAATAACTCAGATTAATGTGAAAATAATCAGTCAAAGCTCTACGGGAGGCGTTTAATCCGTTGAAAATAAATTACTTCGATAAGAAGGTAATGTAAATAAAATAATGAGATATCTTGGGTAAATATTCACCACCTTTTCGGCTTAAATTGATGGCGAAAATTTAATTATTTTAAATAAAATAAATATAAATAATTATTGGGGTCTTAGGAATAGGGAATTAAATGGGGTCTTAGACATAATCGAGTTAATGCTCAAATATAAATATGAATTGAATGAAGTGAAGCCCCACTGTATTTGAGAAATGGGTCCAGCAGCTCACAGTTTCCGCGGTTATTGTGGTCAAAGTTCATCGGGCATTGCGATTGCTGATTAGGTAATCAGATACCGATTTGGACAGACATTCAAGCCTATCTAATGATAATGTGGTTAGGTTGAGCCAACAACTTCTCACTTGGATCATGTAAAACTAGTTAGCTACGATCGTACTTGGCATTAGCTACCCGAGTGCGAGTCAAGATCGCATGTCAACAAAACGATCAAGCAACTGAAGGGCAGCCCATTAGCTTTGTCATGATTTTATTCCAGATTTCATTCCATTTTATTCAAAACCTTATATTTTCCTACACCTGGAGAGTCTATTTTTGAGCTCAATACTTGTAGGTTGTTTCCAGCGATTAGAAAACTGATGTTTCAGCAATGATTTAAACCGTAGACTTTACAAAACGCAAATATAATTTCAATGACGAAATTTGTGGGTTATCTGTGTGAATGAATTCTTAAGTAACTATATCTACGTCATATTGATATGACCAATTTAATTCCTATTTTATTTCATAATAGTTTTATACGAGTGCTTTGTTGATAACTTGTTTATTTGACATCAAAGTTCGATCACTATCGCAGCTTATCGCATGCATATAAACATATATGGAAAATAAGGTTAAAGTGCCATTTTAAAGCTACTTGTCAGGGCTCTTTAGTTTAAGAATTAACATTCTTTCAATATTTTATTTTCACACAATGTATAGGGAATTTCCGCAAGACAGATTTTCTGTAATCTCAACATTTTGTGGAATATTTTCACGCACTGTGTACTTAGTATTCTGAGGATGACAACTAACTTTAACACAATCCAGTACGTTGAACTGATACAAGTGCAAGAACGACTTTTACTCCGATCTTATATAGAAGTATGTGCATATAATGCAGAATGATTTGAGTCGAGTCACCGTGACGCAATTCCCATCAAGAACTCGAAGCCGAGCCTCGTCACGCCTCATCACCAGAATGATGAGTAATTACAATGCTTGAGGGAGAAAGAGCCTCCATTTCGAGAAGTTAATGCATGCACTCCGAGAGATACATTTAAACATGCATATAGGAAAATATATTGCACATATTCTTATAAGTAAGAAATGGAGGTCAAGCAAATAGCATGCTTTATTATTATTTTAAGACGTGATATTTAAAGACTCAACATTTACGACCTCTTCAAAAATAAGCAAGCAAAAATAAGCAAGAAAATAAATAATGTATCCCAATTTAATATAAACATTTTTAGAAAATCAAATAATAGATACTTTAATAGAAAGACTTAATATTTCATGCCAAGTCTTCTTCTAATAAAACAACTAAATTATTAGCTTATACATATAGCTTTCAGACTTGTATTTTTGTTTGATAAACCCCATAATAATACCTAATATTTTGACCGTGGCTGTTTGTATGGGTAAATGCACGCACATGTAACCCGCATGTGGCAAAGGGAACCGAACCTGAAATTGAATTGGTGCTGCGGTTTGACGATTAGTTTGTTGAACATTCGGTTTATATTTAAACCATTTGCGGTGGGGGCGGACAGAAGCTCCTATCTTTTATTTTAATATTTATTTACAATTAGCAATCTTACTCAGAGCTTACTGTTGATTTATGTTTAATGCACTGCCAGCATTTAATTTAAAAGCCTAGGCGACCTTAACATTATACAAATATTTCAGACACTTGAGTTGGGGGCATTTTTACTCGATCGGTTCGAGTAATTATTATCTGAACCGGTTGCCGCTGTAAATGGAAGGAAGAACTCTCCGTAGCAGCGATAAAAGTAGGTCAGTAACTCAGCTTGGGCAGGCTGGCTTCTCCCGATTGATAAAGACTATCAATGCTGCGGTTCACAAACTCTACGGGATTGCATAAGCCGCCTAGCCTCTTATCACGTTTGCCGGGTAGACATGTCTGGCAGGGCTGGGCCATTCCTAATCATATTTCCCTTGCCCCCTTACAATGTAATCCAGGCAGAGGGAGCAGACAAAACAAGGTCCAAATTCTAAAGGTCGATAATAAATATAATGTTTTGTTTCCAAAGATCATACAATTTTTATGAATATTTGATGATTTATTTTCAGTATATTTGATAAATAATATATTATAATTTATTTTCAATTATATTAACAACCATTGATTGATTATTTTAAAATATTTTTGTGTTAATTATTTAATATTTTTTTAATATTATTTCAAAAACGTTATCAAAAAATCTATTTTAAATCAACTTTGCACTTTCGATGTACCCATAATTTATCCTTTATTTCTTCACTTAGTTATATTATTTTTATTATAGATTACATATTTATTCTTAATAAAATGAGCCAAAAAAATACACCCCGCCATAACGAAAATATCGAGAGAAAAATAAACTAAATTTGCCGGGTCTATTCTTCCAATCAGACAAAAAAACAATGCTCTTATCAGCCGGAGTCTGACTTTTGCCGGGCGTCGCTGAGACTGATAAAAAGGCAGAACAAATCGCTCAGCTGGCGTTTTCTAATTGCAATGGAATTTGTTTTCCCAACCAGTTGATCACTTTTCTCTCGAGATCTCTCCGTGTCTCTCTCTCTCTTGGGCCGATTTATCTCTGATCAGAGCGGGAGACATTCTCTGTTTGGCTTTTTAGCACGAACCGGTTTATTGGCATAGAAGTTTGTTTGGTTTTTTTATTTTAGTTTTTGTTTTTTACTGTTTGGCGGCGCGACGACGCCACATTTCGGAAATGTTTCTGATTTCCTCAGGCCGCGACGCAATGCCCGGATCAAGGTTATATAGTCACTGGGCAAATATATGCACAGACATTTAGCTATAGACATTATCATCAAGTCACAGCGCACAGGAGCGGAGATAGTTTCACTAATTTATGAATACACTCTTCTCCATCGCATTATATACGGTTTGTTGTTCTTTTTGTTTATCAGCCCAGCTGCTCTTATCGTATAAATAAATTGAGTCACTTAAGTTGGACGCTAACCGCACGTGCTTCTTGTTTCACTTGTTGCTATATTTGTTTCATTCTTTTCTGGTAAACACATTTCCGTTTTGTCCAACTGCATTTTTATCTCTTTCCCTGCGATCGTTCAAGTTCATTACTCCAAACAAAAGCGAAAGTGGAAGAGAGAGGTAAAGGGAGACAGAACGAGAATCTCGAGATCGTAAACAATAAAAAACACACCGAAAAAATGCTAGCACACTTGATCATTATTCGCACCTGAGCTGTGTGAACTTGAGGCGGCTGCTGTTGTTGTTGCTTTCGGTTAATAATACACTTTTCTGTGCAAAAAGCACACACAATTTAATTCAATTTGCAAATTTTCACGGTTCGTCCAACCAGAATGGTTTCGGTGTCACGCACTGGAAACCGTCTGATTCGATGGCAAGTTTGGAACTGGCGCTTGGAAAATCCAATTGGGAATAAACAATGCGGTCGATAGGCGTTGCTATTGTTGTCAATTATCGTAAGGGAGCGGTAAAGTATCGATAAGTTTAAAAAGAAACTTTTTCAGCGGGTTATTTAAAAATGTATATGCTAGAAATAGGCTTTAATATTAATTGAATTTAAAAAGAATTTGATTTGATAGCTATGTAAAATAATTATGAATTTAAATTTGGAAATCTTTTAGAAGATTAATAAATCTTCTGAACTGAACTGAATTTAACATTTTTTAAAATTTAAATTTATTCTTGCCACCGACAGAGGGCGCTCATTTGTAAAGCTTACCTGCATAGATGTCGCTTTAAGAAAACTTGTTTAAATTTTCAAATTTATTTATCAATTCTTACAGACTTAAAAAACTAATCAAAACATAAGAAAATTTTCATAATTTAAGGCTTAATTACACAACGAAAACTCTTTTCTCGAATTGCATTGGGTTAAGGGGGGTGGAACGAGGTCACATTGTGACGCCAGCAGGGCCTCTAAGAACTAACAACGAATAAATACAGATTCAATTAAAGCTGACTTATGTACAAGAACGTATGTATTAGGCGTGAGAAAGACTTTCTGATGATAGATTTGGTATAGAGCGCAGTTTAAGAAAAAGGCTTAGCTAGGGCTAATGCTGCTGTCGCCGCTCTTCGATTCCCTCGCTGTCGTCTAGGCCCCCGATCAGATCCTCCAGATCATCATCGCCGTCATCCACATCGTCCACAAACTGATCGATGCGTTTGAGTAAGTTGTGTTCGGGATCCCCCTCCTCCTCTTCCTCCTCCTGCTCATCCTCTGCTTCGTCTTCTAACTGTCCATCGGTGGCCATTTCATCATTCTCCTCTTCGTAGCCCAGCTCCTCGTCATCATTGTACTCCATAACATCGCTGGCGGTGACCCCGTCTTTGATCCGTGACTCTGGTAATTGATCATAGTCAAAGACCTGACGCGTTGCTCGCGGTGGTGTTTCAGTGGAAATCTGTGACCCTGGATCTTTGCCAGCTCCATCATCCTCTGGTGCGTCTTCGAGCAGACTCTCTATGCTTCCCGCCTGGCTGCCAATCCTCGGTTCCGGTTGCTGAGGCAACAACTTGGTACTAACTGGCTTGAGGACGGTGCTCGTGGTGGGATTTACTTGTACAGATGGGCCGGTGGATGAAGCGATATCGTGGGCATCGGCAAACATATTGTCCAGTAAGCTCAACAGATCACTGACTTCACTGGCAGGTTCTGGCTTAGCTTCTGGCTGAATCAAGGGCGCAGTGCTGCTGACAGGTGATGCTGTTACAGGAGCTTTTGGGGTGGATGCTGCCGTGGGTTTTGAAGTGGTGCTGCTAACAGGAGCTCTAGTTGAAGTTACAGCAGGTGCCTTGGTAGATTCTGGAGCCTTGGTGGGGGTAAAAACAGGAGCTCGAACTAAAGGAGCTTCTGTTGGTAAAGGCTTTTTGGTGGTTGTTGGTTTCCGTGTGGTTGTAGTCGTCATGGGCGTGGTTTTAGTGTGCAAATGCTTGACCTGATAGGACTCAACCGTTCCCCTCTTCTCGTTGGGATCGGCTATCCTAACCACAGGCTCCCTTTTAGAGATAACCGGCACTATCTTCGGACTATGTGGATCCAATTCGTTTTGGCCATATGTCTTCACCTTGGAGTGACCCTCAATGATGAGATACGCGGGCCCCAATAAGGCCTTCGGTGGCTGTTTATAATGGGAGAAAAGCGAATCGGTGGTGGGTTCACTGGGCGCTGGAGCCACTGTGGGTCGCTGGGCCAGATTACTCGTCTGGGGGATCAGCAATCGGTTGCTCGTTGTGCTGGGACTGGGGCTGGTTCGCTGATATATGGGCAGAGGAGTCGATGTAGTGGAGGTAGTGGTCGAGCTGGTCACCAACATGGGTCTAAATCCAGAGCTACTTGTCTGCGGCGTGGGTGTGATGTAGATCTCCTGCTGTGCCTCCTGCCTGGTGGCCACCGTGGGCACTGCTATGGTGGGCGGTCCAGGCACAAAAGTCACGGGAGCATAGGTAAAGGGTGGCCGGGTGGAACTGATTCCAAACCCAGCTGGCGGCAGTGGATGATGAGGCTTACTTGTGCCCATTACTTTGTAGCAGGCATTGTGGGCTTAACCTTCGGCTTGTTCATCACCACTTCCTTTTGGAGCAGTTCATGCAGCCAGGGCTTCCGCAGACCTGCCTTGGATCCACCCTGATGTCCTGGCAGAGAGTTGGGCGAGTAAGCAACCTGCTGCGTGGGGTGGGGCCTCGAGAAGCTGAAGGCGTGCATGGATTCCTGGAGATGTGGGTCCGAGTAGCTGAAACGATGTGGCGGCATGCTGGACATGCTGCTCATCCAGGGCGTTGAAGACGATGCTGCTGAGGAGGAGGAGTAGTGACTCATTGCGGGTTGGTGATAAATCACAGAGGAGGTCATCGCCGGTTTGGGCGCTGGCGAGCTCATCGTGTGACTGAGGCTCATGTAAGATGTGGGTGCTCCTGTGGCCATCATGCTGTGTCTGTACTTCAGATGGGGCACGGAGGGGCCGCTGGATTTCACCATCATCATGGGCGGCGGCATCAAGTGGGTGTGGGGCATATGCTGTGCCTGCTGCGGAATGGGGGAATGGGAATGCTGAATATGCTGAGCCTGATGCAACATTTGTGGACTATGCGTTGGCGCATAGTAGCTCCTCCTGATGGCCGCGTATTTAGCTTGCTGCTGCTCCTGATGCTGATGCTGGTGCTGATGCTGGTGCTGGTGTTGTGGCTGGTGTTGTGGCTGGTGCTTATATTGCTGGTGGTAACTCTGGCCCTGTCCAACAGGCGGATAGGAATGCGAATGCGGCACCCTCACCCGTTCACTGGCCACACCCAGCAGCAGCACCTCGCTCTTGGTCTTGTTGCGTAACACCTCTGGCGGCAGCTCCTTCTTTCTGGCTTCCGGGTTACTCTGTCCCGTGCTGTTATTTTCCGCCCAGTAGCGCACTCGATCCAGGGCCGGAGGGCTGTAGTCATAGGTGGGGTCCTTCTGCAGGGGATCCCCATGACCAAGGGGACGCCACTCGTTGTTGTTGTTGGGATCTAGTCGCGGGGCTGTGGGAGAGAGAGAGAGAAGAGGGGAGGCAAATGATTGAGTGCCGTATCAATTTACTTTTACAAGTGCAACTTTAATTGCCCCCCAAATGGCCGGCAGGCATCTGAGCTGTGGCTGGGGAAGCGGTTGGGAGTAAGGAGCTAGGAGCTATGGATGGAGTCTGGCCAAATCATAACTCGTTAAAGTGTTAACAAATGTTTTTGTCCCGTCACTTGGTTCGGCTGGCATCCTGGTTAAGCCAGACGGAAGATAGAGGGGAGCTTAAAGAGTTCTCATACATGAAAAATAATTTTGAATGTCCATTTATCTCATAAATTATAGATAATGATTTTTAATAATTTTATTTATAAACTTTACTGATTAAGGAACTCGAAAATGAAGTATATAAAACACCTCCAGATAGATGCTCAAAAACCATTGCATAGTTTACTATATCATTTCAATGTAGAACTCATCAAACTCCCCATTTTATGGCTAGCTAGCTGTCTTCAATCGATTTTGAATACATTTTTGCATAAATTGATTTTAATGCCCGCAGACAGTGTGCAAGATTGCACATTGCACTCCATTGAACCTGTAAGCCTGTAAGCCTCCGTCTGGGATTCGATGAGCCGCTGAGCTTCTCGCCATGTGGCTTCACTGCTAATTAAGCCGATGTCAGAGGCCAAGCCGCCAAAAAGAGACCCATGAACGTGAACCCCAAAACGCCCACCTGGCAGCAGTCGACACTTTCGGGCTCCTCCGACGTGTCGGCAGGCGTTGATCAGTGGGGGCCACGACCACGGCAATCAGCACGGCAAACAGACAGACACCCAGACACAAAGCTGGACCCACTTGGGCTTTGACTTGGACTCCACTCCGCTTGATTGACTGATCAACGAACTGGGCAAAAATAAGTGGCAGAGGCGGCGAAGGCGCAGCCACAGACGCAGGCGAAGGCGACGACTGTGAATGCGGAGGCCTGATAAATTATTAGCTAAAACCAGACAAATCGCTTTCCATTTGAGCGGAGCTATGAGCTCCCAGCTTCCAAACTCCCAGCTCTCAGTCTTCATAGCTCTTCGACGTGAGGACATGCACTTGGCCTAAGCGGAAATGGCTACTCATGCATCTTGATCTCTTTCTGAAAATTGGTTTCCAATTCCCTCAACGAAATAGTTTAAAGTCTTTATAAAAAATGTGTGAACTATTTGCAGGTTATTTTTGTGGTTTTTATTGATATTCCCATGTCATAAAATTGATTTTTTATGGGAAGAAAAATTATTGAATGATTAATCTTGAAATATAGAACCTGAGCTAGTTTTTACTTCATCAAATTAATTACAAAATAAAAGCTCATCAATCTAGAGTTTATATTTAATTATATTTAATCATTATATAAAACAAAAAAGAAATAAATAATGAAATAATTTAGAAGAACCTTTTAAATTGAAAGTTATAGAGCATTTAACTATTCGTTTAGTCCTTTCTTTCAATTCCATGATGGGTGGGCGCCCTGCCTACACTCGGGTGGTTGGAGTCCACTTCACTGAATGCTACTCCACTCTACGCCACTCCACTCCACTCCCATCCCATCCCAGCCAATCGAGTACATGCATCTGTATCCCATTCATCCTTGCATAATTGCCTGCGACCACGAAACAATGTTGCCAGACGATTTTCACTTTCATTCACATTAAAATGCCTCGCATGATTGCGTTCAAAATTGTTTGATCTCCTAATGCTGGCCATTAAAATAGTGCCCAGTCCGCAGTCCCCAGTCCCCAGACCCGAGACCCCACTCCCCAGCGCCCAGCTCATCCGCACACTCCACTCTTCCCCGCTGGCCAAGCACCCAATTATGTTGGCGAAACAAAATCAAAGTGCAAATCTTTCATATTTTTCATTTCGCTGCGGTTGTTGTTCGCTCACCTGTTGTCGCACCGGGCGTCGGAGCAGCCTCATCCTGACTGGCATTTGTCTTCGTCTCCGTCAACGTCTTGGTCACCGGCACCGTATCCGTCTGAGCCGCCGACGTCGACGTCGCCGATGCGGTTGTTGATTGAGCCAAGACCTCGATCACATGGCCAGAGGCGACACCGTGGTGCAGGAGGAGGCAGAGCAGGCCAAGTATCGTAACCAAATCGCGGCTCTTGTGGCGTTCACTAATCATCGTGGCTCGGTTCGTTGATCGGTCTGGTCGGTTTTTCTCGTCTTATCTGGAATTTTGTTAAATTGTTGAGTTTCGGTTATGACTCGCTGATGATTTAATATGCACATCGATATCGATATTGTGTCCGCCGAACTTGATCTCTGCAATTTCAGCAATTTTCCACCGCCATCGATTCTTAACTATTGGATAACGTCCGGCAATAAGGAAGTTTGCCGGTTGTTACAACGCGCGCACACTGGAGTCACTTAACAGGTTGTTATCCAGATTGCTGGGAACTTAATTTGCAGCTGCCATGCCTGCATTTTTCAATTCAGGTAGCCTTTAAGTTGTGATCATAAAATGGAATGTCTGATCAATATTAACTAAAGAGCAAAGAAAATTAACCTTTCACTTGGCTCGCGATTTGTTAATGGAAAAAGGTATTAAATAGAGAATTAATTTGCCAAAGTGGATTATAGCAGGGTATTTTAGCGATTGAAAATTGATATGTGAAAAGATTATACCTTATGGGAGTTCCGTTTATAAAACAATGACTCCTAGCATAAAATTCCTCAAGTCAGTTACATATGTAGTTTAAAGATGATAAAAAATACTTATATAAAATAAAAAATATAAATAATAATACTACAATAATAATAATAAAATTAACTAATAAAATAAATATAATTTAACGAATTAAAAGCTTTACGGTTTTGGTTTGTAAAACGAATGACTTAAGACACGAACTCGAACATTTTGCATGAAAATTGAAGAACAATAAGCGTAATTTAATTTTTGTTGGCATTCTTTAAGGATTTTTGAAGATTTTCACAATCCCAAGCAAACTTAGTTCCCATATTAATGTAAAATCACCTTCATCTCCAACCCTTTCAGGGACAACCGCCCGGATCGAAGAGATTGATACGATTAATTCATAATTTATGGCAGACGGGCAGACAAACAGCGTGACTGGACAGCAGACTCCCCGGACATGCAGACAGAGAGCGATCGGGAAGACTCGCACGACCTGGGTGGGCGGCGGTCTTTCTTTTGGGCTTTCTTCGCGTTGCAGTTCCCTTTGCCTTCGATTGTCCCGAGGGCTTCTTATCATCATCTCCCTGCCCAGTTGCATGTCATCTTTATCGCCGTTTTTGTTTTTTGTTTTTGGTTTATGGAATATATACATTTTCGGACAGCGCTTGCCATGCGCGTTCCGTTCCCATCGAAAGTGAAACTTGTGCTTTTTGATCATAAAAGAAAATTTGCATTTATTTTGCAGCGGCTCTGGCCGGCGAGTTTGTTGTTGCCGGCGTGCTGCCACGCTTTTCGCTGTTGTTGCTGCCGCTGAGACTCGGTTGGCGGCAATCGTAAAAATTAACTTGATTACTACACGCATAAATAAAGCCATTAAATGGCAAACATCTTGCTATGGCGGCAATTAAAATCAAATAAAATTCGCCGACAGCCAAGAAAATGGGGCGGAGTGATGGCCTTGCAATTGAATATAATTTAGGCCCCGCAAAACAAACAGATTTTCCCTGAATTTTCCCCACTTGTGATTTATCCAAATTATTTCCAGTGGTCACTAGAGAGTTCCTTTATTCTTCAGAAATCAACGTAATTTTACGCGGTAGGCCTAACTTGTTTTCACGCTCTCGATCTCGTTTTGCTTGAGTTATTTAATTGTCTTTATGGTGTTACACCGCACATTTGCATAAGCCAATCCGTGTCACTTTGTAATGCGTTTAATTACGCATAATTTCAGTGTGTTTTAAGTTTATTGTGTTTACATGACAAGAGAAATGTGTGATGGCCACTAAGTGAGTGTTGTCGCCAAGTATTATGCGATTATCTGATATGTTAATAATATATAATTTATGCAATCATCGGAATTAGTTTTTTCTTTGCAGCTGTTTATTTAATTATATAGCAGATATTTACGGATATGGTATTTAAATATAAAATTTTAGGGGGTTTCTACCATTGTTTTTAGGTGTTACATTCGCTAATATATATTTATTTTGGCAAATTTGTTTGTAGATTATTACTATTGCTCCTTAAATTAAACTTTCTTTCTCCAAAAGTATCTTTAAGTGGCAAGGTATTTATTCCCACTTCACTATAATAAACATACCTTAAGTAATTGCCAAAGTTTCAGGCAATTGCAAGATCTTGAATCTCTATTAATTCAGTTGATGGAACAACAACCCACACAATGTGAAAACATTGATGTAAACACATCAACTTGATGCCCCATATCATAAATGCATTCCCGGCACTTTCGATCGGCGTCTCTTAAAAGCCAGCGATCAGTCACTTATAGTAAACCCAAAAGGCTCCGCTGGAGATCCAAGCCATTGAGATGCGGAGGAGAGATGGAGATGGAGTGAGAGATGCACTCGATGCGACAGCTGTTAAGTGGACGGCTAAGCCAATGAGTGTAAAAAAGGCAGTCACAAAAAGCCGATGAGCAAGCAAACAGACCAATAAATAGACAAACAACCGAAGCAGAGACCAAATAGCCATTCAAGTGCGCGACACTTTTTATGCGTTAAGTAAAAGATAGCAACGGCAGGCAGCGACATAAACCAGCAACCTGCAGCAGCACAGAGGCAGCACAGGGGCAACATGAAACTGGCGCACAGAGATGCATACCAACATGGCAGCGTATTAGCCAAAGACAAATACTAATTGCAGCCAAAGCAGCTGCCACAGAAGCAGCATCTGCAGCAGCAACATTAGCTGCAACCTCAGCAACATCAACATTGTCGGATGCATCAGCACTACAGCAGCCAGCAGCAGCAGCAGCGGCAGCAGCAAGAGCGTCAGCTTTTTGTTGCCGGCAGTTAATTTCATTTAAAGAATGTCATCTTCACTTTAAGTGAAAGATAAATGCGCAGAGTGGCCCCGGGAGTGCCGGGAAAATCAACTGTCTGCCCTTTCTCCCCTCATTCTCTCATTCTGTCCACGCGTCGTATGAGTGATGTCCGTTTGTTTGTTTGCTTTTCCACCGAATAAGCGGCGCTGCGGCTTAATTCTTTTCGCAAAGTTAGCAGGATCGTAAAAGAGGCGAAACATTCGATTTCGCTCGGCGAAGAAAGGTGGAATTTATGAGCAACATCCGCACTCGTGTATTATACCATTGAAAACCGAGAGTTGATTGATGGTAAATGCGTTTAAGTAGCCACCAAGACCAAGTATCGCAACTTGCCTGCGAAATGTAACTGAAATCATCTCCTTAAGAGCCTAAATAAATTGTATTATTTCCGCTACATATCAGGCAAACTGAAATACTTTACAAATAAATTAAATTTATATCAATATCTCACTATTTATTTTCTTTTCTATTTAGTGGAAGCTATGAATTCGATCCTTATTTTTCTGTGAGTGATTTCTGTAATTTGTCTATCGAATGTATTATGTAAATTATTCACACTCACTTATTTGTAAATGCTAAACTGCATCTGAAACTTAGCAGGCACTTTATAGGCATCGTACACGATCTTCGCTGATCATACACGATGTCAGCGATCAACTTCAACAGAAATAAACACAAATCGTTGTGAATAATCAGACATGATTTCTACTGATCACACGTAGGCTTACAAGTGTTTAACTTATTCAAACATACGATCATGTCGCCCGCTTGGTGGTCTAATGTGGTCATATCTTTTGCAACTTAATGATTTTAGTATCCTTTTGGATGGCTTACAATCAAATTAAATGATTTCGAGATAAGAGAAACAGCTTGTTAAAGCTGATTTAAAGTTATAAACCAGAAGCTATATAAATTCCTGCAATATAACATTTAAGAAATTTATAAAATGACTCCTAATAATGATTCCCCCAATATATACATATTTCTTTGTGCCAAGGACCTGTAAGTCCTTAAAAAAGATTACTTCCAGCAGATTGGTTCTTTCACTTTCACTAGCTTATACCATTGTAAACCATAGTTTCATCTACTCTTAAAATTTCAAAAAAATATGTGTATTTTTCCCCAACAATTATATATTCCTTTCATTTTCATTACGAATGCTTAGCTCCTGATTTCAACCGATTTATTCTGGCACTTTCACAGGCTTACACCATTTAGGCAGGATCTTACATCACCCTAGTTTCCGGCCTGTTGGCTTACCATTCAATGACACTCGCACAGGAAGAGAGAGATATTTCCACGAATTGGCAAATAATTTGCTTTAATAATTTGTAGGCGTTTTTTAATCCGGATTTTCCTAGGCGGCGAATATTTGCCAACTAATTTGCAGTCATTTCCTTGGCGACAATTGTCACAAATCAATAATCAAACAAAAAGCCAACGGGCAAAGGCACTATGCACACAGTCGGCCAGGCAGCGAGTCCGTGGCTGGCCAGAAGACATTTCATTTCATTCAGTAAATTTCACTTTTAAACGACCAGCGCGACCGATGAAGATAGCAGCTCTGCGAGCCTCTTCTTCTTCGGGCCGACAGACATTCGCACGGCTTCGACTTCGGGTTTGGCTTTGGCTTTGGTTTCGGATTCGGATTCGACTTGGCCGGGATCTTGGGATCTTTCGATTTTTATGGAGGAGCCAGGCTAGGCTTCAGGTTTCCCACTCGCAGTGCCTGTGCATCCGTTTCAAAACGCGTCCGTTTGTTAACTGATTTCGCGTGGTCTTGGCCAAAACTCAAATTCGAAACTGTTAAAAGCGGCCGAGGCAGTGGCAGCGGCAGCAACTGAGCCGCCGACTGAGATTACAGGTACAACGAACCAGGCCTGCACTTGTCTCGGCCGCTGCCGTCGCTTTTGGCCAAAGCCAAAGCCAAAGCCGAAGTCAGAGCCAAAAGCAAAAGCCAAAGCGAATCAATAAACACATGCGTCGCAGTCACAGCTGGCGTCGCCGTTGGCAGCATCGTCACCAAAGTTGTCGTCTTTTCGCTTTTTGTTGCTGCTGCTGCCGCTTCTGCTCCTGCTGGCATTGGTGTTGCTGCTCTTGGCCAGAGACAGACTCACTTTTCACCGCCTGCAACATGTTGCTGCTGCCGATCAAGAATAAATATTAGTCTCTTTAAAGCCTGATAACGAAAATAATTGCAGCCATTACAGCCAAGTATCGTGTAATTATTTAAGCTTAAATTTAATTTTTAGGCAGCTTTTTGTTACACATAACTTTTTAAAGGAATCGCTTTTTTTTTGCTTATATTTTGATGGATTGTAAAGTGTTTTTGTGTTGATTGCCTTGGTAGTTTAAGGTATTAATTTAGTTTTAGAACTAACTTATTTCACTTAACTCTCACTATCCCCCAACACACACAGAGTAGAACAACTCTGTGATTATAGCTTTCTTGGGCTTTCGCTTTTCGCCATCACCTGTCCGGTTGCATAAAAACCGAAAATCTTTTGGCAAAATAAGTTTCTACTGGCGGTCAACAAATCGTAAAATATGTTAAAAGCCTTTGGGCACAGCAGAAAAAACAATTGGCAATAGTCATGACATGACTGGCTGTCAATGGGCTTTGCTTTTGCTATTGCTGCTGGGCGTGTGCGTATAGTAGTTGAGGAGAAGATGAGATGAGTTGAGTTGAGATGAGAGAGTAAGCCGACGGACTTGTGCATTCGAAACTTGTCAGGCGGCCAACAAAAAGTACCTCAAAAGCAGTGGCAACAAAAGGAAACAAAAAATACAACAAAATTATGCTGATGTCTGGGTGTTGTTGTTAGGCCACAGAGCCTCCCTTTGTGTCCCCTTTCTCTCAAAACGTTGAAGGTGTCAATTAAGGCGCAATGCTACAAAAGTTTCGAGCCTCCAACTCGAAAAACGTAAGGCAAATCAAAAGACTTTGGCAACGAACTTGACACATGACTTTCACAACCTAGAATGGCAAAACATGCAAATATCTATGCGGTATTTAGGGTTACAGAATGTCAAATGATTACTAATTATTCCACTTTCTATTTGCTTTTAATAGATCTTTTAAAGGAAAATATAAAATTTAAGGTTTATTTTGAAAATTTAAATAAACACCATTACTAATTCATTATTTTTGTAATTAAATAAATAATAGCATAAGTCAAACGATGTTGTTTTACTAATAGAAATTAAATTAAACAGATAATCTACTTGTTAATTATTTATTGATCTATTACATGTCTTAAATATTTGCTATTTTACTGATATCATAAATAAATCAACGACATTACTTAGTAAATCATTATGAATAGCATTTCGAACATTTTGATCAGTTTTATGGGATGCAATCAAGTCAGCGTGAGGACCAAATCATCGCAAATCACACACCGGTATCCCTCATGAAAGCCCCCCTCCGAAACAATAATTTGTTGCCGCGAAAATCATTGAGTGAGTTTCCTCAGTCACAGTTGGTCACTTGGCCAGGCTCGTTAACTTGTTTCTGCTGCCACTTGGCCAGTTGCAAGGCCATCGCCGAATGGCGAGTGCCGCGTTTTCCAAACACCCCCGCCGGCGAACTCGAACCCCCCCTTAATTAGCGCATGTGGCCGTGTTGCATGTTGCATGCTGCCAGCAATATCGCCGTTGCCGTTGCCGCTGAAGCCTTTATGGTTGTAGTTGTGCCTGTGCTCCACTCGGCCGTGTAAATTGTATCAATAAATTTATTGATTTCAACTGTTGCTGCTGACTTGTTTAATATTTTGCGACGATTTATGTTGCAGGCATGCAAATTTTAGTATTTATTTGCTTTGTCGGTGCGCCAGAGGAGCCGGCGGATGGTGATTTTGGCATGGGGATGATGATGCCGCTCCGGCTTTAATGAACATGTCGTCTCCGCCATGTCGTCGCTCTCTGGAAAGAGTGATCAAGAGGCACACGCATGGCAAATTTGTGTGCTCCGGCTGTCAGCTCTTGTCGCGTTCCTCCTGTCCCGCCATCTTCATCTTTATCTTTATCTTCTCGTATCTAATCTAGCTTTAGTTGATATCACACTAAAAATAAAATACTTATCTTAATGGTGGAATATTTTATATTTCGATTTATCCTTTACTTTTAATTAATTTAAATTTTTAGGCATCGCAGGATTTGCAGTTTCTTTTGTCCCTCCAATTGACTTTAATTATAAAATGCTTTAATTTTTAAATCAATTCACTTAGTACTTTACTGGAAACCCAGCAAATTGCATAAAAAACCCTTCTATTATGTATTAGCTTAAAGTCGTAGGAAAATGACTTTGTTTACTTTGAAATTTGCACTAATTTTGTACGAGTGCAGCTGGTCGATGGCTCCTGGCCCGTGCCCGTGTAGTTTAATGACAGAAATTAGGCAACCTTTCACTTGCGCATAATTTCACCCACACAAACACTCGTACTGACTTATACAGAGACACTTCCGGCACTGGGCGAGAGTTGGTTAAATTTCCCAATTTTGGTTTTGTGTTTTTTCTTTTTTATTTTTTATTTTGGCCCGTCTGCACGCCCCTAGAACACTTTCGTTCATTGGACAAACCATTAAGGCGCCTCGCACATATTTTTATTGTTTTGCATTTGGGGTTAGGGCAATTTCTACGGCCATCGACTTGGCAGTTCCCATTAGCCAGTTGCCAGTTGCCACCTGAAAGCACCTGCCGTGCATGCCGAATCAGGTGAAAAGCACTGCCACTGCCCGCAAAAGACGTCGCCCGGTGCATTGCTAATTAGATAAACAAATTTTTCAATTTGTGTTTTATTTTTTTTGTTTTCTGTTTTTTTGTTGGGACGCACTGCGCACAGAGCAACTCACACACTCGCTTGCACGCCGCCGGACATTGTTGCACGCACTCGAATTATTGAAAAGTGAAATAAGCTACGAAAGGTTGCAGCTTTGGAAAGGAAAGTGGGATTCTCGAATGCTCTTTAACTGCTAAAAATATATAGAAATTCATTTGGTGGAGTAATAAAAAAGCGAGAGAATTGATTTATATTTATAAAATGAATACATAAAAAGTTAAAGGCAAAGTTAAATCCTGCAGGATTTCAAAGACATAAAATTTATCCTCTTATATTTATAATACTGTGAATTCTTGAATGTATTCCCCTTGAAATATAATAATAATAATAATTAATAATTTGTTCTCTTGGCTTCCCCTAAAAGTGGAGCTACCCTTTCATCGGGTATTATGGTGATAAATACACAAACAGTCTGTTGCTTAGTTTCTAAAAAAGAAAGTGAAATTCGAATGCGGACAGAACGAAGCGCAAAGTGGGCGGCAGTTCCCAACTTGGCCAACTTGGCCAGGACCAGGCCATCACCAGCTCACACACAACAACATCGGCTGCAACAGCAATTGCGGCAAAAAGAGCGGCCAAAACAGCGGCTAAAACTTGACTGAGCCCCGCCGAACGGCAGCGAGTCATTCACAAGTTGTGATGCTAAACAAATATGACTAATTATGGAGGAACTGACGCACTAAACAGCGCCACATAATGCGCCCGCCGTCTCGGTTTCGACGTAGATGGTCCACGGATGGTCCGGAGCCTGGAGGCCGGACCGGTTTTCGGGGCAGACGGGGCAGTCTGGGGAGTCTGGGGCTGCCGGGGGGAGGGACCCCAAACCAAAACCAACACCCGCAATTTCGCCAGTTCGTGGAAAACCGATCGATTGTATGAATGAAATGCGTTTTACGCGACAAAGTTGCCACCGATCTCTGCTTGGCGGTTGTACACTTAGAAAAACGTTTCTTAATATAGAATAATATTAAATAATACATTTATTTTTCACTACAATTTTCCCTTCATGAAATGATAATGATACGCCCTGCTACATTCCTCAGATCAACTGCCAACCGGACGTTCCACATGCTCATCGTGCAGGCCGGATGACCGTCGGAGTAGTGTCGTGGGCGACTCCAACATGTGGCGACTCCGCTCCCGAGAGCTGCACATCAATCGCTTTACGAAACAATCTCAAGTAGGCTTGGCAGATGCGGGTGACAATGCGGGGAAGGATAACACGAAGACGGATATGAAGGGGCCAACACTACGCTGGGGCATTGCGCCCGTCAGCCTCATGGCTGATGACTTTGCCGCAGCCCTGAGGGTCCTGCCATTTCAAAACCACCGCATCGTGTCCTGCGTGGCTGCCTACCGGTCGCACGCCCTAACCTTCGCCGACCGTCACCAAGTTAAGAATGTGTATACCAGCTTTGAGGATTTGGCCAAATGCCCGGATGTTGGTGAGTTGCCGAGAAATAAAACAGATTTCGTTTTGGCATTTGCTTCCCTTTTGGGCTCACATGGCGGATGAGTAATATTTCGATAATTAATCTAAATTTTTGGTAAAATGCCTAAACAAATTGTTAAAAATTTTCATACCAACTTACTAATCGAATTGTTGAAGTTCAGATGTTGTGTACATCTCTCCGCTGAACCCTCAGCACTCAGAGCTGTGCCACCTAATGCTTAACCACGACAAGCACGTGCTGTGCGAGAAGCCCATCTGCATGACGGAGGAGCAGGTAATCAAGCTGATGGACAAGGCGAATGCTAGACGACTCTTTCTCATGGAGGGCATGTGGCCGAGATGCGTGCCCGCCTATCATTACCTGCGGCAACAGATCCAGCGAAACCGCCTGGGAGAACTTCAGCACGTCCACTGTACTCTGGGGTTGCCAGTTTCCGATAGGTGAGCTCTCCTTTAGTGCTTCATCTCATTGAGCAGCCTTCAATCTTATGATATAAATCCTTTAGCAGGCTGGCCCTTTATGGCGGAGTTACCAGCGACTTTGGCGTCTATGGAATGCAGTTGGCGCTCTGGGTATTCCGCGAGGTGCCAAGCTGCCTTAAGGTTAGCGGCAGGGTCAACGCAGATAATGTGGATGTGGCGGCCAATATTGAGATGTGCTTCAGTGGCGACAAGCGGGCTGTAATCGAAGTCAGCTCGGAGGAGAGGCTGGACAACGTGGCCATTATTCAGGGCAAGGAGGGGAGCATCAAGGTGCGACTGGAGGATTTTGTTTTCTTAAGAAAATTAAATTTCATGAAGAAATCTCTCTTATTTTCCCCCCTCTCTTAGATGGGCAACTACTGGTGTCCCACGCGCATAAGCTCTGATCAAGTTGACTATGAGTTCCCGCTGCCGGGAGACGCGCAGGTGCCCACTACCCATTATCACAATCGGATTGGCATGTGCTACGAGGCCGAGGAGGTGAGGAACTGCATCCTTAAGGGCACCAACGAGAGCAACCTCTTCAGCCACAACGAAAGCCTGTTGTTGGCCAATCTAATGGACACCATCCATGCCGAACTGGGTGTGGGCGAGTTTGCCGCTGCACGAAAGGTTCCCAACTTGCAGCAGGAGGTCTACAGTGTCCGGGACGTCGTGGAGGATCCCGAGGAATTGGACAGCGAGATGTGTCGCGTGGTGCAAGATATCAACACTGGTGACACCCTTGCATCCACCAAGGCTGCGGAGGAGGAGCTGGATGAGAAAGAGAACATATCAAAAGCTTCTTAGAAAAGAGAGCGCGGTGTTGTAGGTAAAATAGTCCAGTTGTGTAAAAAAATCAGTAATGTCCCTAAATAAAAAGTGAATGAATTAATACATTGTGTATTAATAACACCAGGACTCGTAATTTATTAATAAAATTAAATTAAATTTTAGGATTTTGAATTTGTAGATTTATGTATTTATAAAATAAAGTGGTTTCTACATTGTCCGTGATTGGAAAGATTATAGATAATACCTTAAATGTAAAGTTTTGATCTCGAATGCTATGCTTATCCAATACACAAACCGTCTGTGGTAAGCGTGGTGGAAATTCATTTTTATATTCCACTTTTCTTCGAATAAGTTCAAAATTTTTATTTGTTAACCCAGGGACTTTATTGTGTACATTTTTGTTTTTAAATAATAAGCTAATATGCTAATAAATATTTGCTTAATAAATTCAAGTATGGAGATGGCGGGAACCTATTTTATTTTTTACTTACATATATTACGTAAACGCATAGGAGCCCAACTTCGCCGTGTTTCGAGTAATTCGAGCAGACACAACTTTGATACTGTGCAATATGACTTAAAAAAAGATAAAGAAAAAATATCTACATCTCAAAATAAATTAATTAAAATTTGTAACAAAATATGTGCTTAATTGAAAAAATATACATTTACTGATTTTTCTTCTGAGATGATTTGTTAGATTTGCCAAACAATTTTCTCCATACGAATTTCCAAAAGATCTTGTTGATGATGAAGATCACGTAAAGCAGCAGGGCAGTGATAACGAAGATATCCAGATTATTGCTGGCAACGAAGCTCATATGCACCAGGGGACTCTGCATATGAGCGGCTCCATGATGACGGATCACGTACTCCGTCCAGTAGACCACCGATTCCTGGGCACTCAAAGGACGATCGCGGTACAACTGTGAGAAGCTCTTCAGTTTTTCCGAGTATTTGGGACTCTCGATGATCTCCTTAATGGCCGTAGTAAGCTCGTCGACCTCCAAAGAATTAAGTTCTAATCGTAGGCCATAGCCATTCTTCGCCAACTTGTCGGCATTACCAGGCTGATCAGCAAAGGCAGGAAGGGCCAGCATTGGCACTCCGTGATACTGGGCTTCGGCTACTCCTCCCTTGCCCGCATGGGTAATGAATAGTTTTATTTTGGGGTGTGCCAGGATATCGTCCTGCGGCAGCCACTTTTTGTACAGAATATTTGAGGCCTTGCCTGGGATATTATCGAGGTCGTCCCACTTCCAGATCACTTGCTGCTTCAGAACGCTCAAGGCCTTGAAGATAGTTTCTACCACACCAGGCTGCAAATGTTCGCCCTTCAAATTGGAGCCAAGACTGAATATGATAGCTCCATTTTGGCTCTTATTGAGAAACTGCCCGATGTCCTCCGGCAGAGGATCGGGCTGGCTCTTCACCTGGATGCCGCCAATCTCGATTATACCCGGCACATTCGGACGGATGGGCCCTTCGCTGATGCCGTGCGCATTACAGAAAGCCAGGGAGACGTTCTTCTTGGCCTCCTCAAAGGATGGCATCGATGTGTCCTTGCCCCAAAGGCGACTGTAAGAAGAATGAGAGTAAACTGTTCAGGTATCGGTAATAAATTGGCCTGCAATCGCTGTGTAGTTGTAATTCGATCGGCTTAAGTAACATACCTAGGGGCACGTATAAGATAATGATTGATCATAAGTGCCGATAATAATGGTAGATTAATAATTACTGAACTTACTCATAGAATTTGTTGTATTTGTGGTTCAGGTAGACATTCAGAGCATTGAAGCCTAGGGTGGTGGCGAAGTTTTGAACCCTCTGCTGGAAGTTCATGGCTTGTCCTGGGGCCACGGCAATCTGCATTTGGGGTACGGTGGACAGCTCGGGGTTGCCGAGCACCTCATTGACCATGAGCACCGGTGGCCCCATCCAGGAAACAATTATGGGGCAGTTGAACCTGGCACCCAGCCCGACCTGGTAGGTGTTGAAGAAGAAGCCGACGAATACCGCGTCGAACTTGTTGTCCTTGTTTAGATAGAGCTCCTGGAAGAGCGGATTTTCCAGCACATCCGCTTGCTTCTCGATGAGCATAACCAGGGAACCGAAGATGGACTTCATGGCGGTCCAAATCGATGGTTTCTCCTTTGCCATATCGGAGAGGCCCGCATGCAGAAGCTTCTCCTCCTCGGCACTAACGGGAACAATAATGTGTTTGATGCTCTTGTGTGTCACTTTGGGTGGCACGACAGAGAGGACGGTTACATTGTGACCCTTCTCGGCGAGAGTCTTCATGATGGACATGTGCACAATGAAGTGCGAAGTACTGTGACTGGTGAAGACGCCCAAAATATTCGATCCTTCGCTGCCCTGAGGCATCGACTGCAGCGCCAAGAGGGCCACCAACAGGCCGCCAAAACTGCAACCCAACAAGTTGCTTCGGGTTAGCGTCATAATTAGAACTGTTCGCGTTCACGGCCAAAAGAAAACTGATTAGAACACCGGCAGAGTGCACCTGTCTTATATACACTCGCCAGTTCGATAACGTCAAATAATCTGAATTTTCATTTAAGATTGTACGAATTTCCCAAGTGTTATAGTTCATACAATACAAATGAAGGAAAGTTACTTTTATCTGCTAAATATTACCCATTTTATTGTTAACACTGTGCCACAGCATATTTTAATATCCAAACCAAACCAAACCAAGAAAAAATTATACCAAATAAAACTTCAACATTATCTATTTCATAAACTTGTTATATAACATTTATGACCATTTTTTTTGCCTTAAAAAAGTATTTATAAAACCATAAAATGGACTCTTTTAATGTAGCTTCAAAAACCTTTTTTTGGCAGCACAGTTTAAATTAGATTTGACCGGATACACGTAAAAATCGTTATAGATTTACACTTAATCGTGATTGTTGGGCATGGTCAAGCTAAAAAGGTTTATTTTGTGGCTATACTCTTACAGAGGGCATTATAATTTCAGTTAGGAGTTTGCAATGTAGCAAATACATATATTATTATAAAGTTAGAACCAGGAACCGTAATTATTACAATTTTTTAAATAAAAATTATAAAATAAAAATTATTTGTTAATTTTTTTGACAAAAATTAAATTATAATTCTTACTTTTGATTATTATAATAATAATTGGGATAAAGAATTATTTTTCAGTTTTCATAAAAAAAATTAAAAATAAAAATTACAATTCAATTTTTTTATAAAAATTCCATTTTTATTATTAAAATTGAATCATAATTTTTAATAAAATAAATAATAAAATAAATAAAAAATAAATAATAAAAATTGAATGCGAATAACTTTTGAACCGAGTGGACTATTAAAAAACATACGGTTAACATATTTGTGATCTGTGATGCAGTACCTTTCAAATGATGTATCCTATCCTAAATGCAAATATCCTGTCCTAAATGCATTGCGTGTCTTAAACCGCACATATGTACATGCCTTTGAAAGAAAAATGTTAGCTACCGCCTTAATCCCAATTCAAATTCCGAATGCAGTACGATTCTCGCCGGCTGTTGGTGACAGTCAAATCCCAAACGCCAGCTTTGACTACTCGGTGTACTTTACTATATTCCAAACAAGAACATCAAAGTTTTGATAAGAAACAAGTCAGTCGCTATCAGCTTGAGGCACGCATCATACATTCTAGGAACTTATAAAAAATAAATTAAAGCAAATTATAAGTAACGATGACATCATCCAGAGATAGTCTAAACCTTACAAAAATATTTTATTTTATATTATTTTTCAAAACTAGTTTCAAAATTGAAAATTTCTGGGCACGCTAACTACTTGCCCCAAGTGTGGATTAATCCAGTCCATGAACATGGCTAAATTTGTGAATGTTGACAGGGCATCTTCACCGCCGTACCAGCTGACGATGCCCGCCTGCTCGTAACGGTCCGGATTATCTTCGAGAGCACAGAAAAGGGCAGCTCCATCATCGCCGTGGGTAATATGCAGGCCCGTCTCTCCGCCGGCGCAAATCAGACTGGCCGGCAATTGAAATCTTTGCCCAAGCTTGACCCTTAGTTGATTCTGGCATAAGGCTCTGTCCATCATGGACAGCTCAACCACCTTAAGGTAGTCTGAGTAGGCTGATGTGTTGTACGATCTCGTTCCCCATCCGACAACCTTACACCGTCTGTGAGGAACCCAATTCCTTGGCCTGGGCATGCAAATGGTCTGGATATGGGGCTCGAGCACGAAGGGTGAGCTTAGGAAAATAAGCGCCAGGTTATTAGCTCCGCTTTTGTATTCAAAGTTCTCGTGGACCATGATCCTGAACACTTGGCGTTCCTCGGGCTTCTCAGAATTCGGGTGCCGATTACAGATGCCGGCCCTGACCACAACATCGGTCTCGGACTTGTTACTTACAAGGTGACCCGCAGTCAGGACTAGGCCTGGGCCAATCAGAGAGCCTACACCGAAGTATTTGTTTTTGTCGAACAATGCCGTGACCCAGGGGAATTGCCCCCTTTCAGGCACTTTACCATCAAACTTATATCCGTCCAGGCCTTTTGGGTAACTTATTCCGCACAGTTCACCAGGATGACCGACAGCAGCTACGCCTAACTGAGAACATAAAGGAAATCGGTTTCAAAATATATTTCGAGCAGCCAGAAGTACTTGTCCCGAAGCTTACCCAGCGCAAAAAGAGAAATCCCAGCGGCCAGTATCGTATCATCTTGTCAACGGCAATGAAAATGAAATCGTGAAACGTACGGCTTAACAGCATGTCCCACTGAAGCTTATCGTTATCTTCTGAATGAGCTTATTCCACGAATTTAAAAGGTATTCTAATAGAAACTAAATATATACATATATGTATACATTAGCCACATACTTTATACGACACAAAATATAATATACACTCCACACTTACTCCTTGTTGTATTTTATCAATCAAGAACATTTCTTTACATAGTTTTTTAAGAGTCATAGTATAGAATTTAGATATTATTGTTTAACGCTGTATATATTACAGATTTTCTTGTGAGAACGCAATAAATTCTTAATGGTTATTATTTAATTAAACTAATTACTTTGGTTTAAAAACTAGGGCTTGTAAAATCATTATTAAAGCCAGTCAAAAATAAACAAAATATAAAAAACAAACAGCCATAATAATAATAAATCTCAGCCAATGCATAAACCAAATGTGTAGGGAATAAAGACCAACGAGGTAAAGTGGATTTAATTTAGATTTTTTAGTTAAATTTTAATATGAAAAGTAAATATATATAAACTATAAAATACACATTTAAACTCAATACAAAATAAGAAATACATCCTATATAAAAATGCCAAACAACTTATAGATTATATACATTCTCAACAGCCATAATATTTCATTTTATAGCGCCTATTGGAGTTTCACACCGCAAGTACGACAAATTCGAAACTTTGGTTTTGCGTTTCCGAAAAAGTACATCAAATTATCATTCTTAATTAGTACAAAACTAAAGATAATAATAATCATAATAATAGTGTTTAGTTTTAATTTTCGTTATTTTGTCATTTTATTTATCGTTATCGAGTACATCATCAATTCGTTTATAAATATTACATTTCGTATTAATCTATAATAAACTACTGCTTCTTCACCTTCTTCTTCTGTGAAGCCTTGTTCGATTTGCCAAACAACTTGCGCCAAACGAATATCCAAAAGATCTTGTTGATGATGAAGATCACGTAAAGCAGCAGGGCAGTGATAACGAAGATATCCAGATTATTGCTGGCAACGAAGCTCATATGCACCAGGGGACTCTGCATATGAGCGGCTCCATGATGACGGATCACATACTCCGTCCAGTAGATCACCGATTCCTGGGCACTCAGAGGACGATCGCGATACAGCTTCGAGAAGCTCTTCAGCTTCTGGGCATACTTAGGATTATCAATGATCTCCTTGATGGCTTCCTTAAACTCGGCGACATCCAGGGAGTTGAGTTCCAGCCGGAGGCCATAGCCGCTCTCCACCAGTTTATCGGCATTTCCAGGCTGATCGGCGAAGACCGGCAGGGCCAGCATGGGCACTCCATGGTACTGGGCCTCGGCCACTCCTCCCTTGCCGGCATGGGTGATGAACAGCTTTAGTTTGGGGTGCGCCAGGATATCGTCCTGGGGCAGCCACTTCTTATAGAGAATATTCGATGCCTTGCCGGGAATATTATTGAGGTCGTCCCACTTCCAGATCACCCTCTGCTTCAGGCCACTCAAGCCCTTGAAAACATTGGTCACCACATCCGATTTGAAGTGTTCTGCTTTCAAATTGGAACCCAAACTGAAGAGAATTGCTCCATTTTTAGCGTTGTCGAGGAACTCCTTGATGTCCTCTGGTAGAGGATCGGGCTTGCTCTTCACCTGGATGCCGCCAATCTCGATTATGCCCGGCACATTCGGACGGATGGGGCCTTCGCTGATGCCGTGGCCATTGCAGAATGCCAGGGAGACGTTCCTCTTGGCCTGCTCAAGGGTGGGCATCGATTTGTCGTTGGCCCAGAGGCGACTATAAGATAAAGAAAATCATGCATTGATTAAAGCTTTTCTTGGATATTTAAATTTTATAGTTTAGTTTATAAAAAAAAAGTTCGGTGTAGTTAGACGTGATAATGTCTAATCAAGAATGTCGATAACGTAAAAATATGTACTTACGTATAGAACTTTTGGTATTTGTTGTTCAGGTAAACATTCAATGCATTGAAGCCCAGAGTGCTTACGAAGTTCTGGACCCTCTGCTGGAAGTTCATGGGTTTTCCTGGGGCCACGGCAATCTGCATTTGGGGCACGCTGTACAGCTCAGGGTTGCCGAGCACCTCGTTTACCATTAGCATGGGTGGACCCGACCAGGAAACAATCACGGGGCAGTTGAACCTGGCACCCAGCGCGACTTGGTACGTGTTGAAGAAGAAGCCGAAAAATACCACATCGAACTTGTTTCCCTTATTGAGGTAGAGCTCCTGGAAGCGGGGATCCTCCAACACGTCCACCTGCTTATCAATAAGCATGGCCAGCGAGCTGAAGATAGACTTCATTGTGGTCCAAATCGAAGGCTTCTCCTTTACCATTCCCGCCATGCCGTCGTTCAAAACCTTCTCATCCTCGGCACTCATTGGAACCACAATGTGTTTGATGCTCTTGTGGGTCACCTTTGGCGACATGGTGGAAACGACGGTTATGTTGTGGCCCTTCTCGGCCAGAGTCTTCATGATGGACATGTGCACAATAAAGTGCGAGGGACTGTGGCTGGTGAAGACGCCCAAAATATTCGATCCTTCGCTGCCCTGAGGCAGCGATTGCAGGGCCAAGAGGGCCACCAACAGGCCGCCAAAACTGCAACCCAACCATGTGCTCCGGGAATGCGCCATAATTTTCTCCGTTCGCGTTGAAGTCCAAGGGAAAACTGATTGCAACTCCGTCAGCCGGCACCTATCTTATACGCAGTCGGCGGGTGGCGATAACACACTGATAAGATTCCCTTAATCTGCAAAATACATATATTTCCATTCAAGAGCTACATGAATTTCGAAAATGTTTGCTTGGTCAAAGTCATTGTTTGGAGGTTTGGACTAGTAAACAGAGAACACGTTGCTTCTTTATTAATATTAATAACTATTTAAATGTGAAATTTGGGCGTGGACAAGTAGAAGGGGTACACGTTAGGTTCTTTATAATTTTTGACTGATAACTGTTGATAAAGATTTCTTAATGATTCTTATTATTTTTGTTTAAAGCGTGGGTCTCATATTTAGTTGCATTAATTTTAAGTTGTGAGGTAACAGGCCGCCAATGTCTACAAGGAGAACTTGTAGATACTTTGTATTGAATTTTATAATTTAACAAAGTAATAATAACGCAGTCAAGAAGTCATTTTAAATATTACGATTGTTTTTCTTGTATCCATTTAAGAGGTGTTTACTTATCATAAATTGTATTTTCGCAGTAAAAACCGGAAAAAACTGGCACCCATATTTCACAATAAAATAGACCGCTAATACCAAGGTTAAAGTGCAAACTTTTTCACTGTCAATGTCACATTGGAGGTTAACTATTAGTTCATGAAATTGGCACTTTCCCCCTCGATGACTCCGACAAATCAATTATAGAAATTCAAAGTACCTCGTTTGTATAGAGAAACGGCTACGACAAGCTACGATAAATAAACCATTAAATAATGCAAAACTAATTTTGAAAACTATACGCGTTCGGCACGCGCTGCCTCGGAGCCACTCGAATCACTGAGAATTGAATCCGAAACGAACCGAAATCGTTCTCGAAAAGTGCGAGATATATGGAGAATCCGCTCTCGGACACTTCTATAAATAATCGCTGTGGGAGAGAGTGGGAGCAACCTGTTGAGGGAATGCGCTGTGTGTTGTTCTAGGTCCGCGAATTGTAGCTGCTTCCATTAATTGCCGGGTTGTATAAGGTGCATGACATCACAGTAATTGCTACAGTGCAGGTCATAGTCGGCACTTAAGCTTTAATCGCAGATGGCGATTGTTTATAGCAATCAACTTGTCTGCGTATAAGCATTATAGTGCAATAAGCCATTTTGACAAAGAATTATAGTTCGGCAGCAGGAAGAATAATATATTAATATATGATTATGTCAGGGGGAAAAATAAATATCAGAAATAAATAAATATATATTATTATGAATACTGGCTAACCAGGAATTTTTTATTTTTATTGATGTAATATTTTTGGCAATCTATAAAGTTGCATTTATAGCCGCAAAAACTATGCAATGGTTTTTATTTCGAGTGAGTCGTAGGTTTAATATTCGGAAGATAAGTTTAAGTTTACCGACTTTATTAAATATATTCGGAGCTGTTTGGGTGATATGCGGCACACTGTAAACGGCAACCGATTAATTTCAAGGCTCCTCCATATCTCTCCTCGTTTGTGAGCAATCATTTTCAATGGATGCCTGTATTGTGCCCAGTCATGATTTCCAGCAAAGCTTTTGTCACTCTCTCTCGCTCAATAAATTTTATCATCTTTTTTTAGGTTTTTGCCCCTTGTTTTCTGGTTAATCTGTGTTTATTTAATGAGGAGCTCCATATATGGTATCTTGTTTTGACTCAAAACATAAACATTCTACTTGGAAAACACACAACAAGCAAATATATGGACATATAAATATTTTATCATTATTAACTATGCGGTATTTCTTAATTACCAAAACAAATTAAAGCATTTTGATCACTTTCCTTACTGAGTAACAAATATTATAATTACTTAGTAACATTAATTCTGTGATTTTAGTATTTCACAACATTAACTGATATTACGTATACGCATTGATTAGAAGGCTCAATGGTTAATTATCTTTAAGCTTGTCATGCTTCGCCGCTTTCCGATAACTTTGGCCACTCACAACTCCAAACACCTTGCGAAATATCCATCGAAATGTGACGAGGAGTAGCAGGCAGGAAACAAGTAAAAGGAAGAAAACTGCTCCATAAACATCGACATTGTTGCGGGCCACAAAGTCCATGTGGATGAGAGGACTCTGCAGATGATAGGCTCCTTGGTGTCGCAACACATACTCGGTCCAGTAGACCACAGATTCCCGGGCAGTAAGTGGACGATCCCTGTAGAGGGAGGAGAATTTCCCAATGGTCTCCCTATACACAGGATTGTGCAACACATCAAGAATGCTCTCCTCCAGTTCCTCCGGCGTGACTGTCAGAATATCCAGCCAGCGACCGAATCCAGATCTGACCATTATCTCTGAATTGCCCTGTTGATCTCCGAAGATGGGCAATGCCACCATGGGCACTCCATGGAACTGTGCCTCCGCCACGCCACCCTTGCCGGCATGGGTTACAAACAGTCTGGTCTTGGGATGGGCCAGGATGTCGTCCTGCGGCAGCCAGTTGCTAAAGTATATGTTAGAGGCATTTCCCGGCTTATTCTGCAGATCCTCCCACTTCCACACCACTCGTTGGGGCAATTTAGAAAACACCTTGTAAAGGGTATCCACGATTTCGGGCCGAATGGTGTTGGTGTCAACATTGGTGCCCAAACTGAAGAAGATGGCTCCATCATTGGCGTTGTCAAGAAACTCGGACAGTCGCTGGGGCAATGGATCGGGCTTGTCCTTCACCTGGATTCCACCGATTTCAATGGATTGCGGAACTGTGGGTCTGATGGGACCCTCGCTGGGGGCATGATAATTATAGAATAGCAAAGACACGCGACGTTTCATCTCATAGTATGTGGGAAATTCTGGGTCTGATTCATTGCCAAAAGCGCGCCTAAGAAATTTGTAAAAATGATAAAAAATATTAATATAATTTGATGTGATTTACTTACACATAGAACTGGTTCATCTTCAAGTCCAGTAACTTGTTGATTGTGCTTAAAAATGAATGCTTCAAGAGGTTGCCAAATCTCAGACCAAATCCCATGGTCATTTGTCCAGGTTCTAGGGCCACATTTACACTGGGAACATACGATGGATCATTGACATTGCCTACAATAGAGTCCATAAAGGGCAAGCGGTACTCCAACCCAAGTAATAATGACTGGACAGCGAAGCTTGGCAGCAATTCCAAGCTGAAAGTCATTGGCCATTGCGCCCAGGAACACCAAATCGAATTTGGTCTGCGGATTCTCGTAGATCTCCTTAAAATTCGGATGCTCCATAAATTCATATTGGCCTTCCAGTTGAAGCCCCGACTGAACAACAGCTTTGGCCATTGTCTTCCAGAGAGAGGGCTTTTCATTGGATGCCTCCGCCATGTATTCCTTTATAAATTGTTCCCGCTCAGGAGTTGGCGGGGCCAAAATCACGGAGATATTTTCGTGGGCAGCCAACTTGGGCTTCAATTGCGTTACCACGGTGATGTTGTGACCCCGATCCGCCAGGGTTTTCATCACCGCCATGTGGACGATCACATGGGAAGGACTGTGGGTGCCAAAGATGCCCAGAATGTTGGCTCCTTCAACTGGGTTAGTCTTCGGTCCCAGAAGTATTGCCAAAAGGCACAGGATCGTGCAGTACTTAATCATTGTAAGTCGAAGTACTTTTCACTACAGCTCACGGGTATCAACTAGGTTCTGATGCCGCCACTCGGCTAGTTTATATTGCATTTGATATAGAGAGCGGGAGAGTGACTATTTCAAACATTTTGGATTCGATTCAATAGCTTTTGCTGTGCCGCAGTGACGGGGCAATAGAAATTATAGGGACTAACCTACAGACTTTATCGCCGCTAGATAGGCTATGGCTACGTACCGCGTGTCTGGGAACTGAATCATGATTAAATGGGTTAAAATTAATCAACAAACTTGTGAACAAACAAAACACTATCATAAATACGACTAATCTCGTTGTTTTTGGCTTTTTTGAGGGGCTAGGGTTTTGAGTCATTATGATGTTTGATTTCAAACAAAATCGAATTTCGGCTAGCAACCTGATTAGGGAATGCTTAACTACTCATTGGGTTAGTAAAGTGAATGCATGTATATTTGTTCTATAATTTAATAGCAATATAAAGACAATATTTTCCATATACAAACTCCATCTCCATGTTTTACTTTGGAAAACTAAATACTTTAATATTTACAACCACAAAACACAACTACGGATCGTCTATGAAAACCCTATACATATATAAATACTGCTAGTTAGCAATGGGAATATTAGTACACCATAAAAGAAGGTCAGTGCAAAGATAAGAAGCTGATAAGAACTTTTCTTTAACACTATTAATGTCTGCACCCCATATGTTAGCGGATAGATAAGGCTACGCATGGAAACATTTTCAGCAGTGTAATGATGATTCCCCAATGGTTAACCACTATATAAAATACAAACATTTTGTTCAATATATAGTTTTATACAATTGTTTTTTATTTGTTACAAATTAATTTAACTTCGCTTAAGTTCTAATGAACTATTAAATAATAACAATAATTTATTGATTCTTTATTTTCTTATAGGTAATTGTCTTGCCCCTTAGTTTGTTCCAAATGAATTTCACAACCAGACTTAGTAGGAACACAATCACAGCCAGGATCGTTAAAAGTAAAACATAGAGGTCAAGGTTATAAAGCTCAATAAAGTTCATATGCACTGCAGGACTCTGCAGGTGGGGAGCCCCATGATGCCGAAGGATGTACTCCGTCCAGTAAAGAACAGATTGCTTGGCGGTCAGCGGGCGATCCCTGTAGAGCGAGGAGAACTTTCCAACAGCTTGGCTATACTTATCATTTTCCAGGACTTCCTTGAGCGCCTCTCCCAGACTGTCCTCAGTAATTGACAGCAAATCGAGGGAGAGACCATATCCGGCACTTTGCATGCTTTCAGCGTTTCCAGGCTGGTCTCCAAAAATTGGCAGAGCCACCATGGGCACTCCATGGTACTGGGACTCGGTGATGCCTCCCTTTCCGGCATGCGTGATGAAGAGTTTGGTGTTAGGATGGGCCAGGATGTCGTCTTGGGGTAGCCATTTCTTGTACAGAATGTTGGGAGCATTGCCCGGTGTATTCTCCAGATCCTCCCACTTCCAAATCACGTTTTGCTTTAGACCAGAAAGTACCTTAAAGAGGGTCTGGATAATTTCTGGTTTAACGGCCGTGCTCTTGATATTAGAACCAAGGGAGAGGAGAACAGCTCCTTGGGACGACTTGGCCAAGAACTCTTCAATATCCTTGGGCAAGGGATCCGCCTTATCCTTAACCTGAATGCCTCCGATCTCAATCAGTCCAGGCACCAACGGCCGAATGGGTCCTTCGCTGATCAAATGACAGTTGACAAAGGCCATGGAGATATTCTTTCGTAACTCGTTCAGAGTCGGCTGATCTTTTCCTTCTCCAAAGTTTTCCCTGTATATGCCAGTCACCTTGGAGTCCAACATCTTGGTTATGTACCACATGAACATGAATTTGCCAAAGTTTTGAGCACGGGCTCCCAAGCTCATAGGAAGCGTGGGAGAGGACAAGATAGGAACATAGGAAAGCTCTGCAGGATTACCCGTGAACCAATCAATCACGGGCATCGGCGCCGACATCCAGTCAACGATGACGGGTACCTTAAGCTTATTGGCAACTCCCAACTGGAAATCATTGATGAAGTATCCCATAATCATCAGGTCGAATTTGGTCTCGTAGATACGCTGGAATCTCGGGTCAGAGAGCAGTTCACCCTGCGAGTCAATCATCACATTCATGCCGTTCATGAGCCGAAACATGGTGCTGAAGACTGAGTTCTTCTGCCCCGCCATGGTGGTCATTTGCTCTTCCAGTGTACGCTCCTGTTCGTCCGTCACAGGCACTACAATCAGGTGGATATCCTTGTGCATTACTTTTGGCTGCATCATGGACACCACTGTCACGTTGTGCCCAGCCTCGGCCAGAGTCTTGGCCACCGACATGTGGAGGATCAAATGCGATTGACTGTGGCTGCTGAAGAGCCCCAGGATATTGGCTCCTTGGGCTGAAGCTACTACCGCGAGTAGCAACAGAAACACGGAGCGGATCGCCGTCATTTTAAAAACTTTTTGCTTAACTTCTTCGGGTAAATGCGAATAAAGAACTGGCTGGGAACGTGTGTGGGTCTGCCTATTTATGGGAAAAAATACCAATATGCCAGTCACCAGCTTAACGACTCTCTTCGATTACGTGCGATACTCTTATCTTTCTGCTCTTATAGGAGTGATTTGACTCTTTATTATTATTGGGCAGAAGTAGTATTAAATAAATGAACCATTAATCATTTATTGAGGTTTGACAATTGCTCGCTCTTAAATAATTTCACAAGAAAAATATTGTTTACCAAGATTCGGCAAAAACATTAAATTAAATTAAATGGGACTATGGTTACTTGCGTATAATTGTAGCGTATAATGTGAGCTTAACTTAACTTAACTTACGTTTCTTTTTCAGAGAAAAACCAGTTGTCTAAAATGGTCTGAGTTTGTCTGTTTCTATTCCGGTCAAGATGCCTAATAATTTTATATATTTTATACCTCAAATATTATTTAAAGCAAAGTCCAGTCCTTTTATTAACCCCTTAACAACCAGTAGATAAGGCATAATTCCAGCACCATCAATGTCCGTAGGTCCGTAGTCTCAAGATTATATTGGTTGTTCAAGATAAGGTTACCGACATTTTGAAACTATACAGGTAATAGTTAATATTTAAAAATCCAGAAACAGAAAAGGGAACTAGCTTTTGCAAGAAAAATAAAAGAAGTTATACAATTTAACAAACATCTTTATTACTTTTTTCTTATTTGCTGCTTTTTACTTAAAATGTTTAATAAAATATATATTTACAGTACAAATTTAATGTTTCTTTATTTTCTTTGAATGGTTCTTCTTGCTCCTTAATTTCTTCCAAATGGCTTTTACAATCAGCCGAACAATGATCAGTACCAGCACCAGAATTAAGAATAGCAGAACATACAGATCCAGGTTGTAAAGCTCAACAAAGTTCATGTGCACCGCAGGACTCTGCAGGTGTGGAGCTCCATGATGCCGCAGGATATACTCCGTCCAGTAAAGAACAGATTGCTTGGCGGTCATCGGTCGATCTCTGTACAGCGAAGAGAACTTTCCAACAGCTTGGCTATATTTACCATTTTCCAGAACTTCCTTCAAAGCGTCTCCCAGACTCTCCTCAGTAATGGACAGCAAATCGAGGGAGAGACCATATCCGGCACTTTGCATGTTGTCAGCGTTTCCAGGCTGGTCACCAAAAACTGGCAGGGCCACCATGGGCACTCCATGGTACTGGGACTCGGTGATGCCTCCCTTTCCGGCATGCGTGATGAAGAGTTTAATGTTAGGGTGGGCCAGGATGTCGTCTTGGGGTAGCCATTTCTTGTACAGAATGTTTGGAGCATTTCCCGGTGTATTCTCCAGATCCTCCCACTTCCAGATCACATTTTGTTTTAGACCAGAAAGTACCTTGAAGATGGTCTGGATAATTTCTGGTTTAAGGGCAGCGCTCTTGATATTAGATCCAAGGGAGAGGAGAACAGCTCCTTGGGACGATTTGGCCAAGAACTCTTCAATATCCTTGGGCAAAGGATCCGCCTTATCCTTAACCTGTATGCCTCCGATCTCGACTAGTCCTGGCACCAGCGGCCGGATGGGTCCTTCGCTGATCATATGGCTGTTGACGAAGACCATGGATATATTTCTCCTTAGCTCATTGATAGTCGGCAGATTTTTGCCTTCTCCAAAAATGCCTTTATAAATACGATTAATTTGTGAATCAAATATTAAACTCATATATCTGATAACCAATTGTTTGGCCAGGTTCTCAGCTCGCTTCAGAAAACTCATGGGTTGCGTTGCAAAGGTGGCTATGTTGGGCACATATGACAGTTCTGATGGATTACCGGTGAAATCGTCAATTAGCGGAATAGGCCGGGACATCCAGTCAATAATCACCGGAACCTTCAACTCTATTTGCAACTCCCAGCTGGAAGTCATTGAGGAAGTAACCCATGATCATTAGATCGAATTTGGTCTCGTAGATACGCTGGAAACTTGGGTGGGAGAGCAGGTCAGCCTGGGCTTTTACCATCACATCCATTCCGCTTAGGAGTCTGCTCACGGTACTTATTACAGAGTTTTTTTGACCCGCCATGGTGGTGAGTTGTTCATCCAATATGCGCTCCTGCTCCTCCGTCACAGGTACCACTATCAGGTGGATGTCCTTGTGCATAACTTTGGGCTGCATCATAGCAACAACGGTCACGTTATGTCCAGCCTCGGCCAGGGTCTTGGCCACCGCCATATGGATGATCAGGTGTGATTGACTGTGGCTGCTAAACAGCCCCAGGATGTTGGCTCCTTGGGCTGAAGCTAATATCGCAAAAAGCAACAGAAACGCGGAGCGAGTCGCCAACATTTTCCTTTCGTTTGACGTGACTTCTCCGGCCAATAACCAATAAAGAACTGACTGAAAATATAGGTCGCTGAGTTTTTTACCTGTTGCTGGTTTTTGGACTCTTGTCGATACCCTTATCGGAGTGTTAATGCCGCGAATAAACTCTTTTTCATTAGGTAGTAACTGTATTGAAAACATATTAAGGGTCTAGAAATTATTTATGTATATGAATGTTAAGAGAACGCTTTATTATTTAAAAAAGGAAACTTAGAAATAGAAAGATGAGAACATTTTCTAAAATAATAAATACAACAAAAATGCTAGAATAAATCTATGAAGTTTTGAAGCAATATAGAACAAGAAAATAGAAAACTTATTTTACTTAGCTATGAATTTAATATTAACTATTATTGTTGGGTAACTATTTATTATAATACACATTTCAAAGTAATTATGTTTTATTGCTTCTTTACTTTTTTATTGCTCTTGGTATGGCTCCAAAGTTTTTTCCAGATTAATTTTACAACCAGCTTTATTAGGAGCAAAATCACAGCCAGAATAGTTAAGAGTATAGCACAGAGATCGAGGTTGTAAAGCTGAAGGAAGTTCATGTGCACCGCAGGACTCTGCAGGTGGGGAGCTCCATGATGCCGCAGGATGTATTCCGTCCAGTAAAGAACAGATTGCCTTTCGGTCAATGGTCGATCCCTGTAGAGCGAGGAGAATTTACCCACAGCTTGAGTGTAGTTCTTGATTTCCAAAACTTCCATAAGAGCGTCTCCCAGACTTTCCTCAGTAATGGACAACAAATCAAGGGAGAGACCATATCCGGCACTTTGCATGATCTGAGCATTTCCAGGCTGGTCCGCAAACATGGGCAGCGCTACCATGGGCACTCCATGGTACTGGGACTCGGTGATGCCTCCCTTTCCGGCGTGCGTGATGAAGAGTTTGGTGTTAGGATGGGCTAGGATGTCGTCTTGGGGTAGCCATTTCTTGTACAGAATGTTGGGGGCATTGCCCGGTGTATTCTCCATATCCTCCCACTTCCAGATCACATTCTGCTTTATACTAGAAAGTACCTTAAAGATGGTCTGGATAATTTCTGGCTTAAGGGCCGCACTTTTGATATTAGAACCAAGGAAGAAATGCACAGCTCCTTGGGACGACTTGGCCAAGAACTCTTCAATATCCTTGGGCAAGAGATCCGCCTTATCCTTAACCTGTATGCCTCCGATCTCGACCAGTCCAGGCACCATGGGTCGAATGGGTCCTTCGCTGATCATTTGGCAGTTGACGAAGACCATTGATAGTTGGCAGATTTTTGCCTTTTCCAAAAATATCTGTATAAATTCGGTCCATATTTATGTCAAAGACGATTCTCGCGTATTTAATAAATAGGTATTTAGCCATATTTTCAGCTCGCTTCAGTAAACCCATGGGCAGCGTTGCAGAGATTGCTATATTAGGCACATAAGAGATCTCTGAGGGATTACCCGTAATATCGTCCGTTAGGGGAATGGATGCTGTCATCCAGTTAATGACCACGGGAACCTTAAACTTATTTGCAACTCCCAGCTGGAAGTCATTGAAAAAGTAACCCATGATCATTAGATCAAAGTTTGTCTCGTAGATACGCTGGAAACTTGGGTGGGAGAGCAGATCAAATACATGATCCTCTTTTTTCGAACGACTGCTCTGGTTAATAGAATATAATAAACTGATGAGAACACGTTTTGCAGCAGGTTTTTTATGGATAAACTTGGAATATAAATCTGTTAGCATATCGTCTCTTTTTGAAATTAACTTTATATTTTTATCCAACTTCTCTTTAAGGTTGCATTGCAAACAAAATAGAAAAAGATGAATGCACAATATGTATATAAAATGTTTATGAGCTGCCAAAAGAGAATCATGGTTAAGAGTAGGTTTTCCTAGATGATAAGAGCACTTAAATATCACGATCCACGTAGTGACGTCCATGTAGTGACGAAGAGAACCGATAGTGAACGCATAGCGACTACTATATAGGATCAATCAAAGAATATATTTAAACGAACATTTTAAATATAAGATAAATGATACTAAAAGATTTCCTTATTTGCTATTGTGGTAAATATTTACAATAGAAATTTCAAATACACAAATATTTACATCATTTTACGGTATTTATTTATTCCTTAATAATTTAATTTGCATTATTTTTCCCTGTTTCTGTCAAACATAAATATTCTCTTTAGTTTTAAATTCTCTTAAAACTCCCAGGCACCCAAACAATAGATTTTTAAATCGATTTATAAACCTAGTTTTGCCATCGTCAATTCATGATGACACAGCTAAATATATGTGGGTTTAATTGACCATATCTCCAGAAGAGGCAGTCAAACATTTTTGTGTCGCTATTTTTAAAATAATCAGGTTTTATTTGACACCCGCTGAACTCTCACCCACAAAGAGAGGCAACGTTAAATAAGTTAAGAAACATTTGGAAGCCGCTAAAAGAGCTGATAAAAGCAAACTATAAACACTGTTTATAACGATATCATAACAAACACCATAAAAAACCGAAAATGCTCAACCAGACATCAAGCGATAAAAAAGAGAAAAAGATAGTTAAGAGAGTCTTTAGCTTGACCAGAAAGTTATAAGAGTTAAGCATTTCAATTAATCGTCTAATTAAAGCTTGATATTTAAAACTATTAAAAACAGCCATACCAGATAATTAAGTCTACTATTTTATATACGGACTACCTTTCGTCTCTATTTAAATTTCTTGCTTCCCGGTGGCAGGGGATTCTTCTCTAACCTTAGCAACTGCTGATTCTGACCCTTTATATGACCCCAGTGATTGATCTCTCGCAGTTCCACATCGAACTCTTTCATCGTCTGCTTCAGTTCCGGATAAAGATGCTTGAGCACGCCATGATCAAGGGTTGGAAATAGGTGATGCAGCGCATGTTCCCCAAAGTGGGTTAATACCAACAGATCGGACCACTTAATGTCTCCGCGATCGATGATCGTATCCATCTGATATAGCCCCCAATCAAAGTCCTTACGTTGGGCATCGCCATCATGTAGAATTCGGGGGTCATGATGGGCGGCAGTAAGACCCACGAAACCAAAAATAAAGCTACCTATTGCAACGATGATTTGCCAGCTGATTAAGGAGGCTTTCAGGCCCACTCCAGTAGACAAATAAAGAAATGCCGGTAAGCTAAAGCCTATTAGATCATCCCAGTGCATAAGATTCCGTTTGGCCAAAGAGAGAATTGAACTGAAAATAAAAATAAATAAATAAAGTTATTTCTTTAAAATATAGGGAAGTAACAGCACTCACCGCACTATGATTTGTTCTTGAAACAAGACTACATAGACCACTGGTGAGATCAATACTGAGATCCATCGCTGCATTTTACTGGCATACTGACGACCAGGAATCCAGCACATGAAGGGCTCGAACATGGACATCTCCAGATCATGCAGGGAGTTCGTATACACATGGTGGGACAGAGCATGTGAAATGCGCCAGTTTCTGAAGTTCATTAGGGTCAGATTAAAGGTGTACATCCGCCAGCTGTCCCGCTGATGGAAGTAGTTGTGCGTGGAGGTGGCCACCCAACAGAGCGCCAGGCCGGCCAGAGATCGGATGAGCAGGGAGTCCAGAACTGTGCCGGCCCAGCTAAACAAGAAGACGGAGATCAAGATGCTCAAGTGCAGAAGCTGAAAAATATGGGTTAAAAGTGTTTATTTAGCATAGATTGTCTTTAAAACGTAATAATACAGAGCTTAAGATATGGATATTGACTCTACAGACCTTCAAAACCACAATTTATTAATTATTTGACTGTTAATTTAATATAATTATTATATTTTAATAACTAATTAAAAATACTTTAATATAATATTGATGGATCTATCATTAAATAGTTCGCAATCGCAATCTGTATATGTATATAAATGTTAAAGAAGCCATTATAAAGCTGCCATTATTTGACTGTCAATGATGAATCGACTTGAGATATCGAAGATTATATATAAAATTTCAAATTTTAGCAAAACTTTCCTCAGTTTCAGATTTTATCTCAAGAATTAAATAACAATAGATCTATTTTAGCAGTATTTTGATACAAGATTAAAAGATTTTGATTAAGATATAATAATCTAAAAAAACAAAGCTTAGAAATGTTTGTAAAAAGTATCGTAAAATCAATAAAAATAGGTAAAAACGAATGGCAAATGCCAAATTTGCTAAGTAAATTGAAGTAATAAACCTACTTCTGTTTTCTTGGTGGGAGTGTAATCCAGTTTCCTTAGCTTTTCGCGCACTCGCCGCTTCAGGGTCATGTAGAAACCGTCGTCCTTCAGCGTGAACTTGTAGTTCCGCGGCTTCGAGGCCTGCCGCACCTCGAATTTGCTCAGCATTCCTCGGGCTCGCTCCTCGATGTGATGCGACTCGAAGGGCTCTGTGATATCCGTGCCCCTTGTGGACTCAATCCAGAAGGCGCCGCCCGGATGCCGTGCGGCAAAGTCCGACAAGTCGTAGAGCTTATCGTTAATGCGCCAGAGACCTTCAGCTTCGTCGTCCGCATTTTTGCCCTCCAGCCAGCTTTAAAAGAATAAACTTTTTATACGTATCATTTGGGAATCTAAATATAAGTAGCTGACCTTTCACCCGTAATGGGCATATGGCTGGCGATAGCTCGGATAAGTCCTAGATATTCCGGACACCTTCCAGGCATCCTCTTTCACATTGGGAGCCATTGTCTGCACCATGACGAACACAAATAATTGAAGTTAATTATAGGTATAGGAAATTCTGATAACTTGCCTATTGGTTTTCAAGTTCAACTTAATGCTCACTCTGGGGAACCGGTCACTCTGAGCACCCCAGCGAAGATAGACCGCCGAGTTTGTGTACGATTTGTTGGCTACTAAACTTTTATTTGGAGCGTCGCTCGGGTTTTGTTTTCGTATCACACACTCGCACGATCAATTAGAAAAGCTCTGGTCGGAGAGTATAATTAATCGAGAGCGTTATAAGCAGTCTCTCTTACTATAAATACTATCATGGATCGAGTGGAATTGAAATATAAAATGGAAATGGTATTCAAATCACTTTATTATTATCATAAAGCCGGGTTTCTATAGAGAGCCCTGGATTTGGGAAATAATGTGCGGGTGTAATATGGACCCCCTCTTTCCCCTCCCCCACAAGCTGTAGTTCAAAATGTGACCGTTTTTTGGCGTTTCCATTGATTTGACCCTTTCAAAATATATTTTAAAATAAGCTGTGTTTAAGCTGTAGGAACCGAGAGACTAGAGAGAGAAACAGAATTAACAGCTCCTTGGGTAAATTGGCCATAACCTATACAATATCCTTGAACGAAGGATCCACCTTATCCTTAACAGTAATGGTCGGCTTCGGCACGGGCAGATTTTGTAGTCTCTAGGAAATCACTTGAAAAACTATGCTAAGTTTAAATCTATAACTTTTCTCTACTCTCTAGGAACCCTGTATTTCCCTTGCATCATAAAGCATAATAATTCCATAAGGTCCGAAAAGATTATGATTATTAACGATCCCTGACTACCCCCAACAACGGTCACCATCAACGATAGCTTTCGGCTAGACTCCGGCCAGCCAAGCGAAGCCTCAAAGTGCTGCGATCCAATCAAATGTTTACGGCCACTACCACTGGCCTATTGTCGCCGGCGAAGTCTGGAGCGATAGCCGTGCCCACACTGTGATTTCACCTCTTGAAATTATGATAGGAATAAATATGAGAAAAAAAATTCAAATACAAATACGAAACAAAACAGGCGTAATATTTCCGAGACGGCAGCTGTGCCCCCACTGCGTGGCGCTGATAAGGCAGAGAGACATCTTATCAACATGGAAACGTTCCGTCTGTAACTTGGAATCGATTTTCGGTTTATATAATCTGGCAAGATTCCCGCGGCGCATAAAACCGACGGACGATCGATGATTCTATTTAGTTTCTTTCGGGAAGCGGAGCCGGTCGGTAGCTGGATCTTTGAAGTGTTTGCCAAGGATCAAAGGATCAAGAAATCAAAGGACAATGGTTATTGAAGAGTGGAAGAAGAGCGGCATCGCCACCAAATTTCCCACCTACCGCAACTCACCCCTGATTACCACTCACAGCTGGCAAAAGGGCAAGCGGGAGGACGACCGCGCCGAAGGACTCTGGCGTATCTACGATGGCATCTATGACTTTACCGAGTTCATAGACAAGCATCCTGGTGGTGCCTTTTGGATCCGCGAAACCAAGGGCACCGACATCACGGAAGCCTTTGAGGCTCATCATCTGACGTCGACGCCCGAGAAGATGATCGCCAAGTACAAGGTGCGGGATGCTGCGGAGCCCAGGATCTACACCTTGACCCTCGAAGAAGGGGGCTTCTACAAAACCCTCAAGAAGCGAGTGCGCGAGACGCTGAAGACTGTGGACAAGAGCCCAAAAAGGAAGAGTGATGTGAGTGTTGAACAAAAAATTTAATTTTATTAACATTTAATTATTTGAAAATATAAATGCAAGTCTCCGTTTGTGATAAATTAATGTGAATTAATTAATTTGAAGTTTGGATTTTATTAAACAAAAATGAGATTGTTTGATTTAATATGAATAAAGAATTTGTGTTAAGTTTTAGGAATGTTTTTTTTTAAGTTTCCAAGCACTTAAAGTATTTTGTTGGTATAAATACATCACTTTTCCTGAATGAATAGAAAACCCGGAAAAATATTAGCTAGTAGAGTTTCGTAATTAATATATTTTCCATATCAGTTATATATATTTCTTATCAGTTACATATTGATAAAGGGACCCTGAAGTCTCACGGCGCCAGAAACATAATATAAATAAATAAATGACTTATATTTCACCTGTCAGAACGTTTTAATAAATATTTTATTACTGATATGACAATCAGGCTAGGATTAAAATAAAAACTTAACATTTTTACAATTCTTTATGAATTCTCTTTTAAAACAAAATAAACAAAATTATATGCTTAAAAGCTTTTATTTTCAATTTTTTATAGTTAAAGGATAGTTTAATCAAATGAATTAGATACTTAATACAGAGATGCAAAATATGTATAAAAATATATGATTTTGTATCACCCACAGTTGATCCAATTTGGCTTGATTATCGGACTCTATATTTTCGGCATTGCCAGTGTCAAGTTCAATAGCATTTTGGCTCTCATCCTGGCTGGCGTTTCCCTCTGCTGGACTGTGATCGTGTCCCACAACTACTTCCATCGCCGGGACAACTGGCAGATGTATGCCTTCAACCTGGGACTGATGAACTTTGCCGCCTGGCGAGTATCCCATGCGCTGTCGCACCACATCTATCCCAACTCCTACTTCGACCTGGAGCTGTCCATGTTCGAGCCGCTGTTGTGCTGGGTACCCAATCCACACATCAAGAGCAAGATTATGCGCTACGTGTCCTGGGTGACGGAGCCGGTGGCCTATGCCCTGGCCTTCTTCATACAGATAGGCACACGGTGAGTGGACTGACTGACTGACTGACTATTTCGACGTAGTTGTCGACGTAATCCATTCCTAATCTAAGATGATGTTTGATTTTTTGCAGTATTTTCTACTCACTGCGCCACACGAACATCTTGTACTGGCACGACCTGCTGGCGCTGAGCATTCCGGCAGCCATCTATCTGGGAACGGGCGGATCCCTCGGTCTGTGGGTTTGCATCCGCACTTGGCTGGCGATGACGTCGATCGCTAGCTTCAGCTTCTGTGTGATCGGATTGAATGCGGCGCATCATGACCCGGAGATCTACCACGAGGGCGATGCCAATCGCGAGGATCGCGACTGGGGCCTCTTCCAGGTGGACACGATCATCGATCGCGGGGACCTCAAGGGCTCGCAGTTCCTGGTGCTCACCCACTTTGGTGACCATGTGCTACACCATCTCTTCCCCACACTGGATCATGGCCTGCTGCCCGCTCTCTATCCGGTGCTGTACGAGACCCTGGAAGAGTTCAAGGGTCACCTGCGCGAGTGCAACCACATTGAGCACATGATCGGTCAGCATAAGCAGCTGCTGCGCATCGAGCCCAATCCTAGGGCTCCAGGGGCGGGAAAATGAGATACACTTAGTAGTAAATATTAATATTAATAAAAATTCATACTCGATTTACTAATAACTAAAATATCTTTGAATGGGCTTCATTTTGAAGGATGGATATGGAAAATAAAAATATTTCTTATAAAGTATAAATTTACAAACATTTTTTAAATCTAATATAATTTAGTGGTTCTATTTTATATGAATTTTAATGAATTATAAATAATAGGGAAAATATGTAAAAAAATGTCATATATTACTTTCGTTTCTCATTTCCAGTATTTTTCGAGACTCAAAAATTTCAACAATGTTACAAAGTGTATACATGTTTCAAAAGCAAATGTAACTTAATTTCTATCCAATTCCTTCGTTCCGGTTGTTTTGTTGACGGCTAAAACTCCCTTTCGGGCACTTTATTCACTGCTTCCTTTCGGTTTTTTGCGACTTTAAATTCAGCAATCTACAGTTTATGGTAATTTCAGCTTTTAAACCCTAAATAAAAAATGTTAGAAAATATTAGAAAAATTATATAATCGATCTTGAAATGATGTTTACCTATAACAAGGGGCGTTTAAGACTCGTTTGGACGCTGGGGCGCAGAAAATTTAAAATAAGGTAAAACAGATTTTTGGAGAACCGGTGAAACTTTTGCCATATTGGTTGGAGGAAAAAATATCTTTGGATGGTTGACGGTTCCTGGCTTGTTCGCGGAGTCAGACTCATTCTGCTGATGGACTCCGAACAGAAACTAAAGATTTTGGAGCTAGTGTTCCTGTGACAAAGTTCCGTAATCTGGGACCTAATTCTTTCCAGTTCAATGGTTTGCCTAAATGGAAATAAATATAAAATTAATTGTAATATTAAAAATTTAAAACCTATTTTACTGAAAGATATAAAAGTTGTACAACAGTGCGTATGAGTAATAAAATATGAATAATCAACTTACTCGTTGCCATTCCTTTGCTTCTCCTCAAGTGCTGCCTTTAGAGTTTTGATTTTTGCATCCTTTTCAGCCAACTCGCGTTGAGCCTGCTCCTGGGCCTTTTGATACTGAGATTTCTTGCAGTCTGCCAGGATAATCCTCTTGAGAAGTTCCTCGTTATCCAGCTGGAGTGCATGTTTTGATCGCTGCTCTTCGGTCAACTGTTTTTGCAGGCTGCTCTGCTCTGCGAGAGCACCAAACAGTTCCTTTTTGGTTTGGCCGGAAATCTCTTCTAGATCTTTCAGCTATTCGGAATATAAAAAGTATGATTCTTTACATTGTACTTTTCAAGCTTGTTTACCTCCTGCCTAGATTTGTTGAGTTCTTCATGCAGCTGATCCCTTTCAACTGTAAGGCTTTGAAGCGAGCTAGTCAGGCTTTCGCAGGACGAACGGACCTTATTGATACTCATGTGCGACTGCTTCAGCTGCATTTGGAGTTCGCTATTTCGCTTCTGCTCCACTCGCATCACCGTGTTCAAAACATGAAGTTCGTTGTTGGTTTTCATGGTCTATGAGTTCCAAGTTCCAAGTTATTTTCTACATTTTAGGAAGATTGACCTATTCCAAAAATACTTACGGTGCTCTGAAGACCCTGAACCACCTGCTGCAGATCGCGCACCTCTTCTCGCCGCTGACGCCAGGCGTTTAGCATAAAGCTAGTAAAGACCCTCTTACTGGTTTCCGATTGCCATGAAGACTGTGTTGTTGAAGATTCCCCCCTGGGGAACCCAATTGGGCCCTGTTGGTCGCCGGAAGCACCCGTTTTTGGGCCAAGACTGTTACCGCATCGGCAATCAAAGATCCGATTCTCCTGGCTTGCCATTTTATTTTCCGGCATTAACACACTCTTCAGATCCACCGGTGTGTAGAAGTATTAAAATCTAAACATAAATTCGCTAAACAATAATTTTGGCTTTTGTTGAAGCTGGTTAAAAATGGTAATTAAATCAAATTAAATTTCTTACCGGTTGTGTTTTTAAATCGAAAGGAAGTGCTGGACTACAATGAAGTTTAAGGCATTGCTTTCTAGTTTTTTTAAGTTAAATATTTTTAAATCTGGTATAAACAATTGACTTGATCTGTCGTCAAATATGTAAGTAAATATGAAGTAAACCCCCATATCCAGACATCTGTTAATTAATACAATAAAATACAGCACGAGTTTTTTTTAATTGATTTACATTTATTTTGTTCCTTTTTTGTATACTTTTCATTTAGTGTCGAGTGATGATCTTATCTCATTATCATTGATTGGTAAAATCAAAAGTTAAACATAAACATAGGCGCAGTGTATAGCTCGTGTCGTCCGTGAGTCTTGTCCGACAATATATATATATTTTTTGCGAATACATATAGAACAAGGGTTCGAACAGCGGGCGACATTTACCGATGGCGGACGCCGTCGCGGGGCCTTCACTTTGACGGGGCTCTCTCAATTCGCGATCTTTCTCATGGTGGTGTCTCGAGATTCGAAGGTTCTTTGATAGTTAGTTGGTTGGTGGTTGAATGCATTTCGAAAGTTGTATAAAAATATATAAATACAAATACAATACAGGTCTCGCGAACAGCGTCCCCGTGGGAAATGTCGCGCTTACACAAAAGCCTGATCTACTCGGTGGATGCTACACAATTCACTTATGTATGCTAAGTGATCGATGCTGGGATCGATTCGGTGTTATTTAGTTTTTGTTTCTTTTTGCCTAAGTGCATTTGGCGTTGTTGTTGATGGTGGTTTGCCTCCCGTCGTTTTCGATATATATTTTGTTATAGTTTTATTATTTTGTTTTTAAATTAAGAAATTAAATTAAAATCATAAACATAATCATTATGAAATATCATTTAAAATAAATTAAAAAATGAAATGGCATTTAGAATTCGTTTTCAGGAGCAAGGTCGAATCTTGGTGGGAAGGCCAATCCGTCGAATTGTGGCCTAACGGACGTCGCACGGGGCTGTGGAATAAAATCAGAAAAGGATAATAGTTTAGTTAAAGTTCACATGTAATTGTCAATTGTAAACATGCTGGGGCTGGGACAAGTCACCAATTCGGGCTGACTGACTGACTGGACTCGGGATAACGAGAAACGATAACGACAACTCCTTGCACTTCCTCAGCACGTTTCGTAGTGCTAGCGGAGGCGAAGGTGAAAAATAACGATAACCAAGGTACAAAGTGAGCGTACGTAAATGTGCTCCTTGAGATAGAGAGTGTGTTGACTAGTGTCGAGGGGTAGACTAGTGTCGAATGAGACGAATGACTTTGATCGATGACGAGCGATACAACGAAATGAGCTGACTGACCAAGTTGTTTCTGGTGCTTGTGTGAGAGGGAGTGGTGGGGAATAGTTCCGACACAACAAGAACGGGTCAAGACGTACATCAAACCACGTCCACTTACAAATGTTTCAAGAAAGTTTCTACTGCTCCAGCAGCGCGCTCTTGCGGCCCTTTGACGCTGTCGGCTGCAGTACACATGTACAAATACAGTTTATAATAATATAGTGGAAGAATAGTATTGTTTTTTGTAAATGGTTGTAGAGAAAGCAATTTGATTGATTTAGCATTGTGCTACTGTTGGTTGGTTGCTTTGCTTGCTTGCTTGTTTATTTATTATTGCTTTGCATTTTACTTTTTTTCTTGATTTTTTTCGTTTGGTTTTCTGTCAAAATGAACGCATTTTTGGTTGGTATTCGATGATTTGATCCTTCGATTTCTGATTCGATTTTGGGTGGCCTCTAATTTTTACATTTTTTGTCTGCTAGCGAATGTCGTATGATGCATCTATATTATTGTTATTAGTATTTATTTTATAATAATTCTTATAAGCTATAATTCTCTTTGCATGGTTTTGTTCTCTCATTATCGTAATTGAACCATAATTGGATCGCTATATAGATTTTTTTTCACTTGGTGGTGTTGCCTCAGATTTAGATCTGGTTTTTTTTTTTGTTTGTGGTAAGCGGAGAGCATATATGAAAGGGAAGAATATACAAATTATTCAAAAACTGATCCGTCGAGATCATGAGCGAGATTGAGATGGCTTTCGCAGCAAAATGGAGGCTCTGTGTTTGAGTGAAAGGTTCGGAGGGTTCAAGGATTTTCTCTTTTCAATTTCCTTTTGTTTCCGCTGAGGAAATCAGGGGGAATCTAAGGGGCTAAGGGGTCTTCTGGAGGGTGATGAAGGGGAGATGAGAAACCGGTAGACACTTACCGCTGGGCTGGCACCACGACCGACAGAACCGGCACGTCCCTTGGCGCGGAATTTGCTGATGGCCTGCTCGGCCAGATCGGCACGCTCCTCGGCCTCCTCCAGCTCCTGCTGAGCCTTGCGGAATTTGGCCAGGTTGAGGGCGGCGATCTCCTCGGCCTCCTCGATCTGCCTCTTGTATGTCTTGATCTTCTGTTGCAGCTTGTCGACCAGATCCTGCATGCGTTCGTGGTTCTTGCGGTCCTCCTCGGACTGGAAGCTCAGCTCCTTGACGCGGCGCTCGGACTTGCGCAAGTTCTTCTGGGCATCGGCGTGTCTCCTCTGCTCACCATCCAGCTCGTTCTCGAGCTCGCGGACGCGCTGCTCCAGCTTCTGGATGGCCTTCTTGCCTCCCTTAAGGGCGTTGGCCTCGGCCTCATCAAGACGGACCTGCAGTTCCTTGATCTGCTGCTCAAGGGCCTTCCTCAATTTCTCCTGGGTCTGGGCATGATCCTGCTCAGCGCGGAGCTCATCGGCCAGGCGGGCGGCATCGACCATAGCCTTCTTGGCCTTCTCCTCGGAGTTCTTGGCTTCGTTGAGGAGCTCGTCCAGGTCGGAGTGCAGGGTCTGCAGCTCGGACTCCAGCTTCCTCTTGGCAGCGGAGATGGAGGCGTTCTGGGCGGACACCTCGTTCAACTGCTCGTGGGCATCGGCCAGCTCCTGCTCGGCCTGGCGACGGCCGCGGTCGGCCTGCTCCAACAGAGTGCGCGACTCCTCCAGTTCGTTCTGGAGAGCGTTGGCACGACGCTCGGAGATACCCAGCTGTTCGCGGGCATCGTCGCGGGCGCGCTGCTCCTCCTCGAGGGCAGTCTGGATGTCCTTCAACTGCTGCTGGTAACGCTTGATGTTCTTCTGGGCCTCGGCGTTAGCCTAAAGTGAGAATAATGCAAAGATTTACATTAAAAATCCTAATTAATGAGAGCTTAATGTGAGAACTCACCTTGTTGGCGTGATCCAGAGCAATCTCCAGCTCGTTGATGTCAGCCTCCAGCTTCTTCTTCATGCGCAGGGCCTCAGCCTTGCCCTTAGCCTCAGCCTCGAGGGAGGCTTGCATGGAGTCGAGGGCGCGCTGGTGGTTCTTGCGGGTGTTCTCGAACTCCTCTTCCTTCTCCTGGATGCGGCGATCGATTTCCTGGCGCACCTGGGACAGCTCCAGCTGGGCGCGGAGCACCTTGTTCTCCTCCTGCTCAAGGGCGGCCTCAGCCTCCTCAAGGGCAGCCTGGAGCTCGTCCTTCTCAGCCTCCAGGCGCTTGCGGGCCTTCTCGATCTCATGGATGTTGCGGCCACCCTCACCGATCTGGTCGAGCAGGTCCTTGACCTCATCAGCCAGATTCTTGTTCTCACGACGCACAGCCTCCAGCTGCTCCTGGCCCTCCTCGTAGGCGCCCTTAAGACGGAACAACTCGGTGGAGTAGTTGCGGCACTCCTTCTGGGAGGCATCCAGCTCGGCGGCCAGATCGTCGACCTTGAGCTTCCACTCGCCGATGATCTTGTCGAAGGCCTTCTGCTTCTTCTCGGCAGCGTTGGCAATGGCGTTGGCACGGTCCACCTCCAGCTGCAGATCCTCCACTTCGGTGGACAGGCGCTGCTTGGTCTTCTCCAGGCCAATGCACTTCTGGTTGAGCGACTCAATGGTCTCCTCAGCCTCAGCCAGGCGGGCCTGCAGCTTCCTCTTGGCCTCCTCCAGCTCCTCAGAGCGGGCGACGCCATCGGACTCGTACTTGCTGCGCCAGACCTGGGACTCAGCGTTAGCCTTGGACAGCTGGCGCTGCAGATCGGCCTTGCCCTCAGCCTCCTCCTCAACCTGCTCGCGCAGATTGTCCAGGTCGTGCTCCAAGTTGCGGAACTTGCCCAGAAGGGTGGCGCGCTCGCGGGACTCCTCATCGGCCAGACGCTTGGTATCCTCCAACTGGGTGGTCAGAGAGATCTTGATCTTGGACAGCTGGGACACCTGGGACTCGGCCTCCTCCAGCTGGCGGAGCAGATCGGAGTTCTCAATGGACAGCTTCTTCTTGCTGGCATCGAAGTCGTTCAGAGTCCTGTTGGTCTCATCCAGTTTCGACTGCACCTCGTTGAGGGTGTGCTGCAGCTGCTTGGCGATCTTCTCCTGGGCAGCCTGTTCGGGAATGGGTTTCAAAAATATAGATTCATTAGTCTCGGTTCTGGCTGAGTGCTTTATTTGGTTGAAAGTGTGGCATTTTGGTTTCGTGTAAGGTGCTGTACAAGGCATAGATTTAGTAGTAGATCAAGCGTGGATATTACTTTAGTGGTGGGTGGGTCGTTTTAGTTTTATTTTACATAATTTTTTTCGAGGGATATTTCGGTCTGGTTGGTTGCTTTGCAACTACGTTGATACTATACACAGATATAGAGTCTTGGAAAAGAACTAGAACTTTCAGCATTTTAATTTACAGCATCGCGTTGAGAGCAATTACGCATATATAGAGATCAATTTCAATACCTTCTCGTTGGTAATGTGGTCGACACCGGCGCGCAGATCGTTCAACTGGCCGTAGTACTCGTTCTTCTCCTTCTCAGCCCTATTTTAAACAGATAGATAGAGACACAGAGGTTCGTATTTCACGGGTTAGTTAATGTCTTGTGGTGGGTGGGATATAGACAGACACAGTAAGCGATATATAGAGGCGAGAAGCGAGCGTATCCTTTCGTTGAAACCTTCGAGAGACATTTCCTTATATTAGACAGAGAAATAGAGTGAGAGAGGGGCACACAGACGTAGTTTCGTAGTTGTACGTAGTTGTGTGATTTGCTTTTTGTTTATTTGGTTGAAACATGCATCGGTTCAGTGTGATTCTGTATATGTGTGGATCCCTGGGCGCCCAGCCAGGAGGCCAAGCGCCACTTATCACGACATATTACCTTATCGCGACCCAACTGATCGCAAGCGGTACGAGTCTGATTCAGCTCGTTGTGGCAAGTCTGGCGATCGTGCTCGGCCCTAGTTTGGCAAATAGGTAAAAGAGCAAATATCTATTAGCTTCGGTTCACCAAGATCTCAATCGAAGATCTCTCTCTATGTCTGAGTTTCGGTTGCATCTGAAAAAGCTAGCTAAAAATCGAATAATATTTGCGGTACTTACTTGGCCTTCAGCTTGTTGAGCTGATCAACCTGCTCGGCCATCTCAGCGACGGCATCGTTGTGCTTCTTGCGCAGGTTAGCCAGGGTGGACTCGTGCTGGATGTTGGCCTCCTCAAGATCGCGACGCAGCTTGCTGAGCTCGGCCTCACGCTTCTTGTTGAGCTCAATCTGGGCAGAGGTGGCACCGCCAGCCTCCTCCAGACGCTCGCCCAATTCCTCGAGCTCACGGGCCAGATCGGCGCGCTGCTTCTCAGCCTTGGCGCGGGCCTGGCGCTCAGCCTCGACCTCCTCCTCCAGCTCCTCAATGCGGGCCTGCAGCTCCTTGATCTGGCGCTGGTGCTTGCCAACAACGACCTGCTCATCCTCGAGCTTGGCGGTGATGGAAGACAGCTCCTTGTCCTTGCGCTGGATGGTCTGCTCGAGCTCCTTCTTGTTGCGCTCCAGATCGGCAACAGCCTCCTGGGTGAGCTTGAGGTCGCCCTCAACCTTGCGCTTGGACTTCTCAACATCGCCGCGCACCTTCTTCTCGCGCTCCAGAGAGTCCTCGAGTTCATCGAGGGTCTGCTCGAGCTTGGCCTTAACCTTGTTCAAGTGGTTGATCTTGTCCTCAGCGGACTGGAGCTCCTCACCGGTCTTCTGGTTGGTCTCGCCCTGCATCTTCTTCTCCTTGTTCAACTTGTTGATGAGCTCATCCTGGTGGGCGATCTCGTCGTTCAAGTTGCGGATCTGGTGATCCTTGGTGGCCTTGTCCTGCTCGGCCTTCTGGACGTTCAATTCCAGATCCTCGATGTCCTTCTTCAGGCCAGAGATCTCCTGGTCGGCCTTCTTCTTCTGCTGGAACAGCTGGTTGCGGGCATCTTCCTCCTGAGTCAGGCGCTCTTGGATGTCCTATGGCAATTGAGAAATGGAGAAGGTGTGTGTTAAGTGGGTGAATAAGTAGGTGAGCGGTCACTGCTAAATTTAGCCAATTGCGCAAATGGCTCGAAATAGCCGAGCAACTTTCATGCTCGATTGCATTTGATCAATTTAGCGTTTTCCGCTTTTGCGGATCTTGGATTGATGCCATCATTTAAATGGACCTGATTCGGTATGAGGATTAATGGGATTGGAGTTTAAATACTTACGCGCAGCTGGTTCTCGAGGTCGTTCTTCTGGGCGGTCAACTTGGAGTTGCGCTCCTGGAAGTCCTGCAGCTGGCCCTTCTCGCCGGACAGGGAGTCCAGCAGGGCGGTCTTCTCAGCCAACAGCTTGGCGTTGAGGGCCTCCAGCTCCTTGCGCACTTTCACTTCAGCGGCGTGCAATTCCTCAGCCTTCTTGGCCTTCTCCTCCAGACGCTGTAAGTCATTAGAAGCATTCGATGGGTTAGTAAAGGAGCCGCCAGAGCTGCTCTCCTCAGCGGGCTGAGCTTGTGGCGGTGGTTCGACGGGTGTGGGTTCTGCTGCAGCAGGAGGTGCTTCCTCTGCAGGGGCGGCTGGCGGGGCAGCTTCGGCAGGAGGTGCCTCCTCAGTGGCACTGGGTGTGGTTGCTTCGGAGGATTTTTTCGTTTTCTTGGTTTTCTTTTCATCGGCCATAGTCCCTAGATCGCTTTCAATAACGCTCTTTTGCTTTTGCTAGCTTGCAAGTTTGCCTTCCAGCAGGCTGACCACTGTTCACGTTAAAATAACTCCAACTCTAGCCTATAATGCCAGCTAACTCCACTTTCGAGTTCGTTATATCAAGATGCTCCCTAGATGAGCTAGCCAACCCTTGTGCTCAGTTCGATTGATTCTTCGTTGGGGGTTCGTTTGTGGTACGCGTTACCGCGACGACGACTGGTCAAATACAACTGGAATGGCTGCTGCAAATGCACTGGGCCACTTGGGCTATAAAATTAGCAAACGCCCCGAAGCCAGCAGAGCTGAGCAGAGCAGAGCAGCGCCATGGCAGCTGCTGCCACTTGGCATGTGTGTAATCGCCTTGGTCAGGAGAGGAGGTAGCCATCATAATTCACAAATCGCTGGCATTGCTGTGGGCAATGGGCTTTGGTATGGGGCCTATCAACTCGCACTTGTGCGGCGGGGCCAGCAGGTGTACCATCTTAAGTATATATAGAATATACATAGATATATACCACGGATTGTGCGTGTGTATACATCATGTTAAATTACTCATCGGGAATCGGAACTATACGTGGGCATCTCTTCGGTCATTTTTTATTATTTAATTAGCAAGCTAATTGGCAAACTAATTGTGGCTCTTAAAAAAAAATAAAACCAAAAATGCCCGAGCTATGTGGCAGGGCCCAGAATAGACCCAGCGCCAGTCATAACTTCTGGCCAAGATGCATGAGTGTGCCATGTATGTACATGGGAATGTGAGGGGTGAACGAGTTATTGGATTCCAGCGAAAAGTTTCATTGGGGTAAACAGTGGCCACATTTGGCCCGAAAGTGCGAAGAGATTATGACAGCATCTATTTTTGGCAGCCACAGCGATTGGAATCAGATCGTATCGATATGTTCGGGCAGCTGCTCTAAGTGGGTGGATGTTGTTTTCAGCTTTCAGCTTTTAGTTTTCAATTTATAATTTTCGGTTTTTAGTTTTTAGTGAGCATGGGTTGCATGTCCGTGCTGCAGGTATTAAGTTGTGTGCTTAATTAAGCGAAAGAATTTCGCATCGCAACAATGTTTATGGCCATTGGCTAAAATAAGATTGAGTTTTGGGGATTTGATTGGTGCAGCTGCCCGGACCCATCCAATTACCCCAGACAATGAGCGGGGCAGGCTAACCGAATGGACATACCAGGGCTACATCAGCAAAGTCTTCGCTTGATTGTCACCGGCAACTGCTCCGTCCAAGTTCACACTCGTCGAACCACAAATATCACCATAACGCTGGCAGACCGCTGACGAAGATCTCCACCAATTTGGTTATACTCACGGCAATCTCATCCTCGATACGGCTGACGTTGAGGAGGGGCTTGACCTTCTGCCACAGCTTGTACCATGGCCAGGTACGGAGCTGCAGGTACTTGCGCAGGTTGCGCTGGACAACCTTGAGGGCGACGCGCTGCTCCTGGAGCTTCTTGAAGCCCTTGCGGGCCAGGTAACCACGAGCCCAGGCCTGCATCCAGGACATGATCTTGCCCAGACGCTCATCACGGAACTCCTCCATCTGACCCAGGACACCGGCGCGGAAGAACACCTGTTTATGGTTTAAGGGATTTTTGTGGGTTGGGGAGAAAAAATAATAAGTTAGTCTTCTGTTCGTTTCGCAACCTGAAGAGCGCGTGCACTAAGCGAAACCAAAAGTATTCTTTTGGTCTTTTCTTTCTTTTTTTGTTTTGCTTTAGCTTAAGCGGTTCTTCAAAAACACTTTTGGACAGGTTGGACTGGGATAGATAGAGGATGGATGGTTTAAACAATAACACAGAAAGTACATCAAATCACAAGATACACAATTCAAGACAAACAACATATATTTTAGTTTAGTAAATAAGAGTGGAGATGGGATTAGATACAGGCAAATGAAATAACACTCAGATGAGACTCAGATATAGCAAGATATAGGCTCCAGGACTAACATCCCACAGCCCAATCCCCGACAAGAGCTGTGTACTAGCAGCTGAATGTGTCACGGTTGGGTTATGGAAAGCTGATCAGAAGTAAATATCTTGAGTAAGCAGCGAAAATGTGAAAGAAATGGTGAGGAGTTTTAAAGAAGTGCAGACACGTATGGCAAATGAAACTGGGATAATGTCATCCGATTTACCGAGATTTAAATTAAAGCCCAGAGAAATTATAATTATTGACTAGGCTTTAACTCAAATGTAGCAAAAAACTGAGGATATTTCCACCAGATTCAAGCAGAAGAGAAAAAATGTGCAGCTTATGCTTTGTGGCTTTGTGAATGATTTTGTAAGATATATTGTCTGCCATATACCTTTGTGTTACCCAAACGGTACTGATCTTCGGGCAAATCGATAAACTTAATGATTATTTCAGCGGCCTTTTTGTCTTTCTCAACGCCCTGCAATTGCTTGGGGCACATGATCTTGTAGCTGTATGGGGGTTTTGTAGTTTGAATGTTTGTATTAATTTGTTTCAAACGATTTAGTTAATGTTAGAGTGCATACATACTAACTAATTTTTGATTTGATTTTTGGCTGGGGGTTAGATAAAATAACTACAGACTAGGGAATAGTAGAGTTACGTCTAAGTAAGTTACTACTAAAACAAAGTGTAGACACCAATAAAGGGGGATTTTTGGAAGGGGGTTGCTTCTACCTTTTTTTAAAGGTTTTTCGCTGATTGGATCTTGGAAAGGATCAGGGGTTTTTTTTCATATAAATCCAATTTATAGAGATTGAGATAAAAGGACATGCACACAGAGAGATCTCGGTTCAAGATTTAAGATTTTTGCTTAGTTTATATCTTGACCAAGGTCCGACTCTATGAGAGTTGTGTGTGTTTTTCTGTGCAATATGAAAATGTGTGTGTCTGGACATCTGTTTCGGAGCCATTGACAAAAGTGTTTTGGGAGTTTTTGAAGTATTTGTTGAAGTGCAGAAAAAATGTTTGGTTGTGCGTGCCTTTGTGTTACCCAAACGGTACTGATCATCATCCAATGATGTCGATTCGATAAGGATCTTCGTGCATTTCTTGGGATCATCAAGATCCTTGATACCCTTGGGGTTCAGGATTTGGTAGCTAAATGTTTACATATATGATGATAATTAACATTAATGATACTACAGTATACCAAGTATCTAATTACGGTTTAGTATGTCTAGCTTATGTCTAGTGTTATTTACAGTTGATCTTAACAACGAAATCTCCAAAAAGGACAACTTTCTACATAAAAACTTTTGAACCCATGCTTGGGGCTTTACGAGTGAGTGTGCGTGTCTATGTGTGTATGTGAGTGTAGAGGTGGTGTAGTTGGAATTCATATCATTTCATTTCATTTAATTTCATTTCATTTCCGGGATGGGGATAGAAGTCATACAAAAGTGCTGAACTTGAACTGAGCGCCCTTAGTAAGGTTCTGTTGCTGTTTACCTAAAGGGCGCCTAAAATCTGTAGGATTTTGTACTGGATTTTGTTTATCATTGTTTGTTTTGGTGGTTGCATTGGGCTCGTATCGCCTCTGCCCGGCATTTGAGATACGAGTGAAGTTCAATTGTATTTTCGAATACGATTCGAATACGAGTTGTGTGGTATTCATCAAGTGTGGAGGGGAGATAGAATAGATATATCAAAACTACTTGATTGGGATTGGAGCAGATAATAAAAGATAGAGAGTTCAAAATGCATGAGCATAGAGGACGAAATAAATCGGAACATGGGCCTGCCTTGGTGTGTCCAATGCGGTACATATCGGGATCCAATGAGGTGGACTCCAAAATGATGGATCCACACTTCTTGGGATCGTCAACGCCAACAATGCCAGCTGGATTCAGGATCTGATAGCTGTAATATGGAGAGGTCATTTATACACAGCTTGGCACAGCCGTGGCTTGTTCACTGCGATTCTGAGACTGAGGTGTAAAGTGTATGGTGTTTCGTGTATGGGCTGCTCTCTCTCGTTGAGGTTTTTTGAGCACCCTTTCTAATAATTATTGACTACACAAAGATACTGTTGAGCCATCCACTCATAAGTGCTTGTGTGGGTTTGTTTACACAATTTTGAAGTTGTTTTGCCAGATTAAGCTTAGATAAAGGAAGAACTTTTTCATGCCTTGGTATGACCCAGACGGTAAAGGTCATCGTTCAGCTCGGTGGATTCAATCAGAACCTTGGAGGCTTTCTTTGGACAATCGAGGTCCTTAATGCCACGGGGGTTCAGAATCTGGTACCTGTTAGGATGTAGAATTTTTGTTTTGATTCAATGTTCTGAACAGATCGTGCTACACACAGTAAGAGCCTTAGACGGAGATACACCTAAACATAGAGGCACAGCACTGAAACTGGAACTGGAATTGATATTTGGTACATGGTACATACAAAGAGGAGAAACAAGTGGGAGATACACTAGTGATACAGTTGGAGCATGGACATTCGCTTGGATATACAAAAGTGGATATTTTGAAAGGGGGAGTTATATATGCGTGCCTTGGTGTGACCAATGCGATACATGTCGGGGTCCAGTCCGACGGCTTCCAGACACTTGGCGGCGGCGTTCTTGGCCAGCTTTTCGGCCGTCATGACGGCAGGAGCCAGAATCATGTAACTAGAGTTGGGTATTACAATTTACAAGTTAATTATTGACCGTAAATACTAGATAGTTCCTAGTCCTAGTTTGTAACCCGACCGGTGTGTATATACAGGAGGCTGAGAGTGCTGGACTACAATCTCTGATATTGATATCGAACTATGAACTAAGTCTAGGTGCTAGTGTATAAGAGTTATGTGTAGACCTATGGCCATGATGGACCCAATACTCACCGCATCTTGAAGTCGGGGTACACCATCCTGTTGGGGAAGCCCTTACGGCAAATACGGATACCTTCAAGCACACCGTTACAGGTCAGCTGGTGCATAACCAAGTGGGCATCAACCATGCCAGGCTGCTTCATCTCGTTGGGAATGATGCAACGGACGAAGTGAGGCTGGGTGGAGCGCAGAGTGGTCATCAAGCTGTTCAGCTGCTCCTTGTAGGCAGACGAGACGGTAGCGAAGCCACCACCCTTCTTGCCACGACCTCCCTTGGCCTGTTCACCGCCACCCGACTGTCCGGCGTGATCGGCGAAGATTTCGATCAGCAGCTTGTTCTGCGACTTCTTGAACTGGTCGACAACGGTATCGTTCAGAGGATCCTTGTTCTTCTCCAACCAACCGGTGATGTTGTAGGCGACAACACCAGCATAATGGCCGATGGCAAAGTGGGCAGCCTGCTGGCCGGGCTTTGGAGGCTTGGGCTTCTGGAAGGGAGCGGACTTGCCCAAATGGGTGTTGGTCAGCTTCTCCGAGAAGGTCTGATCGGTGGCCTTGGGGAACATAGACTCTTCCTCCAGGATGGACAGGATACCCATGGGCTATTGGTGCGAGAAATCGAAGTTGAGTTCATTAGTTTCGTCTGGCGATAGTTTTCTATGGGGCTGCTGTAAGATTTTCTAGTAGCAAGCACGCATTAACATTTAAGTAGTTTTTCGTTTTGACAATTCTTATAAGCGGCATAACGCTCGACTAAGACTACGACGGTACGACTAATAGAACACATTAGTACATAGGACTTACCCCTTACATTTTTTAGTTGTGAGTCGTAAAGTTGCAAATGCATTAACAGTGGGTTGGTGCTTTTTTAGCTTTAGGCGATCTTACAACTAAGTTAATGGAAATTAATATTGATTAGAATTAGAGTTTGCATTAAATTAAATCACATTCTTCACGGTGCATTTCTATTGCAATTGTGTATTATTGTTTAATGGACAGCATGGGCTATCTGCTCTGTTAGATAGTTATGGCCGCGTCTGTACCTTTTCGATCAGATCAATACACAATTGCAGATCCATGCCGAAATCAATGAAGGTCCATTCGATGCCCTCGCGTTGGTATTCTTCTTGTTCCAAAACGAACATGTGATGATTGAAGAATTGTTGCAGTTTTTCGTTAGTGAAATTGATGCACAATTGTTCGAAACCGTTGTACTAGATTGTGGAACGGAACAATATGTAACATAATAATAAAGCGGGGTTATTTAGGATGTAGTTTCAATGGCTTGGTCGAAATTGTTTTCGTTGTGTTAGTTACTTGTCGGTCATCCCTTGAACTTTCTCTGGGGGTTCTTCATCGTTTTGGGCAGACATGATATAAATGTGGGTGGTGGGTGGGGGTGGTGGGTGCTTATAACATATATAGTACGTATTTGGAGCTAGAAAACGCTTATGGGCGCACTTCTCCGCATGACTGTAAAAATAGGTATAGATATGCCGCCCCCTCCTGGGATCATCAGTTCTAGATGATTTGCCATTTCGGGGCTATGGAACGCATTATAATTAAAACTTATTCGTATATATTTATAGATAGGGCAACGAGCTGTTGGCGGATAGTTTGAAAATCTTTGGCTTGGAAGGCTGATTGGTGCGAATGAGCGGAAACGAACCTTTTCAATCAGATCGATACAGGCCAACAAGTCCATACCGAAATCGATGAAGGCCCAGTCGATGCCTTCCCTCTTGTATTCTTCTTGCTCCAAAACGAACATGTGATGGTTGAAGAATTGTTGCAACTTCTCGTTGGTGAAGTTAATACACAGTTGCTCGAAACCGTTGTACTAGATATCGTTTTTTGGGGGGAATCGGTGATGGATTGGTGCGATGAGTATATATATATTCAGTGCATTAAAACATTGAGGGGGGGCCTGACATTCAAAATACACTCATTTACAGTTTACCTGAGATCACTCTGGCGCGAAAGCCCTCAACTTTGATTGAAATCTAAAAGATTGACTGACAGTGCTAAAACATGACATGACAAACAAGAATATTTCCGATACATTTCCCGTAAAAAACACAATATAAAGTTTAAAGATAGAAACACAAATTAAGTTTAAAGCTTTTAAGCACCTTTTCAATGAGATCGATACAGGCCAGCAAGTCCATACCGAAATCGATAAAGTCCCAGTTAATACCCTCCTTCTTGTACTCTTCCTGCTCCATGACGAACATGATATGGTTAAAGAACTGCTGCAGCTTCTCATTGGTGAAGTTAATACACAATTGCTCGAAGCCGTTGTACTACATTGGATTTGGGAATATTTACAGAATAAAATAGCAATAATGGTGAATTATCTAAGGCTGCTGCTACTGTTTTGTGTGTTTCTGTGGGTTTGTATTCATTTTTTTTTTTTTTTGGTGCGAAGAGTGCACCTCCTATGTAGATTCCCCGAGTGATTTTGAATTCCTAGCTAAACTGTTGAGAGACGTGTTAGCAAGTCAGCCGTGAATGGGCCTCCAGCCCAGACATCGAAATGAATTGGGTTGGGGGGCCATTCACTACTACAGCACACCAACATCCCCCAAGTGGATCCATGGGTATGGAGCACCTTGGGCGGTGATGGCCTGCTCAAGTCCCCCGATCTGTCCGATACTTACGTCGAAGATTTCAAAACCAGCAATATCCAGTACACCAATGAAGTGCTGACGCTTCTGCTGGGTATCCAGAGTCTCGTTACACTTCTTCACCAGCCACTTGAACAGACGATCGAACACACCCTTGCAGAGGGCACCGATCGAGTTGGTGACCTGCTGGACGTTACGGCCCTGGGTGACGAACTCGTTGCCGACCTTGATGCGGGGCTTCAGCAAGTTCTTGTACAGCTCGGCGGTGTCGCAGCCGAACAGCTTGGACACACGGCCACCCTCCTCCTCGCCGTCCTGCTCAGCCTGCTCCTCGCGACCACGTTGCTTGAACTTCATGCCACCCATGTGCATGACAGCGGCGGTGATCCTGTACACATCCTCCTTCTCCTGCTTGGTGAAGCCCAAGATGTCGAAGGCTTGCTGTGGGTCGAAAAGTTTGGTGGCAAAAAAGTTGATACTTTAGTACGGGAAACCTCACCATTCTCGTGTCATTGGATTAATGGCTTTTATCAGCGTTATTTTTTGGGTTTGGTTTTGAGCATTTTTTTCTGTGGTTGAGTGTAGCTTAAATCTAGTAGATCGTGCACATGCTTCAAATAGTTCACTTTTAATATTAGAGTTACCATAATACTTCGAGCAGGCGGTAGTTTTAAAGGCGTTAGGGTTAGTAGACCTACGGTTGCTTCTTTTTATGGTCTATATATATATGTTGATATAGCTATAGCTATAGCTATAGGTGGCTTAAGTATTCCGGAATCGTTGGGAAACGCGTGGATTGCCGGGTCGCTTAATAACTAACAAGACAAGTTTCACAAGGAAATTTTAGGATTTTCTCTGGGGGTAATCTATACGAAATTTTTATGAGGTTCACGTGCTGAGTTCTTAACCAGTTTAGTGGCACACACGACGGCTGTCAAGTCAGTCGGAGGCCGTTACACACAAATATCGTTTTAGATACACCGGCTCCCAATTGGATTTGTACAAAGTATCTATTCGAGGCACAAATCAAGGGATATTCACACACTCGTCCTTTTCATCTAAAACTAGGAGTATCTTAGGGTAACATGATGCATATACATTCCAGGCAAAAGTCAAAGTCGGGGACAACGATGTCGTCGGGGCATTCGTATTAGGTACAGGTACAGATAAAGAAATAGTCACAGCATCCGTGAGATACTTTTTTTTCGGGCAAGGGTTGCGACATTCGCCATTCCATCGTTATAACTCTATGTGCCCCCGGTTTTGGGGACTGGAATCGAAAACGGAACTTGGGTAACCACAAAAGAAAAACATATTGAAGAAAAGAAAATCACAAAACACACAAAAGATGTCTGTTTGGTTTGAGGTGTGGTGGTTGGTATATAGCTCATCGGTTGGTGGGTTTTCCTTGTCGTTCAGACGTCACCGATATCGGATGCATATATATTCGGGAAGTGTCTATATGTCTGTGCGTGTGGGCTGTGTGGTGTGGGGTGAAGTGCAGTTTGGTTGTGTTTTTGGTGTGTGTGTGGGTGTGTTTGACGACCACTTACATCTGCAAGCTGGAATTCCTCACCGTCATCCATGTTGGGTACAGTGACTTTACCCTGGGATACGTTATAGTAGTCGTAAATGTTATCGGAGAGGAAGCACATGTCTGCATACATATAGTCGGAGAAAAGGATTTCTTTGGTTTAGCAAGAAGAACAGAACTTATGCTCTAAGCCTAGGGTATCACATGTTCAATGCGTGTGTGCCTTGTGCTGTGTGTGTTTAAAGTGTGTATGTATGTATGTCGCTTAATCCTTGTGCATTTTTTTCCCAGCCAGGAGCGATCTTTCATCTCTATCTCAATGGCATTGTAATTGAACCCGGTGACGCAGTGAGCGATCCAATATTAAATTAACTAATTAGATTCGGTGTAAGGTCGACCGAGATCCTTTCTGCTCCCAGCTGGGGATTATTTGGTCTATTTAGTGGCTTTTGTGTATGATACAAGCGGAATATTGGATTGGATTGAATTGGATTGGTGCAAACTACTTAGGAATACATTGAAAGAATTATAGAGAAACGAGAAAGTGAAAGATATTGATAGAGAGATCACAGTAACTCAAGATAATTCCGGAATAACACTTGAAAGTTAATCATATATACACAGATATCATAGCCGTCACTACAGAAATCGATCAGAAAGTGTTTGGATCATTGTCAAACGTCATCAGTGGTGTTCACAAGAAGATAAAACTATTTAAAAAATATATAAATTTGATAGAGAAGAAATATTTTTACAACAGTTCCGAGCTGGAAGCTGGAGTTGGATTGGGTTGGGAAGCACTCGTCGACCTGCACCAAAACTTACATCAGTTAATTCAAATTCTTCACCATCGTTGACACCGGGTATCCGCGTTTTGCCCTGGCAAATGCCAGGATAATCGCCAATATGTTGGGTCAGAAAAACCATTTCTAATTTACGCGAACGAAGAGGCTCGATATTATATGTAGTATTTAACCAAAAAAAAAAATAATAAAGTTTGTGTTTTGTATTGTGTAGAGGATAGTCCCTATGCCCTACGTTTCCTAGCTATCATAAAAACTGACTACGATTATTTGTTTTAAGTTGATTAGGTTTCTTAAATTAGATTTTAGGTTTTATATTAGGCTTTGGGCTTCGGCAAGCATTATAAATTTTGTTGAAGACTAGTAGGACATGAAGTTTAGGACATTGATTCAGAAAAGTACATATATATGTACATATGTATAGGTTGGACAACATTGAGGACACAACATCGAAGATACATGTTTGGTTGGGGTTATGGATTTGGGTAGTACGATTATGCAGACAAGTAACCATGTTCTGTATGGCCTTACATCCACGGCGACCCATTCCTCGCCATCGTTGACGCTGGGTATGGTCGTTTTGCCTTGCGAGACAATGCGATAGTCGTAAATGTTGTTCGAAAGCAGACAATATTCTATATATATACGAAATATATATATGCGAACAACATTGTACAACAATTATGAGTGGTTGTTGTGGGATTTGGTGGAAGGTATATATGGAAAGGTAAAAAGAATACATATTTAATAATGTCCTTCCCGGAAGGGGATCTGTGTTAGTCGAATGTGATTGAATGAGTTATGATTTTTGGTGGTCGGATATTGGGGGTCGGGATCTAAGTGAACGCTTTCTACTATGGTCTCCAATTATCCGTTTCTCTGGATGGTACTTGGCATAGTATTTGGGCTATAGCTAAGCGGATAGGGTATTGGCCTAATCCATTTACGATACGATAGCGGTACGCAATAAATAGTTAACCAACTAGATATAAATTGCTCTAAGATTGATTACGATCTTTTAAGTAGTAGTTTAGCCAAATAATAATTATCTAAGTGTCAATAAACAATATAAAAACAAAATTTAGAATCATATAAAGGTGGGGACAATTACATCGGTGAGGGAGAACTCCTCAGCATCATCGATACTGGGTACAGTGACCTTGCCCTGGGAGACAATGTGGTAATCGTAGATGTTATCGGTCAACAGACAAATGTCTAGACAGATAATGCGTATATAGAAAGTACATTGATTAATCTATGGAATCAGTTTTATATGGGTAGGTATGTGTATGTGTATGTGTCTGCTGTGTTTGTGTTCGTTTGTGTGTGTAGAACCTAAACAACAACTAGAAGAGATTCATTGAGAAACAGAAAGTTCCCCGATTGTCTGGTGATGATGGATGGTGGGTGATTGAGTGAGGCGATTGTATACCTTTAACACCGGCAACGGAGCCAGACATGATCTGGTAGAAGATGTGGTAGGAGCGCTCCAGGGACTGCTGGGAGATGACACGGGCCTTCTCCAGCAGATCTTTAAGAAGAGAGAGTTATAGCATTAATAAATTGCATCACTTTCGGTTGTAATCGAAACTTACAGGTCTCAATATCAGCACCAGCCAGCTTGCCAGTGGGGCCGAAATGGATACGGATGAATTTACCCTGTTTAATGTTGGAAAATAAAATTTGAATCCAGTTCCCATAGTCAAATCCTCAAGTGGTTGCAAATACTTACGAAACGAGAGGAGTTATCGTTACGCACGGTCTTGGCGTTACCGAAAGCCTCAAGCACAGGGTTAGTCTGCACAACCTGATCTTCCAGGGAGCCCTTGTTCTTCTGGGACTCGTCCTTCTTGGTGGAAGCGCCAACAGTGGCGAAGTACGCAATGACCTTCTTGGTGTTCTCAGTCTTTCCGGCACCAGACTCACCGGTGATCAACATAGATTGATTCACGTGGTTGGTCAACATGTCGACGTAGGCACCGTCAGAGATGGCGAAAATATGGGGTGGCACCTCATTACGGCGCTTGCCACGGTACATCTTAGCGCAACGGTTGGTATACACGGGGTAGCGCTTGTAAGGATTGATGGCAACGCAGAAAAGACCAGAGTAGGTCTGTTTTTCGACGGGGAAAAATATGGGTAGATTTTTGTGATTAATAAAACGGAAGATTTCAGTAATTCATTTTTGTTAGCAATAATTTTTGGAATAGGAAAGTTAGGTTTTGGGGCCAGCAATCCGAGAGCTTCTCCACAAGTCATTGGTACTCTTTTTTTTGTATTTGCAACTGTTTCAGTCTTTATTTTCGGAAAGCTCTCAGCCCCATCATAGATAGAGGTGAATATTAAAAGAGAAATTTACTTAAAATATAATTTTATTAGTAACAGTTTTGTTGTCATTTGTGGTCTACCAGTTTGTTGGTGTTCGGTTTTTGTTATAAATAAAAACTAACTACGATGTTTGGTTGGCAGGATACTTGTTTAAAGTTTTCTGTTTGGATTGGGATAATGATTGATTGCTTGATGATCTTGTTGGGAACTTTCAGCTCAGCTTCCTTTGTGTGTTGATAACCAATTCTCATGGCTTTGATTGTGTGGTGTGTGTGTTTATTTATTTTCTTTCCAGTTGTGCGCTTCATCCGACTGGGCGGTAAAGTTTTTGGATTTCGTTTAATAGAAGCCGTTTAGTGCATACAATACAGGAAATGGAGGTTAGCGGGGGTTAGGATTTCGATTTAGCTTGGATGCCATACATGAGTCTGGTGTTTTCCAAAAGAAAATTCATGATGAGTGGTTAGCCGGCTACTCGTTTGCATTAGGTTTGTATTTAAGCTTAGGAATCAGAGACTAGTAGGAGCTCTAATTAAATATTTAACCAATTTTGAGATGTGGGTTCTTGGTGGGTAGGAGAGTGAGGAAAAGCAGTGGGGTAAAAACATAGAACGCATTTGACTGTGCCACCCTGGATAGGCAATTACTTACGTAGATGAGCTTGTGGTAGTACCGCTGCCTCAAGTTATGGAGCACAGAGGCGTCGTTAAGGTATGTCAAGTTGGACATATCCTCGGCTTTTTCGTATTTTGGAGGGTTCACTTGCTGGAGCTGATCTTTCTTGAAGTCTCGCGTCTATATTTCGTTCGTTTGTTTGTTTTGTTTTTTTTGTTTGTCATTTCAGTTCAATTTCGTTAAGTTTACGTCCCGCCCAATTGGTTATGTTTAGTTTTTGTACAATTTTTTGGTTGGTTAGTCGTTTTTGAGTTTTGAGAGAAAGAAAAAGAGATACCCATACATTAGTGAGTCTCTGGCAGTACGGAACTTACGTAGATGAGCTTAGCATAGTAACGCTGACGCAGATTGTGCAACACGCAGGGAGTGTTCAGCACGGTCATGTCGGCCATATCTTCGATTTTTTCGAATTTCGGTGGATTAACTTTCTCCACCTTCTCGGATTTGAAATCTTTTACCTAATCATATGCGTAGATATAAAATCTATAGTTTCTTTTCGCTTTCATGGCTTTTGGAGTTCCTGGTAGGGGTGGCACCTGTTCCTTGCCCTTGTAACCCATTGACAAAATGATTTTGTAGTACCAAAATTACCTTGCCCTGGGGTAACAAGGGGCAGGCCATTGATGAGCTACCCCTAACAAAGATCTCCCAATAATTTTTCGATGATTTCGATTTGGTATAGATGACCTAGCCCTTTTTGGGGGCGATGTTATTACCTCTCCACCAGGCAGACCCACGGAGACGATATCGCCCTTGGTGGCCTTGATCTCACCAAGGAGATAACCCTCCTTCTCGTCGGGCACCCAACAGTTCTTCTTCGAATCATAGGGTTTCGATTGATCGATACGTCTTTGTTCCAAAGACACGAACAGGTATGGCGTAGGATCCTCATCCTCAAGATTTGGGGCTGGCTTCGGCATCTTGATTAAATTTCGCTTTTACAGTTAAAAACTCGAGAAATAAATGGGACTTTTATAATTTCTTAGTTATCGCGTCGTGAGCCCAAAACTTCCCTGTAAATAGGCAGAAAGACATTTATTTATAATTTATTTATAATTTATTTTCGGAAATCTGATTTGTTGGTTTTATGCTTTTGACCCATTTTGACAGCAGCAGCAAAAAGCAGGCAACGAAAAATATACCCAAAGTTGTCTGTGATCTGTGCGTGTATGCGTTTGATATTTCGAAAGTTTAATTTCGATTTCCAAATATGAACATATTTACGAAATTCCTGTTACCGTAACCGGATATTTATGTGTAGATATTCGAATGCTTTGATTTTATTTCACACCTCAAAGTTAATTAGGCCTTGTTGTTGTTTTTCTTATAAACAGACAACAAGTGAATTGTGTGGGTTGTCGCCTAAATATAGATCACGGATCCGATACGGACACCTACCCACCTATACATAATATATATGTATATATATATATATATATATATAGGTGTGTATGTGAGTGCCCGATATATGTAGGATTTTCCGCATATGTGGGGCGTTGGTATTTGTTACGTAATGTCGATTTTGAATTAAATTCTTGTGTATCTTCTTCCAGGTTTATGGTTGGAGAAAACCCACTGAACGATTACATAATGGTAACTCCTTTCGACGTTACGTTTTCACCATTAACTCACTCTCACTCTACCAGTTTTCCGGTTTATTCGAGAATGCGGCACGCGATTTCTGATTAATTAAGCTGCTATCCTGAGCAAGTTGCGAGATCGCAATGATCCCTCTTTAATAGAGCTCGTAGGCAATGAGATTTTCGAATTGAAAATCCACACAAAATCGACTATCGACGATACGATTCGATGCGACGCGAACTTTCAGCGAATGCGTTATTTTTAAAATTCTCGAAATTGTTTCGAAACTAAACACATGCATATACTATCTATACTATATGTGTATGCGGTGGATTCGAGAAGCTTTTTTCGGCTCATGCTACCGCATGGCACACATAGATAGATATATATCTATATATTCGGATACGTATAGGTATTGGCGATCTCTGTCTAATGCCGTTGGTTATTTTTAAAACATATTCGAAATATTTTCGCCCATGTATATGAGTTCGAATTCTAAATCTATCTTTTATTTAATAGTATGCCACGCATATCTCTCTCAGCCACACAGGTATTTGTTTGTGTATTTATTTGGCCAGTAATTCGAAATCGCTATTACAGCATTCGAAGACGTTTCGAAAACAAAAATTTTCACTCTTGATGAAGTAACAGCTGGCTATCCCTTTCTAATAAAGCTATGTGATTGATATATGAGTCAATGTCTGATTTTAAATATTTTTATAATCAAAAAAGAACTGGATTTCTTTGGATAAATATGTCAAGAAAGGATAGTAAATATTTAATGACTTTAAACTGGTAGAACAGATGTTTAATTTAAAGAAAACTTTAGTTAATTTCAATTTATTTAAATAATTCATTGGATTTAATGTCCTCGTATCCTTGTTACTTCACTTTACGGTATTTCAGTTACACAAGAACGCCTTAAGATAGAGTTGCATGCTTATCGCGAGACTTGATTTCAGCTAACGAATAGGTTAGATTAAGTAACTGAAGTAGTATTCCTAAGATAAGATCGTTAGTGGTAATCCATTTCGATTCGATAATCCGCGGTTATCCGGGTCACAGTTTGCCAAATGGCAATCACATATAGTTTTCATAGATCCTTTCTTTTTGCCAGGACAATTATCGCACATACACAATTACACTTTTCTTGCTTTTCTCGATCGTTTCATATATATGTAATAGTAATAATTATTTAAGGTATATTCTTTTTGACAAAAAGGTCAAATCGCTGCTGCTGCTGCTGTGCTGCTGCTTTCTGGTTGCTGCTGCTGCTGCTGCTGCCGCTGGGTAATATCCAAAAATCAGAGTTCGCACATCAAAGGTGTTGCACTTACGCGCTCGAAAGCCGTTCTGAACCGTGCAACCGGTAAACTTGCCTTTTATACGGGGCAACTTGATACCCATGCCTCGCCTGAGGCTTTTCCCCAAAAGCTTTTCCTTTCGGTGTGCGTGGCGCTGTTTCTGTTTCGATTTCGGTTTTTTCTGCTCCCTTTTTCGGTCTAGCATCATCGGCATCATCGCCGGAGCAGTTGGCTCCTCAGCAAGTGGGCATTGCTTGGGGTATATGTGAGCGTATGATGCAATCAGGATTGCCGAGAGAGCAGGAAGCTTTCCACCGACGATTGCGTGAGCGATCCACGATCCGCCATCCGCTCTCCCATTTCCCATTTCCCCCAACTCGCATGAATCAAATCCATTTCAATGACAACTGTTCCGCGGTGAAGAAATCCTTCTCCGCTCATTTTCTTCTCAGGGAGCTTTCTTCTTTTCAATTTTCTATTTTTTTTTTTTTTTGCTTATTTCTCATATCATTTCTAGCGACTGTGTGTGTGTGTGTGTGTGTGTGTAGGGGGATCTTTATTTGTTTTTCTCGGTGATCATTTTTCGCTTTTTGTTCTGGTTTTGGTTTTTGGTCACCTCAATGCCAATTTGATCTGGCACCCCCAAGAAAAAGGGGCTAAGAAAGAGATGGGGCGGCGCTATGCCGATCAGTGGGTGCTTCCTTCTGATTGCTGATCGGTGATCGCTTTACGATCAGTAACTAAACAGCTGTTCGAGGGGATTGGTCGATCAATCTACGCTATGGATAACCCCCAAAACCCAGATCCTTTGGGCATATGATGGATGATCGTTTTAGCCCGCTTAGATATCTCTTGTCTGCCAAAAATAAAATTTTGTGAACTTCAAAAAAAACATCGATGGGCGGCCATAGAATGCGAATACGAGTGCGAAACGAGCGCCAGCATAGTCGTTGAGATACTTTAGATATAGATAGATAGCCAGAGAAATGCCAAATCAAATCAACGCTGTCGGCGTCCTTCAGAGCTATGCAATGCGAAAATCTTCAGCTTTCAATGCTAAAGCCCAATGTGTGTTGTCCGAATACTATCTGGCAGATACAGATGCATCTACAGACACAGATACGGCTGTGCGAATGCATTATGAAACCTGTGTTCTCCCGATTTGTCGGGCATTTATCAAATGAATCGCCGCTGACAAAGAAAATTATGATAAATGCCAACAGAATTGAAATTCGCAGCTCTCCTCCCCCTCCTTGCCCCTTATAGCCGGATTCAAAATAAACTGTCAAATTCCGACACAAAAATTATTCATAATTTTCATCCAAATTACAAAATTACAGTACGATACATTTTTGGCATTTGGCAGACTACGGCAAGCGCAAAAAAGAAATCTGTGAAATCAGAAGAAAATTATTAAAATACACCCACTGCAAGGGATATGAGAAATTCTTTTCATAATGACCTGAAGCGCTCAAAATATTTGAAAATTAACAAACAACAACCCAAAGAAAAAAAATTAAATAAAATACGCAAAAAGCAACAACGCATAAATTCTGAACAAAAAAAAAAAACTCTCAAACATTTTTGGGAATATTTATAGTTTGAAAAAGTTTCAGTTCTCATCAAGTGTGAGTATCTTTCGCCCCAGAACTGAATACTTATTCTATGGGCTCAGGGTGCTACTCTGCTCTCGATTCTTTTCTCACATATAAAATTATCATAACTTTTGTTGGCTGCTCTGGTCGATGTTTTTACTCTGAAACAAAATCTGTGACATTGTCGACAAGAAACATCGCAGGCCAACCGAAAAACGAAGAAAAACTAGAAAAGTATCGCAAATTTCAGAAGGAAACAACAAGAGCAAACACATTTTGCCAAAGACCAAATATTATTTTAGGATTTATTTTTCATTTATTTAAATGAAACAGGGCAATAAGTTAGACTAGCGTATAATCTATAGCTAGGAAAGTCGCATACAATACGTATGTTTAATATTTATACAGAATAAACATTTAGTGGCCATAAATAATGGGTCACCCGAGGGGGTTGCTGCTCTTAGCACTTCTAGATGCTTCTACCGTAAAAAAAAAAAAAAACATTGCATCCTTGTAGAATCCATCGAAAAAACGGCAACAGCGGGTCCATTCTTCTCTTTAAATTTTTATTAAAAAGCAAAAACACATTTTGGTTTTGAGTCATTGACGCAAAGCAATTTCTGCATTTTAGTGTCAAGATGCTAATGCCTCTTCTTGTATTTTTTTTGGCACGGGCGGCCTCCCTCAAAACGTTGGATCTTGGGGGGCGTCGAAAGGGGGTGAAATGGCCTGAAAGAGGGTGCCGCTTGTCTACACGAGGCAGCAACAATTATTGCTTGCAATGGGCTATTTCGAAGCTGCCGCCACACTGCGCTGTACAAGGTCCTCCTCCTCACCTGCACCGCCGCCGAATGCCACCACCCAACCCACTGATCTCAGACCGTAGTGCATGCCAAATGGGCGGCACTTTGAATACACTTTTTACGGGGAGGGGGGGCGAGGCACAAAAGGCAGAAGGCGCATATCACTGGGAAGGCGTAGAGTCGATTCCCCAAGTCGGTTAGTGGATCAGCTGCAAATGGGCTTTCTATATGGCACGACAGATCATAAATCATCATTATAGGCGGAAAACTCAATAATTATTTTCACAATGACCAAGCTGAGAAGTTGACCCATATTCAAAAGTCTGGGATAAATTAGGGAAATAATTTTTGAAGGAGAAGGAATACAACTTAAACAACAAATAAATGAGTCATTAATATTTTTCATAAATTTATTAAAATATTTCAGGCTTGGCAAATACCTCATCATAAGTGAGTGTGGGTTGAAGATATTTATTTTGCAATTTATTTATTTAATTTTCATAAGAAAAATAAAATATATATTTTGATAATTATTATTCTCTAGATTTATAAAATAAATTTATTTAATTAGAAATAAAAGGTGATTAAATGTAAATATATATAATTTATTTTCCTAATAATCTTTTTTAGATCAAAAGAATACGTTTATGAATATTTTTGTTTAAGAATTTAATGAAATTACAGTCAATATTTACAAATGGCTAAGAAGGAAAAGGTGTGGGTTGAAGAGATTTATAAATATTGCAATTATTTAATTTAACTGTCATACGTCAATTAAATAATATTTGAAAAAATAACACATTGCAGAAATAAATACCTTTATGAGCTTTAAAATATAAAATAAAATTTTATTCAAGCTTTATGAAAGGCTAAGCAAAAAATGAAGTGGGTTGAAAAGATTCTTATTTAAATTAAGTAATTTAACTTTCATAGGTTAATTAAATAATATTTGATTAATAAATTATTTATTAGTTAGTCTTCAGAATATCTATACATATCTTGTTTTGCAAATCCACAAAAAATACAATTTTATAAATAAATAAATAATACTCTAATTTGGTGGTAAAATCGTGAAAGTAAAGAAAATTTCAATCGACATTTATTTATGGAATCATACAATTTAAAAGGTTATTAACTTTAATGTAATTACAAATATTCAATGTTATCCCGCCCAATCTGTTTTGTATCGAGATATCAGCTACCCTGATATATTTCTCGAAATATTTCTCGAATGGTATTCCCGAAAAATTCTGCACAAGCAATTGGTACACTAAGAATGAAAATGTTTTAAAAACGGCAACCGTGACCAAAATACATACATATTCTATAGATAACTCTCGTCTAAATGCATTGGAACCTATCCAAATTGTCGATATAAAAATATCTATCGTCGGCTCCCCAATCCCCAAGCCGCCATCCTCGATGACCGATCGTCGTGCACTCGACGGCCTCTGCAGTGGATCTCGTCGGGTGCACCGATCCGAGGCGTGGCGAGGCGTCTTCCCATGCCCACACCCAATAGCCCAGGCAGGCAAGGAATATAGGAGGAGCAGCGGGCAACGGGAGAGGTTCGCTGCCAGGTAGCACATGTGCCCATGCGCCGCTCCTCTGGGGGCTGTGTGTAATGCCTGGCATGACAAATGAATGAATACTTCCTGCATTACGTGTGGGTTATGTAATGGCGGGTCTGGCTATCCTAAAGAATATCTGGTAATTGCGAGTCTGGGAAATTCTTTACAGAGTGGAACGATGGAAGGGAGGCCTGACATTTTGCACTTGCAACTGTCAATCCTTGAGTCAATATACTAGCACAATGAAAATAGTCATGGATCCGCTATGGGATCTTTTCTTTTTTTGTAGTTAAGCTATAGGAAATGATGGATCATTCGCTTGACAGAAATGTGGAAAACAACTTGGAAATATATTATCAATGTCAAATAATCTTAAAATCATTTTCTATATATGTATATTAAATGCATTCCACACCTCCCGTTTACATAGAAAGTTAATGGAAAATTAAACAACAGATTAGATCTTTAAATGAAAATTCTAGCTACCATCCGGGCTTTAATATAATATTTTTTAATTTGGAATGAATGTACAAATGATACAAAAAACAAAATTTTACTTTCGTTCTTTATTTATTTTGTTTAATTAATGTTAATTCTTTATTTTTATTTGTATTCTTTGAGACATCTGTAACAAATTCTTAATTAAATATAATTATTAAAACTATTAAATTAACTTCCTCTCAAAATGTTCATAGAATTATGAAGGATCGTTAACAGGATGATATCATTTTTGAAATTACCTTTTCCATTAGCTTAAGCATGTTTTGGAGGCGAAATTTATTTCCTATCTACAGAATATGTTTATTTATCAAATAAAACATTTTGTTTAGACCCCCCGAATTTTTGCAATCTACAAAGAGGAATACGTTCTCCAGCCCTCGGCTGGGTGTTGATGTGGGGACCCGTGTGGTCCGAAATGATTAATTGCCTTGGCTCAATTGAAAACCGCACACGCATAATGCAAATCCAATCTGTGGCGGATGGCAATATGAGTGAACTCATGGCTATATTGGTTTATAGATGCCATCTATCGTTTATTAATTAGGCAATCAAATCGAATCATTTAGTATTAGTCACTGATGTGTGGAGCATTTTAAATTATTTCTGTAGGCATTTGTCACCCAATTAAACCGACTGCCGCCAAGTACCCTCGGCAGTCATCCAAAGAATCGACTATATAGCCGCCGCAGAACTCAACTGCAGCGAATTGCAATAATCGAAGTCTATATAGCGTCGAGACTTTTATTAATGATGAGTGAAAATGGGAAATGAGAATAATTTCCAATTTTTACGAAGCAGAAGAAGGTGCAAAAACAACGATCTGTGTATATATGCTCTTATTAATCATGTACAGCCATATAGATAGCATGGAAATGAGTCAGTACTGAGCCGAATGTAAGAGTATTTTTCGATTTTTGTTTTTAGAAATTTATGAGCGACAAGCAAAATGTATTTTTAAAACATATTTCATACTCCATACAAAAAAGTCGAAGGAACATCACATACATATTCTGTGGGCCTATCTAATGATTATATACAAATATTTATGTGGCTGAAAAAGTTGAAAATTAAATTTGTTTACATATTTCCTTGTTTTAAATGTAATGCCTATAAAAGAGTTAAAATAAGTGTAGCCTAGACACAGCATAGCTAGAATATTGAAATGTCAGGTAGAGTTCCTCAAGCTTTAACACATATTTGGCGTAGGTACTAATACTAGTTCTGTATACGACAGATTTTCTATATACCTTGCTAGCGCTACCTACTGAATCTAAAAAACATTTCATATGCGTTTAATATAGCCGCCGCTGTGATCTAAATTTAAAACAAAAGCTATTTAGTTGCGAAGAAGTTCAATACAAGCAAACGGTCTCTACTCGCTGTGCCTGTGTGTATACGAGAGTATCTGAGATTTACTAGATACACAGATACGGGCGAATACTGGGTGACTGCGTCCTGGGCACTAGCTATACGAATACGCATACGCCGTGTGGAACGCGGTCCGACAAGTCCGTCAACAGATCTCACAGATACAACAGCATCTCGGCCGATTGTATTTGTATCTCACTACACTATAACATCGATTAAGATTACAATTTCATATGTTAAATTTAAATATTATGTGATATCAGTATATCATTGAATATATATTTAACCATTTAAAATATGCTTATTTAGTTATAGATTAGAAATTTTATTTGGCTATAAACAAATTGCTTTTATGTTATTTTACTTCTAGGATTAAATAAACTAAAAAATAATTTTATATAATTTTTTCTTTCTCTGTATCTGTTTTCTTTTATTTCTTCCTTTACCCGTGCTCGTCAGCACGTCCATGTCCAAGTTGTGTTGGTGTTTTCATCTCATGAAATGTTTCAATTTATCTATTTTTAGTGGCAAGTTTCTTTTTGTTTATTAGTTCTTCGCTTTTTTTTGTTGTTTTTGCCGTTCGCTCTCTTTCAGCTTTGACTTTCCCAGCATGTACAGCGAGTATATAGTGTGTCTTGGATATATAGGCGATGTTTCTGCTGCTCTGATTTAACGTCACAACTAAGGAATGTCTCTCGGTTTGTTCTTCTGCTCGAACAGCCTGGATCAGCCACGCATTGTTTGGCCCGTCTTTCATATGTTTTTGTGGCCGAAAAGCTTTAGCCATATATCTCAATATGTTTATATAGTTTCACAGTACATTATATGGTACATAATGCGCTAATGGCTGTGTATTTGCTAGGTGTTTGCATCGTTTTAGACGTAAGGTCAAACTATGCCCGTGCGAGGTGCCTTTTGCTGATAGCTAAGGTATCGCCAATGGGTCTATATATAAGAATTTTTAGATTTTTAAGCACACACTTTAGAAGATTTGGGTTTATAGAAATATATAGTTTTATAATGAAGTTTGTTCTTTAGGAACTTGTTTCTTAACTTCATTTCTATTAGTAGTTAGTTTATTTTTTCAATTAATATTTAAATTGAATTAAATTCGAATTCCGAACAAATCAGCTGGGTTTCTAAATAAAATTATCTATAAACAGGTTTTTTATACAAAATATGAACATTAGAAAACTTCGCAAGTGAAATAGAAGTGCACTCTTTAAAATATATTTATTGTACATAAATTCCCAAATATAGTTTACTCTAATATAATATTAATTTAAAAATAAATATTTTAATAATCATGTTTATTGTCAAGCTTTATCACTGAATCGTAAATTAAATATTAAAATTAAATTGTATGACTTCGATTGTGAGATTTAAAATTACCCTTTGTCTTTTAAAGTTCCAGAATAAATATCTCTTCTACAAATGTGACAAATATAATTTTACTCTTTAGAAAACTAAACTAAACCTATAGAAAAATTACCAAGTAAACCCCTATTCCATTGAATAGAGTTAAACAACCGATAATATTGAGCCCCATAAAGAAAGCCTCAAGATTGCGTCTGCACATGCAGCCGACAGATAGGCAGGCAGTGAGTAAACAAATATATAACCATAAATTGGTTACCATGGCGCTGATTTTAGCTTCAGATACAGATACTATAGATACACCGTATCTATCTGCACCAGGCATAAACAATTATAAACAACATGTTTTGGTAATGTTACGCTTAGATTCGCTCTACTACAGTGTTTTGCAAACCGAGCATGGGCATAAACAAGGCCCTGCACATGGCTCGATGGAGGAGATACTCGCTGGATGGGGGCTTTATCTGGGGGGCTACACTCTCCACTCCATGGGGCGTAAATCAATATTAGGCTTATCTTGACCAACTGTGAGAATTTTTGCAGGCCGCGATCCCCAAAAGATACTGGTCGCATAGCCATGACAGAAACTCGGATTCGGGGACCTCACTCGAGTTTCACTTTCCAAACGCCATGGGTTACTGGGCAGAAACACGGGCCTGGCTCTTTCGCGATCCAGCTAAGCTCATCCGGTATTTGGTGCTATTCATCTGCAGCATCGTGGTTATTGTGCAGCTTTACGAGTGCTTCTATAAGCTCCACGACCCGCCCATATCCACGCACTCTTACTATAACCTAAACGAAACCATTGAGATGCCAGCGGTCACCATATGCCGGGAACCACCCTACAGGGAGGAGGTGCTAACTGTAAGTGGAGTGAAAGGATTATTATTTAAATAAATTGGAAATTATACCTTTAAGTTTCATAAGATTTTAGGTGAAAACACATATAGATAATGCGATTTTAATATATTATATATTTTTAGTCTATCTCTGGCGGTTATTGTCCTCATCCAAAATATGCAACCTGCTGGATGAACTATCCATTTGGCGAGGTTTCCCTAGATGAATTCTTTGAAAATGGCACCCATGACATGTCCGACACTTTCATCATGTACGGACTCAATGGCAATGCAAATAGTAAGCAAAAATATATAGTTTTAATCATATTAAATAACATAATTATCTGATTCAGACTTGGATGTGAACAGCAGCTTGCATTTCTATATGGGTCGCTGCTATACGCTTCGACCCAAGGAGCCCACCAAGAGGGTATCCAAAGCAGTGGGTTACTCTCTACTGTTAGAGCATTCTCGAATCACAACTTCGACCAGTGATGTGGATACAGGCAGCGCAGGATGGCATGTCTTCATCCATGAGAAGAAAGAGAATTTTACAGGTGAATTTAATTTTATTTGTCAAGTAAATTGTATTTAAACAAAAGGAATTTTGCCCTTTAAGAAATCAATATGAAAGGTTCCGGGCGAGTGGAGTACGTTTTTGTTAGTGTCAACGAGGAAATTGAAATTAAGCTGCAATCCCAGTATTTCTCCAATGTCCAGACTAGAGATGATGCCTGCTCCAGTGATGAGGGTTACAGTGACTTAAAGGTACTGCCTTAAATTAAATCCCAAATCGTTTAATATATTTGAATCCTTGCAGTGTGGCGAGCATTGCATTTGGAAAGATTTGACTGATAATATGCAGTGTTCCGGTCCCTGGATGCATGAAATTGAGGCCGAACCCTGCAATGATACCCTTTCAATGCGACAATTAATATCGGATTATAAGGAGTACGTTAACATTTTCATCGAAATATTTCCTATAAATAAATTAAATTTTGTTTAAAGAGTGTATGAAAACGAGGACGACTTTGACTGCGATTGCATTCAGCCCTGTCAGTCGAGGATCTACACCACCTTCATTCAGAATCGAAAGGCCTTCAACCAGCCTGAGCCTCGCACTCTAATCTATATATACTACACAACCAAGCTGATATCGGTAGGGAGTCTAACACATGATGATGCATCGAACCTTGATTGAATTCATTTTCGTTTCCCTTTCCCTTGCCAGATGATCGAAGAGCGTCCCAGCTATGACACCACCCAGTTTATAGCAGATGTGGGTGGTTCCCTGGGGTTTCTGCTTGGCTTATCCGTCTTGGGGTTGATTGGAATACTAGAGCATGTATGTATGATGATAGATTATTAATATTTATATGTATATTATATATATTTCGTACCATTTCAGCTGACACTTTTCTTCTGCGGCGGCTTTATTAAGAAGATGCAGCAGAAGGAGCAGGAACTGGCCAAGGCCAAAAGCTGCGAGGATGGTCAGTCCCAGACCAGCGATGAGACCATCGATATAGCCATTGCGTACAAAAAGCCAAAAAGGAAAGATAGATATTAAGGCAAGAACCAAGCTGGCTTGGTCTTTATAATTCCCATAAGGAGTATCAAGAAAACTAATCAGATTCACTTCTTACATTTAATCAACATTACATACAAACAGCGTTACAATTTTCTTAGTCTATAATTTATTACTATTCCAACTGCACTCAAATTAATGTATTTCGTATATTTTATAAACATTTAACATTACTTAAAAATGTTTCATTTCCAAAATACAGATATTTCTTTATAAAACTTGTAACAAATTTCAAATACTATTTTTCTTTGCTTAAAATACAATTTAAAATTTTCTGAAAATTTGAGTGCGTTACAAATACTTAAATCTAAATTCTTAAGCTCATCAACAAACTAAGACCAACGACCAGCAGAGAGCTCAGTTCCGTGAGAGAAGCACCCGAAGTAGTCTTTAAATTAATGTTCGTGTTGAGAATGTCACCAAACTTGTTGATTATATCCGGCAGAGGGGAGGTTCTGATCTCGCAGGCGGTGTTCTCGATGGCCTCCTTGACACTGGCAGTCAGAATTCGGAAATTGATGGAGCCGGCATAGAGCTCATCGTAGATGAACACGGGCAGCTGATTGGACAGGACCCACAGGCGTTTCTGGTCATCCACCTTGACGTCACTGGGAAAGACCAGAGTCTCGTTGCTCATGTAGATGCGGCTTTGGGAGCTGTGGGTAAAGTCAGTGGCTGTGCGCCAACAGGCCACTTCATTGAGATTGGGCAGAGTGTAGAAGAGGACACCCGTATCCGGATCCAAGAACTCAGCGCCAGCCTGAGTATTAATGCCCCTGGAGCCCAGGACCTTGAACTCCCGGTAGATCTCCGGCGAGGTGGCCAGAGTTTTATTTCGCAGTATTCCCGTATCCACAGCAAACTCCATGTTCGAGCAAAGTGGGTGGAAGTACAGTGTGGAGTAGCCCGATTCCAAAGGCTTCGACAGGGTCAGACCATAGAGACCATCATCCCATTGGAAGTCAATGCCATTGATGCTGAAGTTGCCGGCCATCGGATCCGGGTGGAAGTAGTGGTGCTGAACTCGCCACGATTCCTGGTCCTTCCATGAGTACACCACCAGGCCAGGATTTCCCAGATCCGCAGCGTAGGCGTAGCTGTTCTCGCAGTCCGAATCCTCCACCGCCAGATTGGCAAACAGAGAGGCCTGCTTCACCTGATCGGCAGGAAAAACATGTCGTCTCAGCAGATCATCGTTATGCAGATCGTAGACCAGCAGTTGAGGTGCTCCATATATTTTCGTCTTATCCAGGACTCCAGAGATGCGAGAATCCAGAACCCAGAGCCGGCCACAACGATCGGCTTTTACACGGAAAGGCGAGACCAGCTCCGGTTCAGATTCCAGCTGACTATGAGCCTGCCAGCTGGGGAAGGGCTTCAGGGCGGGCATCTTACTGGAAGTGTCTGTGAAGAAAAAAGGTTGTAAATATTATAACAATTTTTAAAATATATTTTGTAGTAATTGTTTATGAGAGGAATTTTTTAAAATATAATTACTCTTTATTGATAATGTGACTCCCTATATATAATATATGAATCTCAAATATATATGCGACAAATTAAAATGGAAGTCAAGTTCAGGAACGCCTCTATTGTTTAGGAAGTTTACTGACCTCGCAGTCAACAATGAATTTATTTGTTTAAATTATATTTAAACTTTTGGGCATTTGCATTGGTTTTCGCTTTAGATGACGCTAATTTGAGTCTTGACAATATTTGGCTGTTCATTGGACGGCAGCTGCTGATGAGTAATCGTCAATTTGTTTACCTGACTGCACTGAAGCTTTGCATTTACACCTGTCTACACTGATTAACTAGTTGGGATTGAGTTGTGGTTAGGACGGCTTCCCACCTGCTTTTCTGAGTGACACGGTAAAAGGTAAAACAACTGTATTAATGGGACCTGAATCTTATACAAGAATATGGTAATATAGTATTATTTATGACTTTATTACCTTTTAAAAACAGGGATAAACACAATTACTCACTATAGAGATTTTAGTAATATTTCATGATAAAGAAAATATGAATTTCAGAACTAAATTCATAAGAAATATGAAAGTTAAGATATGTATCATTCAAAATAAATTTAATATAACTGAGAAACTGAGAAGTTTTGTCCATAAATACTACTTTTTATGCACTGATCTCAATCGTAGCCAAGCATTTCGTGGCCTTTATTTCAGTCTGTGCAGTTGCTATGACCAAAAGTAAGTGTTCATTATGCACTTTATAGTACAACCTCCAAAGCTCTTGGATTATATAGACGCAGTGCGCACTGATTCTCAGGCATCGGGCAGACAGTTAATGACGGCAGCGAGCGGAATTACTATGCTAATTGCCCCAAGTGCGAAAGGAAATGGAATTGTTTGGATGGTCAAGTTGATCAGACAATTCCGAGACCAGACGCCGCGAAAACAATACCCAAGCTATGAGATCTGAGATTCGCGACTCGAGATCCCAGATCAGTTCTTGGCACACATAGCAACCGTGCAACCGCCGGGGTAATTATATACATAGTTGTGGCAGCTGCAGCCGTGCAACTCATGCGCTCACCATTAAGATCAAGGTATCCCAGCGAGGCCGGCACTCCGGGCCGCCATCTGGGCAGAGTGACGAAGAGGCGATGACCAGCCACCTCCAGGCCGAAGGGTATCACATTGGCCGGCTTGAACTCGCCGCTTTCGATGGCCGACCACCTCTGGTCCGGGCTGGCGTACTTAAAGTCCATCTCTCGCCACTCGTAGGCCACGCGGAGATTATCATTTCCCTGGGCAGCCAGCGCCCACAGAAGGAGCAGTCCCAGACTGGTGCGAAACATGGCTGTAATCAATTAGCTGCAAGAAAAAATACACAAAGATCAATTAAAATGAGCTGTTGGCCCACTCAGTTAAGCTTCCGTTAAGCCGCAATGGCCTTGTCCAAGCCATAAACATAACCAGATCAGAAGACACTCAAAAAAACAAAAAACAAAAATATCAAAAAATTTCATTTACATAAATAAAAGAAAGAAACTTTGAATAAAAACATTTAAAAATACAACATTTGTGATAAAAAAAATTTCCCACTTAGGTTTTAGGGAATTTATGTTAAATAATATTGCACATTTCCCAAAATTGGAATATCTGTTCCGTATCTGTTCTCAAAATTATTATTATCCATTAAGATATCTTGACGTAAAATATGTTTCTATATATATTTTTTCAACAATTCGGTGGCGATTTTATCCCCCGTCAATATTCCATATATTTTGCCATTTGTTTTCCTGTATGGGCCGATATAATAGTCTCTCAATCTTGTCACTTGGTCCAGCCCCCGCCGCTGTACTTTTGGCCACTTTGTTCTCCTTCACATGACTCATAAACTATGTCTTTGGTTCAGTCGGCTATTTGAAAGTTGTCTTTGGTATGTTTCGAGCCGGCCAGGTTCTGGCTAAGTTGCCAAACCACAAACATTTTTATTTTTGTTTTGGGTTTCTGCTAAAAAGCGAGTCTTGTGTTGTGTACATTATCTAACCAGCAAGATCGGAACATGATCAAAGCCGCATGGCGATGTTTTCAGCACCCTTCCTGCGGGAATTTATGATGGGTTTCAGTGGACTAAACGTGAATAATAATATTGAGCATAAGCATCAAACCTTTCTCCCTCTTCACCGCCGTTCAAGATGTCTCGCACCTCACTCAATCTTTTATTTTTAGAGTATCGTCGTAACGTCATGGTATCTTCGTGCCTCAAAACACTCGACCTCTTCAGCCAAATTCAAGTCTCGTCATTCAGACATTAGCATCTCGATGAGCACTTTGTCTGACCGCCATTCTCTTTGATTGTTCCATCTAATAAACTTTATTTATGATCTGGGCATTGCTCATGATTTTTTCGGTTAAATTTTAAAAGTGAGTCAGCTTAAAAACAAAAACCCTTTCTTTAATTATGGCTTTCCAGTTTTGAGTGTGGGCGTGTCTAGGTAGAGATTTTGTTTGATTATTAATAGCTTTGGATCAGTTTTAGCTGCACAATGTAATTGTTGGCTAAACTATGGTTTACATGGGGTTTTTCCACATTTTTCCTATTTTTATTTGCCATTACTTAACACGATACTTTTGTTTATTTAGTCTTTTTGTGTACACTTTGTTTTTGCAGCCAGATAGACAACCATTAGAGGAGGGGCACTTTTTGGCCAACTTCAGTTATGCAAACCTTGTCACTTGGCTGACTTGATTTCAGTCGAGTTGAATGGAGTTCAGTCGATCAAAGTTTGTGCCTTGAGTCTTTTGTTTGGCCCTGGCTTCAGTTTTGTGGCTAGTGAGTTAGCTTTTTTCGAATTGTTGAACAAATCTGTACCAAATGTCAACCGCTCGAGTCGGGCACTTAACACACCTTTTCCAAAGATAACACACAAATATAGACGCCACACAACCGGCAGAGTCGAAGCTCGAAACGAAACTAAAAGTCCGCCGAGCCGCGAGTCAATACGAGGCTTGAGATGGCGTCAGCCCTGGCTGCTTGCTCTCCCCACGCCGCTCTCTTGGAATTCGACTGAACTTGAATTAGTCAGGCCGTTAAGACGGTTTAGCACGTTGAAAGTGAAATAAAGTAGTTTTTGGCACGCTCCCTGGACTAACCCACAATATAATGTAATATGCAAAGCTCCCACGCCGACTGGAAACATTAATCCACCCATTAAAATCTCCAGCTGTGGCCCTGCGATTGACAAGCCCCTGAAAGTACTCCCACATCAGGGGAGGAGGCCTACTGACCCATAAATATTAAAAGATAATAGACAAGCCCGCTGGCGGTGTAATTTCCAAAGTCTATTTATGTAATTTAATCAATATTCGAAATTAACATTGCATTAATATGTCCGCTACTTACCAAGGGGTGATCACTGGAAAGTTCCCAGGTGAATCGAATCCATGAATGAATCTGCTTCTGAATGTCTCACTATCTGAGTAGGGGTATAGCCCCATGAATCATCGCAGAGTTTTGTGGGATTTCCACTTCAACTGGAAGATCGTAGTGATAAAATATAGGATTAAATTAAATAAATGTTTGGTCGGCTTCTGAAGTCTAAAGATCTGAAAAGGAACCAAATCCACCCATAAAAACATCGTTTATCTTATTCAGTTTTATATTTATTAAAATTTCAATAAATTAATTTCAAAAGAATAGAGAACAATCCAAACATTAAACTAGAAGTATTATCAGTATGCATTTTTCTTTGTGTAATAGTATTTTTTTTAGTTTAAAAGAATTTAAACAATTGCTTATTTTATCTGATTTTTGTATACTTTTTCATTTTTTTGCGTCTCGGTAAAAAACATTTTCCGTACAAGAATGCTAAATATAGTTTATTTTCTGTTTGTTTTTCTCCTGGAGTTTGCTTTCCATTTACATTACAACATTATAAATGATTTAACATAGCAAATTTGTTGGTTTTTTGATTTTATGCATTTGCACTAAATATAGTATAGGCATTAGCTAAGTATTTTGTGTGATTATATTATTGGTTAAACGAACAGAAATTGGACAAGGGAAAAAACAATTTGCTGAATTCCGTAAGCTTTAGTTAATAGTAAATGCAACAAAAATAGTTTAAAGCTTATGACAAATATATAAACAAGTTAAATATTTATATTTATCCAAGGATTAATTAATACGAAAACAAAAGGGAAAAATTAAACTTTGGTCGAAAGCTTCAAAGATCTTTGGCAAATCAAATTCTTATAGTTTTTGCAATTAGTTTGAAAATGTTTCGATCTTGAAATACTTTCCCAACAAAGTAGTTGCAACTATCAAAGCATTATTAATTATTATCGTAATTATAGTGGGTGTATATTGAAAGGTATATAAATCAACACTAAACGAAATGATTAAACAAACTTTTTCTCGTAATTCTCTTCGAATCCATCATATTCGGATGCTCTGAGAAATGGTGTCGATGTGGTTGGTGATACTGCCTCCGGATTGTGTGGATTGTACAAGACGCGTAGCGTATGTTATGCGAGTCGCCTGATATCGGAAGTTATAGTAGTCATAGTGGTGTTATGCTTGTGAAAATAACGATTGTGTGCTGGTCGCAAGACAAGGACCGAAAAGTCCAACAGCTAAATCGATAGCTGTGATGTGCCCTCGCCTCAGAGTTACAATATACTGGATATATTTCCTGACTAGACTCCGGCACATCGCCTGCGTCCGCTTTGAACTTTTACTTGTGGTCGGAAAAGGCATACCTTCACTCAGGGCATGCAAAATATAATCCAAAGATAGACATGTACCACTTATGCATATGTAGATATAGTTATAGATAGATAGATAGAAGGGGGAGGAGCAGGTCGGACGCAGGGGACTCTTCGCTCAGCAAAATTAATGTGACACGCTTTCGACTGGACCCAGCAGACAGTACGCTCTGCGAACTTTTGTGGTTTTCTGGGGTTAAGTAAGCCTACAGTAACTGCAATTCATCCAGCTACTCGCGCGTCGCCCAGCGCAACGACAGACAGATTTTGGTGGACTTAATGTTAAATCTTGGTTTTCTTTTTGTTTCGCAAACACCTAAAGCCCATTGAAATGTTAACTAAACTTGTAGCTCTTATTGTACTCTTTTTAAACGAACGCGTGCATTTCATTGTATCTTACAGCTAAAAGATTGTTTCAAAACATGAAATGTCATAAAATAATGTGGGATAAATTTTAATCAATGACCACCACCTAAAATGAATACTAAAAGATTCACTACAGGCACAGGAAATGCAAATCAAACGGTAACTTATTTGAGACTTTATTCAATTTAATGTACAATTTCTTTATCAAAGCTTTCAAATTAGATTTGAAAATCATAATTAGTACAACCAATAAATTTGATGAGATCCTTTATAAAATTGATATTTTTAAGCAGGAAACGAACCTAAACCTCAAGTCTGCAAGAAGCTATTTCTAATACAAAACTTGTATTTTATATTAAAAATAATATTAATTTCTTATTAGCAAATTCCAAATAATGATTTTGACTTGCATTTCCGAACCAAAATGAAAAGATAATTAACAAGTAAAAAGCAACTCTACAAAATGAAAGGCGTCCATCAAATATTTACAAAGTCCACGGCAACGCAATACAGTTGCCAGAGTGAGAGAATAATAGGTATAGGTTACTTATAATGGGAGTATAAAGACTGTGTACAGATGCGAGTTTAGTCGGAGAGTGTGTGAATCATATACTAGTAATGCCACCAAATCTGGGAGTTTGTCTGCCTTGCATTGAGGTACTCTCGTCTGAAGCACGCCGTTCTAACACCGCAGGACTATCGAACCGGACCAAACGAAATTCTGATATGGCCGGCGATATCCCGATGACGGTGCGGCGAATTTGCCAGACCCAAAAGTCCAACATTAATTTTGCGCTAAACTATCCCAAGGGAGTGATAATTATTTAGATTCAATCGCTTCTCCCTGGGTAGTTTTTCACTTGTCATTGCTTATGATTATAAATTACACAGTATAGTTACAGCAATACATGTATTTCTATATATATAGAGATAGATGGTTGGGTTACAAGAGTGTAATATATATGTAGATATACTCAAACATGGGTGAGGTGTTAGTTGGGGTTTCGTGTGGTGCTCTCCAGGGATCTGGGTGCAGAGTTAAACTAGCCTTGGCTACACTGGGTAGAGAGTATTCAAAGATCTCGGGTATCTGATCCATGCTGCTTCCCGTCAAAAACACAACAAAACAAAAGGGATTTAGGGCTATAACTTTCCAACTGCCAATCTACTCTACTTACGCTAGCTAATACGTTCAAAAATGTTTAACAAAAGCCTAGCGCCCCTCTATAAAGAGTGGAGGAGTCCACGAGTATTAATTCATATTTATTTCAAGTTGAAGTTGTGGCTAAAAAGCTAGAGAACTCGGAACATTGGAAGAACGCTACGTTAACAACGGCAACAGAAAAGCGTCAATTTCAATAACCTGGAAAGATGTATCGAGTGTACTTGCTGTAACACGTGGGGAACTCTTTAACTAGATGCCATTACTCCGATATTTCTATATACTATTATAGCGGTGTTGGGATGATGGGGATTTTTTTGTTTAATTTTTTTTTGAGTCGTTTTTTAGTACCAACCATACCATAACCAAATGACTTAGAATATATAGTATTCATATGCATATATAATAATTAAAAAGAAAAACAAATTGATTGTAGATACCTGCTCTGATCTGCTCTGATCATCTCGCGATGACACACACACCGAATTTATATATATTACACACCAAAAGAATAGAAACGATACAAAGAGAGAGACGGTATATGTATATATAGTATTTGTATATAGTAAAGTATATACTATGCATAGGAAAGATACGACTTACTTTTTGTCAGCTGACTGAAAGTAACTTAACCAATGAAGGTACGATCTAGACTAGGGATGTATGTATAAAGGTAAAGGAAAATTCCAAATATTTCCAATAAATAATAAATAAAAATTTCAAATAAAGATAAATATATCCCAATCGAAAAATAAAAATATCTCAGATTCTTTGAAATTTTAAATATAATTATTTAAGTTGAAGTAATCGAAAAATATACGAAAGATTTAATTGTTATGGAATCGAATCAACACACAAAACGTTAAATAATCTTTTTATAAATCAATTGATTCAATAAAGGTATAAATCCCCAGTCTAGACAGTATAATGGGGCCTAAACAGAAGTTGTCGGTCGGCGTATTGCTTAACATTAAAAGAGTTTTGTAAAGCATTTCACATAAACAGAAAGAATCGAAAGTATATATGTATGTATAAAAATTACGCACAATTTAACAACACAAGAACGATAACACAAAAATGCGGCTTATGGCAATTGTCAACATACCCAGAGCTTTGAGCGTTCAGGTTTTTGGTTTTGGTTTTTTGGTTTTTGTGTGTTTCAAAGTAGTTATTTTCTTATCGGTTTTCATTTGCTTTTTTCGAAGGAGATATACATATAATTAAACAACTTGAGTGTGGGTGTTAAAATATGCTCGCTATATAAAACTAAAAAAATAAAGAAAGAAAATGTTAAAAAAACAACAATTTGTATAGGTATTAAGTGTCAACGGTTAGTTTTTGTTGATTATACAGATATATAGATACAGATAAGGATAGAGATCTACAGCACAGCAAAGTAGCTTCAGATGGATAGTGTTAGAGTGTGTGTGTGTGGGGATAGTGTGTTTTACAAAGAGCACACGAACAATATATCTAAAGAGATGTTGTTGTTGGTGTTATATGCACGCACATCGAGAAGATCGGATTAGAAAAGAAAATTAAACATTTTAATTATTGGGAAACAAAAGCCAAAATGTAGTGCTTTAAATGAACGAAATAAGTATATGACATTGACTGATTTACTAGGCATAACCGCAGATTAGTGGGTGGCGTGTGGCGGAGAAGTGTGTGTGTATGTTGTGGGTGGAGTGTCTCAAAAACTGTTATACATTGAAAAAGAACTTGGCTTTGGTTGGAACAATTTTTGAAAACAACTTGCTTGCTGAGTGCGTTTGCTGATTGCTGATGTATAAGCTGGATCCTAGCCTTGCCTTACTCGTGAAAGAGCAGCGGCAGCGGCAGGGCTAACAGCGGAGCAGCTGCTGGCCTGCTGAACGGCTGCGGTGGCTGCGCGTGCTGAGGATGCGTATGCGGATGCGTGTGCGGTTGCAGGTGCGTTGGCGGCTGGGCTGCTGGCGCCTGCAACAGTGCCGGCGCTGCAGGCAGACATCATCTGAAGCGCGGCTGCATAACCTGCAGCATATTCGGATGGCCCGGCAGCATTACGCCCATCCCAGGCATCGGCATGGCTCCAGCCGGCAGAGCCCCCGGCAATCCCGGTAATCCAATTTGCATGGGCAGTAAACCTAAAGAAAAATATATTGTTATTCTGAAACTTGAAACCTGGGGTTGTCCTAAGGATACCATTGAAATTCCGATAATCTTACAAAATTCTTCTTATATATTGTACTCGCACTTACCAGCCGGAATACCGTTGAATCCTGGTCCACCGGCTCTTATCATATTGCCGCCGATCAGAGCTCCGTGTGGTCCAATAGCCATAGCCGGTCTCAGCATGGGCTGCATCAGCTGCATGTGACCGGGTAGCGGCATCTGAAGGAGGCGGATCGGACGTAGAGAGAAAGATATAGAAGAGCATGGAAAGGATGGATATCGAGGATTAAAAATTATGAATGCTTTTTCGTTTGGTCTATATATTGAAGCCATTGTACACAAAATTAGCTAATTTGTTATTAATTATGTTTGTTTGTTGTTTTTTTTTTTTTCATTTAGAATATTAATAAGTTTTTTTTTTTTGCGAACTTATTCAATACATGGATAAGAGAAGTGTGTATGAGTGTGTGTGTTTGGTGTTTGGTTTGTTGTTGGTGGAGGAACTTTTTTGCATCGCATTACAAATGTATGATAGATAGAGCAGAGACAAGATATATAGAATAGAATATTGAGTAGAGCAGAGAGAAGAGAAACCTTCATCCTCTTCTAGTCATCATTGGCAAAAACAATATTATTTTATTTGTTGTTTGTAAATAAATATTTTGTTGATTTAAAAAGAAAAGTACTTACAATTCGGAAACTGAACTGACGACGACGAGATGGTGTGGAGGGTGTGAGGGACTTAAGGCTTGTACAATATCTTAACAAATTAAACGTATTCGCACTTAAGAGAAAGTAATAGTGAACTGATTTACTAACCGGAGGGAGGCCACGGGTCGAGTTCAAATTCCAATATTCTTCAGTTAGAAGTTAGTTTCAAAACTTAGCTAAGAGTGAGGTTGGTCAGTGAGAGATGAAGATGGATGAATACGGTTGGGTTAAGACAAACACAGTATAGGTTTAAGCTGCGTTATGCCCATACATCTGAGTGGTTATAGGCTACCGAATAAGCTCGCGTCAGGAACAGAAAATATTTAGAATGCAATCGTCGACTGCTTATAAGAAAACTGTTTTATTTAAAGCTAGTTTTAGAACCAGCCTGAAAAATTGATAAACAAAAAAATCGTATGGCGTAACACATCTTAAACTTTTGGTTAGAAATAGTGCTATAGCAAGGTAATAGAGGTTGGAAATGGCAACAACCGATAATCCGCTACCCTGAATAAGCATTTGTACTGCATATTAAATTGTTTTTAGTATGGCATGTGGATGAGACTTTATCGGATGAAATCCGTGTAAAAAAGGGGGGACACTTAAAAATGCATGGCTTGAAGAAAATGAAACATTGATATTGGTAGTACAATTTACAGATCAAAGAACACTTAGAGATAGTATTTTTCTGTTGCTTTTCTTTTTTTTTTTTTGTGGGTTGAGTTGTTATCGAGGTAATAGAGATAGATATAGATAGATAGATAGACATATCAATGCGGTGTGTGTAGGTCTTACTTAATTTGTGTGTATTTTTGTGGATATGAATTAATCAATCAACCAATCAATCATCAATCAATTAAACCAACCAACGCAGCAACCATTACGACAAAGTCAAAGTAATTCTTTTTTGTTTTGTTTTTTGGTAATATAAATTATTGAAATGTACTTACATGGCTTGCAAAATATTTAAAACACAACTCACGACTCTTCTCTCATTTAATTATTATCGTAATTGTGAATTCTGTCATTCAGTTTTACTTGCAAGGCAGTATGTATGTACTAGGAACTTTATTTTTTTGGGGAAATGGGGTTTTCTCAAATGGATTATATACGCATGGATGTGAGCGACTGAGAGAGATAGAGGAGGTAGGAGAGTAGTAGAAGGTACTTGCTTAGACTACATAATTACTTGCATAAGTACGACTAAGTAATATTATAATGGAGTTGTTTGGCTTTTACTTATCTTTTGCATTTCACATTTCATTTTGCGGGATGTGATTTCGGGGTTGGGGGGAGTGATTAGGTTGGGGAGTTTGTGGGAAAAGATTAACTTGTTGTTGTACAAAAAACATACATACTGTATAATACTGTTCGGGGCCCTGCGAAACACTTTTTCAACTCTCTTGATTATCAACACAGAACTTCTGCTTTCTGTACTGTAATTGGTAATGGTAACTTTAACACAGTTTATTTAATTTTTACAAGCTTTCAATACTTTCTCAGAATTATCAAAATGAAATAATGTAAGACCTATTAGTTTTAACAGTTCAAATCATTTGCCTCAAAGTCAGCTATGCTAAATGTGTTCGAAAAGTAAACAAAAAAGTCTAAAACTGCAGTGATTAAAAGCATATGAATATTGCTTTTATAAGCAAGTTGTGACTAGAAAATAATTATAAGTTTTAAGAGGAAAAACTAAAATGAAGAGGGGAGTCGAGCTAAGCCTTTTTTAATTTTTTAATTATACAAAATTGTAAATACTTTCGAACACATAAAGCAAATATATTTATATTTATTTGATTTAATGAGACTTAAAGAAATGATTTCAACTGATTGAAATAAACTTAGTTGTGTCAGTATTGGGAGCGGTTAGCCTTTTATTAGTTAATTTTGGTGGGTCAATCTCCTTAATTAAGACTTCAATTCTTAAAAAAAAAGGACCCCAAAATAGCTCGGCATAAATCCTTCTTGAATAGGTGATAGGCATGATCTGCAAAGGTGATGCAATGATGAAGGCGAAAGCTTTAAACTAAACCATATACATATATATATATTAACCCACTCAAAAATGCTGTCGTTGGCTTTTTGGCACCACCCTGGGACACTAGATCGGTTTTTTTTCTAAAGTTTGTTGGTCTTTTACAGATTGAGATTCTCAGCACTTTGGATTCGATTTTGTTGTTAAGTCAAGTTCATTCTTTCGTTTGGTTGTTTAGCGATGCATATGCAGCATCGCGGGACTAGAGACTTACCATGCCAACGGCTGCGGCCGCCGCAGCCGCTGCAGCAGCGCCCGGATTCGCCGGTTGCTGTCGTGCAGCCTGAAAGCGTTGAAGCAGCACAGCCCGATTCAGTTCCTCCAGTTGCTTAACCTGCTGCTGTTGCACCGCCTGCTGTTGTTGCTGCGCCGCCTGTTGTTGCACTGCTTGCTGTTGCTGCTGCGCCGCCTGCTGATGCTGCTGGACTGCGTGTGCCACCTGAGCAGCCTGCACCTGAGCTTGTACCACGGCCTGGGCTTGCGCCTGCGCCTGAGCTTGAGCCTGAGCCTGGGCCTGAGCCACTTGTGCGTGAGCTTGCGCTTGGGCTTGAGCCTGAGCCTGTGCCACGGCCACCAGAGCGGCGGTCTGTAAGTAAACGTTGGGAATCGGTTCAATTTATCTAACATGCCAGTGAAAGGGGGAAGTATTAAGATCACAGAAACCCCTAAGAGTTTACGGACAAATACAAAAATTAAATACAAATCCAGAAATAATAAAAGTTAAGCTTTTCAATAATATAATATGCTAAATATAGCACCTTGCTCTAAAAAATTCTAAATATTTACTAATAAATATCCCCTTTTCTCTTTTGATCTAGTCTTTAGGCCTTCAAGTATTAAAAAAAAAAATGAAAAATCAAACGCAATTTATTTAATTCCAATCAGAGAAAAAATATAATTGGCTGGCCTAAATAAGCTATAATTTTTAAAAACAATTTTATTAAATAATTGTCCGTAAAATATTAAATAAAACCAATTTTAGTTTAGCCATTATACTGCTTTCTTTCCTTCCGGTCGGGCATCTGAATCGAAATTTCGGGGAATAAGGATAAAACAGACACACATCCCTTTATCTCTCTTCAATTTGCCTAATTTATTTCACGTTTCCTGTTTTAAATCAAAGTAACTTAAGTGGTTAAATTGAAAACCGCCGTTTCGTTTGTTTTGTTGCCATTAATTTCTTTGTTTAATTAAAAAATTGTACAGACATATATCATCATCACTATATGCTAAAAAAATGTATTTCTTTTACGTTCTTTTTTTCGGTTCTGTTTCTCGTCTGTAACTCTTGTATCCGTTCGCTTGCGTACGCTGCGCTCCCGTCTCGTATGAACGTAATTCCGCTCTCTTCGCGAAATGTGCAAAAATAAGCGTATTGATAATAAAAGTCGGTATTGGTTAAAAATTGTCCAGCTTGGATAAATGGAATTATCTTTGAAAGCAAAATGCTAACGAATTTCCAATATAATTAAGTCAAATAAAAGTAAGTTACAATTATTTTTTGATGTGTTTTTTTTTTCGGAAATTGTCTTTTATACAAGTCCGCGTTCAGTCCGTCCGTCGTTCGTCCTTTTGTTTGTTATTCGTCCGTTGTGTGTCCCGGTGTGCTCATTTATATTGACTATGATTTCTATAACTATGATAAGAACTCACTTCCTGGGCCTTTGAGATGGCTGTGGAGACGGCAAGCGCGTTAGCGGCCGCCATGCCGCTGCTACTGCCCGTGGGCGATATCCCCGCCAAGGATGGTGGCGGCGGGGTGCTTGGCATCGACGCAGAGGTGGCGGCGCCATTGTTGCTGGGACTCTGGCTCTTTTGTGGATTCGCGAGGGCAGCCATAGCTGCTGCCACACGTGCTTGGTACTTGGGTTGTCTGGCTCTCAGCTCTTCCAGGCTAGCGTCCTCAGGCGGATGCATAATCTTGGTAGTGACAGCAGCCGCTGGTCCGCCACCAGCAGCTGGTTGAACTGGCGGGCGCTGCTGCTGCTGAGCATCAGGTGGTCCACTTGGTGGTGCACTGGTTGTGCCACCAGCATGATTGGTGGTGGGCGGAGCACTTATGGTTGCATTACTTTATTGAAAAAGTAAAATATTTAAATATTAGTTGGAAATAAATTAGAAAAGGCAATTTGGTTCCATTTCTACAGGGAACTTGTTAGGCTGCATTTTCGGAAAAAGCCACATTAATTTATGCTTCACTCTGGATGCATCTTAAACATCAGCATTAATTCTCAATTTAAAGAATGATTTAGAATTAATTTAAAATCTTTCTTCTAATGTGGCTTTGCCCTAACTAGCGGTGCCCACCTGTAAGCTGGAAATGTTGGCTTTTGTTGAGCCATGGCGGCGGCATGGTGGTGATGCGCCGCTGCCGCTGCTGCTGCTGCCGATGTGGTGGCCATCGCCGCCGGAAACAGGGGACGTGGCGGCATCATGTGCGGCATCATAGGCATAGGGTATGGTGGAAGCGGTGGCATATGTTGCATCATTCCCATGCCATACTGGCCCAGCATGTGTGGCGGCATCATATTTGGCGGCATCATCATTGGTGGCGGCACGCTCATGGGATCTGCAATGAGAGATCAGATTTATTGGGGACTTCCCTGACTACAGTTAGAGCGACTTACATTCTACTTTCTTCTTGGCCACCGGCTCGTCATCGTCAGAGTCCGACTTGCCGCCGTTCTTTTGCCTCTCATGATCCCTGATGTCCTCCGCGGGTATTCCGTCCATGCCGAAGATCTCAATCTCTATGTTTGAGCGATTTGGCAGCGAGTTGGGCACTTTGTCGACAGTCTCCTTGTGCACCTGCATGCAGTGAATCGAGAGGCCAGGGCCGGTGTACAGTTTTTTGTGGCAGATGTGGCACTTGAAGTGCTTGGCCTTTTGATGCTGCACCAAGATCTTCTCATCATCGAACTCGCGGTTGCAGTACCTAGATTTTTCGTTGGGAGTTAAGGAAAACGCCAATCTGTGTACCCCTCTGGCCCAGCGCCCCTGCCAACAATACCATTATATAAATGAGCGTGTATGTGTAGATACAAATTTTTTCGCTCGCCCTCCCAGCCAGCGGCGCACATGCCGTGGACAACGCAGATTTGCAGTTTGTTTTTTGAAAAGGATACCAGCACCAGGGTTTTGAGGCCTTCTTCTTCTTGCGTCCCATGGCTCCAAGTTTGTTTTAAATCACTTAAATGTACAGAAACGCTCGAATAATTGATATAAAACAAGTAGATGCAGCGAAAAAATTATTCTGCCGTGGAAAACAAAATGGAGAGCCGATTAGAGTGACCGTTACTGAGTTCGAACGTCAATACAAGAATTATCCCTGAGGCACCAGGTGGCGTCTTTGTGTATGTAGCCGAATTTCGAAAATATTTAGCTTTTCTGTCAGTTTGTTTAATAAAATAATTTTTTAACATAATAAATCATTTTTTAACTGCCAGAGCAAGTTATTTAAAATGACAAATAGGGTGAGTTTGTACTCCATACGTATTTGGTATGATAAACAAAAATGTCGGTATATATTTTATTTTATATGAGTATGGAAGAGCGCTCCATCCATGGTCACTTTAACCCAGCCGGCGTTTACTAAAAAAACAGAATAATGGCAGATAAAAAGGTAAAATAAATAAAATAATGGTCCATTAGCATTTCACCATCATGTACGTTGCCTTCCAGGTTGGCGGCAACAACGACGGCAAGGAGAAGCGCCGCAAGGAGTCGATTCTGGACCTGTCCAAGTATCTGGAGAAACAGATTCGCGTGAAATTCGCGGGCGGCCGCGAGGCATCTGGAATTCTTAAGGGCTACGATGCCCTGCTCAATCTGGTGATGGACAACACGGTGGAGTATCTGCGCGACTCCGACGAGCCCTACAAGCTAACCGAGGACTCTACGAGAAGTCTGGGACTGGTTGTGTGCCGCGGCACAGCGCTGGTTCTGATATGTCCACAGGACGGAGTCGAGAGCATTGCCAATCCGTTCATAACACAATAAATGGGAATCTGTCGGGATCAGATCTGAGCTTAGAGTAAGAACCAAACGCTTATGGAATTCGGAAATTTAAATATATATATTTAGCGGAGACAAATGCATATAAATTATTACTTAGATTTATCCTACACTAGGTCGCGGGGTCCAATCCCGGCTATCTATCTATCTCAGTCCAGTCCAAACTCGTTCCGAATCCAAGGATACTGGGCCGGACACTCCATGCACGTGTAAAAGTATCGATCCTCTTGCAGCACCCGACTCCGGACTTTGCACACATTCGGCAAACTGCAGACCCGCTCGTGGGGATCCAAATCCTTGGGCTGGCAGTGCCACGGCTCAAACTGATGCAACTGGTTGCTGGGCGTTGGGTGACGCATCCACTGAATCGCCTGCTGGTTGGTCACAAAGTACACGTCCGGTAGCTTTTGCAGGTCATCGAGGAATTTCTAAAACAAAGAATCTAGAGTTAATAGTATGGTTTTCGGATAACTTTAAAAACTTACCAAAAAAGCATTTAGATAATCGATTTTCTTGAACCAAGTGGAGTGGAAATACAGGCCAAATGGTGCTCTATTGCTGAGATAGTGCCTTTTAAAGTTGTGCGTCAGCATCCTGTACACATCCTCGCCACTCAAATGCGGTGGACAGCTGTCCACCATTCCACACATGTATTCGCCTGCCTCCAGTTGGTTCATCACCAGTTCCCAAATGCCTGGATAACTTCTCGAGGGACAGTTCTGATTCACCCCCGTGCAGCTATGCGGCATCTTGTAGTCCAGCGTGTATGGCCAAAGGGGTGGATTGGAGTGCGGGGCCACCATGGAGGCGTCGTAAACAAAGCCAAATTCTTTCATCATCAGAAACTGACGGTTCCAGCCGACCCGTAGGAATGGAACGCGCATTCCTCTGATCTCCTCCATGCGAACAGCGGCAAATTTATTGATAATGTTGGCCTGGCCAACCATCTCATCGAACCAGTCTTCAATTGTGGCATTCTTTGACCACCACATCTCAGGGCCACGATGTCTGAAGGTATATGTAAATGATAAATATTGTATAAAGCATAGCTTAAATCAGCTGAACTTACGTGACTGAGTGGACAGCGATCTCATGGCCGTCGTTCCACAGCTTCTGCACATACTGATAGTTTGTAAATGGATGCGAGACATAGAATGTTCCCTTAATGGGACAGCCATTCGGATTCCTCCGATTCTGAGTGAACAGAACCTTGGAGAATAACTCCCAATTGTCATGGTTTATGGCATCGTCGAAGGTGAGCACTATCATCTGTGGAACATTTTGGGAGGGAATATTTCCGGGTATCTGGGTGCCGTCCTTCGAGCAGCAGCAGTGAGGCAACTGACAGTTTCTGGGATCACACGCACCAGCTGCATTAGGATCATGCTCCACATCGCACCAACCCTCGTCGGAGCCATCGGGACAGTCCACGGATCCATCACAAAAATACTCCTGGGGCAAACAAGTGCCATCCGCACACCCCAGCTGGTACTCATCCGCACAGTCGGCCATCTCCAAAAGCGGCTTGGGCGCCGGCGTCTCAGCACTCACATCGCAATTATCCACGTTCGCCTTGAAGTCACAGATCTGACGCACAACATCGAACAGCAAGCCCTCGGAGCACTTAAATTCGAAGACCTCGCCGTCGAGGCAAAGGAAATACTTGGCGCACTCACTGTTCGTCCAGATCTTGTGTACCGGCCGATTCGGATTCCGGTAGAAGCGGGCATCTTGCATGCAACTCGCCGCTGCCGGTGCTGCAGCTCCAGAGGTCGAGCGCCGGTGGCGGGCGTTGGTGTAGTTGCTGCTGCTGATTTTTCCATCATTGTCTGCAAAGCAGGCACACATAAACTAGGTGTGAGAGAGCCGTGTGTAATTAACAAGGAGACTAATTAATGCGTTGACCCAAATAAGAAACTGCTCACGTCAACCCAAAATTAGCCATTGACTGCCGGTTGCTGCAATATTTTCCATTTTTTTTTTTTAGCTGGATAGCAATCACGCATTCGAATTGAAGGCAGCGGCGTTGTAAGATAGGGGAGTGAGCCAAAAAGCCCACGTCTACCACTTGACTTGAATTAAAGAGTCGGCGGAATGTACCGGAAAAAATAATATTTCAAGGAAATATACTCAATTTATATAATTTAGAAATGCTTGGTGACCTTTTAATAATAACCATATTTCATTTCAGGTTGTCTTTATTATTTTATCTCAACTTTGGATGATGAATTGGCTTGAGTCTAGTCACGAAAGGTTACTAAAAATCCATTTTTGTTTATGGTTTTTAGCCATGAAGTTAGTAAAATGATTTTGATGTCTCAATTAATAAACTAAAATAATCATTGTCATTAAAAAATGAAAATGTTACAATCCTTCTAGACTTTAATTCATCGCCAATTTGCCAAATCCTCCCCTTGCTCCACCCACCTTAATGGACGCCCCCAGCCATGTGTGCCACATTGCGGCGGATAAATTGAGTGCGTTTGCATCATAGATCGGCAGCAATGGCCCGTAGCCGATCCATGCCGTGCCGCACCAGATCGTAACTCTGGCTGGCGGTTGTTGGGCAAGCGACGCGTGTGTTGTTGGCCAAATGCAAGATGCGATCTCAAGATATGGCTATAACAGATACAGTCCGACTGCCCGCCCGTCTATGTATGTATCTCGATCTGTATCTGTGTCTATCGAGGAGTTGCAGCATTTAGAAAGTAAATTTATCATCTTGAGAGCTGCTGCTGGGGCCAAGGCGGCGGGTCAGGAAAATTTCAGCAACTGTCACGCCGGGGTTGGGTTCAATGCACACACACAGATAGTCTATTTCGGGGGTGAGGCGGGACGACGGACGCTGAACGCTGAACGGTGGACGCAACCCGACTTGGCCCCACTTGGCTCCCCCGTTTTAGTTGTTATATAACAGATCGACAACTTTCACACCCAATGCGCGCGCATGCGCCAAAATAAAAGCAAGACACGCACCCAATCAAAAGAGCCAGCTGTGACCAGCTGCTCGGTGTTCGTGTTCAGTTCGGTGACAAACAAACAAAAGTGGAGAAATTACCAATGAGCCTGGCATCCAGCGAAGACGACATAATAATAACCATCATTAGGATGGACACGCCGAGCACGGAATTTTGCACTGATAACGGTCGTCGCTGGGCGGAAACGCCGACCTTGACTGTGAAACCAGTTTGGCCATTTGCATTAACATTTTCCCCCGGGCAGAGCATTTTTCTGCCTGATTTCCAGTTTGCGTGCGTCCAATATTTGTATCTGTTCCACACACCGTTTATATTTTTTGTGTGCTCTGTGGAAAAGCTAAGTCTGAGTCTCGTCGGAAAATACGCGATCGCAACACCGTAACCGCAACCGCAACCACCGCACAAAGCCAAAGTCGAATTGAGACTGAGGTTTGGCGAGATGCAGCAGAGGCGTTATATATTTGGGCATTTCACACCAAGAGAAAGCTTTAAGCAGTGGGTGCAATAGTTTTGAACGGAGAGCAAGACATCATTGAAAGTTAGTTTAGTTTAGCTATTAATTAAGATATTATTGGATTGAGAAAATTTAGAAACAGATCAGAATCAGAAATGTGACATAAATTGCTAATAAAAAAATTCCTTTGTGTAAACCATATTTAATTAAATAATTATCATACATAACGAATATGAAATACCATTTTGATTACTTGAAGCTGCAATGCTAATTTCATTTTAGAACAAAAACAAGACATTTATTCTATCAATCGTTGAATTTAATTTTAAAATTAACGCCAAACTCTAGAGCGCTGCCACGTTTTTGTGGAATTCATTCGGATAGTCTGGCAGTGCCGTTGTTAATCCCTAAGAATTTTCCTAAGATTTTTTTCGGATACTGTCTTAAATGAAATGATTAATGATGGATAATCAGTAATAATCCATATTCTTTAGCACATTACTTTCGTTGTCCAATATTTGCGCTCGACCAAGATCGTTGACCGCTGCAGCAGAAAGACGTAATGACAGTTGTCATATTTATAAATATTGATATAACGAAAACAGAACGTTTTCACAGGAGTTCGGAAAAGAGAGCAAACATAATTTCACTAATTAACATATTTCACTTTCATTTTAAAAACTAACGGCACGATGCGAAGAGTATTAAAAAGTAAAATTAAATAATAAATACCGGATGAAAATCGATATATCGCATACCTAAACATCGATATATCGATGCAGCGCAACATAGCGTCCTCTTTCTGTTGGCGCCTGAATGTTCAGAGAAATTTTAAAGGATTTAACTTGTAATCGTGCATAATGCAGAGGGCTCGTGCCAGCATGGGTACGCCCAAGAGCTCCGGCGGCGGACGTCCAAGTGGCCAGTTCCGGGTGCCGCAGCTCACGGTCCAGCAACACCTGAAGGCCCAGCAACAGCAGGCATCGGAAGACGCGGACATGGACGCCCTGGATGATGCACTTATCTTCGACGACGAGGAGGGTGGAACGCGCATCGGCGATATATATATCCCGCCTCCGATACCGCCGCACTGCTCCATGGAGAGCACCGGTCCGCGGTTAATCATTAAGAAGATTGTGAATCGAAACTTCAAGAGCTATGCAGGGGAAGTGGAGCTGGGACCTTTCCACCAGAGCTTCACCGCCATCATCGGACCCAATGGAAGTGGCAAGAGTAACGTCATCGACTCCATGATGTTTGTCTTTGGCTGCAGGGCGAATCGCATTCGCTGCAAGAAGGTTTCCACCTTAATTCACTCGTCCTCGCGATTCCCCAATTTGCGAAGTTGCTCCGTGGCCGTGCACTTCGAGCAGATCGTGGACAAGGGCGACGGATCGTGCGAATCTGTACCGGACTCTGCCATCGTCATTGAACGTACCGCCATGTCTGATAGCTCCTCCTATTATCAAATCAACGATAAGCGTGCTCAGCTGAGGGATGTGGCTAAGCTGCTAAAGAAGCACCATGTAGATTTGGAGCACAACCGATTCCTGATCCTCCAGGGCGAGGTAGAGTCCATTGCCATGATGAAGCCGAAAGGACAGACGGAGAACGAAACTGGAATGCTGGAGTATCTTGAGGACATTGTTGGTACACAGCGCTATATCCGTCCGCTGCAACAGATTAACCAAAGGGTGGATCAGCTCACGGATGACCGCACAGAAAAGCACAATCGTTGCAAGCTGGCTGAGCGTGAGATGAAGGATCTCGAGCAGCCGTACAATGAGGCCGTTGATTACCTGAAAAAGGAGAACGAGGAGGTGCGCGTCAACTCGTGTATCGTTCAAAAGCAAATCAGCATAAGGAAGGCAACGCTGGAACAGTACACGAAGCAGCACCAGTCCTGTGAGGAGGAGCTGAAGGCCCATGACGCGAGCATTGAGGCCTTGAAGAAGGACCGGGCCGAGAAGGAGGATGTCATCAGGAAGGAGATTGAGTAAGACCCAACCTAAGCTGTGCCCCGCCATAATATCTAATGTATTTTGCTAAATCTTTTAGGGCCTACGAATCTCTGGTTAAGAAGCGCGAACAAATCAAGAAAAAGCTGGTGACTGCCGAGAGAGCACACACCGAAATCCAGAGCACCATGGAAAGCACCAACAAGCAGCGAAAGAAGGACAAGGCGCAGATTGAGAAGAACGAAAAGGAGCTGGAGGATCTGCACAAGCTGCCTGAGAAGAATCAACGCGAGATTGAGGATTGCAATAAGAGACTGGAGCGTTTGGAGGCGGAGAAGGTAACTCTGAATGAAGAGCTGGAAAAGCAGCTGGGCATGCTAAAGGAAAAGTCGGAGCCTCTGACCGAAAAACGTCTAAAGCTCAGTGATGAATTGGTAGGCCTTAAGGAGAAAGTAAATGCGGCCAAGGCGGAGCTGCAGGTATTCGAGTCCCAGCTGAAAATTCTCAAGCAGGCGGAAACTACCGAAACTAGGAAATATCAAACCCTAAAAGACTCGTACGAGCAGTCGCAGAAGAGCCTCGAAGAAAAGCTGACAAAGGTAGATGAGCTGAAGGAGAGCATTCCACGCATGCAAACGGAAATAGCCACAAAGACGGCAGAGGTAGAAAAAATGGTGCATGAAGAGCGAAACCTGACCGTAAAATGCAACAAACTGCGAACAGAGGTAAGGTGTTGGGGGGTGAAGTAAGGGAGAATCTCTGAAAACACCACAAATGCTCCTATTTCCAGATCAATGAAAGATCAAGCAACATGCAGGCCCAACGTTCCAACGACAAAGTCCTTGACTTCCTCATGCGACAAAAGATGGAGGGAAAGATCCCTGGCATTCTGGGGCGTCTTGGCAACTTGGGCGGCATCGATGCCAAGTACGATGTTGCCATTTCCACCGCCTGTGGACGCTTGGACAATATTGTTACCGACAACTATGACACTGCTGCTGCTGCCATTGCAGCCCTGAAGAAGTACAACGTGGGCAGAGCCACCTTCATCACGCTGGACAAGGTGGAGCATCTTCGTCGCGATGCCACCTCCAGAATTAATACGTAGGTTTTAAAAATATCCACATCTTCAGTTTCTTATTATTCTTTTGATTTTAGGCCCGAGAACGTGGCTAGATTGTATGACCTCATCCAAGTCGAAGACGATCGTGTGAGAACCGCCTTTTTCTTCGCTCTGAGAAATACTCTGGTTAGTGACGATTTGGAGCAAGGAACTCGGATAGCTTACGGCAGGACTCGTTACCGGGTGGTAACTCTGCGCGGTGAAATGATCGAGACGACAGGTACCATGTCCGGTGGTGGAAATCGTCCGATTCGAGGCAAAATGGGGACACAGGTGCGCACCAAGACGGCGGAATCAGCGGACAGCTCGCAGGTATCGCAAAAGGCGCTGGAAGATATGCAGGTGCAGGCGGAGGAACTGCAGACTCGGATTAACTACTGCCAGGAGCAGCAGGGCCGATTAGAACGAGAGGTTTACACTCTAAAGATGAATCACCAACGCGACGAGGCAGAATGCAAGCGATTGGCGGTCAGCATTACCTCCTTAGAGCAGCAAATGGCCAGTAACCTGAAGCAGTGCGAAGCGCAGCGCCAGCGGATGCTTAAAAAGACCACCGATGAGGGGGCCGTTAAGGAACGAGAGGAGCAGATCGAGGGTGCCAAGCAGGAGCTTGAACAGGCCCAATTCGCTGAGGAAGCTGTCTCCAGCCAAATTAATGAGATCCAGGTCCAGTACGATGCCCTACGAAACGACAACGTTAAGCCCGTGGAGGCGAAAATAAAAAAGGTGGGCAACCAAATTGAGAAGTTAGCTGCCAATGTGCGCTCAATGAATGTCGCCCTGGCGACAGCCGATCGCAACATTAAGAAGATTTCTGGAAACAATGACAATCTCCGGGAGAACATCAAAGCGGCGGAAGAGAAGCTAACATCGCTAAACGAGGAGCGCAAGAAATGCCAAGAGAAGGAAGAGGAGCTGGAGAAAGATTTAAAGGAGGCGGAAGAAGCCATCAGCAGCGCCAAATCCCAATCGTCTGATATCAAAAAGCAAATCGATGAGTTGACAAATCAGGAAAGTAAGCTCAATATCGAACGCATCGAACTGGGCAACAAGCTACAGGCAGCGACCGGTAAACTCAACGCCGTTAAGGCTGATATACCCATATTGCAGGCCAAGCTAAAGCCACTAAAGCTCAACGAGATACCGGGAGAAGCGGAGCCCCAAGAGCCGCTTAAAGAATACACCGAAGAAGAGCTTGAGGCAGTCGATCTCGATCAGAAGGAATTTGAGCATACAAAACTTTTGGAAGAGCTAAGAAAAAAGCCCAACCTGGGCTGCATCAAGGACTTCAACGAGAAGCGCAACATCTACCTGGAACGTGTGCGTGTCCTGGAAGATATCACCTCCAAGCGAAACGAGATGCGCGACAAGTACGAGGAGGTGCGTAAGCGTCGTTACAAGGAGTTTATGGATGGATTCAGCATCATCACAAGGAAGCTCAAGGAAATGTACCAAATGATCACGCTGGGTGGCGATGCCGAGCTGGAGCTGGTCGACTCTATGGATCCGTTTACCGAGGGCGTCAACTTTACGGTGCGGCCGCCCAAAAAGAGCTGGAAATACATCTCGAATCTGTCTGGCGGGGAAAAGACCCTGTCGTCGCTGGCCCTTGTATTTGCTCTTCATTATTACAAGCCTTCGCCGCTGTACTTTATGGATGAAATCGATGCCGCGCTGGACTTTAAGAATGTCTCCATCGTGGGACACTACATCAAGGTGGGTAAATCGAACCAATAATCCTTTTCGCTGGCAACTAATACATTTAAATCCCTCTTAGGAGCGCACAAAGAACGCCCAGTTTATTATTGTTTCGCTGCGTGTGAACATGTTTGAGTTGGCCAACTATCTCGTTGGCATCTACAAGGTGAACGACTGCACAGATTCCTGCACACTGCTCAATCATCCGCCCCAGCTGCCCAGCGGCACTCAGCAGTCAAGGATGTTAAGTGGCACTAATGCGCAGGACACGTTCATGATGTCCGAGAATGATGAGAACCAAGTGCCGGACAGTCAGCCGAGACCGTCACAGTTTTCCCAGCAGATTGCCGGTAGGGAGACCACCTTTGCTCCGCCCATGGAAAGCACGGCAGTTAATGATACGCATGCACTACCACGACCATCGCAGAACCAGATACTGCCGGGCAGAGACACGACATTCGCACCGCCCATGGAGAGCACCGCCATCGAGACCACTCCCCGGACGAGCGAAACACCGAATGTATCTCTCCCCCCTTCCATCTCGCCGCCTGCGATTAATACATAAATTTAAGACGCAATGCTAAGCTGAAAATGTATTATGTTATTTGTAGTCTACACCGATCAAATTGCTAATATCATTTAAATCATTAAAAACCCATTATTTATAAAAAAAGGACTATATTTAACACTTTATTTTCGGAACTAGGTCATAAAGCTGGACATAATCTTGGAGCAAATCCCCTCGAGTGCCTCCGTTGTATTGTTTTTGATGGCCGTTATATCCTCGCCAGAGTCGCAGGCTTTCGCTATTTGGGGGTCAAGAGGCAAGGAACCCAGCAGTGGCACTCCCATCTCAGCGCACATGGCAGCCGCTCCGCCCGTCTTGGCCGGAAAGATCTCCGAGCTATTCCCACAATTTTCGCAGCGGAAGCTGCTCATATTCTCTATCACGCCCACAATGGGAATCTTTTGCTTCTTGCAAAAATTAATCTCTTTGCGGACATCCAGCAGAGCCACTTCCTGTGGCGTCGTCACGAGAATGGCACGCAAGGACTCCGGCTGGTTGTCGTCTCTCATGTACGAAATAACAGAAAGATGTTCGTCCGAGGTACCCGGCGGTGTGTCCAGCAGCAATAAATCCAGGTTTCCCCAGTCAACCTCGCTCAGGAACTGCCGAATCATGCCGTTCTTCTTCGGTCCCCGCCAGATGATGGCATCGTCAACGGAGCCCAGCAGGAATCCAATGGACATAAGGCACACGTTGTCATCAATCCCGACCGGCGACCATCCGGAGCCAGATTGATGCACGTTCTCTCCCAAAGCGCCCAGTATCCGGGGCTGCGATGGACCACAGATATCGACATCCAGAACGCCAAAATTGTTATTCGGACAACTCCTGGCCAGGTAGCGTGTCAGCAAGCTGGTAACAGTACTCTTTCCCACTCCTCCCTTCCCGGAGAGGATCAGCAGCTTGTGCTTCACATCCTTGAGTGCTTCGGCCACCAAAGCCTTGCCGGGATCTTTGAGTTTCTTGCTGGGATCGCTGCAGATGCTCTGATTGGGGCAGCCGGCGCAGGCACTGACTTTGCCTGCCTCCTCGCTTTCAACGCCCGGACAGTGTTCAGGTGGAGGTGCCTCCATTGCTTCTAATTATTATTAATTATTTGACAAATTCACTTGTGAAATTCGGATCGCTGATAAGACTGATGAGCCTCTGGCCACACATCAAGTATGTTGGTATTTCATATTTTTGGTAACTCCTTTTCGACGGAATACGGACACACTCCACCAACTATTGCTTGTCATTGCATTCGGCAATTTTGAAACAACTTTGGATTTTTCGGTAGAGCAGAAAGTATACATTTAACAGCAACATGGAAACGCTCCTGGGTATTAAGGGTCCTGACTTCGTTATGCTGGCGGCCGACACCACCCACGCCCGCTCCATTATCGTGATGAAGGAGGGTAAGCATTGGGACTCACATATAATGGCGGCTCCAGGTCTCACTTTGCTGGCATTATTTGCCATACTTTACAGATGAAAACAAAATCCACAAGGTGTCGGATAACTTGATTATATCGACCACTGGCGAGTCTGGCGACACGGAGCAGTTTACCGAATTCATTTCAAAGAATATTGCCCTGTACAAGATGCGCAATGGATACGATCTTAGTCCTCGTGCAGCCGCGCATTTTACGCGCAAGAATCTGGCCGAATACCTTCGCAGCCGCACGCCCTACCAGGTCTTTATGTTTGTTGCCGGGTAAGGATTCTGTTTTGCTACCAACCTACATCAATTCTAAAGTTTTTCCCATTCAGCTACGATCCCGCCGATGGACCTGAGCTCGCCTTCATCGATTACTTGGCCAACGCAAAGTCCGTCAATTACGCCGGTCATGGCTATGGTGCGATCTTCGCATCCAGCATTTACGATCGCTACTGGCACCCCAACATCACCCAGGAGGAGGCCTACGATGTCTTCAAGAAGTGCATTGTGGAGATCCAAAAGCGACTGGTCGTCAACCTGAAGAACTTCAATGTCGCCGTGGTGGATAAGGATGGTGTGCGATATCTGGACCCGATCAGTGCCAAGAGTCTGGCCGAATATAATGCATCCGCTTAGTTAGGTTCTTGAGCATTCTAAATGCACAACAGTTTGTAATAAAATACGCCTGATTTGGGTAACTCTGGTATGATACATACATTTATATTTATTTGTCAAAGGGGGATTTAGCTAGGCCGAATAAAAGAAAAGCATAATTTTTGGATGCAAGAACTGAAATTTTCCGCAAGCCAAAAGTTCTGATTGTTTCCAATTGGAATCTTAGCATTTAGTATTTTTCCGTCTTGGATTTCCTTATTTTTTCGCATGCAGTCACACTAACAGTCTCCCTAGGATTTTACAAAATAAATATATTTTTAAGACAATATGAGCTTGGAGCAACAACCGGCGATAGATCCAAAAAATCCACATGGACTTGGTGAGTACTCTTGGCCAAAATTGATTAAAGTTTCCCTAACAATGCCCCTCCTGGCAGGCGATCCCAACGACACATCGTTGCGCAAGGTGGAGCGGGAGGTTCTGATACCCAAGATCATGCGAGATCGAGCGAAAGCAGAGTTCTGCTCCAAGGAAGTGGCCGACTTCCAGGAGTGCTGCAAGGCCAGCAGCATCCTGATGGTGGCTACCTGTAGAAAGCAGAACGCCGCACTGAAGGAATGCCTGACTGGGTGGTACCAAAACGAAGCCTTCAAGGAGGAGTGCAAGAAGATATATCTGCAGGAGAGGGCCGATTACCGCAGCACAGGCATACCCAAGAAGCACCGCCTTGAGAAGTTGTAGTAAAGTCCTTAAAATAGTTTCTTATTGTTGTTGTTTGCTTTGTACAAAAGTTGAGTAATTGAATCGACGCACAATTGTTTCTGTGACAGTGATTTCCTGAAGATGCTCGGGTCTGGATACATCGTCGGCTTGAGCGACGCATAGGAGAAGCACATCCTTGTCGGAAGTTTCTGCCACACGTTGGACTCCTTTCAGATTCTTTGATTGATAGTAATCCACATCACAGGATGTTTGAACAATCACCAGAAAGCTTGCATGGTATAGCCGTGGGCTCTGCTTGTAGATCACTAAAAAGGTGTCTAATATCAGTTAAAACGTGTTGTGATAATAGCAAACACTTACGAAAATTTCCGCCAAACTTGATGCCACTCTTGATCACCCAGTTCATGGACTTTAAATACAAATAGCAGGCCAAGTTCTCCACAAATCGTTCATTTAGCTGCTTTGATGCAGTCAAAAAGGCTTGAAAATCCATCACGCTGCCGGAGAAGGTTTCAATGGTTAAGACTTTCAAATAGAAGGCCAGAAAACAGGACTCTTCAAGTCCTAGGAGGAGTGTTTCATCCTCGTCTCCAGATGCCGGTCCTCCACGCGATTTGCTTCCCTTGCCAAAACAACCATTGTCATACAGCGTTTGAGCTTGAACCGGATCTCGTATCTCCACGGAGAGTCCTGTGAACGTGCCCCGATACCTTTCATTGCTTTCGCATATGGGGAGAGGTGAGAAATTTGAATTTTTAAAGGGACACCGCTTTCTTTTGCATTGGAACGTAAACATTTTTCGAGCTGGTCAAAAAAGTGGTCACTGCCGTAGAAAAATAAACAACAAAGTCGTTTGATGGTATTTTGAATTAGGCAGCGCCTGGTCCATCTAGAAAAATGTAAACAAAAACTATATGAGCGATTCCATTTTTGGATCTTATTTAAAAAACATTAATTCTTGGATTCCTTTTCCAAAAAAAGTACGAAGGGAGCCTGCAGTTATGTCACCATATCAAGGAAGTCGATTTTCTGGTAGACGAAATCTCCTCGAAGACGAGAAAACGAAACGAACGATCCATTCAATGATTTGAAATTCAATTAAAAATGTTTAAATATTTTTAAAGAGCTATGTATGTTAAGTAACGTTTCTTCTTAAAAATGCACTGGTTTCATCTCAGAAAAATTAAAACAATTGTATTGCTAAAAACGTTCAAGATATCATAATGTAAAGTCATGTAATATATATATTTATTTACATATTTAAAAATTATTACGTATACGTAACGTTGCTAACTTCAAGAAACCTGAATTTGTATTATAAAAAAGGCAAAAATGCATTTAATTTTATTTTATAAAAAAGGCTGTTCTGTGTAATTTTTTTTATGTTTGAAAATCTGCATACTAAGCTCTACAATTTTTAAAAATTAAATTTCTGATTTGAATTTTTGAAACATGAATTTCTATTATAAAAAGGCATTTAATTTAATTTTATAAAAAGACTGTTCTGTTTGGTTTGTTTTATGTTTGAAAATCTGCATACTAAACTCATTAAAAAAAAATTTTCATTTCTGTGGTGAATTTTTAACTATTTGTATGATTACCTTCATGAAATCTCAAAAAATTTTGCATGTTTGTTGTTATTGCATTTTTTCACTATTTTGTTATTTGTTAATTATTTTATAGGCAAATCGAAATGTATATTAATTTTATCATTCGTTTACTTTTTAGCCCTGATATACCCCTACAAAAACTTCTTTAAAAAGATTGCAATAATTTTAAATTTTTAAAATATTAAAAAATTTAGGTTCAACATAAAAATAACAACAATATATTTAATGACTCTTACTATTTTCCGAAAATCTAATACTTCCGAATTCCGCTTAAATTCATTCATTTTTGGCCAACCAACAACCGGTTGGTTTCCTGGTCTTGGCTTCGTTGCTGATCTTATCTGCTTAGCCGCTTATCAACCAGTTATTATGGTGACTGTCTTCTTCTGTGTTGTTTTTCTTATTATTTCGTTTATTTTGAGCACAAATTGAGCGATAAGTTAGATAGCGGCCAACTGTAAGAATTGGCACGCACCCACGGTATGGATGAAAACCAGACAATGCGTATGTAAATGCAAACACAGACATTATCCAAGTTTTATGGTGGGAAATATTATGCCTAAGCCAACGATGCCTGATGAAATGTCAGTAGTGTAGCTCGTTATCAGCGCGTAATCCCCATACCCCATTCCATTTGGGGCGCGGCTTATCAAAATAGCGGTCTATATAACCGTGACCGATAATAAAACCGCCGCCACGATAAACAAAAGGCTTTGTTATTATATATTTCTGTTTTTTTCTAATTATTAAAAGTGTAGCAGTTATATGGGTGAGGTGACCACGAAAGCACTTGCAATATATGATTTATACACAGTACACATGCACGGAGCTTATGAATCTCATCGGTATATCTAAGGGATTGGGATACATATAGGTTGTGGGTATGGGTTGGGGGTTATAACAATAATTTCGAAATCAACAACAGTCCTCGCTTGCAATCATCTTCCTGGGGGTTCTTGTCAACAAGGGGTATTTTGGGATAACAATGGGTGAGCAGCAGCATGTGGGTCCTGGACTAGCTGGGCGCAGCCGGCTCAAACTTGCAGATGACGGCAAACATGGCCTCGCCGCCCAGGTACTTGGCCAGCCACCTGTTCTTGATCACGGCCAGCTTGAGGGTCTCGCATCCGAAGCTGGCATTGAGGTTCGTGTGCAGAGCACGTCCCATACCCTCGATCACGAGCAGATCAGTCTCATTGGCGGCGATGGCGTCGCACAGCTCCTGTGGCAGCGTGCGCATGTCCAGGCAGGGTCCCGTCTGACCATTGGCGTAGACCAGCAGCTGTTCTTTCGACCAGGCCTGGCCCAAGACCTCGCATTCCCGCGAGCATTCGTCCAGCAGCGATCTCAACTCCTGGCTGGTGACATCGTTCAGCGCTGGTTCACTGTTGGCGCAGAGCAGCACCTTTGTACCTCTCTTAAGAAGTCCTCTTACGAAGGGCAGCACACCCAGAACCACATCCACTCCACTGTTGTCCACAAACACTACGGCGCATTTGTGCGGCTGGCCCTTGAGGCGTTTCAGCCAGCTGTCCAGGTTGTCCAGCAGCCAGGGACGCTTCTCGATGCGGTCCAACGCCGAATGCAGGCCGAAATTGCTGTCCTGTTCGAGGATATTAGATATGGCCTGGGCGCCCCAGTCAAACATGTTTCCGGCCAGGACCCCGCGCACCAGCTCCGTCCACCTGGAATCCTCATCCTCTAGAGCATCAATCTCCTGCAATCGCTGCTTGAGCCGAGCAACAGCCGAGGCGTTCTCCAGTTTCTTTTGGCTCAGCCAAGGATCTGGGAATCCGAATCGTCGCAGCATAGTCTCATTGAGTTGGAGCAGCTCGCTGGTGCCCAGGACCACCTTGCCACTGTTGATAGGTACGTTGCGTCTGTGCTCCTCCAGATGTTCGAGGTAGGCAGCCCGGAACTGCTCTGCCCGCTGCAGGGCCGTGTGATCCTCGGGCTGCGACTTGGACGCCACCTTGGCAAACTTCTCCACCATATCCCGGAAGCAGTTGAACCAGTAGTCCGCCGCTTGAGTGTCCGTGTTCAGGTCCAGCGTGTCCGGCTGGTAGACAGCCGGATCCGGCAGCAGGCTGCGGCTGTGCATGGCGACGCGGATCGACGCGAAGCGAGTTAATTTAAGCGCAGAAATAGTCGCCGTTTTTGTTTTTGTAAGCGATGTGACCAGGGCGCGACCGTTAAAATGAACCATCATGTCGGGGTAGTCACTTCACGTTATTTGATCACAATATTTTTCAGGGACGCAAAACCTGTCAAATAGGCCAGTATAAAAATTCCCAAAAATTTGTCAGAAAATCTAAATATAAATATTTTTTCTAGCATTTTTGCAAGCAAAATAAAAAATAAATACATTTTGAAAAAGTATCTATATTTTTCTTGCAAATGTATTTTATACAGAATAATATTAATGAGTTTTTAGAGATCTGTAGTGACGCGCTATCAAAAAAACTGTATTCAGGAAACACTGTCCCGGATATCTCTGTAAACAATTAGGCAAGTAAATATTTAAATTTGTTTATATATAATAAATTATTTATAAATTATTTACAAAAATAAACAAAACATTATGGTATATTTTTTAAGAATTTTTAAAATGTTGACCATGGTATAAAAATAAATTTTTGGGGCGGAACGTCCACACTGTCAACGCGGCTCTTTCCGGTTGAGATTTTTGACAAATCAACAACACAACAGAAAAATGGTAAAAATAATTCGTAAATTTCGGTGGAATCCGTTGTCAAAATGCTGAAATATCGACGCAGGAGTCTTTGTTGGATTATTGATCTCCAGTGAACGCGGGAATTTCGCATTTAGAAGGCCACCAAGAGCTCTAAAATGAAAGTTCAAGTTGTAATGTTATTTTTTACCCTCTTTGTTGGCAGGCCAAGCGCACCAAGAAGGTTGGAATCGTCGGCAAGTATGGTACCCGTTATGGTGCCTCGCTCCGTAAGATGGTCAAGAAGATGGAAATCACGCAGCACAGCAAGTATACTTGCTCCTTCTGCGGCAAGGTGAGTGCAATGGATTTGCCCCTAAAATAGGCGCGTACTAATTTTGTATTCCCCCTCCTCCCACTATATAGGATTCCATGAAGCGCGCCGTTGTGGGCATCTGGTCCTGCAAGCGTTGCAAGCGCACCGTCGCCGGTGGTGCCTGGGTGTACTCTACCACTGCCGCCGCCTCCGTGCGCTCGGCTGTCCGTCGTCTGCGCGAAACCAAGGAGCAGTAAACAATGCAATGGACCAATCCAATCCAATGCTCCGTTATGCTAGTTTCCGTAGTTTTAAATTGACAACGCGATTTTCCTGTGGTTTGCGCCGTGCCGGTCATGTGAAAATAAAAAATGGTTTTTACTTTTATCGGTAATCGAAAGTGATATTTATTTTGTGTGTGTTTGTGGCATCTGGTTGGAGCTCTAGATCTCGGCTTTACAAGTGTTCCGATTAGTTGGCAATGCGGAATCTATTAGAATTTACAAATTTCAAGTTAAATTATATTGCAATATCAGTAAAACCTTCCATTTCGCAAAGCAATTATATGGAAATAATATTAAAGTTGCTTATTCAAATTTATTAGATCGATTTGCCCCAAGTAAAGTTTAGATTATTTCGTCCGCTCCGATTTTATGTTGATATCCGTATAACGCTACCATTGTAGGTGTATTTATCCCATAACGTAAACAACAGGCTCTTTTAAAATGTATATTTAATATTTGTTGACGTGAAAAACTGGCTTTTTGTCATATGCCGTCAATGTTCATTTGAAGAAGTTTATGTGAATGATAATTCCTTTGTGGCAGATTTAGTTGAGATATTTCTTACTGTTTCGACCTGGAATAATGAGCTTCATCTTGAGACCTATATAAAAACGATATGTCGTGTTTTCAGATCTTAAAATCTAAGCTTTAAAGCAGGAGCAGAAGTGTTTCTAATTTCTAAACATGCCTTGCAGGGAATTATAGTTTTGAGTTTGAAGTTTCCAACACAGCGAGTCATTTTCGGCCCCATAAATTATCATTTTGAACAGCAGCAAAAGCCGTATCCGATTTCTCATTTCCTGCAAAAATGGATTGGTTGAAATTTACTTCTTAATTATTATCGGCACTTAATTTGTTATAAATAACCATTTTTTTTTTAAATTTAAATTCAATTTGCTGATTTAATGATTAAATTAGCACATGAGCTATGACCGATTTCAAGTTAGCCGTCTGCTGATCCAATTGGAAAGAGCAAGGGTATTCAGCTTCGGTTAACTGAAGTCAACTTCTTTATCAGTAAAATACTTAAATAGAACCGGATACCCAGAACTGATAGTAAAATAAGGTTTACAATTTCATAAATGACAATCTGAAAGAATATTATGTAGCATAATTCTTACCCTTTAATAATTCCCCCAACAATAAACCACTTTCACAAACGATTTTGTCTTAAATTTGTCATCTCTTTTTTTATTTATAAAATTTAAAAAGTCTCTAAACAAACAAATAATATTTAAGTGAAAAATTCATAGAAATAGAACCGGATACCCAGAACTGATAGTAAAATAAGGTTTACAATTTCATAAATGGCAATCTGAAAGAATATTATGTAGCACAATTCTTACCCTTTAAAAATTCCCACAACAATAAACCACTTTCATAAACGATTTTGTCTTAAATTTGCCATCTCTTTTTTTATTTATAAAATTTAAAAAGTCTCTAAACAAACAAATAATATTTAAATGAAAAATTCATAGAAAATGTTTGCTTACATTCAGTTTTTTTCATTTTGTATAATCATTCCTATTATTCCTTCGGTTTATGTCTGAGAGAGTTTTACAATTGCGAAATGGGAGGAAACCTATATTTAGCTAAACATTTAAATCAACAATTTAAAAAGTATGTGTAGGCAGCTATAATGTTGTATATGGGGGGGTATGCCTTATTTAGTGGTTAAACACACACACTAGTTATAGGATTGTTATCATCGGAAAAGGAGGCCTTGTCCAACTTGATTTTGGATTCATATTTCCTGTTTTACGACATGTTGTTTAATGTTAATTAAAAATTGCACCGTCACCAGTTAAAAATAGTTGCTTTTTTTCTTCCTCCATATGTATATATCGTTTCATTATAGCTATGGGTTGATTTCTTTTTTAAAAATAAATTTTGCTAAAAACTTTTACTTGGCCTGTGTCCTAGGGTCTGTCTGTGCGGAATTCCGTTCGTAGTCAGGTTTACGCTTCATTCTTTTGATTGGAATTATTTTCGAAATATTTACACAATAGCTGAGAGAGTAGAGTTCTTCGATTTTGAGCAATATTTAGTCGAGAGCTATTGTTTCTTGTTGTTGTTAATGAAAAACCTTGACTAAATCTAAATTTAATTTAGAACCTAAGGGTAAACTTAAACCTAAATGCAATTTATAGTACAATTTTTTGCTTGCTTCGCATTTATATATATATATGTATATCATATACTACACATAAATATTTTATTTAAATGTATATTTTTAATAGCTACAATAATTGTATGTACATTTCTCTCGTTATTATTCCTTTTACGGATGTATTTTATAAATATTTTTACACTGTATTTATGATATGCGTGCAATTTTTAGAGATTTTTTTCATATATTCTTTTTCTTGTATCGTTTGTGTATAATGATTATGGTTTAGAAGCATTTCGTGTAGTTTTCTTTAGTGATATGAGGGAGCGCATCGTTTTGGTACAAAGCAACACAATTTTATCTGATATTTGAATAGCCTAAAGTGGGGGAGGGAACAACCCATAAAGCGACTTAAATATGAAACAAATATCTAGCTAGGAATGTAGTGTGCTGCTGTTGGGGTTCTTCTTCGTCAGTAGCTTAGATGCTCTGCTCTATGACACACTTGTGGCAATTGCTTGGCCTGCTCATTTGCTGGGTTTTCAAAATTATATTCTGCGAAGCACAAAATGTCAGTTAAATGCCAATTTATTGGTACTTGGTCTCGAAGCTAAATGTAAATTACATTACAAATACATATATGTATATATATACCTAGATAAATCGTACAACTGCCTGCCTATATAAACACATACATGTACATGCCCATCATGTACTTAGGATATATATCTCACAAGCACACTCACAATTTTTTGTTTTGTTTGGGAAGACATCCTGCTGCCAAAGAAATTAAATCTTCGGCAGCAAACACATTCACGCACACAAAGAGATAGGAGATAGAGGGGAGAACTAAAAGGCTAATTAAATGTCAAAAAACAAGAGCAAACATTATGGTCTAAACACAAAAATTGGAAGTTCTCAGTATGTATATAGTTAGTAGGATCCCTTTTAGTTTAGTTGTAGTCATCGGTGCCATTCAGCTAGTGAGCCTGCCACTTGAACTTGGACTCCATCAGCCACTGCTGGCCCTTGCCGTAGCTGCAGGGACGCAGCAGGGGTGTATTGGCATCGTCCCTCGTGGCTCGCTGTAAGCACTGTCCGGTATTCGTGTGACGTATCCACTTCTCCTGCAGAAATTAAACCAGTGTTAATTATGTTTTGTCAAGTCAGAGACTGCTACTCACCTCCGCATCGTAGACCCACTCCTGATTGCCGCCCATGTTGTGGCAACGAACCATATTGACGGGACCATTGGAGCTGGATGCGTCCAGGCACAGATCATCGGACATGATCTGCTGTCTCTTTGTGTAGGCAAACACCTGGTTGCCACCCAAGCCATGGCAATAGCTAATGCCGACCTTCTCGTTGTATTTCCGGCCCATCGTGTCCAGGCAGGTTTCCGTTTCCGCATTGCGGATCTGCAAATAATAATTATAAGTAAGGGATTTTTTTTAATGTGATCTTTAAGCTTACCTCTCCTAGATAGTAATAGTCCAAAGGCATTAAGCTCTCGGGATAAACATTCTCCAGATACCAACGGAAGCTCTTGCACTTGAGGCGATCCCGCAGAGCCTTACGATCGCTAACATCGCCAGCCGAAGCTTTGCGAGCACCTAAAGTTGAGCCATTAAAGGCAAGGGGTTGGGTAAAAGATAAATAAATTTGATTAGTAAAAAATATTCAAAATGTAAGTAAAGAAAACATTTATGCGCTGGTGAGTGTATAGTGTTTTAAAATCTAGGTGTGTGTGTGGGCGGGTGTTAGAAAGGCAAGTTTGAAATGCTTTGATGATCAAATATAAATACAAAAGTCTCGGTGCGTGTGATGAAAGTTATAAAAATATATTAAATATAATTAGTACATAACACATAGCATGCAAAAAACTGTTAACCAACGACTACCACAAGCAATTTTTAACTATTTGATTTAAAAGCAAAGCCAATTATATATATTATTTGCGAGACATATAACAATTAATACACATATACATATAGGCACCAGAGAAATCGCTAGGGATTTGAAATCACTGGAGGTTTAAAATCTATTAAAATGGTGCTAAAAAATGATAAACCTCCGAAAAATCAATGTTTTTAGATTTTTTTAAACTTCTTATAAAATCTATAGCAATTTCTGTAGTGCCCCTTATTGGAGGCTGTCAAAATATAGGTCTAAATTTAGATACATTTATCATGTTTACATTTTTTTAAAGATATCAAGATACCATTCCCTTTTAATTTGGAACTCTAATTATGGTTATCTCTTACAAAAAATTATATAGAGGCGCATCAGAAATAACTAAGAGCTTTAAAATCTTTTTTTTTAAGAGATTTTAAAACCCTAGTTATCTTAGTTACATTTCTGTGGGGTTTTTTATATGAAAAATGGGGACGCTACGAGGACAAAGACATGGGTCGGTGGGTGCATTTATGGGGCGGGACGCCGGAGACCAAAACGGAACTGGAAAATAATAATAAAAAAAAAAATAAAATACACAGACAAAACGAAATGGAGGAGAGTCAGTCAAGGGAACCAATAAAACAAAAACTTTTGTTTGCAAATTATATATAAAAAGGGTGAAGAAATCAAATATTTCGTGGTTGGATTCAGTTGATTGATCGGTGGATTGCTATTTTTTTATATTTGTTGTCTGGTGGATTGGATTTTGTCGGTCACGGCCATGCCATAAATCATAAATATTGATAAAATATTTATAGGTGTGTGTATATAGACATTGCATAATGCAGGGCGTGCTGCTGGTTGCTCGATATAAATGCCGTAGTTACTATTATTATTGTAGGGTATGCAAAGAGAGAGAAATATATACGGAACAAAACACACTATTTAAGAGACAGACAAAATAGAAATTAGAGAGATAGAACGTGACAATATGATAGAAGAAAGTGAGGAAGGCATTCTGTTGTTTGTTTTGTTGGTTTTTTGCATTTCAGGGATTTTTGTTTTGTTTTGTTTTGGTTTTTTGTTTGTAGTTTGTTAACCTGGGTAGAAGCTGTAGTAGAACTCTTTCCAGTCGTCCAGCCAAACCTCAACCAGACGGGCATTATTGTGATTGACAATCTCCGTAGTGCCGCCGGGGAATGTGTACGGCGTAGACTTGCGAAAGACGTGACCCACGCGAGAGCAGGGCGCGATCTCGAGCACGCCGCCGCACATCCACACCTGGGATTTGAGTCGCATAATTCATATTTCGGTTTGTCAGTGGGGTTTTTTTTTGAGAGTGTTTATGTGGTTGTTATATTCAACAATCAAGTGGAGTGGAGAGAAGGCAAAAATTGGACGAGAAAGATATACACAAGATATATAATATATATATAAGATATATATAAGAGCTGTTAATATAGAGATATAGAAAGAGTTTGTAAACAAGCTTTTAGCTGTAGTGAGTATTTTGTGGCTATTTCAGCCTTTTCTTACAAGTTTCGGTATTTGAGCTTTGATTTTGAAATTCTTGAGGAATTTTATAGGAGTAAAATATGAGGGAAAGGGGCTTCTAATATTTATTTTTGAAATATTGCAAGTACAATTTTTGGTTTGAAAGCTAGGAAAGGAGACCTCATTAGGAAAGCAACAAAAACTTGCGACCCTTAAAATATTTATTTAAATTTTCAGCCGCATCATGTGTGACCTATAAAAATTATAATTAAATTTAAGGACTCTACAAAGTAACTTGCACGTTGTTTATAAATATAAATATGGAAAATGTCCTAAAGAAATATTTAACTGCGAGTTCATTATAATCTTTTAAGCCACACCCTCAAGACAACCAGGAATACAGAACGTTGTTTAAGAAACCCATAAAAAAATGTCAAACAGAATATTAAGTATTAGTTACAACTTAATAAATAAATCATAAAATAAACTTAACATAATCATTAGTCACCAATTGGTCAGATACTTAAATCATAATTAATAAGCAACAATTTAAATGTATGTAAGTAATGTTTAGCTTAGGATTTTAACACGTTATTACTGGATAACAACTGGATTACAACTGGATACGTTAATACCTAGGCCTAAGTACTGTTTAGTATTATTTCGTAGTTAGCTGATTGATTGATTCTGTAATGAGCATGAGCACGAAAAAGTACTGAGAAACTGAGGAGAATTTGAGAAAACATTGAGAAGAATTTCGATCAGAGAAATTATAAAAGAAGGAAATGTACTAATATATTAAGGATATGCCAGTGCGTGTGAGTTAAAAGAAAGGAAGTCCATCATGGTCGTGGATTTCAGGAGCGCTATCTCTTTGATGTACACAATATACTTTTAAGAATAGCCAAGTTATTTATAAATAGGAACTTTCGGGTTATATAGTAGCTATATATTAGTTAGTTGTATGCTCAAAAACATATCAGCTGGATTTAATATAAGAGGTGTTAGTGTTAATGTTAGTGGGAACCTTTTTTTTTTGGTTTTGGGTTGTGTTTTTTGTTTAGCGAATTAAAACCAATTACGATTAGGAGGTAACGAGTAATTCTTAAGGTTAGAAGTTAGAGATGCACGCAATTTAAAATCGACTTGTGGTTGGAATCATGTTATTTGACTGTTTGGTTTGTTGATTGATTTTGATTGTTGGTTGTTTTTGTTTGTTTGTTTTTTTTTGCGAACCTGTGCTCATCGAATAATAGAAATCACGCCACTCGTCCAGCCAAACTTCGGCCACTCGGGCCGCATTGTGCAGCACAATTTTGGCCACGCCGCCGGGGAAGGTGTACGGCGATTTGTCACGGAACACGTGACCCACATGGGAGCAGGGTATTATTTCTAAAATGCCGCCGCACTGCCAAATCTGCGGGATTCGATTGCGTTTGTTGTTGTAATGTTTTCGTGTTGGTTGGTTTTTGTTTCGTGTGATTAGAAATAAATTTAAATTTAAATTGAAAACTCTTAAAATAAATAAGGAATCCTAAATTTAAGCAGCATTTGAATTTGATTTGCGGCTATAAAATTAACCAAAATTTCAAACGTAATAAAAACAGAAAAGGAGAAGAAAACAGAAGGGAAAAGTATTAGGAAAATTCTGTGACATTGCCTTACACGGAACGACATCTCCAGATTCTCGCCGCCCCAGATATCCATGCCCTCGTCGTAGGAGCCAATCTCATAGAAGTAATCCTTATCGATGGAGAACAGGCCACCGGCCATGGTGGGAGTCCGGAGTGGAGCAGTTCTGTCGTTATTTCTGCGTGCCATTTCACGCGATGGCACTCGGTACCTAAAAATAAGGAATTAATATGGTTTTAAGATTTCCCTTAGTCGCCATTGCTTACCATCTGAAGTTGAGCTTCCAATTAAAGCCACCCCAAGTGGAATCCGAGGCCGTGATATACTCGAATGTCTCATCCGAAATAACATCAATAATGGGACACACAACCGTTCGACGATTCTGTACGATCCGTGCCAAGAGAGGCTCCAGCCAGCCCTCCGTGCACTCACAATGGGCATCCAGGAAGGTGATTACCTCGCCACTGACATGCTCGGCACCTAGGAGGCGAGCTCGGATCAAACCCGAACGTTTCTCTGTGCGCAGCACAAACGTCTTGACTGGCAGCTTGGCTACGTAATCCTCCAACTGTTTGCCCAGGAAATCTGCAGCAGAGAATTAATTATAAAGTCTTTCAAGACAAACTTCTCAGTTATCTCCTTAACTCACCCCTTTCGCTGGCATCGTCCACTAGGATGATCTCTTTTAGCAAAGCACGCGGCGAACGATTGATCACACTCCACACGGTTCGCAGCAGTGTCGTCCAGGCCTCGTTATGGAAAACTATCACAATTGAAGTGGTTGGCAGCTTTGAGGGATAGTGCTTGCGGCGGCAACTAAAGTGGGATTTAAAAAGATAACCAGTTTTTGGTAAGGAGTCAGTTGTGGGATAAACAATAACTCACCCTTCGTGTCGCACATCAGTCAGCGACCGATTCAACGAGATCATGTCACTGGCCAACAGATTAAACTGGTTCTCCTTGAACTTGTCCTTCATGAGATCCTTCATATCGGCGGGTATTTTAACCGGCTTGCCCATCTCGCCGGGCTTGCCCTTCGCCTCCTGCACGGAGGGCGCCAGGAACCATTTTTTAAGCACCACACTGGGATAGGTCATTGAAATGCCACCGGGCGCAAAGCCCTGTCCCATAATGAGAGCTCCCGAATCACCGTCCAGGGATTTCTCTGTATTAATCTCATTGTCGTCCACCAGTTGGTTGTCATCTACCAAGCGCTCAGCGTTGGGTATCTAGAGGAAGGAAATTGAAAGATATTGAGCATGAGAAAAGGAATTTTTACTAGATATTTTCGGAGGGGTAACAGCTAGCTTTGCCTTATAGCTCAATTTTTGGGAACAACGAAAACTTACCTCCACATCGTACTCCCCAGAACGCTTACAGCGCCATCCGTCCTTGCCAATGCAATCCGAATAGCGGGCGATGAGCACAAAGTCGAAGATCACCCAGACGAGGGAGGTGAGCAGTACGATCCTGCAGGTGTTGGAACGCATGCGTCCGCGCATTTTGCGTGTGAAGGTGGAGAAGGTCATGATTGTGGCTGCGTCTCAATGTTAACTATATGTCTCTCTGTTAAATATCGGTTAACTGCTGTTCTTCGTGAGATACTTTAATGATGTGGAACTCTATAATATCTTGGTTTTTAGTGAGGGACGATCATGTTAGTACCCTGTTAGTTTTTTTCCCCCTTCTAATTTCTCGACGATATGTTGATGTTGGTTTTTGTGTTGCCTTATTTTTGTAATGTTGATGTTGTTGCTCTTGTGAATGTTGTTGTTGGTTATCGGTTATCTTTCGTTATCAGACTTTTATCGCTCCCTCAAGCGTGAAATGTTATTAAATTTGTGTTTCTTGCAGTTGCAGTTGCTGTAGTTGTTGGCACATATGGGAGCTCCTCTTGTCTCGTCTCGTCTCTCTTTCTAGCTGTCTGTCTTCGGCCTGTCTCCCTTTCAATCTCTCTCATGCTAGCCTTCGATTTGACCTTGATTATTGCCGCCTTCGTCGTCTTTGTTGTTGTTGCAGTTCTTTTTGGCATGGAAGTATCTGCATCCTTTCAAAAACGATCAGTATTCCATGGAGACGAGTTCCAGGTCCGGTTTTGCCTTGGAAAACTCATTCCTGGACCACTTCCAGTTGGTCGTCTATTGATTAACGCTCTCTCTCTATTTATCGCAAGACCTTCGATTATATTATTCAACAGCTGCGAAGAAAGCAAAAAAAAGAAAAGGAAACAAAAGCTATGATAAATCACATTGAGATAATAATAATGAATAGCGGGGGCAAAAAAATGAAAGTTATGATTTCATATCGACATGGACTCAGTTTTTTGTTAGCCCAATAAGCAGATAAATGAATAATTACACTCAATTTATTATCGTTTTTTTGCAATTTTGTTGGCAATTTAGTTAAGCACAAATACTCTCAATTAAATCAAAAAAATACCTGCTTAATAATGAGTTATTTTATAAGCATGAAATAATATTATTTCAACTTATCAGTTGGTCATCAAGGTTACAGTTAAGTTAACATAAAATAAATGATTAAAAAAGTTGTACTCGAGCTTCCTTAGATTCATAAAAATACCACATAATGCTTTTAATTTGATCTGATTTCAATTAAGATAAACATAATCAAGATAAAGTTTTGTTCTCGCATTAAATATTTGCTTTAAAAAAAAAAAAAAACAGAAACTGAAGCAGGCTTTTTCAAAATATAAATAAATAAATCTAAGAAAAAGAATTTTATATAAACCTCTATATATTATTTATTGTATTATTTTGTATTCCCCACAAAGAAAGAAAGACAAACATGTGTTTTTATTGCCACCAACATCTGCATCAATAAATCGAATCAAAGCTTAGCTTTCAATACCTTTTTTCCGGCTTGTATCTCAACCGTTTTTCCTGGTTTTATTTTATTTTTTGAGCCGTTTTCCCACCGCAAAATCTCGTGCGCTTGCACACACCAAATGCCAACGGCATGAAGAAGGGGAAAGAGCGGAAAAAACAGTTGGTTTTTTTTTCATCTTCTCCTCGAATCCAAAAGCCGTTTTGGCCAAAAAATTCCATTGACAAAGGTCATAGTCGCAGACAGCAACAGCAGCAGCGGCAACAACAACAAACAGCGGCAAGACAAGCAGCATCAGCCGAAACGCCAAACAAGCCAAGAGCTGTCAGAGCAGGAGAAGAGTGAGTAAGACCGAGCGCCAAAAGCGCAACAACTCTTAACGGTATTTTGCCGGGGCTTTTCTGTTTTTTCCAGATACTCTTTCACGGGATATTATCCAATTTTGAACTTTAAAGATACTATGTTTGTATGTAAAAGATACTAGATGGTTTTGAGCTCTCAAATTTTAATATATAGAAGATATATTTAATATTTTCTATAAATTTTAAAGGGTCTCTTGCTCACTTGTTTATTGATTTTTAGGATTATATTCAGACTCTACTGTTTATTTTCTCTTTTTTCTTGAAGATTTTAAATAAATAATATAAACTCAAATACAATTTCAGACTCCTCCCAAAACAGGATCAACCCTAAGTACATTTCCAAGCAAAAGAAAATGGAAGTGTATCTAAGAGTATTGAAATTTTCACAGCCCCAACACGGTCCTCTTTTTGCATCTTTCGTTTTTTTGCGCACATAACGTGCATTTGAATCATTCATAAGGCATGCGACGTCAACCTCGTTGAGCGGCAAACTAGACAAGACTACGGGTCTGGGAGTCATAGTCGGGAGTCACTGAAAAACCAGTTTCCCACCATCCAAAGAGCAACTTGCCTGGGCTGCCCGGGGGCAGATGCAGTGGGTGGGTGTGTATGGTGGGGGGCTTGGTTTGTTGGAATGAACACACACATAGACACTCTGGTAAAATATGCAGTTGCATGTGCAAGACCCCAGAAGAGGCAAACTTCAGTGGCGCTCGCTGGAGAGCCCTTTTAGCCATGTCAAGCCATCAATAATGCATTCGACGATGGCAAGGAAATGTGAAATATAAATTCCAGTTTTTATAATTATCAATTTTGCGAGAGTCGCGAAAGGCAATGAATCCGAAAGAGAGCTTGTGCAAAAAATAAAGGTAAATTGAAATACGCGATGGACCAAAAGCGACGGGGAATTTAAAATAATTAATAATTCAGGGAATATATTTCACCGAAAAAAATTGAAAGGCTGACGACTCATGAAGATTTCAATGCCATGAAAACTTGATGGGAATCTATCTATCTGATTTCAGTTTTACTAAATTTACAGAATTTAATAAAGTTTAAGGGTAATTAAAAATGTTTTAAAATTTTATAAGCTATGAATTAATTATGAAATGCATATATTTATAATTAATAACTCAAGGAATTATGTAGTAAAAATCATAAGAGGACCTCAAATAGCTTTCAATGCCCTGATTTCATTTTAATTTATTAAATTAGGAAAATAATCCAATTAATAATTTAAAAAAGCCACATCATCTTTGAGCAATAAATAAGAATATTTTATGGTACATATAAAAAAAAAACTGGAACCTTTTAACCTTCTCTTTTCACTTTTCATTTCCACAAAGGCAACAATATGGAAATATAAAGCTTAAAAAAAAAACAATTACATCATGCCAGGGAATTACAAATCCATCTATTGCCGTCATTTAAGAGGGGCTTCCCATTCAATTCGTTCTGTGTTTTGTCGTATTTAAATGAATAAATTTGTAACAGCTCTGTTTCACGGTTGTTTGTACGTTTGCCACTCATTCGCATGCATATTTTACTATAGACAATTCAATTACAATTATGTCAAATGAATACATTTTACAATTCGTGTGTGTGTTCTGCTTGAAAAGCATAATTGGCGTCTGGTAAAATGTTGAAATGCAATTATTCGCACATAACACTGGAGACGGGATACTCGAATCGAAAATGGTAGCGGGGGTGTGGGAAATATTTGGTTCGAAAAAGAGCAGCCTGCATGTGAAAGTCACGCTTTGTGAACTGCTAATTGACAGGTAATCAGTTTAGCTGCTGAAAACAGCAACACACACACACACATGACTTTCATATACAGAATAAAAGTGAATTACCCATAAATATTAATCGCTGTTCACACAGCACTTATACAGCAGAATCTTTGCCTATAAATTAAATTATAATCTTATCTGATACAAATACTTATTGAATCAACATTAGCACTTAATTATAATCCAATTCAAAGCAATTGAAGCTATCACCAGAGGCAAGAGATGTCCAATCAACAAGAAGGAATATATATGGGATACAGAGTAACAATAATAGCTGAAAGCAACAAATGTGAAGAACAACACAAAAACAGTGGGATTAAAATACAGAAAAATAAGCTATTTATTGATTTAAAATAATAGCCAGCTGATTGAGACGATTTTAGAGATTAGATGGTGAATAAGATACTTTAATTATTTTATGTTTCCTTGATTTGCTTATATTTTTACCCAACAGATATTATGGTAGACAACTATTTACCCCAAAATAAATTTATTCTTAAAGAAATATTCCCTTTCAACCTTTTTTTTTTTTGTTCAATAATCCCCTAGAAGCCTCGCTTTCTGTATGTAAAATATGTTTCGCAGCTCTCAAGAGTAATTTGCTGCCAACTTTTGACTCACTGTTCTGTCGCAGCAACGACGCCGACGACAGCAATTGATGATTTATGTATGACAATCGACTCCAATTGTTGCCGGCTTCTGTGAACTTGAGCTGTGATTTCTGTCCCTCTTCGTCAGCTCGATGGGTGGCCTCTACTATGTATAAGGATTGAGTTTTTGTTTGTTTGCTTGTACTTTGATTTTTGCTGCTTTTGCTGCTAACTGCATTGCGCCAGCTGAACATTTTTCGTAATTTAATTTTCCAGGATTTTAATTAAAATAGAGCGCGCTCCGCGCCTCGCGCTCAGCAGTGCAGAAAAATTCACAGCACGTAACATCGAAAAACTGTCAAACTGCCATAAATTGAAATATTCCCGCTGCCTCATACCCGGCATCTCTATCTTGGCCTGTGGGCCACAAAGCGGAAGCTAACAATTTTTTACAAGGGCCCAAAAGAGTGGGGCCGCTCCTACGAAAGCTTTTTCAAGCTGTGAGCGCTGCTGTTTATTGCCACTGATAAGGCGGCAAGGGACGTCTATACTGAATACATCCGTCTATGTACAGTAGTGGCTCGGAAATTTGATAAACTTTTTGATTTCGGGTTTCAGTTTGGCAAAAGTTTTCATTCGATGCTGCTGGGAAGAGTAAGTTTGTTGTTGCTTTTGGTTTAATAATTTAAAAACCAAAATACTTGCTGTTCATTTATAGTTTAAGACTTTGGAAACTGAGTTTTCTTTGTAGACTTAATTCGTTTTGAGTCGGGAAGACAGAAAAAGTAGACTTCGAGGGCCCTCAGAATTTTAGATAACTCATTACAATGATATTAGGTAATGGTTATGATAACAAACAACGATTTTTTGTTACATATTTCAGTAATTTATTAGCAAGCACTGTAGGTTTGAGCGCGGAGCGTGTTTCAGCTGCACTTTTGTGCGCCCAAAAACACTTAGCACGCTTGTTGAGTGCCAGGCGCGCACTTAAAAAAGCGCACAGCAATTAATTTGATGGAAATCTGTGTCAGAGCCTTTCTGCAAGAGCTTCTCAAACACGAGAACGGAAGCGAGGTGGCGGCGGAGCCGGAGATAGCTGCATAAATGTTAACTGATCGAAACATCTGACGTGGCTGCCGCAGCCTGATTGATAATATTCTATTATTGAGCACTCTGGGAAATCTGTGCAGGAGAGGACGGCATAGCAATCAATTTGGAGTAATTTATTAATGAATTGGCGGCTGCGTTGGCGAAGGTCGCTCGGGTCCCACCAAACCAGAGACAAAACCATAAACGAGGGCAACAGCAACGATTGTGACAATGCTTACAAAATGAAATTGTAACACAAATGCAATTAAGAGTGCAAAAACAAAAAAAAACACTAACAGGAAAATAAAAACAAAAGGCAGGCGACCACTCAGTGAGTGAAAACAATTTGGAAAACGTAGGCAATTAAATGCAATTAATGAAATTGTACAATTAAGAGAGTGGGGTGTTTTGCTGACCAGCAACCAGCTGATGACCATTTGGACGAGGAACCGGTTTTACATGGTTTGGCGAGATTTTTTTCTGTTTTGTAAATTTGCATACAATCCACATGGGATCCACCATATTTCGCACATTAATCTCAATAAAGTGTTAAACATTTGAGCAGCAAAAATATCATAGCCGATTTATTTAATTTTAAATTAAATAAAATCATGTTTAAGTCATAAAATCCCGCCTCAAAACAAGTTCTAGCATTAAGCTAGACATTTAATAGAAAAAGACACTTTTTAAGTAGGTTCTGCTTTCACACATTAATTTTCTTAGCTCCAAAAACAGGTTCCACTCATAAATTCATCTTCTTACTGCCTCAGCTTTTTTCTCATAAATAAATCACTTGACTTTTAGTTGGGCAGGGAAAATATTTTGTATAAAATTAAGTACACTCGTTTGGCGCACACTTCAACAGCAAGTCGCGTTGAACTGAAATAAAAAATATCACATACATTTCAAGTGTGTTTATATTTATTTTTTGAGGTAATGCCTCTTGTACTATATGTTTGCATGTTGGTGTTGTGGGGGCCCTCCTGCACTCGGCACTTTAATGATCTGTGGCTGACTGCCAGAAGTCAGAAGTCGGTGGTATTTTGGGGGCGCTGGAGAGGCCTGGAAAGTCTGGAATTACTCTGACTGCCCGATGTGAAAGGCGCGTAATTTATATTGCACACAAATAAAATTTATATCAGCTTCATGTTGGCATGCAAAGAGGCGGTAAAGCCGCAATGTGAAGGCAAGTGATACAAATTAGCGCTATAAATACGCCCCAAACACACACACACACACACACACACACACAGCCGGTGGAACGGTCTGCTTTTTGGAGTCATAAAAACAAATGCGATGCCAAGTCCGTCTGTCTGCCTGTCTGTCCGGCAGGTTAATGAACTAAGACGACAGCGACAGCGAACAACGATGACGACGACAACGCCTCGCAATTTCAACTAATAAAATGCTAATTTCCCTCAGTCCAACGATGGCTAATACAGTCTTAATTCAGTAAGCTGAAAAAGGCAACTAAAATTCTAAAGACACTTTCCTGAGTAGCAGTTTTCTTGATACAAAGAAGAGTATTTTTGTATGTTTTAATTACTCAAAAATTATCTTTCCAACACGCTTGATTGTTAAGGAAGTTCCACTGTATTAATCTGCAGATACAATCCAGCCAGGCTTAGATATGGGAATAGCAATTAAAAAAGACAGTCCCCAAAGGAGAGCAATAAAAGGGTATCGTTTGGGGGAAGGCAGCAAGTGAGTGACACGGACAGGTTCACCTGGTGATTTGTCGTATTTCCAGCTTTAATGACGTGTGAGATTAGCTGGTAAACATCATAACTTAAAACCAGCAAATATACAGCTGTTTAAATAATGTATTTATTTGCTGTTGTCACCCGCAGCTTTTATGAATATTAAATTCAAACTTTAACCCAGTTTCATAAACCAAATAACACAATAAATTCTAATAACATACAAAAAAGTAATCCATTTCGATTGTCCTTCGGTATGCGGCGGCATCAATCAACTTAAATAGACAAAAAGCCATAAAAATTGCCTTGAAGATGAGATTTTCTTTTTGCCTCGCCGACGAAAGCCAAATAATAAATGGCATCAAATTAAATAGGAATTTTCGAGAGGAAAAACCAAACAGAAAATAGCAGGGAAACCTGTCGCCAAATCAAGAAAAATGTGTCGAAATAAGAAAATTGACAGATGAATAATGTATCTCTGGATATGGGGGACATTATCATCATCATCATTATCATTTCCAGCCATCGACTATTCCAGGCTCATAAAGCGGATTTTTGCGCTAATTTCGGTTACTCTGCCTGCTTCTCGTGGTGGAATCTTTTGGTCGAGAAAACAAAAAAGATTTCATGACACGCATTTTAATTAAAAGTAAATAGAAAGAGAGAAAAAAGTGGGGTATAAATATATAGAGAAAGACGGAGAACTGAAGCTTAATGCTTGCCATGAGTACACAGAAAAAAAAGAAGGAAATAAAAGGCTGTAAATGAGCTCGGTTCTGGGAAATATTAGGAATAAAGTTGACATTTTTATATATTGAAAATTTCATAAAGTTTTAGTGGGGTTTTCAATTAACTATTAGAAAATTCTAGTCAAAGACAAGCAGGAGTTTTGATTGTACAGATGTTTCAGGGGTTATTTATCCCATTCTCCATCAGTATTACTTTCTGAAATTTTGTAAATATACGTATAATAATAAATATCAAATAATGTTTCTGTGTAAAACCCGATTTTTTTTAGCTGAGAGAAAGGAATGGAAAGTAACGAAATGGGGGTATCGAAGAGAAGAGGAGACCTTGTGCTTAACCCACCCACCAACCCCCCTCTGCTGCTTCTGCTGCTGCTGATTCTGCAGCAGTGTTAAATGTAGCAGAAGAGAATAAGGAGGATGTAGGGAGGAGCGGGGGCGTTTAGAAAGCGGGAATATGCTAAGCGGAGCAGCGTTTGCATAGCTATTGCTCATTTACAGCACTCGAAGTTCTTTTTCTGTGCCGTTTTTTATATTCTTTTTTATTTAAAACAAACTTGGTTTTTTTTTACACCGCTTTCCTGCAATTTGTAAAACTTTGCACGAAGCTCTGGCTCCACAGAGCTAACAAGAAAAAAAAACAAAACAAAACAAAAAAAAACCCTGTGCATAAAAGGGAGACAAATAAATGGAACAAACGGAAAAGTTTTTTGAGGTTTGACATTCGGCACAATGGTAATTCTATTTGGACCATCATTGGGTGGCTCTTGGACCCCGGCAAACCTCCGGCATGGGTTTGACCCGCATCATTAATTTGTTGTTGTTTCGCTTTGTTCTGGCTCTAATTATGCCCAGCAGCAGCAGCAGCTTCGTTTATGCGATTAAGCCAATTATACAATATACAATGGCAAAAGGTTGACTTAATTAAACGGCATTTATTAAATAGTATTTAGAAATGTTTCGTAATGCCGGTCCCCTAATTGTTGTAAATATTTATTTAGGCTGCATTTAAAGCTTGCTTAATCGGTTTAAATGCTTTTTAAAAAGCAGAACCAGTGAAAAATCATTATTTATTTTTAAAAACCCATTTTAGTGGTAGTACAATTTTTAATTAGAAAGCTATAAAATTCGAGTCAAGTAATTAACCCAACAGAAAATATAGTTTACGAGCAAAACAGACGATAAAAAGCCAAAGAAGTTCACATTTTGAATAGTTATGAACAGGTCATGAAAAATAAAAATATTAACTACAGAAAAAGTAGAGCAAATAAATAAGTGTTGCTGTTAAAAAGTAAACAAATGAATAAGTAAACAAAAAAATAAATAAATGAATGACTGAATGAACCAGTGAAGCAACAAAAATTCGAAATGAACATCTAAACTTGTAAACAAATAATCCGTCTAGAATATGACTACTTCAATTATTATTAAATCGATTTTCACAATACACTCTATAACATTGCAATAAAAATTCGATTTGGTTTAAATTGCACAACTTCTATTTAATTTTTAAACTAGTTAAACGAAATTAAATCAAAGCAGGTCAGTGAATTTCCGAATGAAAAGAAGCCCCAATCCACTCTTATCACAAAAACCAATCACGCATGGACGCACATGGGAGTAACAGATGCGGCACGGGGGCGGAGAGGGGCGTGGTCGTGATTCCACTGTTTTGCGGTTCTTCTTCCTATAGTCCGCACCCTACTATCCGCTTGCCTCCATCTGGCGACAACTCGCCACCAGTCGAGGATCTCACCACACACACACACACACACACATGGGCCAATCTCTCTTTGTGCCATTAAAATGTTATTTCCTTATTATTGCCTTGACTTAATCGTTTTCCTTGCAGCAGAACAGCTCCCTCCTCCTCCTCCTCCTCTCCCCAGCTGGTTCTTTCCTCTGCTGCCCCACTTTTATCGCACTCTCTTCTCGGCTTACAGACACGTATAGGGGACAATTGTATCCCCACAGCCCCATAACTGAACAGTGGACATCAAGTAAATAGGTTTATATTTCTACGGGATATCGGAACCCTAGATCATAGAGGAAATATTTGATATTTAATCTTATAATCAAATTAACAAACTTCCTGCAAATTCATTGAAAATAGATATTTTAAAATCCTTTTTAAAAGTTATTTCCAATATCACTATTATTGCGATAACCACTGTTTGTACATACATATGACAGACTGACGGACTTTATTCCAACATTTTCACTGGGCTCCTCGTTTTCATGTGATGCGTGTCCATGACAATGGAACACAAATTTCTATGGCACACATTTGCGTATTTCTCCTCTCGCCACCTCCTCTTATTATTATTATTTTTTTGTATTTTGTGAGGGAGCTTACACAACCACATAATCTCCAAGCGGGCGCCGTCGCCACAAACTAATGCAAAGTGCCATCCACTCTATATATCAAAGAATATCTGAGTCATCGTCGCGCATTTTGATTATAATGAGGCAACAACATCTGTAGAGATGGTGGCGCTTACAGAGGATTTTAAATATTAATTTCGCAAACTTTAAACTCCTGTTTTTATAAAGAAATCAAGGAATTTTTCTTTTTAAGGCTGAAAAAAAGCAGGTAACTCAAACCTATAAAAGAAGCAATCATATTTTGCCACATTTTCATAGGAAATTGCTAAGAAAAGATTTTATTTCTTTAGTAATGAATTCGGAGAAAGTAAAAAAAAATTCTTAAGTGAATTTAAAAGTGGATTTTCTTTTTTTATTAAATTATACGAGGTGACTTTTGTTGATACTTCTTTATAACCCAAAACATGCATTCCCCCCATTGTGTTTACTTCTGTGTTCATTGATTGGTTACGACTTTCAGCTTATTGGTTATGCAAATGGTATTGGTTCCATCCCCGAAATTGATTGGAAATCACCCAAAAGGTAGGAGAATGATAAAGAGAAGAAGCTTAGCAGGTGGCAACTGCCATTGAACTAATTAATATACCTTGCGTAACGATAATGTGACACTGTAATTACCCAGATTGCGCCCCAGGACAGACATGAAATCTGAGGTGACTTTTGTTTCCGGAACACATGAGTTCATAAACCGCAAATGGTTGAGTGCGAAATTATGTCAGGCGCGCGTGCAAATGTTATTTCTATGTTCTATCACTGCGACATATGCCTGAGATAACAAAATAGAGCACATTCTTCCTGGCTACTTTTCATGCACTAATAGTTGATCAGAATTTATGGGGCCACCAACCATAGAACGAAGCACCGAAACACCCACCCACCCACTCTTATTTTGCATTGCACCCAGCGGAGCCGCGTTACCAACCTTGGTAAATATGCTGCGCTGTCGTTGGGGACTTTTGTTGTTGCTGTCGCTGAGCTATTGTTGCTGCACGGAGCTGCGTTGCCACATTGGCTATATTCTGGGAAAATCAGGTTATTTTTAAAGGTAACTGGTAACTAAACCGCAGTTTTTATTATTAAACTTGAAATTAATATGAATAGTTTCACTAGAATTGGGAATTTTAGTAGCTAAAGCCCTGAATAAATAAGAAAAGTTGTTAATCAAAGTAAAGTTAACCCTAAATAACCCAACCATTTTCCTTTGTACCCAGTGGAATCAAAGGATTGGAGATTGAAGAACATGGGAAACTTTTTTGGATATGCATTTTTAATAAAATCAATATTTTTCATTAAATACATAAATATATATTTTTTCATAATTAAAATCTTTTTATTTTGAGCGATTATATATCCTCTCGATAATTGATTAATTGATCTCTGCATGTAATTTGACAGATATTTATGAATAAATAAAATATAGATATATCAAAGTTTATTTTATTTCGAGATATTGAAATTTCCATCTTTCTCTTTCCAAAAGTAAGTCATATTTTAATTTATCTCTACAAGGACACAATTAAGTAATTAGAAATTCTAATCATTTGAAGTATTCTTGTGCTAAGTTGATGAAATGATAATTCTTTCAGTTAGCTGATGAAAAGTCAGCTTGATTTATTTTATTAACCAATTCCAAGTTACTCCCAGTGCTGTTCCGCTGGTTAGCTTGCTCCGCCACGGTCTCTGGTTTGGTTTCAGCCGGGCTTGGGTTTGGGTCTGGGCCCTGGCTTCGGCTTTGGCTTTGTCAAGTTCGACCCTGGGGGCATGGCTCATAAATTTCCCGCTGCTATTGCAATATGAAATATATGCAACATAATTGAATTGCGTTTGTGTGGGAGGAGCGTATGCCTCTGTGTGTGCGGCGTACTGTTAATTTTTAATTTATGCTCATAAATAATCAAGTCATTTTTATTAGAGAAGGAAATGAAAAGAAAAGCCGGCCAAAACCAAAAATGCAAGCTCATGCAAATTGTAAAGAAATGGGAAAGTATTTTTATTTTATATTTCATAGTTTTATAGAGATTTCTTCATGTCATATTATGTGTCCAACGAGCACTCCTGACTTTTTATATTCACTTTTCCTTTATTTCGTCTTTTTAAAGCTTTCAGGCTGCAACAAAATGGCAAATATAAAACAAGAACTAGCATCCTCCTCCGGCAGTCTTTTATGTAGCAAAAATATGTAGAACTAAGATATTTGTTCGTTTATGTTTTTCACTTTTTTTTGTTGCACATTTTCAAGATAACAAAGAGAATTTCTTGTCTACCTTCCGGCTAAGAAATATTTCAAGCCTCTTTATGCGCCAAAAATAGAAACAAGAAAATGCCTCAATTGCGAATAGATTTTGGTTTCTTTCATTCTTTTTTTTTTTTTTTTTTTTTAATGTGGGTAAACGGGTGTAGGTCTTTCGGGGTGTTAAATGCCGCGTAATCATTTTCGGAAGCTCGTAAAAGCGCAACGAGAACAAAAACAAGAAAAAGGCGAAAAGAGAAAAAATCGTGATAAAAAGAGAAATGCCAGCGAGCGGGGGTGGGAGGGAGTCAAGTGGAGTGCGAAAGCTGTGCAAATATATATATATACATATATGTATATAGTTAGCTACGTCAGCTGTGCTTTAATGCCGCTGTTTGTATGGGTCTGTATCTGTGTGACATTCGAGGCAGCAGCTCCACAAAAACCAAAGAGAAATAAGGCCAATGATGCTTGTAATTGTAGCTCCAGTTGGCTCGATACTCTTGTTGGTTTTGCAACTGCTGGGTTTTTTTTTTCGTTTATTTTGTCAGCTAGCAGCTTGGCTCTGTTTTTGGCCATGGCGGCCAATTGCAGTTTCAAGGCTGCATCAACCCCGGCTCCAACGTACACTCCACCAACTGCTCTCCATCCATCGCCCCCACATAAGCAAACAAGTCTTAAAAACTCATTAACGTTTTATGATGTGAAAAGAGAAGCCGCCGGCTAAGCACTGGCCACTGTCACCGCTGACAGTTGCGAACACTTAAGGAAATTTTTTATTGATTTTAAAAACTATTTTTCGCTTTAATTGCAAATGCATCTACCAATGGGAAATATTTAAGAAAGTCTGGAAAATATTCAAGAAAATCTTAGTAAAAAAAATGTTTTGGTATGTCTTGGCCCATAGAAAACAAGTAATAATTTATGGTTTTAATGTAATAAATATATAAGAAAGCCTCCTAAAACCTTGACAATTCAAATTCTGAAAGATTTTAAAATATTTTTGAGTAATTCTTAAGATGCTGTATAAAAATAATCTTGTTCTCAGCCTTTAAAGATCCTCTTGAAGTTTTGTATTGAAAAAAAAATGTTTAAAATAAATGAACAAAATATTAAAAATATTTAAATAAATTCTTTAGAAAATAAAATATTGAATTTGCCAATTAAATCACCTCCAAAATAATTGTTAAAAATTGTTTCCAGTGCAATTACCCAGCCAGTGGCCCCCGTTGCACACTTGCTGCACTCAATCAAGCCTGAAAACCCGGCGAGGATAGCACACGAGGGGGTGGCGGTTGCTTGGGGACCAAAATCCCGGTATGAGTTGTCTTCATTTTGCCATGAGTGGCAGGCAGGCGGCCGACAACTGCAACCGGCCACCCATAAAAGATGACAACGGGCAGACCATCATTTGTGCTCAACAGCAAACTTTTTTTTTTTGGTCGAGAGAGTGGCTGCTGCATGAGGAAAAAAAGGAATTTCAAAGTGACCTAATGGACTCTGGCATACCCTAAAGGGGATTATGCGACATGTCCAAAGAGGTTTTAACTAAAATAATAAGAGTAAAAATGTTGGATGTGGTTTCTTTGATGATAGAAAGGCGCAAAATAAGCTTGAAATACAATGGGAAATGGGATTAGCTTTGCTGCAAGCACCAAAATATTTAAAAATCAGTTGCCTAAATAAGATTTTAGTTACAACTCATTTCTTTAATCAAGAATGCCTGCAGCCCAAAAAACCTTGTTAATTAACAACTTCCCTACTTCGATTCGTGTTTAACCCAAATATACCATCATGTTACCTATAAATAAATCTTAAATTCCGGCATTCCATCACAGACATCAGAAGGCGATAAAGAAAAACTCGATCATGAAACAGGAAACTGTGTTTTTAAGAGACCACAACATTTTGTCATCTCATCCGTTGTGGCCAACTTTATCGCTGCTTTCTTGGCCACGAGAAGAAGAACCCAACAAAAAAACGAAAAATTACCACAGTGACATTGCTATAAAACCCCCCGGCTACATCCTAGACAATTACGATAGAGTAAAACCAGCTTTACTACGGGGAAATCTTCACTCGCACCGCACAGCATCGCACTTGCTCTTCTTCTGCTGGAGCCGCTGCTGCCTTTTCCAGCTATAACTGTACCTGCAGGTGTGTGTCAGTTGTTGTAGTTTTTAGTGTTTGCTCCGGGGAATTTACGGAGCGTTGATGGCTTTCTCCTCTAAGACTCAATTTTATCGAGGGGGGAGGGGAAAGAGTTAGGGGGGGCAGAGAGGAAAGCAGAAATGGATAACATTGCTACATTGCTCCAAGGTGGGAAGTGGATGAGGGGTGGCGGCGGGGCAAGCAGATGATCTCTCGCCCATTAAAAGTGGCCAGCAAAAAAAGTTTTCGTTTATTGGTGGCATGGGCCAGTTTTATAGCTTCATTTGCACACACACAACAACTGGCACTGCAGAGGCCGAGGTCAGGTCGGCATTAGGCTGGAAAGAAGGTGCAGGTAGAAGGGGTAGCCACTGACCGAACAGTGGGCGTGGCAAGTGCAAGGCGATCGCTATTTCTCAGGCGGAACGATAGGTGGAAAACCTTCAGTGGCTGCTGATTTAATTGAAAACTTTGAATTTTTTTTAAGTTTTATTTACTTCAATTTGAAGTTTTTTTATATTCAAGAAAAATTACCAAAAATATCTCTATTTATTATAACAAAAAACAACATACAGAAAATGTTCCTAGAATTTAAATATAAATTTTCCAAGAATTATATTTCGATTTCTTCTTATTTCTAGGCTTATTTTACTAAAATACTAGAATATGAATTTTTTAATTAAACAAACAGAAATTGTTCCTAGAATTTAAATATAAATTTTCCAAGAATTTTATTGAAATTTCTTCTTATCTCTAGGCTACTTTTACTTCCTTTTTTTTAAGCAAAACATAATGCTTTATCGGACCATTGCCTTATCCATTAAGTACCTTGAGTCTGGGCTATCTAGTAATTATGTGGCACTCGCAGCAAGTGAGTAATGCCGACAAAACTCAACAATATTTGTATTTTTTGTATAATCATTGAAAATTTAAGATTCGGGCGACCGTGTACTTCCGAGAAATCTTTCCCACAATCAGTGCTTCAGCTTTTTTGTTGTTGCTTCTTTCGAACGAAAGTCACGACCCAAGAGCGGGCATTATATTTTTTCTCCCCAAGCCGATGGTCACCACTATCATCATCACAGTGCGGCCAATAAGTACGTGGCCCATTGTCATTAGCCGTGGGCATTAATTGCAGGTACTACTCACCCATGAATAGCACTGTGACCTTAATGCATTCGGTTACAAAGGGCGGGTGATAAGAAAAGGAAAAAAGGAAATAAAAGAAATGCATTTGCAATGCTCGAGATAGCAAACGAGGAAAAACTAAGGAAATTTGTTTAAATTCAGTTGAAAAGCTAAGAAAATGTCATATTTGTTTATTTCTTATCTGCTGGGGTTTCCCTTTAAGAAGAATTTTAATTCTCATAATCAGTATTTCGAGGATTTCCCAGAACCTTATCAATTTGATTTTTTTTTAGATTGTTTAGTATAATATTTATTTTTGAGCTTTAAAAATCTTAAAGAGAAATTTAATGGTAAAATTTGTCATACAAAAAATTATAATAATATTTAAAAAATGATTATTTTAATACCTACACTTTTACAAAGCATAAAAATCTGAATAGAGTATGAATACCAAATCCTTTAGTAACAAAAAATAAACGAAATAAATTGCAGCAACCGAGAACAAGAATGAGATAAATCTTCCAACTGGAGATGATATTTGCACGAACCGGTTTAATTGGCTCGACCTCCAATCAGAATCAAGTTCACGAACGCAACTGGAATTACTTGCGCCAGCTTAAGCCCCCCAATAAGTAAATGAGTGTACGAAAATTGTGAGGTGAAAACTCAAATGAAAAACTTACCTTGGTGTGGCGAATGTCCTTCTGGGGGAAGCTGGAGTTGGCCGCTGCAGGAGATAAAGAGAAAACAAAAAATTCGTTGAAGATGAGCACAGCAGCAGCAGGATTAACGCGAGTCTCTTTGTGTGTGTGTGTATATGCGGCGAATTAAAGTGTCCAACAAAAACATTCACACATATACGGCTGAACGCTAACTAACACACACACACACACGGGCAGGCACGCACCCAGAGAGCGAGAGAGAGACAGGGATATTCGAAAATTGAACACGTTTACCGCGATTCCGGCGGGGGTTGTGGGGTGTGCCGTGCCCGTGCCCGAACCCGAACCCGTACAGCCCCTAGAATGTGGGCGACCCGGTTTATTTACACGTCGCACGCCCGGATTTACTTATACTTATTATTATGGACCGCGCCTGCTGCACTTTCTACTACAGCCACAGCTCTCTGTTGCGTACGCGCGTGTCCATCAATGTGTGTGTGTTTGCCTTCGCGTATCAAGTGCACACGTATGCATCCGGGTCCGTGTGCAATTTGTTTGATTTGTTTATTTTGTATTGCTGTTGGCCGAAAAATGTAAAAGATTCTTATTGCCCGCTTACTCACACTTGCACTTGCACCAGCACTGAAAACTCTTCAATGAATTATTAAATCATGCGCGACGCGACATTCCTCGGCAGCAAAAGTTTTTGGAATCCCTTTTAGACGCGTATTCGTATACCAACAACAACGAAATCCAAAAAAATAGTGAATAGTGAGGCCATATACCGTAAATAGAAAAACCCAAAAAGTGAATAGTGAGGCCATATATCAAAAAAGCAAAAAACCTAAAAAGCGCCATCTTTGACGAACCGGTAAAAGAAAGTGGGCATGAATTCCCAATCGGTAAAAGAAAGTGGGCATGAATTCCCAATCGGTAATTGAGAAATAGTGCTACCATATATCAAAAAAGGAAAAACCCCAAAAAGCGCCAACTTTGTTGAACCGTTAAAAAAGTGGGTATGAATTCCCAATCGGTAATTGAGAAATAGTGCTACCATATATGAAAGAATCAAAAAAGCCCAAAAAGATATTTTTATCATAGTATTTTTTTTAAGTACCCACTAATCGCGCTGCCAGATCGTGAAATAAATTTTAACGGAAATATGAGTATTTATGGGATTCAAGGGTTAATTTTAACGGAAAAATTATTTGAACTTGTGTAAAAAATTGAGAAATGTAAAATTTAGGTGTAAACAAAAGTTTCTAATAAGATAATTAAACGAAAATAATAAGTACGTTTTTATTTTGAGTATTTATTGGTGTTGATATCTGGGAGAAAATGACTCATTCTCAGAATAAAGCTAAAAAATTTTTTTAAAATAGAAATCCAACTTGCCAGTTCCCTCTTTTAGGTAAAAGTTTACTATCAATTGTTAATTATTTTGTTACATTTATTTTTCATTTCGTTTTGTTCATACAGGCAACTCTTACAACTAGGTTAACTAGACATTAATTACGCGTAAATAAATGTTTGTATTTCCAAATACAAAAAAACAGTATAAAAACTATGATTCGCTATGCTTGGAGGTTGCAGCAGCAGTTGGTCCGTTGCATTTGTTAAAGTATCACACGCCGATTTAAAGAAAAATGGGGGTTGGGTTTACTTGCAACTAAGCGATGTATAAGTAACATAAAATCACATTCGATTCAAATTAAGCCCAATACTAAAAGCACCCGCACTTGGTCGTCCCGCGATCAGTTCGTCTTGATCTTGCGCTTTAGCGTAAAGTAGGCCAGCACCTTGAATAGCGCGATTTGGGCCAGGATCATCATGATGTTATAGCCAAAGTCGCCCTGCTCCATACCAAACTGACGGAGCACAGTGACAGCATTTCTGTAAAAAGAGTTTATATTTCATATTATTAATTTACTTGTTTATATTATTAAATATAATCTTAAAAACTCACTTAAAGTGGCAGTAGAACTCGGTTGGTGGACAGTTCAACTGTTCCCGCTGATTGCCATATAGGGATATAACCATATTCTCCAAAGCATAACGCAGCGGCGATATATCGGCAATAAACCGCATAGCCACTGGAATGTGGTTGAGCAGGATGAGGAAGCCGGAGAATATTAGCATGAAACAAGTTGAAACCGCGCCCACAAATGTTCCATTCTGTAAAAAATGCAAAAAGGTTAATATTTCTGGTGAAGCTTTAGAGGTCTTTAGAGATCTTACCACTGGATTTAGGACAGTGCCCAGGAATACGCCCAAACCATCTGCACAAATAGTCACCACAACGGCACTCAGCAGATACTTTACGAATCGATCCATTTCAACGGGCTGTTCGGTCATCAAATATCCTATTGTTATGTACACTGAAGAGAAAATGATCTAAAAAAATATAGAAATATTAATTATTAAAATGTATTCTTTGTTAAATTATAAAAATGTATACTCACATGAACTGGTGTGGAGGTAATTATGGTGGCAAGGTAATAAGTTCGTAGTTTGTACCAATTGTTAAATGTTTCCTTTCTAATGATTTCTATCTCGGAGGGATCTGTAATAAATATAAATTACATATTAATCTATAATAACTTAAAATCTCCCTTAACTTACATTTCAGAATACCAGGCATTATGGTGGTGTACCAGAGATAGACGCAGTGAATCATTATCATGCCCACATTGGATATTTGTTTGGTGGCATTGCTGCCCGAATCGCCAAAGAATAAACCAATTAATATGGCGCAGAGTATGTGAATGCCCAGCTTTAAATAGGTGAGTGTCTAAAACAGAATATAACATATTATTAACTATATTATTATTATTTTTTTTTAGTTAATAACTTACCCAGTCCCTAAAGAACTGCAAGTGACAGCGTCCAATTAGCAGCCAAAGTCGCATGTATTCCGTGGGCGGAAATGTGTGCCTCGTAAGGTCTTTCGACGATTCCATATGCTGGATTTCGATCTTGTGTACTTGCGGCTGGGTCTGTCCCGGTGATTGGGATTCATTGAACTTGGCCACCTGAGCCTCGCTGGGCGGTTCCGCAGTCTCGCCCTGCATCAGTTGCTGATCGTATCGCCAGCGAGTGTCCTTGGCGCACTCGGCCAGAGCCTCTGTATGATCATCATAGTCACCGTTCACGCATTCCAGCACTGAAATAATTAACACCTTTTTGTGAGAGCTTTCTTAACCCTTTGTGTTCGATTTCTCAGTATTATAACTGATTAAGATTTGTAAAAGTGAATTTATTAATTAAAACTTGAAAAGGTTTTGGTTGCTTTTAGTAGTCAAAAGTAAAGTAAAAGTATAAATGGAAGAAAAATTAGGGATTTATGACTTTTAGTTGGATTTTAAAATAAATCTTATCAGCAGCACAAAAATGTATAAATTATAATCCCCAAAATTAAACCTAAACTTATTACTTGGAAAAACCTGATAGATAAGCTGCTAAAACTAACCCAGAAGTGATTGTCACAAGTGCGACATGATGAGTTAATTATGTAAACTTAAGCAGTTATCTGATATGCTGCTGTGCCTCCAATAATCATGATACAAAAAAAGGGAAAGGGAGGCGGCATCGTGACGCTCTACTCACGGAAGTCGGCGGGATTGTGGTAGGGGGGGCACTCCAGGCCAACGCTGCTCAGGAACATGACCGTATTCTGGGGCGTGCCCTGGTAGGTGCACTGACCCGCACTTAGCACGTAGATCAGGTTGAAGAGATTGTAGATATTCGTCGACGGCTGGTGGATCGTGCACACAATGGTTCGCCCCTCGTTGGCCAGGCCGCGCAGCAGCTGGATGGTGTCGAAGGAGGAGGAGCTGTCCAGGCCGCTAAATATGTGGAGATTGGAGATCAGAGATCAGGTTCAAGGTTGGGGGCTCTGTCAACTGGTTCTGCATCCCAGGATCAGGGCCACCTCTCACTCACGTTGTGGGCTCGTCTAAAAATAGCACTGCTGGATTGTCTATCAGCTCCAAAGCAATGGACAGGCGCTTCTTCTGGCCGCCACTCAGGTTGGAGCATCTCGTGTGTCGCGTCTTTGTCAGCTTCAGGGAGTTCAGCAAGTAGTCGATCTGTGAATCAAAAGTCAATTAGTGGGTTTATATTGTTTTTTTTTATTGTATAATTTAATGGCAACTCACCAGGGTTCGCTTCTCCTTCAGACTGACACATTTATTGGAGATTTTAAGTGTTGCCGCCATCAGCATGGTCTCCTCCACGGTAAAGTAGGGAAAGAAGTGATCGTCCTGCATAATGTAACCACATAACTTCCTGGCCTTGCCGATCTCTATCTTGCCGCTGACTCCGGTCTTCGTCAGGCCCGTGAGGATGTTCATTAGACTAGATTTACCGGCACCCGAGGGACCCATAATGGCGGTTAATTCGCCGGACTTGAAGGTACCAGCAATGCCCTTAAGAACTGACTTCTTTTCTGTAAATATATAAAATAAAAGAAATTTATTAAATATTAATTACTAAGTTTTATAATAATTAAGATATAAATTATACTCAAACTCAACTCTAACAATTAAGATTCAAATTACTTGTCCAAACTCAACTCGAAAGTTCTAAATTTCAATACAGAAAGTAATGGCTAAATAAGCATCAATTTCTATTAACAAATAATATCAATTAAATAAAACCAGTTATCTGGGAACCCGTGATTTGGTTTTGAGTTTTATTTTGAGTAAAAAAAATAAAAATCATGAATAATCATTATTTTTGAATTCAATTTTTTGATCAAAAATAATTTTTATTTGTAATTTATATATTTTTTACTCAAGTCTAATGATTATTTTTGATAACTAAAGAAAAAATCATAAACTTTCTTGATTTTTATGTTTCAAAAATAAAAATAATCATTATTTACGGTCCCTGGATTAAAATGCTTTTATCAAAATCAGACAATTATTGCTTTTAGCTGTTAATTAATGGCTGCGATTAATGTCACACATTCCGGTTCTGAATATGATACCATTTAAATGTTTCTCATTGTTTATGATCTGTAGAGCTGGAGCCTCAACCTAATTACTTAACCCTCCCCTCCTCTCCCATGTCAGATTTCTGCAATAATAGCAGTTATAGTTAAATGTAATTAAGCTGCTTGTAAAAAAAAAGGTTAACAAGGAGCCATGAAAAACAGTGGCAATAAAATGAAACCCTCATTGCACACATCATAAAAAAATGTTATACATATATATATTAAATTGGTCAATCTAAGAGCATATATTGTTTGTCTTTATTGTTCCATTTTGCGATAACATTATGAGCTTTTGACTTAAGCTTATCAGGACACAGCACCTGTGCTCCGGGATCATCGATCTTTCTTCCGGCAAAAAGATAGAGGATTTGCACTTAAAACTAGTGTGATTAGCAACACTGAGAGAAAAATCTAAAACAAAAACTAAGAATCTATTTCTGGAGGATTTAAAAAAATGTATATTTGAAATATTATTAAAATATTAATTTTTTGTATATAAAATTCGCAGAGTTTTTGAGGCCAGTAATAGCATAAAATTCATTAAAAATCTTAGACATTGTTAGTCGTATATTTATTTTAATTAATTGAGTTATAAGAATTCTATTTTTTATCGAATTTCTTTAAAAACTAAACAAAGCTTATTGAAAATTAATTTAAATTATAAAAACTTTCGTTTAATAATTTTTTAAAATTAATTTAAAGTAGAATTAAGGTTTCTGTCTCAAAAGGGTATGTTTCTTCTTTAGCTTATCACAATCTTCTTAGAAAAACATATATAAATGACAATTAACTAATTTCAAAGAAATGGTCTTTAGTTCCTTAATCAAAAACATTTTTAAGAATATATATAAAAGTTAGAAAAGATAACGAATTAAGGTTTCTGTCTCTACTAATTATTTTAAAAGAGCCTGTTAGAGCCTGTGTTTAGCTTATCACAATCTTTCAAGGAAAACATATACATATAAGAGATAATAGAAATGCTCCTTATTTTCTTAATCAAAAACACTTTTGAGAATTTATATAATAATAAGAAAAGGTAATGATTTGCTTTCTTACCTTGCTTGTGTGCATTAACCTGGTAGACGAGATCTTCAAAGTGAATATCGATGCCGTAGACATTCTTCAACAACTTGCTGCTATCCATTTTGTGTGTGTGTTGCCTTTGTATTTTGTATTCAATTTACGGTGTGTGTTTACAAAACGTTCTCGCAGTGATCTGTCTTGGATGCTTATCGATGATATTTATTTGCTTTGCCCGCTTGCCGTGCACATTATTTACTTATATCCCAAAAAATTCGGTGAGCACTTTTAAATATTGTTTGCGAAACGCCTGTAAACAATGGGGATGGGATTATAATGGATTACAAGCCATTGGGTAATTAGGGGTCAAAGGTGCAATTTGTGGCTGCTGTAGTGCGACGAATTATATCACCGCGAATTGCCCAAGTAAAAGCTTTTTACGGTGGCAATTAGAGCGCGTCTCAAGTGAGGTCACAAGTTCGTGAACCTGTCGAAACCGAAACCGAAACCGAAAGAGCCGTCGAACCATATAGTTTTCACTTGATTTTCCGTTGCTAACTTAATTTTTCCTTCGAGAAAAACTAGACAAAAGTACCGGTTACGCGCATGCGCCCCCGTTGGCTGGCTGCTGATAACTGCGGAAGAAGTCGCCGCCGACACAGCGCTATAACCTCTGCCGCTGCTGCTGCCGCTGCCGCTGCCACTGCCTCTGCCGGAGCAGTCGCTGCCGGCACAAAACAAAATACAGAAAAAAAAATATAAAATTTATTATAATAAGGCATTCGCATATCAAATACAATTCGGCAATGCAAAACGCGCTGGAAGTCAACAATCGAGCCGGCAGAGGCGAGTTAAATTTCAAGTTTAACTCACTTCGCCCGTCGCCTTTAACTGCTTATTTTTTCTCATTCGATTTTTTTGTTGTATTTTTTTGGGGGGCTCAAAGAATAACAGACAAATTGGTATTTCAATTTATGACTCAGGTGAAATAACGTATCACTCACACCTGCCTATCTAAACAATTATAAAGCGAAAGCCATAAACAACGACCTTGCCCAGCAGAAGCAGAACATCTAAAATTCACATATGTTTATCAGAGAGAAAACAATTAAAAAATGAACTAAAAATTTATGTGCGAAATACCATTCTTGTGATTTGTTTAAATCCAGCACAAAAATAGTAAACAAAATGTGTGAGAAATGGCGGAAATTATTTTAAAGTGAATTGTGGATGCTCTAATTATGTTGGATATCTTTTCGTTTTTGGGAGTATTTGTAAATATTTATTTTTAAATAATTTGCGTAATACACCAAATTAAAAAATATATAAATAAAATATAAAAAATTATATATAAATTCTGTTTTATATAAAATATTAGTTATTTATTTATAGAATTGTTTTCTGCTCTCATTTTATTCTATTTTAAAATTCTAGGTTCTACATTTCTTTGAAAATAACCACATTAATTTCCCAGTAATTATTTTCCCAATATAAATACAATTCCAGATTTAATTTACATTTTCTTCTCGCGCCAGATTTAGTATTCTCCATTTTCTAGCTTCAAAGAACTTCCGCAAATTATTCAATTAGTCATGCAACACGTAGTTCAATTCTAGGGAAAACACCCCCTACGTGACATTCAGTTTTGTTTGTAATAATAATAATGCTTTTTTTTTTGCCACACCACAGATGCTTCAAATGTTAAGTTCTCGGCCCTTGTAATGATCTCGGGAAATTATCATGGGTAAATTTGCTGATTTCAGGTGGGATTACGAGTGAATTTAGGGTATGGCACACATATATCAGTATGCATATAGTGTTTGAATTAATTAGTTATAACGCAATAGGGATTATTCTGAACTTTACTGAAATACTAATAAACCATTTTCTCAGTGTGACTCAGTGAGTTTATATATGTGTTATATATGTGTATTATTTATTATCTATTAGATAATTTTCCCATTACCCCTTAGTACGATTTAATAAAACAAAACAGATTTCATAATTATTTTAATTTTAATCTGTTTATTTCCAAACTTCCTTTTAACGAATTTTTTATTTTTAGGGCATTATTTAGTTCTTAGTCTGTTTAGTTACACTTTTTCCTTTCCACCTTAATGCTCTTCTTAATCTTTTTGATAAATATTAATTATATTCTGCTGACATATTCTCCTGGCCAAAGTCGTTTTTTAAAATGTTTATATATTCTCTACGATATTCCCTTCCTTCTGCGAATTTAATGGAAATTATATACCCACAATTTTCTATATGTACAAGGTAATCAAGTTTACCGCAATAACTACATATGTATATAGAACCAAACAGTTGCTCGAGATCGGGGCCACAGCGTTCAGAAAAAAGCTCTTTGACTTTGGCTTTTGGCTTTCGGCAATTGCAACATCGCCTAATAAAAGCAACAAAAACCAAGAAAAATTACCTAATTGCAGCAAAAAAAAAAATATTGTAAAAAAAAGAGAACGTTGCGGCGGTCAGTGAACACTGTAGAGAACAACAACAACAACTGTGACACCTGCGTAAGCAGCGCAGCGCGACGCTTAATTGTCTGTCGGTTGCTGGCGTCAAAGCGCTGCATTTATTAAGGCAGCAGCTGAGGCAGAGGCATCGCAGCGACGTCACTAACTAAAAAAAAGTATCTGAATTTGAATAGTGTTGAAATTATATTCAAAAGAAGTAAGGCAATTACAGTGATTTCTTGAGGAAATAAACTTACGTAAATAAAATCATTTACACTTTAAAGATTTATAATACAATTACAGAAATATGTAAAATAAATTTAAAAAAATATTCAATTAATTTTAGATGTAGTTTACAAATTTTTATTTTAATTTATTAAATATTTAAAAGTATTTTTCTAAATTTCTTCCTATTTAATTTATTTTCAAAATTTTGTTTGAAGGGGTTTTAACTAAATTATATATTATTTAGAGAAAAGAGAAAATATTTTAATTATTAAATTAAAGTTTGCATTTTTGATAATGTAACTTCATTATCTCTCCATTTTTATTTAAAGTCCAATAAATTAAAGTCCGATAAATTAAAGTCCAATAAATCAATTCACGAAAAAATCTAGAACAATGCAAAATTACTATTCTTTATTGTCAACTTATTTACAGCTACATAAAACATATTGATTTCTATAAATAACATTTTAAATAATAATTTAACGTTTTCCAATTACTATCCACAATCATTTCATAAATTAAAACATTACATATACATTTTTATAACAATTTAATTACACACAAATTAGATCTCAATTCACCAAAAGTTAAGCGTTCAAAAAGGATTAAAGATAATAAGCTTATGACAATTGCTAAGATTTGAGGCCAACCAGCATATAAATCTTTATTTTATGCAAAAACCTCAAAGATCTGAAAACGCATTTAAAAGTATCTAATTGCGGCCACTGTACTGGCTTTGTTAGTGACTTTTGTCGCTTTGCGAATCTGGCGCAATGGCATTCCTTCTTTGAATGGCCAGAGTCAGGCTCAGATGGAGCCTGGCTTTCAGGCTTTAGAATTATATTACGTGACCGTTGAATTAATGGCTCAAGATTTCGGTACGCCACTTGCACACAGCCAGCCTTGGATTTGGCGGCAAAACAACAACATTGCTGAAAACAATGGCCACGGAAGCGGCAGGCGGCTGGTCCGATCCCAGTGAATAAATATTTTATATACAAAATTGAGGTTATCATTATGCTATACCACTTACGGACGGCCAGCAGCTGGCCGGAGCTCCCATGGTTATCTATTCGTTTTGAAAATAATGTCAATTAAAGCAGCGCTGCCACAACTACCTTCTTCTACCTTCGCGGCCGCTTGCCTGACCCTGCCGCAGGTTCGATAAAATTACAAATGCAGCCGACTATCGGACCGGCGACAATAACAAATAATAAATAAAAATAATAATACAAAACAACAACATCATCGTCAACGGCGGCGGCAGGTTAACGTATAGACATATCTTGGGAAGGCGAACACTTGCGCTGAGAACTCTGGAATGCCACTTGCTATCAATTAAAATAAATTGTAATAACATTGCCTTTGACTTTTCCCCCATTTGAATTGAGTCATTCTAGGTGAATCTCAAAATGCTCCAAGCATTCGTTATTTATTTAAACAAATATTGTGAATAATGTGCACCCAACTGGGGATATTATACTGATTCTTGAGAAGCTGCCAAACAGGGCCTGGGGTGTGAAATTGTAAATAACCCAGACTCGAGAATTTGAATTTAAAATGCGTTGAAGTAATTACCCAATGATAACTTGTTCTTTGGTAATTTGATCAGAAAGGGGGAAAAAATCAGATTGAAAATATATTGAATTTTAATTGAAGTTTTAGTGATTACAATTTTCGGGATTAAGGGATTTTTAAGGCACATATTTAGATTTAGATAAATGTTTTATGAGCTTAAGATATTAATAAAACTGAGATGGGAGTTAAGGCGTAGCTGCAGAAATCTAAAGAGTTTTAAAGAGCCCTTAAAATGACTAGCAAAAATTTTGCTATAAAATGTAATATAAATTAAATTCGAACTTGAGTTCAGTAGCTTAAAAATAGCATTTCATATTTTTAGATACTCTTTTAATGGTTTAAAATAATCCTAGTAGTTTTCAGGGAATTGGGAATAAATTTCAAGTAAAAGAACAATTTAAGCCTGTCTCTGGGATACTCCCTTAAAATACAAATTCATTGCCTATATTTTGGCGTTCGCTTCAACCTACTGTCAGTAGAATAGCGATTAAAGTTCACTAAAGCTGATTAATTTCTAATCTACTTTAATTTTTCTATACTTGGGAATGTAAGTCATTAGGTGAAGCCAATTCATTGCCAAGGCTCCTCCTGATTGAAAAATCATTGTCGGCTGTAAACAATAATCCATTTTCGCTATTCTTCAACTTAAATGATAAGCAAGCTTCGCTGAATTGCTAATCTATTTACGAGCATGATTCATCCTTTAGTACCCCCACTAAGTGGGATCGTTACATACTATAAATTTCCCGTTCGTTTTCCGGGTAGGTGGAAAAACAGATTCCATAATACGTTCTAATCTTAATCTTGCATAAACAAAATCCAACACAAACATGGTATAAACAAGCCGGCAAGTGCTGCAAGACATATGTATACTTGGCCAATCAATCGGTTGCGATCGATCGTATATAGGGGAGGTGAGATTAGAAATGTGGCTGAACTTACTGCACGTGTCTGTATTGGCAAATTGTGCAATAATATTGTTAAGAATGTACAATTACAATACATAAATAATCGCATAACCTGATGGAACCCTTTGTGATTTACTAGCGGAGATTTGCATTCAATTAGCCGCTTGCATAACCCCAAATGCAAATATAGTAGCTCATTCATGCAGCGATCTTGGCACGATGTTTACACTACGAAGAGACGCTACAGCTTGAGCAATTATCGTCTGTCAAGAGCTCAGGAAAGGTGTCAAGTTTTCATCGGTTCTGTCAGCGGATTTAGTAATACCTTTTTGAAAGGTTGCAAAACATTCTGAATTGTGGACGATGAACCCGCTATGCCATATAATTATGCAGTCAGCAAATCTGTCCGGCTAACTGCAAGGTATTCTTTTTATTAGCTTTCTTGACAGTATTTCCTAGTAACCAGTTATAGAAGCAATAAATTCAATATGAATATATATCAAGCAAACACTAAAGAACTATAAAATGTATCTTACAAATACAGCGTATTTGAAAAAGTTGGTATCTATCAGAACCTAGACGCTAGACACTACTTCCCTTGCAAGGGAAGCGCGCAAAAGCCCTAAAGTGACCCATTTAGATAGACATGCACAGATCTTCTTGAAAAAACAAATAAACTTTTATTTCCGAGAGGAGATAGCAGAAAGAAGAGGCACCCGCAAGTGCCAAGACAACGCTGAGTGACGCTCATTCATGCTTTTATAGTCCGCAAATAGAATTCTCCTGTGTCACCCAGAAGATACCTAAACCACTTGGCGCATATATCAACTCGTGGCTGCCATATATATTATACAAAACAGAGCGGAGATACTACTATATAACGAATAAAGTGGCGACAAGGTTAAACGAAATCAAATTATGCTTTGGGCTACATATTTGACTCGCGTGATCATCTATTCTGCTGATTAGAGGAATCGGAATTCAAGGGCGTCGCTCAGAGCCGAGAGCCAAGACTCGAATCAAGCAAGCTGTTGATGCATTGGGCATTTTCTGCTATAATTCGAGTGGGTTTCCCATTTCCTTGCTGCAATTGAACGGCTGGCACCGATAAGTCGTTTGTTTGCCCTAATAGATGATAAGGAGGGTCAGACTTTCGCACTGCCGCTCCCATGCGCCCCCTGACGCACTCGCATACTTATATGGGAAATGTATCAGTGCACTGGGGAAAAAAGGTATGCTAATAAATATCATTTAAAGAATTTGAAAATAAAAATATTCAATTCATTTCAGGTTTTTTTAAATAAATAAAATCATTTATTTTATTAATTTTACAGGCAATTAACATTTAATTTGTTCTGCAAAATTAATTTGTATCTCTATATATTCTTTGTTATTAATTTTTATTATTATTAATTAATTAATTCAATTTATTAATTTAATATATAATTCAAAGCCATGAAAATGTTATTTTGTATTTAAGTTTTGGTACTAAAAATATTCAAAAAAATATCAATTCTGCAAAATTTATATCACCCATTTCTTTAATGGATTTACTTTCTCCAATTATTCATTCAATAATAAATATTCAAAGGGCTTTATTAAAAAATAAATTTTTTAGATATTCACAGATAATCTTAATGAATGTTTATAATTTGTATTTAATAAATAAAGAAACCCGTGAATTATCAATAATTATCATGCGTAGAACAAATTAAATTTACTAATTAATTGAGTTTAATTGTAAATTCATTTCTCTTTCTTAGTAAATTTAAGGAATAGAAAGAAAAAATTAAGAAGAAAATTTGTATATATCCCTGCTGACCGATTTTCCTGATATTTTTCTCTCTGCAAGTGAAATGACAGACTTTGTTTGCACTTGTGTTTAGATTGGGGCGCGAACTTGGAGCCCCATGCAAAGCGGTGGGTATTGCATTACAAATTGTACTTTTCCATACCACCCGAGAACCGGAGCCGGAGCCAAAAACACCCGCCAACCCACCGGGTGGAGCAGGCCGGGCATGCTGCCCCACATTCCGCGGTGGTGACAATGACAGTGGTGACCCCATGGGCGGGTGGGGCCATCTTGGCATTGGCTCTGGCTCTGGGACTGGTTCCCGTTTCTGGCTCTGGCCATGTCCGCGTCTGATGGCGGGTGATATCATCATCACAATTTGGCAGGGCACATAATCGCTGACTAATAAAATGCAAATAAACTGGAGTATTATTTGATCAAGACGCCCAAGGATTCGGGCCATCAAATTGCGACCAGGGGGGCGTATGCGTGATGTCTAATCGCGGTGAGATATTCGGAAAATGCTTAATTTTTGAACACATGTATACAGACTATACATAAACCAAAATAATCTCCGAGTGAACTTTGATCTATGAAGAATCGGCCGAGTATAAATTGTTTATGTTTATGTGTGTGAACGCCGCGGCCTGTGCTCTATTTTCTATATGATTTCATTACAATAGGAATAAGAACCCAGAAAGCGAAGCGAAGGCCCCGAGAACCGGAGCATATAGCCGGGGAAACGTGCCAAAATTTAAATAGAATGGGATATATAACGAACACAGCTGGAAATTAAAGCATTTTGCTTGCCATCAAAGTTCAATTCTGTTTAGCATTTCGCGTACATTTCCGATTTCAGTTTCGATTTCGACTCTTGATGGATTTAAGTTTTTTCTTTGATACATTTTTGTTTATTCCAATTCACTTGTTTTTCATTTTTTTAGCAGACTCACACAAGTTGCACCGATATATAAATTTTGCGATCGTCTAGATTTTCGCTTTGTATTTTTCTTTTTCTTTCTTGTGTTTTTCCAGCACACACCAGAATCACAGAAACATGGCGCACAACTGGCATTTAATTATTGGCGCGAAAAAAAAGTCCAAATTTATTTTTATAATTTCTGGGAATATGCAAAACTTTTGGTTTGTAACACGCGTGTTGAAGAACCAGAAATAATGTGTGTATATAAATATATATATCGGTTTATAACGCTTCTCAGCTCGGACGTGGGCCAAACGCTTCCGAATCGCTCGAATTGCGACGCGAGACTGAGGCGACTTTCAGACAGCGACTGCCTAAGTACAACGCCGTCCGCTCGAATAGTTTAGTTTCTGAATCGCTTGCCGGCGCAGCGTAGATATCCAATGGATTAATGCGGCCGAGGGGCAAGAGACCCGCATCGTAGGGTCCACTGTATCTAATGTTATTAATAAAAGCGGCCTCTCGCTGCCAGAGAGTCTTCGCGCCGGGGTCCCATTGTTTATGGTATCCCAAATGATTTGTATGGAGAATTCAATTCGGTTCTTAGTAATTTCAATATTTTCAGCGTTTATAGACAGACAATGTGCCAAATGCATATCACATGTTCTTGCTCTTCAAATAACCTTATAGAGAGGGTTTTTTAAAATGTTATTTGAAGAATTAAGGGTTTTCGATTAAAAACTAAAATAACTTAAAAATTAGAGGAGTTATTTTAGTTTAAAATAACTTAAAAATTGGAGGAGCTATTTAAGTTTAGGTTAGTTATATTAAAATGCAATTTTTGTTAAGTTAATATCCGGTAACCAGCTGATCTATTAGAATTCTTTTTTGCATGCTGGTTTTCCTGTTAGTTGGAATTGTGTATTTCCCTTGAATGATATTAGCTAATAACCATTATTAAAACATTAAATAAATATATTATGCAACGCCGTATTTATTGAATAAATATAAATATAGTTTGCTTGTATTTCTATTTAACTTAATAAATCGTTCTACAGATTATGGAACCCTTTCTACTATAAGTTCTCTATCTATATGCAAATATAGTACCTAAAGGGACAAAGTTCACTTTCCTGATGACTGAGGATGGGTTTATAACTCATTAGTCGGAATTCGCATGTCAATCAATTTATAAACTTTGGTTTTAGCTTTGTTGAAGCCAATCGTCATATAATATTTAATATTTAAATTAAACAAAATAGTTTACACGTGTAAGTCTCACCTATAATGGTCAATTAATGGATTAATAATAGTTTCATGTAACTTTTTTATATATACTTAAATGGCTTCCCATTAGCAGTTCTAATTGCAGCTCGGATTAAAAATTGTCGCTTAATTAATTGGTTTTTTATTCAACCTATCAGTTGTTTAAATTTGCATTCAAAAATCCATAAGATCTGATATTAAAGATTCAGGATCGATATTTTGATAAAGAATTTAGGAGCAGTAGAAATTAAAAAAATTTATTTCTAGAATTAAATGGAGTATTTTTCTGGAAGAGTGTATCCTGCTGTCTCCTATGACTCAGATCCTGGCCCTTTCGTTTGGCCTTTTAATTAGTCGGTCTTATCTGAACGCAAAAAAAAACCTATATCTGGGTCTCCAACCACCTATCATGCACATATGAAATACGACCTTCTATTTGTTAGGCCCGCCCAGGGGAATACTGTTATTTGCACTTCAATAATGATGGAACGTAATGGGGACAGATACTCGTGCTGTCAGATGATTATCGGCGGGTTACATTACTGTATAAAAATAGTATATACAAAAGCAATACAGCGTTTCACTAATACAACACAAAACATCCATAAAATAATTATAAATTATCTTTTAGAAACCTAAATTCATTTGCTTTTATTTTAAGTACTGATTTTAAGTAATAATAATATTTTGCAAATATTTACAGGGCTTAGGCTACTTGCACATTTTCATACGTCTACTGATAAGGCCCATCAATAATAATTGGTTGCCAAAGCTAATAAAAATTATATTAACTGGATGTATATTATTATATTAGATGGAATGTCCAGTAATAATTGATATAATATTTGCGCATCGTAGATTGTTTATACCCAATACCAATGGGGTATAAGGGATTATAACTTAGTGTCAACAAAAAATATAAACAGGCATCACATAATGTCTGTATACTTATGAACACGTTTGAAAATTTTAAATTAATAATCATAAATAATTATAAAAGTTATTAGAAAACAAAGTTGGATAGTAGAGATTTATAATATGGGTTTCAAGATAAAAGATTACATTTCCATTTTTTAAGGTTAATTACAATAATGCTTTATAAATAAAAATATTCTATACGCCATTTTATAACTTTCTTAACATTCAAACATTTTCCATTAAACTACTTAATTAATTTGAGTAATTATATTTCGATTAAATCACTTAATAATCAAGACTAAAGTGATATTTCATCTTTATGCCATTAGGTAAGTCAATTAATATAATATTATTTGTAAAACTTCTTATATTTGCATTCTAAATTAACACAAAGCTTATCTTATTTTAATCTCCATCGATTGGCGCATGTAACCTTTTAAATAAGTAATTAAATCGCAGTCATTATTATGACATATTAAATAGATGTCTGTCCAAAAGAACATTTTGATTGATGCACATAAAAAGTATCAAATTTTTTTTTTTATTTATGTATATTTCTAGTCCGGTTTTTAATTCCCAAAAGTTAGTTTAGAAAACTGGCTACGAGAAGCACACATTTTTGGGTATGAATGACAACGACAATTGGTCAAAATATATACACATGTTTTAATGCAAAACCTGTTGCTAATTGATGACAGTAAAAAATCAAGAGTCTGTCTACCGTCTAGACTCTAGACAATGCTCATCTGGCTTCGCTTTTATTTCTGTGCCTATATAGAATCTATACTATAAAGAGAAGTGTGCCTTATCAAATGGAGGCAACCACAAATCGGCGGCTCAGTAAGCCGCAATTTCGCTGCGTGCCTCGGATCCGACATGCGATCGCGATCGCTTTTGACATTGACATTGAATTCGAACATCGGTCGAAGCCGGACAGCGCATACAAACACGCTACGAGCCCCAAGCCGATAGCAGCAGCAGAAGCAGCAATAAAAGCAACAGCAGTTAAAAAAAAACACACACACGAAATAATAATAACAAATAAAAAAGAAGCAAAAACAGTAGTACCAATAGCTGCAAAGCCCCGAGCAAAAAAACACTCAAAAGATACATAAAATACAAGAAATAGTGCAAAGTCAGTAACAGCAAAGATATGGAAAGCAACAAGTTTTAACATAAACCCAAAAGACAACAAAGACAAACATGGGCATCAGCTTACAAGAAAGACAATTCAAAGGCAGCAGCCCAAAATCAAAAGCAATAACAGAAGTAAAAAACACAATGTATTGGATTTAAACTTAAATTTCCATTTTTAATTTTTCAACGAAACATAAAAAAAAGAAAATAAGAAAATGTTAATTGATATATATTTATTTTATTAAATTTTGTGTATGTATTACAAAAACTCTAATCTTAAAACTCGTAAAGATTTATAAATATTAAAATGTAATCAAATTTTATTAAGAGTAGAAAAGAATAGAAAACCCATAATTGTTTTAAAATATAATGAGAAAATATTCCCACATAAGCTACTAAAAAATATGTATTTGTCTAATTTAAATAAATCTTTTTTCTCTGTGTAGTCATATCACCAAAACATCAGAAACTACACCAGCAGCTACATAAGAAACAGCAAAGCCGTCGACTCTTGGAACACATATATTTTTTATTTTAAGCAAACGACAACAACCGGCTGGCCTTCCTAACCCACAAAAATTGGAATAAAACAAATAAAGCAGCTATGAAATCCGCCAGCAAATAGCGAAGCATAAAAAACTAGCCGCCAAAAAAAGCTCTATGGGAATGCCGGTGACCCCGCCAAGTGCCCCTTTGAACAAAAATAAAATACAGAAAAAATATTTTGGAAAGATTAAGAACATGAAAAATAAAATTGGTTTCGTAATTAATTTTTAAATTAGTAATTTTTAATTATTTAAATTCTTTTAAATAATTGGTAGTGCTACAGAAATCATTTCAGTTTAGACAATTCTTAAGAAAAGAGTCCAAACTTGATGTTAAAAATATTTTAAATTTTGTATTTGAAAAATTTTTTTTTCGTTCTCTTAGCTACATTAAAACTCCAATATTTTCTTTCGTTATATTATAAAGATGGTAAACATATAATTATTATAATAAATTAACCACATTTTTATTTTCTGTGTTCTCTATTATGGGACGTACGATGCCGCGCTTTTGGGAGGTCTTTAATTTGGGGATATTGTTGGAGTACGGAGGGGTTTTTGAGGAGGAGCAACGTGTGCAGCGTCACGGTTGACTGAACTCAACGAGCTGCTCGATTCGCGCACCTTAGATACATCTCATTGAACTGCATCCTATAAAATTAAATGATCTTTTGATAGCATTTAAAGTATGGAAAGTTAAGCTTAGGGTTAGATAATTATTTTAGGCGGGGAATAGAAGTAACAATATGTTCTCAAACTTAAATAGATAGATATTTTATGTCTGAAGTTGTTAGGTTTGAATGGGGAAATTTTCTGACTTACGACTCTTCATCATCACTGAATTAATTGGCTCCCATACCTTTTTGCAGAAATAAAACCAACCACAAAAGTTAAAATTCAAATATTATTTTAAGCTTTGAAGGCTTTAATAATCACGTAAATTTCTTAAACAAATCAACTGTGGTAAATGGTAACTAAACTGTTATGGCGCCCAGGAAGCATTACACCCGGAAAGCCATTCAATAATTATCGATCTTAATTGAATTAGAAAGGTCTAAGAGCCCATAACTTAAAATGTTATATATATGTGACATACAGACTGGACACGGACGACAACTTTGTTGCAACCGGTTTTTATATTTTATAACATTCCAAGTGTCTGCGAGGTGTTAATGATTTTATGGGTCAAGTTTTTTGCGTACTTATAACACTTTCTTCCTAATGTTTATTTTATTGGAATCGTAATTGTTTGTTTACTTGCATTTTAGCTCTGAGAAAAACTATAGAATATTTTATTTTTAAGCATCAGATAAGATTCTGGGTTAACACTTGATAATAGAAAATTGATTAGAAATTTGTACTAATGATTAAGTGCAGTCAATTCAGTAGTTTCACTTAACTAAATCAATTGTGATTGGAAGGTGATGAAAAAGATTACTTGAATACATTTTTTTATAGAATTGCAGTATAGACTAAGTCAGTTACCAAGATCTGACAACTGTTCTAGACACGTGTGGCGTACCAATTGTAATGTGAATGGTTTCCAATTAAGATATAGTACGCTATTTATTTGCATGTCAGTCACGGCGACATGCTAATTAGCCAATTGAAACTATTAACGACATTTTCTGAATGAATTCTGGATCCGATCGAAGTGCACTCACCTTTATGTTTGCCAACTTCAGGCCGATAGTACATATCCTCGAAAATAATGCTGCTTGCATCGGAAGCACCATACTTTAGCATTTTCTCCACTGCGAGTTCCTGATCACAGAGCCGCTTAAATATATAGAATTATAATTTGAGACGTGAGTGTGACTTTTCAGACCTGTCTGCTTGTTAACCTAATGCTATCAACCTTAGGCTAATAATTAAAAAAATCTCGGTGTGTAATCAGTTTAAATTTTAACCCGTAAACATTTTAATTACACTTGTTCATAAAGTTTTGAAATTCCCGCGTAACTGCCTGGAACCAACTGGCTTAAATTCAGATTTAAAGGAGAGCTACTACGCCGCTGACATTGTTCGGTTCACGTGTCATTGCCAGAAAATGATTGAGCAAACCTCAGATGAAAAATTGTAAATTAATAGTGACGCATTGAAGTACCCGGATATAAAAATAAATTAATAGATGCACACAAATTGTTCTGTTCTCATAGTAGGTATGGATTTCAGGTTTAAAGTTTAATCGTGACTTGTCATTAAAATTATGAAGAGGATAATTGGAAAACTTAAATATATTTCATAATTTATATTTATGAAATATTCAATTGTTTATGTTAAATTTTTATATGGGAAGTTTTTAAATTTTTTTAGAGTAAGTTGTCCCTTTTTTAAACTTTTATTTCGGTTTTAATATAAAATATTATTTTTCATAATTAAAGCATATATTAACTTAATTTAACAGTAAATCAAACTGTTTGTTTAATCTATAATTGTACACCTGTAAAATTTCAATTTATTTATATCAATAACTCAACATTTTCCATTTAAAAAACAACTAATTGCAGCTACTGCTCTATTTACTGTTTAGCACGAGACTAATTTGACATACAACCGTGTTTGGAAAAAGTTGTTATCATCCGGATTCTATATAATTACAGGCTGCTCTTGAACGGCGCATACATTTGAGGCAAACTCCAGTTGCCTCAAGTACGATCGAAATCATATAATTGGCTGTAAAAATATGACTTTTAGCGGCACCCCATTGATAATGACATTTGCATGTTTAGCTTAATTTGACGTTTATTTAATAAAGCATACAATTTATTAAAGTTCACAGCTTTTTGAACTGTGCATCGTTTATCTAAATGATTTCTATTTACACTTTAATATGTTGTTTATCAGCCGGAAACTTAATTAAAGCCAGGTTTAGTATGTTGTAATTAAAAGTAACCTCGGAGATACTTTATAACTCAAATTAGGTGTAAGTTACAGTTATCTAGTGAAGGTTACTTACTTAGGTCGACCTTATTTGCAATGTTTTTAATTGAAATCTAAGACTATTGAACCTAATCTGATTAATAGTCGGTAACTAGACTGAAGGTTAATAAATTTCCATATAATTTCATATGTCAACTCCCTAGTTCCATGTAATTTGTGGTAATTTCTCATTAAGAAATTATTCCGAATGCATTTTAAGCTTAAAGGGTGCTTACCCTGCAGACAGGTTTTAACAAAATTAAAATTTACGCGCATTTAGGACCTGGAAAATACAGACAAGTTCATGAAACGTGATCGCAAGGGTATGGATTATCTGAACTTGATCTAACCCAATAGACTTTCGATTGCAGCTTGGCTGCACGTGGGGAAGTCATTTGCATTAATTAGCAACTACAGATCGAAATTACTTACAGCAGCTTTTATGTAAGGCACTTAAAAAACCTGCTAAAAGTTTAACTAATGGTGCTTATAATTCTCTTGCTATTAAGTTTTAATTTCTATAGCTTTTTACCCCTAATTCATTATAATCTTAATTATTTTAACCTAATTTCATTTTAAGTCACTTTATTATCAACAGATTTTAGTTTACTAAAAAAATATAAGTTATTTGGGTTGATTACTTGTGGTTTAGTCATTGAAAGCACTTGTATAAATTGTAAAGTTTTAAAAAATGACTCAGAAGTACACTTTTTTTTATGCTAAAAAAATATGAAGCTAATCTTTGTTCTAGTTATTTTGTCATTTTTAAATGTTTGGTAGATAGGTCCATATTATTATCAGTTTATTCAATCAATAAACTTGGAAAATAATAGGGAAATAAAACACAAAGTTAATAACAACTGCTTTAGAATTTGGTTAAAATGTGTTTTAATGTTTGTTTTTTATTTGGAATTCATTGTATTTTTATTGCCCAAATGGGGGTAGTTATTTAAAAACATTTTTAAAATGTTTTAAATTTGATGCGTTTAATCTTACTTTCTATGTAGAAAATTGTAGCATTTCTGTCTACATATACATTTTTATACACAATTGACATTGTTGTAGCCTTGGGTTAAAGTTTACACTGAAGCTTAGCTTCGCACCCACAATCTGAGTAGTCAACGCTGAAACCTGAATGTAAAATATATTTCTATACGTAGAATAGATGAGATAAGGCAGGACTATTGAAGTACTTTTGTAAGTTCTGGTAACTTGGCGGGTTGAGGTCCTGTAATTATGTGGACAAAGGAGTATAGACCTGAAGGCCTGCCGTAAAAATGATTTGGTTTACGGCTGTACAATTAGCCTTATAGATTTCATTAATTGTTCAGACTTAATGGTCAATTTTGTGGTGACAATTTAATAACGAATATATAATATACAATGGATAATATAACATAATAATATAAATAGATCATTGAAAAAACAATTATTTAAACAAGAAGGGAAACTAACTTTGTGGAGGGGAAAATGGTGTACCATACTAAGCCAGAAATGCATTAATTTTTAATTTAATTAACATGAATTTGTAAGGAATATTCGACAATAAATAAATATAAATAATAAGAATTAACCGGATACATAAATCGAACTTATTTCCAGTGTATAGTATGGTGTTCTAATATTAATATTACAATTTCATTATCCATAATTCGAGGCCACAACATAAAAAACTTATGCTTGCTTGCGGGGAAAATATTGCTTGGTATATACTCACCGATTTTCCGATTATTTTCATTCTCCAAGTTCATTGCATTACATTTCCAATTATGTTTTCTTGCCCGGAATTATCTCAGCGAATCAACAGTCGCAGCCAAGTTGGACTAAGCGGCTAAGCCGAATTGGGTTCCATAATTGGAATTCGGCCAAATCAAAATACCAGCAGCCGGAGCAACAGCAGCAACAGTGGGGAAATGAAAATGAATTATTGGGCAAAGATTGTCCGGCGGATTTGGTCGCCATTCCGCCATTCCCTCATTATCGGAATCTATGGCAACATTTCGCTATTTGTCGCCCATTTTCTGAGGGATGTGTCTCTCTAAGTTGGCCCATTCACCCTCGCGCGCCAGCTCGTTCTGTGATTTTTTCAATCAAAATTTCAAAGCCAACTTAAGCTGAGCGGGATTTGGCGAATGTGTTTGCCAATGGCACTGACTCTGACTCTGACTCTGCGCTCTCCGACGAGGTCCTTGGGCGCTTTGGGATCCCTGAATTGGGTAACCAAGAGTCGCGAACCATCCGTCTGTTGGCTTTGTCTTATTTTCATTTCGCCTTGCTGGTTTTTATTTGTTGTCTGTTATCTATTTGTGTTTACTTTCCTTTTGCCATAAGGCGACAATCGCTTCCATCGCCATCCCAAGCGCCGTCATCATCATCATCATTATCATTTTGGGGCTTTCGGCTCGGTTGGGTGGTGGTGATGGTGGTATTCGGTTCTTGGTAATCCAAGGATGATGATATTCCCTAAACTAAACTAAATCAAAACCGAAATCGAATCGAATTTATTGTCATCTCCATTTTGCGCCTCAGATTATGCCACAGATTCCATCCTCGGGTTTCAATTTCGGTGTGAACTCTGGGTTCTTGGGTTCACAGGAACTTTGGAGTTGTTTTCCCCATTTTATATACTCGGTACTTGTGAAGTTCTGGGGCATATAGTGTTCTTTTTGATATGGTTTAGACATATTTTCTTTAATTCATTAACAACTGAAAATGTATCTTATCCATTCTTGGATATCGGAACAAGTTAAGAATAAATAAATGAAGTATTTATAATTTAATAAAATAATATAAAACAACTGAATAAATACAGTACCTGAAAATGTATCTTATTCTTTCTTAGATATCGGAAGACTTTATGTATATATCATACAAATTATTAAAGAATTTATATTTTAATAAAATATATAAACAAATAAAGTTGAATGGGCTAGGAAACATTGTTTAAGTTTTATTATGTATACAAAGTTAATACCGGGTATCTCATGGTCGTAGCAGTCAATATTTCGTATATTTCTTTGTTGGGGATGATGGTTACGCTTCGCCTGAAGCTACAGGTTATGATGATTGCCGCTGCTCTGTGTTTTGTCCTCTGTGCTTTGGCATTTTGTCTGCGTTTTGTCGCCAACATTCGCCCCCGCAATTTCTGCTGATTGTTGTGTTTTGAAGCAGCTGCAATCAAAAATACATCATCGATGGCCGACCCTGCCCCCTGATTTGTGGCCCCAATTGTGCTGTACTTTGGTTGGCGGCAAACTGATGCTGACACGGCGGCTAACCCCCAGAGGTCTTCACTTTCTCCGGCAATTATGTTGGGGTCAAAGTTAAGTTGCATGTTGCATGCAATGTCTGGCATCGGAGGCATTGGTAAAAATTAAATTTCTAGCTAATTGTTTTCGTTCAGTTAACAGCGAGTGAAGGAGAGCAGCCAAGGGGTTTTCCCCGCTTTTCTCCAGCTCTGACAGCTGGCTGGGTGTGAGTGTGTGTGTGTGTGGCACGTGGAAGCCGCGACTCAACTGCCAGCTAGTTGGTTTTCCCCGGCTTTCCTGCAGCTGGCGGTGCTGCTCTGAATCCTCAGACAATCGCTGCACTTGACAGCGACTGCGTGCGGCTTTTCACCTCCATTGTCTCCCTATTTTCCCCACCACTCCAGCCACCATTTTCCGACACCCAGCAGAGAGTGTGTGTGGGTGTGTATGGGTTGCATTGATTTTGCGGGCTTGCACATTTCCTCGTCATAACAAAGCTCTCTGCTGCGTCTTTTGATTGTGGTTTATAATGCGTCCGTTGCAATAATTTTGCTGTGTATCCGATTGCGGTTTTTCGCTGTCCCAGGCAGGTATACCATAAATTTGTATATATTATCATGTCTTCATAACTTTCATATTAAATTATATCTTAATGTTGGTTAATGATACAGTTGACAAATAGTTCTTGCGGAGGAGATAATCATGATATGAGATTTAATCGCCATTTCAAATTCATATACTCGTACATAATTTGTGACAATTACTTAAGCGAATTTGATGTTAAATGTTTATAGATATTATATAAATTTAGTTCTTACTGAATTTATAACTTTATAATTTGATTTTATCCAAATCTGTGATCACTTTGAAGCAAATATATAAAATATAATACGTTTGTATACCCTTTCAGAAATAAATCAAAAAATTAAAACTGAAATTCTGGAACAGTAATAAGTTGACAAATCTCAAATTTTATGAAAATATGTCCTCGAATCTCTTTTTGATAGCATCGCTGGCTAATTTCGCATTTCAGCTAATTGGCTTCGTTCGCTAATTATTTAATTATCAGCCGCATTGACAGCCCCCAGGCTTATAAATAAGTGAAAAACAGTTTCCATGTTATAGTTAAAGAAGGTTTTATAGTAACATAAACATTATGTCGTCAAAAAAAGCTATGACTTTGGAAAATAAAATATAATTTCAAACACTTAACAAAATGTAGAATTGGTTCAAAGCAAATAATATAATTGAAAAATTTAGCAAATGATTTTAATTTATTATGATTTATTTTTTTTGGTCCTGCCGTTTAGGTCTTATCATCATTTGAGCACGTTTCAGCGAGTATTCGAACCCCTTCCATTGTTTCCAATTGATGCCCTTGCTATAAGTGTTATCACCGTATTTGCCCGCCAAGTTGCTAAAATAATATAAAGTACGAAATAAGAAAAATAAAATAAATAAATTACGTTAGAAATCGAGACACTAACCTGTTATGGCACCAATTATACCACCAGGCACCGCTGTAGGTAATGGCACAGTTGTCAGTGCGATTGTCGTTATCACGATCCTTTGTGGTGAACTTCTGGCCCAATTGGTGGTCTAAGGCATCACCAGCGTCGCCGGTGCTGTTGCCCAAAGACTCCAGTGCGAAGCCGTTCTCCTCCGATCCGATCCTGAAGTTGTCATACATCTGATGTGCGTCGATTGCCCTCGTGGTCCTCGAGCATTACAAGTAGCTCCTGCGGCTCAGCTGTAGTTATGGCGTGCAGCTTATCCAGTCCCAAGAAGAACTCATTCTCCAGCTTGCCGAAACCGTTCTTGTAGTCATTCCAGTCCCGGAAGAAGTCCTCACTACCATCTGTACGACGTAGGAATAAAGTCCAGCCGCCACCGTGACTCAGTTGATCGCAAGCCACCACAAAGGGGAGATTACTGTACTCGGGCACCACGATCACATTGATTCCACTGTGCTGCGTAAGGACGGAAGGTTCGGCGCAGCTCTTGCCATAGAGTTTCGTCTCCACGTTATCGAAAAGCTTCTTATCCACAATAGTTTTGGATAGGCTATCCAGTTTTTGGGTCAGGTTATCCAATACCTTATTTTCCACAACAGCTTTGGACAGGCTATCCAGTTTTTGAGTCAAGTCATCCAATACCTTCTTTTCCACAACAGTTTTGGACATGCATGTGTCTAGTTTTTGGGTCACCTCATCCAATAGCCTTTTCTCCACAACAGTTTTGGACGAGAAGCTTTCCAGTTTCAGGGACATGTCATCCAATAGCTTCTTTTCCGCACAAGCTTTGGACGGGCAGCTGTCCAGTTTCTGGGTCAAGTCATCCAATAGCTCGCCATGTCGCTCCTGATCGGCACTGAAATACAGATAATAATTTGTTGTTAAAAATAAAAATTTTAATATTAATTCCCTACCGCATTGCAATCATCTGAGATCTTAAAGATGCCGCATTGCCGCAAAATGTTGATAATTCACAAACAATTTCCGCGTGTATGCATGCTAGAAAATTTATAACCAAAATTGCGAATAATTTAAAGCTCCTCATGACTACTGAACAGATTGATTGCTTGAGAAAGAATGAGCTGAGGTTCTTTTATACAGCCAAATTTTCAAAGAAATATTTCGATTTCCTCATCTCGCGCCAATAATTTTTCGAGTGAATGGCATTTAAGCGATTATTTCAGTGATTCCTAAAATTGAGTTCAGTTATATTTTTTCTTTATCAATAGAAATATAAAGGTTTTTTATTTTCGGCGGAATCTTATAGTGCTATCGGAACATAGCCGGGTGTTTAGGGGGGTGGCTAGGTACGTATGGGATATGGGACTGGACAGTGATTTTTATATTTTGGCTTAAGTCTGAATAACATATATTTTAACATTACATACACATATTTTAACTTTTTTGGGGAATAATACGAAAATTGATCTCCTCTTGATCGCATCGATGGATAATGCGTGTGTGCTTAATTTCCGCATGTCAGCTAATTAGTCTCGTTCGCCTGGATTTCCCTAATTATGTAGTCGTCAGCCGCACTGACAACATATAAATATGTGAAAAACATTTGCCATGTTATCGTTCGAGAAGACGTTTTAATGTCAAAATATAGTTTAGCTATAAGACGCTACAAATTAATGAAATACAATTAAAGAATTAATTAATATGCGTCACATGTAAGTTACATATTTTGGAAAATGTAATAAATGATAATGATTTATGATGATTTATTTTTAATGGCACTGCCTTTTAGGTCTTATTATCATTTGCGCACTTTTAAGCGAGTAGGTGTGCCCCTAAAATGTATACAAGTTATATGCCCTTTCCATTATTGTAATCGCTGTATTTCCCCGTCAAGTTGCTAGAATAATAAAAAAAACGAAAAATATAATTAACAAGAAAGGAAGCTAACTTCGGCTCCTCGAAGTTTGTATACCCATACAGAATTAAATAAAAAAATTAAAACCGAAATTTTTAAATAATAAAAAGTTGCCAAATCTCAAAATTGATGAAAATAAGTTGAGAAACAGCGAAGTTAGGTTTTTTTTATTTCCCTCGTTGTTCCTGTGGCAGCTTTAGGATATAGTTGTTCGATTTTCATGAAATCCTGAAATTCTGAAATTAACTGAATATGTTGCCAAATATCAATTTGGTGCATATAAGTTGGAAACTGACAGAGTTATAATGTTTTCTTCTTTTCTGACTAAAATTATAATACCCTCAAGGGTATAAAACCAACAATTTATTTCTATAAAAGCAAATTCATTTTCGTTAAAGATTTTTGGCTGGAATATTTAATTTATTGCTTTGGCTGTAAACAAAATTGAACAAATTGAGTTGTCAATGTCCCAATTTCATTGTTTTCCCTCCCAACCGTTTTCCATTTCCTCCTCTGGCAGCCCACATATTTGCCTCGATTTGTGACAAAAAACGTGAGATGGACAATACAGAATAATGGGAGCACAAAGAAGGGCAAATTTGTTTTTGATAGAAAGTCATGTCAAAAACAATGTCCCAACTATTGTATGTCATCCTTTTTTTTGTTGCATAGAATGGAGGATAAAAGGGCGCAGGTCGGGTTCAGGGGGAGATGGGAGGGTACTTGAAAATTGCGCCACAGAACCGTTGAGTTCAAGTTGACCCTCATCAAAAGCTAACTAAAAACTTTTCGTTTTACTTTAGTTTTTATTCCGAATCTCTCTCTCTCTCTGTATTTCACATCTGCCCCCGCTTAGATGTGTGTAAATGCACTTGAAAAAAATATATTTCGGAATTTAGAAAAATTTATATAATGTGGAAAACTATTTCATTCATTTTTAGGTTGTTTAATGAAACAAACATATTTTTTTTATTTAACAAAAATTACAACATACTATATTTAGAGTATTTTTAAATAAATAAATTATGGGACAATGTTGTATGATTTAATAAATAAACTTAAATGGTTCTTCTAAAAATCCTCAAGTTAAAAGGAAAACAATATTCTAAAATATAAAAATTTAAATTTTCTCCGTCAGTGCAGATATATCTGTGTACGTTTATCTCCGTGTGGCTATGATTTTGTTGTTTTTGTCTTTCGGCCAAAGTGGAAAATAAATGGTTCCGCAGGATGACCATTTGCGTGACATGCATGTGTGTGTGTGTGATTGTATGTGTGTGTGTATGGTGTCTCCTTTGCCGTGTTTGGTCAAAAAGTTGAAAGCCGAGCGTCACTTTTTGCACAATCCGAAACAGCAACAACAACTAGAACATTTGTGGCCAAAATAAAAAGTCAAAAGACGAAGTCCAAACAAAAAATCCAATAGAAATTTAAACAGTTTGAAGCATTAAATACTCATTGGGCAAGTTGCCTAGACTTGGATTTCTGACACATTTTGGGTGGCTTGTTGCCTGATTTTCAAAGAAGGGAACAGGGACGATGTTTGGTTGTTCCCAAATCCCACTAACGACTATGGGGAAAGTGGTAACACAACATATGGAGCAGGCCAGGGTATTGTCAACGAATTTGTGTATGAGTTCTGCACTATTTAATTATAAAGTTAATTGCCATTGAATTGGTGTTGATTTGGTTGAAGCTTGTTTTAATAAAGGAATTTAGAAATATTTTACCTTTATTGTTATTTAGTTTTTTTAAAAATTTGTTGAATATAGTAACATATTTTTCTCGTGGTATTATAATTATTTAATTTTATATTATTCTTTTGTAAATTCTTTATTTATTTTTACAGTGAAATCTATAAAAACCAATCATATTATAATCACCTTTGGCTTTCTTACCTTTACTATTCCTGGCGACCACATTTTACCCGCACACATCGACCTCTCTAATACGCACAAATCTGCTAAATGTCAAGGGGCTCAGGTGGCTTTCCACTCGAATCTTCGAAATCCATATTTAATTATGGAATTGTGGACCCTCTTGCCCACTTCTCGGATAGGTTAACCCTTTACCTGACTGCTTAGACTTAATTAGGATTCCGTGCTCATCCCGATCATAGTCACAGTCATCATAATCATCACAGTTGTGAGTTGGGCAGGACGGTGTCAGAAGTGCCACTTCATCAGTCAGTATCGAGGCGGGCCACCTTTACCTCTTCCCATGAAGCTGCCACAGCCACCGGCTGTTGTCCGCGCCTCCTGATTTCCAAACTGATTGTCTTCCTGCCCACCCACAACACTCAGAGAATTATTTTGTAAATTGTTTTTAAAAATTTAAAGAGAAAATATTTATAGCTTTAAATGATTTAATTTGATGATCAAGAATATTTTAATTCAGTAAAAAAATTAATCAAGATTTTTTATAGTGCAGTAAGGGTGTCCAGTAAGGTAGCTCCCATGTCCTGCGAGGAGTGTGTGCTGTTGAATAGAGGGTTGCCTTGTGTGTGTTTTGGGGCTACTCCCTTTGTTTACACTGCCAACTGACGGAGGCCCAAAGGCGCTTGCCAGATTTCGTTGGACGTGTGTGAGTGTGGTTTTTGGTGGATTTACTCGAGGGGCATCGGCATCTGCAGGGCTTAGCGCTAAAATGTGTGTCTACCTGGGCAGGTATGCCTGTCATATTTGTGTGTGTGTGTGCCGCTGATGGAATTTTAATTAAATACTCGGGTGTCTATGTTAATTTATATGCGCATATGCTTAGCCAGCCAGCCAGCCAGCCAGCCAGGCAGCCAAGTCTGGCAATTCCATTTTCCATTTTCCGCTCGCCGCTCTTCATTCTCCATTCCTCCCATTGATATGGCGACGATGGGACTGAGTTTTCGGTGGAGGACTCACCTTTGAAGTGGCTGCGCATGTTTGTGATTAAGAGCATTTTGCTCCCGTCCTTGTCCTTAACTCAATTTCATTGTTTAAAATTTAATTATAATTTAATGCTTAGTGAGCACTATTTCTCGCATGAAGTTTTCCTCCGCCTGCCTGTATTTCCTCATGTTTTCACCCCGGATTTTCCCACCCCTTTTTTTGGTTGATGCGGTTTTCCTAGGACGCTTTCTGCCAAAGCCACTTGATATTATCACGTCACCCACTGACTGTCTGTTGGACTGTCTGTCGGCTTACTCTGCCTTTGTCTATGCCTCTGTTTTTGAATTCCCCAAGTTATTTGGTCCTTGTCTTTGGGACCTTTGTCTGGTCCTGGTTTGTAATGAAACCCAAAAACCGACTTGATATGGAAATAATTCGATGCGTGGGCTTGGCTTTTTGGAATTCGCGTTGGCAACAGATTGGCATTTTCACATCATTCCGGGTCACAACTAATTGTGGTTGAAGGGCAAAGCAGCAAATTGTGGCATATATTTTGGAGTATTTGTAAATCTTTAAATAAAGATTCGTCACGAATTTGTTATCATTTTAGTATTTATTTTTCATAAAAATATATTTTTTTTAATAATCTCTTCCTCCTATCTACAATTTTTTGTAAGCCTAAAATCTCAACAAGTACATTTTTGCAGTCAATCTCTGCTACGTTTTGGTGTCCCAATGCTGGTTTATCTTGGCCAAATTGGCCCTACTGATGGCATGTCCTGGCTGAAGCTCCAAGGCTTTGTAATAGCACTCGGCTGCATCCTTTCGAAGGCCGCGCATTTGCAGGATGGCCCCCAGGTTGGCATGGGCATGAGCTGCCAGTGGTTGCATATTGACCGCCTTTCGGTACCATAACTCTGCTTCAACCAGGCGGTTTAGCAGACGCAGTGCATCCGCCACGGAGGACTGTAGGACATAGTCATGGGGCGCCAGGGCAGCGGCTCTTAGGCGAAGGCTAAGCGCCTCCTGATGACGCTCCTGCTGTTCCAGGAAGTCAGCTGAAAATACAGGGAATTAATAAATTATTAAATAAATCAGGGATTTGTTTTAAATATATATTTTTTTATATTTTAAAGCTATAAAAGAAATAATATAAATATAGATATTCACCATAATGATGATGTGAACTGGCCTCTAAGGGCGACAGCTGCAGGGCTCTTTTGAACCACATTTCCGCTTCCGCCAGGCGACTGCCCTATAAGTGAGACACGTTTATTATTACCATTTTATTGCTATTGACTTTTTGCCACTTACATTTCTGGCCAGCGTCTGGCCAAAGGTGACATAGACGGCTCCCTGTTGCGGCTGCAGTTCCATGGCCAGCCTCTGCTGATATTCCGCTTCAACCCAATGCTGCATCTCGGCGTGGATTTCACCCAGACGCAGGTGCAGCATTGCCCTATGTTTTTGTGGCTGTGAGGCGAGCACTTCCAAGGATTCCTTGAGCATTGATGCAGCCTCTGGGAGATTTCCCTCGGAGCGGAGCAGGCCACTCAGCTGCAGGTAGCAGGTGTAGCGAGCCTCTTCGTGAGCAGCCCGATCCCGAACTCCATGGCCATCTAAACGGGCTCCTGTTCGGAACACAGACATGGCTTCCTGACGATGGTCGCCAAGGGACATTAGGGTTGTGCCCAGATTCAAATAGGCCACCGCCAGCTGAGGACGCAATCCAATGGCTCTGCGATAGCAGGAAACTGCTGAACTGAAGTTGAGTTGCCTCTGGTGAACTACGCCCCTGAAAATAGGGTAATAAAAGAGGGTTATGATTAATAAAGAAATTAAAATTAAAAGTCTAATCAATAATTTAACAGATTTGTAATGTTTAAGGGATACAAATATTAAAGTTTGATCCTTTTTAAAAGGAAACTGCATAATTTTCTTAGTGAGACTCCCAAACTATACGTTTTCAGCTGTCAATGGAATCAGGCTAAAATATTCCAAATATTTAAGTGATATAAAACTATTTTTCTCTCCGAGGCACCTTACATTCTTTCACAATCCCACAAATAAACTAAACTTCAATGAAATTTTACTTTAAGAACACTCCTTGTAGTTTCTTACTCTCTGGAAAATTAAACAGGACACAAAAAATAAAAATGCAAAACCATAAAGAAACAGAGCTGTGGAAAGCAGAGTTACTCAAGTCGAGGACGAGAACGGCTCTTTGCCTCTGAAAGTGTTGGGAGTAAATTAACTCTGCGTTTGCTTTGCTGCGGTTTCCACCGGCTAATTGCAGGCGGCGGGACCGGCGGCTGCGCGAATACTTGAAAGCGCTGAATGCTGACCTTCAAGTTGATTTTGGGCGGCTTCATTTAATTAAGGGACCGCCCTTTTGAGTGGTCATAGAAGGAGTTGGACATGCCTCCACCTTCCAGCTTATATTTGCTTGATTCACAAACAAGCATCGCCCGTCCATATGCATATATCCATTGTGTCGCCTGGTGGTTATTCATACATGACCGGATGTCTGAGCGGCCAAGCCAAACACATCGTTTTGGGGTTACACAGAAAGAAAGGTAATTATACATATCGAAAATATATGAACTTAAAAAATAAACAAATGAAACTAAGTACAATTTAAAAGACTTTGCAAAGTTGGAAGTATGTTTTTAGATATAAGAAATTGTTTTGAATTTAAACTTTTACTTTAGTCTGAATTTTTCAGAAATTTTTTTTTTTAGGTATGCTTTAAAAAAATGCTGCATTTTATTCCTGAACAGTGTAAAATAAACCTAAGCACAGATTGCACAGTATAGTAACTGCAACACCAGCAACGAGTTGCAACGGTGGCAGCAGCAGCACCAGCAGCAACACAACAATATTCTTCAAACAAACGGCGGCGCTCTCTGAATTTTGTGTTGAGTAGCGACAAGGCTATAAAATCAACAAAGAGGGCAGATTGTAAAGACTTTGGATTTGAACACAAAAAGCAGCTTATATCTTAGCTATATGTCAAGATAAAACAAAAAATGAGTTTCATGCGCTATGATCTGGTAAATTGTGTAGCATAGAATTGTGCAATAGTGGCATATGAATATGTAAATATGACTTGCAGCTTATTAAAAAAATCACAGAAAATATTTTGTAATAAAAATATTATTGTTTAATCTGGATTTGTTTGGATTTTATCAAAAGAGATTTTGAGCATTTTTTGGTAGATATAAAACGAGAACTATTTAAATATAACAGAAATATATGTAAGAAATATGAAATACATTTTTTGAGCTTTAAATATAACAAATTTTAATTCAAAACTAGTTTTGGGAGTAAAATGTTTAGTAATATTAAATGTACTAACGTATAGAAAATGTACTTTTTTGGCTACATAATTTTAATCTCTCCTAAATGCCCCCTAAATAATTTTGATTCAAACATTTGTACCCCATTTTTTTCTATTTTAGAACTTTACATGTCGTACCCCTTCGATTCATCGATTAGCTTTTCACTTTAGAGACACCATTGAGGGTGAGGTGAGATCGGTGTGTATGTGTGTGAAAACTTTTCAATAAACACTCGCATATGCCGCAACATCGAAAGCTGAATTTGTTTAAATTTTATTTTCGTGTGAGTTGCCATGTTGAAAACCCCTCGTTGCCCACAATTTCAAGCGATTTCCCCATTTGCAATCCAGAATAAAAAAAATCGAAATAAAATAAAATAAACCCGAAAAAAGGGAGCCATGTGAATGCATGCGAATTGCAACCGAACAACGGATGGATTTGCTCAACTGAATATTGAGTATTCTATTTTATACTATTCCATTGGGGGAAGAGCCATGCCATGTTGTTCTATTTCTATTTATTTTGGTGCTATTTTTTTGCTTTTGTACAGGTAAGCAAACAGCAGCAAGAGCCACACACCCCCACACCCCTCGTAGTACAAAACAAGTGCACAGGGCGCGTGCTGAAAGGGGTGGAAAAAGAGAAATCGAATTATACAGCTCAGTGATTTTTTGGTTTTGGTGTTTGCCTGCCTGTTACTTTGACTTCCCGCCGCCTGGCATCACTACCCGCATCCTTGCATCCTAGCATCCACATCCACCCACCACTCAACTTATCCTTTGCTGTGGCATTTTGCAGCTAAAAATCAGAGCGGCATCAGCACGGGAGCACAACAAATCCATGACAGTTGACTGGCGCCCGGCTAGACTCTCTGCCAGAAACCAAAAAAAAAAAAAATGGAATAGGAAGAGGAGCAACAGGAGCTAGAGCTAGAGCTGTGGCTGCTGGATGGATGCTTCATGTTCCGGGAGGTGGCACGTGGCAGAATCCGGGGATCCGTAGCCGCAGGGCGTAAGGTGCTCGGCCGGAGATATCCTGGCTATTGATGGCTTACGAGTAAATAATGTACAAACAGCTGCTTATCCGCGACGCACCCCTAGTAAGTTGGGGGAGACGAGGATGGAGGAAGCTAAAGGGCACCTGGCATTGATTTTCGATTAGAAAACGGAAAATGCTACCACATCTCCACCACCCAGCCAGCAGCCATTGCCACCCATCACAATTTCACAGCTTGGCAAGCTCTTAAAGGTTGCTGCAATCGCCTTTTCTGACTTTCAGATTAGCCAGCTAGCCACTGAGCGGAAAATCTTAGGTTAATTTTTAAGAATTTAAAGCAGCTAAAATAGTTTTTTAGGAAAGAAACATATATTTTTGGTGATATTAAATAAATATTTTCCAGCTGTATAATGGGTTTGTGTCAGTCTTTCTTGTTTTGTAAAATTATTGTTTCACCCTACAATTTTTTTGAAGTGTACCTAAGACAGAGGCCATGTAAAAGAGGCTGCCACTGCCTCTGCTGCTGCATTTTGCAAGTGGACAAGGCAAAAATTCAATCAGACAACTTTTCGATAATCTGCAAAGGCAACTCGGCGAAGGCGGTTGGAAAATGGTAAAAAGCGGGGATGGCGAGAAAAGCGTTTTAAACTTTCACGGCACTAAAATGAAATCTCTGCGTGGGCTTCGCTGCAGCTGCCTGGTCTTTGGACTCGGACTTCAGAGTCCAGAGACCACCCAACGTCTCGTGTATCGTTTTGAGCCAAGTTAATAACCTGCAGGCGAGAAGCCTTAGCAGTTATGAAGTTCGCGCTTTGCTTTTATGTCATTGACATTATTTGAAATTGTATCTAAGCCGTCAACAGTTATATTTTTCCCTCTTGCTCTCCATATTCCTTTTTCTTTCCTTTGCTTTTTGCTTTGATATTTTTTTTCGCATAGCAGGATTAGGTTAAGGATATTGTGGTGCTGGGAAAATGCTGCTTAAGAACCTGTTACTACATTAAGGCCGTTAAATTCGACCGAAATTAATTATAAAATTGTTTAAAAAATTACTATTGATTTATGTATTACAAAAAAATCATAAAAATATAAAAAAATTCTTACATATTGTTAAAAACAAAGAGTATTAGAAATTATTTATGCGGATTTTTGCAAATCTTTTTTAATAATCTGTTCGATATTGAACAGATTTTCTTTCTTTCTTTTTCTCTTTCACATTTCATTGAGCAATAAATGAAATCTATATTTTTAAGCTTTATTCGGTTATTGTTAGAATTTTGTGCAGTCATAAAAAATAGACCGAGATTGTTCAAAATAATCTTCAATATGAGCATTAATACGCCAGTTGCCCATAAGCCGATAATCCCTGTGTATACTTACATACATATACTATATGTATATGTATAAATTTACACTTCAAATGGGAAACCATACAAAATGTGCATTTTAAAGAGGCTTTTACGAAAGCGTCGCGGGTAAAACAAAACGCTATGTTTAAATATTTACTTAAATGAGGAAAAACAGAATTACTGCATGGAGCTTCCAAGGGAAACAAAGCGATTAATGCACTCACTACCTCGAATATTTTTGCATAGTTTTAGCATTCAGTTTTCCGCAATGAAGGCAATTTTGGCGGATGACGAAATGTGTATGTATGATGATGATGATGATGATGAGGTAGCTCCCAGTTGCCGCCATTGTCCATAACTCTCGGGAGTTCTCAGCAATTATTTGTATTGGACCCCCTTTTCTTTTTCCTTTTCTTTCGTTTCTGTTTGCTTGGTAGAAAAGTTTCCCTCCAACGGGAAGCTGGAAAATGACTTGGCAGGAGGGCGTAAAGGGATTTACCTACAATTTGCCAAAGGAAGCAAGGCGAAAGGATTTCTACCATGCGTCTTTTGCTCTTCTTTTTTGGAGCGTAAAGCCTATTATGTCAAACACAATAATCAACAGCCAGCGCCAAGGCGACAGACGGCAGCAGCAACAACAATACTGTCAACAGGGCGTATGAGCAATGGCTGGTTGGCTGGCAAGGAGACTAGGGCGAGTGTGAGGCCAGCTGTGGAAATGACGTCCTGCATATTCAGTTCAGGGAGTTCAACAGTCACGCGGCCTATGCCACAGTGGACATGAGGTACAAACATGTGAGGGATATTTATTTACTATAATTTTATTAACTTTTTTTTAGTGATTTTATCTTGAAAATTAATTAAAAAAAAAAAATGGAAACTGAGCTTATTTTCCTTTAAATATTAGCTAATTTGTTGATAACAAATTGACACGTTTTTTCTGGGTATATTGAAGTTCAAGTAAAAATCTTAATTACCGCCGCGTGTCAAAGTGACAAGCATTTCCGTTTCCGGTCCCATGGTGGCCTTCGATGGGGTGTCGAGTGCGATTCGTTAAGCGTTGGCATGTTTGCACTTCCCTCGTAATGCATGGCACTCCCTACTTTCCCTACTCCTTTCCCAAGCCAAGCTGCTGCCCAAATCTCTGGGGGAAAGAGGCGTGGCAGGGAGCAACTTCAGCTACGCTCACAGCGATCTCAGTTGGCGGTCGCCGTTGGCGTCGATGCAACGAGTAAATTGCACTATGACTATCCAAAGCTGCCCCCGTAATGCCCCTGTGTGTGTATGAGTGTGTGTGTGTGTGTGTGTGCGAGGACTCGAGTGTGCCTGCTATATGTCCAAAGTGGAAGTGTCATTGGCCTCGAACTCAGAAAAATAAAACACAGAGCCAAAAGCAAGTACCAAGAGAGAGTTTAAGGTTTTAAGAACTTTCAGATAAATATGAATCTTTAAGCCACATTTGCTACCTTAAATGTAATCTTCTTATTTAGAAGATTTTTATTTATTAATATTTCTGTTAAATATTTGATTTTTCTCTGAGTGCTGGTTCTAAGGGGATAAGCAGGATGCCAACGTCATGCGTCAGCAGTTTTATTTTCTCATATTGTTGCATCAAGTGCAGCTTGTAAGCAGAAATGCCAATTTTTCCTTTTGTTGCTACTATTTTTTTCATTCCCATTCCCATTACAATTCCAGATATGTTATTGTTGCCATGTGTATGTGTATATATATGGGTGTGTGTCTGCACAGGGCATTATATGTATATATGTCGGGGGCTTTTGTTTATTTATTGTGTTAGACAAGTGAAATGGTTTCGGAATGCCGAAGAATGCAATTGTCGCAGCTGCTGCTTTATTGCACTGATGTACGCTTGATGTACGTGTTCGACTTGGCTGGAATAGATCGCAGACAGAATAGAATAGATTACTTTGGGCATAAATTAGGACAACCAAGATAGATATATGAGATTTTAAGGTTTTTTTGTGAAACATTTTTACATTCTAACAAATCTCCCTGAGCCCGAATTGAAGCTACTATTATACTCCAGCCAACTTAAGCTCAATCAATTCAAGATTTCAACTCCCTTTTGAAATGAGAACATGTGCCTCGAATGCAAATTACAAACTCCATGTGTACTTAGCCTCAGCCTGCGGAATCCAAGTATCTCGAAGAATCTGTACGCTGGCCGGAAACCCATTCAGTTTTGGCCTAATTAACAGCATATCTGCAGGGGATTAGGCTGGCGGAGTGCCTCTTGCATTCATTTCCACTCGTATTGTTTCAAAGGCTCCGAAAGGTACAAAAGCGGGACAACAGCAACAAAAAAGGACATCGAGGTTGGGGGGCAGTGAGTGTAATGGGCGTAGTTCGTTGTGGGCGTTGTGAGAGGTAGCAAAAAAATGAAATAAAACAACAAAAAATGCCTCCAACCAGCAGCTATTTGCTGTTGATGGCTGCCGAGTGCATGCAAATTGCCATCCAAAAGATGCAAAACATGTGCCCCCGTGCGCTGGAGCTAAAGTTTCTGACCGAGTTGATTTGTATGCGCGATGCAACTGGGCAGTCGTCCCCGTTCATATCCTCCCCCCTCCGTTCGCAGTTTTTCACCCAGTTTCCAGTGAAACCCCTTCCTCATCTTGTATCTTCTTTTTTTTCCTCAGATGTTGTCCGAACGTTTTTGCTGGCAAACGGAAGCGAGTACAGAGCAGAACGGCATCACCAGAAGGAGCAGCTGGAGCTGCATCTGCCGTTCGGAATTAAGAGCAGCAGCTACTACCCACACCCTCCCTAAGCCGCCGGAAAAGCCATGGCCAATACCCAAACCCAACCCCAAGGTCGCGACAGCCATTCACTTTGAGCTTTTGAATTTTGAAAAGGCTGCCGGCAAAAACCGACATCATTTTGTGGATTCAGGTTTCGTGTGGTGGGAAGGCGTCTAAGGCGCGAATTTCGCCTCGATTTCCAAAAGGGTTTTTGCGTTTTTTAACTGAGCACCATCGCTCTCTACATACATGCTCAGTGGGAACGTTTACTTACAGATTAAAGTGCGCATCGGCCATAGTGGGCCGATGTCTAAGGGCCATAGTTAGAGCCCATTCCGCCTCCTGGTATCTTCCTTGGGAGCTTAAAACGCTACCCAGGTTGCCGAGAGCTGCAAAATTACAAGGAAATGAAAGTTAAATAGTGAATTTGAAGAGTAAATGTGAAAATGGTTACTACATACAAAATGCTTAGAAACATGCAAAAATAACTCATACGCCCTGTAATCCCACCATAGAAGCATGCCTTACATATTAAAACCTGCAAAATAAATTAAGTTAACACTGTAAATAAATATTTAAAATAACATTTTATAAAAGAATATTACATTGTAGTCATAAATGTTTAGTCAAAAGTTGTAATTTCCCACAAAATATTACTCATACGTCATGTTATGCAACCACAAAAACATACAAATTTCATTTCTTTAAAAAAATTTTTCTCAAAATCCACAACAAAACCTTATTAATGCACTCACCCTTCGGCGGATTTACGCTGATTGCACTTCGGAATAGCTGCTCCTCGTCTCGCCAATCCAGATTGCGCCTCACAGTGCGAAGGCAATGGACTCCTAGAAGCAGCCCCAGGCCGCAGAGGAGCAGCATCCGGGATCGCCGTGAGCCGTGAGCCCTCTGCCAGAGACTGCCAAAGCCGTGGCCAAGAAGCAGGCAGTAGCCTACACTTGGAAGGTAGAGCACCCTTTCGGCCATTACAAATCCCACGTAGAAGAGCAGATTGCTCGCGGGCAGGAATGGCAGCACCAGGAAAGCAACGCTCACAAAGACGGCTGGCGAGGCGGAGGACGCACAAGCGGAGCTCTTGGGGGCAGGATAATAGCTCGGAGCCGATCTCGCATGCTCCGACACCTGGTGATGATGGTGGTGGTGGTGGCAATCGCAGGTGAGGCGCAGCCAAGTGTGGCAGCTATTGCCACCCAAACGCCGCAGGAGCGGGAGGGATATGCTTGCCACTTCCGCAAAGTCCATCGAAGAGGTGGAACGATGCAGGCCAGAGCTGCGCCCAAGCACAGCAATCAGGGAACCGTAGAAGCCGATGCTCAGGATATTCCTGGCATCCCAGAGCGTTTTGATCCGTGGCAACGCCTCCATACCCCAGTCGAAGCTTAGTTCCTGCGGCCACAAAAGCAGTCGGCAATTGGCCACTGGCAGGTACATAAAGGTCAGGAATCGAGTCCAAATGCAGGACTCATGAGCTGTAGGATTATCCGCGACTGAAAAGGCAGCGGAGGGTAGCGGCAGGATACTCAAGCGGCAGTACAAGGCACACAGCAAGGTGACACTCAATATCGAAAGAGAACGCAATCGATGCTGGAAATATAAATGGGAAAAGTTTTAAGGTATTAATTTGTTAACTCATGTTGTACGATTAATTAATAATCCTCAATTTTAGTTAACTTAAAATGTAAAACTTACCTTATCAATGTTTCCACGTCCAATTGCCGACAATACATCGCACAATCCGCAGAGTAGCAGCGCCGTGATGGCTGTCTCCTTGCAGAGCAATGCAGCCAAAGCGAGGACAATGGTAAGAACAAGTGATCCCCATTCCCGGCTGTGCATGTGCCGGCGATATGCAAGGTAGGCGAACAGGTAGCACACACAAGCCACCACATCTGCCCGTCCCACCAATCCGGCCACCGCTTCCGTGTGTATCGGATGGGCAGCAAAAAGCAGGCCGGCGGCCAAGGCACCAACACGAAATGGCAAGAGCGTATGGCCAACGAGCACCACTAGTCCGGTGGCCAGGCAGTGGAGCAGCACATTGACCAGGTGATAGCCGACGGGGTTCAGACCGCCCACCAGGAAATTCATTCGGAAGCTGAGCACACTCAACGGACGCCAGGAGCCGTGGGAGCCGGTGTCCAACAGCGGAGTGCCCCAGAAGTCATTCCGCAGAAGATGAGACAGTGGCCGAGCTGCCGTCACGTCTCCGTTGGCCAAGATGGCGCGTCTGCAAAAGGAGATGGGAAATAAGGAATCATGAAGAAACAGTGGAGGAAAAGTATAATTCATATTATTATGTTTATTATAATTATTTTAAAATTCTTTTACTCCGTGATATAAATTTGATTTACATTTTAGAAGTAAATATTAAAATTTCACTTTAAATTTCTAAATTTAAGTTTATTTGAGGTCCTGCAATATTCTTCAAGTGTGCTTGTGGGTGTGAAAGGGTTCACATTACTTCAGTAACTGATAGCAGCAGACAGCAACCAGTGGCACACCTGTCCAATTAATTAAAATGATTAATTGCAAGGCCCGGAGTATCTCGCCGCCTACCTTGGACTCGTCCTATATTCTGGCTATCTTCCACCAAGGAGGGTAATTCTACTCAACTTGACTGGATTCATCTCGGCTTTCCTGCTACACGAAACTCGAGAGCCTCAAATTCTAAGGGACCTAAGCCTCTAGTCCTATTTATTTTCCTTTTACATAGATTGCTGAATAACTCTAAGGCAGGGCATATTGGTTTATTTATTGATTATGTCATGTAATGTTGAATAAAGGAAGAAATTATGTGTTTATTTTATTAAATCAAGAGTTATATGCCCGATCACTCGGATTATATTTCTTAGAGAATAAGTGCAGTTTTTAAAGTTTAAGTTAATCATCAATAAAGAATATATGCATACCAAAATGAAGTAAACTTGTAAAATTGTTGTTCAAAGTATGATATAAAAATTCAAGAAAATTAATATTAATTGAGTGGAATTACTATTAATCGGGCTTTCCACATATTATTTTTAAGTTTAAATAATTTTTCAAGCAAAATTCTCCCTTTTTTTCGATCTGCCTTGTAAGGGCATTCAAATGCCTTTAATTTTTATTGTTAACCATTTCAAAGCCTGCTATTTTTATTGTCCTTTTGTTTTTGCACTCGGCATAAATATTGTTAAAGTGCCAAGCGACAGTTGACCAACCCCCCCGTTCAGATCCACCCCCTACCATGCACTTGCGGCTTGATTAATTGCCGATTTGTTGGCGTATTTTGTGCTTTTGTTGTTTCGCAGGACACAAATATACACTCACAGACACCCACCCAAACACACACACACACACACACATTGTCATTGTGCTGTAGTGGACGACGGGTCCTTGGTAATTGCCTCGCCGTTGTAGCGCTCCTTGTTGTCCTAATCGATTTGGCCGGCACGGCACAGTGGCACCGGGTCAGGTCAGGTGAGAGGCAGAGCCGTATAATCAGGATCAGGGCTAGTTTGTTATCGGCGTTGTTTGTGCGATTGCTGCACAGTTTGCGGAAATTTATGGTTGCCTTGCAATAATACCCCGGCCATTTTATGCATAATTAGTTTTTAGATGTATCCAGTAAATGTCATTAATTAACTTTCCAACTTCAGGGAGAAGGTGTTCATGGTGGTTATGGTTGGCGTTTGCATTTTTTAAGGGTACTTTAGCTAGGAGGAAAATAAAAGGAGTAGCAAAATAAAGGGCATAAAAAAGCTGACAAGCTATTGCCTAGGTTTGGTTTTTCAACAAATTAATTCATGTATTTTATAAATACACTCTACTTTTGCAGAGTTTAAAGGACTTTTAGAAACTCGAAGCTTTCTGGAAAAATATTCAAAAGTAATAAAAAAAAGTTAATAAGACGCTCATTTAGGCTTAAATTTAGTAATACTTCAATTTATTAACTTTAATGGCTTTAAGGAATGTAAACACTTTCTGTGTTCCAAGTAAATATTATTCAAAGCTAATACCTCCAATTTAGTTTAGCCAAACAAAGGCGTTTCGGGACATTTAACAATCCGAAAATTCATAGCAAATTAAATTTCAATGAAATATATTTAATTTTTTTAATACATAGATTGTATTAAAACTCATTTGATGGAGCTTACTTAAATCAACATTTTTGGGCATATTTAAAAGCGTTTGGCTTCATTTCTGAATTGAAAATTAAATGTCGGCTTGTTAAGTAATCAAGTTATGTGCAGAGATATTTACTTTAGCTTTTTGCTGGCCCCGGGCTGTAGTTTTAGGGTCTTTCGGGTGTACAAAAGTTCAAAGGTTATGCAAACGAAAATACATATCCGCCAAAGCCCCGGGTCACAAATGGCAGGTTCTTTTTTTGGACGAGAGGATGGGTTCGATTCCAAAGAAAAGTCATGTGCAAACACACACACAAACACATAAGTTAGAAAGCATTTTGAATAAAAATTCGGTTTTCAATTTAATATTTTATTTATCATTCGACGAATGCCATGTGGAATGGGTGACCGGAAATATGAATTGTGGCAAGGTTTATTGCACGTGTGCCAGTGTGTGTGGGTGTGTGTGTTCAGCCAGCTCTTTCAATGCCAGAAAATGGTAATAAAAAGGATGCCAAGTGTGGAGGTTGGTGTTGCCACAAATTGGGTTTACAAATTCGCCCGAGAGACGTGCCCAACTATAAAGCAAAGTTATTGGCAAGGACCAGCATCGCTGAATGGTTTTGCAGGGGCGGGCTGGGGCGGCACACTCATCTACACTTCAATTTCAATTGGCATTCCAAAGGATCCCCCACACTCGGTACACCCTCCCCTCAGCCGATCCTTTTAGTTTGCGCCAAAGCAGCCACAAAAATGTCGTTGCGAGCAAACAAATTCTTATCGGGAGGGCACAAAGCAAAAGCCCTGAACGCAGATGAAGGAGCTGCTAAATTGGGAAGAACTCGCACGGCATTTACACTTGTGGCTAAAATAATAATGGGGAAGCATACAATTTGGTTAAGGTTTGAAAGTTTAAGGAAACAGGAAAGGAAATATTAGGTTTTATTCCATAGTTTTGGAGAGGATATTACAAAAATATAAACCCAAAACAATCTCTAACTTATTGCTTACTTTCAAATTTAAATCACTAGATCTCCCATGCGGCATAGCTTTAGCCTGATTATATTAATAAGTCCCATAATATGAAGTAAAGTAAAAGAGTAGTAATTAGAAATATATTCCACTGATCCTACTACCTTAACCATTGCTGTATGTTTAACGCCTTCAGGCTGCGTAATGCAGCTTCTATTTGAAGTTGGTAAGCATTTACCCATCCTCCTTTACCCCGAAAAAACGAACCGAAAATTGTTCTACGCCTCATTTGCTAGGCGTGCTGAAGGTAGCGGGCAAATATTGAAAAGAAATTTCATTCCATACCTCGAGGCACACACAAAGTCGTAAAGTCGTGCATTTGCCAGAACAGAACTAGTTTTTTCTGTGTGCTATGCAGATGGGCTTTTGATACCGGGCAAAAGGGTCGAAGTTGTCGCCATAAGCGTAAGCGTCAACATTATCGTCATCAGCAGAATTTCCGCAGTTCCCTTTTTTGTGCTTTATCAACGCATAGCCAGTGAATGAATAGCAATAGCGAGGCCGACAACCAAAACATCAACACCCTCCCAATGGCAACAACAGCAACAACGCCACTTTGTCAGCGGCAGAGAACAGTAGCAGCGAGAGCAGTGGAAGAGGGTGTGAGGGGGCGGTAAGATGTCAGAGGTCAGAAGGCAGCAGCAGCAGCAACAACAATGGCCAGGCTTCAAGCAGCTTACAAGTGCGGCATGTTGCTGCCGTTATCGTTCGCTTTTCACTCTCAACTCGAGCAGAGGAGGCCAAAGACAGGATCAGAAGCAGGAATAGAAGTAGGAGCAGGAGCGGGAACAGGAGGCAGAGGAGTGGGAAAAGCAGGAGGAGCAGGAAGTACAGGCAATCGAGGAGGAACAACCACAACACACACGGTAAACAGTGGAACAAAGACTGTGTAGAGTGCATATTGTGGTTTATTAATAAAAAATATGACTTGGAATTAATTTTAAAATATTTTTATATAAATAGTATATATCAGAAATTGAATATTAACTTAATTTTCTATCACTATATATTTTTTATGGATTTTTAAGAGCCTAAATTCTATCCGGATTCAGTAATTTGTTTAGCTTTCAATCCACTGTAAGCCTCACCTCATGCTCAGGGCACAGCAGACAAACAGGGCTGTGGTTGGCTTTTGTTGAAGACAATATATCATAGCATCAGCACCGAATGTGGACACCACATTCCTGCCATCCTGCCATCCTACCTTCATGGCTACCCACAACACACCATTTGTATGTGTTGTGCTTATGTAAAGTGAAAATTTTCGATTTTATATACACAACAACACCAATAACACAAAAAAAAGAGCACAAAATTCTGTTACTCTGGCTGAAGAACACAACACACAACATGGGTACACCTCGTCCACCACACACACACACACACCCCGCCCACCTCTGTGAAGTGTGCCTATCGTCCGATGGTTGTGTGCCATCAAAATTACGTATACGTAACGTTGTTGCCGCTGCTGTTGATTCTTTACTGCCGGCGTTGCTGTCCTTTTAATACGGCACATAAATTATTGTAAGACTGCAGATTGGGGGATGTTTGGCCACATTTTGTTACCGGTTTTTTTTTTTTTTTTTCGTTGTTAAAATGGAAATATATCAAGTTGAAGGTGTGAATACCAGGTGACCAACAAAGGTGTGAAAATTGCCTTTAAAATAAATTCTCTTTAAAGCTTAAAAGTTTAAATGTCTAGAAATAATTCAAGACCAGTCACTAAACGGATATAAGCACATCCCATTAGTTCAATTATTGGGGAAACTTGTTCCGTGAAACACTCGATCAAAAGGCTGCCAAGCATAACTTATTAAAATCTCATATCTCTCCTTAACAATTGCCAACAACAGAGATTCCTTAATGCCGAAACATGGCAACGATGGAGGCCAGCTCCATCTATACCCATGCCCATGACCAAGCCAAGCCATTGCTCTTTTTCCAGTTGATAGGAAACAAATTGAAGGGAATTCTGCCATTTAATAAATCATGTTTTGTCTGGCCTGGCTTGACAATAATAACTTGTGCTCGTGTGGTCACAGTGGCCATGTTGTGGGATGACCGCAGGACATGCGAAAGGACCAACCAATAGGTAGGCAGTGAGAACGATTTCTTCACTGCAATAAAATCTTTTTTGGTGTGAGTTTTAGTTATCATTAAACTAGAATTGATTTTATAGTTTTAAGTGAAAATTTTCTAGCTTCTCCAGCCTTTTCCATTTATATTTTAAATTCCAAAGGCTTCTCAATTTAACTTTCAGTTAGGCAGAAGCCCTTTTCATGCGATAGAACAAAACAATGAGTTTATTTTTTCAGTTTTCCCCATTTCCCCTTGTGTAGGACGAAGGTCCTGTGCTCCAAATGGTGTTGGCAACTGCGTGAAAGTGACCGCAGGAGGTTCCGTCCAAGCAAAAAAACATAAACTCGCACACAACTTTTTCGAAGGCAAAAGGGGGCGGCCGAGTTACATAAGTTGCGTTTATTATTTTCGTGTGCGCGGTGTGTGTGTGTGTGTTTGTCCTGGTAAGTTTTGCGCTTGTTTTCTGGACAGCACAAAATAACGAGCTACAGGGAAAGCTCCGAGTTGAGCACTTTCTGCATAACTTGGCCAGATCCAGAGCCAAGACCATTACCATGTCCCCACCTCAAATCCTGGCAATTGTTCGCCTGGCATTGTAGTTGAACCAGGAGCAGTAGCAGGAGTCACTTGCTTGGTCAGAGGAGGAGAGCTCCTGGCTCCACGCTGCTACTGACTGCTCACTGCTGACTGCTGACTCCTGGCCAGAGGGCTAGACCATTGTATATATGGAGCTTGTGGTCCTTCGGGAAATTCCTGTCCATTGTACATGACTTTTGATATTTATGGGTAATTTCGTTTGCGTTTGCAGCATTTCAATGCGGCCAGGTGAGGAGCGGCGGCATAAATCAACATTTTGTTTTTTAATTTGCTCCGTCTGTGACTCTGACTCTGACTGTGACTCCTGACAATGGCGTTGGATCCACCGCACATATATCAACAATGCCCAGGCGATAAGCCGGCAACTGGTCCGCTTCAAGTTTTACAATTAGGCGAGGCCCAGAATTTATTACGGCGATTTTATCAAATAAATGGCGGCACTTGGCGCACAATTAATAATAAACTTTTGTATTTTGTATTTTTCGCTGCCCTTTTTTACGCTCTTCGGGGACCGATCCGGCGACAAAACATTGCTTTTGGCCATATAAACAGAGCGAGAGAGAGAGAGAGTAACCAGAGGACGAAGGACCAATGTCTCGACTCGCAGCCATTTACCTTCGTCAACGTGCTGACATATGGAATTTTTAATTCGGTTAAATTTTTCTCACCTGTCATCGTAGACAAATCCAGCGTTAAGTGTGTTTAGGTACAGGACAAAAGCCAGAGCCAAACAGCAGGCGAGTCCTGCGTAGTCCTTGGGCGACAGGGATGCCGGCGACGTGCTGCAAAAACGAGACAGACAGACAGACGAATGTAGTGGCCGGGGCATAAATATAAAAGTCGAGTGTCATAAAATATATGCTGAAATTCATTCTCGAAGGCTTCTCCTGCAGCAAACGGCAATGGCAACAAACGGAGAACAAAGCACTTAATCCTGACTGAGGCAGGTCGTCTTCCTCGTCCAGATGGGCCATTCTCTGCGGCATTTTCGTTATGACAACATTTACATATTTTCCCTTTTTATCCTCTGCCGTTGCCGCTGCCATTGCTGTTGCTTTTGCTGTTGGTGATGCCTTAAGCACGATTTAATTACTTAATTTTTTTTAGAATATTCAAAGGTGGGCGAAATTCCAAAATTGTATAAATACATTTTAAAGGGGAAATTTCTTCAGCTTAATTATTTATTCGGGAATTCATACTATTCTCTGTTATTACCTCCCCATTAAATGTCTTTCATTTTAATTCACAAAATACTTTCAGCAGTCTAAGCGCCCTTTATTTGCAGTCAAAAAAGCATTTATTTAATTAGTAATTCATCGGAGCATTTGAAAACGAACTGAATGATAAATGGATTATTTAATTAAGTTGAGTTTGGTAATTTGAAATGGTTTTTGCTTCTGTCTGTTTGGAGTTTAAAGCAAATAATTCATTTTCAGCTAAAGAACTCTTTAAATGTATTTCGTTGGCCTTAAATAAAAATAGATTTCGGTTTTATTTAACAAAGTATTTATTACTTTATTTAGAGTTTAAAAATTTCAAAATTTTTCAAATTAAAACTGAATGTTAATGATTTCCAAGGTGAATTTATATATCACATTTTTAGAAGAGTCTGTCTCTTAGTAATAAATATATGGAAAATTTACATAATTTTAGTTAGATAAATTGCTTTAAATTAATCGAAAAGAACACATTTGCCCCACTTGAAATCATTTTCCCTAGAAATCATATATTTCTAAACACCTGATGCCACCCTTATTTGATAGACGGAACTATCTCAGTCGCCGTGCGCAATCAGCAATCAAAACTGTTGAATGCATACATAGCCTCAACGCATGTAGCTAATGATTATGGCCGGGAACGGAGTGGAATAGCTACGGCTGGACAAGTGCCATCATCAGAGCCATCCCCAATGCCATTGTCGTTGTTTCGGTGGTCAGCGTGTGTCTGTTCTGGTGGCTCAACCCGTTTGTCATGGCATTCTTCGTTTTATATTAGCCGCAGACATGTTGTGTCTACGTGGATCACTCCACCCCCCAGAGTTTCACCGTCCAATATCCCTCAGTATCCCGAATTCCCAGCGCCCCCGCCAAAACCAGTTGACGGAAATTAAATGTTACGACGGCATTCTGGATCGTCCTGTCCGGCGAAACACGGAACATGCAATACGGGAATACAAGCTCTGAAATGCAGAATACGGCAAATGGCATTCCCATTGTAATACTCCTTTCCCCCATTGGCATTGTTGTTGCTGCTGGATTCCGGAATCGGGGCATCAGTCCGCCGCTCCTCATCTGTTTTCGCAGTGGTCGCCGGAGGTGGTGTTGTTGTCATCATCACCATCAGCACCATTACGAATAATGAGTGTGGCTTCTGGGGGTGGCGAAGTTGGGTGACTGTGCAGTCGCCTTGGTCATGGCATGAAAATTGTTATCTCGCACATTGCAGACGATTTCCGGCAGGCATTTGGACCACGTATGCACACAGACAGGGGGCTAACGCGACTGCGACTCCGATCCAGATTCGAATCCTGATGATGGCGAAAGGTCAACAGAAATTAAGTTCACACCGTTTGAAAATTACAATGGCATCCCAGGACAAGCCCTGGCATTCAGACTTAAGGATATGCAACTAGGATTCAAAGAAGATTATTAGCAGAACTTCAAAACCCGGATACAAAACCTATAAATGCTTAAACATGGTTTGTAAATTATTATTATAACTTATATTGTTATTATTTTAATATTTTTTTTGATACTTTAATTTTCCTGTACTTTATTCAGGCATAATATTCTCTAGCTGGGTAAGATCCTTAAGCAACTCAGCCATGCTATCTATAATTATAATATTCTAGTTTCCATGGAGCCCTACAAAATCCAAGCAGAATTGAAGGAAGGAGTAACCGATTTTAGTTCAATCAGAAGCTATAAGCCCCTGGAAGCAAATTAGCTCCCATTCAATGGCCCTATGAGGCCCCATCTCTTTCAGCTCATCCATCCCTTCAGTCCTGTGAAGGACAACACTTAGGCCCCATACACACACACTCTACACTCAGCCCAGTACCCAAACATTTCTCCCTCTTTTGGCTTCGCAATGACGCTGCTAATGAGCTCTAATAACGATAATGACGGCTCCGCAAATATTATAGTAAATATAAATATACATGCTTATACATGGAATATGTTTATATATATACGAATATATATGTGTGAATATATATATGGCGGGTGGGCCCAATGAATGGCTCTCATTTGGGGGCATGATAATGGGTCCTGGCCCTGGGGATGCAACTGATTGGCATTGTCGAGGATGAAAGCGATAGTTTGCCGGAATTTGCCTCTTAAATATAATGATTTCCCCAAAAATGCTCAAAGTGATTTTCGAGGAAGAGGGAAATGCTAACGACAGCTGATGATTGCCTATGCAAACTCATTGGTATCATTTTTGGGTAGCAATATGATGGCGCATTTATTTATATATTTTATTTTGGGCAGCATAATAATAGAGAATTTTCTATAAGGATCTTATGTATAAGTTTAAAAATATTTTTGGTTCAAGTTTATTTTTATACATTTCTGAAATGTTCCCTTAATCCCTTGCATCGATTTACCCTTATAACCCATGAATGAATTTATTCTGTAATAATTCCGATTCATCCCTGGAACATTAATGACTGCCAAAGCACCCAAAGCCCACTTTAGCCACAAAAGAACAAATTAATTAAATCATTTTAAACATAATTCAAACCAATTTAAATATGTATCCGCTCCATAGGCATAAGCTCACCTTTCCACGGCGCCCTAATGACATCCTCTAAATCCCTTAATTCCCTCTCGATACTTTAAATAACCGCTTTAATTAAATTTATTGATTTTTGCATTTTAAGCTTTCGGGTTGTTTCGCCTGTAGACAGACACCGAACTCAAGGCATTTACTCTGTAGATGTTGTCAGTGCTTTTTTTTCGGGAAATTCGACGACAAACTTAACCCCGACATAGCAGACGCCGCCAGGTGTTGGGCAAAAGTTGGGAACAAAGCGCAGACAGGACCTTCTCAGGCAGTGCAATTAATTTCGATTGTCGAAAATAAAAGCGAGACAATCACGGGGACGGCGGCGAGAGCTGGGAGCGTCAAAGTATATATATTAATCAAATGGCGCCAAAGACGAGGACAGCCGGAAAGGCGGAGTAAAGCAAAGACATCGAGCAGCGCACCCTCCAGACGCGTCCTGTCTGCCGACATGAAGAGGCCTCAAGGTCCTGACGAAAGTCGCCCCATCCCCTCCCACCGCCGTCTTCCTGAATTACTTTGCTAATTTTCCTGTACCATCTGTCCTTGCTGCGCCACTGTCTATGTCACCCACACATACACTTTAGTCCCCTTTGAAGGACTCGCTCGAAAAGTCAAAGTGCAATTAGCAGGCAGCTGCCTTCTTCTTTTTTTATTTATCAGTGCAAATATTTATTTTCAATTTCGTATGCAAATGTCACAGAGGCGGAGCGCTTCCTACATTAATCACAACTGCACAGGGCACCATCTGCCTCCCCGTTGTTTTCAGTGGACGATGATGTGGTGCCGACTGCGTGGAAGCAGAAAAAATAATTAGGTTGTCATGTTTACGGCGCTGAAATTAGCTGGCAGTATCGGAATGGCACATCTTTGATGTTGATCTTAGGCAGGGCCAAAGTAAGTATTCGAAAAAGGCGGAAATTTCCATGACTTTTCACTTTTCCACCTCACATTTTTTGCCAGTTATGAAACCAGCTTACAAGCTGACCCTATTTCTGGTATGCACAGTTAATAAAATTCTCAAAAATTCAATTTACAGCTTTTCATATCGAATATTCAATTTATATGAAACACGGAAAACATTTAAATTAAAAGAATATATCTTGATTTGCCGTGATTTTTATGGCTAATAAAATATACGTAGGACTTGTAAACTTTCTATTGATATGGACGTTTCTTTTTTGTCCTGTGTACCTGGCGACAGACTGAGACGGAAATTGCAGCAAATACACAGGCACAGGTACAAGCGCAGCACACCTTAAACCGGAAGCGGAAACATTATTCCCAAAATGTCAAAAAACATAACAGAAAGCCATTAGACACACTTTTGTTTCTGGGTCAGCCAGCAGACTTCCCGGCTTCCAAAAGTGAAACTCGGAAAAGGAAAAAAGCCAAAATTGTCTGAGGCCAAAAAGGGTGGCGAAAAAAGTAAGTAAGTGGGAGAGAAAGAGAGCTGAAACAAAACGAGTTGAACGAGGACTGTGTGGGCGTTTGGACAGGAACTCAGGATGGCAATTCCAGCACTGACCAGGACACTCTCCAACCCGATACCCGGGTCGCACGGAAATCAAGTTGTGTCAACAGCTTAAAAGCCAAAATGTAATAAGCCAGGGAAATGTAATGTAATAAAATATCAAATATAAAATGGTGATGGTCCTGGCGGGGGAGCATTTGTTGCCATTAAAGTTTCACTTTGAAATTGGAGGCAGACGGGCGGGAGGGGCTAGGGAAATCGAGGTCGCAGCCAAGCAAACTGAAGGAAATCCTTTGCGGGAATCTAACAATGCCACGGAACTGGGATGCTCTTATGGTCAGTTATTAATTTCTCAATTATATACCTTAGATCCGCTTGAGGTTTCCTTGTGTCGAGAGCTTATAAGTTCCTATTCACATTGCTAATCACTTCTTTTCACAGATCTTAAAGGTTTATATACAAATTTTTGAAGCGTCCAAAAGTTAAGCCTAAAATGTTTTTATTAAATTTTCGAATGAAAATATTTTATTATTTTCTTTATCTAAAAAGATTTGTATCAAAAAATAAATTTCTGCCTCTAAATCTCAAAGAGCAAATCGCTCACAAATCGCTTTCAAAATCCTTGAACGACTTTTTAGGGATAATCGTATACCTAAAAAAACGATTAAAATCTGTGTCAGACCTCAGCAATAAATAATATTGTGGCAAGCTTAAGGCCAAAGTAAATATGCCCGCGCCAAGGGCCATTAAACGGATTGCTTTTGCCTTTGGATTTTGTGTAGCCGCAGAATTTGCAATATTTTATTATTGTTGCCCCGAACAGTATGCAACACTTTATTTCAGCGCCATGCGCTTCCGCTTCAGCTTGGATTTCCTTTTGCCAAGCAGACGGCGAACAAGGAGAAGGAGAAGATGGTGGCTTTCGGGCAAATCTGGAACAGTTCCAAGCCTTGACTTCTCGACGCCTGCTCTGTGCGAGTGCCAACAAAAAAAATGTATGGGAGATAGTTTTTACATGCGATTTGAATGAGCACAAACGGATATCGCGCTGTGCACTGGAACGCTTAAGTGGCACTCGGAATCATTTTAAAACACTCGAAAGCTGTTTCTGGTGAAGAAAATTATTTCTAGCTGGCAAGTTTCTTTTGGCCAAGAGAGAGTCTGCGGTTCCGCACTTTATTAGAGGATTCAGCAAACACACACACATACATTTTTGATTTGAATTTCAAAAGAAGAAACTTTTTGCGCATTGATACGCCACATAATTGAGTTCACAAACGAAAGTTCTCTCTGCGGCCGCTTCTCAATTCCATCCTAAGCCTGGGACATTGAACCAAAACAACGAATAAATGTTTATAAACTTTTCTCACCAGGTTTTTTGTATTTATTGTGCGCTTGCCTATTCAGTTTGTTCCTTTATTATTTCTTTTTTTTATGGCTCAATTCAAGAGTTCAATCAACCCTTTGAAAGTTGGCCGTAACAAAAAGTTGTGAATAACTCGGCTCTGTTGGCCACTCAGACTTTTTAATGACCATCCCGACGGGACAGAACTTTCCTTTCGAATGCCATGCCCGAAATTCAAATTAAAGGCCGAGCAGCAGCAGCAGTCTTGAATCCTGTGTCCTGTATCGTAAAATGGGCAGAACCTTACTGTGGACGGCGTTAATTTTATGTCTTGCAGTATGTTGCACGCAATGTAAATGCTAATTAAGAACGGCGGCAAGTATGTTTGTGGCTGTGTCTGTGCCTGGAGCTGGGAAATCGAAGGGGCGGCACTGCCGCCTAATTGCGTAAAGCAAGCGTTTGATTGGTATTTGCACAGCAATTGACATTAAACAGTTGAATCAATAAAAAATTAAAACGGAAGCCTACCACAACAATGGCAATCAAGTGCGACTTTCGGCAAATATTTAATGTGCTTTGGGTGGGAGTCAGGGTTAAATGGGCTCGGAGTTGGGGGCTTTGTTTTAACCATCCCCCCGCCTAATGACTAACTAAACAAGCTGTTATTCCCCCAGCGATATTATAGAGCAACAATATTATTATTAGCCCCAAACGGCAAACGGTCATTGGCCTACTCCAATGGAAGGAGTCAAGAAACCTCAATTAGGCTGTCAATCAACACATCAAACGGAGTCAAGTTGCCTCGTTTTAGCCGTCGACATTCCGCCAAATAATAGAGCTATTGATTTTCTACCCCTTAGTCCCCATTCCTGACCCCCGTTCTAATGACTATCGCGGCTTGCTGCCCGTGGGCGTTGGCTGACATGCCCCAGGCAGCTCTTGATCGCCTAATTAGCTGCCTGTCCGCCGATTGGATGCCTCCTGATTTCCCTCGTCTGCCAAAAAAGAGCACTAAGCCCGTTGAAATTACCCGTCAAATAAGGCAAATAATATTTTTCAGTCTGTTTAAATGTTTACAAAATGCTCAAATGTGCGTTGAGTAAATATTTTTAAGGATGTGAAGCTTATTCGGTTAATTTTAGGTAGTCCTTAAAACGTGTTTAACGGAAGGCACTCTAGTTTTTAAGCCGTTTAAAATAGCGCAAGGGTTTCTGAATACAAACTGATTTATATTGAAAGTAGATTTTAAAGGGTAAAATTAAAAAATAACTTTAAAATGATGTTTCTTTATTTTGTTTTTCTATCTCAAAGATTGCTGCCACTTTAAAATGTAAGCTCCGTTAGACCTCTTCATATATTTCTCAGCAAAACAAATAAATGAATCTCCTAAGTATCGGATTATCCATTTGTTTGTGTCTGCTAATTGGCCCGAAGAACAACAACTTTAGTCGCTGAAATCTCCCTTATGAGACGAGAAATTCCGCAGCAGGAATGTGAATGGAGGAGGCACGGCAAGGTGAGTTCCCGGGGCTTATTCGGCAGTTGATAAACGAGCGGAACTGCAAGGGACTGACTGAATCTGACTGAATCTAAGCCTTTGTTCGATTTAATTATCGGTTGTACAAAGAGCTGGGCGGGCGAAGTCTTTTCAAGCTTCGAGGGCACATCCTTGCGGCATGTGGCATTTGGCAGGGATGTAACAAAAAACCAATAACGAAAGTGGAGTTGCATTGCCGGCGATGTCAGCATCCGTGCAGGAGCCCAAACCCACCAGGAATGCTCAATGCTCGCCCCTTTATCGATTAGCGTTTGTAACGGCCCCTACTTTGGGAATTGTATGTGTGCACTAAGGAAAAAAGTGGTTTACGGATGTTGATATTTTCGATCTTGGTATCCCAGATAGTAAATAGTTTTAAAGGACATTTTTGAAGAATATTTAAACATTAGAAAAGCAAATCTCTTTGGAGTTCTAATTGTAAATAAACAATTATTGTCTAATTATTTCATTTTTTTTATAATATATTTCCAAGCTCCTTTGTTTAAGTGTACATACAGTGTACATAAACAAACATGTTACTAAAACTGCTGTAACCAGTGACCTCTCATCCCCAGATCCCCACCGATGGCCTGGAGGGTTAAAAGAGGGGCTACCAGAGCAAATGACGCTGCAAATGAAAGCAGGAAACGTTGCCGCATTCATTCATTTTACACACAAAAGCCATTAACCGCTTTGATTCCATTGTTTTGTTTGTCATCATCATCATCAGAAGCAGCAGAAGCAGCAGCACCGCCATCAGCCCCACCTCCTCCTACACCCACACCCATTCCCAGTCCCAAATCCCACTCCCAATCCACGTAGAAATCCAGGAACTCTTGCCACTTCAATTTCCCGTTCCCTTCAAGGGGTCACGGGTCACCAGAGGACAAGGGTATGGGGCGAAGTCAAGGCTGTGATTTACACGGTTTGCCATTTGATTTTTAATGGACTTGGCGTCATAGAATCTGACACTAAGTCCGAGGGCAGTTCGGTTCACTTTAAATTAATTGAATTCATTGAAAAGCTGAAATTGAAACTTCCCAGAGGGTACTTTTATTTAAAAGTTTTATTTTTATCCTTAAATACATCATGAAATTAAATGGTTTAAAATTAATTTAAATGCTACAAAATGTTGTATGATAAAAAATCAAGTTTTTCAAGGTATTCAAAGGAAAGAGCAAGTTTTTAAGGGTGTTCAAAGCATTTAAGGCCTCTCCTGAGCACCAAACTATTCTCTTTAAATCAGTTACCTTAATTAAATGAATTTTAAAATCTGTAAATTGTTTTTGTTAATCCTTATTTGAACCTCCCTTTTCCCACCTATGACCTTAGGACGCTTCCATGAGGCCCTAAACCGAGCACTTTCACCCATTTCAGGCATTGTTGTCCCTCTTGCGCCCCAATATTATTATTATTGAAAGACTTTTGCTGAGCTGCGGGTTTTATAAAGTGCTTGCGGTTCCTCTTTTCCCCCATTGCCGTGCCCGTGGACCATCATCATCTGGCGCGGACCCCGTAGACGGTCTCCGTCCGGTGATGGCAAAAAACGACTCTTGCGGAAAAATCAACATTGCACAAAAGTTTTCAACGCCCTCGTACCGCCGCCCAGATTCGCTATCGCCATCACCCACCACTTCTACTGCCAGTGGCCGTCGTCATCGTTCATTTCGCTCCCTTTTGCATTGCTTTTTTGTTTTGGCTTAGCGTTGATGATGTATGCACTTTGAAAGAGTTGAGCAAAGTGGTTTTTCGGGTTTGATGAGCTAACGTCAAGTCCACCGACCCCCCATGCCCATGCCCATGCCCATTTTCCGGCTGAGAAATATGAGCATGTGCTGGTGTTTGATTTTCCCGAATCTGTGTGTTTGAATTGGGCTGCTGCCATGAAGTTATTAATGGACTTCAATGGGGTTTCAATTATGCGATTTCTGCGATTTGAATTTGAATGATATTTTGATTGTTTGCTCGCATTTGTCCGAGGATTCCCGCAGTTTGATGCTCTCAAATGCATTGTTTAATTAAATCAGAGCCACTAATGGCTTTGCCACGGGGTTAACTCGAGCGTCAATTAATTGGCGAACAAATCATATTGCAAAATATATCATTTTGCCAGATATCAAAGAATTTATTAACACATATTTGGCCAACTCTTAATTTTAAATAAGATAAATTTAATGGAGTTAAATTTGAATAAATTATGAAACGTTTTTATTATGATGATTATAACCGAATATTTGATTTATTAAAACGTTTTTAAAGTCAATCGCATAAATTCAACTTTGGAAACTTAACAGACACATAAATATAATTTTAATTACTCTTTTTCTTTATTGTCTAAACTAGGTTCTATTAAAAAATGCACTGTAGTTTTTTATTTGTTTGTATTAAGTTATATATTTCAAATGGAAGGAAAAGTCTGTGATGTGAGTTTCGCTACCATGAAAATGTTTTCCGATATTTTTGTACTATAGTTTAAAAATATAAAAAGTGAAGACGCCACATTACTGTCCTTTAATCGGAAATGTTTTTTTCTGCTCGATGTTCAACACTGATTTCACAACGATCTGGCCAATCCAAAAACAAGCTTCCGCCCCGCGTTTTTATTTATTTTCCAACAACATCCAAGTAAAGAACAAGTAGTACTCATTGCCAAATATAATTTAAAACATCGATTTAATTAACAGAAAGGTTTTTCCAGGCAAGAGAAAACTCTGGGTACAAGGAAATCCACTGCAATGAAGCGAAAACTGCAAGAACTCGAAGGGCAATCGGTTTTCCAGGGAACCCTATTCAGTGATGCGCACATGCTTGATATTCCCGAATCTGAGATGTTTGATATCCTAACCTCAGGAATGGATACAAGCCAGAGAATAACTGTAGAAGGAAATCCGACTCCAACAGAAGCCGATGTTCTCAATATCTACAATGATTTGCCCAAGCTGGCGGACATAGAGCGCTATCTGGATTTGCTATACAGGTAAGTTGATTTTGGTGTTAATGTGAGCTACGAAACTCAATCGTCTCCATGTAGACCCTTCACCTGCTTCCTCAACACCCAGTGCCAATACAATCTGAGGAAGCTGAGACTCTGTCTGCCAGGCAGCAACTACGAACCCGATAGACATATGGCCCTGATGACAACTCACCATAAGCCCAGCGGCACCATCAAGATCTATGCCAATGGCAACATCTATTGCCAGGCCTTTACCCATTATAGTGCCTTTAAGGCTCTGACTAACTTTTCGGAGGCGCTGGCCGAATTGGGTGGCTACACCCCCTCAGTAATTGAGCCCAAGTTCAACCTGGTCAACGCCACCTTCTGCATGCCGTTCCCCTTGGACCTGAAGGCTCTCGAAGTGCTTAAAAAGCCCCACACCGTGTACGTTCCCAATAAGCATCCGTTTCTAACCTACAGCATACCGGGTGCCTTGATCAAGTTCGCCATTTTCCCTACGGGATATGTGTACGTGATGTTCTCCACCCGCCCGTACGAAACCCAGATGGCCATAGTCCATATTCTGCCCATCCTGTACGCTTGCCGGGGCACCAGTCAGCAGAATCAAAGCGATCTGGAACTCAGACAAGGCGATATCAATTTGAAGTTGCTCTGGGAGAAGGAGTTTCAAAACAATGCCGATTTTTCCATACACTGGCGTTAGGCAATAGCTTTAAGATTTAACCAGAGAATATTCTGAATATATATAACTTTAATTCCTTCACTAACTGAAAGTTTTCACCACATGCACATGAGTTTAAATGGGCCATAAATGTCCGAAATACTTGCTGGAGGGAGACAAGTGCTTGAAACAGTTTTATGCTGTCTTCAAGGTGGGCAATATGTGGGAAGATACATCTCATTGCATTTTATTCGAATCCCCGGCAGAGACAAGATGGGGTCGAATGAAAAACCAAGTCAGAAATCACTCGCGAATTTTCAATGTAGATTTCCAACTGTAGCTCCTCACCTGAACACCGAGTGGCTGTTGTGGTGTGACAGGACGGGGACGGGCCTCCACTAACATAATAAAAACGACACGACAGCGACCATGGCAAAGCGGCAAAATCGAATCGGTAGCGAAAATGTGTCAAATGGAATTTGAAACCGTAGCTCCATCAGTGCCCTCCGTCCGCCCAGGTGGCATCGATTTGCGCCATGAAAAACAATTCAGTCATATTTGTGTGCTTTTCGCCTTTTTGTGTGTTTGTTTTGTAAACGCAGCAGCTCAGCCACGGAGTCGAGCCTCTGGTATTCGCAATTTGTGCTGTTACGTGCCGATAATTTGGGGCGTTTTCCGTTTGTCATTCCAACCGCACGACATGCACACAGCCGAGTCACTCCTATATTTGGATTCCCATATTGGACAATGATGCTGTTGGCCTTGTCCTGCGGTCTGCATGGATGCTCATCGGTTAAATATAATTATCCGACTTCAATTTGTAGCGATTTGCTATTCTATTATAATGATAGGAGTCCTAATCTCAATTATTCTCAATTTCAAACTATGGATTTAAATTGGGGCTTTAGGAAATAGGGACCGTAGGAAATAAACTATTAACTATTCAGCTTTTCCTTCTTCATTATGTCCATACGAAGAATAAATCCCCATAACTAAGAACACAGTTTTGGTAGATTTACTAGATTAGAGGACTTAATAACTGAACAAAAATTAAAAACCAACTTGGCAGCAAATTCAACAGCTTATATTCGGTAAAAAAAAAGCCAGTGGAGGACTTGTAGAGCTTTTGCGGGATGGAGTGGACTGCATTTTCATAATTTCAGCACAACAGCGGCGAACAAAACGTCGGGGAAGTCCCGAAGGGAGCGAAAGGAACGAAACGAAGCGCAGTAAATTCCGACGCACTGGAATTTATGCAGCAAATATTAACTTACCGCACACACACGACTCCTGGCGCATAAATCCAAGGCAAGCAGCCGGACCAGGACCAGGAGCAGCCAAATGATCCCCGTCCCGCCGATTTGTGCTTGGCCAGCAAGAACTGACAACAAAACTCATTAGCAGACCCGGCGACCGTGACCGTCGCGCAAAATGGGCGTGGACCTCGTCCTCGTTCACATCCCATTCCCAAATGGGCGTGGTCCGCTGGTCAACCGCAGCCCGGGAAAGCTAAAGAACTGGAGAAAAGTCGAACACAAAAAAAAAGGACTCAGCGTGCACTTCCGTTTGCGAAAAGTTCTCGTTATTTTATTCATATTTTCGCAGGCTGCACTTTATCTCGCTGCGGCGGTCTTAGTTGGCGAAATTGTGTGCAACCACGAAAATCTAATAAGCGCGCAAATTTGTTGACATTGCGCAAATGTTTTTTACGGGCCTAAAAGAGGCGAAACTTTCGCCCGTCCAGCCTCCGAAATCGCCCAAGACCGCCTTCGTTAAAGATGGCTGTGGTCTAGCCTTGGTCCTTAACCCATTTTGTGGCATTGCCAGATTCTGTTTTCGGCAGCAAGGAAATGAAAAGTTTTCATCTGCGCCAATTTGGAAGTAATTAAGCTGGGCGGAAGGACTAAGCCTTCTTCTTATGCTTTCTAAATAAAACGAAAAATAAAACTACACAACAAAGCTTCCATTAAGACTTGCATTTAAAATTATATTAAAAATATATGAAGTCTTGTTTAATGATTTTAAACGAAAGAAATCTAAAAATTTATTTTTTTTCTGTTGTAAAGAATGAAAATAATTAAACAGAGAATCAAGGCAGTAAATAGGGTCCTCAGATCCTCTGATAGATTGGTAAACATGACTTTTCCTACCTTCTACCATAAACCAGCTAAAGGCAAACGATAGAAAGCGAAAAAGTGAAGGCTCGAAAGGATGCGGATGATAAAGGAAGTGTTTCCAGCCGTCAGAGGCGGCGGCGAGACAATTTCATTAACCGCTGCGCTGTTTAAAGGCCAAGACTTCGTCCCCTTTGATTTTTATACCCGCTACCCATAGGGTAGAAGGGTATTATAACTTTGTGCCGGCAGGAAATGTATGTAACAGGTAGAAGGAAGCATTTCCGACCCTATAAAGTATATATATTCTTGATCAGGATCAACAGCCGAGTCGATCTAGCCATGTCCGTCTGTCTGTCTGTCTGTCTGTCTGTCTGTCTGTCTGTCCGTCTGTCCGTATGAAACACTGGATCTCAGAGACTATAAGAGATAAAGCTCTAATTTTTTTTCGACAGTATTTCTTATGCTTGCACGCAGATCAAGTTTGTTTCAAATTTTTACCACGCCCACTTCCGCCCCCGCAAATCATAAAAAAGCGTATTAAGCGTATAATTTTAAAGCTAGAGCCGCGAATTTCGGTATGTATATTAAAAACTATAGTCTGTGTGATCCCTGAAAATTTGGTTGCGATCAAATAAAAATTGTCGAAGTTATTAAAGAAATAAGTTTGTATGGCCACAAACGGCTGCTGGCAGCATGCCTCATTTGGTTGACCAATTAGACAAACTAAATATTCTTATCCGTTCTTGGTTGTGTTCAGAAAAGAATCTTATAAGATATTCGAGAAGCAATTGTAATAAATGCTTACAAATATTAGCCGCTTTAATGCAATAATAACGTGTTTTTACACACATAGATACATGTGTATGCATTTTTGTATGCATGTGATTATATTACACTTGCATTTGCATTTGTCCGTTATGTTCAAAATTGTATTAACTGTTTTTTCTGGCGTCCTGACGCTTTTCTGGTTTAAGTATGGGTAGCGGGTATCTCACAATCGAGCTCACTCGATTGTAGCTTTCTTACTTGTTATCGGTTGACCTCGACACAAGAGTGTCCTGTCTGACAGGATTAAATGCGAGCTCTGCCCCGGGTGGGGCGTAAAGTTTTTAATTATTTTTGCGGTTTGAAAATGCATTCTCGACAGTGTGCCCCCCTTCGCCTGTCAAGGCAAAGGACATGCGGGCGAAAGAATGCGGGGTAAAAGAGCAACCGCAGACACCCCGACTTTTATCAGCGCCTTGCAATTGTCATGTGCGCGGGCGAGCTTACTGCATTCATTTAAAAGAAAAGTGCAATAACATGTTATTTTAACCCAGACAGGACTTCCTTCTCTCCCTCCTCCTGCTTCTGATTGTTAACGTTAAGCGGCTTTAAAACATTCGCAGCCTTATTACGAAATTACAAGCGGATGACAGGGACGAAGGCGGTCCTGCGCTGAATTATTCGAAATTTGCCAATAATTGAAAAGAAAAAAAAATACGGGACGAAATAAATCGAATCAAAGGAATGGGTGAGCTGGACACTCGAATCAACTGAAATCAATGAAAAATTCAGTGATTCACATTTCCATTCAGACGTTTTTTGCTCATTATGGAAATTTATTTATTACACCCCCAAACGTTTTGAATAAAAAACCGAGAAATAATGAAACCAAATGAAAAAGAAATGGACCAGCTTACGCCAAATAAATGCAGATTCAACGGATTATTTATTAATTTAAATTATTGAAAATGTAAACAACATGACTCTGATGAGTTAATGTTCATAAAAATATGTCATATTTGTAAAGTTTTTATTAAAGGATTAACCATTTAAGTCATTAAATCGGGGTTTGTCTTAAGGAAACTGAAATAATTAATAGGCATTGCGAATATCCGATTTCTTTATTGTTTTGCATGTAAATTGAATATAACTTTTTATGAGAAATAATCAAAGTTTAAGCTCAAATAGCCCCATTCCCTGTTCCCGTGCCATAAGCAACTAATATTATGTTGGCAACACTTATCGAAAGCCTTCAAGAACTTTATCCATTCCCGTTTACCCTTTTGTGCATTTACCAAGCTCACTCCTTATGCAAGTTTCAAGGAATTCCAACTAAAGCCATATTTTTCGGAGTACGGCTTGGATTTAGTCGAGGCTAAAAAGGCAACCCAAAAAAGGAGGGCAGCTATTTTTCGAAGAAATATCCGTACAAATTTTCACAATTAATATGCACTTCCTGTGCAGACGACTTGCAGGCAGTTTTGAATGCAACCCGCAACAACAACAAGTAGGGGAGAAGGACTCTATTTTTTTTTTTTTTGGAAAGGTAGTAGGATTCCGTTTCTCAAGCAAAACCCACATCGCCTCCAGGTTCACATGTGAGTTCATTGCTGCCATTAATGAATACGTGTGCAGCAATAAAGCCATTTTTTATGGGCAAAAGTCACGTGAGAAACTATTTAGTACATTTACGAGCGGCCCGGGTTAGCAGATGAGGTGAGGAGGTGAGGGTGAGTGCAGCTCCGGCCGGTGCAACTTTGTGCCTGACACAGCCAGAAGAAAGCCAACTTTCTTCCTACATAAATACTCTGGTCTTTTGTGTGTGAGGGCCAACAGTGTGTGTGTGTTAGTGGGAACCCCTAAAGAATCACGGCAAAAAGTGAAAATATTTTCTAGTTACTCACATGCATATTTATATGAGTGTGCTTGGAAACTAGAAACACACACACAACACTCATATATAACCAACAGAAGGATATTTCTAAAAGCTTCGACTATCAAATACCCGCTAAAAAAATATACCAAAGTTTAAAGGATTGTCTAGAAAATATATAGAAATAAATGAAGAAATGATAAGCATGTCCTTTGATACAACAATTAAAGCTTTAAGCATAAACTTTTATTAAGCAAGTTTTAAGTTCAAGTTATATATTTTTAAAAATTCTTCATTCATGGGTTCATGGGTTTTGAGACGCCTTTAACAATATCTTAAAGAATTTATTTCTCTTTGTTTTTCCGACTCTAAAGGGTATCTATTATATACCCAAAGCACTCTACATTCGTCTAGCATTTTGTGTGCTGCCTGAATTAATTTTTGGCATTTATCAACTAAGCAAATTGAAATCGTGTCGGTTGAGTCTGGCATTCCTAACCCAGTTTATTGTTGGGCTTCCTTTGATATGTGCACTCCATCTCTCTTTTTTCTAGGGGGTCCTGGGGCTTGCGGCAAGTGCGAAAAGGCTGCTTGTATGACTTCAACGTATCCGATGTTGTTGAACAAGTAAATCAAGCAGTTTTTGATACTTCCTCAACGTTTTTTGGCACATCAGATAATTGATTTCAAAGTGGAGCGACTCTTTGGGGCGTTAATGAGTGACGGTTGGCAAAGTTTTTGAATCGTTGCAAATTCTTAGAAAAAGAAAAGGAATGGCAGGAGTTTTCTTAATGGAAAGGGTGGTTTTTCGATCAAACATTCAGAAAATTAAATATTTAAGACTTTGTGTTGAAATTTTTATCATTAACATTTTATAATAATTATTTGCCAAAAGTACTTAAAAGAAAATTCAATTAGTTTTACCTAAAATGTATTTATAAACTCATTTATACAAAACAATGAATAAGGACCTCATTTGCTAGTGACCAAACCTGCAGGACCTTATATAATATACACCTAGCTTAGTCACTTTCTTGGCTCACACATTTTCGAGAATCTGAGACCGACAGCCGGTCATAAAAGCACCGAAACTTGTGCACTTTATAGATCTCTTACTAGCATTACGACCTTGCTAGGGGGTGGGAGTGGTTGTATTTAGTGGGCGGTTGTGTTGCGGCAATACGGCAATGCACCCATTAGGCCGACCGGTAAATGAGCATTGAAGCAATTCATAAAACTGGCCAAACAAAAAGCCAATTTTATTCGTTCAAGGCACGCGTAAGTGGCGACTTTCCTTTCTTTGCTGCCCTGGCGCCATTGTAATGGGACTACGGCTGTAGTAGTTGAGAGAGTCCGTAGTCCGAAGTCCGGCTGGGCGATGGTGAAAACGTGTTTACGCTTTTATTATGTAAAGAACCGGACAAGCCGCCCCGTTGGCCGTAAAAGAGCCGACGCACACTTGAACTCCACAAATCTGCGTGGAGTATTTTAGGCGCAAGCACTCGCACACGGCACTGGCTCTGGCTCTGGCTGCGAATCCTGCTGCTCCTGGTCTCAGCCCTCCCCTCCACCTCTGTGTCCTGGCTTGGCAGTAACGTATGCAAAGTAATTGTGCGCATTAAATATGTTCTGTTTTTATTAACTGCGGCTGCGGTAGCTGCTTCACTCTCTTAGCGAGAAACAATTAAGAAGAACAGGCGCGTATCATAAAAATTAAAATTATGCAAATGCAAAGTTTGAAGCAACAGCGTATAAAAAACGAGTGGGATTTTCTTATTGTTTTTTTTTTTCCTTTTTTGTTTTTCATTCGAGGGCAATGCGGCAAAACTGCAGGCAATTTTTGTACATTTTGTGTTCGCTCCTCTACGCTGTTTTTGGCCTTGTTTACATTTATTTCTCCTCCATTCAGAGTATGCAAATCCCATAAAAACTCATTTTGAGCCAATTGACTGCATTGTTGTTATTATTGTTTGGCTTCGTCTTTGAGTTTTTCTCGTTTTTTTTTTATCCTTGTTTTTGTTTTTTGTCAGCGCTTTTCATTGCCAGAGTTCTTTTATTTTAAGCTTGAAATGGTATCATGAAAAGGAAAAGAAAAAATTCAGAGCAGACGATGTCCTTTCCATCACTGCTCTTCTGCTTAACGGTAATTAACTAAAATCGTGCTTTTATTTGCCAGACAACGGGAGCGAGGAACAATGGTGAAAATCCGTTCATTTGCGAAAATTGTTTAGCTCCGGAAAAATAACAGAGAGACCGGGGAGAATGAGCAGCGAAATCGCAAATGAAAATCTAAAAATCCACTGCTGGGAAATGTAACTGTAAATGGCTACTAATACAACTGATTTTCCTGCATCGATGGCACTGGTGGAAATGGGGGGAATTCCTAAAAACGATATCCTTGAATTTAAAAATTTAATTAATGTAGAAAACCCTAAAAAAAAATGTAATCCTCAGATCCTTTTGAAATATATTTCATGATTCAATATTCATCGAATTTGATGTTTTATACATTTTATTGCTTACCTCTAGACACATTTTTCAAATGATTTCAAAAGTGTATTTGTCATGTTGTGGAATTTATCAGAATTTTATATCACAACATGTATTTTTTCAAATTTATTTCTGTATATTTCTTGTCTACATCTTTTTTGCCACAGTGTGTTTTCTCTTCGTTTTAGCCAACTTTCGCGAAACTCGAATTTCTATACCCCCACAGCAGCATCGCTTGTTGGTTTTTAATTTTATAGCCAAACAATATGCTTACAGATTTCGTTTGCAGTTTTTATTAAAAATCGATTGCAACACACCCACCCACACACACACACAAAGACACACACAGGATCTGGAATAGAAAAAATACATGCACTTGAAGCTGAAGCTTTCGGCGTTGTACAGCGGGCTTAGCAATAATACTCGTTTGGCTTGTGGCTTTGCAACTCACATATGTATATATCCGATATATGCACTATATATGGTATGTGTGCCGGATCGGATGCTGGGCCCAGCGATAAACTAGTGAGCGTCGCGTTGGTAGGAGCAGCAGCAAAGGTAATACCATGCCCGCATTTCTGTGTATATTGACATGGTCGTGCTCTCAAATTAATCATGGAGTCTCCAGCGGATGCGGATGTGTGTTTGGAAACGGAAGTGTAATTAAAATTGTAGAAAGCTGGCAGGGCCAGAGGTATTTGTTACCACAAACACATGCACAACTCCCTTTTCCAAATGAACTCTCGGCAATCAATTGTATTTAGCTAAATATTAATGGTGAGTTGCCATCAATTGTTTATTATATCGAGTGGTAGGTATTTATGAATTACCCAAGTCAGGTTATTAACTATACAGGTTCTTACTGCAATTATTAATTGCCAAATAGCTTAGCCTTCTGACCAGATGTTCAGGTTAATCGATGGTAATTTAATTTATTGATCTTGGGCCTAGACGATTTTGCTAATTTTGTTGCTTTAAAGTTTAAGGACATTTTGACTTTAAACATAAGGACAATGTAAGGTTTTCTTAGATTAATGGATTTTAATTCTAGATTTATTAAGACTTTAATTTGAAACATCTTCAAATAAGACCCATACTTTCCTAGTTTGCCTTGGAATTCCACTACTTTTGAAACCCATATAACCACCATATCTTAAAGTCACTCTTGGAGTAGCTATATATCGGAGCAGTATCGACCGAATTTATACACTTTGTTGTTGCTTCAGCATATCGCCACTTCACTGTGCACGCATATCCCGACCATTATCCAGTTGCTCTCTCCCTACCACGCTCTCCATGGATGTGTGTGTATATACTACTTGGTTGTGCGGATGTACACCCATATACACCCGCTGCAGATTACCAAAGTCGCAGCTAACATATTTTTAAAAAAAAAAAAAAAAAAAAACGGGGAAAAGAAAAGCGGATAGGAAATGCTGGTGGAAAAAGTGCTGCAAAAAAAAAAAATGGGAAACTGTTGCAAGTGTGCTAAAGTTTCATGCTTCATTGGATGCCGACGCCAGGGCCCGTTACCCATTTTCCATTTCCCATTTTCCCCGGGTCCTTGGAGCCCGTTTTCTTGGCGGCCACGTCGAGGCACGCGCTCTCCAAGAACAATCAAATTTGCAGCGAGCTTCTCCGGGTGTAATATTCCGGCCAACCAGCCAGACAGACAGACAGACATGTGTGGTCCCCACCTACCGAAACCCCAATCCCGATCCAGCTGCACCACATGCAATAATGCGATGCGGCGGGGGTGGTGGCACTTTCATAATCGAAGCACTCGAAATGCCGACTCCCGTTGCCGAAAAATCCTCCTGGGGCTTGGGGGGCCCCATTAAAGCCATAACAGAGTATTCGAAATTTAAAAGGCCAACTCCCCCCGAACTGCCACTCCCATTGTCTGCAGCCACTTGAGCACACATATGCTTAAGGCTCTTCAGTGGTGAGACTCTTGGCATATATGGTATATGGTATTGCCGGGTGGGATGTATCCCTTTATAGTTGGGGAACGAAACCCTAAACGTTTGCCACCCGCCCCATGCCTCTTTCACTTTTTTATTTGCATATTTTAATGCAAATTGTGCAGAATTAATTTAGTGCTGTTTAGTCTCGAACCTCGAACTCGGGCTCGAACCCAACTCCGGCCCAGAACTGATCCATATCCTCCTCCTCCCCCCAAAAAATGCTTCCCTGTGTGTCTGTTTGGTTCGTGTCGCGTGGGTGGCTTTCGTTTCATATGTAAATATTCAAGTTTCAAGTTATTTTGCCTTCAAGTTCGTCGTCGTCGTTGTCGTTGTCGTCGTCGCCGTCTCCATTGTCGTTTTACTTTATTGTTTATGCCCGAATTGTGTTCGAGGGGCACTGGAGTGTGGCCTAGTTTTGGGCCAAGGGGCAATGAATGTGCGAAAAATATTTTATGAGCTATATTATGTAAACTGAATTTAGTTTTCCGTTCCCAGACCACCGAGCATCATCTCGGTTTTTCGTTTGTGACATTATTATTTGCTCTCCTTCTCATATTTTGGGTCTCATTGTGCAAGTTTGTTGGCCAAACATTTCTGGGGCATTCGAGTGGCAAGGCAGGCAGGCATTCGGCCTGTTTGCCTTTGCCTGTGTGTGAATAAACTAATCCGGACACGATTTGGGTTTAAGAAATGTTCAAATTCCATTGAAAGTCTCATTAGCCCCGGCTGTCTCTCTGGCACTCGCTGGGAGTTGAATATTCATGCGTGAAAAGGCGACAACCAAGAGAATTATTACATGGAATTGCATAAAAAATGTTGCTCACGTACAAAGGAAATGAAATGAAATGAATTTCTGAGCCGTCCTTCACTTTGTTCGCTAGTTATCTGGCTTCGTTTCGCCCTTCCGCTCCGTTTTTTTTTTTATTTTCTCCTTGCTGCAGCTGGGCCTTGGAGCGTCGAGGGCTCAGGGAAATTTATGCTGATCATTCATAATGTCAAAGACGCGACGCCAAAGGATGCCCGGCAGTGCTATGCGGTTCCAGGACCTCGGACTAGGCTCGACACCAGCGAGAATGAATGGCCCAGGTCAGGGCAGGACCACTGATAGCCTGGCCCAGAAACGCCCAGCTACTCGTATTTGCCCCAAATTTGGTTAACCCTTTAGGAGCCAACGTTGCGTATGAGAGATACTTTTTATTTATGTGCCAACGTGGCGTATGACTAATTATTATTTATTATTTATTTTATTATTTATTATTTTGTTTCAAAGGATATTTTATTTAAAGGGTGGATTTGAAAAACTATTGAAACATGGCAAGTAAACTTGTTAATGAGTACGTTATATATAGATATTATGATTTACTAAGGCTATATAGCAAGTTTATAGGATTATTAAAATCTTACTTTCCTTAAGAATATCTCTCAGCCAAAAGGGTTAAACTTTTCCTGGCCAAAATCCACTTTCCCCGAAGCACTTTCGGTGCTCAGCTTTTTGGGGGCTTCTAATCATTGCCGTATTATCATCGCAATAGCGCCAAATGAGGCGCTGTGCAGGGAAAACGGGGGAAAAAGGGAATTTCCATTTATGGCTAAACAAATGCTGTGCGTCTCCCTTCGCGCCACCCCCGAAATTATTTGTATGTAAAGCAAGCCAGAGTCTGGGGAAATCAGCAAAGCACGTCAACGAAGAGCAACAGAAACACGAAAAAAAATAAGAAAACGGTGCACAATAAGAAGGGAAAATCAATTTCCGCTTTCGAAATAATTCCAAAGCCATACAAAGGCGGCATCCAAAGCCAGGGCTGAGCTCCGGCTAAAGCCAAAAAGGAGCAGAGATGTACCGAGGAAAAAGTCGCCATTATCCTGTGCGGCAGCGAGATAAGATATTTGCACAAGAATGGCATTCAGTTGATAAAATCCGATTTGAAAATGAGCGAATGCCTGGCAATGAGCATGGGATCGAAGGACTCGCCCTCGAAACAGAGAGGACTGACTCTCTCTGCCTGCTTGGTTGGGATAACAATTTTATAAATAAATATTTGTGCGGGCGACAGTCGACTCCTCGCTAGCCGCCTGTCTCTTTGCGTTTCGCTTTTGAACTCAACTATCGGGCGATAAATCATTTGAAGTTCCCTTTGCCCTGTAACAATTGGCCCGGTGACAATCTCTCTGTCCGGACGAAGGACGGAGGCCTCCTTCCGCCCGTTTCTGTTTTTTTTTTTTTATTTCCTTTACGCACTTTTGGCCCCGTAAATCTGTGCCGGAGTGGAGCACTGGCAAAGAAGAAGGCACCGCTCAAGGAGAGAAACGGAAGCGTGTCTCCGACTGATAGCCCCAATGACTTCCGTTCCTGGCGTTTAATGCTTTTTAATGAGTTGCTGCTGCAAACTGTTCGAGGACATCGACATGGACGAGGATGTGGACCTGAATGTGGAACTGGCTGTGGGATGTGTGTACATCAACATGGGCAGCTTAATCGATTTCATTGTCGGCTAGCCGAGGTTTCAGGTCAGGAAATTGCTCAAGTTCCTTGAAACTCTTAAACTTTAATTTGCGCACCGAATTTATAGCCTACCTTTTGGGGCATTTTTATGGCATTCAAAAGAGGAAATATGACATTAAAAAGGATATAGTATGCACCTGATTATCAATTTAAAAGGTTAATACAACAAGGAGTAAATAAATAAATTAACTAGATTTGTTTTGGTAAATTTATGACTCTAAATCTTAACGAAATAAAGAAAATAATTATTATTCTTTCAAGATAAAATTATAACTTCACTTAAAGCTAGGTCATACTATACTTTTCCTAAACTCTTTCTAGTTCCATTCCCCACATCGAACTTTTTCCCCTGAAATCATTTTCAGGAACAGGACTCCCCCAAGTCTGCTGCCAGCAGATTGATGGTCTCTTGTCCTTGCCCTCTGGTGCCCGATTTGAGTATTGTGTCCAAATCGTTTTCGGACGACAGTTTAGAATTCGATTGGCCCAGAATGGACACACGGCCTGATTACTTATGCCGGTCAGGTAAATCTTGTAAAAATTGTCTCCTCCCTTTGGCCGGCAGGATAGTAGGATGCTGGAGGATGTCCTGCCTTTTCACTTTGGGCTTGGTTTGGCCGACTTGATTTGTTGGTTGTGTCTTAAAGTGGGACTTTAATTTGTTTTGGTCACCGGCAGAGGAGAGCGCGAGGAGCGTAGCCATATGTCTTGGTTGCCATGGAACCAAGATGAATGCCCCGGGCCGCGGGTGTTTGGCTTCCTTTCCGGGACTACTCCACTGTGTACCCGCCCCTTGACAAATGAGTGGCCCAAAGGTCGTTGTCAGGGTCGCGATTGCCACTGGCCTGCGTTGTTTTATTTTTTTTTATTATTTGTTTATGCGTTGCCCGTCCGGCACTCCTCAGTTCTCCATTTGTCCGGCGTTCTGGTCTATTGAAAAATCTCTCTTCCGGCCAAGGCGAAAACAAGAGATGAGGCGGCAGCGGCAAAAGTAATGCAGAAAGATAAACAAGTAGCCGCAAATGGCCAAGTCAAGACCCGAGTCCACGTTCTTGGCCCAGGACCTAACAAATTGTGGGCAATATTTTCATTTCATCAGGAGTGTCCTCGGACGCGAGGCTGTCCGAGCCTTGGGGGCGCGTTGGCAACTTTATTGCATTATTGAAAAACTTGTCAAAATATTTTGAATGTGTAGGAGAGAGCTCTTGGCTCTTATTAAATTTCCCCAGCACCGCCCCCGCGCGCACATAATTGTATGAAAATATTGTATTTCCTGGTCCTGGACTCATATTTACTTTGTGTTTATTTTGGGAACTTACCTGGGACGTCGAGACTTGGGAATATGCATTTTTAAGCTAGTGACTTTGTCTGGCTCCGGTGACTGGAATTGCTCATGGTTTAATTAACGCAAATGGCAATATTAAAATTTGATGTATTTCATATTTTATGCAAGTAAGGAATTTTATCGACAGCGTTTTTGTTTTTTCAGTATATTTATATTCTGCAATCAAGTGGAATTCTTTGTGGTTTAATTAAATTGCTGTTGATCCTTCCCAAAACCGTTGGTCAGGGTTTTTTTCTCTGCAAGTAAAATGTGAAATATTTATATATTAAATATTGTGTGCAGGTCTTTTTTTTTTTTGAGTCTATGATTTGTGGTTTTAGAAAAGCTTAAATCAAAATGAACAGATTTAATAAATTATTATAATATGACTATATAAAGGTCACTGTTGAAATTTTGTATTTTTAATAAATTATTATAATATGACTATATAAAGGTGACTGTTGAAATTTTGTATTTTCTTTAAATAAGAAATATAGCAATTTATTTATTTGTTGTAAGGTAATAATTATACTGTCTAAACCTTTTCGATTTCCTTACTTTTACAAGCCAATACGTGAATTTATTTTCTTTTAAAGCTCCAATCTATCCACTCTGGCTTTTTGTATTACATTTCATGACACAAGTTCTTACCAGGAAATGTTGGTTTCAATTGCAGCAGCTTTCAGAAAAAACTAATTGATGGAAAATACCTGACAGACGGACCCCTCCTCCACCCAAGCCACGTCCAAGTCCCAGCTCTATGTGGTAAATCGATCCTTGGGAACCGAGCTGGCGTTGGGGCAACATTTTATTTCCAGAAATAATGATGGTCATGCTGAGCGTAATGGGTGGGTACGTATTGATGAAATTTAATATTTCGAGAAAAGCTCACTTTGCTCGCCGGCTAAGCTGTGCCGGGCGGGGGGTTGGGAAAAATGTGGCATCAAATTTCCAATTAAACAACAAATTCCAATTTATATTGCGCAAGTTACCCGCTTTTGTTTTGTTTGCCGTTGTTTCTAATTCGCAGTAAATTATTTCAGGGTAATTATTTTGTGGCTGGCTATTAAATATCTCTGACGTTCCGCTGTTGTTGTTGTTTGTTGTTTGATGTCAGACAATTATATTCGATTCATTAATATAAAATGCGTTTCTATTTTTCGTAGTTTGTTCCCCCAGAAACTTTCGCTGGTTATTTGGTTTTGTGTGTTTGCATCGCCTAATTGAAAATGTGCTGCCTAATTAGTGAAAGGCTTTCAGCCTCATTTGTTTTCCCTGCCTGCCAGCTACCAGTATTGAAATCCATTGCTCCTGTCAATTTTGTCAGGATGTCAACCGCCGAAATTCCCGCTCCTGTCAGGCTTTTCCACGCACACATCTGTGTCTGGGACGCGAGTGTCTATTATGTGAAAATGCGCATATGGCTGGCTGGGTGGCATATAAATGTCGTAGTCAATAATACAAAGGACCTGGGAGAGCACATTTTAAAATCTATATAGGAAGGAGGATACTTCAAAATGGTTAAAGACAGGAGAATACCCTGTCCTGCTATTAATTTCTGAAATAATCTTGTAAATGAATTAATTGCTTAGATTAACTTTGACATAATGTATTTATATCGTAAAATTATTAATTTTATATTTATGATGTGGCATCCTAATATTTAATATGATTGATATACAGCGATATATCCTTAAACCCCTAATCCCCATATATTATTTCTATATTTGTTCATCCTTGTCTTAATATTTATTTACTTGGTCCCCGATGAATAGAAGTCTTTTCCATTTCCTTATTTTTCTTTTGGGAACCCACGAAAGCCCAAGAATTGAGCAAGTGTCACGCACATTTTCCGCTCCACCCTCATGGCAATTCTATGCGCATTTTTTCTATTATTTATTATTTTTATTGAGCTCCAACTCGATTGGAATACTGGAATAATGGAGCGGGCGCTTGGCGTGTTGACAGCTGCCATTGATTTCGTTTAGAGGCGAAAAGGGAAATTAGCCACGTTTTCATTCCATCCATTTGCATGCAGTGCTGCATTAAAATTATATTCATATACATTGCTGATGTCCTGCTGGTGTGTATCGGAAATGCAATAATATTTTTGCCTGATTTGGAATAATAACATTACCGCCTGTCGCATAAATTATGCATTGAGTGGCAAAAATAAGGATGATTGTGAAATACAGAGTTTTTATTAGCTTATCCGAGGCTTTTTTTTCTCACAAATCAAAGGAGAGATTGTATTCGATTTATTTTCTCCTTTGAAATTCGAATTTTTCCTGTTTTATGAAATTCCTTGAAAAAGCCTTCAACTTGCTTTAAAGTCTAAATCCAATTTTACGTCGGACAAGAAGTCAATTTCGTATCGATTAAAGTTTCGAAAAGGAAAAGCAATTAAACGGACTGTATGTATGTGTGTGCGTGTGAAAATGTTCTTTAAATTGAAAATCATAATTATTCATGACGAGGCCAACCGAGCCGAGTAGAAAAATGGTTATAGTCAGTCGCTCACATATCGGTTGTTTGGCGAGCTCTTAAATATAAAACATTTAACGTTCGCCTTTGTTGATGGCTCCGACTCATTCGCTTCATTTGTTGAATGCATAAAGCCCGACAGCCCCATTCAGCAGGACCCCTTGCATCCTGGAAGTCCCGTTGAGGCCCATTGTGGGGTTTTTCCATCTCATTCAATGCTTTTGTTTTCATTTTTTTTTTGTATTTTTTTTTTATTTTTAACTTTTTCATACATTCAAACAAGTAATGAAGTTCTCTTCTCCGGAGCGGATCGCTGCCGCTTTGTTGTTGTTTTTATTGGGTTTGATATTCTTTTTATCGATGCACGTTAAATTTTATTGCAATTGTTATGCGCTCACATCTTTGGGTCGGGTTGTGCGTTGTGGTGGCGTTTTATATTTAATAAATTTAAATCACTTTATATGCGAGTTTTATGTGCGTTAATAATGCGAGCGAGCGGAATGCGTTTCAGCTTTTCCCCCTTTCTTTACGGACAAAGAGCAGAAATTTCAAAAGCAATTTATTCCACGCAGTCTACCCGATACAATATGGACATAAACTAGCCAACATTTATGGCCGATGTGCAGGAAATTAATGATGAGTTTCGTTTGTGCGTTTTAAATAACTGAGAAAAATCAAAGCTCGAGCGGTCGTTGATGGATGAGCCATTAGCTTTTGCTCTGAATTCCAAATTGTTTTATTTTTTGGTACAAAGATTAACTTATTTTTGTTTAAAGATATTTAATTGCAAAGATCTAAACTACTGAAGGTCCTGTAAAATTGTATTATGTAAAGACCTCTATAAAAATCTATAAATTCATTGCTATGGCATCCCTTTTAAATTTAAAACTTAAATGCAAAGGAATTTATAAAGTCTGATGCAAACTGCATAACTTTGTCTGTTTTGACCGCACCCGCCAATGGCTCTGCTTGGGCCCAACTTGAAATAAAGTTTGTTGCAGTTTTTGTTACTCTTTTGCCGTCGACGTTTTTGTGCACTTTTGGATGTCAACACATCGACATGACGCCGTAAGGACATTCGTCCAATTTACACACACAAGTTGAGCAAGTGGCCGCCCCGGCAGTGGCACTCGAGGCAGGACTCCTCCGGCGGGAGACAAGCAGCAAACTTGAACTTTTGCGGCCAGCCAGATGTGCTCCTGCAGCCCGAAATACTTACATTTACATCTTGCTACGGCGGCAAGGCTCTTACATTCATATATGTAGATGTAAGGATATATGTATATATGTATATATGTATATATGTATATGTACATCAAAGCACCCACGGCCACAACATTTTTGGCAACCGCGCGCATTCCTCGCACTCTAATTACATGTTGAACTGGGCGCCGGGAAAAGTGGGAAGTGGGAACTGGAGACTGGGGACTTGGAGCCTGGGAAATTGCGGAAAACTCAAACTGAAAACTCGGCTTGAGCATGCGTTGTGGTTTTTCATTTGCATTCGCTTGGAAGAACTTGGCTACAGAGTTTTAAGTGAATGAAATTTCTTGGCCTGGCCACTTCTTTCGGCTGGCGAGGATAATTAAATTGGGCACAAGTACCAGAACCAGCCTCTATATACAACACTGGGTATATCCCCATGCACTTCTATATTTTATTTATGATTTCCCCACCTCCTCGTCCCCCTCTCTGCCTTTTTGCGCTTGTCACTGGAGGAGCCAGCATGCGAAGCTGCGATAATTTCGCCAGGGACACAGAAAACAATTATATAAATCATTTGATTAATTTAAATTTCTATTTAGGCTACATTCAGGCAAAGTAAATTAATGTTATAATAATTAAAATGTTGTTTAAAAAATATATCGTTGTAGAGAAATAATTAAAACTGATGACTCTGTTAGTTTTAAGACAAATTTAATTTTAAAGTTTCCTCAGCTGACTTGTTACAGTTGATTATCAATCTAATCGATATAATCTGCCTTTTTTCCCGGTGCAGAGTTTTCCATTCTCAGTTCACGGTTTAGTGAGCAACAACAATTTTCTTGCCATGAATGCATTTTCCAGCCACACCACCCAAAACCCAACCCACTCGCCCGTCTGTTGGCCCACTTGTTTTGGGTTTTCTTCTGCTAAACTTTCGGGGGGAAAATCATTTATCAATGTCAGAGAATGCAGAACATTCTCTCTCCGCACGAGAGAACTTGTGTATGGCGGCAGATTGTGAAGGCCTAACGTTTGATAGGCGGAGAGGGGGGTTGCTTTGGATGGGTGGCTTTTCCGGGGGGTGCTTGCAGGCACCCGGAGTCTGAAAGTGCGTGAAACAAGTTGGCGAAACTTCAGACTTTGTTTCGCAAAATACTCAAGTGATTTTGAAAATTATGCACACGCATAAATGCATCGACCCATCGCCAGACATGGCCAAAACTTTTTATCAAAATTGCAGTCCACAAAAGCTGGTGAACAAGAGCATAAAACTTGATCTCACACTCATATATAGTACAAACATATATTGTTTGAGGAAAAACTTTGGCATTCTATATGGCTAGAGAGGGGGAAAGCCTGAGTTCCAAGGCTTTAGATATTCGGATTTTTGTGAAAAAAGAGGTTTTCTTCTTCTACCACAAAATTATAATTATTTCTTCTTATATAAAGCTGTTTTGAGTATTTTCTTATTCTAAAACATTTTGATTTCCCATGAGATTAGCTATTTTATCTATTTAAAAATCTCTCCTATCCTTTTAAGTCCTTAAACCCGAATAGATTTCTTCTTTGATGAATAATATATGAACCAAGATCCTTCTTTAACTTAGACCTATTATTTCCAATTAGAGACTTTTTACCTCCCAAGAAAGTTTACAACCAAATTTGCTAAATTAATTTCCTTTTGCGGTATCCTTCCAAAAGTACCTTATAAATATTGTAGGAAGTTTCCTTGGACAATCGAGTAATTGAATGGTATCAAATTCTTTCTGCAATTTAAACCATTTCCTGCCGAATGAGACTGGCTTTGTCTTTGGCTTATGGCAGAAACTTTTGCACTTAGTTCCAGGTCTCCACTAAAGTCCCCGATCCCCGGGATACCCCAATCCTAGAGCCTGAGCACGAGCGGTTGGGCAAGTGTTCTAATCCTCTGGCCGCCACTTGTTTGCTGGCGAAACAAGTTTGCACTCAAAACTCGTAAATAATGGATGGAAAAAAGCGCAACCGCACCATTCATAATGGAAAAAGTTGCCCGGCCACTTGAAACTATTGCACAAGCACCAAGCTGGCCGAGCCCGGGGAAGGATTCAGTCGTCGCAGTGGGTTTTTTGGGTGGTGGCATCCGCCTCCATCGAGGATGCATTGCATGCCGTCACGCCTTCGCTGGGATAGCTGAAGATGGCCATGGATACGAGGCTGGGGGATGCAGCTATTCCACCCATCGCTGCCGGCGTTATTGTCATGTGTACAGTAGGAATTACAAATAACAAACAACAGAGCAGCAGTGCACAACAATCCGCAAAGACGGACAGCTTCCCTCCAAAGTTGCTGTCAGTGCTGCAATCTCTGCTGGCTGGCATGTCGAAATCGGTGGATTTCAGAGGTATTGAGCGGGTAAAGTATGAATTTTTTAAATCAAATAATGTTTAATTTAATCTCTACAGTATTTAATTATTTATTAAAGCTTTTAACTATTTTTTTTGGTTTAGAATTCTATGCACTACCCAACTCCAATAAATTTTTGGCATCAATAACAGCAGGCAGACACCACTGTCTGGCGTTATTGCATTGCCCCTGGCAGCCTGTGGCCTTGGTGCGGTTACCAGGATGCGGGAGCCACCGAAGGGCAGTAGGCGGACTGGGCTCCATGGAAGCCAAGGTTATAGTCACATTTTTAATATGCTGTCTGTTCCGGTGCTGGACGTTGTTTATGATGCGCATATCCAATGGAATTCCATCCATGCCTGGTTATATGTGCAATAAATTTAAAATTGCTTTCGACTTTAAATTGCACAGGATGAGTGAAAGTTAAACAGCTTTAATATTAAATGTATCTTATGGGTTGCATGAAATATTGTCAACTTCCCTGGAGAACAGGCAATAAATCTGGATATTTATGAACTTAACTTGATATAATTTAATTATAGTTTTGTTTATCAGCAGAGAAAAATGGCAAGTTTCCGACGAAATATGCAGGAACTGCAGGAAGAAGTGTGGATTATGCCGAAAAGCACTCTTAAATTTTGTGATATTTATTTAATATCTTAATGCAAGTTTTGAATTATCTCTGGCCTTACCTTTAACTAATTTATTATTTATTTTAAAGCCACAACTACAACTACTACAAAGCGACACCATTAAAATTCGGTACAAAGAAAAGCCGGGAAAATCGAGGAAAACCGGAAATCGGACAACAGATGTCGCCCCAAAGCACACACACACCGACACAAACACACACTCACAGGCAACAGTAACTGGGCAATTATTGTAATATTTCGACTTTAGTTTGAGTATTGTGCGGATTTAATTCGATTTAATTTATGTTGCAGTCTATATGCACACGCAGGCACGCACACACGTATTTGCATAGGGGGCCCCGTGCCGGCTGGGGAATTCACATTCACCGCCCACTAAACTCGTAAACTCGTGACTTTGGGAGCCGGCGAAATCCGAGAACCGAAACGATGACAAGGACGAGAACGACGACGTGGACGAGCTATCGCCACGCGACTCGAGTGCAGACTGAGTGTTGCTGCAGCGCCGGCAGCAGCGGTGGCAGAGGCGGTCCCAGTGGCAGCAGCGAGTGAGCCGCTCGGGCCGCAGTTTCCGCCGCCAATGATAGCGATACTCGCTGAAACCGGAGAGCGGCTCAGGTGGCACTCGGGAATCCCTTTTTGTCACTCGTGACTCAGGGGGTGACTGCGCAGGCGCTTGCTCTTCCACTGTTAAGTCGCTGATAACTCCAGAATGGTGAGTTTATAAGTCTCAAGCTGGACTTCTGTTAAGTGAAGCAACAGTTTGGCATTGTTTTTAAATGTTTATAGTTTTGTATGGATTATATTTGCATATATTATATTTTATGTAATAATATTTTTTTTTTGCTTAATTAGTAAAATTTAAGAAATGATTTGGTTTTTTCATTGACACCAAAAGAAGCTAATGTATTTTGCTTGTTTTGTTTCATAACATTTTTTATCCGCTGTAATGTCTGAAGTACATACTCGCCCCTTTTGCTATAAATCTGTTGGTAACTTTATTAATTTTACATAAAAAAGGAACTCTCTTGTAAAGTTAATAAAGATTATTGGGCTCCAAGTAAGCTAAAAATATAATTATTACTTCTGATACTAAGAAAATATATAGGAAAATATAAAGTATACGTAAAATTAATTTATATAATTTTATTAAATTCTGATTTTGTTTAGTCTAATTTTAAATATATTTTAAAACACTAGTAATCTTAAGAATTGAAAGGTTGTGGTTTTATTTTAAAAATATTGTTTCGGTTTTCTTCATAAAGATACAACATCTATATTGTAGATATAAAATACAATTTTGAATACAATTTTAATAATATAAGTTTGGAAATCCTGATTTAAATTTTATTTTCCTTTATGAAATAATATTTAATATTTAATATTTTCACGATTTTTTCAGCAAATAGGAATAATTTCTAGTATCAGAATTGTGCTCTTACAAAAACAATAAAAGCACAAGTTGTTTGACATAACTAGTGAATGCATTTATTAGAACAATAACAATTCAAGGCATTTGTCTTCATTATTAAGCTATTGACAAAAGCAACAACAACTAGTCTGCATTTAACAAATATTAAATGCACAATTTAAGGTCTTTGTATACTTAAACTCTCTTTTTAGCAAAAATGAATAAGCTTCATTGGACAATTTATTAAATTATTTGACTTTGGAATTCATCAGTCATAGGAAAAGCCTTATCTAAGCCACTAATAAGCTTTGAAGTTTTTAACAAACTTTTTTTTAGTTTTAAAACCGCAAATTTGCGTATATATATAAATCTGGATTACGGAATAGTTTCCACTATGTGGTTAATCCAGCCCGCACAATTTCCACCGCTCCAGACGACTTAATTCGCCAGCTTTGCCCTCCCATTTCCCTTACTTTCTCCCTCACTCTGGCAATTGTTAAATTAAGGGAACAATGGAAAAGATAATATGAATGCCAAATTGGATTCAATTAAATTAATTTGCATTTGTGGCATTTTAATGGGCACATTCGCATATGCAACTCACTGCGTCAAGAAGACGGAAATGAAGTTTGATAAGTAAGTGAGTGCTTTAAATAATATAAAACCCAATTAGGCTCTGAGAAAATAGCTTAAAGTTGACATTACGAAAATTGTATACCCTAAAAGTTATAGCAGGAGTCTCGAAAATTAGCAATAAAATTAAATTATTCATTTGAATGCCTTATGATAGTTCGATTCTGTAAATAAATAATTATTATAGAGCTCGAAATACGCCACAATATTATAATATTATAATCAACACTTAAAGCTCCAATAACAAGTTGTCGCCTGTTGACCTAAAATTTCTGGCAAAGTCCAAGTATCCTTGGCAAGGGTATAGAGAGTAACAATGTCATTTCAGATGCCGGCAGTTACTGACTTTCGTCTGCTGTTAGCCTGTTCCCGGCATCTACAATTTTCCCACATTCTCGGATCTATTACGCCGGCGGTTTTACATAATGCAACAGCTGGCAGAACTGAGCCAAGGGCCAACACCATCAGCTGCGCTTCGACTAACCCAAAGCACTGGCTCTTATGAAGTTCAACAAATTATTGTGAATGGGGGATATATATTTTTTTGTTTTGTTTTATTTTTTTCCGCTCTTTTCGGGGTTGATTTGTATGCAGCGCTAAAAGCTTGAAAAATGTTTTACCCGCACGTGTTTCCTGCGCTTTGATAGAAAAACTCTCGCACAGCCGCACACCCATCCACCCCCCTCACGCAGACACCCACACACACACATTCGAGACACATTATATAAATAAAATGGGAATGGAAAAGCACAACAATGAAATGCCAACTTGGGGTGAGTTGGGCGGTGGGTTAGCTGCCAGCGACATTCACATTACAATCTCAGAGGGGGTAGCAGAGAGAAGGATCCTTTCTCATCCTCCCCCAAATGTGACATTTTTAGAGCAAAAACAAAAAAAGAATTGTTGCAATTTTTATGCTTGAGAGGGGGGCAGAGGGGGAAAAGTATTTCGAAGCTGCGGACACAAATTGAAGGCAACCAAGCAAGTGAGTGCCTCATGCTGGCTGCGACCCAAATCAGGCATTCTGCATATCATATATCATATGGAATATGCAGAAAATATTCATAAATATAATATATCAACTTTTAAAAAGAGTTATTTTTTGTAGGTAATTGTGGGAATTAATACGGAAACTCTTGATTTCCTTCTTTTATTATTATTTAAAGTGTCGTAAGTTTACATGAGTTAAAACTTTGGATCGGTGTTAGAGTTTCTCATTTTATTAACCTAATATATGTTATATTATGTATATATTATTATTCTACGTTTTCCTTCGAAAAGTCTGTTTTCAGTAAAGTTTTCTATATGCCTAAATCTCTTGGAAAAAATATTTTAAAACTATTAATTCCATAAGCTAAATAAAATAAAACTAACAATATCAAAAATACATCTGAAAGAGCATCTAAAAGTTGCCAATGATATGTAATATACTCAACTATAAAATCCCATCTTTGCAGAGAATATTTTCTGGGCTAGAAGGGACATTACAACTCTAATGAATGACTGGGCCAGGCCATAGCCGACTGATTTTTATGTAAGCATTCACATTTGGAGGGGACCAAGACCAGCCCACAACCAACACAATCTCAGTCCCAATCCCAATCCCAATCCCGGGAGGAGAGCCCGTTTTCCGAGATCTGTTTTTCCCTTACCGGCTTACCGTTAACTTTTGCAGATTTCCCCTGGCCTGGGCTGGCTGCATTCGCTCCAAATTGAATCCTGCGAGAATGCGCGAGACAAACATCTAAATTGTCAACGTAATGCGACAAAATATTGAAGTCAGCAGGTAAAGCCACCTGACACATCCTGGCCAGCTTCAGACCCATTCCCGATCTTGCTCCTTGTGCCGGATCCCAAAGCGACTCAATTCAGTTGTGAGGGAACGGGAACTGCCAGGCACGAATTCAATTTCGCGTCCACAGATGCCATTCACCTTCGGCACGTACGACTATCAACGTCAACAAGTTACCAACGGACGGAGGACCAAGGATTGAGGGTGACAGCGTTAAGCAAGGGACAGGGAAGAGTGAAGTGTGGCGTGGGCGTGGCAAACTAAAGTGGAAAACAGCAGTCAGACAGTACAATTGCTTCCTTGACTGCATCTGAGAGACGAAGACTTGCCGAGACATCTTCGTTGTCCCGGCCAACGCTCTCCCAGTGCTCCTGACATTTTATACTGAATTATTTATATAGTTTTCCGTCTTTTTTTTTTTTTTTTTGCCCCGCCTGCCCTTTTCCCTGCCCTCATTATATTCCTTTTGTCGTCGTAGACTTTTCCATTTTTATTGCCCAGCGTTGAAGGTGACGAGTCAACAAGAAGCCTGAAATTTAAGCCAGATCGGTTTCCGTTCCGCCTGCCTACAAGCATCCCCTGCCCAGTAATTAAATGCGTATATCCGACCTTCTAACCATATTTGATTACCTCTGAGATTACATTCATGGGGCATGGGGGCGAGAGAGATGCCAAAATTAAATATGACTGGGAAATATTTTCAATTTGTGGTCACGGAAAAAGTTTCGCTCGCCAAGACGCCTCGCTCTGTACATTTTGTTACTTCTTCGGTTTACCCGTGGGAAATTTGCTAACAGAAAATAAAAGTTTCTGGTCAAGTGAGTGCAAAAGTTTTAAGTGACGCACTTTTTCACCCCACTCACCAGGACCACCACCGCACCACCGTTGAGAGTTGGGAGATTACTTTTGTCGTTCGAATTTGGCAGAGTGGAATTTTATTAGGCTTGACTTATGGGCCATGTGTACACTTATAGTACATGTGTCCCCAACAAATTCGAGTGGTTCTTGATTAAATTCTTCATCTGGGAGATGGAGTTCGAAATGGTGCTGAAGCTGGACGAGAGCATAAAGCTGTGAAGTTATGGCATATGGGATTCGGATTCTAAATGGCAAAGAAATGTCAAGCAGGTATATTTAGAAATAAATCTGTATATGATTTATTTTATGTTTTTATTGACTTTTGTTTAAAACTAGTATGTAGTTTTGTATCTACCTTTAAATCGCAAAGTTGCCTTGACTGACAACCAAAGGCGATTGCTTCCACATATGTAAATTCACTTTTAAATTAAAAAAATCCAAATTTGCAATACTTTTTCTAGGTTCCAGGAATATATGAGTCTCGTCTCTGTGGTCTGTTCCTGCTGTGCCAGATAGATCTACGAGTATTGTTGGCCAAGTGGCAAGTCGACGAGAAGATTCCAAGCCATAAACAAATTCGTAATTGCCTTGTAATGCCTTGTGTTGACAGGACTCGACAACTAGATAAGGTCCTGGGCTCAACTAGATGAGAGAGAGAATGCGACAGGACAATGGGTAAGAGAGAGAGAGAGAGAGAGACCAGGATGAATGCTGAAATTAGCATAAAACTTCAATTTCGCTTTTGCACACTGCGACCCATGCAAAAAGGGAGAGGAGGTGAAACCATATTTTCCAACGAACCAACAAATCGCAATAGATTGCCAACTATAAAACAGGGGACTGAATTATGCGACACACACTCACATGGCCCAATATGGACACTCTCCTGCATTAATTAGTAATTTATTCCAACTTTTGGGCCTTGGATTTGCCGCACAACCACACACAATGGATTTTGTAAGTATGGACAACCGAGCCTCGTATACAGAGTGTAAATGAACTTTTGTTCATTTGACTAATTTAATTTTGAAAGTTCCTGTCTGTTCAAATTTTATGAATATTTAAAAACTTGCCCAAAAAACCCCCCTCTCTACTATGACCGAAAAATGATTCGCTGCCTTGGGCTGTGTGTGAAAAGACAAAGCCGCCTTCAAATTGAAAATTCATCAAAAAAGTTGAACAGTTTGTAAAGTGGATAAAATATTCATGCATACAAGTTTCTATTAGTCCAAAAAGTTGAATTGACTAATAATTCACTAAAAGGCAATTAGAACCCACTCATCACGAGGCTACAAAACTTGAAGGGTGATTGCATAGCAGTTTTTCTTGAATGGAGCCTCCCATTTAAAGGTACTAACCACGATAACTATGACATTGCAAGGGCAAAGCTATATAAAAGTAGAGATAGGTGAGCATAGAGTAGGAAATCGGAAAATTATATTTTACAAAAATACAACAGATTTATAATAAAATGCCACTCCCCTCTCACTAATTAGTGTGGGCAAGTCTTACGTAATTTTTTTTTTTTTCAAAACCCAAGCCAAGTAAAAGTAAAAAAATACAAGAAAAACAAAAAAAAAATATTGTGCATGGTCGTAGTGCTAATCCAGTTGGTTTATAAATATTTATTAGCGACTGTTGCAGTTGTTATATGCTAATTCCAGGCCAGAAGTGGCGGCACAGTTACATCTTGAGCATCTGCCAGTGTGGTAAATATTATTTACATGGCTCGGCATTTGCATAGCTAACGACAAAAACTGCTCTCCACCATCTGCGGATCTTGCTATATGGTCTATATATCCTCCGCCCAACCCCGAGCAGTTCCAACACCAGTTTACACAAATTAATGCGAACTCGCACGTGTTAATTCAAGGATGTGCGGCTGTTTTATCCTGCTCCTTGGTATTTGGTATGAATTTGCATATTAGAAAAAGTTTTGTGCTTGTGAAATGTCAGTTTAATATGCGTGAAGTAGTTTTGCCCACCGCCACACCCCGCTTACATCCCTTCCCTATCCTTTTTGCCTTGTAAAATGCGCTTAAGAAAGCGAAGATAAAACTTTGCGCAATCTAACTTTTAGCTCTAGCCTCCCCCCCACACAGCCCTGCTCAGCTCCAAGAGCCGACCCATTCCCAAGTCGTGGGCGGCATAAATAATTAGGGTTATGCTCTTCAGCTACACACACTCGCACACTTATGGCGGGGAAGCTGTGACAAAGATAGACAGCTCTTAGTTTGTGTGTGTGTTTGCTTCATAATTAAATCATCGAACATTTAAATAGTTCTATTAGGGGTAGCAAACTTAGCCCCCAGGGTCTTGAGGGTGATGGAAATGTTAAATTTGTATTTTATAGACAGTAAAGACAGCTTAAATATTTATTTATAAATAGTTTTTAATGCAGGAAATTGTTTTATGTTGTTTTCAAGAACAGCAATTAATATATTTTATATTTATTTTTTGATTATTTAATAAGGCATAGATGAGTAGATAAATTATCCCGAATGACCCCTTGCGCTCCTCTCAGCAAACATAAACTGTATAAGGATAACCAGGTAAGTGACCACAGCTGCAAACATCTGAATAGAATTTTTAATAAATATTATTTGAATCTTTGATATATGTATATTTACGCTGCTGAGAAGATGCAAATTGAGGCTGAAGAAGTCCTTGGCGGTGACCACAAAGCGTTGATGCAGCGTCTGCAGGGAGAATTCGCTCACCAGCTCGTTGTATCGCTTGCTGCCTTGGGGTTTTACCAATTTGGAAATAAGACAACCAATCTGGCGACCCTGAAAATAAACTCTTCAATTAAAACCAAAATCAACAGAAGTACAAGAAATATCTCCTCACAAGGTTATAGCTTTGCTGGCAGTGCCAGCAAGCAGCTGACATTTGCAGGGCCACATTGAAAATAAACCCAATTTTGACGATAATGGCATTAATTCGACGCTTCGAAGTGGTTCGAACATCCACAAAGAGCCAGTAAGAATTGCACACAAAGTCGGCGAAGAAAACAATAATGATGATGAGCAGGCTGCCACCGAAGCTGGCATTGATCCGATCGTAAAAATGGTGGAGTTCGTTATAGCGTCGCTTCAGAGCTTCAATTCGATAGCTCTGCCGATCCAAGCTATCTGTCTGATATTTGCACTGAGGCCAACGGCTGGACAGTTCCCTGGCCAGGATGACCAGTTGAAGCTTGGCCAAACGAACCCGGATGTTCACCTCCATTACCTCTGAGATAAAGGAAATAATCTGCAGCTGCAAAGCCAAGAAACTGGGCAACGTTTTCAGGTGATAAAGCCAAACGCGAAGTTCAAAGAGAGGCACATTGGCGCACACCATGTACTCAGCTCCTAGCATAGGCGCTAACATTCCCAGGATTGTGAAGGCAACCCAAGGATCAGAGGCTTCGAATATGATGACCACTTCATCCGTCTGCTCCTGACTGTCGCGAAATCCCTGGATGAATGTGCTGACCACCAGGACAGCATGCGATGCCGTCTGACACACTGTCAGCATATGTCTTAGCATGCAGTCCAAATCGCAATCCATCGTTCGAGCCACATGCAGACTCCAAATCCAGATGAAAATGTACCAGGCTATCCAACCAATCAGACGAATCCATAGAATCGAACGTGGCAATCGACTGGGACTCAATGAGAAGACCACCAGGACAAGGTGAAAAAACTTGAGGACAGCACGCGAGGTGACTTGTAATCTGGTCAGTGGAAACATGGCTACTGACAGGAAAGCGGCCCGAGGAGTACTTAGCTTACTGCCAATTCATCATTGTCATTGTTAATTAGCTCTGATTCGGCAGACTCATGTATCGAGGTTAAGGTCTGGCTCTGATTGATTGTCCACTTAAGTGTAAGGACTAAAGACCTCTTAAACAATACTTTAACTTACATTTTCAGCGCCTGCATCGCCGTGCCAAAATAAAGTGGCAATCGGAGTTCCAAAATCGATGGCGGTGGCTCCATTGAAGATCAGACTCAGCGTGCTTTGGTTGTGGCCCTCGTAGAGACCCGTAAGCATCCAGTAGGAGTTGGTTACGAATTCAAAGCTGGCAACCAGATGAAGTCCCAGCATGCCCCATCCGTAGCAGTCGCTGAGCGTTTCGTAGCACTCAAAGATTCGCTCGTAGGTTGTGCGGAGTGTCTGAAGCTGGCGGCACTCCAGCACTCCGTATGGCTGCCAGAGATCGTTGCCGGAGGCCAGGGATAGCAGAGAGCGTCTCAACTGGAGGGATCGCTGATTCAGATCCATGACATGCTGCACCAGTTGGACGTACCGTATGCGGAGCAGCCAGGACAATGGCAGGGAGATAAAGAAAACGGGCGAGATCACACCCGAAGCATTGATGGCCACTCTCACAAGATCGCAAATTAGCTGAGTGCCTATCAAGGCCAATAAGTAACCCGCCTGGCGTCGTCTTCCAAACATACCCAACCGCTGCAGCTGCAACTCTGACTGAAAGCGCAAATTCTCCAGCTGGGTGTGCGTCCTCTGCTTCACCACACTCTCAAGCAGAAGCAGCAGACCTATAACGGAGTTTCCCATGAACAGTGTAGTGCCCACCACATTGCCCACATTATCGATGGCTACCGATTGAAAGCTGAAGCCGACGCACAGCAAGTAGGATATGTAGGCTATCCAACAGCAGCGAATGCCGAGTGACAGAATCAGCCAACGTAGCTGGGAAATTGGTGGCAGCGGTACCAAGCCCATTAGCCAGAATGCTCCAGCCAGGAATCGACGAGTAAGACACTCCAAGGACTTCATATTGCAACTGATTGGGGCTACGTTTTGGGGGACTCTATTTAACCAACCATTAGTTCGAATATTCTGGCAAATTATCAATCTTATGACTCAGCTAGTTGAGTTTTCAACTTGATTTCGAGGAAAGGCTAAAGAAGGACAAGGTACACTGCACTTACAGGTGCTCTCTGACTTTGTATATATTTTGAACTTTTATTTTAAATCCATTTTATTGTTAAACATAATAATGATAAATATTATTATTCCCAATTCACAGGCTTTCTTCGCATATGCTGGTATTATCACCAATCAAAAACTGCAGATACGTAGTGGCATTGATGATGAGATAAACAAAGATGTCAAAGACCAGATCTCGATCGCAGATGGAGCCCCGGTTCCAAATGAAGTTGCGAATGGGAAATGAGTGTTGCTGCAGCAGGAAGCTCTGATGCTAAGAGGTATAACTTAAACTTATATAATTTAAAATACCATAAATAAAATTACAAACTCACCTTGCAGCTAATGAGCCTGGCAAATTGTTGCAGTATCAAAGGTTCGTCCTTTGAGTGCAGTAACTCAATATAGAAGATCCTTTCACAGAGTTGAGCCTCAAAGTGTTTCAATCGATCACTGGCCATACCCATCAGCAGAACGGCAACGAGTGGATGCAGACAAGTGCCAACTTTCTTCACGATTACCAAGTAGGCTCGGGTGAATACAGATATGTCGGACATGGCAAACAGACAGTAAAAGACAAAGGTGGCCTCGTGGGCCGTGTAATACACGCTGATGAACATCATCGAGGAGACCTTTAGCCAAGCACTGGTCACCCGGAAGTGAATGCCACCCATTTGGGTATAGATATCAAAGACGTCTATTACCTTGCGATAATAATCGGAGGTGGGAGAACCCCCATCCTGAACAAGAGCAATGTATGACTCCAGGAAGGCCAGCAGGGTCCGCTGCCAGCCGAGAAAGAGCAGCTGATACAGCAAGTAGGAGCAATAAAATATCTCAAACAGGATCACATTCACGGTGTGATATCTAACGCCTATCATATTTTTTTCGTGTGGCCTATACTGAGCGAGAATATGGTGCAGCGTCAGGATCACCTTCAGTAGGAAGAGCAGTACCAGCGAGTCGTCAGAGTAGAAGTGATCATCTCCGAAATTCTTCCTTACCATGCGATTTATATAAAGCACTCGATTCACTATAGAAACAACAAGGGAACTGTAGGCTGAGCTATGACTGAGCCACAGCAGTTGCAGTGTGGATATAATGGCCATTATTACAATGGCAACCAAGTGCAGCCAGTAGTAGGCATTGTTTTCAGTAAACTGGCTGGAATCTCCGATTAGCAACAAGTACACAAAGCCAAAGCATACCAACACAAATGGAAACTCCAGCCAGAGCAGACCAAGTTTGATGCACATAGCCACGGCTGTCCATTGCCAAAAGGTACTATGTTTCTGCAGCCTTTCATCGCTTTGAACATATCGGAATGAGCCCAGATCGAGGAAACAACAGAATAAGTAAACACAAAACGAAGAGCTATGAATAAACCATCTATAGACTCTCCTTCGTAGGTTGTATCTAGTGGCCGACATTATCTAGACAACTGAATTAGGGAGCTACCTCTCGCCGCTTGGAGCATCGCGCATACGCAGTGTTGGCCGGCGCGGTAATTGCGCTAATTAACACATTAATAAATGAATGGATGTAGCCGAAAGTCAATCGATTAATGTAAATGCAAATTAGATAAATACGTTTGTGAATAAATTCCCGAATAATCATGGGATTAGGAATCGCATGTACATGGATGCCATTAACAAAATTATGGCAAGCTTTAGCTTTTTGGCTTTTTTGCTCAATTTATTTGGTCACGTTCCTGGCAAACCGACAAAAAACGAAATCCATAATTGGCATTAAACAATTCCCTTTGTTCACAGCAAGTATCATATTCCATGTGCGCAATATGTGCGGCAAAGGACCCACGTCGAAAAGTTGTTTCAATTTAATTTGACTTTGATCGCCAGCTGACGCAAATGTCAGGCATGATGACATGTCCCCCAATCGTTATATAGAAATCTAACCCTCGCAGCATGCGAAAATCAGCAACATTAGAGGGCGAACATGTCTCATTTTTGTTTATGGATTTACATCAGGACAAGCTGTGACCGAACTGCGAAAAAATCCAATTTTATTGTAATTTAAATGGATGATTTTTATGAAAACTGTATTAACAGATGAACAGTTTTTATTGAAGTTTCGTTTGTTTTGATTTTTTTTTTTTGCGAAACACTAAAAAATATACGGCATGCATTGACGCTTCAGTTTATTTGCGAGAAAACTTTTAGATTTTTATGACCAGAAAAACACTCTTTCGCCTCATAAAGATTAGTGATTCTTGTTTATTTTTCGGTCGCGAGAATTGAGTCTTTAAAATCGGCATACTTATGAGCTCGAAAAATGGGCGGAAGGAGTGGAAGGAGTTCGGCATAAACCAAAAAGTTTTGTATCGTGTCCATAGATGGCAGTGATGGGACTCTGTGTTTTATTGCCCAAGGAGTCGAGCAGTAGCCGAGAACTTCATAAATCACAGAAGTTTGTTTTCGGCCATGAAAAGGCTTATGGGGGTTTATCAAAATGAAAATTTATTGGCGCTTGGAATTTTAGATTTATGTATTTCCAACCCCAACCCAAATCCCGAGAAATACGCATTTTATTGACAGAGGACAAGTGGAATGATAAGGGATATTTTTGAAAGCATTGGCATTATTTTTCCTCCTCCTCAGTACGATGTAATTGAAAAGTTGTATATGTTTTTTCCGGTTTGCAAGGTAAACGAATCATTTACGTGAGAAATTCCACAAGCAATTATACGTTTGCAGTTTCATTTTTCAAAGCAAACACATTTGCGGATACAGGGGGCAGCCACAGCCTCTGGACAGGGATTAATTTTCATTTAAATTCCAGTTTGTTAAATATGCAAAAAGTCCTTTAGTGCAGCTCTTGCTGCAGTCCTGGGAGAGTGTTTCCCGTCCTGTCCTGTCCCTTCCTTTCATGCTGGTTAACGAACGAGCTTGCCACTTTTGAGTAGTTATTAAAATTGCAAAGGTCCACTTGCCACACCTTTTTGAGTGTAAAATCTTTGCGGTTGACCGCAGACGGAAGTGAATGGAAAATGGCAACTATCTGGTGACATTTCGCACTGTTATTAAATCCTTATGAGAGAGCGGACGGGGGAGTTCCTGGAAACAGGACATTTCAAATTCAATACGGTTTCTTTGCTTATGCAGTTTATGGGCTCTTATAAATGCGAAAACAGTTACTCTGGCAAAGTTCTCTAATCTTCAAAGGCAACCGCAACCCTTTTCGTTAGCCGGGCGAGTGGATAATTTTTAGCTTTGAAGCAAAAAGTCCCTGGGCAAGAATGCATAATTCATAAAACGCCAGTCCCTCTATCTTTCGCCTCCTTTTCTTAAACTTTGATGGTTCAACTTTTTAATCGGATTCCCCGGATTCCCTTGCCCGATTGCTACCACCACATCAGCACATTGCCATCGTATCGTATCGGTAGTTTTCCTCCTTCACTTTCTGGTGGTTTTTCTCCGCAAATTTTTGGCCAAAAATCGCTTAGGGCCATCGAAGTTTGCCTACCTCAAAAATAGATAAATTGCGTATTATTTTGCTCTTCCATCGTAATTTCTTTTTGTCCTAATCGGATATCCCCTGGCGCTCTGGTGCTTCGTACATGTGATGGAGTTTCTTTGTTCAATTTGTTCTGTGGAAGCACAAAAATTGGGAAGATTACAAGCCACCGATAATGCCATGGAAGATGTGTGCACACTTAATGAACAAAGTTTTCTTTGTGGACTTTTAAATGAACGAACAAATATCGATCTAATGAAATTCTAGAATGAGTAGAAAATAAAGACATGATGAGAAATAATTTAAAAGTAAACCTACATAAAATAATTACTTTATTAATACCTAACCGAAACCCTTTTCACATTTTTACTTTTAAAAATTTCCTAATATACGACTTCCCGTAATATTTTTCTACGAAAAGTTGCCAGAAAAGTCCAGAGCACTTGGAAAGGTGCTGCAGCACGTCGGAAACGTGTTTAAGGCAGCAACTTGTTTCGCATAATGTGACATTTTCCCCGGAAAAGTTCCGGCAAGTGTGCGAAAATGTTTCGTTATTTATGTATGCGCCTGTTGCAGCTTCAGTTGCAACTTCTTCTGGCCATTTGTTTCTTGTTTTCAGTTTTTGCCAGAGCTCACATCTCGGAGGAGTAACTTTGGCCCCGGGCCTAGGCCATATACCGTCCTATACCAACCGTACATTGCCCGTGGTTAGCTGTAGTGGAGTGTCATTGGTTGTTTGGTGGTCGCTCACCAGCTGGCGGCCGAATAAATCACGTATTTAAACAAGTTGCCCAGCTTGCCGGCGAGTGTAAACAGGGCACGTGCAGAACTTTGCTTTATGACAAATGTTTGGTGGATTTCACAGAGCAAAACGAAAACCGGAAATCGGAAACCGGAAACTTGGATGTTATAAAATCCCGATTAAAACGAGAGTTTCTTCTTGGTAATTAGCACATATATAAGGGTGAATTATTAAATAGTTTACCATTTATATTTTCAATTAAATAAAATATTCTATGTCGCCTCAAGTTACGAATAGAGCAAGAGGCCTTCCTTGTCCTCGTCCAATTTCTTTTCCCACAGCAATTTATAGCTTACATCGCCCACCTGCGATCCCTGGAGTTCGCCTGCCGTGGGATAACCATTGCGTACCTTGGCCAAGATCGGCAATAAGGCAGCAATGGCAGACCGGGTTTCATTGTGACTGCTGGAGTGAAGGGCCACAACGAAGCCAGTGGGAAATATAGCAAATCTTACGCCAACATTATCGGTGGTATAGCTGATGAAGGGTCGCCTCTTAGGGTTGCTGGTTACCTTCTCCACATACAGTTGCGCCATTAGCTTTAAATCGAGCTTGAAGGGCATGCAAAAAGAGGCATGCACGATGTTCTTGCTGAAGGTCTTAATATCCGGCTTGTAGTCCATCTCCTGGACCATCCGAATCACCTTGAATAGGGCACTTCGGGCTGCGTCAGCCGAAAGAGCGGTGGCCACCATCTTGCCACCGGCGTATATCTTAACCTGGGCAAAGGTATTGTGCAGCCTCACAGACACGGAAGGATGGCTGCCTGGATCGAAGCGGGTATCGGGCATCAGAATGCCCAGCTCGTACAAATTGAAACGGCAACTGAAGTCCATGACGCATATGAAGGGCCTGTAGAGCAGTTGGAGTTTCTTCTCCACCTCTGCCAGCTTGCTCAAATCCTCGAAGATGGCTTCATAGTCGATTTCAGCGTCAGGCCCCACCGGATCGCCCTTCTTCGAGGCCTCTTCCCAACAGATATCGGTGGGTGTGCCAACAAATTTCTGAATATAATCTTTCTCGGGTGCAATGGGCTCTGTTTTAATTTGCTCAACGCGACACGAGTCCCCGGAATTGGATTCACACTCACCCATAACCAGTTTATCAAAGAGCTTATTGAGATAGGATAGTTTCTCAACGGGTTTGTCATCCTCCGACAGGCAATCCTTCACCTTGAACTCTTCCCTGCAATAATTTTACTAAAAGGGCGAAGAAGTACACTTAAAGCGGAGAACTCACTCATCGCTTTCTTCTTCGGATTTGATATGAGAATCCATTATTCTTTAAAAGAAAATTAGGCGCAGTCTGGAACGTTTTCTTTTACACAATAAATGTGAAACGAAAAGCCAATGAGATTGAAAATATTACAAATTTGACGTTATTTTCATGTACCTAAAAAATAATTTCCTATTTTTGTCAGCAGTGGAAAACTCGGAAGGTGTTTAATGTCTTCTATTTATCAATCAGCAAAACAATAAATAATACCAGAAAAAATATTTCCCCTTCTGTTTATTTGTTGTATAATTCAAAATTATGATTGCAAATGAATCACTCTGATTGGCAAAAGCAAAGCATTAATCCTGTCCTACATTTCGCTGAGTAATTGCTTTAGCCATCTGATGCTTTCAGCAGATCCAAACATCAGTTATCCATTAAATCTAGAGGGTTATATCCTATTTGTTGCTGTAAGCACTTGACAAACTATAACAAATTACAAGCAACCAAAGGCGATGGATAAAAATAAAAAACGCGGGCCATTTGAGTCAACTTATGCGCTTGTCAAGCTTATATTTACACACAGTTGACCATATTTTATGTCGATTCCGGTTATGAAATTTACAGAGCTGTCAGAAAGAGTTCGGCGACATTTTAGTAAATATTGAAATTTAATCAAGCAAAGTGCAGTGCACACACAGAGAGACAGAGCACAGGACGCAGGACGACAACGATATGAACACGTCCACCCCCAGACACCTGTCACCGATGTCGCCCGGCTTTACTCCTTGCCCGTTCGTTTTCCACTCATCCCAATGCAGAATGATGGTCCTGCACTGAGAGAAATTTATTCGTTTTACTAGCTAGGTAGGAATGAAAACTGAGAGTTGTAAAATTCAAGATAAACAGACTTTAAATAATTATGATTATAATTTAAAAATGTATGGCTTAATTTTTATGGGAAATCATTTTCCCAGTGCCTGTGTGTATGTTACACAATGCATGTGTCAGTGAGCGAGTGTGGGAGTCCATGGGTGTGTGTGTGGTGTGTTTGTCGAAGTCAACAATCAATTGAATCGATTTCATTTTACAAATTGCGTTGAATTTTGTGGTGCAGCCACCACCAGCTGCAGTTGACGGCGAAGCCAGCGGCAACAATAACGAGCCCTGGGTGGCTCACTATATGTACTATATGTCTGAACCTGCATATATATAGTACATACATATATCAAGCCGCACACTCACCCCACATCTAGGCCATCCGCACACTTGTGGCCATGCAGATTGAGGGGGAGACTACAGGAGACATCCTTTGGACTGATTTTGATGGTCAATTGCTACACGCAACAGCTTCTAATTGGAAGTGAACTTGGGCCAGAACGCAAAGATATAGTGCCCAGATACTCCGGATGAATGCGAGTATCGATTGGATTTTCCCTTTGTAAAAATGGCTGCCAAGCAAAACTACATTTAAACTGGAAATTTCATTATACAAGACTACAAATATCAGTTAAATGCACTTGTCAAAATTATTTAACTATTATTTAAAGCCAAAAAAACACTAAATTTCTTTAAGAAATTTGGTTGAGATTCATTATTCACTGAATGCAATTAACGCTTAGATAGAGTATTCAAAGTTTTCCCCTATGATTTTCCAACCATTTTCTGTTTATAGCTCTGAGTGTAATATCCAGAAAACCCGAAAACCCATTTGTCATACACGAAATTGCAATTTAGACCCTCGGCCACATAATGCCAGTGCTTAAATCGATTATAGACCATTACAGGAATACGAATAGGAATGGAATTGAAAGTGGCTACCGGGGACCTGGAACCCGCGACCAGGGGGACCACGGCACTGCATCTGCAATTTTGTGTTGCTGTAATTAAAAGTTGTGGCGCCAACTGTGGCCAGGATAAGGGCTTAACCGGGAACAGGAGGCGGCCAACACTCACTCTAATTCAAATTGAAGTGGCGTTTTTGTGTTGTGCAAGTAATTAGAACATAAAGTGGAATCGAAGCTCCGACCAAGCCAAATTACATTGGCCGGAGTCAGTCGGCGGTTTCGGGCGATGGACAATCGGAGATAAGTGCAGGCAGGCATGAAATATAGCAAATAAAGCTTCGGTCCCCGGTGGTTCCCTTAGTGGAGCGGGTGAAGCGGATAGAGCGGGTGGTGCACTCGAATAAAATGTCGCCGGCACGCAATGTTTTCATTTAGCTAATAGTCATTAGGCAAGCGACGAGTAACAATTCGAATAATTACAATTCCTCTGCGACTGGTAATAGGAAGGGAGGCGACCGGCCGGGGTCATGTAATCGTTTTGTGGTTCCTAATGCTTTCATTTGTTTTTGTAGAAAATTGATTAACATGGGCTAGGACAGTAATATCTCTCCTTCCTTTTCTTCTTATCGAAAATCTTAGTTGGCTTGAATTTGGAAAAGTAATTTTAATAAACAAAAAAGAAAATATATTTTTAAGACACAATAGATATTTTTTCTTTTAAAAATATCCTAGAATTTAATTGCTGAAAAGAAAACTCTAATCCTAGCCGCAGATCCTCTTCCGAATGAAAACTTTATCGTTCGCTTTTGGCTCTGGCAAGTCTTCAATCCGATTGACACATTAATAAATGTGTTGCCAATGCCATTGACAGTTTTTCCTTGATGCCATCCTCATCCTCATCCTTGCCTTGCCTGCGAACAGAGTGTTAAGTGCATTGGAAACTTTTCTCACTCCTTCCCATTTCTCTGGCTTTCTTTTTATGGAGTCTTCTTTTTCCTGTGTGCATTGCTGCCACGCATGGTCATCGCGGGGGATTCCCCGCAACTTAAATTGAATCCCCACGCCACCCCCATTCTGCTAGGAACTTGCCAACTTTTGCCGGCTGTCGTTGCTGCTGCCCAAGGTGTTCATGCGTGCCAAGAAATCAATAGAAAAAGTTTGAAATTACAAAATTGGAAAGAAAACAAATAGTGGGACGTACGGGCAAAATAAACAAACAAACAAACAGACGGCCTGATGGAGGCCAAGTCCCAGCTACGGAGCTGGCAGGATGTTGGCTTTGGCCAGCCCCAAAGGCAAACAAATCCTCTGACTCTCTGACAAATGCTGAAAAGTTTAACTGCAACTTTTTATGCCGTCCTCCCCCCTTATTTTTTCGCTCGATTCGCACACATATACATGCAGTGCGTGAAGCGGATGGGTAAAAGTATGTGAACTGGGATTATCAACATGGATGTACTTGGGACTGCTACGACTCCCATGGACACATATGAACTTTTCCACCGAACAATGGTCGAGCAAAAATGTTGGCTTACAACTGTCGGCGGGGAATAATGGCGACATGAGGTGCGAAAATATTTTAGAATGCACTCCGATCGAGTTATTAAAACTTTTTTATAAAACATCCCAACAAACTAGTCTTTAACCAGGCTGAAAATAAATTATAAATATTAGTATATAGTCTAAATAAATATTATTCATATTTTATAAATATCATCTAGATTTTAAGGATTAATTTTTGGTGATTAAATGTTTAGCTAGACGTCATATTGAACGACTTTTGCCTATTTAAAATGTTACAGAATATTAAATATTATTGCAGCTCATTAAATAACATACTTAACAATTAGTTTCAATATTCCAGAAAGTCTATATAATATAGACCATTAAAAAAACATTCATTATTACCGTTTAGTAAAAGGTTTCCATTAAATCTTACTTAGACATTTATTATGGATATTTTGATCCGCAGAATTAAAACTGTGACGGACACTTTAATTTCACGATGGCCATCCATTAGCATCCGAAAGCTCACGCCTGAAGGGCAGCATTAATGTCACGATGGTCACTGCCGATGTCACATCTGTCTCCGGGCATCGCGGGCCCCGGAATCCGGGCATACCCATAAATTATGCCATCGCTGGTGTTTAATGCTGGGACATTTTGTTGCAGAAACAGCATCCTCCATGCCCGGTCCATTTCACCCCGTTTTGGCCATCAGGAGCCGTGATTTATGCCCGTCGAGCGCAGCGAAATAAAATTGGTTGCATGAAAGGCGAATATTGACGCGATCGCCGGCCAAGTATCTGATTTATAGGCCGTTTATCGGCGGCCCAACTCGTTTGTAATGGAAGCTGTAATTTTTGCAGAAAGTTTATCCATAGATACATTATATACATTTTTAGACATTTGTAAACAGCCAACCTATAGAATAATTAAACCGTGACAATAGATACACTTTTTGAATATATTTTTAACTGAAGGAAGATCTATTTAGCAGCAGCAGCCTTGTAGTTTTAGGAATATAAAGATTACACAATGAACATAAATTATAATAAAGAAATTTCATTTAGGAGAATCAAATTTTTGACAGCTTAAATCCTCGTTTTCACTAGAAATAAAAGAGGAAAAGCTCTGACAGCTGGAAAAATCGGTTTCCTCAGAATCTGTATTGCAAAATACGTGCCGCTTGATGCCATCCTTATCGATGACTCCAATGCGCACAACTCCCCCCGAACTGCAATCAAATCGTATGCCAGCCTGGACAGCACTCTTGACCATCTCGATGCACCGCTTTAAGTTCATCCCCGGCTTGTAATGATTCATCACATATCCCTTGATATAGGGCGCCCCGGAGCCGGCAATGGCGTAAGGCAGGCGCGTCAACATGCCACCCAGCAAAACACTGTACACCTGGCCGCCCCTCTTTTCATCCCAGCCTGCGACAATGATCCCCGCCAGCATTTCCAGACGGTTCTCATAACAGCAGTTGCGGAACTCACAGGCTGCTCTCAAGACCTCCACTGGCTTGCCGGTGCTGGTACATCCGTAGTACTTCAGATTGTTGCGCACAAAGTCGGATATAGCTTGGGTATCGGCGGCGGCTCCGCTGCGGCAGCAATAGATATTTTCCGTGAGGCGGGTGAGTTTGTCGGCGATGCGGTTGATCACAGAACCGCCGGCACTGGTCCGCGAGTCTGCTCCAATCACGACTCCGCCGTCGTATTCCACGGCTATGATAGTGGTGCCGGTGCTAAAGGGTACCGGATGGGAAAGCATTCTTTTGTTTTTTTTTATGGAAATTTAAATAATTATATTGATTTATTTTACAAAATTCTGCTTTAAAATAGAAAGTCAAAGAAGAAGTCGGAGTCAAGGATAGATTGATTTTACTTTATCTTTATTCACAAAACGAAAGATGGTTAGAAATTTTAAAATTTAATTCAAGTTTGTCCATAATTTTAAAAGATTGGGTACCGGCCCACAAGCTAATTTCCATTGTTTTCATTCCCTTCCCTGTTTTAAAATAAAAATATATATTCCACTTTTCGAAGGAGAACGCAAAACCATTTTGTAATTCAGTCAAATTTTTTTAAATGACCTTTAAATGGGGTAACTGGGTGCCGTAAACTGCGTGCCAAAAACAAAGCTATTGAACGAGGGTTTCCCTAAAACATTTTCCCTTTTCGTTAATTTCCCTAAGGCATTTTCCGTGCATAACTAAAACCCCCGCCCCAAACGCTGGGCTGCGTGTAGGTGTTTTTCGTGAAAAGTTTCCCTTTACGCCGGGTAATCCCCTGCGCAGTGGTTTGGGAAAGCGTGTATCTATAGACGAAAAGGATTGCCACGGCTCGTAATTGCAACTTTAGTTGTCAATTGTGGAAGCTCGATGATGCTGTTGCTACTGCTATAACTGGTGGTGACATCAATACAGTAAAATCGATACACAGCCATGTGGGGGATGTGTGCCCTGCTGTCCCACACTGCGTATACGCGATTGAAAGCATATCGCGTATACGCAGGATGGGACGGATGTGTCACTTTTGCTCACCAAGGAAACGAAGGCTTATTCCGGCTTCGTACGATTCTAGTGGACTCAGGCCATGGATTTGCAGTTTTCATGCCTCAAGTGACAAAGGGAAGGCGGCGGCGGCGGCGGCGGCAGCGGCGGCTTACCCTCATCTGCGGCAGCTGGAATGCCAAAACGGCTTGGCCTTTGCCCGAACGACTTCCAGATAAAAATGCATAATTAAACAGCTGGGGAACGAAAGCGCAGCTGATGTCGACAGGGCCGGCATAAATTCGCAGCCACCGCATCATAATGTCCGCAAATCCTGGACCTTTGCAATTTTAATAAGCACTCGAGAATGAAAAGGAGTCACCTGGAACCCAGTGACGGAGTCGTCGTGCCGGGGGCCGGTGAAGTCTTTAAGGAATTTTAATGGGCTTTGGCCAAGGCAGAGCCGCTGTTTACCCTTTGCATATTTAATGCCTGAATTTTAATGAAAATTAAATCGAAATGCTTGTCGCCCGGCCACCGACACCTGCCTGGGTCTGCCTGCTCCGCCGTCTACGCACCTGCGATTTATATTTAATCCTTCTCTGGCCACCGTCTCCGTTCTTGTCCCCTGATTCCCTTATCTTTGTCCTTGCGTCCTGGCCGCTGCATATGCCAGTGGCTTTGGCCCGAAACAAATGGCAAATGGCCACGGGCGGCAAATAAAACATGGCCCTCTGATTGATGACTTTGACTTTTGGCCATAATTTATCATAGATACCAGCCGGCAGCGGGCCATTGTTTGGCTCTTGTCAATGCCGGCGAGAAAAACAGCAGATAAAGCAGCTACACTTGGCGAAAACTAATACAGTTAACTGCAAATTAAAAACAATTATAAATACTCTACATTTCTCACAATTTTCTACATCTTAATGTACGTATGAAAGATAAAGCTGATTAATAAATTCAACAAATGTATATTCATATTTAAATTTTCTATATTTTCTCCTTGTGTATCCCGTACGACATTGCTGGCGGCAACAGATGACGCTCATTCCGTTGAAAAATGTTCAGAAAAGTGTCATAAGAGACCAGAGCCGGAGCAGTCGAGGCCGAAAAACTAATTGCAGCAAATAATAAAAACTAATAGGCTGTCGAAAAAGGCAACTAACCCACGCCATGCCACGCCACGCCCATGAAAAATGACAACGAGAAGAGGCGTGATGGGGGATGGAAACTGCAAGGATCATCATCATGAATCATCATCAGAGTCGTCACGCAAACAGCAAACAGCGAGACAGTCGGATGGAGCGACTCCGAAGATGCGAGAAAGTTAATGTCCTGTCAGGAAGTCGCTGCCTTGTTGCGCCCTTAAACGTCACAAATTGCCGGTTGGCAGGACCACATAGGATGGGGGACCAGGCAGCAGCAACTCGGTGGTGGTTGGGGGGAGGTTACATGCACATTATCCTGGAGACAGCAAGTTTTTCCCCCATACATGGCTGTGAATATATTTCACAGCTTCAGGTGTAGAGTGGGTGGAAAGGAGACAGGTGTCCTGAGACAGGCGCGTTCATTTGAGACGCTCGCATGTCAAAAGTTTTTCCTCTGACTTGGGGAAAAACTTCGCATGGCGACTGAAAAACTTAAAAAAAAAGGAAGAAGGCAGGGACATGCATGTGAAAAACTGTTAATTTCTTCTTTCCCTTCTCTTTTATTCTATTTTTGTTGAGTTTAATATTTGATTAGTTTTTGCATAAATCAATTAAATTTCAATCAGTGCCATGCATGATGAGGTTGATGCTTATTTTTCTGCCATGTTTTTTTTTTTTTTTTTGACAATTTCATTAAATTGCTAATTAATTTCTAATGGCATGTAGTCTGCGTGAGAAGCCTGTAAAGTGACCAATAAAAACGAATATTTGCATTTGCATATTATATGGATGCACAAATATATATAGAATGCCAAGTATTTTCAATACTTTTATAAAATTTGCATCGGTGAATTATAATAACATTAAAAATGTTTACAAAATTGAACGGAGTTTGTCTCAAAAAAAAAAAAAACATTAGACTGAATTTATTGTAAAAAATTGTGAGAAAAATATTTGTAAATTAATTAAAATCTAAGGGCAATATTGGCTTAACATTCCATTCAAATTAAATTCCAATGAAAACCTTTAAAGACCTCTCCTAATATATATTCTCTTTCTACACAAATCATCAGGTAGCGGCTGCTGCTGCTGCTAGCCACCAGATTTTTCCTTTGTCATTGTTGACATTTCACGGCTCCGATCACTGTAAGTGAGAGAGCAGCTCAATAGGCGATACTTTGTCATGTGCGGCCAATTAGCGATGGAAACTGCCACGGATGGCAGCAAACAAATCCCGCTGACGGCAAAAGTTCACGGAATGCAGGCTCCGTCGCTGGACAGCTAGAAAAACCCTTGACTCAGACCTCGGTCAAGTAACGAGCAATGTCAGTGCATTTCTGCTCATTTTTATGAGTTTTTCGAGGGACTCACCACCAACCAGGCAATGACATCCTGACGGACCACTGTTGTTCAAATGGGAAATAGAGACATGTTGGCTTTGCTGCTTCCGATTTGCAGCAGTTGACGTTTCATGTAGCAGTGGCCAACGGAGTCCATATATGTATGTAAAGGATGCACTGAAAGATCATTACAAAATGGCAAAAGTTACAATGAATTTCAATTCTAAACATAAATATTTGTTTAAAACTTTAGAGCTTTACCCTTCAAGAATTGTTTATATATTTTTAAATAAGTTTAAATTTCTCTGTGTAATTTATGTTTAATTTTTTCAGTGTCCCACTTGCGTCACTGCTGCTCAAACACACATATTCCAACAGATGGCTCACATGGAGAACGAGAACAGGCCACATATGCTAATACACGGAGGCAGTCAACCATGGCATGTAGCAGTCGCATTGGCATCCCCAACCGCCCAGTGACGTCAACTAATCCCTGGGGATTTGTTCATGCGGCAACGCAGCAAAAGTTTTCCCCAAAACCGAATGCACAATTATTATTGGACATTAAAGTATACGTATTACTTTTTTGTGCACTGCAAACTCAGGTTGAGCGCCTCGTTACTCAACGATCCCGGATTGATAGCCTCCATTTTGTGCATTCCCTTGCTGTCCACCACAAAAACCTCAAAGTTCCTCTGGTTGATGATCAGCCTTTTCTGGATCTCCACCACGCACTTCCTTAAAATACAGAAGGCCTCTGGCTGTGTGAGGTTCGCGTGCCAGAATCTCTGGAGGATACTGCCGCAAAACATGCTACCCCAGCCGTGACCCGCATGGTTAATGGATTGCGCTGCCCCCAGAGAGTCGATGTAGTGCAGGTCAGGGCCCTCGTTGGCATCATAGCCAGCCAGCAGCATGGCCACCTGGTACCTCGTATTGGTCCTAATGTAATCCGCCAGATGCCGTCGGGTAAAGTGGGCCGCAGCCCTGGCACTCAGATGATATCCGTTGGCAATCTTGTACAGATGCAGGTTCTTCGAGATATAGTCGGTAAACTGTAGAGTATCGCCGCCATCGCCCACGGCGGCCATCATGTTGAAGTCGGAAAGGCGATGGACTTTTGACTGATCTAAGGGAGAGGGGTTTATATTTACAAATATCTTTGAATATAAAAACCTACCATCCTTCATAAATATTAGCGATTTGGCCTGCATTGTATCCGAAGCGAGCATGACAAAGTCCGGTCCTTTGATCCCCAAAATGGTTTCCATCGCCATACTTGCGTTACGTTAAATTTTTTATGGGTGGGGAGTATTGAATATATTTATTTCTTCAGTGTAGTTGTGTGCTAATGTTGTGTCTACATGAATTATGAAATTTTGAGTGATTTCTCGGCTTGCTGAGGTTCTAAATCATGTCAACACTGTCGTGCATCACTGTAAAGAAGGAGTAGGCCCCCTTGCAGATGGCCGCGAACGTGCTTAGGTGAATGGGCAGGAGTTCACCAGCTCGTAGCTGCTGCTGCCGCTTAGTGCGCTCTGCCAGGATCAACATGTTGCTGCGGTAGCCGCTGCTCTGGTCAATCCAGTTGCTGCAAAATACGGCATAGTGAAGGCTCGAGAAGCTATCCGCCACCAAGGTGCCGTAGTAGCACAGGGGATAAGTCTGTAAGGTGATGCCCCAAAGGAAAGTCATGTAATAAACGCGATCCGGCACTGTCTCCACGTAGAAGAGCAGGCCGAACATGGTCAACGCAATGTTGACGGCTATCACAATGAACTGGACCAACATGGGCCCGGTTATGAGGCTGTGCGTAAGTTCCATTAAGCTAGATAATCAATTATTAGTAATAAAATGATAAATAATATATATATAGTTACTTATAGAGATCGTTCTGGTCCTTGATGCAGTTCACAAGTTCCTTTTCATTGTGTTTTTGTGTTGCTGGTCTATAGCCGATGCTGGAGATGCGGAGGAAAAGCAGCTGGCATTGTTCAGCAATGAGATATAGTGCCAGAGGTGGAAACGAATCATCCGCAAAATTCTGCAGGACCTGACAGAAAATGCCGACCTCCTGGAAGAGCACTACTGCCACATAGACCAATGTCGAGTGTTTCCAATCGAAGGGAGAATGCATGGGAAAAGGCAGGCTTCGTTCGCTTCGGAACAGGAAGGAGACCGCTGTGTTAATCATCACGGTCAAGTAGGTTGCCAAAAATACTTTCGAAAGGCGTTGCAGGTGCTTGGCCATCTGCCGATGATACCGAATCTGCTCCTCCCCCCCAACCCGGCTATCCAGCTTTGCTATAACCTCCCTCATCTCGGCCAGCTTGTACAGTTTAAGGACATACATGCCGAACTTCAGGACAGTGGATATCGAGGTGATCGTCAGGCTAAAGTTAGTGATATTTTCCAGCGGTGTATCGAATGTGAAAAGCGATAGCAGCAACATTGGCACCAGCATCGAGACAAAAACGTTGAGGAACATCGCCCAACCCAAGTATTTGCCATTGCTCAGATCCAGCGCTCCGAGGATACGCCAGGCGCCGACCTGGATACGGTAGTATCCGATTCTGAATTTCTCGTTAACTGACGACATTTCTCTTGCCAATTTCCTTTTCACTGATAGTCGCCAGACAGGTGGTAGGCTCTCTTATAGCACCATTCCGTGCAATTCGCACAATTAGCCGCATGCAATTAAAAGACAAATTAAATAATTAAATCGGCGGAAGGTCAAATTTAATTTTATTTCATACTCTAAGCTACAGGTAACACTCAAAAAGCTCCACTTTTACTATTTGAATTATTTTCATTTAACTTGTTTGATTTTAAGGTATACTTTCAGCTCGAAATGAGGCCGCAGCTGGACATTTTAGGGGCTGTCGATTTATGAGTTCCAGCGTTGTGACTTTATCATAGACATATTAAAAAATGTTTTGAGGATATGCCGAGATTCGACACAATTAAGAATCATACCAACAATTTAATGAAATTTCATTGTCAATATAACATGGTGGTGGGCTTGAGGGTCCCACGGACTGTCCCGTCTGCTTCAGCCAACCAGCCACCCAGCCAACTCAGCTTGTCTGCGCGTCCATTTCCGTTTGGTTTGTGCCACCGTTGGGGGCACTTAAAAAGCACTTAGTTGTGTTTCATTGAAATAATTTTCAGCATTTCCGCACTTGAACACGATTTTCATTATTCGCTAGCTGCATTTTACTATCCCCCATTGTCTGCAATTTTAATGTGATGGAAATTCGCGCCATTCTGAATAATTATCACATCTATTTGTGAAATGGAAATATTTCCGCAATTAAAAACATATTTTCTAGCACCCTTGAAGTAATGACGACCATTCCATTCTCACTCTGATTCCCATTTCCGTTTTCGTTCGCCACGGTGTTGGCACATCCTTTGTGTTTGCAAAATTCAGACGATTATCCTGCAATTAAAGAAGAGATATTCTAACAGTAAATTCGTTTTGCAGGATGACTCTTAATTTGGTAAACTCTTGGAATCGATTTCACCGTACAGTTTTTATCCATTTAAACTAAAACCTTAATCTGAATTCACTTATTTTCCCTTCCAAATGTAAAAACATTATTAAAATCAAAGTGACAATTGATTTAACCTTACACATTTGAAAATAATATCAACCAACAGTCAGGCAAATAATCAATATGAAATAAATTCCTAGTTAAACTGACGTTCGCTGTGGGAGCATGAGAGGCAGGACTGGTGAAAATGTCATTTACTCTAACCAGCCAGAGCGTAATGCGATTTGAACGGAGCAGCACCAGGCTTGGGGACGAATGGCAGCGGACATTAATGTTTTTCAATGTCGATATATTGGGGGGAGTGCACTGCGACCACCGAAACGAGATTACTGCGTCAAGGACCCTGGTCCGTAATGGAAAGCGTGAGTTGATTAACGAGATTCGCAAAGCGTCCACTGACTCGTATTCGAACACATTTCCAGGGCGAAACCCAGGCGGAGGATTGAGCAATCCAATTAGAGAGTGTGCAATGCCATTTGGGAAGCCAAATGAATTTTATGCCCAGAGCCGGGATGATTCCGATCATCGGGGATTCAGATCAAGGCGACGATCTCATCCTGGCCGGAAAGAAAACTCTTCGTATCGCGAGAATAGCAGACATCTTCATTATCGGTCGGCAAAGCCACGATGTAACAGTTCCGATATAGCCCCGTTTTCACATTTTCCCACTCAGAACTCCACTCATCGTTATATCACCCCAGACTATGAGACCGATAATGGATTTGACGAAGGGTACAAAAAACGCGGTGCACACAAATCCTACCCTAATGATGAATATGAATTGCCTGAGCAAATTTCCAGGGACTTGACTTATCCCGAGGAAGCACGAGATTCAAGGGATTGCTATGATGTCGAATCTTCCACAGATTCCTCATATGAAAACCCTCATGATTATTACACTAATGAAAGGCCAAAACAGGAGTCTTATCGAAGATCTTACGAACCTCCGCCTTATAGAAATATCAGTCCCTTTTACACAGAACTATCGTGCAATGAATCTCTATCCCAGCTTAATATTTTTATGCCAAGAGGCAAGAACAGGCAAACTTCGGGATCGATGCTACCCGAATATGCTTTAGATTATAATAAGAAACGTCGCAAGGATTACAAAAAAAAAGACCGTTACGAGCGATTTAAGGATTCAAGTGAAAGCGATTACGAAGAATTGCAACCTCCGCCTGAACTTAGCAGCAAAGTTCGATATTCACCCAAAAAACATTCCGGTTATGAAGACTATGCTCCGAAACCAAGAGCCAAATTTCTATGCGATTGTAGGCCAACTTATAAAACCCACATAGACAAAGGCTTCTCATTGAACCAGTGCAGGAAATATAAAAATATGGATTTGTTGGATATTTTAAGCCGCCAGTCCCATGAACACAGAAATCGCTCTAAGGAATCGGGAATTCGTCATAGAAATCGCTCTAGGGAATCAGGAAGTTGTCATAAAAATCGCTCCAGGCGACTCTCTCGCATAGAAAAGGTTCCGCCATATATTAGTCATTATAAAAAGTCGGCACATAATAATAGAATCTCCAAACAAACTTTAAGTTTTGGTTCGCCCACAATGCATGAGAATAAGTCTAAGGCCAATGGATCAGTGCCTCTAAGAGCTCCTGAAAAAAGGAAATTCAATTTGTTTCTAGAGGATATTCCACAACCTTTTAAAAAAATCATTAAAAAAGAAATACCTGGCAGTAATTTCCATAGCTTACTTAGCCTCCATGATGAAATTCCCAGACGCCACAGAAATTTAGTAAAAGAATCTTCTGTAATTTTCGGTAATGCCTCATCGTCGAAATTGTATAATCACCATGAGCGAAAAAGTAGTCTAAAATCGTCTCCACTTAAAAAGAAATTATTCGATTTTGGTTCGGAAATACCATATAAGCTATGGAAATGTGCAGTCCCTACTCCAATGGTATTCAAATATGAAGCACCCACAAAAAATAAGACGAGGTCTTTCCATCTCAAGCATTTTAAATCGGATTCGAGCTTGGACAGTGATGTTCCACATTCAAAGTCTGCTGCCAAGTTTAAAAAAGAAACATTGAAGACATCTTTTAAGCCCCGAGTTTCACTATACGAATTAGAGAACAATCGTCCGCCAAAATCAATAAAGCAGAAAATATCGGGGTTTCTTAAAATGTCCAAAAAAAGCTTGAAACGATCTAATACTTTTAAAGATAGAATGAAAAAAATTAGGACTCAACGTGAAGACGACGAAGATATTGAAAAGCCCCGATCTAATATGAACTCGAAGGGGAGTGAGCTCAAAGTTTCACAGAGAAGTAAAACCACTTCCACCTCCGGGCAGAATGATGGCATTTCAACCAAACCATCGCTAATCAATAAAACTAAAAGGTGTCTTAGCAAGATAGGAACAGGTAGTCACTATCCGACCGTTTTTAGGGGAAAGTGCAGAAACGACGAAAATGAAGAGTTTTCCCCGTGTAACTTAAGGTACTCAATGCGCTGCTCCAAGTCTGATCATAACAATCATAAGCTATATGATCGGATATCCAGCGGAAATTGCAGTCTAAACAACGATAGTAAGAATAATGAATCCATCTGTGCGTATGAAAAAAATCTCTGTCCCAATAATCAGGGAGCTTTTAGTTTGGCAGGCAGTCTAAAGGTCATAGCATCCAAAGAGATTTGCAGCCAGTGCAGCAATAACGACCTGAGCGATGCTATATCAGATGCAAGCAGTATATCAATAGCATTAAAAGCAAAGATCAAGGAACACCCATTTCGAAATGTGAGGATTTGCCCATCGACCTCCTACTGCCAGTGTTCTTCTTCAATGTTCAGCAGTTCTCCAAACTCTAGCATCCGAGAAATCGTACATTCCAAGTCAATTCATGCCAATATGGAATGCCTTGAGCCGTGCTTAAAGCCTGCAATGATTTGTAAAAGTACATCCTCGGAAGTAGCAAGTACTTGCCCCCGCAGTCGTATCTGCGCCAATTGGAGCTTAACCCAGAAGTCTTGTTGTCACATTTCTAATCAACATCCACCTGAGCTCAACAGCAGCAGGCCCGCGCGCCCTGGTTTGAGCCTAATAGATAATATTGAAATGATTTCGAGGCCCCCGTCTCCGGACAAATGTCAAATGAACATGCGGTCTAGCCTGAAAAGATCAAAGAACACCGTGACAACGCCATCAAACAAAAAGGTTTGCTTGAAAATTTATAGCTCTAGCAGTTGTCTGTCTGAGAAGTGTCCGAGTTATGCAAGTCGTTGGCAATCGGAAAACTGCAACACAAGTGGTTCCTGTTCTGGAGAAATCACACAAATTCCTGACAATTGTCCACGCTGTACACAAAAAATAGAAATTGATAAAACGGAAACACCTGAGTGTTGTTGCTCATGTATTACAGGCAACATGGGCGAAAAACAACAATTTGAATCGCAATCAATAGCTTGCGGTGGTAGAAAAAGATCTTGCAATTCTGCGAAAAGTTGCAATATTGCTGCAACGAGTCCTTGCTGCAACGGAAAAACAGAAATTAATAATATGGAAAAACCTGAGTCCCACAATTGCCCATGTCTTTCCGGTAACATTGGCCAAGAACAACAATTTCAATCGCAATCAATAGCTTGCGGTTGTAGAAAAATATCTTGCAATTCTGCAAAAAGTTGTAATATTGCTGCAACGAGTCCTTGCTGCAACGCCAAAACAGAAATTGATAATATGGAACAATCTGAGTCCCACAATTGCTCATGTATTACAGGCAACATGGGCGAAGAACAACAATTTGAAGCGCAATCAATAGCTTGCGGTTGTGGAAAAAGATCTTGCAATTCTGCGAAAAGTTGTAATATTGCTGCAACGAGTCCTTGCTGCAACGCAAAAACAGAAATTGATAATATGGAGCAATCCGAGTCCCACAATTGCTCATGTATTATAGGCAACGTGGACGAAGAACAACAATTTGATTTGGAGTCAATATCTTGCAGTTGTAGAAACTGTCCATGCAGTTCTGCGCAAAGTTACAATATGGATGAAATAAGTCCTTGCTGCAACGCAAAGACAGAAATTAATAATATGGAAAAATCAGAGTGCAACAATTGCCCATGTATTACCGGCAACATGGGCGATAATGAACGACAATTTGAATCGCAGTCAATATCTTGCAGTTGTGGGAAATGTCAATGCCATTCTGTGAAAAGTTGCAATATAGGTGAAATAAGGGTTTGCTGCAATGAAAAAAGGGAAACTGATAATATGGGTAAACCTGAGCGCTTCAAATACGAAGAACGAAAAATTAAAATTAAGCCAAACCATTGCAATTCTGTAAAAAGCATTATTATTAATGTTAAAAGTTCCTGCAATTGTGCGAAAAAATTCAATGAAGGAATGGGTTCTTGTTGCAAAGCAAAAACAGAATGTGATAATATGAAAGAACCTCAGTCCCACAAAGGTTCATGTATTATCGGCAACATGGGCGGAGAACTGCAATTTGAGTCGCAGCCAATATCTCGCAGTTGTAGAAAAAGATCTTTCAGTTCTGCGAAAAGTTGCAATATGGCTGAAACAGGTCCTTGCTGCAACGCAAAATCGCAATTTGATATGGGAAAACCTGAGTGCCACAAAAGTTCATGTATTATCAGCAACGTGGGCGGAGAACGGCAATTTGAGTCGCAGCCAATATCTCGCAGTGGTACAAAAAGATCTTGCAATTCTGCAAAAAGTTGTAATATTGCTCAAACGAGTCCTTGCTGCGACGCAAAAACAGAAATTGATAATATGGAAAATATGGAGTGCAACAATTGTCCATGTCTTACCGGCAACATGGGCGAAGAACAACAATTTGATACGCAATCAATATCTTGCAGCTGTGTAAATTGTACTTGCAGTTCTACGACAATTTACAATATCGCTGAAATAAGTCCTTGCTGCAATGAAACAAGGGAATCTGATAATGTGGAAAAATCTGAGAGCCACAAATGCCCATGTATTATCGGCAACATGGGCGAAGAACGACAAAGTGAAACGATTCCTAAATCTTGCAGTTGGCCGGGGGAAAAACCTTGTAGTGTTTTCCCACGACCGACTGTATCATATTGCTTACCCAAGGTCTCATATCAATGCCCCGATTCGACGCCGAGCGAGTGCTCGAGGAATTTATCACAAACAAACTCGATGTGTAGTCGGGAGAACATGCAACTAGTTTGTATGAATTCTTCATGTCCTTGTTGCGGAATGAATCCAAATAGTGGAAGTACTCAAAATTTAGTACACCCGCCATGCGATGATTCCTCGGTACCAATGCCTGGAGGATCCACGGTGCATTGGGCAGATGAGGCAACAGGCGGCAAGGGTATTGTGGAAAACCTAAAACGGGAACTGATGAAGACCTTTAGAAGGAATCGTAATCTCGGGTCTCCGTGTGCCGGCCTTCCGCATGCTCCGCACATTATGTTCTTTCCCTGCCAGCGCCGCCCAATTATCAGCGCCAGTCGATTCTATGCTCCTGATTCTGTAGTCTGCTGGGCAGTCCCTAAGCCACCGGCTCCTTTTTGAGGTATGCTATTTAATTCAATTTGACCTGTATAGATATTTTAACTTTATTTCCTTGTTAGCTTAAAACTGGACCGTGTCTTGGAGACAATCTTCAGCAAATTTACAGTAAGTTGTACATAAATACATATGTAGTATGCAATTTCTTACCTTTAATTTTACGTTGTTTCTCAGGACTCTAAGCCTGCATATGCAATACGCTGGATTAACGGATATTCAAATTTAAAACATTAACCAAAAATTAAATAAACAGTTCCAATCTATTTTGCTCACCAGCAAACTAAACTTGGGTTTGTTATTTATTATTTACATATGTTTGCAAATTAAGATCAGGGTTGTTATCTAGTGACTTTAAACAACACTGAATTGTAGGTAATGCCATTCTTGGGCAAATGAGAAAGGTCCAAAAACTTCCACAAACTTCGGATCTTCTACACCTCTAATAATTTCTTCACTAGCTTCCTAAGTCATTCAAACGAAATATGAAAAATAATAATATTAATAATAATTTTATCAAGGCAATCCTTAAATTGTTTTATTTTGTTAATGATTTATTTTAAAATTTCAGTTTGGTAGCATCTATATGTGTGACAAAATAAAAATAAATTTCTAAATAAGGATGCAGGAAATCATTTGTTTTATTCAAAGTGGAAACTGATCGTCATATCCTCTTCAAAGTTTGTTTTATTATGGGTACTCCACTTGATACTCTTGCACTTTAAGCTCAATCGCTTCCTGCTTACAATCGAAGCCAAATGTATCGATAATAGACGCCATTACCATTACCCATCTCTTTCGTGCGACACAAAAAGTTGTAAGATTTAAAGTTTTGAAACTAATTAACACTATTATGAACGACGTGGAGGAGTATATATTGGGGGACCAGACAATCTTGGCCCAGAAGTATAGAGTTTACGCCAAGATCGGCAGCGGATCCTTCGGCGAAATCTACAAGGCGGAGTGCAAGGAAACTGGTGAGCGCGTGGCCGTCAAATTGGAGAGTCTGAACTCCTCTAAGCCGCAAATTCTCAACGAGTATAAGATGTACAAGACCGTTCGCCGTGGCACGGGCATTCCGCGTGTCTACAGCTGCTTCACAGAGGCGGATGTGAACGTGCTGGTAATGCAGCTCCTGGGCCCGTCGCTGAACGAATTGTTTGAGTACTGCGATCGCCGCTTTTCGGTAAAGACTGTGGCCATGCTGGCGGACCAAATGATCGAGCGCCTGCAGCATCTGCATTCGCACAACATCGTCCACCGTGACATCAAGCCGGACAACTTCCTAATGGGCGCGGGTGCCCTCAAAGACCAGCTGTTTATCATCGACTTGGGACTGGCCAAGGAGTACTGGAACGAGCAGACTGAAAACCACATCCAGCCGAAGCACGGCACTAATTTGGTGGGCACCGCCCGCTACGCCTCTATCAATGCGATGTCGGGAGGCCAGCAGTCACGCCGCGACGACATGGAGGCTCTGGGCTATCTAATAATCTACATGCTCCGGGGCAGCCTGCCCTGGCAGGGCATCAGGCATGGGCCCCTAAAGCAGCGCAACGAGAAGATCGCCGAGTATAAGCAGTCCATCCGTTTAGAGGAACTGTGCAACGGCTGTCCCGATGAATTTAGAGCCTATATGAGCTACAGCCGCACTCTGGGCTTCGAGGAGGAACCGCATTATTCGCTTATACGACAATCATTCCTCGATTTGATGAAACGCTTCAAGTATACCAACGACGGGGTCTTCGACTGGACTCTTCGGATAGAGCAGGGCAAGCTGAAGGCCAAGCTGCTACTTGAGAAGGAAGATACCGTTGCTGCGATCCAATAGATGGAACTTCACTTTTCCAAGAACTGTCAGAAATGTCAATTTAAAATACACAAGCTGCCAGCAACCAAAATGAGTCCAATTAACAAAGCTGGGATTTGGATTTGTGCAACGTTTGCATTCTCCGGCCAGATTTCAGTTACACTTGCTGCAGTTCAAGCAGCCTGAGCAGCTGCCAGAAATGTCCGTCAGAACGGATGGCAGCAAAAGTCAATGGAAATTGCCAGGGGGGCTGCATGGATTCAGGGAGCAGGAGCAGAAGCAAAAGGGCCTGGGAAACTTTCGAACAAATGAAAACGTAGCAAATGACAGCATCCAATTTACGTTTGCAATTAAACTGACGCCGAACAGACACTTGATTTAGTCGGAGGGCAGCCACTGGACCAGCTTACAACCACCCACATTCCGTCCGATTCTGTGAGATGTCGATTTATGGACGTGGCCATTCAAAGTTGTTTCCCAACAGATTTATGAATATGGAAATGTACCAAAATTTGTCTATTATTTGCCTGTCCAAGGGGCAGAAGACTTGACCATTAAAAGAGTGTGGGTCCCTCAGATACTATTATCACAACCTTGCGGCATCTGAACAGGTTTGTGTAGTCGGCCATTTTGGATTGGTCCTTGTCTTTGGGAGGGGAAAATGTTTCAGATTCAGAGGAATTTTTGAAATTTTTGAATTTTTTTGAATTTCTTTGGCTGAAAAGAAAATTTCGAAAAGAAAGAGAATTATTTTCAGGCACACTGCATTGTTTATGTTGTTTGATTTATGTATAATGAGAACGTTATAGGAACATTGGTTATCTTAAAAAAATAACCGAAATAATTGAGGCTTAAAAATCTTAATGGAAAGTAGAACCTTATTCGAAAAATTTAAAACTTGTAATACATTTTGTTTTGTATAATTTCTAGCAATATACTATATTTAGTGGTGTTAATGATCCATTTAAGCAGGTGAGCCATTTGAGTATCAGTGGACTGGACAAAAGTGAGCCAAGCAACGCAAGGGAAATATTAATGCGGACTGCTTATCAAAAATGGCAGCAATCAGCACGCTCTGTTAGCACCTCGTTCGGCGAGTGTGGGAATTGCAAGCCGAACACTTTTCCCCTCGCCATTAATCCTGTGGAGTAGCCGAGCATTTCGTCTGTTTTCGGGGAGCAGCGTCAAGTGCGAGCCAGGCTAAAAGCCCCATCAGGGCCAAGTGGCGTGTCAATCGGCCATTAACATGGGTCCGAACACACTTCCCCTCTCTCCACCTTGTTGCCGCCGATAAATAAAAACAAACACCTAAACAACCCAAAGTCCTAAAAGATGCCGAGGCTGATTGAGAAACTGAGTGAGAAGGCGATGGAAATCGAAATTGAAATCTCACCTGTCAGATTTTCTCACTCACCTGGCGGTGGCTGTGGCGGCTGCCAGTGAAAGTTGAAAGAAATTCTTTCATTAAAAAATTAAATGCGGCAACACTCGGGAATTTGTAAGAAAATTGCTCATTAAAAGTTTTCACCTGGAGAGGCGCTCAAAGCGAATCTCGACACTAATTTTCTTTTCATGTAATTATGTGCAGCAACTGAAGAAACAGCACACAAAAAATTTGCTCTCTTTTATTTTCGCCGGCAATTGTGTGCTGTGCTGTGCCTCTGCTTGCACTTTTCCAGCAAGTTTTTTAGCTCGACAAGAAAAACTTGAGGTTGTTAATGCAAAGGACACAACTTTTTGAGATGTGTGGAATAAGAGACCAGCACTCGGGTGTCCTTCGCCTCCCACTCTGGGGATTCTTGCTCCAGTCGGTACAAATATTAGTCATCTTCATTTGGCATTCGCTTTGCACTTTCCAACTGGCAAATTGATTTGATTTCGTTTGCATTCCCCGGCGGACGCCACTCGACTCGCCTGCATCCGCATCAAAGCTTAATATTTGAAAAATAATGTGAACAAATTGAACTTATAAATAAATCAAATCAAAATATCTTGTATTACGCTCTCCAAAGTGGTTCCGAGCGCATATTGCATTCGAAATTGAGTTACATTTAAATATTTTCCCATTTGCAATGGCAAACGCTCTCGGATATGCACGTGAAGGAGGTCCTGCCCAGGTCCCAGCTGTTCTGGCGATTGAATTTCGAGTGCTTTCATCGTAGTTAAGGTTGATTGTTTTTATTTTTTTTTTTTTTGCAGCACAAGTAAGCAATGGCCAGCACCAAACAAACAAATATATGAAGAAAGTGTATACTTTATAAATGTATTTAGATACATTGGGAAAAGTATTTCATTGCAAACCAAGGGGAATCCCATTTGATTTTGTAAAAGAAGTGGAAATTCAAGCCTTTCGTCTCCCACAGCTTTGGTAAAAATGTAATAAAAAAACTTGAAATGAAATATTTTCAATATATTCATTGAACTTTAATTATATTTACAACAAGAAAGGAAGCTACCTTCCATGCCATGTAATTGCATTTTTGATTATCAATCCAGGATTATAAATTGTTTTCTACATACATATATTCAACGATTTTAGCAAATTTAAATACAAAAATCTTTTTGTAAAAGTCTTTTTATTGTAACAATATTAAAGTTTAGTTTAGCATTATTGCGAAAAAATTAACAATTTCGTAAATATTATATCTGATTTTCCACTTGAACTCTGTTGACTCCAATTTCCAGCCTAATCCCTCAACTAGCTGAGCCGAATGTTTAATTGCATTAATTTATATAGAAATAATTTCAATTTCCTTTCGTGCATCGAGTGGCCAACAGGGCGTATAATTGATTCGACTTCCGCGAACGCCTCCGAAAATGGCGCTGGCAATAAATCTCAGCCCGCAACACAATGCTCAGCGTTAGCTTTGTGAACTTAAAATTATACGGATAAGATCAGAAATAAATTTGCATAAAACTGCATTTACATTCGCCGCAAAACCGAAATCTTCAACGCAAAAGTGGGACTCTCCACAACAAGGAGCGCACCTCGGAACCCAGCCACTTGCCGAATGCTCGCGTTGATTAATTATCTACATGAAAGCGTGCAATTTACAGCTCACCTTAAGCTCGCCTCCGATTTCCGCGCACTCCCGTAGTTGTATTTATGGAGTGTTTAGTTGTCTGGGGCCGATTGGTGCGCGGATAAGCCGGGAAAGTTACAGCGAAACTGATTTCCATAGCGCACTTTATCTAAATTAAAATCAAAAACTCTGCCTGCTGCTCGCCCCATTCATTCCGCACGCCAATTGAGCCTCGGACTTGGTAGCTCAGTTGGGGTATATACACAGGATGTAGGGATATGTGGTCCCTTTGAATTTGCAATTTGGCCTCAAATTCAACTGGAGTTCTTGCGACGCAGTCATCATAGTTTTATGTGTTTTATTTTTTGGTAAAATGTTTGCTTTGAAATTGAATTTAAAAATATTATTTGTACTCCTGCCACTTTCTCCTTCTTTAAGAAGTTAATAGGTATTTCTATTATTATAAAATTCTTTAAATATGCAAAAAGGGTATCCAATAAATCAGTTTTATTTTGTATCCCATTTTCCACTTTGAAACCTCGTTTTTATTTCGCTCAAGTTTAATTAACACGATGATCGAATCTGATATTTTTTAATGGAATTGGTTGCTGGCTTCAAAGAAACAAAAAAGTGCCCAGCGGAGCTCCTGTCCCCGGCCATGAGGAGATAATGTCACGATCTGGATTCTAGACCAGGCCATCCAAGCCCAAACCCAACCCACTTGGTCCTCGTCGTCCGTTTGTCAATGTCACAGGAGTCAGCGGCTGTGCGTTGTTGTCTGCAGGTAAATGGTGTGTATTTCAATTTAGCTGCGAATAAATTGCCAACAATAAAGCGGGGGAAAAAGTGTAATTTGTTTGGGTCGTTTGTTCCCAGTGTCATATCTGCCAGAATGTATCTCTCCCGGGGTCGCAGTGCCTCCGTGTCTGCGGCTGAGCGATGAGATTCTTATTTTAATTTTGATTATGTGCCTCGGCTCCAGTCCGCTTTCTTCTGTTCCGGCCACGCATTCTCGGCAGATTTGTATCTGTTAGTTACATTTACAAATTGCCCAACGCATTTATCCACCTCAGGGAATTGGATTTGAAAATTGAGCTGTATGTGGCACACTTGAGACTTATTTCTAAGCTTCTCCCAGCCTCCTAATGCCGTTTATGTGCAGCTCTTAGCCTCTGATGGATACTCGTGTGTCAGGATGCAGGATGCGGCAGCAATATGGGGGAAAGAATTGCCAGTCACTTAGCAGGGCATTAGCGGGAAATATTTGGGGGAATTGATCGAGTTGATGTCAATTTCAAAGTGTGATGCTTGACGAAAGACAGTGCACTGAGAAATTATTATAATTTATTAATTTATAATTATTTTCTTTTTCTGAAAATCTTTCATGATAATTATGCCATTATTTTATGGATAAAATAGCATTAAAATTAAATATTATATGTTAACAACTTGTTAAAATATATTTTTTTGAGTGAAACCTTTAAGAAATACACAGCTCTTGTGATCGATTTTGAGTTAGGCAAGTGTTCAAGTGAACGGAATAAACACCTTCAACGTCCGGGCTCATCCAGTCCCCAGCCTAATAACTCCATTTGCCGGAATGCATTAGGTAGACTCGCTCAAAGGAGCAGCTCCTTGTCCTACTCCTGCTCCTGCTGCTCTCCATGCAGGTTAATTTCCTAGGCAAAATGGCTGAGGACATCGTCAGACGGGATGGGAAGCCGTAAGTCTTAGGTCGGCTTTACAATGGCCGACTTGTGGGCCATTAGCAAAAATGAAAACAAGGCCATAACCCCCGCACACAAAGGTGATTCTGCGAAATGCTTATTAAAAGGACACTTTAGCCCAGTGACAGGATGTGATGACACATCCTAGGGCGCACAAGCAGAGGTAATTTAGATTGCGTCTGCCGTCCCGAGCAGCCCAACAAAACGGGTCATAACAGACCCAGTTGACATGGAGGTTAAATAGATTAGGGATATCGCTTTCAGTGAAGCGGCGGCTGGGGTTATGCACCTGCTCCCAGCCAGAAGCCAGGTGAGAGATGGCTGGGCTTTGGCTTTGACTTTGGCTCGAAAGTAATTGCCAAATATTGGGACAACACAACCGGAGGGGGTGCGGCACGTGCCCAGTTCCTGTTCCGGTTCCTGTTTCAGACACGAAATTGAATTATTAATGCCGTTGTCATTGGGATCGGGAGCGATGAAAGTTGGGCGCGAACTTTGCCTAAAAGTAGAGCTTGTTTGCCAGTGAACCACAATTAAGTTGTCACTCAGGGACTTGGGGCCGGGGTCAAAAGCCTGGGCGGTGGCCTTTGACCTTGATTGCAGCCGAAGGCGTGGTCGTTGTCCCCAAAGGATATTTACTTCCGGGGTGTCCTTTCCTTCTTTGCGCTCTTTGGTTTAATAATGGTGAGAAAACCTGTTTGCCTTTTTGTTTAGGGGGAAATTCGTTATGCTTTGTGATAATATAATCCTTTAATGCAGTTTTAAAATGGCTTTTATAATATTTGTCCTAAGATATGTTCAGTATATTATATTATACAAATTAAGTAGATTAATGTGATGCTTTAATTTATCTTATTAATCTCTGGAAACTGAATTAAAAGAGTATTGTTTTTGTATAATGATATATTAGGTAATCTTTCAATAAACCCAAGATAGCTGCGTCGCTCAGGGCTTTCAACTTTAATGACTTAGGCCCTAAAATTCGTATGCCCACTGACTGACTCAAAGGTTGTTTAACATTTGCATTGTCACTTTATTAAAAATGCAAATATTCGAGAATGCCAAAGGACCCTTCAACGGCGCGATTACGCAGTTCAAGTGGCCAGGCCTTTGTCACGCCCACTCCCCCCAGTGCAGTGCAGTGTTTGCCGCCAGGAGGGATGCGAAGTGAATGAATCAAGAGATGGGATCCCAGGCACCGCCTGAGGCCCGCAAATGGAGAGTTGGCGGGGCGACAAAGTTGTCTTCAAGTGGGTCCTCGACGGGATGTTGCCAAACAGCAAACCATCCGCACAAAGGTGAACGTGCCAAGTGGCAGGAGGCACCGACACACTGGCACCGGCTACAAACCCAGCACCTCGGGCAAACAATGGCCAAATGTGTTACCACCACCACTGCCACCAGGGAGGGGGGAAGTGCACTTGGGCCTTGCCTTGATTTGTATGCTCGGCACTTGGCTGCATCTTGGAAATGAGCTCTGCTTTGGCCTGGCATGACTATAGCCCACATGTAGAGTGCAAGTGGGTAATGCGTTAATCTCAAATAGGTTCACCAGCAAATAGCATACGGAAATGGAATTTGTAACCTTCGATAAGGAGGAGTATTGTATTTCTTAACATTTTAAATAAATAAAAACCCCAAATGTTTATATTTTTTAAGGCGAACTTAAGTGTCAAGTCGTTACAGATTCCCTCAACTGCAAAATAATTACAACCCCAAAGGAACACATTAGTGGGCACTTTGGAAAGTGTTTCAAAGGACGCGTAGCTGCGCAAGAAGCTTTCGTGCATACATGTATATATACATATATATGTACTTTAATGCATATAGCAAAGGACCAAGAGCCACCGTCACCGAGGCAAACTAATTACGCGCCCCTTTAAGAAAATTAAATGCATTTTGGCCTCGTCTTGCCGGCAATTTGAGTGGCCCACTCGGCGCCTGGGTGAGCACATAATTGCCTCGCCACTTGTCGCGGCTCCTCGAGAAACGCTCCACAAGGAGCAGAAATGCGAAAATAACAACTGCCTCATAATGGCATTCAGCGAAGAAATCAAAAGAGTTGACTTGCAATTAAAATAAATTAAATATTTCAAACGTTAAATTAGCTACGGACCGGAAATGGACCGAAAACGAAGCGTTCTCATCTTGAAGCAATTATAAATTTATGTGGAATGAATTTTTTGGAGAACATTTCCCGAAATTAAATGAGCGAAGGAATCCTTTTAACTCACTTTATTTAAGAAAAGAAGAATTGTGTATTACATAGAAAACTATTTATTTACTTAAATATTTGTTAATCCCAAAGGTCTAAGAACAACTTCAATGTTTAACAAATTTATAAAGACAAATCCCATATAGTTTTCAATGAACTCTCGAACCCATTTCACTTAGATGGCGGTTGTATTTGGCTCTCTGGCTTTTCACTTATCAATTGTGTCAGCTTTTCGGGCAGATTATTAAGAATTTATGCCGGGTAAATATGGAAAACTCAGGGCCATATTGGAATCAAACACGTACCAGGACGTGAGTGCTGGCAAAACAGGAGCAGCCTATACATAGTACAGCTGTCGGGAATGGTATCGAGATGGGAATTGAAATAGTTTTCAACGGTTTGACGGCTTGGGACTGGCACGCAGCCGGCATGCACGAGGATGACACATGTTTTCTGGCTTATTTTATTAATCACATTTTTGCCACATTTCGGGCCGGTGCTCGACGGGGCCACATTAAATATTAAATGGCATGGAAACAAATGCGGATTATGCCGGGCTGTGGCTCGGTTTAGTTTCAGCCAGCTAACATGCACAATAAATTGTATTTAAAATGAAACAGTCGGACGGCATCTTCCATTCCGGACACGTGCGAATTCATTCAGGACGTGGAGCTCTAGGTCTGATCTTTGACATGGCAGGCCGGGAGCAGGAGCTGGAAATAGCAGGCAGGACTCAATGTTTGCCTTTTGACGTTTACAAATTACCCACAGCTGGCGAGCAAAATGCCTGGCATTGTGTGTGTCCTGTCCTGTGCTCCTGGGTGCTATATTAAACGTACATATGTCTCGGCACATACCGAAGGACGAAAGGCAAGTACTCTTACATGCGTCTGAGTGGGGTTTGGTGCTCAGTTTAGTTTACTTTTTTGCATGAATTATTCATCCGGCTTTGTCTCATCAAATTGAGCGACCTCGTTAGTCTCTAAAATGTCAAAATTTCTACTGCCAAACATTTGTTGTTTCAATTATTTAAATGTAATTTTCAAATTGCACTTTTCAAATTGTGGCGGAGGCTGTGAAATGGAAATGAGGCAAAGTAAACTTTTCCTGCAGGTGTAGTTTGTGGCCGTTTGTTTTGTTTGTTTTATTTACAATCAGCATTTACATACGATGTAAGTTTCTTAGCTAAATAGATTTATCTCCTAAGCGATGTTAATAAAAATGAAATTATACTTAAATATCAAAAGAAGGCATATTAATTGCTTCACAGCTGGCATATTTATCAAGTTATTACTTGAATAATGAAGCATCCTTTATGGATATTAAGCTAATTATTTATAATCAGAAAAGTTTAACTATTCGCCTTATCGTTAATATATTTTGCTCCCTTTTAAAGGTCGTTTCACACGTCGTATGCGTGATATTTTGTAAAATATTTCCCAAATTGCTACATTAATTCATGAGCTGGGTTATGTGTGTTTTTTGTTGCTGGGCTTGTGACCCTCAGGCGAGGTCCTGGCGTTTATGCGAAAAGTTTAATCAACAAACTAAATCGCTTAGCAGCGCGAACTGTAACTAATTTACTTTGCGGACTAAAATCGTTGGAAAAAGTTGCGACCGTTTGCGCATCATAATGATAAAAGTTGAATGTCCCTGCAGCTATATACCCTTACATATCGCCTACATAGGACCGGAATACATAGTAATTAATTACTGAAAGCTCTTTGCAATTGATTGTAGCAGCAGAACTGATGCACCGATTGACTGTAGTCTAATTAGAAGAAAAACCCCAAGTTTTTACACTAAAAACAGCTTTAAGAATTCAACAACTTCAATTAAAGAAGCAAAATATATTTTTTGTAAACTAAGATTTTATTATATTTGTAGTTCTAAATTTACTTCGCACAAAAAAATGAATTTCATTTTGCATTTATTTGGATTCTAAAGTAATTTAATCCCTACAAAATTAAGAATTATTACAATATTAAGTAAGATATCCATAATTCCGTTATTAAAGTGTTATAAACATGAAAAGAATGTACAAATTCTAGGTATGAGCCCTGATCCTATAGTAATTCGGCAAACTGCCAGGCTATAAGGCTTCCACTTCTTTCAATATTTAAATAACTTATTGAGCTAAGATACTTTTTTTTAATTTTTTTTGTTGGGTGATATTTATTATATTTTTATTTATATTTTTGCTGATTTTTTTCTTTTTTTTACTTTTTTTTTTTTTTTTTTTTTGTTTTTATTTTTTTTTTTTTCTTTTTTTTTTTTTTTTTTTTTTTTTTTTTTTTTTTTTTTTTTTTTTTTTTTTTTTTTTTTGTTTGTTTTCTTTTTTTAAGTGTAGCAGAACTACGGGTATCTGGTATAACCCATTCCATGGAGGGCAGGGAAAGGCACATAAAAATGCGATGAAGATGCGTATGAAGTGAGCTCTTGAATGGCAACATTGAATACGCATTCGCTTGAGGAGTTCACATGTTAATTAAATAGAAAGCCCGACGAGGCCCCGATGCATTGCACTCGAAAGTCGAGTCAACTCGAGTCGAGGACCCTGGCTTTCGTCCTGGCAGCTAGAGCCGAAACGAGGCCATTCATATCAATTTGTTTGGCCTACGCATTGAATTGCGGTTTGTGGATAAGCCATTCGCAGATGGGAATTCCTAGCAATATGCCGCTGCCTCCTCAGTCGTGATCTCTTTGGCATCGCCAAGTGCTACTCAAAATTTACAGAATTCATTTATGCAAATGAAGTGCCTTTTATGACGCCGAGAGATGAGCTGCGGATAAGGATGGGGATGGGAAGCTTCCTGATGATGATGATGATGTTGATGAGGAGAAATGCCAGGCAAAGACAGAGACCGCAGCTTGGCAAAGGATGGATTGCGATTGAAATTGGTTAGCAACTGGCAACAGGACAGAACAGAGCAACAAAAAAGTGAAAGACAAGACCCGTCGAGTAATGAATGAAAATTGAGCAAATTATTCAGTTCCTTTGGCGCAACAATTAAACAATTTACGTAAATTTCCAAGTGCTCTGGTAGTATTTTGCCAACTAATTATGCTGGCCAAAGTCGCTCCAGGTTAGCACAAGGAAGCGATGACTATGTAGTTACTTTTGCCCCGTAAAACTCCAACCTGTATCTCGATTGGTGAGTTGCACAAAAAAAGGGGGGAAAGTCTCTAACTGTGTTAACTAGTTGGTGATGGTAACTAACTGTGGGCCAAAGTTTGTGACTTTCTGAATGACACTTGGAAAAAGTAAACAATTATTAGTATTTGAGAAAGTGTTAATATATTTATTTAATATTATTAACTAATTGATAAGAAAACTACAAATGCTTATTTAATTTAATTAATTTAATAAGTCCAAAAGAACAAATATGATTCCAAAGAAAACTATTTAAATCTCAATAAATTTATATGAAATTGTGTACAATTTCGGTGGTTTTCCTCAAAATTATCAGATAAATTTATTTGTAATATTTCGAGTGTGATTTGAGGGTAGCATCTTCCACTTGTCAGCTGTCTGCGGGCCAAACAACTTATTCACTCATATATTAAGGGCTGTTTATCTTTGCCCGTCTGGCTATTCACTTGTCGGGCCATAAAGAAAGCGCTGGCCAAGTCAATCTGGGCCCATCAATAAAACAATCAATAGACGCTGACAGCTGCAAATCCTGCCGCCCCGTTGAATGGATAACTTTTGCCCAAGCGCCCATTCATAAATTGACACATTATCGAAATTTATGGCGACGGCGTCAGATACAAAAGGCGTGAGTCTATGGGTTGGATGGCTTCAATGGCAGAGGGAACCGATCCGATGCAGGCAAATATCTGTACGAAATTAATGATGCGACACATTGGAAAAAACAAAGGCCACTGCCACAGAAAACAGGCAACAGACAACAGAAGCAACAGTTGCACAGTCGGTGCAAAAAGTGGGGAGAGTAAAACGGGAAACGGAAGCCACCCCCTGGGTTGCACAACCCCCAAGTAAGAGAAAGCTTTCAGGGGTGAGGTGTGGTTAAGTGTGGGCAGAAAAAAAACTGGAGAAGAAAACCCTCCCTCAAGGATTTGGTCAAAACCACCACAAAAAGGGGTGGACAAGAAATAATAAATAGAGATGAGAAACCTTTGTTGAGATGCATAGATTTGCTTGGCTTAAATCTAGGAATAAAATATATATAAAATTAAAATCATATTATACATACATATGTGCAAAAAAATACTTGTTATTGATTATTATAATTAAAAGGATATGTCAGTTTTAAAATATATGGCATAAACGCATAAATACATTTCTAAAAGAAATATGTATGTTGTCTACACAAAACAATTTAATTGTTTTATTATAGATTAATGTGTTTTTATGTTCTATTATAGGTTTTTATTTAGTTCTGATTGAGAGTTTTTTATTTAGAGATTATAGAGCATGAATTATTCCAATTTAAACTTACTTTTGTTCGCTTTAAAGAGCTTTTTAAAATAAATCATAAAGAGGCAGGAGACAGGGGAATACACATAAATATATTATATACAACTTGCTGAAAATTCCAGATAATCTATTTTATATTTTATGGTCCGGTGTCATCTCTAGTTTCAAGTTTGGAGGGTTGAGATTTCTGGCCTGAGGCCCTCCGTGCTGACGTTTTTATTAAATTCCAGTAGCGTAGCATCCTCGCTCCGACTGGACTTGCACATTAAGTTCACAAATTTTTTAATAAACTGCCATCAAGTAATGAAATACAATGGGGGGGTCTTCACTCCCCCAGCGAAAGAGGATGTCCAGCTCATTTTCTGGGGGGTGGCAAACGCCCTTGCAATTTTCCCCCTGCCCCCGCTCTGTCTGATGGAAATTACTTGTTCGGCTTTGTTGTGGCCAGCAGGGGGGCGGCGGATGGCTGTTTGATGTATTAATTCGGAGGGGTTGGTATAAATTTCAAGTTGCTGCAAATAATTGTGACGTGAGCAAACTCCGAAAGGCACTTGGCAGACAGATGACGCCGGAGTGCGAAATGCCACTTCAATTGTCAGGAGCCGGTGTCGGTGCTGGAGTCAGAATCGTCTACAAATGTTGTTCACCTTTTTACACGTAGAGAGCATCAGCGTCAACAACTTTTTAACAAAGGCGACGAGTTCCGAAGACGCTGCCGGAACAGGGGATATTACAGGAGGGGCCTTTGGGTTCACAGGAGGACGACGACTGGTTACCTGCAGCCAGACAATGGCTGATCTGACTTATTCATGCTGCAGAGAGACATAGACGGCAAGGACTTCCGCAGAAATCATCCTGACACAACGCTGTTTGACATTTCGGCCTGAATTATTTATTCGTTGCACTTTCCACATTTTCCCTGGCTGCCCTCTCTATTTTTTTTGCGCTCTCAACTTTTTTTGTGTGTGCACAGAAAAATAAATTTAATATTTAATATATTTTTAAAAGGGATCCTTAAATATTCTAACTTTTCAGTGTTTTTATAAGTCTCTCTTAATCCATTTCTGAAATATATTCACTTTCCAATTATTTTATTATTTAAACACCGAGTTGTATAATTTCTTTTCAGTGTTCTGTCTGACCGTAGAATCGATGTGAAATGTAAACTTTTTCAGTTTAGTTTTTATTACGAATTTGTTGTTGGTCTTTCTCTCTATCTCTATATATATTCTATTATTTTTTTCTGCAGCGAGACTCTTTTATTTAATCAACAACTGACATCGCCACTGGCCGCTCATGTGACAATGGGAGAACCGTAATCCCCGTTGGCCGGACCGTAAAAGCCCCGTGGCTGCCACATCCATATTATTCCGTGGATTTGTTGCATTTGTGTGCATTTGCCAGACAGTTCAGGCGGAATCAGTGTGCCGCACAGGTTTTGAAACTGATTGGGGAATAGGGACCAGGGACAGGACCAAAGGGGGTAGGTGGGGTGGCTACGGTACGGGATCTTTATTTCCCTTGATTTCCTGCTGACAAGCGGAAATCCTTATGGCCCGGCACTTAAGCAAATAGCTAGGGAAAATCTAAAAAAGAAACTTTATCCATATTAAAATTGGTTTGCTTGTGTAGATTAGAAGTTCATGAGAGGAATTTTCTCTCGATATGCAAACAATTTTATTATTGGTTCGAAGCCTTTTTCATTTTTCTGAATTCAGTTTCATTGGATTTTAGTAAACGTAAAGGTAAACATGAAATATTTATTCTTTCAGGTAAAGTAAACATTCATTTTTGTAAATTTTATTTATTAGATATCCACAACTTGAATATGGAAATACTTACATTAAACATCTGATAAATCGCATAACTATTTATGTTTAAAAGCAATTTAATAAATTATATCTCGAAGCAATGCAATCAATCAAAAGCAATGGTGATTAGACCTTTTTCACGCTATGTAATCAATAATTTAATCAAAATCGTACATCATTAAAAAAGCAGCATCGATGACAACTGACATTTAATAAGAGAATAGATGTTAATTAGCCACGATGGAAATCATTCGTGTGAGTCATAGATACTTATATATATATATTTCCATGTTTGGCAATCGAATTATGATTGATTCTTAATTAAGCATATTATTATTTGGTCAAAGCCCACTCTGTTTTTCTCTATTTGCGGTGGTGTGGCTTTAATTTGCCATTTCCCGGCGGTGTTTGTCTAATTAAACCGCCGCTCTTTGCGGAGTGAGCGGTGCTAATTAATGAATCCGAGGAGTGCGGCAAAGTCGGCAAGGATATAGGCATTTTCGCGAGTATTTTGCCTAATCAAACTAATTAGGAAATTGTTTCCATTCAAGCGGGGCGGGGAAGCGTATGTGCAGAAGTATTTGCATGTTTTTAGCATATACGAATTAGAGATGAGAAAGCATTTCTATTTTATCCATAGATATATAGAAAATAAAAATATTTATAGAGGACTTGAACCAAATATTTATTTTAGTTTACTGAAAGTTGTATTTGCAAAAAAAAAAATCGAAATAGATTTGAAAAAAAAAGTAAAGAAAAATATAAAAAATGTATATATTCAATATCATACTAAAATTCCTTCTATATATTATAGTTGTTCTCACCGTATCTCCCCCCAAAATATATAGGACTAGACATTCCTCCCCATTGTCTGTGTAAAAATAATTTATGTATGATGTTTGTTTTGCGCATTGTGCGGCCTGTGCTCGCTTCCATGCGTTTGTTTGTAATTAGGGATTAAATAAGATTACAACCATCAATATCAATTATTTGAGCTACCACTTCCCCACTCCTCCCTCACACACATGTATTAGTTGTTCATTAGAATTTACGCACAAGAAGGCAACAGGAGGAGAAAACACAAAAAAAAAAAACACCGCGAAGCCCACAACAATGATACCCCGAAACAATACATTAAATAAATTAATGTTGATTTAATGAATGGAATGCATATTCATTAGGCCGTGCCAAAACCGCTTCGGTTTTCCATGTATTTAGTTAATTGCAATCGAACTTAGGCAGCCTTTTGGGTGGGTGGAAAACCGAGTCGAGTCGAAAACACTTTTCTTTCTCGTGAAAAGCGGATTGTGCTTGTTTTCACATAAGCTTCGAAATCTGATTATGGTAAAATGTTAAGCGGATGAATTAAATATCTGCGGGGAGCGGATATTCAAAGGAATTTTGTGTACGCATTAAAATAACTCAATATGTTTTACTTTCCGGGCAATAATTTAATCTCACTAATTATTTTGAAGTCTAGTTAATCCAGATTTTAAATGGTAAAAGTTAATTAGTAAAGCTGCAGTTTTAGAATGCATACTAAAAGTTGCTATTGCACTATAAATTATACAGAAAATAAATTTTGTAATAAATTCTTAACGAAGTTTATGTATACTTAAAGAAAGATTGAATCATAATCATTGTCCAAAAAATGTCACTGTTATTTTATAGTTTGACTGCTGTTAATTAATTTGAAAACTATAAGATAATTATTATTTAAACTACATATTTACATTTATATTTTCAAGCACGAAATTTATTAAAATTGTTTTTGATACATTAATGATACCCATACATAAAATTTCGAAATTAAATTTCGATAGTTCTTTTTTAATAGACAGAAAATGTTCCTTTAATAATAAAATAAAATATAGTAATCTGTCAATAAATAACCAAAATCTAATAATATATAACCCGGCAGATACTCTGAGCCAAGTTTTAAGAAACTTTACAGACCACTTCTGGTCCCATAAATGTTCCTCTGTCGTTACTCACTTTTCATGCCATTTTCCCGGAATGGAAAAATTACCCCTTGTGTTTCTTGGCTACTACCATTCATTTTGGCGAGTGCATGGAACGACTTACTCAATTTTCCGACACCGACAACTCCCCGCCCCCCTCCTTTCTCATCCGGGTGACATTGAAATATTACAATAACATCTATGCATGTGTGTGCGTATCGATTTTCCTGCGCCATAGGCAGAATTTCCTCTTGCAAAAAAAAGCAACCAAAAAGTCAAATTTTTTCTGTGAATGTTTTTGTCACAAATGACTTTGCCGTTTTAATTGATTGCTGGCAATAAACCGAACAGGCGCCCATTGTGAGTGTGTGTGTGGATGACTCGTTTCCCCCAGAAGAAGTTTAAATGGAAAGCGTCAACGTCATGCATGGGGAACACGCGGAATGTGTGTGTGCGTGTGTGTGTGTGGGAGAGAGTGTGGGGAATTGGTGGATCGCCCTTTTCCGTTTTTGGGCTTTGTGGAAAATTCCGAGTTTTATTCTTAGAAATTTCTACGCGACAATTTCAACTTTTATTTGCACAACATGCAGGGGGGTGGCACACTGGCACCCTCCATAAAATTCTCAATTACATTTATGATTTCTTGCGCAGCTTTTCCATTTGCCCGCCAAGATTTTCTTACCACTTGCTTTTCAACTGCAGGGGTATGATGATTTTTAAAAGAATTGGGAAACATCAAAAGCAGCTAAATAATTTCTGGCCTTGCAATTTTTAATATATATAAATAAATAAATGGAATAATTTGTGAGCAGAAACAATCACAAAATAAGGTTCTTGGAAATCATCTACAAATAGTATTATTTAATAAATGAACCCTTTTTGATATGCAATGTTTTTTCGTGAGCGCAGCATCGGGTCGGTACAAGTCTCTATACTCCCCATACATGGATACTGTTTGCCTTCCGTTTCGTATTCGTATTCGAATTGTTTTGCTTTGTTTTTTGGTTTTTATTTTTATGCCGCTTTTATTGCATTATTTTCAGCGGGAGCCGCCGCCAACGTCGTTCTATGCATGTGTTTATTCTGGAGCGGAATGTGCTAGAGAAAATGGAAATGGAGCCATTTTCCCGCTCGGCTCGGAACGTGACCGAAACGCAATTTGCCGGGCTTAGTTTAATTTGCTCGTATTAAGCCCGGCCAAATGGCCTGCAATAAAGAATTGCCCCTTCTCGATGCCATCGTCTCGTCCTTGGCTGAAAGTTTTCAATAATACGCATACGACCCGTTGTCGTTCGTCTGTTTGATTTTTAACGCCCGGCCATCTATTGACATGGACATGTTCGGAAATTTGTTCCTTGGCCTCCAACGGTCTCTCTCTCTCTCCTTCTCTGGGTGCCCCTCTTAATCCCTTTAATGGACTATTAAGCGCTTTTACGGCCACAAGAGGTCCTGCACCGTCTCATGCTGTCCAGGCTCTCTAGGCCTGCTTTATGGTGCTGCTCGAGTTTACGATAATCTCATCATTTGATGTTGCAGCACGTTCGTCAATGCCCATTTTATGCTCTACAATATTTGCATTGCACACTGAAAGAATATTATTTATAGTTGACATTTTAGTTTTAATAATATTAAATAAAATAATTAATTTTGTTATAATAATGGATACCAAATGCAAGTTTTAGGTTAAGTTAATCTTTGTATTTATAAGAAATGTTTTCTAAAATTTATGTTAATATATTTTCCAAGTGCAAGGGAGAGTGCTCCAGCATAGGAGATGTAAATTCTAGGGGTTCCTCCCAAACAGTTTCCATTCTGTTCCTGGAATTGCTATAACTTGTCAGCAGCGGTGTGTAATAAATTGATTGTGCCAGCAGGAGGCCATGGAAACCCTGGGCCGGACTCGTTTCTTTTTGAAATTGATACCCCTAATGGCAGACGGGGTTCTGGACTGTGTGTGCGGTGTGTGCTCCCGCCTTGATTGACATGTGAATAGGAAAAGACGCAGCCACTTTCAGTTAGCCGCCCAATTAAGAGCGCTTTCTGCCTTTTGTGCCGGCAAACAAAGCCGGACACAAAGGCCTTGGCCAAGCCCCCGGATACGGGCCAGTGGACATCGGATGCGGATGCGGACGTCGACGTCGACTTGGTGGCGTGGCATGTCAGTCACGCAGTTTTTTAGACGGTCCCCGCACGGTCCCCACACAGACATGGCCAATGTCTGGGTCTAAAAGCCAGAGCCAAATCCGGAGACAGTCTCTTCACCGAGGCGGGCATTGTGGGCATTGGGGGCGTGGCATTTTGTGACTTTGTTGCGTGATTACCTTAATTGATGGCCATTTCCGCCGTACAAATGAAGCCACTCAATTAACACCTTTCACGAGAATAAAAGCCGCACGTCAACTGCCACGAACCTCTTGCCCGGCATTTACTCTTTATTTATTCAGACACATTTATTTAAATTAAACACTCTTTTGGCAAGCGGACTATGAAAAAATAATTGCTTGAGATTCACTACTGAAATAATCAAATTAAATACGTTTCAATCACAAAGTTGGGTTGGGATATAAAAAGATATTGAGCATAATTTAAAATAAAATAAAATAGATTTCCAGTACATTCTTCTTATTTTAAAAATATTTCCCTTAGTTCTAATTTAATAAATAAGGTTACGTGAATGTTTATTATCATTTTCATAGCCCATATTTTTCCAATTTTCTTGCCTTTTTCGCTATTAACTATTAATGATTAACAAAGTAGATTTTCCACTGCAGCTTTCCTTTTGGCAATTAATGAAATTCCGTTAAGTTTTCCCCGCTGGCAGAAACTGGCAAAAAGAATTTCAAATTACATGTGTAATTATTTTGGCCGCTAGCGACGTGCCTGTCAAAAATGGTTCGTGGCGCATATTATAATGCCATTTGCAATTCTCTTTCATTTTCGCTTCTAATTTAACGAAATTAGCAAATAAAAAAGTTTTTCCGCAAAATTACACAAATGTAATTCAAATGCCACGAGACTGCGCCCCATCGTTTGCCCATCCACCCAGTGGCAGGACCAAGACCAGGACCAGGACCAGGACCATTCATCCCCCACGCAAATGGCGCAAGTCAAAATGGCAAGGCGCCCGAAAAAGGACCCAAAAACGAGTCCTGGCGAGAAAGTGGGCCATAATGACTGGGCGAGAGGGGTCAGCGGCGGGTCTGGTGGGGTCAGGTCAGCCAGCGCTCATTTTCGGCGAAACTTTGGGAAATTGTATGATAATTTAAATATACAAACAAATTGTGTGGCGCTTTCAATAAAACTTTTACCATTTCTTGGGCTCTGCGCTCTCGTCATTTATTTTTTGGCCCGGCCAGCTGAGTTATTAGCGCATTAAGTGCCAAATTGTGTGCTGGCCGCGGTGACAGTCATAGACAGAAATTGTTTTCCCTGAGAACACTGCAAATAAAAGGAATATTTAAAAATTGTATTTATAATTTAGATTATTTATTCTTAATATTTTCAGTCAAGATACTTTTAGGGTTAATATTATGAAAGTTAAAGTTTGTAGAAAAATATGAACTGAAAATATTGCAAGACTTAATAAGATTTTGGAAATTTAGTAACAGAAAATATATTTAATACATTTTAAGACTTATTATTATTAAAAGCTTAATTTTGTATATATGTATATATTTTTTGTATATATAAAGAAAATAATGCAGTTAACACAACCTATTCTTATCTTACTTATTTTTATTAAAAATCAACCTTATATAGGCATTCTCCTTAAGTTAAAATATATTTATAAAAAAAACTGTTTCCTGTGGAACGTGGGATACCTTAATTCTTCTATCCCCGGGCAATCCTGCGGCTACGCTTTCGTTCAAGCGGCTGTCAGACATCCTTGATTGATGGAACTGACAATTGCGGCGGCATCGACATTGGCAACGGCATCCGTGCAACAATAAGTCGGCTGACATTCGCACGCCCGCACCTCCGCGGCTCCGGAATGCTCCGTGGCCATGTCAATGCCTCAATCTAGATGTTCGCTGCAATTTTCGAGGCCTGTCAACTTCAAAAACAGAAATGCCACATTTGCATGACAGCTCAATTCGTGAAATATTCACCCAGCCTGCACTCAAAAGTGGGATATGTGTCCATTTGTGGGTGTGAGTTAGCCCAACCAAAAAAAAAAAAAAAAACAGGTATATACGGAGCTCTTAATCTGCAACTGTATGGATGTTAGGGTATGATGGCTATATTTGGATTTCCTTTTATAGGAAGCTTAGGTGAAAGTTCAAAAATCTGTTCAATAATTTTACAAAGGTTCTTTGAATATGTGAATTTTAACCAAGAAACCTTTAAGGATAAAAATATTACATAGTATTTTAAAGGGAGAAAGATAATATTTACCTCGTTATTTGCTTAACAAAAATATAATAAATAATTAATATTAAAATATATATAGAAATTTTTAAACATCTGTGTGATTTTAATAAAATTTAAATATAATACAATACACAGTGCACTCCCCAGCCGATTTATTTAGCAATCTGCAGGTGAGTTGTTGCAAACAAATAAAATCTGTCTTTTATCCGCCGACTGAATGACTGCCAGTGTGCCCGAAAGCGTGTCTGAGTGGGGGCGAGTGTGGCCGTTTGTAATAAATATTTGAAGCACAGGACTTTTTATGGCCTTAACGGGGAATGAAAATAACGTCAAGCCGCACTTAAAATGGCAAATGGAAATTCTCACCAGTGGCAACCACAATTAATACACCGTAGAGCCGGACCAGCTTCGATACCGGCATGTCCATCTGTCCCGGAGTCCCGGACAGTGGCCATGGCAGTGCGGTTACTGCGTCATCATCTCAGAACTGAGGCAGGCTGCCATTCGAGCCGGCCAATGCAATCAAAAGCGATTCGCATCCGCAATATCAGCGATGACCTCAAAATCAACATGGCAGCCAGAGTCCGCGCCGCCCCGGCCAACCAATTTATTTGTTGACCCGTGGGCAATGCAGTCAATTTTTCCGACTGCCAGACAGCTGGCCACAGACTATGGACTCCTGGACTACGAACTTGCGGCCCTTGCCAGGAGTGGAAACAAGGGGAGCCTGTGTCAGAGCCAGAGGAGCCAAAGCCAGAGCCAGAGCCGGATTCCCAATCCGTCGTCGTCCTGCTCGCTTGTTTGTCCGCCGTGCTGGATATAAACCTTTGAGTCGCAATTTTTACGTTCGACTGCGGAAGACCACAAAATAATGACAGGAAATTATCTCGCAGCAGACGGGTTGGCCGGCATCCAAAACAATTTCACTCTGCTGTGATTCCGATCCGGCTCCCGGCCCTGCGACATCTGCTGTAGGCCGTGGATATTGCAGCTGCAGTCCAACTAATTCCGGGCTTATCGGGGCCAATAAGGGTCGGTCGGCTAGGTCGGGTCGGGTGGGTCGCATTCCGTAATTGAAAAATGAAACACAATCCCCATGCCCGGCGGCAAAGTTCGGCCAACAAGTTCTTACACACCTGTGAAGTGAGAGGAGGCCCAAGAAAATCGCCAAAGTTTTATAATATTGTTAACATGAAAAAAAAAAAAATAATAAAATAAAGAGAAACAAAATAAATAAGCCAAGGGCGGTGAGTGGAAAAGTTTGGCTTTGTTTCTGCCCTTCCGGTATATCGTGTTATATAAGGTTTCCGACTGTTATTCGTGATATTTATTTTTTTCATTATTGGGCAATTTGCAAAGTGGGTTTAAGTTTTTGACAAAGCCTAGTCGAGATCAAAGGGAAAACTTTACCATTTTGCACCAAGTATAAATGAAAAATTTTAAAGAAAAGGAAGGAAAAGAATGGAAAAAAACAGAAACTTGCTTGATTTTTTTAATTTTTCTTTTTATACGATACTTGTCTTAAATACAAACTTAAAACTATATATTCCTTGATCCCTCAGGCTGATGCGAAAATGTATTCAACTAATTGCAGTGATTGGGAGTCCAAGTTTTACCATAAATGAACACGGAGAGCCGCCTTAAGTGCATTTACCACATCAAAGTGAGTCATTAACCAAAACTTTGGCAAATAGATTGATTTGAACCGCCTCAGAGTAGTGGACACTGACCGGGCGAGTGTGTTTGCTCAATAAATTGAACACTCGGCAAATCCATTCGTATAAGCATACGCAGTAATTTCTAAATCCAGAATAAACACCCGATGGGCGGCCCAGCCGGATTGAGTGGAGAAATCAAATGTGCAGCTGCTAATATGAAATGTACACAAACGGAAGAGTTAATCCTTATCGACAATTTGACATCAGCAGTTTTGCTTTTGCTTTCGAATAACGAATAACGGAAACCATTAAGTTGTCACATGCAGTGCCATAAAAAAAATAAATACGTATACGCCGGGTTGGCTGGCTGGGAGTCGAAATGGGAATCGGATCGGATCGGAGCGGAGCGGGAATGGGGCAATGCCTGCATTGGGGCAAAAGCAAGCCACAAGTGGTCATTCAGACAAATGGCCAAATGGCGGGGCTCATGAATAATTCAGATTTTAAATTGCATTTATGCAAATGCGGATGCTCGCAGATTTTCGCCACTGGCTGTCGCACTAGTCCCCGGGAAAATGGGGAAAAGCGGCCCGGCCCGGACAAGCCCGGTTTGGAGTTTGCCCCCAAATGCATTTGCAACTTAATGCGCCGAAAGCTGCGAGTTTTTCGCTAATGCACAATTTGTATGCGTCAACACTTTCGTCAGCCGATGGCGCTGCTTCCTATATTTTTTTTCATTCATTTTTATCAACGCAAATATCAAGGACCTATTGATAAGGCCATACAGCCCTCAGCCATCCCGCTTTCGGATGCCATTCCCAATGGAAAGCTAAGCCGAATGGAGGCCAAGTGATTCAGTGACCTGCAAGACATAAAGTCCCGGTCCTCATCCTGCTCCTGGGCCACCTGTTCCATGGCCAACTCTTTGGCAATTTGTGTGCATCGCCGACTGCAGATGTTTTTCCTCTTCTCGGTTCGAGGTCTCGCTCCAGAAACTTGCAGATTTATTGCCCAGAAACTTTTATTGCCTGCAAGAATATGTACGGGCCGAGATAAAGATGCAATCTGGAACTTGTTTGGCGAGTGAAACACTTTGCCATCTGCCATCCGAATAAGTGTGCGGGGTAATTGAAGTCACTCACTCGAGGAGGTGGTGCTTTTCCAGGTCGCATTCCCATTTCCAGTAAAATTTACTACCGGGGTTTTGTAATTGGAATTAGTGAAAATAAGAAGTATCTTATTACAGTGCCTTTGTTACTCACAAAATCTGTCTAGGATGATGCTTTCAAATCACCGATATTAGTTAACAACTCTAGGATTATGTATGAATGAAAGGATGGTGAATTCCTCGAAAGTCCTGCTTACTATTTGAATTTCGAGATACTCTCGAGATAAATAAAAGCCACAAGTGGCAGGTGGATACAAAGAAACAGAATAAATTATTAGGAAGGGATTTCCATTCCAGTTGAATGTCAGTTTACCTTTAGCCCGATCTGGGTTGCTAACCGTTTGGGACACTCTAATGGGACCTCTTCAGGCGAAATCAATCTAATGGAAATAATAGACCCTTCGATGGCGACAATACAGTGGCCCCAACTAAATGATGCTAATCGGATTTGAAAATGAGAAGCAGAGGGTATCGCTTTCTCCTTGAACGAGTGCAAAGAAAAGTCAGAGCTGGCTGAGAGTGGGTTCTTGGCCAGGCCAGCTGTCCGGACAACTTAAACACGCATACACAGCCAGGCGAAGGGAGAATTCACAAGGCAGTGATGCTGAGGAAATTCAGAAAATATAGGAATATTATATATTTAAATAAATAATAAAATTACATTGTCTACTCGAAAATATATATTTTAAGTTTAATTTTCAATCAAATATATAACAAACAATTGACTGCTGAATTCGTATATTTAATAATAATGGATATATGTACATATTAACCCCAATTTTTGTAGATTTATTGTTATATATTATATTTATTTTAAACTTTTCTTGATTAAACACCAAAAAGAGAGTGACATATCTGCCCAGAAAGCTGTCCAAATGGCCAACACTGAACCCCAGGCCTGGGTAAACAAGCAATAACCGCATTGAAATGGACAGCTATCCGGAGCCATCCAAGGATGTTGTGTTGCGGCTCGTCACCGAAGGGGAATAAATTCGAAGCGATGCGCCCCGATTCGATATTCATTTATGCGCCTCGAAGATAAGCACTAAATAAATAAGTCTCCCCTTGCTGTCAGTGGGGGTCCGAGGGGTGGGTGAGAAAATGTAAATAAATGACTGCAAAAATATGGCAAAAATCGAAGTCAAACGCCGTTGGGCGATTCATATGGAAATTAAATGGCAGTCCCTTTAGCCATTCCCTGTAAATTGTTCACGGCCTGCCTTAAATTACAACTGTCAATCGAGTTGGGAAAGGATAACATGACTGCAAGGATCTGGGATCTGGGTTCGTTCTCTATGTCCGTGTTTACGCACATATGGTGGCTGAAATCAAAACATCATGAAATTGTTTTTCCAACATCATTTCTGTTTTGGGGGAGAGAATTTCCATTTTTGCCGGCTTCATATATTTCCGTGCGTTTACGGAGGGGATATGAACAACATCCGGCGAATTCGGGCCATAATTTCTAACAACATTTTACTACTCATTGCATTTGACCAAACAGGGGAAACCAGCCAGAAATCCCCCTTCCCATCCCGAACCCCCATTCCGTCCCGGCCGACCGATTTGGTTATTACAAACTCATATCTTGTGCGGCTCCTAACCAAAGTGACCGCAGGCGAATGGAACGGCCAGGATGTGGGCGTATGGATGCGGGGATGCGGGCTCCAGCGATGCGGGGCGCTGCTAAAAATTGTTCAAAATTTGCATTTTATATTAACGGAAACAGTTGTTGCCTTTGAGCACACACACATGTTCCCTGCCCGAAAAACCCCAAAGAGCCCCCTCCGGAAAATCCCACATCCAAGTGCCTCTTGTCCGGCCTGTTACACAATTCTAAAGCAAATTTGACGCGTTTATGCATGTAAATTAAACAAATTTGATTTTAAATATCTTCTGGCACAGGCAGGTCCAGGAAGCCAACGGATATGGCCACAGACTGGGACTCTGACTCGGATTCGGACTCTCCAACTCAACCTCCAACTCGAACCCAGAGCCGGACCCAGGACCAGCATCATAAATAAAATACGTCCAACAAATTATGCCTGACCGGGACAGACTGGAAATCCCAAGGAGAGACGGATTCTGAGGAGCTCTAGTCACCGTATTTTATGCGGTTGCTGAACTTCGGGTCCATTAATGTTAAGCATATTGAAATGCAAAAGCCTCAAGAGAGCAACCACTTGTTACGCTCCATTGGATGCGTCTAATCCGGACATCGAGTCATTGTGTCTAGGGAATTAGTGAACAGGAGAGAGACAGCTGGGCTGAAATATATATAGTACACGATTTAAGGATTCATTTAACCCAGACAGTCGTTGGTTTAATTAATAAAACTTCAGAAATAAAACAGCTTTTATTGTATTTATTATTTGTTTAATATTTTGTGGAAACTTATTGCAGCGACCATGGACAAATTTATTACTTAAGTCCAGCACTTAATGGTACGGAATTGAAAAAAAAATTTATATGTTTCATCTGTCTGCAATAAGTCCTTCTGAAAGCTTTATTCTTTCTGTGTCGAGTTAAAACAAAATCAATACTTCACATTTCAATTATATTTACAAAGTTATATTACTCGGAGCTATAATTGATATTTAATATAAAATAAGGGAAAGGAAAACACATTCAAGAGTTTACATATTGCTTCAGGAAATATTTATAAATTATTTAATATAACCTTTAAAATGTCTGATTAAAAATTCATTCAGTTTTAGCTGGACTTGCCTCTATTTAATTCCCATTAAAATAAAGAAAAAATGACGAAGTATTTCTAAAATGTTAGCCCATTGTTTTAGTCTTCATATTAAAAATGTATTCAAATTCAATGAGAAATTATTTATTATTATTTAATTCTTAGCTGATGACTAATTACAAATTCACAAGTGGCTGCTTCAATTTAAACAACTTTCAGTCAGCAATCAATAAAACATTAAACTCTTAAACAATCTTTCAATTTAAACTTGTTATTTTTGCATTTGCCGGCCAAAAACTTTAGTAGTTTCGCCGTCCACAGTTCGCACGTGTTGGAGCATCGAGCCAAGGGATTATGGGCTAAATGTCGCAGCAGCATTCGCATCATTGGGATCAGCACCCCGAACCACATCGATGGACGATGGATGCGAAGGGGCTGGGAATGGCGACGTGGCTGGGGGAAGTGAAATTCTGGCCAAATGCACGGCAAAATCAAAGGAACATTTCAGCAGCAAAGTCCGAGAACAACGTTGGCCGGCACTTAAAAGTCCATTAATGGCATTAAGTGGACATTGTGCAAGTTTTAAGCACATTTGCTTCACATTGTTTGTGTATCGAACTAACGACTTATTGGCAACTTTGCCACTTTAATTTTTAGACTGAGAGATGCTTCAACCCATAAGGAGTGAAATTTATTGATTAACAAAAGTCTTTACTAATGTTTTTCTACTAGATTATTCATATTAAATTAAATTTAATTCTTATGCGGTTAACAGCAACGACTATTGACAATCGCAATAGTAACCGAAAAAATACATATACCATAAATCAAAGTGATAAACCTAAACAGTTCCCCTTCCTCCACTGAAATCGTTTAAATACTCAAATTCACAGCTGGCTTTCGTTGGTCAGCGATTTTGGCATTTAAGAGTTCAAAGCAAACATAATTTTGACGGGCTGCTCACGTTGTACCGGGGATTTGCATGACAGGCAACACCAAAATCTGACAATAGCAGCGAAATTTCAATGGCTGGAAAAGACTGTCCCCAGTCGGATCGCTGCTGTTGTTATTGGATTGGGTCTGGATGTTCGATTTTGCGCCGTTGGCTTTGAATTCACGGTTTTGGGCGGGAAATAAAACGCACGAATGCGCTGCCAACGCAGCCTCCGAGCCAAACCGAGCCGCGCCGCGTCGCACAAAACAAAAAAAAAAAATGACAATGGCAGGCAACAAATTTTTGCAATTCCCAACAGCACTTCAACTTCCGGCTGCCATTTTTTCCGGCCAAGCCCGCCCGACCCCTTTTTCGACGCCGCCCACAAGTTGACAAAAGTTTTGCAGCAGCCATTGAAAATGTGACTCCATTTGAGATTTGCGCGACAACAACAACAAATGCAATGGAGTGATGTTTGAAATGATGAACTTTTTGATACCCTAAAAGTAATTAGTTGAGTTTTTAATTAATAAAATTTAATAGTGAATTTTAATTTATTTACTTAGGATTTATTGACGACTTTTGTATACATTTAATAAAGCTTTAAATAATCATTTATATAGATTAAATATCTTTGAATATCTTTCAATCAGAAGTAAATTTAATATTGCTCAAGTTCCTGTTATTTTTTAAAAAGTGTTTCATATTGTTTATTCATCCCAAAAATCCACACTTTGTTACCTCTTTGAAAAAACCAGACACCTCTCAATGTGGAATACACAAAACGCTGAAATTTATTTTATGTTTGCAACATTTTAGATCCGCCAAAGTAATGGCTGCTGCACTTTTAAAGCGCCCGAAAATCGTTAGATACTATACCTCCAGCACTCGCATCCACATCCGCATCCGCATCCGTATCTTCATGTAGTGCCGCAATCAACTTGCAATCGAATGCAATCTGATGTGCTGATGTGTGGAGTGCTGTGGGTGGACTGCAGACTGCAACAGCGACTGCGACTGCTATGGCATTGAGTGACTTGTTCCCTCGAAGTTCCCCCCACTGTCGTCCCTTTGAATGACATCCGCATTGCATTTGCATTTCGCAGAGCTCTCAATCAAATGTCTGGAACAAAGTGCTGTGCTGTTGGGAAAAGTTGTTCAGCTCTCCCAAGTACCAGACGCCGTTCTGGGATTTTGAAAGCTGGGAACTAGGATCGGACTCCACTTGGACGGCCAGCACTCCTCACGTACGGCACTTCAGCAGAGCCTTCGGTTCGACGCAAATTGGGGCCAGGGAAATAAACCTTGGTCATCAATCAAATCTCGATAAGGAGCAAATTCAATTTTGACAAATCACAAATAGGCTTTTGTAAACTGAAATTAATGGCACTGGCTGGCGCATACTTGACGTAATTAAACACACAGTTGCACAAATGTGCAGTTACATTTGTGCAGGACAATGCGAGGTCCTTTCTATTTAAACAAGGCTAAGACTTAATTACGTTGAGATGTCATTTGCTGAGGGCCGTTCTAATTTGCTTCAGAGGGAGATTAAGAGGGACTTGGAGACGTTATACAACCAGAAAGGTTATTTGCTGAAGAGGAACTGAATTTAAGATTTATTAAAATCATTATTTGAATTAAAATATATTTTAGTAAGTTGTTAAGTTTATTTGTCTGTTTTTAAATTATATTCTCTGCTTCATTTCTTCAATTTAAATTTTAATTTAAACAATATTTTAGCCCAAGAACCTTGATACTAAATCATAAAAAGCCTTAAAACTCTATAAATACCAAAGAAAAGCGTTGAAACCGAATTGGTAATTTGTTCTCTCGTCCTGGTGAGCAATTTTGTGGATGTGTTCAAAAAACAAATAAATATTACATTAGGGCCAAAGCACAGAGAAGGCATTGCGGCTTAATGTTGGGTTTCGTGGCCATAAAAATATATGTACAACTGTAAATGCAAGTGCAATATTTGCATGCTGCGTAAATATTTACAAAAATGTTCTTTTGATTTATTTGAGTGGAACTAATTGTGGGCGTTGAACTGCAAAAAAAACCGAAATAAATCATAAATTTGCCAGAGACCAGACACCGATAAAGATTTGCGATAAAAAAAACAGTTGAGGGATATATATTGTGTTTACATTTGCAATGTCATATACTGAACTTTGGCTTTGTGCAACTGACGATGAGTGGATATTATTTAATTAAACAATCATCAGATAAATTGAAACAGACAACTTCAGTACCTCCCAGTGACTGGCTGACTGGCTGACTGACTGACTGACCAAAAAGAGCTTCGTGTCTGTGAAAAATTAATTTGCCGTATTTATTTGCCACCAACAAAGGGAAGAGACAGACATTTGCGTGTCTGAGGCCAATTTGTTGTTTGTAAAACAAAGAAAGTGGCAGAAATTTAACACTTAGCAAAGTTACATGAAACTTCTGCACAGTTTTTGGAGCTGCTAAACAGCTCGAATATCATTGGGAAAATTAGGAAAAATTACAACGCTCTCTCGGAGGATGCCAAACCCAATTAACACATGCTATCTCGCACTTCCCACAAATCCCCGCTTCAAGGCAACGGCGGCAGGGAACAGAGGAAAATTGCAATTTAAAAAATAATTATGGAAATGTCTGGTGCTGGCAAACTGCTGGCAGGCAGCTTCAGAAGGCGCTAAATGTTAATGAACATTATAAAAACAATTGCGAGTAATTATAATTTGAATGATAATAGCGAAACTTCTTAATCCCCGCCACGGTAATTTTTATAACTCCCTCGCCCCGCTCCATTTCCCTTTTCCACTCTCAAAAGCGACGGAGACAAAGGCGAAAAACGTGAAAAATGCATATTAAAGGATGCCGAAAGGAAAACACGCTGCCAGGAGACAACGGAAAGCAGGGCTCCCATAGTAATTATAATTCCGAAACGAAATGAAACCTTAACAAAAAAACAAAAAAGGAGAGGAAAGCCGATCTTAACTCAGGAGGAAAAGTGGAAAAAATCCAGCAGAAATATCAAGGCAATGAAAATAATATGCACAGGAACGTCATCAGGTTATGAACAAAAGAGTTTGTGAATGAATTGCTAAAGAAAACGAAGGAATTGGTATGTGATAAAGATAGAAATAATTAAGAAATTGAGTAGAAATTTCTATATTCAAGTTAAGTTCTTTCAAACCAATAAAATGTTGTCTTAAAGATGTCAATGTTATTTTATCCAGCATTTTCAGGGCTTCTCTTATTAGAAACTCTCTCTAGGCATCACATGAAAATTAATTCTAATTTGCAGCTCCACCCGGGAATGACCGCACACCCACAGCCGGACGTGGAGCTCATCAGGAATCCTTCGGCACCAGAGTCGCTGCTGCCCACTTTGCAGCTAATTATTCAGATGGAATAACTCGAGCGAAGGGAAAAAATCGAGGCTAGCGAAAAATCAAACAACGAAATTGCCACTTGCAATTTCTCGTCACGTTCGAAACTTAATTAGTACATCAGACCATCAGCGCCGCCGAGATGCGGCTGGGTTGCTGGCGAAAATCTAAAAGCATAGTCCTGCGAAGGCCGAGGCTGTCATAAGGACGTCATGTTTCTTAATTAGTTCTTTGTTATTATAACTTTGGCGAAACGCTGGTCTTCCAGACACAGGCTTCATTAGCACGACCATTCAAAGACATCGGAAAGACTTAGATTGTCCCAGAATATTACATTAAAATGCTTATCAAAGCAAACAAATTAAAATCTTAACTATTTCTTTTAAGAAAATATGAGAAAATTATAGATAAACTTTTGTTTTGAAAAGCTACATTTTGTATAAACTTTGACAGTCTGTTGTTTCTGGTATGAAATTCAAACCCTAACATAACTCATAATCTAGATTTTATTTATATTTAAGACATGATACATAACTATTATTTCTAAACTCCTTAAGATTTATAAGTTTGCCTGACTCTTCATATCCCCGAACCATATATTTCCAGTGTATTATCCTTCCGCTGCCAGGGGTAACCTGCATAAACGATGATTTCCCAACAACCACGCCGTTCACCTTGAGCCCGCCCCCCATCTTGGATCAGTTACGATGCGGATTGTCAGCGGGTTGGCGAGGGAGTGGGACAGGAAGGACGCCAAGTAGCTGGAGAAGCAGCACAAGGAGAAGCAGGAGTTGGCCAGGAAAAATACCGGCCCCGGGGCACACCGCTCCGGCGCTACGCTGTGCACATATTCCATAGCTTGGCATGCCGCACACGTAGAAGATTTCCGCACGAATTCGCAAAGCAACTCTTGATCCCTTTGACTCAGCCGGCGACATGTTTTCTTTGCCATTCTCTTTGATGTTTACAAATTACACCGAAAGTTGGCAAACAAATTTTCTTATTCACTTTTTCCCGAGTGCACACAATGAAATGGGCAGCCAAACCGAGCCGCACGGCACTGAAACTAAACTAAACCAACGGATTGGCCCTGGGATTCGGGGTTTGTTGGATTGTTGGATTCTCCATTTTCTGGTTTCTGGCTTGGGGTAAAGCGATGAGAAATGCCTGCGAATGTGCCAAGTGAAATTGCGACCAAGAGACAAAATTGTGTAAATACATTTACAATGCATTCTTGAGCGCTGGCCAAATACGAAAACTTCGAAATCGATTTGGCAATTGGATTTCCCACAGATTATAAAAGGAGAAGGTCTCCAATCCTACAGGCAGCAGGCAGGCAGCACTTCAGGCTCACCAAACAGAGTCCTTTGACGAGCAGAGCCCGAAACTAAAACAAAAACTTTTTAAATTCCTCCAATTATATTTTTACGCTATGGAAACTCTGATGCCGGGCTTCGACTTCGTATGCTGATCTGCATCTGGCCAAAGCCAGCATCCCAAACACTACTCACAAACTTTCAGTGCAAATGAATGGGAGGGTGAGTGTGTATGTGTGTGTGTGTGTGTGTGAGGGACTCCATTTGTGAAAACAACAACGATAAAAACATCTTGAGGTCTAAGGATGAGCAAAGTTTTTTGTTCACTCATTCATAAGTTTTTAATTAAATTGCCGTCACATTTTCCTCTTTTTTTTCGTTTTTTGTTTTGGCACAGAGAAAGATCCTTTCTTTTAATGAAGCCGACGTTGATGTCTGATATGGTGTGCGAAAGGATTGCTGAAAGAATTTAATATTTATTCTAGGCTAAAGGATATTTCATTAGGAATATTTAGACAAGATGTTGAAAGAGGATATATCTATCTGGAAGACAATGTTTTGTGTGCGGATGAAAGAAAAATGATGAATTTCAAAGGAAACCTGAACCCTGTTTTTAAATTAATGAAAGTCACTCTGGCTTTGTGTTGTTTCTTTTATTTAAAGAATATTTCCAATTTATAACAAATTAATTAAAAGTAAAAAATGAATTCTCTTGTTTAATTCAGCTTACGATTTTGTATTATTTGATTTCCCCCCTCAAAAGCACACATAACATTTAAAAATAGATAACAACTTTTAAGCTTTTTAAATCCCTATCCCTATCCATAATTGCATACACCATTTCTCTTTTTAATTTTGGGGAACATTTTCCGAATTACCCGTGAAAAACTAGCCGGGAAATCCCCTCCGGCGTCAACCCTTGTGCATAGAATCTGGGTCCCCATCTTAATTGTTTGTTGTTGTTTCCCTGCTGTCGCGGCTTCTGCCCGGGAACTTAATGTTTTTGATAAGCGCTTCGTTTTGTTCAATTGAATGGAATTTTTTTCGGGACATCGGCGGGGCGGACGAAGGGTAAATAATTGCACGCGATGTTTACACGAAAGGTGAAACAAATTTCTGCGAAGGGCAGGGCATCGCGGGCAATTAAAACAAAGGCAATTTAGCAATGAACATAAACGTAAATGTTTTTGGCACCCGTTCGTGAATGAGGCGTTAATAGTATTTACACAGCAGTTGGTATAACGCCCATAGACCGCTCATAAAGCAAATATCTTAGATTATGCCCCAACTGCGTTTTGAAATGTCAAGTAAGAGGCAGTCGTCAATAAATACACATAAATAAATTTTATGAATATTTATTAATATTATAAATACTATATAGGAAATAGCAAAAGATTCGTTGTCTATTTTATTTACCTTCTAAAAATTATTAAACTCCATAAACAATTTTCCAATTAATTTTTTAAAGCTTAAATTATTTTTGCAACTGCCTGAATTGTTGTAATTGAGCTGCCGCACTTTTCCAGCTGCGGAAAACGCAGCAGCTGACAGGCTTTGGAAAATTTGAAGGAAATGCGGTGAAGATGTTTGCCCATCAAGTGCATATTTCAACTGAATCCAATCCGTTTTGCTGGCGGCTCAATCGTCAGTGCCATCAATCACTGGATTGACAGTCGGGCTTAGCTGGCTGAGAGCTTTCCTTGCCTTTTCGTTTCCTCCCCCTCCAGCTTGTAATCGAGGCCAGTTAACCAGAGCAGCAGAGCCAAAAGAGGGCCAGAGAGAAATTAGCAACATAACCGGATTTCGAATTTTCCAAATGCAAAGTATTTTCAAATTCCAGCTGAAATGCTGAGATGCTGATCCTGATCCCGGTGCCGAGTCTGAAAGCCCCAGTGCCTACCGGCCACTGGCTACTTCCGTGGCCAGGACAATGGGCGGCAGTTGGACAAAAGCGAAAAGCCAAAAGAAAAGACCAAAGCCAACAAAGGCAGCGGGAGGAGGGCCAAGGCACATAGCCAGAGAAACATGGCAAAAACCGTATGGCCAAAATGGATAAGCTTACAATGCCAGTACCAGCAGCAGTCCCAGTCCCATTCCCCCTTCCCAAAGAAAATGGCATTTTCGCCACACTCTCTCTCTACTCCCCGCAGCAATCCACATCCTTCCTGGCTTTCGCTTTTGTGAATCAAAAAAAGAACTGGGGAAAATGCAAAGAAAAGGACGAGGGCGAAAAAAACTTTGGGGACGAGGGGCGGCGAGGAGCCAGCGAGGCGCATCCTCTGGGGGTGACTTAAATAAAATTTGTTGATTTTATTGAAAAGTGATGATGTGTCAAATTTTTTATCGCATTACCAGAGCGCGGCTCTTATTTTGCTTTTAACCTTGCCATTTGCATAAAAATCGCATTGAATAGACACATTAGCATTCTTAATGGCGTGACCGCTGGAAGTCATTTGGCTCGCCTCGAAGGTCCTTTGCCATCACGCCCAGAAATTTATCAATGCCGCACACGTTTGGGTTGGCAGAGGTCCCTGGACCTAGAGCTCCATGCAGACCCAAGAATTCTAAACCCCACGAAGCACCAATCCCCAATCTTCGACCCCAATCCCAAGCTGAGGCGCATTCACTGAAGTGACAAGTGAGCAATATGTCTGGATCGCTTCTTGTCGGTTTTCTATAGGGGAAATTTAGGGTCCTCAGCACTGATTTTTAAGACAAATTGAACAGCGTGTCAAATGGCTTGGTTCTAGTTCAGCTTTTTGCTTGTTTAGCTTCTGGGATAGTTGAATGAATTATGTGCTTAAGAAATTTATAGTTCATTGTGGGTCGTTTATATTTCTTTCCAGTTTCAAGTATGTATTGGCTAAAGAGAAGGATTTGCTTGGGTAGGAATAAAATTACACATATTAGTTTAAGTACATTTTATTATTATTTTATATTCATTGAAATTATTTTAAAAGTCAAATATAACATTTTTTTAATTAATTGTATTTTATTACGTATATGACCTGTAAATCGATTTTGTTCAATATTTCTTAAAATTACTTCAAGTATTTTTTATAATACATTTTTTACATATTATAAAAATCAGAATTTAGAGAAAATTATAACATTTTTTATTATATTTTAATAATTTTAAAAGCGAAATATACAATTTTGTTTGCATTAAATAAATTTATAAAGTATACGACATGTTGGACGATTGTAATATTTTGGTATTTGAGTTTTAATATTTTGATTATTATATATATTTTTGCTATTATAATATTTATCAAACATGAACAATAACATATATCCCGCAATAAACGCAAAATCACTAAAAAGAACGCATGAGAGCACTTGGTCCTGTTGCCGGAATCTGTCCCTCGGTGGTCATCTGGCCAAGGCCTAAATGAGGAGAAATGCTTTTGCATTAGAGCGCATCCTGGCCATAAATAACATGACGTTTCATTAGCCTGGCGAAATGAAAAGCTATGATCGCCCAGCCAGCTGCCAGAGACAATCAAGGGAGTTATTCTGGCCAACTTCAGTTACCAATGCTGCGGGCCAAGTGACTATATGTACAGACGAGGTAATCATTATAGAAGTTTGTCTTTTATTTAAAGTTTTGATATATATATATTTACTGGTTTATTAATTATACATTTTTTTAATGCCAATAATTTCAAAAAGGAAGCTAATATATAACTTTGTAAACCGATATATTTGAATTATTTTATAGAACCTTGAAGGAAACACCAAAAATGCTGCTAAATGATGTTTATATAAAATGTTTTTACACAGAATTTGTAAATTAAATCTTTTGCACAATGAGTTTTGAATTTAAAAGATATATTTTTACTATTTTCTTGAACGCATTCGTATGTGTTCTCACTCCAGCCCCGACAGCTGTCGGCGCAGGTGTTTTAATCACGGCGAGCTGGGTAGCCAAAGTCCCGCCTGCCCCGTTTTCCCTCGCCGCAGAGCGTATAAATTTTCATTTCCATTTTCATGGCTCAACGCACGGAACGCAGTAAGGAGGCCGAGGAGCGCCGGTTCGCCGGTTAGCCATTTGCCTTTGTCGCCTTTTTATTGCCTGCACTTCATTTGCTACGCAATTCGGACCCGGGACGGTACGGATCCCAAAAAGTGCTCATAAAGCGAGTGCGGTAACAGGACCTCTTTGGGTTTTAGACGACCGCAGAAAGTTAATTAGAATTAATGCGTTTGCCTGGCCCAGAATCGCATTTAACTGCAGCCGTTGTAGTAGCGCTTTCTCTATGTTATATGTTTACATTTAAATGCCAATGGGTTCTGGGGTTCTCGGGTTCTCTCCGTTTGCCATGTGGAGGACCCCGGTCCTCCGCCATTTGCCAAAATGGTGTGCAATAATCATTTCTGTGTGCGAACAGGCGCACGTAGCCGTCATCGTGACGCTGTAGAGCACCAAAATGGGCGCAGGGCAAGGACGAAATATTAAAATCTAACATTCACAAAGTCACGAAGCGTCAGCGACACCAGCAGCCACAACAGCAGCAATAATAACACCAAGAGCAACGACAACAAAAATGTGCCCAGGCGCAGGAGTAGGAAGAGGAACAACAATGCTAAGCAAATAGACAAAGTAATAAAAAAAAAATTCACAAAGTCCAAGAGAAGTCGAAGAATAGTCGAATCCTTGATACTCTTATAAAAGGAAAAATATTTTAGTATAAAATATGTCAAAGCAATCAGAAACCTTTAAAATTACACTTTAAATATGTTTTTAAAATTTTAATTGGTAGAAAATGATATCCTTTTAAGATTTAATAAGAATTTAAATGTCTTAACTGTTCTCAAATAAATCCAAAGCGAGATCTAAACTTTTGTATTTAAATGTAGAGGTTCACAAACAAACCGCTAATGATTGTAATCTGTTCCCAAGGGAAATAGATAAAGTATCTACGGAAAAACTGTTTATTTTATTAAATTGTATATATAAACATTTCATATCTTTGGAATCACCAATTTAATTTTAAAAATACATACTTTATTCACCATGTTAAAACCGAAACTGCAATAATTGAATGCCTTTAATGAATTTCAAACAGCTCAAAAAATATTACCAACTCGAAATAGACCATGGAATCCCCCGAAAAACCTGGGTACATAGAAAAAGCAAACACAGAAAGTTTCCCTTGCTGAATGTGAGACAGAAATAAAAAAAAAAAAAAAAAAAACAAAAAAACAGAATAGGAAAAAACTCATCAGACCGAATGGAGGTCGCCACGGGTGCAGTAAACGTGGCTAATGAATGCTTTTGGCCCACTGATGGCAGCTCTGTGTTTAATTTAATAACACGCACACACACCCACAGCGGAACAGAGACAACGCGGACATATGTAGGAATCCTCCACATACACATGTTGGCATCTGCTTCTGTATATGTGTTTGTATATTGAACAAATAAATTTGAAATGTTGACAACATTTTGCTGTTTGTTCATAAACGAGGCCATCGTCACCTGTGGGAGTGCACGTGCCACCGCACCACCGGAGTCACTGCTCTAATGCGGCCGACCCACCCCATGACCACCATTCTGGTAGCCATCGCAGTCGCATCCCCTGCCTCTCCCTATCCTTCGGCAATAAAACTTGACGCCACCAACAGCGGCAGCAGCAGCAGCAGCAGCTACTTCCTCCCACGGGAACGGCAGACGCATAAAAAAGCAAAACTTTCATATTACCGCCACATGACCATATACGCATATATATAAATAATATATATATACATAGAGTATACCATTCTGTACCTTATACAACCCAGTACTTATGCCCCCGGACACATTGGCATTTCAAACCCATAAACTGTCATGTAAAATCCCAGAACTTTCATTTGCAATTTGCTTAAAGTTTGTGCAATAGATGCGCCACAATAAAAAGTTCGCCAAGGTGTATGGACAATAATAAACCAGGAGTCGCAAACGAAAGCACTAACTTTGCACAGAAATATAAAAACCCACAAAAAAAAATATGTATAAAATGTGAGAAATATATAAAAATTTGAGAAAAATATACAGTCGTAAAAGTCTGAAAGGTACACTGTCTTAAGTCTGTAGAATTAGTAAAAAACATAAAACAAAACTTATCTCCAAACATATCCTAAAAAACAATATTTCAAATTAATTAAAGAAATAGAAGCTCTATACTCATTATAGTTTCAAAGAAATTTAAAAACAGAATCCATAAAATAGTTGTCCAAACAGATTTCTGAAAATATTTTTAGTTACTTTTTCCAGAAATACATATTTAATCGGAATACCAGCCTGGCTATGCAAGTGAGCACACAATTTATTCCATTATTCAAAATATGTACCATACTTTTTTAGGTTTTTTTTTTGTATTTTAAAATGGTACACATTTGTGTTGCAGTAATCGAGGCAAATATTTATTAAATATGCAATACTGAAACACTTCAGGCGAATATAGTTCAATATAAAGAGTGACTTTTACAAGTAAATAAATAAATACTTTAAATTTTAATGGTTGTAACACCTTTTGCCTGGTAAATAACTTTTTACACGGCAATGAACGAAGCATACTTTTCACCTTCCTTCCCAACTTTAAAGGCTCTCCACATATGTCAGGACAAAGCCGTTCGCCAGTTTATTCATCTGTGAAACGCTTTATGGTGCATATAAAAATAAAGAATGCCAGCTTCCAATCAATTTCAAAGTCATTTGTTACAAATTTTAAGTGCACCCCCCACCGAATGTTAATCAAAATTAAATCCCATAAAAAGAACAAGGACACAAACTTCTTATCGGCCCCTTGCCAAGCGCACACTGTTAAAAACAGGACGCGCCTTGTCGCCCTCACTTTGGGGAGAAGTTGGGGGTGGGAAATGGAAAGCCGCAGGGGTGGGGGGGTAAATCAGCAATGAGCAGAAGGTAATGCGCCTTCATATTTCAACGTCACAACGGCATCGTCATCATTTTTCTGCGGCCAACGCAACGGCGATGACATCAACAGTTCTGCATAAATTTGCACCCGATAAAAATTTCAAATGTTTTCATCAAATCATTTTCGGGGAGCTTGGGGCCCGGAGTCTCCTGTTCTAGGCAAACCGAGTCGTCATCCATCATTAATGGACCTGAAGGAGTTGAAACGGCGACTAAGCGTCACGGGCTTCTGCGGAAAATGCGCAGGGGAATGGGATCGGAGGGTCCTGGAACCGAGAAACGTTGACGATGACATTACTTTTTAATGACTTTGACTTTCTGCAGCAATTGCTGTGCGTCTGGTATTCGTATACTCCTTCCATTGCCCTCCTCAGTGCTGGCCGCTTTTGTTTCCTTTTATGAGCCTCATTGAAGACGTTCGTTCAGATTTAATACTTCACTTTTATTATTCCCTTTTTTAATTTGCCGATCCTTTTTTGTGCTTTGATTTAGCCTTTTTTTTAACCGTCTGCATCAAAGTATTTAAAATAAATTGGTAAAAAATAAGTGCACTTTATGAACTCAAATATTATTTAAAAGAAAAACCACTAACGAAATAAATCCTATCGCTACTATATTTCATAAGCTAGAAAACAAAGTTTGTCATTTAAAAATATTTATAAAAAATGTTTTCTTTCAATTTAAAACAGCACAAAAAATCTGCACAAAAAGTGACAGCACTTTTAGTTTTACGAAGTTAAAAAAAATGTGTCAGAAAACAGTAGAAAAAGTAGAACCCATGGGAAAACATATATTTAATTAAAAGATGTACATAAAATAAAATATTTAAAATATTACACTGTGCTTCAAATGTGAAAAACTGTGTTATTGTTAATGAAATGAAATATTTTATTTTGTTAAAGAAAAAGGAAAAAATTGGGTATACCCAATTCAACAATGGGAAGAGAAATCAACAATCAACAGTTTCCTGGTTTTTTCATTACAATTAAAGTGTTTGGGGCTGGCCAATTTTTATATATGTATGTTCCGTGACGACGCCCCCAATCTGAGCCCTTGAGAAGTCAGAGGCTGAAACCGCCGTAGGCTGTCGGCTGCCAATATTCATATAATATTTTCACTGTGAAATATTTTCTGCTCATAAAAGAAAATTGACTGCGAAAATTGTTTTTACCGAGGCGCTTGCAGCCCAACTACCGCGCAACTACGCCCATTATTCCCCCGCCCCTCCCGGTTCACGTTCTTCACCTTTGCGGCTACGTATACGTATTACGTATACGCAATATATAGTATGCGTGTTTTGTTTACTTTTTTCTCGTGCATTTTTACGTTTTTATGCGTTATTTTGCATGCATCACAGCGTTATTAAATTCCGTGCTCCGCAAGATGCGAGCATCAGGATCCTTTCTCCGGGCGTCTCATTTAACCGCAAGGAGCTCTGCCTCCGCAAAAGCCAAAAAATAAAGAAGCAAGGCACAAGTCGTATGTATATACGGCGCCCATCAAATTCGGCACATTGTTCCGCGTTGAATAGCAATCGCTTCGCTCGCTGACTCGGTCTCTCGCTGGCTCGTATAAAGTTCGCCACTTCAAGGACTTTTGCATCACAAATCCGACAGGCGACAACCGACATCCGTCGACGAAAATCCGAAATGCAAGACACGCATTTTATGAGCTCCGACGGTCCTTGTCACCTTATGCTTAACACAAATACAGCCACTAACTTGATGGCCAAATATAAGTACTAACTTAAAAGGTACACAAGTAGCGGCTGCTTAGCAACTAATCCCGGCGGAGAAAGGCTTAGCGGAGTTGCCGTCATTAAACCGGAAAAAGGGGAGGATTTTAAGTATCAGAAGCAATTTTAGGGTATGAGTATGCAGCATCCCAAAGAAGTTTACCGTCTAATCTATGGACTCTTGCCCACAATGAAGCAAAGAATATGAATCCTTATTAAAGAATTTTGTAAAAATAATCTTGGAGTTTTAATTACTAAAATATAGGAAAAGAAAACCAATTAATTGTATTATTACTCTGTGAGTACTGCAGTATTCTGTTTGCTTATAACTACCAAATATGTCTACAATAAATGACCAATATTCAACGATTTATAATATATATATGTATATATATAAAATTACTTATCCTAGTTTTAGTTTTAAGTAAAATATTATTTTTGTTTTTTCATTATTTCTTTTAATCGCTTTCTGTGGTTTTTAAATGTTCTAAGTTATTTGACGTTTATTAAACATTTTCTGTAGATTTTAACATTCTGTCGGCCGTTATTTCAAAACGTCATGCTAAAGCTGCTCTAACAGGTACATTACCACCAGCTACAGCTATGTTAGTTATCCCTGTTGCCCTTGGCTCTGTTAACCGTTAGCAAAGTTTGCCCCTTGTCCTTATGTTTACAGACTGCTAAGGCTGGGGTTCTGCTAATTTACATAGCTATGTTGTGTTAAAGAGACAACAGAAAAATGCAAGACACAGCGAATGTTAAGAGAGCTGTAAGTAAAAAGTGGCAACTTGTTAGCTCTTAACAAATTATTTTTGCCACTGTCTAGCTTATTGAAAAAAAAATTTTAATTCCGATAAAAATTACGGATTTTATTATTATTTTTTTTTAAGAAATCAAATGAATTCTTCATTGTTTGCAATATTTAATAGAAATAAGAATTAAAGTACAATATTAAGAGATACATTTTGAATTTGGTAAATATATAAAAACATAGACATATATTTTATTTTAAGACACCTATACCTACCTATTTTCTAATTTTAATCTAAAGTGAGTAGAATTAATATCCCTAAACCAAAGTCACCGAGACAAGCATTGCCCTCAATCAAAACCTTCTGCCTGCAGCTTGTAACAGTTTAATTGCATTTAATTTGCAACTCGAACCGAGTTCAGGTGATGGATGCTCACCTTTAAACCTGCTCGGTAGCCCTGCAATAAATACCTGTTTCAGTGTAGCTTCTCGATAAACACATGCAATGCAATTCATCATTCACACATAGGGAAGCGGGCGCACACGAGGATAGATGATCTGATGGTGGGTAGGGTAGCGGTGCCGTGAAAAGGAATCCTTTTGAAAGGACGAGGCCGCCGCCAAAAACGTCCCATTAACAGGAGCTCAATGCACAAAAAGTCAGATCCCACGGCTGATGGCCGATGGGCTGATGGCTGGAGCCAAAAAGCGAATGTCAACACTATCAATCATCGCTTTGACAGTTTGAGTGCTTGTTTTAGTATTTGTGCTTTTGATTATGTGCCATACCCACGCACACCACACACCACACACATTTCCCTGCAGGCGCACCAATTGATACACTTACAACAAATTGTTTGTAGAGGAGAAACGTGGGCGTTGCCTTCCGTTGCAGATTGGATTGGATCCGATACCCATATATGTATATATATATATACATGCTACCTACCTCATAGGTGGACTGGGGCAGGACCACTTGATTGATGAAGCCGCCGACCTAAGCCATTTTAAATGAACAAATTGAATGTGCGGAAGCTACACCTACACCTGTGGTACTGGATATAGTCATGAAATTTTTATTTAATTTATAAGTTTCTTTACAACTACCTTTTGAATCTGTTTTCAATAAATATTTAAGTGGTTTTGATATCCTTAGGATTTTATCTTAACTATTATGTTTAATCCAATCCCAAATTTTCGTAAATATACTCAGCACAGCTAATAACTCGACCCCAACTGTTGCCTCCTTTGTGTTTGCTTGTGTTTGTGGCTGTTTGCTGGTGATTATAGTAATTTAATTTCTTCCAAAATAACAAAAAAATAACAACAAACAAAACAAATTTGCAACAAAAAATCCAAACAAACGAGGAACGAAAAGAAAGGAACTAAGGAAGTAGGGCATCTCCTCTGCCGGTCAACGTGCGGTGCCTGCAAATGGGTTGGGTCGCGCTCGGAACGTGGTGAGCTGGCGTTGCCTCTGGTTAGCCTCCCGCTCCGCCTGCTGACGCTGCTCCTTCAGCTCCCGACGCTTCATCTCCTGCATGTGAGAGTTCTGGATATTAAAGGCTCGCCGCTGCTGGACACGCTTCTCGGCGATGAGGTTAAATGGCTCCACCTTTACCTTCGAGGTGGCCGGCTGACGATTCACCGGCTTTAGAGGCTGGCGACTGCTTACCGGAATGGGTTTGGCCCGCAAGGACTGCTGTCGCTGAAGATAGGCCTCCTCTTGGCGCTGTCGCAACAGTTGCTCCTCACGCTGGCGGCGCTTGAACTCCATCTCCTGGGAATTCCGAAGCACATTGGGGGTCACGGGCATGGTGATGCGATGCACCACGGTACGCATGGCCTGACGCTCGTGCACCTGCCGAAAGTTGGGCATAGGTTGGCTGTGAAACTCACGTTGCTTGCGCTCTTGCTCGATGTATCTTTGGATACGCTGGTCCTGGCGGATGGAGTAGATGTCCTTGTACCGATAGGCCTGCAGTGAAAGAAAAAAGAAGTAGAAATTTGTTCTCTACTATTGTAAACTTTGAGAGATAGGATCCAAGCTCCAACCTGTGGTGGCAAAAACGGGGGTGCAAGGGTAACCTTTTCGTTTTTAAACTTGAACACATTTTCAATCAGGACATTCGGGAGCTTCTTGACCTTGGCATCCTGCTTGTTATGTTCCTTCCAATCTGCAACCTCTGAACCCTTCATACTTTTGTCGTCCAAGTATTTCTTCATTTACTAAATATTATTATATTGCAACTATTTCCGGTGAGGTACGTTGACGTCTGCTAATGTCAAGTGCCTTGAATTCCTATTACGTTCAATTACCAGCCTGCTTTGGGAAGGATTTCTCTAACATTAGTGAAAATTTAATTTGAACGTGCTCTCGCCTGAATAATGCAGAGCATTCCGAGTGACACTTGGCCAGGACTCTGGGACCGCCTGGCAGGGATGTCTGTAGCTTCCGCCTTCCAATCCCGCTGCAGGGATGAGGGATGGATGAAGTAAGCACCCCTTCGGTTGACGCTGTCAGTTTCCTGTCCAACTGTCTGTCCCCGTCAGTCCAGGACGTCTATGTGGTGTCAATTTGATTGCAAAGGTAATTCAAATAATCTCATCATACACAACCTGGTCCCCCATCCGGCTCCCTGCCATCCCCTTGCATTTTCGAATACGACTTCAAAGCGAGCTCTGCAAATAAATCAAATTAAATTTAACATTTTATATATTTTTTTTCCTTCTTTGACTGTGTGTGGCTTAAATTTAATTTCCAGGAACTGATTTCGTTAAATTTGATTAAAAGGGATCTCGCTTTAATTAAATTTATTAAGAGCTGGCATATAAAAGTGCGAAATGCGTATACCAATAGGTTTTTATTCATCACAGCTGCTAATGATTGTCGGAATTCGAGCTACGACCACTGACCCGAGTATTTAAGCAAACAGTGAAATAGTTAATTAATTAATGTGGCTACGGAAAGTTTCAACATTTGGATCACAAGCAAAATATTTAATTAATCTGTGCGAAAATGGTGGGGAAATATAATCAAAGCAAATGAGTAAAAAAGTCACTATGGAAATTGCTTATTTAATAAATAAATTACCCATAAATAAATAAATAAAATAATACATACATTTTTTATATAAATAAGGAGTATTGAGGGCTATCTTAAGCTCTTTCCTAATACCAATCAAAATAATTATAAGAATTCGGCTACATTTTTCTAAGAAAGATAAATTTCTACAGATTTTTAAACCTCTACTAAACAAATATTAAAACAAATATAAAATATATCTCAAGCTCTCATAAAAATATTTATCTAAAAACCTAATACCCAAAGATCGCCTAACACTTCCACGCCAATTGGAGCCCCCCGAGAAATCCTTGGCAAGTGTCGCCTCTAATGATGCCATTAAGACTACTTTTTGCTTATTTATCATTACTTTTTCACACTTCCCCCGTCTCCTCTGCCTGTGTAAGCTGCCAAAGTTTGTTAATCTAGCATATTTTTTTGATTAACCAAAACAAGTTGTCGGGAAGTTTCTGGCCAGACATGTGCACTCGTAATCCACTCAAGCAAGGATCCCCATCCTGATTAGAACTATGTAAATACACATGTCGGGCACACACATGTGCTGGTAACTTTTTAAAAGCTCCACCAGATCCAGAATGTTGCTTACAAAATAAAAGTTTCGGGCCCTATATCTCTGATGGACATTAGTAAGGCGGAAAGTTAACAAAGGCGAAGGAAAGGCGAGTTAGAAAGGCAGTCGAGGAAAACTTACCGACTGATAAACGTGCCTCACAAACACAGGGAGCCAAAGTTATCCCCGAAACTTGCCGCAAAACAAAAACTCATTCTTCCTATCTCTGCGATAATTGCTCCTTTAACTATGGCGTTTTCTTTTTTTTTTTTTTTGTCTTTTCCCTATTTTTGCGAGTGAGGCCCTTGATTAGTTTGCAACTGGGTATGGGTTGTGGGTGCCTGGTGGCTGGTTCTTTGTGTATTATCTTTCAGTTTGCAATTAGTGGCTCATTTAAAAGAGATTTGCAGCAGCGACTTTTGCTGCTGATTGGATTGCGTTCAGTTTCAGGGGGTGGGTCAAAGGGCGGCACCTCGTATCCGCCCCGAAATGATTGAAATCCGAGCTGGCAGGGGCAAAAGGACACGTCCGACGACGCACAATGACTGCCGCTAGGCAGGCAGTCATGCGGACAGGTTCACCGTGCAAAACATTAAACGCTACGACTTTTCCTCTTTCCCACCTCCCCCTCTACGCACACACACATTCTTTGCGAATCATTTAACCCGAGCGCAATTTTCATAAAACGAAATTATTAAAATTGTTTATACGGAATACGGTATGTGTGCACCCGTTCTGCCCATTATTATCGAGCATTTAACTATACAGAAAGGCAACTTGAAATTAAATGGCAACAGCAAATGACTGTACTTCGTCCTAAAATAATAATAATCATTTTATACATATCTTTAACATATAAATTTTAAGCCAGTCAACATTTTATAAAGTAATTTAAGCTGCTTGGAATTTAGGAATTTAATTTTTGCTGTTTAAAGCATTTAAATAAATGAACTTTAAGTCAAATGAAATGTGATTTAATATAAATAAATACAAAATTTGATATATTTCCATTTAGTAGGTCATAAAGAAACCATTTTTTTTACCTCAGGCCGCATATTTTATGCACTTTTCATATTATTTTGGTCACAAATCTTTTCCAAGCCATTTTAGCAAAATGACATTTGCATGATAAACTGAAAAAAAGAAATGAATTGAAACTGTATTTATTGACATGATTCCAGCAAAATCAAATAAACGCATTCCAACTGCAGACTTGAATCCGCGTTGGTACGAAATGAATGTGTCAGGCCATCAATTAATGAAATTGCGATGGCGACCATATTGTCAATCATAATTATTGATTGTCCATTACGACTTTAATTTATGCATGCCGAACCGAAAGTGTTCGTGCTGAAAGGCGATAAAGAATCGATTAAAATGTTTGTTGAGGACATCAATTCCGTCAGAAATAGAAATATCCTGATGAGCTATGGCACTCCCACGAACCGGACTCACGGGAATTCGTGAGGTGTTGACATTAGGAGACAGTATCTATTTTGGATATTTATGATACTGCCTGGCCGGGATTATTTATGGCAATAAATAGTCGGTCCCTTCTGGGCTGGGGCGTTGGCCAGCGGAATGCAAATTTAATTTGTTAACCGTGTCAACTGTCCAGCCAGCTGGACAACTTACCGGGCCCAGAGCCAACGGCCAAACAATGCGCGCTTTCTTATCGCATGTCAGCAGCAGCGAATCCGAATCCCTTTCTCTGTGTCCCACATGTCCTGCCATATCCTGCCACATCCTGCCCTGTACCGAAGTCCAGTTGAAGCCAGAGTCAGAGCCAGAGTCGGAGCCGAAGCCGAAACCTCACTTGACGCAACAGCAGACCAATAAACAAAAGCATTAAACCCATAAAACAGGGAACATGGCACTCTCGAGAATTAACACTACATTATTCACAATGCAATTTCGAAACAAGTGAAATGTCCAAACTGAAAAGGATTCGAAGAGCGGGTACTGTGGGATTTTTTTTCATATTTATTTGTAAGAACAGAGTTTTTATACATAAAAGTATTAATGACTTTATTCAAGGCAGTTAAGAGCTTTAAACTAATTTTAGGTAAAATAATATTTAATGTAACATTTAAAATAATATTTATAAATTACCCAAAAAAAAGTAAAGTAAGGAATTTTGATTTTAATTTGAATTTATAATTTTTATAACAATTTAAATAGATTTTAATTCAAGTTTTACTTTCTCTCTGTCTCCCTATCTCCATCTGTCTATCTCTCTTTCTTTCTCCCCTGCTCTCTGTCTCTTTTCCTCTCTCAAATTTCCCTTAATAATAATGCCAGCATCCCCAAAGGACACTGGGTAAATTTTATAAAAAATGTTTCAACTCGAAGCGGCAACGTCTGAATGCGAATGCATATGGATGTGGTGGCGGATGGGGTTGGGGTGTTCATCCGGGGTGGTGTTACGGGTGTTGTGTTGCGGCCAAGTGTGTTTGTGTGTGTGTGTGTGTGTGTGTGACCCACATGGGTGCCATTGCTGTGGCTGCGCCATTTGCCTCCGGGCGGTCTTTCGCGCTCCATAGGTGTCTCTCTGCGGAATCGGGATCGGTCGGGATTGGGACTGGGACTGGCAAACCCAACTGGGGCTGGGCTGCACCTTTGGCTTGGGCTTCTCTTTTTCATTTGTTAAAAAAATGTGAAAAATTAAAAATATTGTACGCGTACACCGCAGACAACAACGGAACGCAGTGTGCGCTCCTCTGTTTTCCCGTGATACTTTGCCGTGTTCCTTTTATGCATATTTCCCACAACACATTTTGGAGCCGAGGCATTCGGGCTTAAATCATCCAAAGGGTGCTGCCAGTGTGCAGTGGGGACTATGGCTGTAGTTAGTTCGCGGCCGAAGTTGGGCTTATCCCATCAACGGCATCGGAGGTGCCACACTCTCCAACAGCGGAGGCGCCCCCATCATGTTGATTTATGTCCGGAGTTTGCGTTCATTTATCATTACAGTTGAAAGCATTGCCGCTTTGTTCCCGCTCTGTTCTCCGCCTTGCCTTTTTTTATTATTGCACAATATGCACAGCGGCGGCGAAAGAATAATACTTTTAATATGGGCTATTTTTTGTGCCGCTCTCTCCCCAGGTGCCAAATGTGGTGCTTATCAGGGCAATGCTTTTACCATTTACATTTTAAACAACTTCAATTGATGGAAATAAAAACAATTGTCAGCAGCATTGGAAGTAGTTTTTAAAAAATGTTGCAGCTTTAAATAAATAAAGAACTTTTAAAGACCAAACGAGATTTTAAAAGGCTTAATTTTTAGATATAAAAGTCCGTTGAACTGTTATTATTGGGGTTTTTTATTATTTTAAAATTATATTTAGAGTAATTAATTAAAATTGTTTATAAACCCCCTGCTGTAAATCTCTATTTAAGAAATAAAATTATAAAAAAAAAAACGAAATATAAAAGAACATTAAAAACAAAAAGAGATTTTAAAGGGCTTAATTTCTAGATAAGAAAATTTGTTGCACTTTAAAGAAATTCTATGTTGTTATTAATGCAATTTTGTATTATTTTAAAATTATATTTAAAGTAGTTAATCTAAATTGTGTTTAAGCCCACTTCGGAAAACCTCTTTTTAATAAATAAGATAATATAAAATCAACTTGGATTATTATATTTTCTTTAATTTAGTTGTACTATAGTTTAATTTAGCTTTTAAATTTACTATTTTAAGCAATCTAAAACTAAATGTAAAATGCAATAAAAAAGAATGATACACCAATAACCAAACATACACTTAAAGTTAACATTAAAAATGGTATTTCCATTGCTAAATAATCATTTTGCGAGATGACTTCCCGTCCACCTCAGCGACCCCGCTTAATTAAGGTCCCTTTCCGGGCAGGAATTTTTTAATTCCATAAAAACAAATACGAGGAGGAGCACTGGAGACAACCGTAACAGCACACCGAGCCTGGAACAACGAGCTCAAAAAGCGACCATCATCAGCAGTCGGTTGTGTTTGCGCAGTCGTGGGTAAAAAATTCAAAAACATAAACGGAAATTACCACAAAATAGAAACCGCAGAGCTCCAGAACCAGAACCAGAACCAGGGCCAGAACCAGGGCCAGAACCCAGGCCCCAGCCAGAACCAAAACCGAAACCGCTTTCTGGTAGCACATGAACATGGACATCCTTTGGGGTGCAGTGTCCTGGCTGTTTTGTTGTTATTTCGCCGCAATCTAGCAGGACAATCTTTTGATTAACATTCTTGGCTTTTTTTGGGGGAAATTAGTTTTTATGTTTATTACCTGAACCATTAAAGGGCGCTGACAATGCTCGAAGCGAACACGAAATGGACTTGTCGTAAGGGAATATTCCGGATCCGGATGATGACAGCAGCGTTGATGTCGCAAAAGCGGAGCAAAAGAAACGATCCCAATCAATACTCCTGGCTCCTGGCCAGATGCCGAGGAGCAGCCACTTAATTAATGCAAATGGCGGCCACTCGTTGATTTTAATTTAGATTAGAGACTTATTATGTAAATCGAAAATTGTGAAAGCGAACGAAATGAAATGAAAACGAAGCTCCTTGTAGCTCGATGCCCTTGCGGACATCTTCAATTAAGCAATTAAATTCGGTGTCACAGACTTATCGAAGTCACCTGGATTGGACAAGAGGACAGCGTGTCATTATCATTGCCAAATGTTATTCGAAATTAATAAATGTCAGGCCCAAGCCAGCAGCCCAGGGACAAAAGGCAAACAAACACAGTTCATTTCGACCGAAAGCTGACATTTTAATTAACTAATCATTCTGGCGAAAATGCAGCACATTTCGCCGGCTTACTTTTGCGCCTGGCTCGTTCACTCACATAAATTGAATTTGCTCCTTCCGGTAATCGCATTTGGCAGTGAATGTCCTGCTGCGTTGGCGGCAGCGGTGGCATCCATGTCCTGGCCATCCTGCTGCCACTGCAGCTGCTGCACCTGGCAGTTGCTCCCTGCTAAGCCTGCCCTTTGGCCATTTTGACGGTGTTTTGTGTAGTAAATCAGTCGGCATTATTTGTCATATGCACTGGCTTACGTTCTGATAACGAATATTAATTTTGCACCTGACCAGAGAGGTAAGCAAGAATGCGAAATGAAAACTGCTGCCGGCCAACTTATTATGTCCAGCCCCCATAATTCTCACTGGCCAAGTTCAGTAATAAATTCTGTCCGGTGACTTAAGCCTGGGCGGTAATTAAATCAAAAGATGTCAAAATGGCTAATGGAAAACAAATATTTTCCAAAATCGTAGAGAGATAGTTGGTACTTTTTGCCCAGGATAGATGGAATAGAAAGCTTAGGTCCTTTATAGAATTTAATATGTAGAGAAAACTTTATATCTTCAATGAGAATAATATTAGTATTGCTTAATTAAGTTTCTTTCCCTTTTCTAATTTGTGGTTTCTTTAATAACTAAATTGTAGCAAATAAAAGAAACATATATATGCATATTTGAAAACCAAATAATTCCTACTTTTTGTGCCAAATTTGAAACCACAAATGAAAGTGTTGGCAATTTCGCACATATCAAACTATTTGTGGTTAGCCATAAAAATGTTTTTGCTTTGAATGAAATGGTAATTTCCAATATTGTGTATTAATTAAGGCAAAGCCAGCAGGACTCTGCTGCTGCCTTGTGGCTGCTGCAAGCTACAATGAACTTTATTTCCTAGAATATTTCTAGCTACTCGTTTTGAAATTTGATGCCTGGCCAAGAATTGCAATTAAATTTACGCCACAAATTGCACAAATTGACATCGAAAATAAATTTCCTGCCAGCAGCAGCAGCAGCAACAAAAGACTGCAACTAAACATTTTTAACGACTCGCAGGACTCGAAGAAGTGTCGGCAGGAAGTGACTCCTGCGTTGCCAGCTGTTCTGTTGGGCTCTTCCCCTGCTCCATCGTTAAAGTGCATTATATCCTGTGACCCGCTCCGGGCCTGACGTTGCCCCCTCTGCCGGCTGCCAGGTGAAGTTAGTGCTACCTGAAGTTTTAGACCAAGTTGTCGGCAGGCGCTTCTCGTGTTGCCTAAACAGATTAAGCCCCGACACATGTGCTCTGCAATTTTACGCGTTGCCACCCAACCGCCGAGCCATGGAACCACCGAACCGCCACAAAAGCCCACCTCCGCATCCTGCCAGCCCAGGCAGCCAGGCATCCTGGCCCGGGGGCTTCGCATAACCGCCGCATTAATTCCTAGTGCCAGACACCTTTCTCGTTAGCGGTTGCCCCAACTTATTTAATTTCACAGAGTCTCCGCCGCGGCGCCTCAACTTTGCTTGCTTTGAGTTTTGCGTGCGCGGAAAATGTGCACTTGCAGGAAAATCAAACCCGAAATTAAGCTGTTTAACGCAGTGAGCCATACATTTTGACTGGGCTGGCAAGATGTCTTATTTTTAAAGAACTATAAATATATTTTTTTTTATAGAAAAAAGGTTACAGTTTATAGAATACTATATTGCCAAAGATTGTGATCCAAGTTATTTGTTATAAGAAAATCAATTTATATTTTTAAAATAATTTGGATTCATAATAAGAACAATTTTTATTTCATTTCCCAATAACAAAATCTTTCAAAATCTTCTCTTAAATTTAAATTTAATATTTTTCCAGTGTGTAAAGCTAAGCAAATGGAGGCGGAAGATGGAGAAGCGGAAAACCGGCGACCGATGTGGGTCAGGCGGGACTCGGAAACAAAGTTAAATAGCTTTAGCGTGTTTATTTAAATCCCAAATTGTCGACATCTTGTTTTTGCCGTATTTAATTATCGAATGCATCAGCAACAGTTGCCACTTTTCAGTGCGACAGTTGCTCGAACCCCTCACGTTCATCGCGACCCTCAGGCGATGCGGGCTTTTCAGATTTTTCCCCGAATTTTCCGTGTATAATTTATGGTCTGCGAGGGATTTGCACGCGGCCTTAGTTAAGGCTAACGAATGTGCATACGTGCGCTCACGTAGCGGCAAAGATAAGGGCCAAAACTATGTAGTATGCTGGATGGATATCGAGTGGAGGCCAGGCCGAATATGTTAACAAGGGATTTTGGAGTCATTCTTAAACGGTTGAATTTAAGGCAGCATCAACTTGTAGGTTATTTACCCCCAAAAAGTCGATTGATAAAAAAGATAAGGAATCATATATATTAATTCTCATATATTTTCTGAATCAAAATGGGAAATAATCATAAAATAAATACAATAATATTTTTAGTCGGTTAAAATGAATTAGACCATAATTTATAGGCAATCTCATAGAAATCTTTTAAGTATGCCATGTAAGTTATTGTTTTAAAATATACATATTTATTATATTGTCCTTGATCTTGAGTTATATAGGAAAACTACTTTTAATGTACTTACTTTTATGTTTCTATTCATTTGTACTACAAATATAAAAAAACTTTTAAAATCTGAACAAACATTTTCGAACCGAATCTCATATATTTTCTATCACTTAAGCTATTTATATTGAAATTAATTTATTTTATAATTTACAGAGCTTAATGAATTTCAACACATTACTGAAATTACATTAAATTATTTACTGTTCATTATGTGAATGCATGTCACATAATTGAATTGCTGGAAAAATGCCTGCTAGCCAGATTGCCCATCCACATGGTTGTGAATGGATTTTTCAAAATCGATTTAGTGAGTCTTCTGGCATTTGTTGTAATAATTTTATACATTTCATGCAAAGCTGAACTCCAGGCGAGAGTAGAGTTCAAATTCCATTGTAGGATCAGAGAGGCACTAACTGCTTGGGGCATAATTAAACGCAGTGGAATTTCATTATAAAATTCGCAGACATTTGCCAGATGCCGGGCGTTTTACATTTTCCGCTGACTGCCTCTTTTTGGTTGGGGGGATGGCCGTCAACTCCTTGAGGGCTTTCATTGAGAACAAATTTGCTTTCACTGCTATCAAATATTTTCTTTAAGTTTTGTTATACTCAGCCAAGGGGTATTCCCCTTTTCAATTGTCGAATATCTTTACCATGCACCTGAAACAGAGTATTCCATCTTCGTCTTCAAAGGTCAGAATTCTATTCTCTTACTTATATTGAAATTTGCTCGTTACGCGGTAATTCTACTTGCGAAGTCAGTTCGCCGTACACACAAAATCCAGACTTGCAGGATATGGGGTTTTCCCACTGTGCGGCGGACCTTCGACCGAGTTGATTTTTCACAATTTCCGGTCAAGCGAGAGCTGCCCCGGCACCAAATGGCGGAAACGTAATTTGGCTCTTGGCCATTATTTTCGGTTCTGACCGCAGAGCCCGAGCCAGATCCCGCCGAGCACGGGACCCAGAGCCTCATCATAATCGAAGCCACGGAATTGAAGTGCTGCGGCACAATGCGGTTTCCGCTGCCAGCTGATTGGCTTCCGTTTCCGCTAATTTTTGGTAAACTTGGCGCCGCTTTTCGGCCTTTGCAGCTGGCCAACGATGAGTTGTTATTGTTTTGAGTTGGCCAGGCTTCAAAGGATCTACGGCCCAGTTGATTAGGTTTGAAGCTCATTTCGCTGATAAAGTTTCGGTTTACGGGGAAATGGAAGAGAAAATTGGTAATCGCTGGAAGATGGCCCAAATCGGAAAAGGGTTTACTTTTTTTTTTTGTATACTCATCAGTGTTAGTCACTATTTTTATATTTTGTAATATAAAAAGCAATCAAAAATGAATTGGAAATTAGTAAACTGAATTTTATTGTTTTTATTTTCGAAATTTAAATTATGGAATGAAATTTAATTCAAATTCTTTTGATTTTAAATTTTGGGTTCGCTTTGTATATAAATATTTAGAAAATATATTCTAACTTGTTTTTCTATACTTATCTTAAAGCAAGTGCCAAGCACTGAAAATGTACTAGAATCCCCGCGGCTAGTAAAGCAATTCCAAATCCCTTTCGGTTCATCCTCATATCTTCCGTCGGATTCTTTTATTGCCCTGCATATTCGCCGTGTCTAAGCAACATCAAATATGCATTCGAGAAATGGAAGTTTAAAACCTTATTACTGGCCCTGGCTGGGCGGAGGAAATATAAATATTTTATAGCGAAAATATTGCAGCTCGGACAGGGACAATGTATGCACAACTGACCCGGGTCCTGGCAAGGACACAGCTTGGACTTGGACCAAAATCTAAATGCCTGCTTGGAGCCAGAGCCAGCAGTGCTCGCCCGTTTTCGTCCTTTTTTTAAATTGTGTAACAAATTGTTCCCCGGGGACGAATTTGGATTAAGTAAAAAAGGGTTTATTTACGATGCCATACATAACGGTCGTCCCGGCTGTCCGACCGCCTTTCTTGGCCCTTTTTTTTATTACGTGCCCAATACTCAATTTGGCCATATTTAAATTCATCGTCTATTCCAGCCAGCCGGCGGCCATTTCGTATGCACATGGAGGCAAGTCCAAGTGCGGATCCAAGGGCCGGCTCCCAGGAGCAGTAGCCGGCAGATCTATTGAGTGGTTATTTGAATTGAACTTTGAGGTTGAATTCGCTTCATTTTTATGTTATTTATTATGCCCAAAGTTGGCCCCCAAAGGCACTCGCCTCTCCTCAGAGTGTGTGTGCCGAAAGTGTTGAAGTAAAATGAAATACAACCCGTACATAGCCTGAGAAAAAAAACAGCGCTCGCAAAATGTTTAGGCTGAGATATAAATTTTTAGCCAAAAGGTAGGTAAAACTTGTTTACACAAATTTCTCCTCCTCCTCTTGTTTCGTTGTTCTTGTCCATCAGGCGCCGCCGGGTCGAACTGAAGGAGCTGAGGGGAAATTTGCAAACAATTTAGTTGCGACGCGACGAGCTGGCATCTTGATAATATTTCGATTTATGCCCCGCATTTCTGTTTACCCCACTCGACTTGGACAGAGGCGTTGCGGGGGAGTGGCCAAAAAGGGATATGTTTAGAAGGCAAATGGATCTGGATTATGGATCTGTTTTTGTATACAATATTCTTAGTTCTTCGGAAATAATTTGGGTTTATACTTCTCTTATAGCTTTAACAAAACGAAACCAAACTAAAAACGTTGCTTGCCAAAAAAATAATAATAATTAAGTATTAGTTCCAAGATGTGTAATGAAACTTGCCATTTAAAAATGGTTTTAAATTTTCTTTTAACATTTTTTAGTCAAAAACCAATATTCTTGAAACATTTATAATGTTTACAAATATCTTTAAACTCTCAATTTTATTTTTTCGCGTGTAAACTGAATTCTTTGTTTTTAGTTGTCTCTGCAGAGAAAACTTTTTGGTTGAACTTTTTTGCGGTGGCCCGCCCACAAAACCAAACCAAACCTAAACGAAACCAAAACCGAAACCCCGGCCCTGTCACACACGGTAAACTTCAAACTGTAACGAGTCGGAACTGATGTCACCTGAGCTGGCTGCCAAGGCTTTTGCGCTCAATTTGACAGACAGCAGTGGCTTGGATGATTGCGGATGAGCTCGTAACTAAGTTTTGCAACCGAGACAACCGGTCCAGGACCAGAAACAGGCCCAGGACAACCCCGAAGGCCAGGAAATACTGACAGTCGAACGAGTTTGGTGGATGCAAATGCAATCCACAACAATACTTGTCTCACAATCACAGAGACCTAATTAAGAATGTGTTTGAAATCCTATTATTATTATCCGGAAAAATCTAATATTTTGATAGATCATTACGATTATGTTTAAAGCTCTAATTTATAAGGGAATAGGGGAATTATTGTTGCTCTTTGATAAACAATTTCTATTGACTTTGCATTTTCCCTTGGTTATTTTACATAACAGCATATAGTTCTTAAACTTTCAATCTTATACAAAAATATATGGTGTTTGGGTTTTTTCTTCAAGCAAAATTCATCTGTAAACAATCTGTTGGGGAATCACTGAAATAATCGCTTAAAGGTAATTCACTCGACAATCCACTGGAGAGAGATAAGGAAATCCCAATAAATTTTTGTAAATGAAACTGTATAAAGGCGTCTCAGCTCATTCTTTCCCAAGCAATCAATCTGTTCAGTAGTCATGTCGGGCTTTAAATTATTCTTAATTTTAGTTATCAATTTTCTAGCATGCATACACGCGGAAAAAGTTTGTGAAATATCAACAATTTGCGGCAATGCGGCATCAATAAGATCGCAGATGATTGCAGTGCGGTAGGGATTTAATATTAAATGTTTATTTTAATTATCAAATACCTATTATCTACAATTTCAGTGTCGAGCAGGAGCGACATGGGGAGCTATTGGATGATTTGACCCAGAAACTGGACAGCTGCCTGTCCAAAACTGGCGTGGAGACGAAACTTTATGGCCAGAGTTGCGCCGAACCTTCGGTCCTTACACAGCACAGTGAAATCAATGTAATCGTGGTACCCGAGTACAGTAAACACCCCTTTGTGGTGGCTTGCGATCAACTGAGCCACGGTGGCGGCTGGACCTTATTCCTGCGTCGTACAGATGGTAGTGAGGACTTCTTCCGCGACTGGAATGACTACAAGAACGGTTTCGGCAAGCTAGAGAATGAGTTCTTTTTGGGACTGGATAAGCTGCACGCCATAACTACAGCAGAGCCGCAGGAGCTACTTGTACTGCTCGAGGATAACGAGGGCGATCGACGATATCAAATGTATGACAACTTCAGGATCGGATCAGAGGAGAATGGCTTCGCACTGGAGTCCTTGGGCAATAACTCGGGCAACGCTGGTGATGCCTTAGCCACCCATTTGGGTCAGAAGTTCACCACCAAGGATCGGGATAACGACAAGCACGCAACTGCCAACTGTGCCATTAACTACAGCAGTGCCTGGTGGTATAATGCCTGTCATCATAGGTTAGTGTCTCGATTTCTTATATATTTATTCACGTAATTTATTGATTATATTTTTCGTTGTTTTACTTATTATTATTCTAGCAACTTGGCGGGCAAATACGGTGATAACACTCATGGAAAGGGCATCAACTGGTATCAATTCAAGGGGCACACCTACTCGCTGAAACGTGCGCAAATGATGATAAGACCTAAAAGGCAGTGTCATTAAAAATAAATCATAATAAATCATTACCGTTTATTAAATTTTCTAAACATATATTACATACATGTGACGTATATTAATTAATGCTATGAGACAAAAATTCAGTTTATTGAGAGTTTCAATTGTATTTAATTAAGAAATGTTTAGCGTCTTTTAACTAAATCATATTTTTAACATTAAAACCTTCTCGAACGATAACATTGCCAATGTTTTACATTTATTTATAAAGTGTCAGTGCAGCTCATGATTAAATAATTAGCGAAATCCCGGCGAACGAGGCCAATTAGCTGAAATGCGGAAATTAAGCACACATCACATTACAGGATGATAAAGGAGGTTGATTTTTTTTTTTTTTTTTGTTTTTGTTTTTTTGTTTTTTTTTATATTTTTTTTTTTTTTTTTTTTTTTTTTTTTTTTTTTTTTTTAAAAAAAATAAATATTAATTTAATTTTTATTTTTTTTTTTTTTTTTTTTTTTTTTTTTTTTTTTTTTTTTTTTTTTTTTTTTTTTGAAATGGGATATTAGCCAGCGATGCGATCAAGAGGAGGTTCGAGGACTCACAGGACTCGAAGGGCTGCTGCTGCATTTCTTTTGCCGCTTTTTTTGTTTGGCAATTAGCATGCCCCGCCGCACTCGCCATCGCATCGCAACTGGGGGATCCTTGGCAGCCGTATTCCTGCCGCAGAGAGCAAAATCCCGATCCGGCAAGGAGCTGCATAAAGCGCGCATTGAAAATTAATTGCGCCCAGTTTATGCACTGAAAGAAAAAAAGTGATGCAAATGTATACAAAAAATATTTCAAAATTTGTTAAATTTATAATTATGGGTAAACATGGGCATTAAAGTCCATATAAAAATATTCGAATTAATAAAAACCAGGCCCCAATTTAAAAGTACTTTGTATAACTGATATTTTTTATGACTTTTTGTTCGAGTGTATTCAAGTATACATCCCCACGGTGGTGTATGGGTTTCCAGGTACGTGCGTGAGCAACAAACCGCAGGAGCAGGAACAGGAGCAGGCCATGGAGGACACCCCTTTGCCGTCAATGCGGTGGCCGCGTGGTTCGCCTTTTATGAAAAATTAATTCGCTTTTGTACCGCAATAATATTCCCCTTTATCCGTGAAAATTCCCCTTGACTGTGCTGGCAACCGGAGCGTATGATTAATTTTTTGTCCCGTTCTGAACAAAGTGTTGCCTCGAAGATTTTTCGGTGTTTGCTGGGCTTAAGTGGCTCTCCATTCGCCTGCCAATTAAACTCCATTGGGAATACTTGACGTTGCTACCATAAGGCTTAACTCTTGTAACATAATTTAATTGCAAATAAGCAATAAATATACATTAAAGCTATAAAAGTAAGGTAAGTATAAAAAGTATGTGGCTATTTTGATACAATTATTCCAAAAAATGCTTTTCGTTTCTATAAACTGTGTCATGGCAACTGTTTTCGAATCAAGTGCAGGCTCCAAAACTTTTTCTTTTCCATCACATGCCATCTCAGGAGTATTCCCGCACCCAAACTTGTTGTAATTCCATAAAACTTCTCGGTCTGTTTAGTTTTGGCACAACTGCAAGTGCAGCAGCTTGGCCAACAGATAGAATCGCTTATTTTCGCCACAACAAACAATGCATATTTCGCAACACCACAATGGCAACAGCCAGGACAACGACGAAACCCGGCAGGATCTTGGGGAAACTTTTCACAATGCCACCATACCCACCACCAAGCATCGGGGAGCTCTTTCGGAATTTTTCCAGGGCACATTTCACATTAGGCCAGGCCAGGGAAGCCGCAGAAAATTATGCAACACAATATGAAATGCATTTGAAAGACAAGTGAATCTTGTCAAGTGGCAGGCAGGGCAGCCGCCGGAGCGCCAGGCAGTCTCGCAGAGCACTTGAGTCGGTGCTTTAATCAAAAGTCAAATATTTCATGCCAGCCGGACAGGCTCTGGAAAATCTCTCGGTCCTCCGTTGGGTGGATGTGTGTGTATATATATTGGATGTGTATGTGTGTGTGTGGAGCATCTGCTGTCGGGATGCAAATGCAGCCGCCGCTAACCCGCACAATAGACACTGCCATAGCCGTCAACGCCTCGTCTTCCCCTACACATTTTTTACTACTGAGAATAATTCTTTGAGAAAAACCGAAACTGAGGATTGGAAATGGATTTAACATAATCTTTAAGTTGCTTTATTTTTATATGTGTATACATTATTAATTATTTTCTATTATATTAATAATAATAAAACAATTATGTCTAGGGCTTTTGTCTGGTCTCCTTAAAATTGTATTAATCTTTTATTTTTTAATTTTATTTAATCAACACTAAAATTCAATTATAATTTTAATTAATTTAATGCAATATAAAATGAAATTCATTTTCTTATCACCAAAAATGTTTATTTATTATTTATTTCACATAAACTTATTCTTTTTCCCTTAAACCAAATACAAAGACAATTTTAGGTCAACTAATTTTGGTATTTATACCAGGATTGATTATACAAAATTATTTTAAAAAACTAACATACTTTAAAATTAAGATTTCATAAATATTTATTTATAGCAATTTTAGAGGTGAATAGGATTTTCTTAAAGTGTAGCCCAGTAAAATACAGTAAAGAAGGCGTGGGATGGCCCGCATGCCTGCGCACTTGCAGCCACTTCGGATGACTCCTGCTTGGCTCATGACTCCGTATTCCGTATTCCCCGGATCCCGTTGCCTATTGCCCGTAACCCGTAGCCCGTATCCCAGATTCCGCCTCCCACACTCCGGAGCTGACTGCTTTCATGGAAATTACATTTTTGCAGTGCCGCCGCCGACGTCGTCGTCGTCGTTGTCGCTGCTGCTACTCAAGTAAATGCAAATATTTCTCATTTCTCTTACGAAAATTGTCAAATGTATTCAAAAATGTGCGCCGCATGCGAAATCATTTTGAATATGTATGCCCCCTGTTCGCTCTCTATACCCATTCTTTATTTGGATTCCAATGCAAATCAGAGATGCAGGGATTTTAGCTCTTAAAATTACATGACCAAATCATATGAAATTGGCTCTAGCTGTGCTTTACTTTAAGCCTGAAGGATGCACTTTACCCATTGAAATAAATATTTAACCCTTCAGTGGACAACATTCTGATTTCGCTCTTGGGAAATATATATCTAAGCCATTATTGATTATTTTGGTCGCCTGACCACCTCGGTTTGCTCGAATATAAAAATCAAAACTGCGGTTTTTGGGAAAAGGCTTTTTAATTAAAAGCTTAATTAAACTAATTGCCAGAAACCTATAAAATACGTAAAGAAACCGCTTCCCGAATAATGCAGCTAATACCAGTGTACAAAATAAATAATAACGATAATTAAATTTGATTCCATTTTTGGTAGGGCTTCTTGGGGCCCACCTGCCGTATACGTAATCTAGGAGTGAACAAGAGATTTCTGTTCAAGTTACGCTTTTAAGGTTCAAGTTAATGTTTTGAATTTTACGACTCTTGCGAAACCCTTTTGAACTCTTTCAGATATCCCGGTAAAAGGGTTTCTCTGTTGGCCTCTGCATAATTATCGTAATTAAAATTTTAAATGGTCTTCCATGCAATTTCATTTTAGGCCATACTCAAAAACCTTTTAGTCGGTGGATTTTGTGTACTTAATTCGTTATATTCAATCACATTATTTGGACTAAGCTTTAAAACTCTTGCGATTAATTTCAACTCAATTTATGATTATTTCCACACAATTACATTGCCTAATTGATTTTACCATTCATTTCCAGCCCGTCAATGGAACAAAAGCAAATGGAATAAAAATACAGACAGACTCTGGTGCATAATTTGCTGATATTTTCATTCAGTTTGTTATTCATTGCCACAGAAACAAAAACACAATAATTGTGGCATTACCAACTGTTCGAAGTGAATGCAAAACCGTATGCAATTAAATAAGTTAATTAAAGCAACATGGAGACAAAAGAAACGAAAAACTGCCGATACTGTAATGAGAAAAAAAATATTTCATTTGGAAAAATTCGATAAACAAATTGTTGAAATTACCATACAGCTTCGACGGCCAAAGAACTGAACATTATTTGACTACAAATTACTTAAAAACCAAACTGAGCTTGTAATAAAATACAATTTTGCATTTGTTTTCCTCCAAAACATGGCCAAGCGACCAAAATTTAAATATTTGTAATATTCGATATTCAATTTCGCATTATTTATTGCGTACATTTTTGTATTTCTGGTAACAATATTTACAGCAATACTTGGAAATGTGTCGAGTAACTACAAAATGCGACCAACGAAATCATAAAATATTCGCACTCTGCATGTGGCTGCATCCTCTGCCAAAGAATTGATACACATTTTTCATCTTTTCGCACTCCCAAAAGCAATAAATACAATTTGGAAACAAATTCTTATGGGATTTATATGTTATGCTGCATTGAACTGCTTCGTTGAAGTTCTGCATGAATTCAATTACTTAAAAAGTTTGATTTGAAGAAGGGGAATACATGTATTATATACATATATATACACTTATACATATATATTCTACGCTCTTAAAAAACACTAAAACATACATAAGTTCAAATCATAAGTTCATGCTTATTATAAGACTTTTTGATTTATTCCGATATGTCGCATAGTATTTCGTGAATCGTGTCCATACCAAAGCATAGGTAAAAAGCCAAAAATTTCGAGAGTAAAAAAGGCTGTTTAAAGTTTTTGAGGTACGTTTACACGTATATAATCTTAGCAGCGAACCAAAATGAGTGCAACAAATATATATAGCAAAATTTTTTAAATAAGATGTTGGAAAGGGAATCAAATTACTTCGCAATTTACTCACCTTTCTATTTAATATAAAAATATGTTAATTGAAAATTCAGATCCCAATTTTTGTATTATTCCCCGAAAACGTTAAAATATATATACATATAAGTATATGTAGCAATTATAAGTAAAATATAAAAATCACTGTCCAGGCCCATATCCCATATGTACCTACTCACCCCCCTAAACGCCTGGCTAGGTTCAGATGGCACTGAACGATTCCGGCGAATATAAAAAATTTATATTTCTATAAATACTCAATTTTAGGAATCCCTGAAATAATCGCTTAAATGCCATTCACTCGAAAAATTATTGGCGCGAGATGAGGAAATCAAAATATTTCTTTGAAAATTTGGCTGTATAAAAGAACCTCAGCTCATTCTTTTTCAAGCAATCAATCTGTTCAGTAGTCATGACGGGCTTTAAGTTCTTATCAATTTTAGTGATACATTTTCTAGCATTCATACACGCGGAAAATATTTGTGAATTATCAACATTTTGCGGCAACGCGGCATCATTACGATCACAGATGATTGCAATGCGGTAAAAAATTAATATTAAACTTTTTATTTTGAATAACAAATACCTATTATGTACAATTTCAGTGTCGAGCAGGAGCGACATGGCGAGCTATTCGATAACTTGACCCAAAAACTGGACAGTTGCCTGTCCAAAACTTGTGTGGAAAAGAAGGTATTGGATAACGTAGAGACGAAACCCTATGGGAAGAGCTGCGCCGAACCTTCTGTCCTTACACAGCACAGTGGAATCAATGTGATTGTGGTGCCCGAGTACAGTAAACACCCCTTTGTGGTGGCTTGCGATCAACTAAGTCACGGTGGCGGATGGACTTTATTCCTGCGTCGTACGGATGGCAGTGAGGACTTCTTCCGGGACTGGAATGACTACAAGAACGGTTTCGGCATCCTGGAGAATGAGTTCTTTTTGGGACTGGATAAGCTGCACGCCATAACTACAGCAGAGCCGCAGGAGCTACTTGTACTGCTCGAGGATCACGAGGGCAATCGACGATATCAGATGTATTGCAACTTTAGGATCGGATCGGAGGAGAACGGCTTCGTACTGGAGTCCTTGGTCAAACACACCGGCGACGCTGGTGATGCCTTAGCCATCCATTTGGGTCAGAAGTTCACCACCAAGGATCGAGATAACGACAAACGCGAAAACAGCAACTGTGCCATTGAATTCAGCGGTGCCTGGTGGTATAAGGACTGCCATAAAAGGTCAGTGTCTCTTTTTCTTATATACTTATTCACATCATTTAATTATTATATTTTTCCTTGTTTTACTTGTTATTATTCTAGCAACTTGGCGGGCAAATACGGCGATGAATCTACTGGAAAGGGCATCAATTGGTATCAATGGAAGGGGTGGGAATACTCGCTGAAACGTGCTCAAATGATGGTAAGACCTATAAGGCACTGCCATTAAAAATAAATCTTCATAAATTAAAATCAATTTTGAATTTTATTAAGTGTTTTAAATTGTATTTTATTTTCAAATTTATAACTTTTTTTGACGACATTATGATTCTTATACTATAAATATAAAACCTTCTTGAACTATAACATGTCAACTTTTTTTCACTTATTTATAAGCCTGGGGGCTGTCAGTGCGGCTGATGATTAAATAATTAGCGAAAGCCAGGTGAAAGAGGGCAATTAGCTGAAATGCGGAAATTAAGCACACATCACATTAGCCAGCGATGCGATCAAGAGGAGGTTCGAGGACTCACAGGACTCGAAGGGCTGCTGCTGCATTTCTTTTGCCGCCTTTTTTGTTTGGCAATTAGCATGACCCACCGCACTCGCCATCGCATCGCAACTGGGGGATATTTGGCAGCCGTATTCCTGCCGCAGAGACCGAAATCCTAATCCGACAAGGAGCCGCATAAAGCGTACATTGAAAATTAATTGTGATTAATCTGTGCAGCGAAGGAAAATAAGCGCAACAAATATATACAATAAATATTTGAAATTTTTTTTAAATAAGATGCCACTGAACGATTCCAGCGAAAATAAAAAACTTATATTTCTATTGATAAAGAACAAAATAACCGAACTCAACTTTAGGAATCACTGAAATAATCACTTAAATGCCATTCATTCAAAAAATTATTGGCGAGAGATAAGGAAATCGAAATATTTCTTTGAAAATTTGGATGTAAAAAAAATCTGAGCTCATTGTTTCACAAACAATCAATCTGTTCAGTAGGCATGTCGGGCATTAAATTATTCTCAATTTTAGTGATTAATTAAAAAGTTTGATTTAAAGGAGGGGAATATATATATTAATTATATTTTTTGGGGTCATAATTTTATTGCTTGAGCTGTTCTGGGTATTTACTAATTTTATTTAATATTGGATGTCTTTATTAAGTAAAACTGCATCTTCTTTAAAAGCACAAAATACTTTTTAAAACAAGAACCTCAGTTTTGGATATTGTTTTTTATTAATTATTAAAATAAAATGACCTCATCCAGTTCAAATTTTTCTGTTTTTATTTTGAAAAATTTTTTTTTGGATCATGTATTTTTGTAATTTAAATTAATAAACTTAGCTTTAGACACAATTTTATATTGGTAAATACTTTATAATATTATATTAAATATTTTCTAAGTCTAGAAATTTTTATACTCATGTACGGACCTTTTAATTATTTAAATTATTAATATTTTTATTATTATATTTTATAAAAAATACTTTCTAAATAATATTGTTTTATTTCCAATTAATTAATTTAATTAATTTCATTGTTACAATCTTATACTTGCAAGTTCCACAAAACATAGTATACAAATTTTCGATCCACACGACCACAAAGCTACAAAATTTTGTATCTTTGCTTCCTTTGTTGTCCAACAATTTAAGTGCTGCTGTGTTTGTTGCCTCTGCTTGGTGGTGAGTTTCGTTAATGTTGCTGAATGCGAGTGGAGACTCTGTGAAATGGCTGTTAAATAACAGAGTGAAGTTAAAATAAATTCCGAATATTTTGATGAGATTTTTATTAATTGGTTATAACTCTCAACCATCTTATATTTTTTCAGAACAAATTAACAAATTTGATAATATTTTACAACGATCCAGAAATCAAAATCAATAATAATACCTTCCTAAGAGTACGCAAACTCAGTCTAAGTTAGTTTTTATGAAATGAAACATATTTAATCATTAAGCATAAGAATTCAAAATCGGAGCAAATGAAGTGACATAAAATATTTAAAAAATTATACTTAAGCTTATAATAGTAATCAACATTTTTAAAATATTTTCTGGGGCACTGCAGCATATTAAATTAAAAAAAAAAAAACATGAACCAATAGTACAGCCATTATAGTTTTTTTTCCACAGACTCCACCCTTTCTCGTATCTAAAATTCTATCCAAAATATCTTGAGTTTGACTTGCTAAACTTGGAAATGCGTTCCAATTATAAATGATATTCCAATGACAAGCCACAGGCATACATATCTGCTGTCTGTCAATCAATGTAGACGGAGGAGAGACATTTTTATTTGGCCAATTCCAGCCCTCCCTTAAACCTCTCATGTCTGCCCACTCTCCAGTATCAGATGGAGTTGTGTAGTCCTGCAGGACTCTCTCTGGTTAGGCCTCCTTCAGTCTCCGTCCTTCATCCGTCACGGTCCTCCGATCAAATTGAATTGACATGTGTGTGACTCGGCTTGCAGGCACTGGAGTCGTATTTTAGAATGTGTCTGGACTTTACCCCCAACCCAAATGAGCAAATGCCGGAGCTTGAATGAGTCATGTAACTGAGGCTTTAACTTGCCATGTGGAAGGACTTCGGCCGCAATAAATTTCGAATGGAAGCGTACCGAAACCCAGGACGACGACGGCTGCTGCACTTAAGTTTATTTCGCCCTCTGCAGAGTCAACACAATCAAATCAAGTGTATCTGTGTGTGAGAGAGATTCTGCGGCTGTGTGTGCGTGTGCGTATCTGTGTGCAGCTCCCTGGTGGTTGCAAGTTCGATTGCAGTGCGTCTATTTGCGGAGACTCCGCTGCAAAAGTCAATTGACTCAATAAATTATTTTTAAAGCAATCAGAGCTACTTTTGCGACAAAAATGCAATCGAAAACTTTTGGTATTTTATGTCTCTTGGAAATTCTGTGCCGAAATATTGGGATGGGAAGTACAAATGTACCTTAACTGACTCGAATATCTTTGAATTTGCCAAGTTTTTTTCGCAGGAAATGAAGTTAAGAAAAGTGACTTGTAACCGAAAGTTGTATTTACAAATTTATAGATAGTTTAATTGAGTAAATATTCTTTTTTCTTTACCTCAGTAAGGCCGATTATTTAGATTATTATTAGATCTAAAATTCTTTTATTATTTTTTATTCACTTCTCTTTTCATTAATTCTATTTTAATAAATCATTTTAAACACTTGATAAGCAATTAAATAACCTGTTGTTCAACAGAATATTAATTTTTAATTTAACCTTTGAAGCAGTCAAGCTTAAGAAACTCTCAATTAGTCGAAAACCAATGCAAGTCATATGCCTGTCATTTGTGGCTGCCTTTTGGGGGAATTCGAAATATTTTCAATTATATTTGGTTAGAGCTGCCTTGTGGCCTGTATGCTGCTGCCTCACAAGTGAAATTAGCCAAATTATTGAAGTAAACAGGGGCCGAGCCGACAAGTCGCCTTGTTTGCGCTTAAAATTTAATTTCACGCACAATTGAGTTCATGCATAATTTGGGTCCGGGGTGATAAATTATTGCTATTATTGCACACGGCATCGGGGGCATAAGGGAAGTGTGGTGTTCCGTGGAGCCACAGGCTGGCCAGACCACATTGCATTGCTGGGGCTTGCAGGAGCGGATCTGCAGGGACATGGGCAAAATAATGACCCTTCCTGGCGTCCTTGTTGCTGCCGCTGCCTGGCTCGTTGGCTGCGTTCATTAATTCGCTGCCATAAAATCCGGCCAGGGGCATATTTTGCCTAGCCTGAAATTTGCATACTTTATGCAGTTAGCGAAATCAAGTTGGGTAAAAATTGTCTAAAAGGAGCCTTACATTTTAAATAAAATATATTTCTAAGATCTCATTTTGAAATATTTAGCATACAAAACAGCGAAAAGTAAATGCAAAGTTGTTAAATAATTTAACAAATCAAATATTCATGCAAGTTGGGGTTTTTCTAAATTAATTTATTATGGCAGTTATAAAATATTATTATTTATTTTCCACAATATTTGTTTTTATTATGATTTTACTATTAGAATTTGTACAGATTTTTTTTCGAACAAAAACGATCATTTGTTCTGATTTTATTTTCTATAAATTTGGACATTTATTTTCTTTGATCAAAAATAATATTAATTATCAGAATAAAGATTTTTTTATTAGGATCTTATTGCCATTTTTTTTACAGTGCCTTCGGAGGATATGAAGTAACAGGAGGCACCTGTTACCGCGCTGCACGACTCGAGCCAAACGCCGGGATCCTGGCCAAAACGCCTACAACACATGTCTGCTCATAATTAATGTGTAAATTGTAAAGCTCCGCTGGCCCACTTCCTCGCTCCCTGCGCCTAGCTACCGCTCTCAGTGCGTCCTCCTTCCATGGCCAACTATGGTATTCCATTGTGGCCATGTTCAACAGCGAAGGCGACCAGCGCGACAACAAGCGGGGCCAAAGTAACCTGTGCAGGCTAAAATCGGCCCGTTTGGTTGGGAGGTTGGGGGGTTCCGGCCCAGTTAGCAGAGAAACAGCAACGTCAATAAACATGCCCATGCCCATGCCCACGCCCACATCCCCCCGACAAAATGCGTTATGACGCCGAACGAACTTAATTGCCTTCGTGTAGTTCACGTTCACCTGGCCACCGGTATCCTAAATGCATTCACATCCGCATCTAAATCACTTCCACGTATTTATGGCTTTCAATTGTTTGATTTGGCCAAATGAATCAATAGATTACAGCGGTGGTCAGTTGGGCTGGCTCACTGGAATAATAATTGCCATCGGGGATTACCCGGCTAAACAAATTGATAAACTTCCAACGAGTTATTTATGTAATTTAATAAATTTGTGATTCATACAATAAATATAGTATATTTTGATGTTATCTGCTTAAAATATGAAATCTAAAATTAAAGTCTAAAATTAATCTTGACTGTTAAAGCTTTTAGTTAGCTGATTAGCTTTATATGTGTTATAATTGACTATAAATGGATTCTAATCTCATTGCTTACACAATATTAAAACACAAAAGTCATCTCGGATACTCTAGCTATATGTAAACGGAGGCTTTATATTATATCTTAATTATCTTTCGTATGCAATTTAGTAATAAATCTAAAGCAAGAAAATTGATTGGGGGATTTTTCTCTCACTTGGCAAAGTGGAAAGCCCAGATTAAAAATTAATTATGTATATATTTCTTAAATAAACCTTGTATAATTCTACTAATATCTTAACATTCTCGAATATCTAATAATCCTCTTCAGTGGCAAGAATCTCATAATTGAGATGTCCACTTGCATTATAAAGCTGACAGTATTTTTGCAGTGTAAGAAGGGCGTAAATTGCATTTGGCACTTCAAAAATGAGCCGTTGTTTTCCATGTTTAATAATTTTTAGAGTATTACACACCTCTGGAATTTCGAGATCGTGAACTAAGACTTCTTTTAAACTCTCCAATGGATTGGCTACATTTTTGTAGCTGATATAAATCAAGCGAACGTGTCCAGCAGATGTAACAATATTAATGTTTCGGCACTTATCCAAGTTTTTGACATCGCTCTCCACCCATTGGCCATTTTGTTTATTGTATATATTCGATTCCAATTCGGATTTTTCGGTATACGTGATCGCCTCCCAAAGTGGAAGTTTTTGATTCTGGTTCTCATCGTCCGAAGGAAACACAAAGTCATTCACATACTTGGGATCTATATTTAAGGGTTTTATATAAGTAATTAATTGATCTTGTTTTTATTTAACTTTATATTGAAATCTTACAAGCAAAGGTATGACCCAGAATAATGTAAAAGGCAATTGAAAATATTCCAAGTAATCGCAGCTCAAGCATTGCGGCAGTAACCTGTTTCCGATCTGAGATACTAATCTATACTGATTTACAGTATTTCACAAATCAATTCTCTTCTATTTCTCAGATGCATTCAATCTCTTTAACGAAAGCTTTTCGTTTAATTTGTAATCTCTGAGAAGTCTGTTAAATCTCTTATGTATAGGTGTGACTTCCCTTAAGTTGGAATTACTCATTTCATTACCACATCATTCTACATTTTTAGAGAATGCTAAAAACTAATTGCTGAGTAAATTATCGTGTAAGTAGGTATACATATGTTATCATCAGAACCCCTGAGTATTCAATTTAAAAAGCTACCATTTTTATTTAATTCATGTTTGAAAGCCTAGCTTGTACATATAAATAAATATAAATAAAGACTAAACCACACATGATGATTCGCAGCCTGGAGTGGGACAGCTTTGACTTTTTGATATTATTTCGAGATATAGACCTGAAATTGTCGTGTGCAGGCAACAACCTTTTGTGACATGAGTCTATTGTGGCCATCGACTTGAAGCCCCTGGCCCTGGCTTTCTGCTGTGGCTGCCATTAGTGAGATTAAAACTACGGCTAAAGCCGGGCAAAAGCAAAAGGGGCACAATGTCGCAGCGCCGAGCTTTGGCTTTGTTTCAGGCCGAACAATGGGCGTATCTCTTGCAGTGACGCAATGCGTACATTGTCCTTCACAGGACAATTGCCAGGGAAAGGGGCCAGGAGGCTTGGGATGGGGCATTGTAAAAGATATATACCGCTCGACAGTGCAAACATCCATAACAATCCAGTTGACACAAATGCAAGCCCCTCGGCATGGCAACTATGCTCTCCCATCCTACCCGCCGTCCCAGGCTTTGTTCGCTTGGCAACCATTCAGGATTCATTCCCATACATAGTTTTCAGTGCAATTTGTTTAATTCTGCATCGAGATGGCTCCTCCTCATCCTCCTCCAAAAACTGCCAGAGCACTGACAGTCCTGTAATTGACAGGCGATTATGCAATTCATTTGACGTGGACTCGTCGTATTGGTGGCCAGCAAACTGCAATTAATCATTATCTCAGAGCCTGTCGAGCGACAAATGGAGGCTGGCTTTTAATCCTTGCCTGGTTTTATTTTTACCCATATAATTAGTCAACCTTAACTGGCAGTTATCTGAGGTGAAACTACCAAATGAAATGCAACATGATGGTCAAGTTTTATCAACAGATTAAAAGTTATTTTATTGATTTTCTATAGATAAACAAAAATTGGAAACGGAAATTCTTTAAGCACTATTCAAGGAAAATAATCTTTATTAAAATTCTGTTGTCACTCTGTAAGATCAAAAGTCAAGTATCTTGGCATCTGTAATTAAATTTGGTGCTTTGAACTCTTTTGTTTAACCAGCAAAAAACTTGTTTGAACTTTCCGCGCCTTTATTATGAAGCTCCTTTATTGTGGTAATGCCGAAAATTTCCAGCTTTTTAAATTCATTAAGTAGGAAGTTACAGTTAAAGTCACAATGTTAGCACTCCAAATAAAAATTTAAAAGATTTATTATACAATTTTAAAGTATGTATATCACCCATTAAACACATTGAAATTATAAGTATGTATTGTATACATTTTATTTATTTATTTATTATTTATAAAAAATAGTAAGCCGAAATACTTTCTTAATTTATATTAAAAATATTAATTTAAAACAAAGGCCATTATTATTTCCAACACACTTGTATTCTTGCCTTTTTCCCGGCTCACTCTGTTGCGGTTTTCCACCGAGACCCTTATTTATATTTCTACTTTTTCTTCGCGGTTTTCAGTTTGATTTTTCGAAAGATGCTTATAAGTTATGCCGGAAAATTTCATGTTGCCGATGGGCGAAATATTTTACAATCTGGCAGCCACTTGTAAGTATGTAGAAAACAATCAAATGGCCCTCATATATCTCAAGTCGAACCGTCAAACTCAGCAGGGAGCGTCAATAAATTCTGTGGCAGTAAAGGACACAGATGGATGGAGGGGGAAGGAGCCGCAAAAAGGACGAGGGATTGGTTAACTTGATGCTGCCTGCTGACTGCTGATGGAAAATTGGAGCATTGTGCACTCTGTTTGCTCGGCAATATGGTCACAGCAGTTTTATTAAATTCCTACAAAGGCTTCTTCTGCCTGCCCACCCCGCCTAACTACCCCGCAGCGCACAAGAAAGGCAATAAAAATCATTTAACAAAGTCAAACAACAATAAAAATTAAACTTTGCCGTCAACACAAGAAAAGAACGAGGCAGCAGTCGAGCATGAAAATGCGCCAAAGTACATAGAAAGCGGGCAAAATTAAATAATAAATATAAATATAGAACGCGAAATGCGAGATTTGAGCAGGCAAAACTTTTTGCAAATTAATTTTCAAATCTCTGCACAACTCATGTGTGTGTCCCTGTCGTTGTGCAAGGACTCTGGCAGGATATACCGATTTATTATGTCATGCCTCGTCAGCCAGGAGGATGAAGAGCAAAGAGCATCATCATAAATCAATCCATTTGATGAGAACCGGTCACGGGAAGGAAGGAGCAGAGTGAATTTAATTACACTTAAGCAGGCGGACGGGGGAAAGGTTCAGTCCTAACATATCTCACTCCTTCCAACGCCGGCCAACAAATAATTCCTCTTCCCCCGATCTAACCACTTCGATTTGAGGCCGGTTCCAATGCAATATTGCTAAGTGCTCGCTCGGCCCCACTTTGCAGGCCTTTCCGTGACTTGACAAAAGGTCCTGGAAACGTTTGCCTTTGTCGTTAGTCCCATATTGATTTTGATTTGAAAGGCTCTTGGACATTTTATTGCGGCCAACCGATCTCGATTTCTCGAACCGTAAATGGCCCAAACCGTCAGAGTTGGCCATAGCAGATAGCCATGTTTGTTAGATAAATGCTTCTACTAATTAACAAAGGATTGCAATTAGCTTGGCAACTGAAATATAAGTTATCTGGGTATTATTAGTTTAGTTAAAGAGACAATTAAGTTTTGATTTTATTTAAGGCCGAAATATGTAGTTAATTGTAATTGTAAAGCATTAAAAATACAATTAACTAAATATGCATTTAAGGACTTAAGAATTTAAGGACAAGAAAACAATCATTTAATGAATAATCATTTTCATATTTTAGCCTTAAATTTTGACACAAAAAAGTTATATTTTATAGATAAGATTATGAATACATTTTTATATTAGAAAAATTTAAATTTTTACCTAAGAACCAATATTTACTTCATTTCACTTCAGATATTGCTTTTATAAAGACCATCTTCCCACATCGGAAATCATGGAAAGTCTTTAGAAAAACCAATCAGCGAACTGCAAACGCATTCAGTTGAAATGGAAATTACCAATTCCCTTCCAGAAGAGCCACATGAACTATTTCAGCTTTCACCACCTGCAGATGAGACATGTACGTAAAATGCAAACGAATTTTTTTTAACACGCACACCCAACATTTTTGGGGACGCACTCCGTACAATTACTTTCCGGGGGGACGTGGGTGAAGCATTCCGAGAGGAAGCACCAAGAAAGTGGAATGTAAGGGGCCGGGAGAAGCCCTAAGTTTGTCATGCGAAAATCATACAAACTTGGTTTTCGTGCGCTCGCGAAAGTAATTGAGGCGGAAATCCCTAATTGGCACCTTCGAGGAAAAGAAATCACTAGAAGCGGCATCGTCAGATGAAAACTTGCACACGCAGGGTTCGAAGGAAGAAGGAGGGTTGAAAAGCCGCGGCCTGAGGGGCGGGCACACGTAGTCTTATGCAAATGGGAAAACTTTGCTCATCAGCGCACACAAATTGAGTGAAATTATCAGTTCAAGTGAAATTTACACTTGCTTGTTGTCGCCAGGCAGGGACACTTGGAGAAATTACACACGAATTCGGTTTTAAAAGCACACTTAAAATTGAAAAAGAAATTATTTATGCTTTAAGAATTTTATTTCACAAAGAAAATAAACTAAACTAAGTAATATAAAAATTTTATTTTAAATAAATTTATTTAAAATCATGAAACTATTTTCTGAAATAAAAAAAAAAACGGCATCTTTTATAAATTACATTATTTTGTATGATGATCTTATATGCTTTTCTTATATTTATTTTTTTAAACATAGTTTGTGACAGTGTTTTCCTGCAGCCTTTACTGCCACAGCTCGGATATGTAAATATAACTCTCCAATTCTCATCCGTATCCTTATAATTCCGCTTAGCTGAAAATCCAATTAAACATGCAGAGGTCTTTGCCAAGGAAAATAACAAAAATTAAAGAAAACATGTGTGCAATACTTTCACACATTTCGCTGGCATCTGGCTGCCGCCTTCTCAGGCAGATTAATGGCCACAGAGTTGTGTGCCAAAAGCGGCGACATGTGCTAAATGGTTCCACGTCTTCGCGCCAAGATCCGTGGAAGGAACACAAAAAGGAACACATGGCCTTCATAATTCCGCCCACTTGATGGACTCCTTACTGGCCTCAAAGCAATAAAATTTCCTATTCGTTAATGCTAATAAATAGCTACAAAAAAACCCACTTAAGGGTTATAATTTTGTAAATTTAAATTTTAAACATTTTATTTAAAGCAATCAATATTATAATTTTAATAATTTGCTTACTGACGTTTCCCAATCAGCAATTATGTTGAAAATTCTTCATCCCTTTACATTTTCCCATCCGGAAAGGCTGCGAAGGGCAAAATCAAAGTTCATTATTGCCAAGAACATTCGGGGCGACTTCCTGCACAAAGCGACGTCCCCACATGGCGTATACGCAATATAAATACGTAATTGCAAGAAACACCATGGAAAACGGGCAGAGCCATTGATCAACTGGCAGTCAGCTGAAAGATGAAAGCTGAAAGCAACAACGCACAAAGGGACCAAGAAGGAGTGGCCCAAAAACGGGAATGGATGGGTCTGGAGGAGCTCATCAACTAAATGCAAAGTTCTTCTTCCAGGCAGCCTGTAGAGCAGGAATAATTGACGACGACACGACGTTGGATAATGAGGGGATTCCCCACACATGCACTCAAAAAAATTATTGATTATGTTAAAGTGAAAAAGAAATAAAATTAATACATTACCAAAAGGTAAGGTTATCTAAATGTCTATTATTTAAAATTATACAAAAATATTAAAACTGCAACAAACAAATTATAAAAATAGATACATTTACAGTTCATGTAAATTTACTAAAAAAAAAATGTTTAAAAAATTTTAAAAATAACATTTAAGCCTCGAGTACATATTATTTTATAAAAAGAAAAAAATAAAAGACAAACTAGATATTATTTAATGGTGATTTTTCAATTATTTTTACATGTTAGCGTTATTTCAAGCTAAGGAAATGAAAACCTATAAAATTATATTTTAATATAAACTCTTTGCTGATTTTTTTTAAGTGCCCTGAGAGGGATATGACAAGGCAATGCATCGTCAAGTTGATGCAGACTGCTCCTTGCACTATAATCCTGCGGAAACACTTGAAAATGATGGATGAAAATTATCGCTTTCTGCAACGCATGCAAATGCGCAAAATTACTTTCACATGATTAATGCTCCACCGGGGCAAAGCTGTTCCAACTCCAACTCCATCTCCATCGCCATCATCTTCATCATCATCGTCCCCGTCCTCGTCATTTCATAATTAATCCAACAGAAGCCAGAAAAAGGAGCGAAAAAAAGAAGCGGTGGCAGACAATTGTTGAACCTCATTTGAAATTCATATTTTAAATATTCGCGTCAGTCAATTAGAGAGCAAAGGACTCTGACACCGAATTTGCATTCAACCGTAAAATTATCAAATTAATATTCCGCCCCGGAGCCCGGTGGGTGGCCAAGAAAAGCCCAGGTCCCCCACCCCGCCTGTCCGTCGCAATAACTGTCAGGCCAAGAAGTTTTGTATGGCGCACATTTCGGCAAGTTGTCGTCACGACAGAGATACCAAAGTTCCTGGGTCCAACAATGCCAATTTGATGAGAGAAATTTCGAAATATATTTATACATACAGCATACAGCGGCAGAGGTGTTCCGGAAACTTTTTGGCCAAATTCGTTAATTGGAAGCCAAAAGTTTATCTATGAAAATGCAAAAGAACTTGCCACTTGCCACCAGTCAAAATGTATAATAATGAAGCACAAAAATTAGATTACTCGCTATTCATAGCAGAATAACTAAACTTTAATTTAAGTTCGGAAAAAGGGAATAGAAAGTGATTCTATTGTGAAATATTTGAACAAAGTTTAATAAGATAATGAGAACTAAAAATAAAGATATTGATATTACTAAGAACTTGATTTGCTTAGCAATTTATTTGATAAAACTTATAATACTTATTTAACTCAGAAGCTTGAGTTCAGATTTCAAATAGAATTAAAAATTTAGAAAGATAAGGCATCAGACAGAATTATCTCAACCATCTAAGCGATATTTAAATCCTCCATAATCCATTGAATATTAAGGCAAGCATTTAAAAATTATATCAAATAATTCGTTTCGATTTGCATTGTGATTTTCTATTCAATTACCAACAATGCGGCAAAGAATGCTGGCCACAATGCGAATGGCCATCGAGTGGGCCAGATGATGCAGACGTGAGTGGGGGGGGCGAGTGCCATACATCTAATATTCTGGTCCATTTGGGCCACTATCGAATTGTGAATGTTCGGTGTACCGGGCGCCGAGCATCCTCAAGCATTGATATAAACCGATAAAAACGACAGATGAGCCCCGGCATCCGCAAACACACACACTCCCAGCATGGAGCATGGCAATCGAGTACGGTCTGGGAACGGGAGTGAGCTTGTGGCCATCCAATCCATGTAGCAACCGAAGGTGTTCCCCAGGCCACATGCAAATCCCAAGCACTTGAGGCCAGGCGCTTATTCTTTGCATTTTGTTTGTGCTTCAGGTTCGACCACTTGGCTGCTTTTGGGGTTTCATGCCCTTATAGACCGTTGTTCAGTTATTGAAAATATCTCCTTTAGTTTTTATAAACTCATTTAATTCTAAATTATTTAATATTTTTGGATAAATAATACATATCCTTCTTATCTTGGAATAAATTAATCTCTACTTCAAATTTATTTAAATGTTATAGACTATTTGGTGTCACTGGTGATGCTGTGTTCTTCCAAAAATATAAATATTATTAAAAACAATTTAAAAAATGTTGAAATCTTGAACGAAATAAATTCTACTATTTATCAAAGATAATTTCTAGATATTCGCAATTCTAAGATTAAGCTTAGTTTAGTTGAATAATTAAATAATTAAAAGAAATAAGAGTATTGCAAACTTCGGTGTGCTTTGCCCAAGCTTCACTCTTGTTATCTATTGCCATGGACGGATATATTGAGATGCTCCCGACAATGCCTTGTGGTGTGTGGGCTGGCAGTACGAGTTTCGGGGGCTTCAGTTCGGCCAATATCATTAAGTTTGCACAATGGGGAAAGCTACCACCCACCCTCCGTCGTCATGTAGACATATTCGACTTTCCACATTTTGTTTGTCAAGCTAAAGCCAAAAAATAAATTTTCATAAAATGGAGCAAGGAACTATTGTGATGAACGGCTGGTGCTAAGCAATCTATCTTTGCCTATTAAATTGTTAAATTTTCAATTCTTGAATTTAAAGCATACAGAATAGAATTTTTAGGTCGTAAATAAAATAAGATACTACTTACTACTTAGTTAAGGAATGCTCTTATCAAATATATATATATTTTATTTTTTGATTTTATTAAACAAGTATTTTATATTTCGCAAATTTGTACATTAAAGTATCACTTTCTCAACATTTTATTCATTTGAACTAAAGCTTTGGCGCGCTGATCCACTGGATATGGCAGCATTTCCCGGAAGTTGCTAAGCCGCTTCAAAACTAGTGATGGGAAATTTCACTGTGATTGTTGTTACATAGTCTGGTAGCGCCATCCCAAAGATGTGGCACCACTTACGTATTGCAAAAATATTTTAGATACTCGCGTCAACCAACAAAAAAAAAACAGCAATAAAGATTCGCCCAATGTGCGCGGAATAAACAGAAAATCGAGTCAAACGCGATCTGAAGTACCTCTAGCACACCGCACACAGGATGGAGGCACTTATCCCAGTTATAAACAAGTTGCAGGATGTCTTCAACACGGTGGGCTCCGATTCGATACAATTGCCACAAATTGTTGTTCTCGGCAGCCAGGTAAGCGAATTGCGAAAACCCTCTCCGCACCCAAAAACGAAAAAATTCGATTTCCCCAGCAGAAGAGCTTCAAATCAAGCGAATCTATTAGAATATTTAGCTTTTTCTAAGTATTTGCACTTCGGTGAATTTTCAGGCGCCTGCAAAATTATATAATGTGGATGCGCTTGCCGGCATTTTAGTTATGTTTTCTCAATTAATCGATTCCTTGCAGTGACAATCCCCGCAATAACCCTCACCTTTTGTTTATATAATAATATTTGGCAATGTTTGCCGCCCGCAACCATGGAAAATCAATATTAGGAAGTATTATACAAAAAAGTGACGAAGAAAACAGCTGCTGTGACACATTCCTGCACATACACAGACAACCCGCAAACAAACACATGTGAGTGTGTGTGTGCCTTGATCGCGGCTTTAATTGCACTTTGATTCATGATTGTGAATTAAATTCCTCATGACGGAATTCTGAAGTTAGTCAAGTCTGCGATACCAAGTACAGAACAGCCTCAGTAACGTAAACTTTATTAGAAAGTGATAAATAATATTCGGTATGGCTGGCAATTCTTCTAGAAATAAATCTTAACTTATTAAACTTTAAGAAAAATATTTAAAAATCGCTTTAATAATCGCTGATACAAAAATTTAAGTTATATTAATATTCCTCTTATAAAATGTTTAACTGTATCCGATAACAATAGCTAATCTGTGGGTTTCCAAGTGCTTCCTTGTTGCACACGCTCTGGAAGCTCTCCTTATCAGGTCATCGACGTTTATCAGTCTCTCAGTTCTAACTCCATTTAATGCTGGTTTACTCCCACCCAAAAAATTTTCTTCCAGAGCTCCGGCAAGAGTTCGGTGATCGAAAGTGTGGTGGGACGCTCTTTCCTGCCCCGTGGAACTGGCATTGTTACCCGTCGCCCCTTGGTTCTCCAGCTGATTTACTGCCCACTAGACGATCGTGAGCATCGTTCCTCGGAAAATGGTAAACTTCAATCAAAATAAGCTAAAGTCAGTGGCTAAAACATACTTCTTCCAGGCACCTCCAATGCTGAGGAGTGGGGACGCTTTTTGCACTCCAAGAAATGTTTCACGGACTTCGACGAAATCCGTAACGAGATCGAGAATGAAACAGAGCGTGCTGCCGGTAACAACAAGGGCATCTGCCCGGAGCCCATTAACCTGAAGATATTCTCCACACACGTTGTCAACTTGACGCTGGTGGATTTGCCCGGCATCACCAAGGTGCCCGTTGGCGATCAGCCGGAGGATATTGAGGCGCAAATTAAAGACTTGGTACTCAAGTACATTGAGAACCCCAATTCGATCATTTTGGCTGTGACGGCCGCCAATACGGACATGGCCACCAGTGAGGCATTGAAGCTAGCCAAGGACGTGGATCCCGATGGCCGTCGCACCTTGGCCGTGGTCACAAAGTTGGATCTCATGGACGCTGGCACTGATGCCATTGATATCCTCTGCGGTCGGGTCATTCCCGTCAAGCTGGGCATTATCGGTGTAATGAATCGCTCGCAAAAAGACATCATGGATCAGAAGCACATCGATGACCAGATGAAAGATGAGGCGGCTTTCCTGCAGCGGAAATACCCAACGCTGGCGACTCGCAACGGTACGCCCTATTTGGCCAAGACACTTAACCGGCTGCTGATGCACCACATCCGCGACTGTTTACCAGATTTAAAGGTGAGTTCATGCCTGACAGTACATTTGTTCAGAAAAGTACGTCAAACGTTTAAACTTTATATTTCTCTACGAAGATCGAGAACAACTTAAAATGCAAATATGTTTCTCTCCTGTTTACAGACTCGCGTTAATATCATGGCGACGCAGTTCCAATCGCTGCTTAACTCATATGGCGAGGACGTCTCCGACAAAAGCCAAACGTTGCTGCAGATCATCACGAAATTCGCCAGTGCCTACTGCTCCACCATCGAGGGCACGGCCCGGAATATTGAGACCACTGAGCTGTGCGGCGGTGCTCGCATCTGCTACATTTTCCACGAGACCTTCGGCCGCACTCTGGACTCCATTCACCCGCTGGCGGGGCTAAGCAAAATGGACATACTGACGGCAATCCGGAATGCAACGGGCCCCCGACCAGCGCTGTTTGTTCCGGAGGTTTCGTTTGAGCTGCTAGTAAAGCGCCAGATTCGCCGACTGGAGGAGCCCTCTCTGCGCTGCGTGGAGCTTATACACGAAGAGATGCAACGTATTGTTCAGCATTGCGGCAATGAGGTGCAGCAAGAGATGTTGCGGTGAGTGGATTTAGCTAAAAACCACGAACAGCAGTTCTAATAATGTCTATTTCCCTACAGTTTCCCCAAACTTCATGAGAAGATTGTTGATGTGGTCACGCAGTTGCTGCGCCGTCGTCTGCCGCATACCAATGTCATGGTGGAGAACATTGTGGCCATCGAACTGGCATACATCAACACCAAGCATCCCGATTTCCACAAGGATGCGGCTCTGGTGCCCAGTCTGCTGAAGACTGACAACGATCCCTACTCCCAGGTTAATCTGCAAAGGCGGGGCAACACCCCGCGCAACCACATGTCGCCACAGGTTTCGGCACAAAGTGGAGTCTCCCAGCAGCAACAGCAGCAGCAACAAAATGATGCCCATGAGCAGGTGAATATATATATTTTATATTTATACTTGTTCAGTCATCTTATTTAACCCATTTCTTATATAGAACCACGTTGGCGAGACGTCTTCGATGGCCAGCACCTGGCTGTCTAACATTCTACCGCCGGCTCCAACGCGCCCGGACAGCATTGAGAACTCGGCTAGTAATACGCCGGTTCATAATAATCTTGTCAGTCCGGTGAAGCCGGTCAATCTGCTACCCGATGTACCAGCCAATCACAATCCACGCAGGCTGACTGACAAGGAGCAAAAGGATTGCGATGTCATCGGTGGGTATTATTACTGCGATTACTACTTAGTAATCATTTGTATATATTTGTTTCATACATAGGATAAACTTGTCTAAGATATTAATTCGATATTTCGGATTTTAAATTCATTTTTAAACTTTAATCTATTTTACAGAACGCCTCATCAAATCGTATTTCTATATTGTGCGCAAATCCATACAAGACTCGGTACCAAAGGCCATTATGCATTTCTTGGTTAACTACGTTAAGGACAACTTGCAGAGTGAACTGGTTACCCATCTCTATAAGTCGGATAGGGCCGAAACGCTCCTCAACGAGTCCGATCACATTGCAGTGCGCCGAAAAGAGGCGGCCGATATGTTGAAGGTAAACTTTCTGAAATAGTTTTCCCCATTTTTGTTTGATAATTTGAATGTTTATTTTTTTCAAGGCATTGACGCGGGCGAATCACATCATCAGCGAGATCCGTGAGACTCACATGTGGTAGATCTGGCGATTTGGAGCAGCCTGTTTCGACTTAATAATCCCCACATATAAGCAACATGAAAACACAACTATTTATTGAAGACGCGTTTGAAGAGAACTCAACTCCTTCTTTGTTAAATGTTTCCACTCCTAAGCACTGAAATATCATCATCAAATTGCATGCGACCCTTTATTTCAGGGCCTATCATTTTAGCGTAATCCTACTGCAGCATTTCGATTCGCCTAGCATTTGTCATCCTCGCTTTAGACAGTTTTAGGATGGTGTAATGAAAACCGTAACTGGTTTTTTATGTTATCCAACGCACTTATTACACATTGAATAGTCAAATAAAAGCAGAAAAGGTTGATTCAAACATTGTATACTTGATTTTTTGTGATTAGATTGGACTGGGTTTATACTAAGAGTCCATAATAACATGGTATATTACCTCATCGATATTTGAGAAATATATGCAATGAATATATCCATATTTTCTGTCACTGCTTCCTTGATTATTTCACATTTAAAGCCCATTAATTAAAGCCTCTATTATTTCGTAATAAAAACTTTAATACTTGGATACCAGTTAAAATCTAATTTGGAAAACGTTGTCATTTGTATTGCGGCAAAAGAACAAAACAGAGGAGAACAGATTAGGTTGCAAGTCACCTCCAGGGGGGTAAACTATACGCCCTAGACCAGAGTTGGTTAAATGCTCCGCGATGCGAGTGAATCAGTTGGAAGGTAGCAGGGATGGTGACGACGACTCAATGACAGCCTTTGGTAAATGGTAATCCCGTCTAGGCACGGTTCGTATCTGACAGGACTCGCACGATGCACCCTACTCCGCCCTTGGCGAACGCCTTCTCGTGCCACTGCAGCAGGTGGCCGCTGGAGCCCTCCGACGGAATTTCGAATCCCCGGTATATGTACTTCATCAGCACATCGATCAGGTCGTTCTGATCTACGGTATCAATGGCCTGGTCGATCTGGGTCGACTTAATGGACAACAAGACCCGCAGGGTGATGTTCAGGGCGTGGTCCTAGAAAAGGGCGGAAAGAGATTACAATTACTCCAATTCAGCCGGGCGGACGGGATGGCCTACCTTCACATTCTGGTTCTTGCAACGCAGCGGAGCATTCTGCAGGGCACTGAGCAACGCCTCCACGGATTTTCCTTGCGTCAGCAGCGTCGTAATCTCGCTCTCGTCCGGCCCCGCGGCGGCGCTGTCTACGCCATCATCCTCCCGGAAGTTGTCCTCGTTGTACTGGTCCACATCGATCTTGCGGAACGCGCTGCTGGACGTGTTTTTGGCCATGTTTTTGATTGCCTTTCAAGCTCTTTTCTTCTGTTTCCAAAAATATGAATCACGAAGAAGAATGAATCCGGCAAACAGATGTCTGACAGTGCGACCGGGCGACAAGAAATACCAAACATTTATTCAAAATAGCAGAATAATAATATTATTAGTATTGTGGATATTTGGCTCCTACAAAATTCCTGAATTGCTGGACACTCAACCAATAAATTTAGAAAGTTTTTAAGTTTTTAGCTATTTACTCAATTATTTGTTTAATTCTACATACATTTTTATTATCATTCCCTGAATTTCTGCACAGAGCCAATTTTGGTATTTACTAAATATACTAAAATTTTTCTACACATCAATGGTAACACTGCAGATTGACTTTGTTTTTGTTTCAAGTGAGTCCAGGAATATCGAAAATCGCTTAAATTTTGTTAAACAATTTGATTCTTTCGACAGCATGGCAAAGTTTCTGGGCCTCAACCGTGTGAGCAAGCTGTTCCAGATCATCCGCGAGTCCGGGGGCTTGAAGGCGGCCTATCTGAAGCTCTATAGGTAAGCCCCGGAATCTTATATAAGATTGCCTCAATCCGCAAACTAACATTATTTCGCAGGAACGATGATCTGAAGATCGGAACTCTGGTGGGCATCGACAAATATGGCAACAAGTACTTTGAGAATCCGTACTACTTCTACGGCCGCAATCGCTGGATCGAGTTCGCCCCCCATGTCAACATGGACTACGATGGATCCCAGATCCCCGCCGAGTGGTACGGCTGGATGCACTACAAGGTTCGGTTCCATATTAGTTAAGGCCCAACCAGGTAAAATGATTATTATTATTATTATTATTTTTGTATAGACCGATCTGCCTCCCATCCGCGATGGTTGCCGTCCCAAGCACAAGTGGTTGGCGGATCACAGCGAGAATCTATCCGGCACTAAGGGTAATCATATTACACTTCGAATGGAATCTTAAGAGTACGAATATTCTCTCTTACAGAGGCATACTACCCCTACTCAACCACACCTAACAAAGTGGAGGCCTGGGACCCCAAGGCGAAGAAACAATAGTGTTTGGATAGCAAATAGTTATTTTTTAAATTCCAAAGGCAAATAGTTACGAAATACGAGAGCTCGTTAACGTGCTAATAAATCAAATTTCGTTAATTTGACTTTGAAAAAAGTTACAGAGAGGAAGTCTCTTACTTGGTTGGATCATTATTGATGATCTTTGTTCATATCCGACATTTCCCTACCATATGCATCCATTATCAATACCATAGTATCACTAATTATTAAAAACCAGCTAGTCGTAGTTTGGTCAGTTATTTATTTAATCACAGCTATATAATTAGTAGCCCATCGTTACATTTTATAAACGGAATTCATTAATATTATTTACAATCAAGCTTAGTGCCTTCTGGACACATCGTTAAGTAAGAATTCCTTTCAAAGTCACAAGCTGGATTTAATCTAGCTAATTAATTTTTAGGAACTGGAATCATTTCTTATTTCCGCTAACATTCCTCTATTAGTGCCATCTTTTGTGCCTTTTTGGCCCTGCGCTTGTACTTCTTCGCCGTATCCGCGCACTTTGTGGTGATGGTGGCTCGGATTACACGCTCCTTGCCTCCGGTTCGGTTCATAACACAGACCACAATATCGTCCACCTTGCGCTGGTCCAACTGCAGCTTGGCAGGTCTCTCCCGGCCATAGAATGCCGGCGATGGCTTTCCTGTGAGTGTGTGCGTGGCTAACTCGTCGCTGCTAAAGACTACGCACAGGAGACATCTGGTGGCCACCGGAGCATTTGTGAAGAATACCTGCCCATACTGGTGGGCCGTGATTTCGGTGCCATTCGGACCTAGTATATACACAGTACTGCCATTCTCCTTCTGCACTCGCTGTGGATACTGAACCAGATTTTCTCGTTCGTTTTCGGAGGCGTTCTCGGGGGGATGCGACTCCGCGGAGCTGGTTGACATATGGCGGGGCCTCTTAGACGGCGGCGCAGGCACATCCTGGTAATCATTATCGTAGCGCTGGTTGAGAGTCTTTAACATCGAGGTAAGTCGCCCAAAGAGCTGCTCATAGTGGTGCTGGCTCTTCTGGATTTTGGCCACCTGCTGCTTAACGGATTCCTCCACGGGCGGAAGTGGCTCTATCTGTGGTTCTATATTCTTAATGCCCCCAGAAGGTGTTGCTATGGCCACCAATTGGGCGTTAATGATACGCCGTCTGGGAGGGGAACTGCGGCGATTTTCTTTTCGGGGAGTTTTCACCGGGATCTGAACCATTGGAGGAGGCTGCATCAGTGGCTGTAACTGTCCCAATGGCCTCGAGCTCCTCTGTCGTATTGTGGCCTGCTGGGCGGCCACTTCGTAATTGATGTAGTTCTCGATATCCATCTCCTCCTGCTTCATTATAGGACGCGAGAGCAGGCGGTAATAGTACGGCACGAAGTTCGGGGCAAATTGGCTTAGATACTGGTGATACGGATGCGAGAACTGAACGGAGGGCAGGACGGCAGTTTGCGGATGATAGTATATGGCAGGCAGTGAGTGTGGGTGCTGCTCCGAGCTGTGGATGACTGACATGCTAATTCCCGGTGCCTCGCTATTTGTAAGGTTAGAGTCCCAAAGGTACGGGCGGAATCCAGCGGCCATTGTCTTCGAGGATTTAACAACAGGTAACAAAAAAGGTTTGCGTTTGGCCAAAAATGCAGCTGCAGCGGACTCCCAGTGTATTCTTGCGAATAATTTGTTGTCTGAAATTGTTTCAGAATTATGCTTTTACGGCCTCGGATTAACGGTTATTCCCTGCACCAGATGGTAGTCCTACCTGTACTTCTTTTAGGGATGCTAAGGTCGCCAAAGCAATACCTACATGCGGCTCAATGGAAAGTTATGGCGGTTGATTTAAAAAAATTACTGGGTAATTATTATTTAACGTAATTTTTATGTAATTATTAAACATTTCCCTTATTAGCATAACCAAATTATAAGGCAGTAATTTTAAACAGTTTGAACTTCAATTATATAAATCTCTGAATTGTGACGTAGGATTCTTTCTGTTATTATATCACAAAATGTACGAGTTCTTCAAACGTTTGTTATGGTCGAGTTATTATTCTAACTTTATTATTATTTATTATACTGATTTTAAATAATATGACTTTATCAATTTAATATTCTATTAATAGTTACCCCTTAAAGCCACATAGATAATTTTTCGAAATTATTTATTTCTCTATTATTTCCCTATCCCTTAAAAACAAGATTGTAATATTTGTTTGAAATTCGATTACATAAATTTTGTTATCTTATACTCATATTTGTGGATTCATCTTTTCTTTTCTTTTTGTTTTCACCGAGGAGACAGTTGAATAGGAGCTTCAGAAGCGCATAGATGTTTTCGTAGGAAGCCACGATTTATTTACCTAAAATTATAATATTTATCAAGTTCTCTTATTTCTTTTGCTGAACTAATTATTCTTAAGAAAAATCGGAAAATGCTAACAATATTCCCAAACTGGATAAAGAAGATGAGTGAGTTGTTAAACGAATAAACAGTGCCATAAATTATAGTTTGCAAGTTAAATTAATTATATATATTAAAAAATATATATATCCTATTTATATAGGGATAAATTTCAATAAAACCGAGACATCGAGGAGCAAACAAAGAGCTTTAATTATATGGCTTACTATACTCCTCAGGCTGGCCTTCGATCCGAAGTATTTTTCCGTGGTTACTGGTGCTGATTCTGAATGCCAATTTCGGTGACTCCGCAGGATGGGACAACAGAAGCGAGATCGTCGATCCTGTTCTAAGCATGAAAGACCTAACTATTAATAAGGGAAATATGGCGAAGCTAAGGTGCAATGTGCGCACCTATGGGCAGGTAAACGTTTCTTTCTACTATCAGAACTGCGAACGACTGCCGCCCAAATCAAAATGTCATCATCTTATTCCCCTCAGAGTAAGTAAATATGTATATTGTTTGGCTTAAGATCGGAAAAGGAAACTGATCCATGCCCTAGGGGGAATTTATTATATTTATATATCTAATGTTTATCCCTCATAGGGCCGGGAAACTAAAAAGTGCAAGAAGTTGGAAGATGGGAAGTGTGAGGAGGTCGCCTATGAGGTTTCGTTTGTGCCCGAACAAACTGGGGTTTTCACGTGTGCCGCCCAATATTCTACTGTAGGATTAATAAGAAGCTGGGCTACAGTGAAAGTGGCCGAAATTATGACTCTTGTACGTGGCTCCCAAAAAGACAAGGGAATGAGTGATAGCCTCACTTGCGGGTCAAATTCCGTCCACTTAGAGCAAAATATCCACTGGTACCGCAATGGCAAAGAGATAAGGGAGTTTGACGGTAAGATCTCCTTAAATGTGAAAAAAATGAAATTATTTATATTATTATTATTTTCAGGTTTTATAATACTGACAACCCATGTTCACTTTCGGTTCAACAGCACACTTTTTCTAAATTCGTTTTTCAAAATGAAAAATAATACGTACGAGTGTCGAGCGTATTACAAAGGTGATATGACAAAATACGAAAGCCGAGAGATCTTAGTAGAGGCAGATCTTATGGCTCCACGGTGGATTTCCAACGATATGAATAAAAACTTGTCAATTGAACTAATGCTTTTCGAGACATTGAAGGTAGAATGTCGCGCCAACGCGACTTTCAATTTTAAGGTTCACTGGTTTAAGGACGAAAAGGAGCTGACCGAAACGCACCGAACTCGTATTGTGGAGGCGAATTCTACACTGCTTATTCATCGACTTACATTCTGGGACAGGGGTGTCTACACCTGTAAGGTTGAGAATAAATTTGGCAGACTCGAGAGATCCTTTAATGTTACAATTTTAGGTGAGTTCATAATATAAAAGTTAAATTACAATTCATAAATGTTTAATGCGTGTTATGGTTTGGACTATAAACATTAAGTTTATAGAGTATTTACAGAGCTTCTCGGAGCGTATGGATTGTACTGGGCGATATTCGGATTCGCCTGTCTAGTTCTGATCATGTTCGGCATATTTTTAACGCTGAATTGGCTTAGAAAATGCTCTGGCTATAAATTTCCTAATGATGACGAGACAATAATCAGGCCTAATGAAACATCATACGAACAGCCGTTGCCACTCATTAGGAGTTCTGGCATTCCATTTGGCGTCGTATTTAAAACCATGTACGAAAGCATTAAACTGGGTAGAGCAGCCAAGATGGTTCCCAAGAAAAAGATCCGTGAAAGTGACGTGGCGATAATAAGTCCAAATGAAGCAACCTACGAACAGCCGAATCCATTGTCATTCACCAAACAATTAGAGATTTCAGAGGATGACCTATTGATGGTTGGAAAGCTGGGATCTGGAGCATTTGGCGTGGTATTCAAAGCCAGCGTCAGAAACATTTACCCGGATGAACTTACCACGGTGGCCGTTAAGACGTTGAAGGAAACTGATACCCAAAGCAAAAATGCCCTGATCAAAGAGCTCCAGGTTATGGTTCATGTGGGCCGGCACCTAAATATTGTTAATTTACTTGGTGTCGTCACTAAAGGTGAGTTAAAGAAATTTCCCAGGATCTTACCTGCCCTTTAACATTACGCATTACATTTATTAACTACGCAGGCAAAATACTGGTAGTTTTGGAATACTGTCACTATGGCAGCATTCAGGATTTTTTACAAAAATTAAAAATGACGTCGTTTATTAACCAAATCTGTCCAAAGACTGATATAATCGTCCCACAGCGCATGTTAAAGCAGTCAACCCTGAATGAGTAAGTAGTTTCCGAGAAATACATTGGAAAATCAATTTAAGTTAGGTGAACTCTTTATCCTACGAAATCAAACCAAATAATAATAATTAATAAATACATCATTCCAGATGGCAGACCTCCAAGCACACGACACAAGTGACCACTATGGATCTGGTCAGCTGGGCCTTTCAAGTGGCTTGCGGTATGGAATATCTACAATCTAAAAAAGTATTTCATGGTGATCTGGCTGCTAGAAATATACTTCTCGCCAAGGAAAATGTCGTTAAGATCTGCGACTTTGGTTTGGCTCGTATGATGTGGGATGATCAAATTTACACGAAATCAGGTAATTATAGCCGGAAATATATGTAAATGAAAGCAATATGTGACATGTGATATGCATTCTGATTATAGGGAATTGCAAACTGCCTATAAGGTGGCTAGCTCCCGAAAGCCTAAGGCAAGGTGAGTTCAGCAATTACAGTGACGTTTGGTCCTTCGGCATTGTCCTTTGGGAGATGTTCTCGCTGGCACAAACACCTTATTCGGAAATACATCAAATAGACATTGTTAAGTTTCTTCGGAAACTCGGGGATGGGTATCGAATGAAAAAGCCGATCTATGCCAACAATCAAGTACACTGGATTATGCTTCAATGCTGGAATATCAGGTGAGTAAAACCAATTCGAATAGAGATTTATTTTAATAAATCACCACTTTAGGCCCGATATGCGCCCATCGTTTAGTCAGTTGAAGACGAAACTAGCAAACATTTTGGACAGTACAACCGTCAATGTAAGTAATAATTTTGAATATAAATAAAGAATAGCTAACATTTACATTTTGTTCAATCAAATATAGACTTATAAAAGAATGTTTCATAATTCATAATTTTTAATTCCCAATTTAAGGCCAACATTTTTTAAAGCAACTATTTTTTTAATTTAACCCATTTCCCAAATAAAATTCGTTAGATTGTTATTATTTATTAAAAGAAATCTATTTCTTCAGGCCTTTTATTATTTCAAATGCCTTAATCAAAAATATAAAATGCTATTTAATTTTTAAGATAATAATAAATTATATTTTTATTTGCAGCATTATTATAATCTTAACCAAGAGCACCGGTCATACAACGAGAAAAATGCGTTCTCACAACCGAAAATAAGACTTTCGGATCTCCCTTTAAAATACTCACAAATTCATTATTAACTTAAACGTTTATCATTATATTTAAGTCAACTTGTGTTCTTATAGGTACAGGCAGATCCAGCGTCTTTATTCTAAAATATGTATTAATTTTGTTGAATACCTTTATATATGTAAAACAGAAAACAAGCTAATATATAAAAAAGGGCATTTATTATATTATATTATATCCAGTGTCTAAACCTAAATTATTTCCTTTTTGGACTTTAAACAATTATATACCTGACTAGTTTTATTTAATTCTCGTTTGTATTTAGGGGTGTCTTTCCTATCAGAGAGCCACTGAGTTTGCCCAAGTGCACTTATATATGTATTCCAAAAGGATTTGATATCCCAATACACTGAAATTCCAATGGATTACCTCGAGTCCTGAAAACCGGTTATATATAAAACCCAACAATTGTCTATTTTGGGTTCTCGGAACCAGGGAAGCCATTTCAACAATAAATAACAGATGCATTTTCCATATAGCATACGAGGTGTGTTCAAAAAGTAAGGTGACTTTGTATTTTCAAGAAAAACTATTAATTTATTTATCAATATTTATGTTGTCTTCAAAGTAATCCCCCTCAGATACAATACACTTATGCCAACGGTTTTTCCAATCCTCAAAGCACTTCCCATAAGCACTTTTCGGTATAGCCTTGAGCTCTTGCAGCGATGCAGTCTTTATCTCTTCAATCGTTGCAAATCTCCGTCCTTTCATAGGTCTCTTCAGTTTTGGGAACAAGAAAAAGTCACATGGGGCCAAATCCGGTGAATATGGTGGCTGAGGCATTATTGTGGTGTTGTTTTTGGCCAAAAAATCTCTCACAAGCAAAGATGAGTGAGCAGGGGCATTATCGTGATGCAAAAGCCATGAATTGTTTTTCCACAATTCTGGACGTTTCTTTCGTATTGCTTCTCGCAAACGGCGCATAACTTCCAGATAATACTGTTTATTGACCGTACGACCATATGGTAAGAACTCCTGATGCACCACGCCATGGTAATCGAAGAAAACAGTGATCAAAACTTTGACATTTGATCGAACTTGGCGTGCTTTTTTCGGTCTTGGCTCGCCTGGGCTCTTCCATTGGGACGATTGGGCTTTGGTTTCGATATCATAACCATATACCCATGATTCGTCACCAGTTATGACCCTTTTGAGTAAATCTGGGTCGTCGTTGACGTCATTCAACAGCTCTTGAGCGATGCTCATGCGACGGTTCTTTTGGTCAAAATTCAGCAATTTCGGAACAAACTTCGCTGACACACGACTCATACCCAAAACGTTTGAAAAAATTTCATGGCACGAGCCAAGCGATATACCGACATCTTCAGCAACTTCTCTGATAGTGATTCGACGATTTTCCAAAACAATTTTCGTCACTGCTTGAACGTTTTCATCAGTTGTTAACGTGCTTGGGCGTCCAGAGCGAGGCTGGTCATTGGCATCTTCCCGGCCATCTTGGAAGAGTTTGTACCACTTGTACACATTTTTTTTACTCAGAACAGTTTCACCGTATGCCACTGTCAACATTTCAAGTGTTTCAGAGCACTTAATTTTATTTTTTACACAAAATTTGATGCAAATCCTTTGATCCATATTTTTCGATAGCAAAAAATCGCCGAGCTCGCAAAATAACTTGTAACTTTACGCCTCTCACAACCAAACAAAAGAGGATGTTCCTTTGAAACTTGGTACAGATGTTAGGGAAGAGTGTACCAATATAACAAAACAAAAAAATCGATAATCGAAAATATGTTGCCCGCGAAATTTGAAAAGTCACCTTACTTTTTGAACACACCTCGTATTATTCTCTATGTCAATGAAATTGGATAAAGTCTAATCTCAGAAAAGTTCCAATTACTCCGGAATGGAAGTTAGAAATGTACATAAATATTGTATAAACATTTATATATATTAAAACAAAAGGTTAAGAACTGATTCTATGAATTAAGATTTTTGCTTGCCCTAAAAACAATAAAATATATTCATTTTCGTATATATTTTCGAACAGGAGATAAACAATTTTTTGAATCTGAGGTCAAATATTGAACAAAACAAAAATGTATTTTTAAAGTATATTATAATGATTGTAAATACCTTATCTTATCACAAATTGTACCTTTATTCAGTGTATTCTTTTTTATTGGAAAGTTTTTGGGTTGGTTTGGTGTATACCTAAATTGATTATTCGCATTAATAGCAATGCTAAAATGTATGATTAAAATATTACTCTCACCAAGTTAGTTATATAAGAGGTATTTCAAAAACACGAGCCAGCAGGGGCGAGTTTTTTTATTACTTACTGTACAAATATATATAAATAATATATATTTATTTGTATTAACCCGAATACTCGCCCTAAATTATTTATTTGATCATGCTAGCTTTCGTGTTAGTAAAAATAAGTATTTAAAAAACCGAGCCAGCAGATCGAGATAGTTCCGATAGTTCGTGCATCACCAGATACTCGCGCCACTCGACTACCCTACGCTTAGCATCACACACATAACACAAGCGATTCTGGTTCCCGCGCGAAACCCGTGCGAAAAGGTGGAAATAGGAATGGAATAAAGCGGAGGGTCGGACAGCTGGGCTAGTTGGAAAATATACCTAGTGGCTCTCTTGCTCGGAAACAGGATTGCAGGATATCGCTTACCTGGATAACAATAGAGAGAGCCGAGCAGGACCCTTGCACATGCAAGCACTTTGGCAGTCTGTGTGTGCGTGCACGGAACGTCCGTGTGGCTTGAATCCGTTTTTGTCTCCCTTTCAGAGTCGGATCGTAGAAAAACCACCCCTACTGCGATCGCATGCAGGCCACTTTTCGCATTCTGCCGCCAATTTCCACCAGCCCTGCGCTCAGTTGACGCCGATCCAGCGCGCAATCGACATGGAAAATGTGAGTTACCGGCGCTAAATTGCCTGCCAAAGCCACGAACTAAATGTTTTCCATTGTCTTTACAGCAATATCCACGCATCCTGGAAGCCAATTCTCGCGAGGAGTCCAAATGGCGCGCCAGACCCATGTGCCTGAATGCCTGGTCCCAGACCTCCAGCGAAGACTTTGAATTCCTGCGCTCTGTGGGCGCGGATCCTACTGTGGAGGCTGAGAACCGGGCTCTGCGCGATAAGGTGCGCTACTTGGAGGCCAAGCTGCAGGAGCACACGGATCTCTTGTCGCAGATACACGCCACATCAGCGAGGATGCAGCAGGCGTCTTCCTTGCGGGTCGAATCGGCTCCACCCACCCCTCCTACAGTGCAGAACCACCAGATCCTGACTCCGCCCAGCTCGGTTATATGTGCGCCCGTCCATAAAACGCAGCAGCCAAAGGCCGAGATCCTCGACTATAAGATCATATCGGCCTCTGACGATGCAGACGCCATAGAGATTCGCTTAGCGGCAGAGAGTTTGAACAGTTTGAGCACCTCTGCGGACTCCGACCGCCTGGAGATATGTTTGGGCGAGGAGCAGCAGCATCAAAATCATCATCATCAGCAGCAGCAGCCAGTTTCCCATCAGTACATGATTGGCACGGCCATCAAGAGGGAAGAGTCGGACTCCCCAGCCCAGCCACTGCAGTTCATCAAGCGACGCAAGCTGCAGGAGATTCAGGTGTCCGAGCCGCACGAGGAAGGCGTCCTGCGCCAGAACGGTGGCAACAAGATGCCCTCGAAATCGCCGGGCCATGCCAAGCTCCGGAATGGCAGCCTCACCGATCTCAGCAAGGGCGACCAGTGCAAAGACAACGTGATGGTGTCCATTGGCCCGAACAATACCTGTGTACCCGCCCGAATTTTCGAAAACATCAACTGGGCGGTCTCGTCGCTGGCCACCAGAAAGCTGCTGGTCTCAATCTTCGATCGGGAGACCCTGGGCACACACTCGATGACAGGCAAGCCGTCGCCCGCCTTCAAGGATCAGCACAAGCCGCTCAAGCAGATGCTCGATCCCCTTAAAATCCAGGATATCATCTTTGCTGTGACACACAAGTGCAATGCCACCGAGAAGGAGGTGCGCAATGCCATCACCACCAAGTGTGCCGACGAGAACAAGATGATGAAGATCCAGAATGGCAAGCGACGGAGCGCCGGCCCCAAACACGAAAAGGAGAACGTGTTCTAGTACTTAGCATTAGCACTTAGTTTTATTATTAAGGTTAACCAAAAAGTAGCGGAAATCAACGACGCACCAACTCATCCAGATTATAGCCAATAGATATAGAAACTAACGCTACATCGAAACTGTATATGTAGAACACATATTTTTGAAGATCTCGAAGATATCTATACCAATCCGTAACCAAGTCGCACCTGTTTTGTGGTTTTATTTGCATCATATTGGGTTTGGGTTTTTAGTGGGATTTTCCAAACGAAGAGTATATATAAATATTTTTTTGATCGGCAACAAGGGCCATGTCCGGCTGCTCTTTTAAGCTCTTTTATGAGAATCAGAATACTATATTATATAGCTTCCATTGGAACTACCGTAAAAATAATAAATAAAAGACTTGCTTTTCAACTACTCTAAGATATGCCCTGTTTAAATATTTCAGAATTTCGGTTTTAAATTTATACAAGCCGGATTATATTATATAGTACAACTAGACTCTAGTTACTAGAGGAATGATCAGTAAATGTAGAGACCGTGATAAGTATAGGAATAAGAATTAAAAGTTTACATCACTTCGATGTTTTTCAATAAATATAATTATTATTTCATATAATATGAAATATATAACATCTGAAATAACTGAATCATTTTATTTAATATTTTAAAGCAATGTTTTTAATTTGATACAAACTTAATAATACTTTTAATTATAATTCATTAATATTTTAAAATTAAATTAGTAGTATTAATAAATATTTATAATTATTCGTTGGTTTAAATTAAAGGTTTTGTACTTTTAAGGAACTGGTTATACTTAAATGTTTCCGGACTCGAGACTTTGGTGCTGCCACCTTTTTTATTTTTGGCGGCAGGAACTCTGTTTTTGTTATTAACTTAAGTTTGTTAAGAAATCGACTAAAACGAAACGAATTGAATGGATGAACGGTTGGAAAACATTTCGCAGTCCTTCCTTCCACAATTGGTCGATCAAATCTTTGAAAATCACCGATCCTGCGTCTCTGGAAGCCAATCAAAAGGTGAGTGCCTTGTTTCTTTACGCAAATTTGCCGGTTTAATTGTGAAAATATCTGTCAACGCAGAGGAAGAACAAAAACAGCTCTTTTACGACATCTCGAGGCTGCTGGGCGAGGAGCTGGTGGAGCGAGCCCTGCATCTCTTGGACAGCTACACCTTCGTCTATTACCGTTCCGGAGGAAACCGTCAACGGTGCGTGGTGGAACTGAGCAAGGGAACGGAGGTTTTCCGGCTGCTGCCGCGGACCAACTACTGCAAGTGCGACTTTTTTCAGAGCCATGTGCTGCAGTTACCAGGAGGCATTCTCTACCACGATATTCCCTGCTTCCAGCAGCGGCATCTAGCCGGTTGGAGCGAGGAGAGCCGATCGTCCTACACCTGCCCACACGTTCTGGCCCTGAGGTTCCACCAGTTGCTGAAGCCCGAAACTGAGCAGGAAATTAAACCGGAGCAGTTAAGGCAGCTGTGCGGCGATATTTTCCGAGACTAACATGGAGGAGGCATCGCCCTACGGCGATTACAAATTTGTGGCCCGACTGGACCACGTCAAGACCTTCAACCAGGCCATTAAGTCCATATGTTTTAATGATGTAAGAAAGAAAAATCCGATCCATGTGGATAAAGGAAGTTGTATCAACTTTTTCTTATATATATTCTCCAGTATGGCATGCTGCAGATATCGGACGATGGACTGCGCATCACCGTGGAGCAAGGCAAATCCATCCAGGCTACGCTTTTTATGCCGCCGGGCGCATTTAAGGAATTCTATGTGCAGGACTTCCAAAGCTTCGGCCTGAAAATGAACGTGCTCTCCGAGTGTCTAAATCTATTTGGATCCGCCGACTGCAGTCTGAGGATGATGTACGGCGATCAGGGCGATCCCCTGAAGATCATTCTCTACCCGTACGATGATGAAGATGTGAGCACCGAGTGCGCCATAAAAACGATGGACTGCGAGGAGCCCATTGACTACGACATGAATCTCAAGGGTTCCGATTTAAATGTAATTTTTGTGCGTGGCCCGAATCTCTCGAAGGTATTTCACGAACTGGAAAAGTCTGCGGAGGAATTCGAGTTTGTCACTTCGCCGGATAGGCCGCACTTCAAGATCACTACCGTGGGAATAATGCAGGCCGTATTCAGTGTGGAGGTGGCCAAGACCAGTCCTATGATGATGATGTTTAACTGCAAGCAGACGGTGGTCGCTCGCTACAAGAGCCAACAGATACGTATGACCAACAAGGCGATGCAGGCGGCCACCAAGGTGGCCATCAAGACAAACTCGATTGGCCTTTTGGAGCTGCACTTGGTGATGCAGGGCGAAGGCCAGGAGGAGATCTTTGTACAGTTTTACATAATTCCTTTGCTCAATGCCGAGTAAATCTAATATTAAGACAAAAATATAGCATTAAGATTTTTGTTACTACAAACGAAGGGAGTGTTTTGTTGGTATAAGCGAAAGGTTTATTCACAGATATTGTTAAACTCGTATTTGTTTTATAAACTCCAGAGATTGCTAGGCCATAAAGTTATCAGTTGAACTTGAATGACCAACAGATAACCTCGAGCATCAGTAAATCCAGAAATTACTGATTTGTTTATTCGCTCAGTTCTCTGTTGTATTTATAAAATAATATATTTACTTTGGTAATCAAAAATAGCAAAAGCCGATTATCTTCCCAACAAACTGTTATCAGCGGTGAAAGCGATGTTGCCGCAGCATCTTTCCTACTTTCGATCAGTATCAGCCGAGAACTAGATGAGCCTATAGTCAACGCACGGAGAGCGACAAAATGTTAATTCTGGTGACACTGTTCCTGATCCCGCTGGGCATCTACCTGTACCTCACCTGGCACCATAACTACTGGCGCAAGCGTGGCTTAATTACAGCTCGTCCACTCAGCGTATTGGGCACCTATCCCGGCCTGCTGACCCGGAAGAGCAACCTGGTCACTGATGTGCAAAAGATATACGAGTATGTTTGCTTACATTATCGAAATAATATGTATATATAAGAACATTTTACTTTCACAGCAAATATAAGGATACACACCGAGCCGTGGGTGTCTTTGTCACCCGGCAGCCGCAGATCCTGGTCCTCGATCCTGAGTTGGCGCACGAAGTTTTGGTCGGGAATTTTCGCTGTTTCAAAGACTCCTTGACTAGCTCTTACATCAAGCATGCCAGATTGGATAAGTATGCTCCTCTCAATCCCTTCTGGGCAGCTGGGGATTCCTGGCGGCGACTCCGTACAGACGCTCAGGCGGGCATATCTGGGCATCGGCTGAAGCAGGGATATGCCATCTGGGAGCAGGGTGGAAAGAGGTTAACGGACTATATGAACCGCCAGGTGGCAGACCATGGGCATGTCCTGGAAACCAGAGATGTGAGCTGAGGCATTGGGATTTACATAATTTAGTGTAAGAGAAATTATAATATCCTTGCAGCTCTGCTTTCGTTACACGGCCCATGTAATGGCGGACTTCATATGGGGCATCGATGCTGGAACCTTAACGCGACCCACGGAGCAACCTAACAAAATGCAACAGATGGCCAGCCGGTGGACCAGTTACGCCTTTTACATGATCTCAATTTTCATGGCCTCCATGGTGGCACCCTGCGTTCGCCGGCTGCTGCGTTTTCGTTTCTACCCGAAGGAAACGGATAAGTTCTTCTGTAACCTAACCAGAGAGGCCATTGAGATGCGTCTAAAGGGGGGTAGGGATGCAGCTCGGACAGATTATCTCTCGCATTTGCTACAACTTCGTGATCAGAAGCAGGTCTCCCACGACGAACTGGTGGGGCATGCCCTTACCGTCCTGCTGGATGGATATGACACCACTGGAGCAGCTCTCCTACACGCTCTCTACTATGTGAGTAATCCTGGAGATAACCTTTGGGTATATTGTAATTTCCGTTTGCTTTCCAGTTGTCCGAACACCAAGCAGCACAGCAAAAGTTGCGAATGGAAATTATGTCTGGATTGGAAACCTACAATAGCCTTGACTTTGAGAAATTGTGCTCACTGTCTAGCCTGGGAACCTACAAGAGCCTTGACTTTGATAAACTAAGCTCTCTGCCATATTTGGAGCAAGTGGTTTATGGTAAGTAATTAATATTGGTTTCTTGGATAATCAAGTTTGTTGACAATAAAAAAGCATAAATACCTATTTTGTATATACTTGTATATCCTCCAAATCTGAATTCTTCGATTTCTGTAAGATATAGCTAAATTTGATTAGTATTAATAATAAAATTATATTTACTTTACAGAATCCCTGAGGCTAAGCAGTTTGATACCTCAATACACGAAAGTTTGTACACATCCCACGACAATTCAGTTGAATGAAATCAAAAGGCTGGAAGTGGAGAAGGGAGTGACGATCATGATACCCAACTATCAGTTCCATCACGACGAAAAATACTTTCCCGAAGCCGAAGTGTTCAGACCCGAACGCTTTGACAATGGTGCCTATCAGGAGTTTGTCAGGAAGGGCATCTTTCTTCCCTTCAGCGATGGTCCTCGCGTTTGCATGGGTAAGTCTCCCATTTATATATAATTTTGATTGAACACTTATTATTTATAATTGGTTTGTTTCATATTTTTTTCAGGGATGCGCTTAGCCCTGCTGACTTTGAAATCGGCTCTGGCTTACATTATCAGTGAGTTTGAAGTGGTAAATGGCAGCGAACGTTTGGTTCCCAACGAAGACGCTGGTTTTGGAATTGTGCTGCAGGGTAATGTTAATTTGGAATATCGCCGCATTCAGAGATAGAATTTAGCAATGACTTATAGTACAAGCTTTTGTTTATATAATAAATACGGCAAATATCTATAGTATATGTTTTGTGGCTGCCTTTAATTAAGACTCTCCATAAATTAAAAGTCATGCCTATATTGATAGTCTGTTGATAATGCACACTTTGTTTGTTATTCAAATAATTTCATTAACTTGTGAAATCATATTTAATGTGTAATTTCGTTTTTAAATAGTATTTGTTAATTTTATTTGTATTTTTTCCATGATAAGCTAGTTGAGGCTGAGATCAGTTCGGGTTTCTCCGAGAACATAACTTACCTCTCCAACAAACAATTATCAGCTAAGTGTTGGGGGTGATAGTGTTATCAATATCGTGTGTCGAATACAAATTAAAAGCTTATAAAACCGGTTCTGCCGGTGTAAAATAAAGATTAAAATTTGAAGAGTGTTGTCAGTAAAGTGCCCCGATGTATGTATGTTCCTATATAGTATTTCGATTCCAATGCTTCAATGGGAATTATCAGTTCAAATAGCCGGCAGTTTCCATTCGGACACCGTGAAGATCTGATCGGTTTTACGAGTAGCCACCATGCTGACCGCAGTAGCTCTGGTCTTGGGCTTCGTTCACATCGCGTTTGCCGTGGTTTATTTTTACCTGACCTGGTACCACAGATACTGGGATAAACGGGGTGTGTTTACCGCCAAACCGCTGACTATTTTGGGCACCTATCCGGGCATCCTGGTGAACAAAGGTCGCAGTTTTATACTAGACGTTCAGGAGGTTTACGAGTGAGTCTCCAACGGAGAGTAAATATTAAAATGAATGTTACTTTTTATAATTTCTAGTAAGTACAAGGATAAACATCGAGCGGTGGGCACATTCATAACACGACAGCCCCAGCTTCTTATCCTCGATCCCGCTCTAGCCCATGAGATTCTGGTGGACAAGTTTAGTAACTTCAGGGATACCATAACCAGCAGCTTTGTTGGCCACAATGCGGATGACAAGTATGTGGCAAGGTCGCCGTTTTTCAGCGCTGGCGAAGATTGGAAGCGAAGGCGCACAGAGAATGTCGGCGGCCTGACGCCCAACCGGCTTAAGCTGGCCTTCACCATCTGGGAGCAGAGTGGTCGGAAACTGTTGGAGTATATAGAGCGGGCGAGACGGCAGAAGGGCGATGTCATCGAGACCAGGGATGTGAGTATCACTAGATTAAATGAAATACTTCCAAGGTAAAACTAATTAAATCCGGTTATAGCTTTCTTATCGCTTCACGGCCGACGTCATGGCTGACTTTATATGGGGCATCGATGCGGGCTCTCTTAGCGGTGACGTCGGAGAGATTGGTACTTTCCAGAAGACTTCTTCCGACTGGACCGTTTTTGCCTTCAGCTCGATGATCCGTTTCAACAAGTCCCTGGTGGCCACTTTTATGCGGAAGCTGCTCAGTATGCGCTTCTTTACCAAGGCATCGGATGAGTTCTTCCTTCGATTGACCCAGGATGCCATGAAACTCCGACAGGGTGGCACTGGCCAAGGTCGCACGGACTACCTATCCCACCTGCTGCAGTTGCAGGAGCGTGGGAATACCATTCACGACTCTGTGGGTCATGCCCTTACCGTCCATTTAGACGGATATGAGACGTCCGGGGCTGTGCTCTACCACTTGCTTTATTCGGTGAGTTAATTTCACAATTGACAAGCATAAACGAATAATAAATATAACACAAACACCCCTTATCAGCTGAGCGAACACCGCGAAGTGCAGGAAAATTTGCGATCGGAAATTTTAGACGCCTTGGCCACCAATGAGAACATCAGCTACGAGCAACTCAATGCCCTGCCCTATCTGGATCAGTGCGTAAATGGTAGGTGTGGAAGGGTCTGGGCAAAAGCATTTACTGAAAATCAGGAAGAAAATCAGGAAGCCGATCAAAATTAAAAGATATACTGAAGGAAACTCTTTACCCAAGGCTTAAGATAATTGTGAATTTAAAAGGGATCAAGAGCTATACTAAATTTATAGATATTATAATTATTTGTATAATTTATTATTTTGTTCCTCTAGAATCACTGCGTCTAACCACACCTATTGGTTTCTTTATGCGTATCTGCACTAAGCCAATTCAGCTTGATTTGGGCAAGGGCAAAACTGTGGACTTGGAGCCAGGAACTACGGTGCTGGTGCCCGCCTTTCAGTACCACCATGATGACGGTTTCTACCCAGAGGCCAGTGAATTTAAGCCGGATCGGTTTGAGAATGGAGCGGCAAGTGAATTTAACAAACGTGGTTGCTTCCTGCCATTCGGAGATGGTCCTCGCATTTGCTTAGGTGAGTATTATAGCCAAAAAATATCTAATATAGATATGCAGCTTCGTAGTCCTTTGCTAGTTATTGGAATACAATATATATTTCCTGTAATATCCTTCTTTTCCAGGTATGCGTGTTGGCCAGCTAAGCGTTAAGACCGCTATACTGCACATCCTTTCGAATTACCTGGTGGAGCAGACGAAAAAAGTGCCCATGGGCGCAGACACGGGCCTGGGAATATTCCTCAATGGCGATGTCGAACTGAAATATACAAAATTGCGAAAATAAAACGCAGGGATTTTATTTTTTTTTTGTAATTTTTTCTGTCATTTTGCCTAAGTGCAGAGTGCAGATGTTGCTTTTGTGTAAGGATTGCTGTTGGGTTTTCGCTTTTTATATTTTGGCGCAATAGTAATTTTTATACGAGTGAGTGTGTGTGTGTGTGTGCATGCGTTGGTGTGGAGCATGGTAGTGCAAGTGTGTTGGACTTTTGGGGGCAACCGCGGCAAAATTTAATTTAGCGCAAACCGACCGCAGACCAACTGACACTCCCCCCTTCAGCCGTCCCCCTTTTGTTTGCTACTTTTCAGCTCAAGCTTCACATGCTGAAAAAAATATCCCTCAAATTTGGCTTTAAAAAAAATGTGCATAATTTTTGGTTTTCACAATTTTATTTTGAGTAGGAAAATTTATCCTAAAACCAACTCTTAGGTTTCAGAATTTAAATAAAATTTTTCGGTTACGAAATGTAATCTTTTGAGAACATTAAAAATTTGGATATGGTTTATTAGTATTTTAGAAAAAGGAATTCTTAAAAAAAAAAAAAATTAGATGTTCAATCAAACCTATTAGACCTCGATTTATTTTCTTAACACTACATTTTTGTTTGCTTTTTCTGAGTGCATAACTGAGCCTTTGCTCCATGCACTTTCATATTGAGCGACCGCGTAAACAGTGGACGGCAACGAGGACGATGGACAAAGGTCGACACCGATCCCCAGCCACAATGCCACCGCGTGTGCATGAGTATTGTGTTGCAGGCGCGCTGGTCATAGCTTTAAATTTTTTATATTTTATTTTTTTTACCGTTATTTACATCGTTTTTTTTTTGCCATTTTTTGTTTTAGCAACAAGCCACAAAATTTCATTTGAGCTTGCAATATGGCGCTTTTAAATTTTTCGCGCTCTTTTCCCGCCTTCCTGTCGAAGGGGAAATGATGAAGTATTCCCTTTGTGGATATGAAATTTGATGCGGGCCCCATAAGCTACCACTGAACGTTTTATGTGAAAGTCTAAACAAATTGCGGATTGCATGCGAAAATTACGGTTGCTTCCTGCCACCGCAAATATTTGGATTCAATTTGAATTTTGATATATTTGCGTGTGGATTTGGGTAGCCAGGATCAAACAGTCGTAAAATGTTAATGACTGGCGCAGTTAGCGCGAAAGCAAAGTAAATGGAAAGGTAAGATGGAGGACACTTAAAAGATTTTCATTTCCTTCTTACACTGAAAAACCCGTCAAGATATTTTCCTTATGAAAATATTTAAATATTAAAGTTATTAAAAGTATTTCGCCCGGAAGTGTCATTAGTAAAGTGAAAATATGTATTTTGAAATTATTTACATTAAAAAACGTAATGTAAAGAGAGCGCAAGAAATATAAATACGAAGGACATGCTTTTTCTGTAAATTTTACCACCTACAATTTCATTTTTCATTTGCAGTTCAATATTTTTACCATTTTTCTTTCCTTTTACCTTGCCTCTGGTTATAAATCTTTGGAAAAAAGTTTTCCTTTCAATTTTTCCACAGTGTGGCCGGGGGCAAAGTCAAAGCCAAAGGCAAAGCTTTCATTTCATGTTGCAACAACGCTCGAAGATAAGCAAGCGGAATGGTAAAAATGGGAGTGAGCCGGGGGCAGGCTGGCTGGGGGAAAATAGGACTTTCCACAGGATTTCCACTGGAGCAGGCACAGGCTCAGACAGAGGCACAGGCACAGGCAGAGCTGGCTTGCCCGGCTTCATGCTACGTTGGCTTTTATCCAATTTACCTGATAACCGCAAATGAGCGTTAATGGGCAAATAAATAGAAAAGTGCCAACTACGCCACTGCGACGCGTTAACTGAATGAAGCGGAGGGCATAGAGACGCAGCCACATCCACAGCCTGGGACTGGGCTATGGGAGACAGGTGGAATACCCAACTTGGGATACCATAACCATTTGTGCGGCTTGATGCCCTGTCGCGTTTACTTTAGTGCACATACTAAACAAATTTAATGTGCTCGCCGTTTTAGGGGTTTTCGGGGTTAACTCATTCGGCAGGCAAGCTTTTAATTTCATTGGGACGAGGGCAACGCAAGGGCGGGGTAAGTGCGAAAAATCCTTGATGCAGAAATTTTAAATCCATCAAACGGATTTTATAGGTTGTGGAGGGTTAGTGTAAATAATCAACACTTTTGAGTGGGGATTATGGGCCAGGGTAATAGAGTTTTTCTTTGGCAGGGCTTTATGAAAACCCTAGTTAGGGGTAATGATTAAAAATTTAATTTAAATATTTATATTAGTAGTTTTTTTTATGAAGTTTAGGATGTTTTACTGAATATAAGAAAATAATTTGTATAATATCCTGTTTAAGGCTTATACATATTATAGTACTTAAAAAAATCTTTTATTATCTCAGAATTTCGTTTTTAATTTTTATACCTTTCAGGGTATTATAATTTTAGTCAGAAGTTTTCAACGCAGTGAAGTAGACATCTCCGACCCTATAAAGTATATATATTCTTGATCAGGATCAACAGCCGAGTCGATCTAGGCATGTCCGTCTGTCCGTCTGTCCGTCTGTCCGTCCGTCTGTCCGATTATACGCAAACTAGTCCCTCAGTTTTAAAGCTATAAAAGCTATAGTCTCACTCCTACATGAGTCGGAACGGGCCTGATCGGACTATTATATCATATTGCTTCCATAATTTGATATTTGGCCATTTAATATTATTTCAGTATTTCGGTTTTAATTTCATGAAAATCGGACAACTGTATCCTATAGCTTCCATAGGAAAAATCAGGAAAATAAAAAAACCATAGCTTAGCCATGTTTCAAACCATTGCCATCAAATTTGAGATTTGGCAACTAATTATTATTTCAGAATTTCGGTTTTAATATTTTTTTAAAATTCTGCAAGGGTATACAAACTTCGGTGTGTCGAAGTTAGCTTCCTTTCTTGTTTTTAAAGCTATTTGAATGAAACTTTGTAGTTAGTTTTCTATATAATCTCACTCGGAACGACCTGGATCGGATCAGATATTTTAAACAAATTTAATATTTCGCCATTAAATATTATTTTGAATTTGGGTTTTAATTTTAATGAAAATCGGACAACTTATTATTATTCCAAAGTTTCGGTTTTTAAATCGTTTAACCCTTAACTTAACCCATTGAACTGAAACATTCCCCCAGGTTTGATGGAAACTTAAGCTGGCTAATTTCTTCCGGCCGTAAATGGTGTGTCCGTGGTAAAGGCTTGCCTCTGGTCGTTGTGTGAGTGCCTCAAAATCTATGGCATTTCCAATCAGCTCCGGTGCCCGCACCCAACACCCCGAAACACGTTTGACAAATCTGCACACCCTGGCAGCAAACAATGTGCCAAATTTGAAGCGGACGAGAGAGGCTGGGATGTAGGATGATGGCAAGGATAAGCAGGGGAAGGGTTCACGGTACTCGAGCCTTGCCAACATTGCGTCAACCTAACATTAATTTGTGCACGTTCCATTTGCCAGCGGGTCGTCTTTCGGATCTGGCCTGGCCGTCTCTTTGGTTCGTTGGAGCTGCTGGCATTGCAACACTTTGGCCACAAATACAACAACAAACATACCTATATGGACACCCACACAACGGCGCAAACAGATCCTCACACACATACACACACCACACTGAACCAAAATACATGATCGAAAGTAAAAAGAAAACGTCGAGTTGGAAACAAGGAAATTTTTAGTCATATTTTTTTTTCGAAAAAGGCTTTTCTTTGTAATTTATTGCAATATTTTATTAAATTTTTTTCTCAAAGACCTCACATATTTTCTCCCTCTGAATCCACAAAGGGGTAGAATAGAGGCCAGCAAACAGCTAATGGAATTAGCAACAATTTAACCATTAAACACATCATGTGCATTGGCATGTTGCACATTCAGTTGGTAGATTACTCGTTTCTTCCCCCTCCTGTCTCTTGCCCTTGGGGCATTGTTGAAAGTCCTGGGGCTTTCGGATTGGGCCTGGGGTAAATGGAGTCCGGTTCCGGGCTCGGGTTCGGGTTCTGGCTGGTTAGCTCTGTTACAGAAGGACTGGGCTGTGCCTTACGCGGTTTATTGGCATTAAATCGCAGCGCTCCATTGCCATTTTGGCTTTGCCCTGCTTAATAGACATCGGTTTGCTTTCATTGCATTTCCAACGGTTTCCTTTCCCCGATTTATCCTGACAAACGTGGCCGCTAATTAAATGGAAATTCGGCCAAGTTCTCGGCCATCAAGGAGTAGCTTTACTAGCAAGCTCAGAGACTTGGCTTGTTTGCTGTTTCCCGTTTGCTACGAAATTGTGGATAAAGAACAGCTCAGGTTAAGTATCTTTCTGGCTTTATGGCAGGTACTTATTTGTCGGTAAGCCACAGCAAATATTTCTGCTGAGTTGGCACAACTTGCTGGACAAACGATGGGCCATAATGTCAATAGTTGATGTTAGAGTTGGTATCTAGAAAGAACTTACAGAAAGCAAGGAGGTTCAATTATAGATAGGTAGGTTTTAATGGGAAAATGTATATATTTTTGTATCATATTTTCAATAAATTAAGTTAATAAATTTATCGTATGCTGTTCCTGTCTGCTTACCTTATTTATTTATGAACTGTAAACGTAATTATTTTACAAGATGTTTATAAATAATCAAGAAATTTACCCAGAATATTTATATATATTTGTTTAAGTAACCCTTAATTTATTTAGCAATGAACTAGTTCCCTCAGCAGCTCACAGCATCTCTCGTCAATTTGTCCTTATAAAACACACACATGACTTTAGGCATCGACAGTAAATTTCGCCTTCTCCTTGTTTGTGCTGATTTTATTTGTTGTATTTCTGGGGGTGAGCTCGGAGGGCGGATCATCCGCCCCGCCTCGTGGGCCTGGTCAGGTAATTTGGACAGGAAAAATGGCATCATTAGCCTAACAAATTTGCTGTTTGCCCATAAATCGCCAAAAAGTAAGCAACCAGCCAGCCAGAACAAAACCGAAGTGAATGGCCAAGAAGTTAAAGGCTCGCCGGCTCGCCTCGGCTCTTAATTAAAATTGAAAGTGGCCCAAAGAGTCAAGCGGCTTTGGTTTAGCTGAATTTTCACTTTTCCCGCGGCGGCTGTGCTGTCCAACATTTTCATTAGGAAGGCAAATGAAAATTAAGCGAATTCTAAATGAAAATAGACAGCGACTTTCGGGTCGTTGCTGCTGCTTCCAACCCTCCCCCCTGCCTGTGTTGTTAATTCGTTAGCCTTCTTCCCTCGACATCATAAATCATTAATATGCAAAAATTACGAGTGAAGTGGCGGCACCCCCATTAAGTTCCTATAGCCAGAATATTACGTATACGCCCAGTTGAGCAGTCAGCCAGCCAGACAGGCAGACGACCCTCTGTTCCGCTTACCCCAACACACTATGGGGCCGCGGACCGGTTTTGGTGGCCAAAAGTCATTTTTCAAAAGTTTTCAAAATAATTTTTTAAACATATCATTACGTTAAGAAAACATTAATCTTCAATGTTGCATACCAGAAATTTTGAAAGAACGGTCCAGTGTTGAGCAACCAGACGCCAAACAGCGCTGTTAACACTCTCGTTTAAAGGGGAATTAGGCAGACGCAAAATAGACTATTTCAAAAGTTAAAAAAACTAAAGAAAAATGATGTTTTTTTAAAAGATTTTTCATGTAATCGGACCAGAGGGGTTTATACTAAGTGCTAGGGGGTGTAAATAGTAGGAATTGATGGTATTGTACTTGTAGTTTATGTATTTGTGAACCCTTCCACAAGTTAAATGTTAAAGTGAAACCTAATTTTTAAATAGAGAAACAAAAATTGTTTCACCTAGTTTCACCATAATATTTATACTGTGTTATTAACCATTTAATTCTTGTTCAAATGAATGTAGTCTCAAGGTGCACTTTTGCGCACTTTTGGAGAAATGTGAATTTTTCTGAGATAACCTTTTATTGCTCAAGCCGGCCATTTCTGCTACTCGTAACAGCAACCAAATCGGTGTTTTTAACAATAAAAGGCCGTAAAATGTTTTTTTTCGAAATGGAAAACGAAATAAATGAATAATTAAACTAATAATTAAAATAAAATATAAGTTTTAACCTTTTGAGTATCACGGAATTTGTTCTTTTTCGATTTAGCTGCACTTATGGAAAAACACAGAAATTCGGCATTTTAGTCTGATAGTTCCTACGGAAAGCGTTATCCGATTTAGCTCAAAATTGCTATATAGTATTAAAAGATCAACATATTTCAGCTCCTAAAATTTCATTAATTTATCTTTAGTTTTACCCGATCGTTCCTATGGGAGCTATAGGATATAGTTTCCTGATCCGAACGATTTTCATACCTTATGTGCGTAGGGACAAATTATGACGATATGTTAAGTTTCATGTCGATATCTCCAAAACTGACCGAGTTATTAGTTAAGGCCACCAAAACCGGTCCGCGGCCCCATAGTGCAACAGTGTCCGGGTGTATGTGTGTGTGTGTGTGGCAGATAAAAACTTAAAGAATTATAACTTTGGGGCTTTTGGGGGCTCCTCCTCGGAGGCCAGCGCACAATGACCACAAAAGTAAATAACATGCCATCCGCAAGCCAAGAAAGTCCGAAAAAATAGCCACAGAGAGACAGTCGGCAGAGAAGAGAGAAGGAGAACTTTTAAATATAATTTCAGCTTTTGTGCTAGTGCGTCAACATGGAACATGATATGGCAGACTGAAAAGGAAAAAAATAAAGAGAAGAAAGGCTCCCTGTGGACCGTCAGCAGTGCTGCCAGTTCACTATGGAAAGTTCCTTAAAAAGGCCAAAATTCATAGAATTTTTGGATGATTATTTCAGTACTTAAAGCTGGAATGTTGTTCGACTAAAATATAAGTCTAAATATTTAAAAAAAAAATGAAGGTTTTCCATTTATGTAAGGTTAAAGGTTGAAAATATTGAATACAGAAATAAGTTGAATCTTAAAAATTATTGGAGTGTTAAAGTGTCAAATACTCTTCTTGAAAATTTATTTTTTCTTATATCTCATAAATACACAAAATTTCTGTATATATTCAAATTTTTACAGCCAAACTTAGAACTAGTATAGCCAAGTGACCAACAATGACAGTCAGTGAAGCTAAGAAAAAGGCTGAGAATGTCCTTTGCCCTCTACGGCCTTGTCAATATTTGTTTCGCAATCAGCAAATACGTGTGCAGTCAATGGCGTGGGATATATCCTGCTTGGGAGGCATAGATGAAGTTTTGTGGTCCTCGGGAAGTCGTAGATAACGGAAATGCTGTTTGACTTTTAGAGAATTGGAGACAAGATATTGCAGATAAACACAAGGTTACAATAAAAAAAAACATGCCACTAGTTACCCTAAGGAACCCAATTAGAGTGGACAGTGGGGGAAGCTTATCTTCAAAAGTCTTGATTAACAGTTTGCTTTTATCCCTTTTGTTGTTAGTTACTTACAAGTTAATCATTATAGTCAGGGATGTGAGCGTGGTATGGGAATATATTAATTATAAGTTGTTATATTAAATTCCTTTTTCTTTCTTACAATTTATTAAATCCAATTATTTTCCTTGGCTAAGGAATTAAAAATCCTTGATGTCACCTCATTTGTGACATACAACTTCGTGCGTGAGTTGCTTGTCACATGCACATTCGGTTGCTTCCTTAATATCGCTAATAACATTGACAACTGTCAACGGCTTCGCAAAGGAAGCTGTCATCCCCACAACCTTAAACGCAAACCCCACACCCATGCACACACACACAGTTGGTGTGGCAACTGTCAGGACATCCGACAACAAAAATAACAAATAACAACTCTGGGCCAGAATTAAATTCGCTGTCTGAAGGCACAAGCCGCTTTACTTCTTAACTTTTTTGCGTCCTGGGTTTTCATTTTCAGCTTTTTGCGAAAAAATCATAAATATGTAGCCGGTATTTCCATATAAAATGTACATATACGCAACAGGGTTATTCGATTTAAATGAATACAAAAGAACTGACAATTCATGAAGGTATTCTAAAACAAGCGTTTTGAGAAAAATTTGTACAAGTTAATCAATTTAATAAATTAAAGTAATTATTATAGATGTAACATTTCTGGATTTCTGTGGTGAGAATAATATCTTTTTTCAAAGATGTTTATATCTTAAAATCTTAACTAAATGTTTATGTATTTTTGAAACTTAATTGAAACACCGCCTTAGTGGCTAGTAGGATATCCGAAAATAAAATTGAATAAAGTAAGTGTACAATTTATGCATATTAAAACACACATGTATATTTCGAACATACAGCAAGGAAGTCCTTCACAGCTCTTCCTTGTTTTGCAATTTATTCCCCTGCATAGTATTTTCATTTGCGTCCGCAATTCTTTACCCACATGCAGAGAGGGAGAGCTGGCCATGGCCAACATTTCCAACTTTTGTCAGGGCCACGGAACGCCAAGTTGCATGGCAGGCATAGCCGTGCCACCGAAATTTAATGTGCCGCGGATTCGGAACTCCAACGCCTGGCAGTACGACGGCAGAGTCTGGGATCCCGGGTGTCCGGGATTCCAGGGTGAAGGCAATAAATTTTCATGCCCACTGTCAGTGCCGAGTTCGGTGTTTACTTTGTATGACGTTCTGGTGGCGCAATCCGGCAGCCACGCCCCCTCCCCTCAACTGCCACCATCCCCAAAGCTGAGTGTCATATTTCTGGAGGACAGATCTTACGGCAAGTATTTTTGACTGCCCAACGGTGTAGTGTACATATTACTCTTTAGAATGGAATAAACTATGTCCTGAAGGAAATATCTTTTGAAAATTTTATGAATAATAAAATTAGATTATTTTTTATATTTAAAAAATGATGTTTTTAAGTTATTTTAAGACGGTTTTTTTTACAGAAGTTAAAGCATTGATTACGTTCATGAAAATAACACAAAAATATTACTTCAATTACATAGGAAAGCGAATTCATATATTTACTTATTAATTTTCTGCAGTTACCTTTTATTTTATTTATAAAAAAAACCATTAGCGTATTTCTCTTTCGCTTTGACACAAACATATCCCCAACTTTACTTTCCTTTTTATTTCATACATTCGCAGTTTTACTTGTTATTTTTTACCTTTTTTAACGAGCATTTTCTGTCCATTTCATTTTTTGCGACTTTTGTAGCGTTTTACAGTCATATGAATATTAAATTAAATTTTTTCATCTCTCCCCATGCCCATTGAGATTGTGAAAGGCGAAGGTGAGATGGTGTGGAGTGTGCGTGTGTGTGTGGCGAGGAAATGGGAAAGTACGCATACGTATTACGTATACGCAGCGTCTGCCTTGACTTTGCACGGTCGGAAAAGAGCCACTGTCACATGTGCAATTCATCAGAGGCGGCTATCCGCTTTTAATCAAATGCAGAGTTGACCAGGGAACCGGGGAGATCGGGGAGCTGAGGCTGCCACTGAGAGGCTTCCCTTTGACGACGGCTGACGTCTGCAGCCTCAAGATGGCAAATTGTGCCGGTTGCTCTATGTATTACCCGACGGCCTGCAGGCCAAATGCAAAGCAGTTAGAGCTGCTGGCCTGCTGGCTGCTGGGCTGTGTCTGATATGGCTCACTTCTGCCATTTATCTTCTTTTACGGCTTGCAAGGGCGTGGCCGTGGACCATTCAATTCCAGAGGTGCAAGGCAGCTGCTGAGCAACGCAGGAGGAACGCATTCGGACAGCCACAAATGCATGCAAAGTACGGCAAAGAATGGGGCTTACAGTGGGAAAAATTTCAGGATTTTAGAAGGGTTTCAATAAAGTTAAAGGTCATTAAGCTGGGGTTTATTTATTTTATTTTATACTTCAAAGAATATATACTAAAAAGGATTTTTATTCAATTTTAAATCTTATGCCGAATTGATTGGTAATTATTAGCTTACACATATCTAAATAGTTGTGTCTTTTTTAACATTAATTAATTCAAAATTTGATTATTAACTAAAGTGAGTGATGTTCCTAATGTTTTCTTTTATACAAATCCTTTACAGAAAAGTGTTTGTTTTAAAATAAATGTTTATATTAAAACATTTTAAAATCTTTTGATTTAGGTTACTTAAATCTCTGGCATGTTTTTAATATATTTAAATAATTCACAAACATTTCCAGTGCACTCCTCAAAACACCATCAAATACACATACATTTCGGCACATGCCTGTGCATATTTGAGAAATTGTGTTTGAACTTTGGCTTTGGTTTCGACTCACTTCGCCTCCCGGCTTGTGAACTACAATTGTTGTTGTTGTTGTGCCTGATCCTACTTCAGAGGAGCTGCCAGCTTGACAAACGCACAGTTCCCAGGATTTACTGACACCCACACCCGTCGAGAGGCAAAGAGAGCCAATGGTGATTGAAAAATTTGCACAAATTTTTAGCTGTGGTGCTGCCATTTTGACACTTAATCCTTAGCCAAGCAGAGTGAGACGCTGCTTGGGTCCCTAATAAACTTGACACTTCGACCCGCCGACCCTGCCAACTTTCCATGGGCAGCATGTAAAATTTATGCTCTTTTAAGGAATTCATACAAAACATGACAGCAAATTGCACTTTGGCATAACAGCAAAAATCCATTGGCATGGCCCTCGATTTTTGGCCCTACATGATGCAATCCACAGCAGATTTATAATTCGATTCTTTTTCGTTGCCCTCTCGTTCATGCTCACGTTCGATGACATGTGCCGAAAATTTGAATCTATTTTTTGCCACCCAGACTTTGAACAATTAAATGGCGAACTCGTGTTATGCAAATGGCCTGGGAACGTGCCTAAAATTGCAATTAGAGCAATTGCAGTGCCGAGCGGCGCATAAAATATCAATAAACAGTGCTTTGCAAATAGCAGACAGAAATCCTGGCTGGATGACCAGGATATCTGGCCGGCAGCCAAATGGATATTTGTCGCACACAGACCTGAGCGTCCGAGGATAATCGAAAGGCGGCAATTAATGGCCACCAGAGTTTGCAGCTCCTGCTCCTGCTCCTGACCCGATTGTGTGTGCTGGCCACTGATAAGGACACCCCGGACACTAATCCCCTGGCAACCGAAATGGGTGACGACTGCCCGGTGAGTGAGCGGCAGAGAGATGTACGCCATTCAATGCTAATGGCTTAGTTAATAACACATTTGTGTTTGTTCGGTTTTAAAAGGGGGTCGAGGGGAAATACATACAACTTGAATTAAGCTAATGAAAGCTTAAAATGTTGTTTTATATTGCACTAATAGGCTCGAAATGAAATATAATTTAAGCTAAACTTTAAAATAGGTTTTATGTTTGGTTTGGTTTGACAGAATGATAATTATAAAATCAAATTTCAACTAGCGTAAGATACAATAATAAAGGGTTATCCTTCACAAAATCTGTACTATTTAGAATTAACAACTTTAAATAAATATAAACAAGCTTTTTGAGTAGTAGAAAAATACTTAAAAAATTATGTAAAGCCATTTTGGCTTGTGAATAATTGGCTGTTAATATAATTCTATAAAAAATGTATATCAAAGCTTTGTGTTTTTTGCTAATCAAACTGAAATCAAAGCTATTTTTTGTTATATTTTTTCAAATGTTTAAATAGTAATTGTTTTTTGTTAATGCCAACGCATTTAAAGCCTCCATAGGTTTGCTGTCATTTATATATTGTTGGCCATATTTTTTTTTTATAGCCCCCATAAACAGAAATTGATATTATTAATAATATTTGATCGAAACCAATTATGGCAAGAGCCATTGAAATGGCTAATAATAATAATAATAATTTGAAATTGTTTCTGTTTAAATAAAATTAATTTAATTCGACAAGCAAAGCCGCAAATGCGCAAATTGCGCTGTATTTTTTTATTGTCTGTTTTGTATGCTTTTCACCTGGGATCAATGCAAATACCTGTGGCTATGAGAGCCAGCCAGCTAATACGGCAAATTAATTACAAATGAGCCTTCCAATTCCAAACCCCTCCATATTTTTGTTTGTAGCCGCAATGCCTGCCTCTTGCCTGATTTTTAATTTATGCGCACCGCAGTTGATTTTCACATAAAATCCGATTCGTAGCCTCGCAAATCCACCGCAACTTAAAAGCTTAAAACGCCACGCCTTCAGAGGGCGCTCCTGCTGCTGCCTAGTATCCTGCCAGCATCCACATCCTGTGGCTCAGTGCCAAATCCCCGACCGAGGCTTATAAATTTTAATTAAAATGCGCCGCCAGATGGGAGGGCAACGCGCGTCATCAGCACCGAGTCCTGCGTGTCCTCGCGGCGCTTATTTCCGCTTACATTACAATTACATTCGCCTTCGGGGGCCAGCTGGTTGCCAAGTCGCATCCGCACCGGCGCTTCCAGGGTCACCATCGAAGGACCACAATCTCCGGGCCAGGTGCTAAGTCCGAGGTCGCTGCACAAATCTGCATTTTGATGGCGAATCCGTCCGCTACCTTCTGGATTGAGTTGCAACCTTTCTAAGTGAATAACAAACAAAACTAAATATTATCTGGCAATCTTTTTTAACTTATCTTAGCAAGAATTTAATTAAGTTTACTTGATCTTAAATCTAAATCCTAAAATAATCAAGTCAACTTAATTTTTTCCTTTTGAAAGTTAACATTCTCCTCATAGAATTTCCCTCGATTATTACTGCCAGAACTGCTGGCACAGATGCTGCCCAGACTCATCTTTTGGGTTTCCCGGCCAAAGGCAACATTTGTTTGCAATTTCAAATAGACGTGGATGGTGGATTTTCGTCGGGTTTTCTCGCTGCACTAATGACGCAAATCGGCCTAAATAACGAGTGGCTGGCATTTGGTCAACAAGTGGAATGAGATGGCCGCCGCGAAGCTGGCTGCGTTGCCAACTCAGCAGACTGTTTCATCCTTCGATTCCCGCCAGCCAGTCAGTGAAGCCTTAATGAGACGCAATGAGGAGGAACCAGGCTATCAGGGACTGGTCCTGAAATGGAAATTAGACTGCATCCCCAGCTGTGGCCATGGGCGTTCCAAAGGGGGCGGTTCACCACTTGATTTAATTAAGTTGATGTGAAGCAAACTCTTACTCTAGGAAGCAAGGAAAAAGAGTAAAGGATTAAGATTGAATCCTAGAGATATTATTACTATCAAGTTAGTAAGGAAAGCTAGTAAGGGTTGCCTTTATTGTCACATTTAAACTGCGTGAACTTTATCCCAACCGAGAGAGAGAGATGTCTATCAAGCTAACTGATAATGCCATGCGCCAGTTCCGCGTTGCAAAAGTTTTCCAGGAGGCGGAGGAGCATACCAGCTCCCTGGACTTTTCGCGCGATGGCCGACGTCTGCTGACCTGTGACCCCTCCAAGATCACCATTTACAACTGTGCCCGCCAAGCGGCGCTTCTTCAGGTGAACCTCCAGCACTACAGGCCGCAGGTGGCCTGCTTTGCCCAGCAGGACACTCGTATTTTGCACTCTTCCTCAAAGGTAAGAAATCTCAAAGGCATTTTTCATAAAGGCAAAGGGAGCAGGGTGAAAAGCGAGGAATTTCATTTGAAGAATTTTCCTGAATTTCCTCGAATTTAACTTTTTTCTGTTACAAAGTCCTGCATTTTTTATTTATAATTCGTAGAAAGTAAGCGAAACGCTAAAGGATAATATTTTAAAGAACAAGGTTTATGCTAGAGTCTACAAACTATTTATTGTTTTAATACTTTTTATTTGAATTTATACTTAAATAACTTTCTTTACCTTTTTTTTGCCATCCAGTACGACTGTGCCATCCGATGCATAGATCTGGAGACCCGCCATTGCATCCGCCTTTTTAGTGGCCATTCCAGGTCTGCTCATTTGCTGGTCTCGCAGCCGAAACACCAGAACGTCTTCCTCAGTGCCGGTCGGGATGACCAGGTGTATGTGTGGGACTTTCGGTCCACCTCGCATACCCACCACCTGAAAGGGCTGCGTAGACCACTGTGTGCCTTTGATCCCGCTGGACTGGTGTTCGCCACGAGCACCGGCACGGACCGAATCGAGATCCACGATGTGCGGATGCTGGGCGTAGAGCCGTGCCAGAAGTTCGACTATCAGTTCAGTGCCAATGCAAAGTGGACCCAGTTGCAGTTCGCTCCGGATGGGAAAAGCCTACTCCTGGGCACCGATCAGTCCTGGTGCTTCAGTGTCAATGCCTTCGACGGGAAGTACATGCAATCCTATACAGGTTTTTCCAACGATAAGAGACAGTTTCTGGAGGCCACCTACTCGCCGGACTCTCAATTCGTGCTCTCCGGCGCGGACGGAGGCAGGATCCACATCTGGCGGGCGGACAGCGGCAATCCAGTGGCCGTGCTCAAGGGCAACAATGTGGGAGCGGTGCGATGCCTGCGCTTCAATCCCCAGCTGACCATGTATGTGAGTAGCGACCAGCTGATTGTCTTCTGGATGCCAATGGCCCAAGGGATTTACGAGTGGGTGGATCATCTCCAGCCGGGTGAAACCACTATCTGCAAAGAACATTCTGGATCCTACTCCATAAAGGTGCCTCAACCCAAAACTATGCCCAAGCCAATGGTGGATATACAGCACCTACGAAGGGCGCTCCGTTCCAGTAATTGGTGTCAGAAATCCAAGAGAACCCGTTCCGAAGAAGCCACGGTTGATCTCACCAAAGATGGTGAGAGTTCAATGGAAGAGGGGGAAATATCAGATTAAGGACCCACAGAAGCCAGTGAGGTGGCCAACTCCTTTTATGCCGGCGGGGAAGACGACTTCCGACCAAACGTCCTTATGCTTTTCAGACACAAATTGTTAAGTTCTGCCAGCAAATTGCACAGCTGGCTGCCCACCGACTTGCAAAAGTTCGCCCTTTTGGCCAAGTTCGCTCCTCTGTATGTTATGTGCGCTTGAAGCACTGACAAGCGTTTCATTTATAGTAGTTTCTGTGGCCATAGAAAGAATTCCCCTCTCTTTTAATATTAATGAAATCTTTGGCCGAAAAGCCCCCAAATAGAGCACACAAATTGCCGTTGAACTTTCTCAAGTTGTAACTCTAATTGAATATGTGAATGGGTGCTCGCTCAGTAGCTCCCCCAGGAAAACTTTCCACCAGCCTTATGAAGTTTTGAATGCCTCGTCAGAGCCAAAGGCAACTGCAACTGTTAAGAATCTCAAATGTCCTTAGCCAAATGTGGATTATGTGATTGATAGAAGCTAAGAAGTCCAGGCCAGTGTTTAAAGAAATTTGAAGAGTTGTCTATTAATTTCTCTCTTAAGTTGAGTAAATATTAATTATAAAGTGTAAAGCATTTAATTAGTTCCGAACAGGTAATCTGCGAGGCTTCCATTTCGCCTTTAAGTACTCTTTAAATGCCAAAGTCTTCAATGTTTGATCAAAGTTGCGCTGTAAGTGTGCAACTGCCAGACACTCGAAAAGTCAACAAACTAACTAAATACACTCCTGCTGAAGTAGTTTCGGGTGTTGCAGCCGGGGAGGGGGAAAACAAGAACAATAACGCTGCCAGCCGAGAACTTCTCATTATGCTAATTAAGTACAAAAGTTGAAAACTGAAACTAGGCAAACATAAATTAACGCATGCGACAAATGTGCAGGACGAAGGATTAACTTGGGGTGTGCGAAGCAGCGAGAGAGAAACAGAGAAAGAGAACAGCAAAGAGCACAAAGCGTGCGCCGGAAACGGAAGTCGGCGTGTCGCCATTTTGATTTGCATGGACATCACCATTAGCGTGGCAAAAGGAGCTCCTAACGAGCATCCTTTGAAGCGCATAAATGGCCTTCTCATCTCGCCAAAGCGGCGAAAGGAGAAATTAATTAAAAAGGTGGGCACGAAATCTAAAAAGAAACGAGCGAGGCGCGTGACCGAATTGTAAAACAAATCCCAGTCCACATAGTCCTTTTCCTCAACCCGCCTTAGATTGCCTTTTTCCATTTCCATTTCCACGCACCACAAATTCCTTTTCCCATGCGCCAAAGACCCTGACCAATGACGCGGGAATATTTAATGCGTTCGGTAATAAAAGCGGATTTCGCTGGCCCCCAAAACACTAATCTTATTTTGGGGCAATCAAATTTTGTCGGAGGTTCTATTTCGGTCTTTTATGAACTACAAAGCCGGCAGGAAACTTTGCCTGTTTTTCAGCTCAAGTTGGAATTATTGAGGAATTTTATGTACTCCAGAGGCAATCGGTTGCATGCATCGGCCGGCAGGAAACAACAAGTTTGACTTGTTCGGAAACTGGCTTATACTTAAGACAAGAGATGGGAAAATGTTAAAAATGTTGTTTATAATATTAAAATAATTCAAAACGAATTTATTGCGTTGCTTTTTATTAAACGTAGTGCAATTTAAAATGTAATATTTTATTTTATAGAAATGTTTTCTTAAAGAAATTAAAAGTTACAACAAATATTTTATGTTGTCTAAAAATTACTTATTTAAATTTTTAAAATACTAATATTTTTGTATATTTAGACTCTCTATAACTATCGTTTATTTCACTTTGTCAGCTCTGGTAAAGTCCCATGATTTAAGCCCGATTTCTTGTTATTATAAAGAATCAATTTGACCTCAATACCTCGCTTTCGCTCAATGGGTGACTACAAGTTGGGACTTGGGGCAAACTTTTAAATTACTCAACGGGCACTTTCAATAATGGCGGACCTGATTCCACGGGCAAGCCCCCTGACAAGGTCCTAACATGCCCAGTCAGAGGAAAAACTTTGGCCAACAACTGCCGCACGAAATTTACTCCTTCAATTCGCTCGACATTGACTTCCCCTGCCTTTACTTGGCCATTTCCCTATTTTCCCGTCCGCGCTTTCCACGAAAGTTGTGTTAAAGTTTTCTTTTTTGTGCTCGAAGGACGCAAGGCAGGATGTCTATTTCCGCCGCTGGCGTAAAAATAACAATCGACTTGCAGTTTGAATACGTCAGAGCGAGGAGCTTGGCTCTGCTCTTCCCTCGCCTCTCCGAGATTTTTCTTTTCCTGCTTCTTTCTCTGTTCTTGCTTTTTTTGTTATTTTTATAAGACGGCAGGATTAAGTGGATTTTTAAGTGGCAGCAGCAAAAGTGGCCACGGGCTACGGATTAGGCCGCCTGTCCCAGGCGACACAATTACATGCACGTTGTGTTCCCCCTGGAAACCGTTTGACTCTTGTCAGGAGTGGACTTTACCATTGGCATGAACAGCACGTGCTAATGGAGCTTCCTTTGTGGGGCTTCCAGGAAGTCGTATGCTATGGCATCACAGGATATCAAGGGAATTTCGGTCTCCCCAAACGTTGGACATTAATAATGATCTGAGGAGATGTTTGTTTAGTGCCTTAAATGGTAATTGAGGAAATTTATTGATTTTAAAGTCAAAATAAATTAATTCATGAACAAATGTGGATCTTAGTTTCTTATTTTAGAATTTACAATGCTCAAATGGAACAGGTTCATATCCCTCCTGATCTCCTCAGCTCTTCTTGTGTGTGTGTGTTTTCCTTGCCTGTTACTCCGTTTGTCTTGCCAATCAATCCCCAAATATATTTACATAAACTGTGAACATTCAGTGACCCATTTGAATGCTTTGGGCGATTGCAAAAGAGAACTCAAAACCGGATTCAAAGTCTGGCCAATACGCATCATTGGTTGATCCTTTCTGAAACTATAATACTACCCCGGCAAGCACCGAGATTGTGACATGTAAGTGACGATTCGGCAACAGTTTTTCTGATGGCTGTGGGTTCAATTTGCCTTGTGATTGCCTCAAATTAACCGACCATTTCGCTCTGTCCTTCTCGCTGTGTGTGTGTGAGTGTCAGTGGGGACAATTGCGACGATTTGGCAATTGTCCTTTCTGGCCAGGAAGGACGCTCTTGTGTGTGTATGTGTATGCCTCTATTGCTGTCAGGCAGTTGTCAGTCACTCAATCGGGCATTCAATCAAGCAATTTTCATACAAACTCCCAGCAAAGTTGTGGACCCGAGAACCCGAAACTTTGATTTGCAATTTTGACACGCCGCTTAAATTGGAATTTTTGCTTTCAGCTTTGTAAATTTCGCCAACAGCAGTCCTGTGAAATGCAGGACAGTCGGAGATGTGTGTCAAACTGAACTAGTTTTGGGAATATTAACTTAGTGCTACTTTTTAGTCAGGTTTAAAAAAATTATATACATAATAATTTGAGCTTTTTTATAAAGCATTATCAATAATTGTATATTTTAAAATTTGTCCTAACAAGAAATCAATTAAATTGTAATTAATAAATATTTTTTTCACTTATAGCTATCATTTTTGGTATCCTCAAAATTTGTATTAATTAATTCCAGTCAGAAAATCTAAATATTATTTCAATTTTTAAAGTTCAAAAAGGATCCAGTTATTGTTTGAAGTGTCCTCGCAAAATGCTAACAAGTCCATGAGCGAACACGAGCAACTCTAATGCCAAAAGGCACAACTGTGCGCTGTTGATTCGCTTTTAAGTGACGCTTTTGGCCTTTAACAGCCAAAACTCGTGGCTACCAAAGGTTTGTTTTTCTGTGCGTTCTCTGCTGCATCATGATGGTCGAAAACGGAAGGAATTGTAGGGGTTGAGGCCCCTTTTACAGCTCAAAGGATTTAGCAGAGCTGGAGAGTGCACAATAAAATAAGAAATCCTCTTTTTTTATATAAATTAAATGGTAACTATACATATATTAGAAAATATTATTATAAAATAAAGTTTGTTCAAATTAAATAAAATTGGGATATACAAATTTTTATTTTAATTATTTAATACATTTTCAAATAAAAATCAGAATGCTAAACAAATTACTCTTTTTCTTAACTTTAAAAATATATATTTATTATACAATTCATAAAGTTTACATTTAGTCAAAGATATCCCCTATTTTTGCCAGTGTTTGCTGCAAGCTCGAAGCGTTAGAGACACAGCGAACATCGGTATCGCCTGCATCGCCGTTGCAATCAGCTTAACAGTAACTAGAAAATAAATTGCATTCGATTTTGCCGTTACTCTTGGTGCTGCCCTGTGTTTTCCTCCGCTTTCCACTCTCCGGTTTTTGTGTTTGAGCCTTATCCGCCGGTTTTGGCCGGACTGGGCCGTGGCCGAATGCGTGATTGGCCAGCGCGGAAAACAGAGGCAAACAAAGCCCGCCGGAGAGACGAGCCAGCAAAACTGCCAGCTAAGTGAAAAATGCGCTTTGGGTAACAAAACACAACAAAAAAAAAAAGAAAGAAAAAATGAAATAAAGAAAGAATTGCGGAAAAGCGGAGGGATTTCTGCTTTTGTTTTCTTTTCGCAGGCTTTTAATGCGATTTTTTCTCTCAAGGGGGGTGGGGACAGTGGGAGGTGATGCAGTGATTTTACCCGGCTTCGGTGGCTAACAAATGTTGCCGCATTAAATAATGCCAGAAAGTATTTTTTAATTGAATTCTGTTTTCCGCTTCTTGCTGCTGCTTTTGCCGCTTTTAGTTTATTTATCAGACGGGACAGTTATTGATATTGACGATGTTTTGGGACATTACATGGCTAGCCACCATAATTATTATCATCAATAATTAAAGCTGGAATGATAGATACCAGTATGAAATGATATTAGTTGAGGAAAGAAGTTTAATATATTTTTAAAGTATTTACAAAATTATTGTATTAGTTTTAGATGCTGTAAGTTATCATGAAAAATATATTAGCTTAAGGGGGGGGTAAGGTTTGTAATTTTTTTTTTCGAATTTTTTTTTTTATTTTTTTTTACAATTGCACAAGATGTAAAGAATATTGTGTAAAAGTTGCAAATCAATCAAATTAAAATTAACAAAGTTATAGCCAATTTAATGGAGGTCGCTTAGTGTGCACTGCATGTGCTCACAAAACTTTGAAGCGCTGTCCTGAAAAGTAGCCTTTTCCAAGTCGGTGAACACGATTACAGAAAATCTACTGATCCGATCGATAAGAAATTTTGCACAAATATAGTTTAACTAATTCTACAGGTACTCACGTGGCCCTTTTTTTAATTTTTTTTTTAATAGTATTTTTTTTTAACAATTTATCTTTTTTTTTTAGTAAAAAATCTGACTTTTTGCTTCAAAATGGCATAAAAAATCAGGAAAAAATTTAAAAAAAAAAAAACGCTTCGTGGTTACCTCGGGGCATTTATCCCTTAAGTAATGCAATTTAGTTTTTTTAAATCGGGTGATCCTGTAGGCTGTAAGGATGTTCACCGCAAACCACCTTTTTTCGATGGTGGCTTAGGAAATTCTTAATAGCTCTTAAGTCTCTAATTGTTTCTTAACCAAAAAATACTAATAAAATAGTCGAAACATTGTGTTACTTTATGGTGCTTAAATTTTTACGCTAACTTTATCCGTTTCGCCACAAAAAATTTTCGAAAAACGGCCATTTTTGCACCGAACAAACCTTACCCCCCCCTTAATACATATGTATTCCTTCTACCTCAAAACAAAGCTAGCTTCAATTTAATAAACCAATTATAAGCTTCTAAAAGCCATTTAAAGCCAGCCACACCTGCCACTTAAGCCTGGTTGTTTATTTTATTTGACGCCTTTTGCCACCGCCTATTATGGCCCACTGGGGAGCATTTGTCGGGCATTTTGGATTTAAAATACTTTGCCATTTGTTTTTAGCATCGCGGTCAGAGTTTGCGCCAGCCATTAAAATCAGACAGTGCGAGTGTTACAGTGAATAAATCAAATTTTATTACCTAAGCGACAATTATTTTGACCGCAAAAATCAAAACAGGCCGCAAGCGCCAACGAATGGCAGGACAGCAGAAGGTGCAAAGGATTTGTTTTGTTTTTGAATAAATAAATCCAGAGCTCCAAGTGACACCCCTGGAACAGCATGATTTATTTCCGTTAACCACCAACGAACCAGCTCTATATACCTTTCCCCGCGGCCTTTGGTTTCTGACAGTGGCAACGCTGCGTATGAGTTATTTTAATTAATATAATGGCTTGTCAATTACGAGACTGTCTGACACTGTGTCACTTTTTGGGCTCAGGGACATTCATCTTCCATATTGTAATTAATTAGGCACCGAAAATGTCATTAATATTGGTTTAGATAGGAACAAAAAAAAGTAAAAGAAATCTAAGATTGTACAATTAATTAAGAGGAATTTGTTCTTGTTTTTTGCCAATACTTGGGGAGCAGATTTAAAATATTTTAATTACAGCCTGCACAAACTAATTAAAGCGATCCATGAGCTCCAATCACGAGGGGAAGTGCGAAAGCGTGACAGGACGCACACGCAGCAAGTTTTTAAGCCTTATTTGTTAACTTTAATGCTCCCAGCCTGCTAGCTGATGTACTGAAATAATATCAGTGTGGGCGTGGCTATAGGGCGTACTCCTAGGTATGTGGGTATGAGCAAAGGATATGTACACAGCAAGAAAATCGGGCTATTATGGAGTAGTAAATATGTGAAGATGGATTTACTAAAATTATAAATAATATAATTTATAAAGAATGAAGATAAGTTGGGGATTATTATTATTATAAAGACATAGTTTTGCATTTGGAAATATTTATCTTTGAATTAGTGAAGAAGATTTTATAACATAATTAGGTATCTTATTTTTACTATTAATTTTTTTCAACTAAGAGGTTTCTTAAAATTTATTTTTTGTGTATTTTCTCCGTGTACTCAATATTCTAATTTTGTTTTCTGTGTAGTTTGTTTGTTGTGCGCAGCAAATGAAGTGCGCTTGGCCTGCTCGGCTCACAAAAGGCAAAGGCAGCATAATTGCCGGTCGCCTGGCGGTAAGGGGCGTGGATTATATATGGCGATGTGGCCAGAGGGAAAAGGGTTCTCGAGGGCGTTCGATGTGGGCGTGGCGCTCTGACACAAGAAGTATAAAGTATGAAAAACTTGCCTAGATCCGCCCCACATACGGTATTCAATTAGACCTGCCATGGAGAGATTTGCCTAATGAAGATATTAATGGAAGGTCCTTATAAACACAGAACAAATAACTGGGAAAATATAATATATAGGATTTAGATCGTCAAGTGGAAAATATATATTCAAGGATTTAGATTGTCAATTTCTTTATGGGAATTTAAAAGAATTTAATATTTAATTTATTTCTTAAGAACAATTTATTAAACTCTAATACTGGCTTTAAAATTATATTTTATATGTGCATGAGCTTTTATATTTCATACTTTATTATTTGGGCTTACATAAATATGTTTAAGCTACCTATATTTTCACAAGCGAGCATAAGTTAATCCATTTAAAATGAAAATCACGTTCCATATTCCCCAATCAAGGTGACGATGCCAACTTTATTAGCCATAAGCTCCAAGAGTCCACATGCCACGCCCCCTCGTCCACGCTTTTTGAATTTGCCGCCCAATCAATCTGACAGCTGCTTAAAGTTTCCCAGGACTTTTCGGTGTGTGAGCAGCCTTTCTGAATACACATATTTTATTTAATGTTTGCTTTGCTTCCGCTCTCCCCAATCCACGCACAAGTGTGTGGGTTTGTTTATTTTTACTGTCAGTTGTCAATTATTTTTATTGGCAGGTATTATTCTGTGTACACATTTGTATGCAAATTGTCAAGCACACACGCAAGTGGTGGTGGTGGCAGCTGGGGAGCGCAAGGAATCGCATGCGGGGCTTATGGCATTTATAAATTGTGGCATCAGAGCTACTATACACGAGTGTATATGTGTGTATATGTGGGTTAAATATATAAGTTCCTCGGGGGGAGGAGTGTGAGTCGAGTGTGTGATGTGTGTGTTTTGTGGGCGCGTCTAAAGTTGCATGTCATTGCCGCCTAATTTGTTTGCTCGGTTTTGTTTGTCGTTCGACGTTGCTGTTCGTACACAGATTTCGTGGTTGTGAGTGGGGGATGTGCTTGCCTCAAATAAAAACTTTATTATTTCATCTTTCAGCTGGAAAGGGGTGCCACGAAAATATAAAAAAAGTGCACGCAAACACGGCTTTATGGACACAGACTTTGTTATGATATCAAAATTTAAAGTGATGTCGATTTTTTAGAGTATTAAAAAAAAATTTTGGAGTTGCTAGAACCGAAATAAATTGTTTAAAAATTATTTAAATTATTAAATATTTCGTTACTGCTTTAATTTTTTAATTATTTTCACAAGAAACTGTACTGTTCAGTGTTTAGTGTTTAGTGTTTTGTTTTTTGTTTTTTAATTGAATAGAAAACAATGTTTAAGTTGTCTTTGAAAAAGTAATTCAATTTAAAATTATTATTTATATTTATATTAAAAATATATTGAATTTCTTCTTCATTATTTGAAATATTTTAAAATATTTGTTAAGTGTACTTAAGTGTCTTAAATTCTCGCTAGTGTAAAAGCCTTTCGCTGGCACTGGCGACTTCATTAATGCAGGCGCATCTCTTGAGTGGCAGCTCCGGGCACCCGGCGTGTTGGAACCAACCCTCCGCCCCACCAAGTCCCCAGCCCCATTTCACGTTCACTCACTGTCGGTGGATCCACGCAACAAATGCATATCCACTGTCAGCCGGGCTGGGCATCGATTCCGATTGCCAGTGGCAAACAATTTGCAATGCAACAGGAAACAATTGAATTTGCATAAAACACATGACCATCGTCAGTTGGACGGCGTTTCTGCATCGCCTGCACTTCACTCATTGAGTCCGTGTCTGGGCCTGAGTCCGACTCCTGTCGTCCGCCATTTCATGTTCTCCTATTACAGGCGAAACACTGTGGTGCATCCACCAAGGGGTTGGGAGGAGGAAGGACTGGGACTGCGACGGCTGCTTGGCAAGGGTTTGCAATCGGAAGCCTGATGGCTTCTTAATGAGCCCGAACTCGCGACTTGAAAGGGTCAGCAGTGAGCCACTGGGAACAGCTTGCCTCTAATGCCAATTGCCTGCACAGTGGCTAAAGGAAGTAAGAACACGCAAAATTAAGAATATTAGAATGATTTAGAATTTTGAAACAGGAATTTTAATAACAATTTTTTAATGGAAATAGTTTTAAAGAGAATATATATTTTCTAAATTTTTTTTTTTGGTATTGATAGAGCTTACCTAGAAATACTAAAATATTTTCTTATAATATTTTAAAGAGAATATATATTTTCTAAATATTTTTTGGTATTGATTACGGTTTAAATTTTAGCTTTCTACTTCCCATGGAGCCCATTGTAGTCTTTCGACTTTATTTTCAATATTTTTCAGTCACGCACGGGTCGCGTAATTTTTGCACTCAACTTTCCATTTTTCCATCACCCCTGACCTCCCTTTGAAACCCGAAGCTCTGCTGATGTCATTTTCATTATTTGTATGTAAAAACGATTTCGTGGATTTACTTTCAACTTTGTGCTGCCAATTGGCCGCTGGCAATTCCAATGCAAATTGCGAATTTTGAGCTGTCAAATTAAATTACATCGACAAGTCAAAGTGGAGGACGGCGACCGACAAAACAATTGGCCAATAAAGTGAAAATCATTTTCCATACGGCAAACGCCAGAAGGGGATGAAATTCGAGCTCCTACTTCTATTTCCCGGCGGAATGGGAACGGAATAATTTCCTCGGTTGCGTTATGAGAAAAGCGCGGAAAGAAATCTCAATCTGATTGGGGCTCCCGGCGAGGTCCTTTCTCGGGAGACCTGGGCGGTTAATTAGCATTTCAGATGATTTATGTGAGTTGGCCCCCATGAAATATGCTTTGACCCAAGAGTGTGTGAGTGTGTGCCGGTGTGGGAATTGTGTGATAAGAAAATATGCTTAGCGTTTTGTCGGGACTAAATTGCGTCCGTTGGCACAAAAGTTAATGTTCTGTAACGACTCAGAAAGGGTTTCCCGGGCTGCTGTTGTGGCCCATTTAACACTATAAAATTATTATCGTGCATATTCGAGAAGGCCTTGCCGGAGAAAGGAGAAAAAAATAAATTACGTCCCCTAAAGAGCACCAGAAAAAAAGAAAAAAGGTTTAGAAAAGCCAAGGCAAACCCATTAGCATAAATTCTGGGTCGATGTTGTGGGCCTTTTTATCAAGTTGTCGCCACAATAAAAACGTTTAGTAATTATCGGGGAAAATAAAAAATAAGTATAAATAAAAGGCGAATGGAAGGCAACTCAATGTGTGAGCTTGTCGATAAGAGGAGTCCTCAAACTCATGACGTACTAACGCATACTAATATAGTTATCAAAGCGATGTCCTTACAACACTGCCTGCGTGTGTGCCTCAACACGCTAGTTCGCCTTCGACTTCGTGTTCGGGAAACTCTTTCGATAAATTCGAATGGCAAAACTGTTCAGATTGTATACTCAGAGAAATTTTGGAACTATGTATATATATTTCATATAAATCCTAGGGGATTTTTCAAGAGAAACATTAAACCAATAAACCTTTAGGAAACAAGAAAAATCTTTGGAGTTATTTATTTTTAGCTTCTAAAATTTGATATTAAATATTTATGCTAGTACTGGCAAAGGATCCTTAATTTCGCTGAGTGTATGTATTTTATGGGCGCTGGAATGGAAGAAAGGAAGCATAGAAGAGCGAACTTTACAAAATTGTCTGGGAAGGCAAAGTTGTCAAGGGTTGATGGCCCCACACGCATACACATACGCAGGCTCGTTCTGACACACACACCCAACACACACTCAACACACACCCAACACTCACGCCTACGCACACACACACGGTCACATACAAAGCCTACAATTGCCAGAAGGTGTTCGATTTTCTTGTTAGCGGCAGGTTTTTCAAATTGCCAAGCGACAATATCCATCTATAGTGGCGTGTGGGGGCAGGGAGTGTGGAGCAGGAAGCGGAAGTGATTGGAGGCGGAGGCTGATGAATAGGAGGGAGAGGAAAGAAAGGCTTACACGACGGAGAATGAGTTCCGTCTAACACCTCAGGCCTCATAACGAACCAATTGAGTGCAATTTCAGAATATTATTACGTATACGCCGTGTGCGCCCCTCCTGCGGTTGCGGGAATAGTTGACAACTTTATGGTCGCTTGACTCCCCTAATGAGTTTTCCAGCAAATTTTAATTGAATTGCGGCGATAAGGGGAGTGGGGATAAAATATGTGCAAAGGAACCAAGTTAAAATTTAAAGTTGGCTAAGGAAAGAAAGAAACATTGGTTGTGGATAATGAAAACTAATATTTTCGAAAATCAAAAGATTAAAATCATAAATTTTGGATTTTATCATCTTTTTAGAAAAAGTAGCAATCTGTTGTTAAATTTAATTTTCCAAACAGCAATATTTTATGCTCAGTTTAAGGCACGTTTCCGTCTGATATTGAAAAGCATTAGCTGGGATATAACGAAATTTCCGTCTTGGCTTTCCATTTTCGGTGTGCCACTTTTTGCCCGCTGCCACGCTGTGGCATACCTTGCGGCGCCAGCAGGACATGCTTTGCGGTCTGACATCGCTAACGCCAACGTTGACAATGTCCTTCGCCGTTGTCTACGCGGTTGCTGCTTCTGACATTGCTGACGTGCCTCTGGAAGCTGGGAGCTGCGAGCGGTAAATAAACAAATAAATGTTTAGCCAACGAGGCCAGCGAGTCCCGACTGTCTGTCTGTGTTTACACGCAGCTGCATTAATGCGGAAGGCTATGGGTCTGTGGCCCAGGATCTGATTTAGAATGCAAAAAGAAAAGCGAAAAGGATAACAACTTTGCATTCATAACTTGTTGAGCATTCGTTAAATCTGATTTCAATTTAAAAATAAGGCTCTAGTTAAGTAAAAGTTTTTAGAATTAATATTGAGTTAATATATTCTAAATATATCTTAAATAAATTTTAAATCAATTAGAGATATATTTCCATCACAAATTTTCTTTTATTTATTTTTAAACCATTTCGTATTGATTAAATTTGCTGCCCAAAATTGACCTTATTAAATTTGAATGAAAGCATGTTATTTAGGGTCAAACCAGGAAATTTACAATTTCAAGTGCTTAGTCATAAATATTTAAGGAGAATTTTAGCCCAGGGCAATGCAAGCTGCACTAATTCCCACACAGAATATAATTTAATTACATAATTTCCATGCAATTTGTTGCAAGAATGCGCATTTACATTATGAATAAGTGAATTTGCTGCTTTTCGATTTCCACCGTTTAATTTGTGATAATTTGTATTTGGTTCTAGCTCTCTCTCTCTCAAGCTCTCTCTTTCTCGAAATCAATAAACATAAAATTGTGTTTGCTGAAAGTGAAAAATGTTGATTTCCATGCGATTCGTTATTATTTCAATTATTTTTATGCTATTGCGGTGAAAATTTTCCACTAAAATTGAGGGTTATGCAGTTTGCGGCCTGGTCCCAGTGAGTCTACATAATGAAAATGATTTGTGTGCCAGATTTGGTGTTTGTCTGCGTTTATGGCCCAGAACTGTTGGCCACACTCCAGCGGCCGTTTGCATAATAAATGGCAAGTCGCCATGAAATAAATTACAAAAAGAGAGAGCAAGGGGGGCGGGCTAGAATAAACTGGATCAGGTAACCGCAAATTACGTATACGACACGTGCGACTGAAAAGGGACACAAACTAACACAGAGGGACGACAGCAGATTAGCCAACACAAAATGACAATTCATGTTTTGCTGCTGCTTTTGCCGCTGTGTTGACTTTGTTTCATTTACGATTACAACAGCTCCGCACAGGAAGCTCACTTGGAAAGTCATTAAAAAATATGACAAATTATGTGCTGAGGTCTGGGTGGGGTGGGCTTGGGGCTGCTGCGGGGTAACTTTTCCAGTTGATGCTGCTGGATGGCAATAAACTAAAGTTAGCAGCTTAACAAAACAATAAATGAAGTTGGCAAATGCGATTGTTGTGCTTCAAACAGAAACTGCAAAAAAAAGAAGAAAACAAAAATAAAAACAACAGAGAGAAATGGAAAACGGAAGACAGGACAAAAGGCGAGCGAAAAACTTTTCCCTGGCAAAGTCCAACTTCGACGAAAGTTGGGAGACAGCGCGAGAGGTGGCTACAAATTTGCTCCTCAAATTGCTTTCACGCTTCTTGTATTTAAGTTTCAAGTTGTGCGGGCTTTTCTCCATCCTCTTTTTTTTTTGTTTCTCATTTTCCTATTGACTTTTCGCTTTGTGCAAAACAATTTGTGTTACCTAGTTTTTGGGGGCAATTAGTGGGGAGCGTGCAACAGGTGGCACTGCCGCCAAAGCGAATGTGCAACTCATTGCGAATTCATTGCAGGCACAAGGCAGAGAGAAAAACGTTGAAGCAGGGAAGAAAAGGAGGAATTGTGATTTCCCCAATGATTATGGGCCATCAAGCTGGCATATATATATTCATGTCAGGCAGCAGAGCTCATAGAAATGCATGGAAAAGTCAAAAGAAGTCAAAACCAGCTAGAAGTATGCTAAATATAGAACAAGTCAGGAAAATCCTTATAAATGTGCTCTTCAGAAATGTTTCACTTTAAAGGGTAGAGTTTAATTTCTGATAAATATTCAAGATACGATTCCCTTGAGGAATATGAGGTTTAACATTAATCTAGTCAAGCGACAATAACAATTCTCATCATCTCTCCTTGCAGATTGTCTAGCTTTCTTTTTCGATTAGAGCTCAATTCAAACTTTTTCTGTATACATACATATATACATTTGAATATTGCATCTTTATCTGCGACATTCGCACTCGTTCCACAGACTCACTCTGTCGCAATTTCCACAAAATCAAGTGTGCAAGGAATGGTGGAACTTTGCGCTCCACAAATTGCCATACTCTCGGCTCTGGCTTATGGCCAGGCTGGGAAAACCATGGAAAATCGTGGTGATCTGGGAGAGACTGCGGCGAAAGCGATGGGCAAAAGTCGTGCTGCCATTCCGTGTGGCATTTTAGTGGCCATTGCCATGCAATTTATGCAATGTTTGCTTGCCGAACACGAATTGCAGCATTGAGATTTGCAGTTCGATGTTCGAGTTGAGTTCGATGCAACAGCACCAGCTGCCGTTCTAAATGGCGAAAAATTGGCCAAAATGCAAATGCTAAACGGTAATTAAAGTGCAAACTAAACGCGTTTGCTGCGGCGCAATAATTTCTCAATTAATTTTTAGGCCAACCTATTGCCAGAAGCGGCTAATTTATTGATGGTAATTGGAAAATTATGCACAAAGGCGTGCCGAATCGGGGGGTGTGTGTGTGTGTTTAGGGTCGTGTAACCTGCCATCCAGCGGTGGCCAGACACGGTAATGCTAGCCACATGTGAGTCCCCGAATCCTCGTAGCGGATACCCAGAGCAGCAGCTCATTTTTAGCCGGAAATGAACTAGAAATGTAGCCGAAAAGCAGCCGCAGACGACGCTGCCGCCGTTACGAGAACGACTTTTGTGGCGAATCGAAAAATAGTTGGCCATCCGAGAGCCGCAGAAGGCAGACCGCTCTGTTCAATTCCATTTCGAAGGACTGCGAGTGGGGGGCAAAGTGAAATTAAATTAAATTTCCGTTTAACCCATTTCTGGCCCGGGTTGTTATGGAGACAGCATTTGATATCTTGTATAGCTAAGATGGATATTAGAGCTCTGGGAACACATTTCCTGCTTTTTTCTCTGCAAATAGAATTTGAATATTTATTGTATGCATTTGTGGAGATTTTAAGTACAAACAGAAGGTGTAAATATATTTGAATTTCTTAATTTTATAAAGTATTTACATAACAGTTTTACAAACTCCACATATTTGGGTAGGATAAGGAAATATATTTTACTAAACCACATTTACTTCATAAAATAGAAAGAAGACTAATTCCAAAAAAATGGTTAAACGAAGCAGATGTAAAACCATTAAGTTTTCTTGGGTTTATTAAACTTTAAAGCTGCCAAATAGCCACCGCATTCATATTTAATCATTGAGAGCTAAAATGCATTTGTGGAGAGACGAATTTTTTTTTTTGGCCCAGCTTCTGCTGTTCTGCGGTTCTTTCGCTTCTTCCCCAAAAAGTCGCGGGAGCGTGACAATCGTAATGAAAAACTGATGTCAAAACAAACATACACACACACACACATGAGCACAGAGGGACAGGGAAAAGGACGACATCAGGAGCTGAAATGAAATAGTGTCGAGTTTTTGCCAGCCTTGTGTTTTATGCAAATTCTTTTCGCTCACCTCAGCTCAACCGACTTTGCTGTTTGGACAGGTGGGTTGGCAGTGGCCCCCAATGGAGAGGGGCGTGGCAGGCTAAGGGGAGGGGGCTTAGGACAGAACACACAGCTTTGAAGTGCAGAATAAATAAAATGAATGAGCTGCCGAGTGTTGTGAGTGCATAATGTAGTAAGCATTGGGAGGGGATAAAGGGGGTGGGCTCCAGGAATAAATACAGCGAGGGTTGTCGGAATAAAATATATTTTAAATGGTGTTTAAATGTCAAAGAGATCCCAAAAGGATCTAAATAGTCTAACTGTGGCCACGGCCAAGAATTGTGTGGCTTTAAGATGGTTTGCTTTTTGTGTATGATTTTTTTTAGAAATTCTTATAAAGGTATTAAAAATAAGGAAGGTACATAAATGATCTGAAAAACTTTCCTTAAAATCTTTTGTTAAAAATATCTATGCCCGTGCTAATAATATTTTTTACACAAACAAATTAATGGATGGTTTTAGTTAGTTTCAATAAAGGAAAATATTTATTTTCAAATATTTGCACATACATATCTAGTGTAGAAGTCAGCGGAGTATTGGGCCAGAAACAAATTGATTGATGCTCTGCCAGGGCCAGAAAGTCGCACAAAACTTTTGAAAACAATTGCAAAACGCGAAACAGAGAACAAAACAGCAATTGTCACCAATGTCTGGGCAATATGCCAGCCGATGCCTGGCCATAAATCAATGTCAATCGAATCCCGCCACTCATGCATCAATCAGGCGAAAGTCAATCAAAAAATTGTAAACTTTTGCCAAGTCCTGGGTACAACATTTTTCTGTGGTAGTAAAGTCTCCGGAGTCTCTGAGACCAAAAGCGAGCCAATGTCTCATTAGAGTGAGTTGTTACGACTTCCGTTTCCTATTTCGGCTGCTGGTTCGACCAATGCATAAATCATATTTATTAGAGAAAATGCTGTCGGCAGCCTCGTGTCGATTATGTGCCACAAATCAAAAACGCACAAATAACAATTTGAGGATCCAAAAATACGGAAAATACTCGTGGCAAGAACAAAAGGAGTGCTGATGCACTGAGGGGAAATATTGAGATCGAAAGAGATAAAGAAAATTTCGTTCTTCATTTGTATTTACTTAAGTTTTATTATTTTCTTTATTTAATAATTGATTTTGAAGAAGTTACTGACTTATAATATTTATAATAATATAACAAACCTTTGAATAATAAATCCAAATTATTAATCCTTTGGATTATTTAAATTCGAAGTCCCAACAAAATGCATATCCCTAAATTCTAAAAAAATTACCTTTCAATTTTGTATTATTTTATTAGTTAAGTATTTAGATAATGTTAGATCTGTTTTTCCTCAGTGTGATGTGTGGCCATAAATAAAATTTTGCCATGCAAAACCAATTTGATGTGAGGGGAAGGGAGCCCAATTGCTCGAGCGGCAGGAAGTGATTGATTTATGCTCGCCTGCCTGTTGCTGTAACTCTTTGGCCACAATTTCGGTTTTGGGCCGTATTCACCGAAACCAAATGTTTTATTGATGATGTGCGACGCAGTTGCCAATTGTCGGATCTTTTGGTTCTAACATTTCACTGCACTTTGATAGAGAAGGGCGGTTCAATGGCTCTTTTTGTCGGCTCATTGCCTCGGTAATTGATACGCTTCGCCTGATATTTTAGTCACGTCCCCTAACTAACTTTGCCAAACAATTAGTTTCAGTTTTTTTTTCCCACCCCTGCCCCCTCGAATGGAACGGGAAAGTTTTCGCAAGTTTTTCCGGCTTTTTCAGCTGCCACGCTGCAGGCTGTTGCTTATCACAATCCGCTGCTGTTTCAGCTGCTTGACAATGAACTTTTCCGAGTGACAGTTAAGTTTTCCCAATCGCTGGAAAATAGGAAACACACGCACTTGTCCCTCGAAGCAGTTGAAAATTGAGCTTAAGCCCTAAAAGGGACAACGATGAAAAGCGGATAAACTACATGTTACAGGAATAGATGGGAAATCCAAGGAAAATACGAGAAGGGAAAAAAGAAGCCTTGATAAAAATAATCGAAACAAGAAAGTGTTCTTCCAGCGTAGAGCCAAATGTTGGCTTAAATAACTAATATTGTTGTAGAGTAACTTAAGCCTTAATATCTGGCATAAAACTAACATGTAGAATTTATTTACCTTATTTTTTACAACTTAGTTTACCTTGTCTGGGTAAGCCCAGTGTATTGACCATTTGGTAAATCCCCTAAACAGTCGAAGGCAAAACTACAAAACAAACGCAACAGTTTGCCCGTTGCAACCTTTTCAACTCGCTCCCACCCTCGTACAAGTGCTGATTTCCTACGCTTTTCCGCTTCTGTGTGTGTTTTCCCTGCTTAAGCCATGAGTATATAAATATTCTATATACATGTCCGGGGCAATCCGCTTAACTGTAACTGGAACTCGAGCACAAATTGCATTTGTGCGACCCTCGATATGGGCAGCACACTTTTGCTCCCTTTTTTCCTGGAGCTGCAGAAACCCTTAGCTACTTCATTGAATTCGCGGGGAGCGGACGTGCATTTATTTGCCATTTTTCAAATGGAACTTACCCAGAGTTTATTGAAAACTACACTCAGTTTAATTGAATGGCCGGGCAAAGACTTTAAAGTGGGGACACCCCTCTTGTGTGCCCTGAGTTTTCTCTTCGCCGCTTTTCAAAGTCAAGTTGTGTGCGTGTGGCAGAGTTACTGGGGGCCACACAATGCCAAAAGTTGGCCGCGTGTTTTCGTTTTTCACACCAAAAACCCGTTTAAATTATAATCCTGCGAGAGGAGGGAGGGGGACCCATGATTATGGCATAAAAACAAAGTCACGGCCTGTAAATGGCCACCGAAAGTGGTTCAGGGTAAAACTTTTTGCTCAGCACTTAGTTTTCAATTATGAAAATTTGCATTACGCCCGGCGCTTTCGCCAAGTAAAATATTGATTTTGATTTTCGCCCAAATTGATTTCCTCGCCCGGCTTTCTCTCTCAATTACTTAATTGCACGTTGACCCAAAGGACGAGGACACTCTCCAGCAGATTAAACAATTCCTTTCTGCGCTTAATTAAGGATGCACAGAGCAGTGGATTCGTGGACTCGGGGAGCTAAGTGACTGTTGAATAGCTGGGGGACACCCTTAGTTTCACTCCCCCAGAAATCTGATCCTGCGAGTCCTTGTCCCTTCCGCGCCCCTCGATTCGATTAGTGACAGTTGAGCTGCACAAATACCCCATTCAAACTGTCCGAATGCAAGTTCGTTTCCACTTATTGTTCGGCTGCTTAAAGTAAAGTTCTGGCTTTTGTCATATGCCAGCAAGTCATGCGTTAATTTTTTTTAGTTGAGCAAATATAATGCGTTCACTTGGGCAAACTAATCACAGGCAAAGTGCGGCTCAAAGTAGTTGCACTGGAATAAATTAGAACTAAGGATTAGAAATTGGAATGCCTTTAATAAATTTCAAAAATTATTACTTTAAGATAGGAAATTTTTCGAAATTTCAATAATATTTTAAATTTGTATGTATAATATTTTAATTTAGTGCAGAATATGAGAATAAACTATACAGTTTTTTTTTTTTTGCACTGTGAAAGGAAATTCCATCTGTAATTTAAAGAACGAACCTGAAGTAGAATGCAAAGGAGATGCCGGTAGGAGAATGCCTTAAATTCGCAGAGGTTTAAGCAAATCTTAGAGTCAGATATCCATGTTGATTTATGGGAATAAGGAGAGCCAATATTTACTTTGAACTTCGATAAAAATAGAATAAAGTAATCACCAGTAAGATCGATTCTACGCAGGTACAGCGAATTCACTGAAAACGAAAGATAAATTCAAATTCATCTCAAAGTTAATCCCTCTCTCAATTGATTTCCCCAAGGCCCTTCGCCCAAGGATGCCACAACATTTGCGCTAATGAAGTGTTTAAGGAAATTAAGAGTACACATACGCCATGTTTCCCACGCAAAAACACATACACTTAAGCACAAATACAACCACACCAGCACCGCCACCACTGCGTATACGTAATGCGAGCTGGCGTGTAACTCACATTACGCATACGCCGTGTGTCCGCTGGGTGTGTGAGTTAACGAAAATAAGCAGACGACGAAATTTTTAAATAAACATTTCCATATCTTCACCGTGTATTTTATCCGCTCTCTGGGACAAAGGCCAAAGCGAAGTCCCAAGGAAAGTGGAGAGCGGAAGGAAAGAACAACGAACGAGTGAGGGAGGGGCAACAAAAAAAAGTATAAATGTGAAATAGGGAAAACAAGTTAACGCTGATTGCACAAAGCCGGCGGATTTGTAGACGACTGCACAGTCAACGATTTGAGGGGGAGACTCACCTTTGGCCTCCCGGCAGAACAGGAAAAGTTAAGCAAAACACGAAATTAAGAATGGAGAATGGAGAGCGGTGAGTGTGTGTGTGCCTCGGTGCTTTGTATGTATAAAGGATACATTAACAAAATTAGCGCAGCAAGGCGTTCAACCAAGGCGGGGGCTTCCAGCGGCTTACAGTTCAAGAAATATAAATTGAAATATATTTTGTTCAAATAAAAATATATTTTTAAATAAAAAAGGTAAATATTCTCTATCGAAGCTACGTTATTAATAAAATAAGTGAAAGAAATTAGACTTTTATTTACGGGAAATACTCATAACATTGTCTGAGTTGTTATGTTTTTGTTTCATGTTTAATTCGCTTTTATAAAAACTTATTATTAGTATCTTAGAAATATTTCCACAAATTGTAATATTTTATTTATAGTGCACAACATTTCCACTTACAAACATATACACTGAGACTGTCTAAAATTTACCCCAGGCAAATCATTGAAGGAAGAGGAAGACAGAACTCGACTCAAGCACTCAACACTCTTCGGCAAATTGCCGGAAGTTTCATGCGATTAAAGCGCCATTATCGATGTGAATTATTTTAACGTTGATTTCACTTCGCCGCCGTTCGTCCTCTTTCTCCTCTTTCACCGTCACAGGACTCTACGACGGCAATCAATTTGTTTCGGGGAACCTTAAAAGTAATTGCCAAGCATTTGTCCGCAAACAGACCGGAAGTTTATAATAGAGTAGTGAATGCCAAAGGAAAAAGGTAAGACGAGGCCAAAAGGAGTTGGAAAAGGAGACTCGCTGAAGCAGCGACAAAAAGTTTTCACGCAAACTTGAAATTCAAATTAAACTTTCGTTAGTTATTTTTTCATGATTTGTTGCCGTCTCGGTCTCTTTTGCAATTTATTAAAACTTTACTTGACTTTCATTTGAGCAAGACAGCAGAAAAAACTAGATTTCCTTGGTAAAAGTAACTAAGATCTGTTGAAAACACGAATTAAAAATTTTGGGGAGCATTTACAAAGATAGTTTGTATAACGTCCGGTTTTAAACTTTAAATACTTCGTAACTGCCTTTAAGTTTGACTTTGACGAGATGAATGACCGCAGTATTCGCGGCTAATGAAGTCAAAAGGGGTTCAATGGCTGTTTGATGAACTTGGGCTGCCTTTTGTAAATATTTAATTAGTTCAATTCACATGCCGCCGCAAAATCTATTGACTTCGCCGGGTGGAACCACAAAGTGGGGTCGGACCTTGGTTACGAACGGACGCCAGGCAGGCAGTCCGTTGCGCAACGCTTAGGGCTGTCCAAGGCTGGAGTTCGGCTTGATTAACAAAGGGCCTTACCCACTTCCAGCTAATTAGCATTGCATAGTCAAAGTGCCGGGGATTTTAGCGGCGTCTTAAGCTTCAAAAGGAACCCAAGGATACAGGTGCGGGCACCAGGAACCAAGAGCAGCTGCGTCTTTGCGTTCAGCCGCCGGAAAGCTCAACTATAAGCCGCCATGCACACGCATCGGATCAAAAGGCAGGGGACCATGGCCAAGCAACTAATTGGTTAAGTTCTTAAAGTCAAAAATTTAATTTAAATTGGGATAAGAGAAGGTAAGGTAAATAATAAATATAATAATGAGGTACCGATTGTGAGTTGTTTCATAATAAAATATACTTTATTTATCGCTTTTAGACATATTTAATTAAATGCAAAAACACTAGAGCTTTAAGAAGTGTCACAATAAAATCATAATATTTATGGAAATATTGATTTTCCTTTACAAACAATAAAATATTTCCGGCCAATGCGAAACATAACTGCATCAGAGCACAATTCTAGAATGTATTGTATTGCTGGACAATAAAAACCACTTTTTGTACGCTATCGTTAAATCAGAAAGGCCAGTTAAGTGGCAAGTTTGTTTCATAATTAAATGGATTATTGACAATCCGTTTGCCAAATTGCAATCGAACAATAATGCCAAACAATTGAAATTCGTTCTGAATTTGTGATACAATTCATGGTAATTGAGGCGATTTTGCAACATATTCGTACCGCAGACAATTTTCCAATTAATATATCCAGCAATAGTGGTGAAAAGTGTCGATTTATTATGCAATCAATTGTGCTGACAGTCAATGGCAGAGAAATATTTGTGATAACAAACAATGGCAAATGCATAACGAATGCAATGTCTTTTCACAAACGACTTGCTACACTTGAACAATGCAACAAAGTCCGATGGGGAAACAAAATGAGAGAAAAGTGGAGGTGAAATACCTGCATCAAAGTTATATAATTTTACATGAGCTGAATGGGACAGGCTTTGGCATCTGCTCTACTTATAGTTGGCCACTTTTGTTTCTTTTTTCCGTCTGTCAATATGCTCTTTTTTGCTCGGCACGAAGAGAGCATCAAATCAATTTCGGTATTTTTCAAATAAAAATCATATAAAGTTGTGTTCTTTAGCTCCAGCTTCTCCTTCGCTTTTGCCGCTCCCTCCCACTTCTCGCTTTCCACTTCCACTTCCGCCTGCTCATGTTTACAAAACGGAAATGCCCGTAAAAGTATGCTATAAAATTTGTATGGCCAGAGCCACGCATCAACGACGGGCGATTGGGAGGGAAATGTACGAGTATCTGCCATTTTGTACAAAGGAATTGTCCGTGCTTTTTGTGTGCGAGTGCGAGTTTGGGGGGAAAAAGTTTATGGTAAATAATTCAAATGTTTTGCGTACTTCTCAGAGCAGAGCGCTGCCTGCCTGGGCATTTGTTGTTGTTTGTTTCGCCTGTTTTTTTATTATGACAGACGAAATTACAAAACGCTAAAAGGAAATGCTGATGGTCAGGCAGGTAGCTGGCTGTAATGTTGATTATGTAGTTATTAAATGGCTGTTTATTTTAAATTATTATTACAGGTAAATTAAAAACATTTAATATCCATGATAGCTTTATGGAATTTTAAGTAATTTGAAATAAAGCACAACTGAATCTTTTACTGCTGAAAATATTTGATTTCACTGGTCATATATTTAATTTTAGTTTTTAAAATCAATATATTTTATATTAGACTGCAAAGTGGTCCTTAAGAATTCACTGAACTTTAAAATTCCAACCCAGACGTAGCCAGTTTTCTGAAAATATCCCCACACACACACAAATAACTTGGCAAGTTGGCTTCTGCCAAAGCATTGAAAATGTCGGGTAAACTTATTGAATGGCACCGAATTTAGTTCCTGTTCACTTGCCAGCGATTTTGACAGTTTGCTAAATTACGCGACATTAACTTAATAGACTTCGATATATTTTGGCAGACATTTGGCAGCTGCAGCCGTCGCAAGTTGAGAGCAGCACGAAGCCCGAATAAAAGCCACAAGGCTGCAAAAGTCCCAAAAAAAGTAACGACAAAATAGGAAAAAAAAAACTAAAATAGAACACAATAACAAACAGGGCGATTGTGAGTGTGTGTATGTGAACGAACAATCTATATGTCGATTCCCAAAACTCATACAATATATTTTCTTATATCCCCTATCGACTTTGCTCGCCAACTTTTTGGCAACAATGTGCTTTGCCCTCAAGTGGGTGTCTCCTTTTCGTGACTCCTCTTGCTTTCCCACACATTTTGATTGAGCTCTAGGCAGTCCATTTGCAATATGTCCTGACCTCCAAACAAAATATCGGTCTAGCCATAATGTTTAAAGCATACAATCGGGCGTGCTTAATGCAGTTCCGTTGCACGCTTTCTCTCACTGCATTTGACTGCCTGCGTCGGACCGACAAAAGGGAAAAATCGAGAGCAGTAAAATAATAAAAAAGCACACATAAGGATATACTCTTCTTAAAGTGAAAGAGAATCATTATTATTTAATAATTATTTTTAAAATAATTTCAAAACTTTTATTTAAAGCTTTAGAAAAACTTGTAATAAAATCATTTCCCTGCTTTATTTAATGCCTTCACATTCAAGATTCAACAACTACAAATATTCCTATAACAACACTAAGAATTACATTGATTTGCATAGTTTTTGCATTTATATTTCCTTCTGTATGGCTAAGCAGCTTGTCACTCTCAGCTCTGCTCAGATGATTTGCTAACCCCTCGCATTTGCATTCGCCGAGCTCTCGAACGGAAAGCGTATTAAAAACTGTCACAAGTGGGACTGTCGGGGATAAAGAAAAAGGGGTAAAGGATAAGCGCCTGTGTGTTGAGCATGGAAAAAATTGCATGTGCAGCAGAAATTAGTGGGGCCATCGAAATCCCCTTCTTCTTCGCTTCGCTGGTGTCTGGCTGACTGCCTCTGTGCTGCTGCTTATGCTGCGTTAAGCAATGAAGCAGCGCACTCACACAGATACCATCGCACGCAAACACATTCACTGCTGCATTCGAAGGACTCTCTCACACACACACAGACACACACAGTTGAGCACTCAACCCTCTTTGCTCTCGTATATCACTCAATGTTATGGTTATCAGCAACTGTTGTTGCTGCTTCCGCCTGGCATTGCAGTTGCTGCTGCTGCTGCAAATGTTGCTGCTGTTGCATTGCGCATCAGTATGTTGCTGTTACACTGAGATAAAAAAAACTTACCTACTTATATAGTACTCCAAATACTACTTACTAAAAAATAATCTGAAAAGATCCTCGAAAATAGTCGTGAATTTTAAATCTTACCAAAGATATGCGATATATTTTAAGATATTTATAAATATGTATAAAATCCTTTGAATATATTTCCTTAAATCTGATTGAAAGATGTACCATAAATTTTGGTGACGAAAGTGTATATTTTTATTTAACGATTCTTTTAAAATAGTTTAAGTTTACGCTTTATTTTTGAGTGTACATCACCAGACACTTGAATTTGCTAACAATGCACGATGGCGTTAACATTGTGCCGTGTTGTTGTCGTTGTCGCTGCTAGTTGTCAAAGTTGTTGCCATTGTAGTCCCTGTTGCTGCTGTCGCTGCTACTGCTGCTCCTGCTGCTTTCTCCTCTGCTGCCGTTGTTAGTTGGCATCCATAAATTCTAATATTAATGGCAAGGGGGCGGACCGTATCTCCTGCGTGCTGCCTTTGATGCTTCCCCTTCCATGTAAATGTCAACCGAAAGGCAAGGCAGCCGAACAGAACAGTCCCTGATTGCGGTTGCAATTGCAGAAATTTTTTTTGTTGTATTCGGTAAACATATTTTTTACAAAATTTATTTACTCCCCAAACGCCCATACAGATTCCAATTCAACTTTGCATTTCCTTCCCTCTTCGTTTTCCTTTGCACAAAATCCAATTTAAGAGCTCCGCTCCAGCGATGAGTTTATTTTAAGTAGTTTTACTGCGAATTCCCTCAAGCATTTTGTGCGTTTGGTTCGTTTGAAAATGCCAAGGAACATTAAAATTCAATACACAGTCAAACATAAATTCGATAACTTTGAGTTCGTTCAACATGTTTTATTTTGGTCCAGCCACGTGCGTATTGCAACAAAACTGAGGCAAATAAATAACACGAAGGCAACGGTATGGTTGAGTGTTGCGACTAAGAGATGCTGAGGAGGCGATAAATAACAAATTAAATAAAAAATGTGTATTAGTAGTTGCGAAAAACAACTTAAATTATTAAATTATTATTAAATTATACCGAAAAACTAAAGGATTGAGCTATAAAGCTCCTATAGTATTAATAATACTTTTTCATCAGGGAGGCAAATATATTTTCAAAACTGATTGGTCGCAAATATAGTTATTACAAATACATTTAATTAACATTAATTAGTTTCTTTAAATTTTTAAAAAGTATATACCCAATTAATCGAACAATACCTGTTATAAAAAGGACTATGGAAAGGTGTGCGAGTGTGTGACGCGTATAAAATTCAATAGAGCAAACATGCGAACGCCTCTGGCAACAGACACACCCATACGCACACTATTCCTACACCCACCCTACCCCCTCTTCGTGCCCACAGAATCGAAATAATAAAATAAAACTTTATTGACACAAACATAAAACTCCCTAAAGGACGTGTCTCTCTCGCACACACGTGCGAAGAGTTCGCTTCATTGGCATTGGGGACCGAGGATGGGGATTGCAGAACCGGGGTCGCTTCATATGGAAAGACAAATTTATGCATGTGTAAATATTGTTGCTATTTGATAAAAACATATTGACAAACATTTGCCGAATCGAACCTCTAAACAAATTGTGGAACTGTCTCGACAAAAAATTGCACAAATAAAACACATTTTTCACCATCGATGCAACACAAAGCCAGAGGTAAAAAGTGTTGACAGTCGTCCAGACATTGTTGCAAAAATATTGCTGGACAAATTGTAAGGGAAATGACAGAGCATACTTCTATTGGGGAAAGGGAATTTTTTTACAGTAACTGAAACCGGATAAATTCACCAAAGCTGTATTGCTGTAAAAGGATGTATTTTGTAAATGAGTAAAAACGAGTATTATCCAATTTAAAATATGTCATTGCTGGGAAAATGTAAATAAGCATCAAAGGAATCAAAAGGATATGCATAGCACACATAGCACACAAGCCCCAAAGAAGATTATAGGATATATTTTATTTGTTTATTTATTTATTTTCATGTTCAGAATTTTTCTTATAATTTAATTATATCATTTTGATATTTAAAATAACATCTAAAGATTAACATAAAAGATGTTCTATTTGTTTTTTTTTTAAATTTATTTTCATTAAAAAAAATGGTTTATAATTTAACAAAAAATTCTCAAAAGTTAAAAATATATTGAATTTTATTGTGAAAATAATTCCGTTTCCTTTTTTGGGAAAAATACATTAAATTTGCAATTTTTGTGCTCCATTAAACAATAATCTGGCTGGCAAGCTTAAATGGTCTTTTCCACATTTATTTCATTTAAAATAAAAATTCCAACAATCTGCATATCATAAAAGAACATGCAAAGCATTTTTCTCGTTCTCCCCTTTCATTTCTTTTTTGGCTAGAAACTTTTTATGGTTAAGCCTTCCACTGCTGCTGCTGGTGCTGGTGCTGGTGCTGCTTCTGCTGTTGGCTCATTTAACGAAACAATTAAAACGGCTTATGCACTAAACTGGCAAACACATTTATGCGACAGAATGGAAAAATCCCAGCCAAGTGCGAAGAGAAGGCAACCGAAACGAGCTGAATTTGCATTTGCCGCCTAATAGAACTTTAATTGTTTTGCAAATGATTCAGTTTTTGGGGGTAATGGAAGCCAGCAGCAGCAGCAGCAGCCGTTTAAAACGAACCGAAAAGTTGGGTAACCAAAGACTGAGACTCTAGACTCTGCATAAGATATGCAAGTTTATTTTCCATAATGTGGAAAACCCGGCACAAACAGCAGCAACAATGAAAGTTGAATGCAGCCCGGCCAGACTTATGCCGGGAACTTGTTCTCGCACACGTTATTGGCCTGATAAAGCGAACGGGCACGTGCAGCATGAGGCAGCTCGTTACTCATTCTTCCTTAAATATTGACACAAAGAAAAATTATCCAGTAGGTCTAGCTGAGCCAATAAAATATTAAAATCGAAATTGATAATGATTTTAAAAACAGTTTTTATTTATTAAAAGAATCCTTAGCTTGGCCAGTAATCATAGATTTAGAGTTCAATCTTATAAATTGATATATCTTTCTACGATGAAGTAATGCCGTTTAAAACATTTAGTTCAAAACATTTAGTAACCTTTAATGACTTGTTTAAGCTTTAATATCTTTTATATATTTTTAGCACATTCTTAGCCATTTATTTTCGGCAGTGCCTTTTTCCCAGGCTCAGGAAACGTGCGAGATTCTTAGGCAAATGTTTCACAGTTTTAGACATGTGCGCCCATTAGATTGAACAGCAGGATCAGCAGTCAGGACGAGTGAGGAAGTGTGCTGCTCTGGCGCGCGTGTGTATGTGTCTGAGTGTCTGGTCGTGTCTGTGTATTGTGCATTATGGCTGCAGCAGCAGCAGCAGCAGCAACTAATAAAGGCCTTATGACAAAGCCTCACGAAACAGCAGGCAACGGCAGCTGATGTGGCACAGCCAAGGCCATTGAACTTGGGCCTATGCCACTCTCCTACTCTCCCAGTGACAGCCCCATCAGTTGCCTAGTCCGAGGAATGTCCTCTTTGGTTCGCCTGCTTTGTGTGTGTCTGTGAAAATATTTTCAAAGTCTTAACCTCACTGGGTGAGCAATCATAAATCAAATGCCACTGCGCCGTTCTACCTTTTGTTGCTTGAGTGCCCACATATACACACACCACACGACACACACACAGGCGCAAGCTGTCGTCGTTCTGGTGTAGCTTAAATTTTATTTATGGCTGGAAACTAACACACCAAAAAAATGCGAACGAACACACACATAGACGTTGGGGGAGCGTGAAAATAAATAAAGAAAAAATGGCAGCATAGCTCAAAGCGCACAGGCCCACACACATCGCCAGTGTATAAAGTTTTGTGTCTATCAACGCAGAATCCTTATCATGGGGTTTAGATATTTTTCAGGCCCCTTTGTCAGCGGTAAATTTGGTTCTTGAGGGTTTCTTGAGGCATAAATGAGTGTCTGTGGTATTTTTAATAGAAATAATCGTTGTTTAGTAATTTATTTTATATAAAAATAGAGAATTTACAAATGAGAAATAACCCTTGCGAGGATTCCAAACTAAAGCTTCACATTTTTGCTTTTCCCTCCAGACAGAAAAACACAGCTCCAAAAAATACCCCATCCTTTTTGTTGGGACTACAAAAGAGATAGATAATAAATAAAAATTGACAAATTTATTGCCCGGACACGATGGCTGGCAAGGCGGATAGACGAGCTATGAGACAGGGACAACGGGGCGGATGAGCAATCCCGAGTAAGCGGCTGATTGAAGCTGACATTTTGCTGCCAGAGGCTGAAAACATTTGCGTGACTTTGTTTCAATGCCTGTCGTCCTGCCAACGGATTGCATGCGACGAATAAAAGGATGTTCTAGTCATAATGTTGTGGCAGGCGACGGTCAATGTGTGTGTGTGTGTGTGTGTTGGGGCATATTTTATATGTATTTTAGCAACTACTATTCTGGTTGCCATAGCTGTTTGGCAGTTGGCAGTTAGCAGTTGCCTGTTGGCGTGACCCGAAAATGGCGCAAAAATGTGTCACGTTTCAATGCCTGCCCATGCGGTTTTAACGCAATTAGCCACAACAAATTACCATCATCAGCGACATCATCCTCAACATCATCATCATCAACATCAGCGTCGTCGTCATCGTCATCTCGATTTACCCATCGACCACGGGCATCGCCATCATGAAGCCGAGGTCTTGCTGCTGGCACGTGAAACATGCGACTTTGGTTACAGGGAATGTCCGTCCACTGACCTCCAGTGGTCCAAAGTGCACTGTAAATATAAGCCAAGTTCATTAATTTCACTTTATATGAGTATTAAAATTTAATATCTTTATTATAATGTTTGTAATTAACTTTTTCTTACTATATTCCCCAAAAAATATTATATTATTATTATTCTTATATTCTTATATTATTTATTGATACAAAATGTGGTTAATTTAATATTTTTCCTGTGTATCAGAATGGTGGTGAGCGTGGCTATAGCCATGTGTGCGTAGAGCATTTGTGGTACAATGAACTGACAAGTGTAATTATGTTGTTGCGCTGGGCGGGGTTTCCTCGCTCTACATAACCGCTGATTGCGAGCTTATATGAGGGCAGTTCCTGTTGGAGAAGTTCATCTGCAAGTTTCGCGGGTTATGGCAACCATCTACATACATATATAACTATATTCTTTATCAGATTGGAATGCATTGTTGTGTCATTAAAATTTTCAAAAAATGCCCAAGAATTTGAAATTTTTATAAATTTTTAAAATAAATAAGCAGACTTGTTAACCTAACAAAAAATAATAAAGCTTTCCGAGTTTAATTAAAAGCATTTTTGGATTAGTTATGAACGATTTGCATAATCTTTGAATCTCTCTTGATTTTATTCCATTTTATTGTCTTAAAATTTTTATAATAGAAATTTCTTAACTTAATATCTACTCCTTAGCTCTCAGACATTAATAACCCTTTATTTATTGGCTTTGGGAATCTCCAAGAAGGTTTAGCGTTACGTCATAAAGTCTTTGGAAATCCTCAAAGGTTGGCGTACGTCACTTGAATTAAATTTGACAAACGCCAAATGTTTAAGCCTAAGTTCTAAACAAAATATTTTCTCTATATTTTACTTTTATTCGTTCTATGTTAATAATATAATAGATTAACTTTGCGTTACTAAATAAACCCTATAGCAGCTTACGACTTTTTAGTAATTAATTATTTAATTTAGTACATGATCGATGCGTTTCCCAAGCAGGCTCACAAAATTTACATTTAACTATTTTCTTCTCAAAGTCCCCCTTTATTATACGTAAAAGTTTTTCCTTTAGCGATTAACACCAAAACTTGGCATATCGTTCCATCCTCGAAGCACACATCCTCCTTCACTCAACGAAGGCCTAATGAAAATTAGCTGGGCTGGAAAAGCTTCAACTAATTATAGGGTTCCATGAGGTGAAATCGGTGCTAAATATTTAGTGATTCCATGGGGACGACGGTAGATTAGTTCACCTGCGGAAAGTTGGCAAATTGCAGTGGCCAAAATGGAGACATTTGCCATTGTACTTTATTGATATGGCCAGAAAAGAGCTGCTAATTACATTAAAGCCCTTGTATGCTCAAAAAAGTCTTTAGCAAAGTCCTGACTTAAGCGAATGAAGGACTTAAAGTTTCTGGTCCCTTTACTATTTTTCCAACTCTTTAATTCTGTGCATTTTCACTGTAAACTTTTCTAGACATTTATTAAATTATTTCTATGTTTTCCAACCAGCAGAAAACCATTTTAATTGATCCGGAATATTTCATTTTTCTCTCCAATTTGTATTTGCAACATTCGCACAGCAATATCAAGTTTAACCACAAAAATTCATTTTGGCAAAAATCTGTTGCAACTGAATTTTTGATTCAATTGATTATTCTAATAAAAGTCAAGATATATGTTTTTCAAAAGCCATTGAGTGTGGTAAAAATGGAACTAAGTCGAGGAAATAGTTTGTGGTTTTGTTTGCACCTGGAATGCTTATAAAACGGACCAGAAATATTTTACTAACTACCCAAGGTGCATCATATTTTCCCGTCACATTTCATAACTCCCAGGCTGTAGCCTAATTCAGGGCTTTCTGCTAGTGAGGTGTGTTCATGCATGGGAAAAAGGACAAATGAAGGGACAGCAAGGACGTCGAGGGAGACAACAAAGAGGCACTTTAAGTGAAACTAAACAGCCATGCAAGTGACGTTGTCGGATTGCGGTTGCCGGCAGGGAAACGACCCGAGGAAGGGTTATAAATGTTGGATGGCCGGGTGTCCTGGTTGTCCTGCCCGTCCCTTCCATGGCAGCCAGTTGGCCGGGTTGCCGGCTTGGCCAGTAGAAATTAAAATTAATGATGCACTCACAACATCACGGCACGGCAAGGCCACAGGGGGGCTGCATGGCCACATAAAAACTACTTTACATGCGGGTACACGTTGTCGCAAAGGCTAAGCTGTCCCACCTGGCCGAAGCGGGAGGGGATTCACCTAATTTAATGCTGAAATTGCCACCTCCTCGCTTCTCCCTGCTTTTTATCTGCTCTGTCTTTGAAATAGCGTTGGCAACGTTAAGGTGCCGCTTGCTAAATGCTTGCGGCTTCCACGCCAGACACAAAAGCGAGGCATCCTTTTTCCCAGAGAGATCCTGTCGCACACATTCAGAGGCGAGGAAACCACTTCAATTTATTTTTGACCAACATATGGTAGCCAGCAAACTGAGGAAGTGAGCACGTGCAAATATTGGTAGAAAACAGGGTACTTATGACCAGTTAAAAACAGTTTAAATAAATACTTATGACCTTATGAATTTATGAACTTAATGTTCTTTAAATTCGTTTGAGATAAATGCTAATTTCCAAGGATAATTTTCAACGGAAGTATGACTGGTTCTAATTTTTATTAAATACAATTAACTAACTCTATTTAAAAATTACATTATTTTCAGGATTTAAATTAACTGGACTCCTAAAACAGATATACTTTTATCTATCCCATCCAGAATAAATCAAAGTTGATTCCTACAAAGCCCAAAGTTTATTTTTGTATTCTATAAATAACTGAGGTAAACTGAGAGCCTAGTGAAAAGGGAAACCTGCTCGTCGTCGTCGTTGTCGTCCTTTCAGCTAACTATAGTTAGTCTCGGGTATGGGAAAAAACATGGCCAGCAACATTGTTTCCGCCTTTCTGTTGTTGTTTTTTGGCTTTGTTTGTTTTGGGCTTCCCTTTTTTTACGTACACACAAAGGTGTACGAATGTGGAAAGCGTTTTACTGTTTTCCACTTTTGATTATTGTTTTTCAACAACAAATTTCTTTTCATCAGCATTTCAATTAGGTTGGAAAACGACAGGCGCCATTTAAGCGGGAATTTTAAGCAACGAAAGCGGTGGGAGGGGCGTGGCAGGCCGCAAAAACCTTTTACACGCCCTGATGCCTTCCAATTTCAAGTGCTTTGGCAGCTGCTTTGGCACTGCGACAAAGTAAATTAATCCATTAGAGCGTTAGCTTCGGTTTTCTGCAGCCTTTTTTCCTATATTTTTCTTCTCCCCCCACAGATTTTTCTTTTACTTTTTAATTCTTATTTTTCTTTTTAGCTTGACGTGACCTGGCCTCAGTGCACTGGAAAAATTCATGGTCTTTGAATTATTCATTTTGTTAATGAATTCATAGGTTAATGCAGTTTCTAAAATTCAAAATATCTAGAAATAATCTTATTAACTTATCCTAATCGAAATAAAACTTTAAATAACTAATTATTAAAATTTAAATTATTTATATATTCAAATATATAATTTATTTGTTGTGTAAAAATAGCTGAAGGCGATGTGCGGAGAATGCGGATGGTATGCAGCTTCCATCTTCAACAGCTTACACTTCAATTAAGTTTTCCCTCGACCGGCCATTTGCCGCAGAGCTGACTTCTTCGCCTGCAATTTGGCAGCAATTATTGAAGCTTTGCCAATGGCAAGAGTCAGGTCACCCGGAGGGAAATAGAGGTGGAGAGGCAGGGGAATGGCTAGGTAGACAGCTCGGGACAATATAAATAAATTGCAACTGAAGCCATGGGAAAATTTTGCTCTTGAGGGAGGGGCTGCACATTTACTGGCATAAAAAGCAGTTAGATAGAAGTATCTATATCCGATTTTGTGATAGAATGTCCCATAATTATACGTATATGGTATACGTTCCTCTTTCGAGTAAGTGAGCCCTTTCTGTGGCAAGGGGAATGTGTGTCAAGTACTTAATAATCAACCCCGTCGTGTGGCCAACAATTTAAGGCTAATTTCGTTTTCCCAGTGAAATATGTGCCAGCGCCTTGAATATTAAATAAGCTGGAACAGTGGGTTAACGAGGGGAAAATTTGATTCATAAAATTTAGGGTTTTAGAGGTTTGAAGAGGGAAATCTTGTCTTCCGAACCCTCAGTTTTTTTCGTATTTAAAAGATTGAGACATTTTCTAATAGGAATTTAATATTAATTAATAAATACGTACATTTACTCATACATACTTACATATAGTAAAAATCATATTTGAAGCTTAATATAAAAGTATTTAACCCAAGTAAATTTTAATTTAAATTCCGGCTTTTCAAAATCTGACCACTGTGGTAGCGGGAAGCGTATTATTATATACAGACGTATGCATAATAAATACAAAATATAAATATGACCCAAACTGAGAGTGGTGTGTGTTGACTGGAAAAAGGAGCAAGGAGACATTCTTGTTTATTTCACTCTCATTTTTCTCCCTTCCTCCCGCTGTGTGTGTTTGCGAGTGTGTCTCGTACATTATGCAAATTATTTGCACGAGTTTTCAATTTTGGTAAAATGCTTTTGGGCATTATTAAGACTAAGGGTGGCAGGCAAGCAAGGAGCAGGACATGTACCGAAAACAAGGCGGCGGGATGCCAAGGAATATGATTAAAATCCTATTTATTTGTCTCGAGAAAAAGGGGAAATCCTCCAGAGAGCAGAAGGAGCACTGATCGTGACTTATCCTTGGGGCAAACAATAACGAAAATTGAGTTATACCCCAGAGGTCTTCATATATCTGCCATAGATAGGATAAGCTTAGCTGCTAAGCCGGGATTAGAAATTGCCCAGTAGAGTCCAGCATGTCCTTTCTGTATTGTCTTCAACCAACACACATCCCCGGGGACGGTTGCAGGCCATTTTGCAGTCTCAAGCAAACACAAGCGACAACTTATTCACTTTTTGTTTTCTCCCCCACAAAATGCCCCCAAAAATAAACTGCGGCCAAGGGATATGTATATATGTGTATGATCCTCTCATCCTTGTTGGTTCGTGTGTCCAACTTCGTCCGGACTTTTGCCTCTTCAGCAGCCAAATGAGCCACTGGGCCAGCTGGGGGGGAAAACTGGTACCCTTATGCGGATTTTGCCCCCAAGTTAGATACACATTACTCCTCCGCCGCAGAAATAACAAAATTGTGTGCGGTTAACTGCAAGGATTTTCCCAGCAAAGAGTTGATGTCGGTCGGTCATTACTGAAGAATTAGGAAGCAGCAAACTTGTGGGCCGGAAACTTTTCAAGAAACCAGAACATATTTTAATGATGTGGCTGGGCTGTGTCCTGGCTAAAATGAAGGAAAATATATGTGTATTGTATGCCTTGCCACTCGATTTTATTTATTAAATATTTAATTTTCCTTCTCTTTATAATACCATTCCCGGAATGGCATTTCATTCCTTAATGCCACTGCAGAATAACTACAATTTAAGCAGATTACTTGCCAGTCAATTGGCCATAATCCTTTTCTGGCAGCAAGCAATTGCCCCCAGGCATCGTTTCCATTTGATTTAATTGCCTGTTGGACAACAGGGCGCATTATGAGCCAAGGAAATTGCGTAAGGGTGATAACCATAACCACGTAACCGAATCCACAGCTCACGTGTCGCTGGCAGAGCAGGCAACAGCCGCCACGTAATCGCCACCAACTGCCTATCAATCGGGCCTCGGCTCTGGGCCCGACTTCCGGCTGGCAAAAAATTAATATGGCTGGCATATGGCGTACACGATTTTAATGGGCGACATGACGAGGACAGCAACCGGCAGTGGCAGCAGCAACATCAGCCGTCTAACAATAGACATGACAAGCGATTCGGGAAGCGACAGATGTTGGCTCAAGTGCCACTCCCATTTTCCCCTTCCCATCCCATAACATAATGTTCTAATGTTCCATCAACATGTGCTCTTATTACCGGTAATCGCTTACAGCCCTGTTTATGTTTCAAGAAAAGTTGGAAAATTTCTTTGGCTGTATGTTTTTGCCATTATTTTGCTTTATAATTGGAGTTTTAAAATGCCGGCTCGTAATTTGTTAATCATAAGTAATGTGAATTAATATTTAAATATATTTCTTGTTCGTTGATATATTTATTATAATTGTTTTTAGTTTAATTAAATCATAATTTTACCATTTATTATTTAGAAAGGGAATAGTATGTCTGTATATATTATTTTTATTATTAAACAATAATAATGAATATTTCTCTAGCTTGTTTTAATCAAACGATTCTGTGAATCAGCAGAGCTGAAAACATAAAATATTATTGACAAATAGTTCAATTATTTCGTTGTTTCGCCATAATTTATTATTTATTTTAAATGGCATTCATTGATATAACTTATGTTGTTTTGTGAATTTATTAACCATATAAATAAAAATTATTAATAAATTCATTTACTTTCTATGCTAATGTAATACTCAATTAACAGATTGGAATCAAACATGTAATGCTAACTAGTTATTCCGAGAGTCTCTCTGATCTCTGCCACATTACACATACGCACTGTGTTCTCCATTAACGGCCATTTCACATTTCCTGCCATCGAATTTCCTGTGGGGAAGTCACCCCAAACCAATCGAAAAACAATCCAATCCGAACCGAGGATGCTCACGTTCATGTTGATTGCACAAAGCCCTCGGCAAGGCAGTTTACAAGAAACAAATTAATGGCCACGCTGATGTTTCTTTCCTTGGCTCAATGATTACGCCGATAACTTTGCTTTTTTTACTCCACTCCGCCTTCGTTTTCCTTTCCCATCGCCGAGTTGTTTTTCTTGGCGGATGAAAAGTAAACAAGATGACGACGCGGGGCCAAGTGAAAATGTTTGGCGCGTGTCTGCCACAAAAATTGCCGGAAATTTGTTTGAGCTTTAAATTACAAATCATTATCGATGCGCATTATAAATTTTTTTGGGGGATCTGAAAGGAACCGGCAGCTGGACCTCAAGGCGATTTCCTAATGCCAACGACACTTGTGAAATCACTTTGAATAATATTGCATTTGGATGGGGGTGTTTTGTCTGTCCTTTTGAGCAGATTAATTTCCGGCATTTAGCCGTAATTCCCCAGTTTCTGGCTAAGACCGAATGGAGTGGCCACTGGCCAACTGGCCGGCCTTGGCAATCGATGCAATCAGCTAAGGACCAATTTACCAACATGTCAGCGGCAAGCGAGGAATGCGGAGCCACAACTTGGGGATGAGAAAGCTTTAGATTTGCACACATTACCACTCAATCTTCATATACTCTTCAGTGATGTCCTGGATTTCAGGCCATCGCAGTCCCCCAGTCCTCTAAACCTCCTGCCCGTTCCTCGCCCCGCTCTGGCTAAGTCCTTCGGCCAGGACCTCGGCATGCACATGATGTCCACATGGCCGCAAAGATTTATTTACAATTGTGTTGAGACATAATTCCCTTTGATCGATTGCGGGACCGTTCCCAAGGGATGTGTGGACGGGGAAGTGGATGTGGCTGCGAAGCTTTGTGGTCAGTTGTAAGTGATGATTCTTTTGGTTTCGTCCTTTGTCTTTGGCTGCTGCACTCGTCCGACGCCATATTCGCTGCAAATCTCTAGAGGAAAGGCAGAGAAAGTTGAGAAAGTAGGGCGATGGAAGCTGGCAGAATTATTTGCGCAATTTATGTGGCTTTGATTTCATTGGCAAGATGTACAGGCCGCCCGGCAGAGGCAATTTATGGTAACTTGATAATTTGTGTTGGCTTTTGCCAATGCTTCAAAGGAGTTGTCCTATACGCAATTAATTTCCAGGACATGTGGCATGGCCAAACGGCATTAAAATAGGGAAATTGCATTCAAGTTCGATGCTGGGAACTAGCAGAAATGTTGACATAAATCGGATTTGCCAGTGGGTAAAGCCAACTAAAATCGATTTAAATTTATACAAACCTTTGGGGAAGACTAGCTGTGAATTGTGCTGATTTTTAAATAAAAAAGAATTTGAGAGAAAAATGTTGATTTATAAACATAGTTTTTATGTTTCTGTGCGCTTTTTATAAATTTTTAATGATGAATGTTTATTTTTCAGTTATTTATTTAATTATAGAGACGAACCCTGTAGAAAAATAGCTCCTAAATATATAAATTTAAGCACTCTTGATTTATTAATTATGTGTTATTTAAATATTGGGAACGAATTATTTTTATATGAATACCATTCCTTATAGCCTTATATCAGCAGTAATTAATTACAATCGTTGATTTTTTTAAATATATTTTTTTATTTTTATTAAATTGTTTTTATTTAATATATTTATAGTAATTTTTTCTCGGTGCATCTCCTTAGGTTAATGATTGGCATGACCCATGCTATAATGAGAGCAACCGCTCAACTATAAATGCCAACTCCAACAATCCTTTCTGAGCTCTCTGCAATTGCAAAGCAGTTAGAAGGATCTTACCGCCCCCCTTGCCGCTCCCTGAGTCATTCATCAAAAAATGTGCACTTAACACATGGGTAAGGCAGCATCGAGCATTGCTGCCTCATTCCTGGGTAATGCACATAAATCCTTAGAGTGCGCACTTAACTCCTTTTTATGCTGCGACAAAGTACATTTACTAATGACCAAGTCAAACAATGGCAACGGCCAAGACGCCGCGGGAGCAACGGGAACGGGAGTCCTCGCAGTCATAGCAGTCCTGGAGGAGGTCCTGGCAGTAAACTGAAGTAAAGTGGAAGTAGCAGGGGGGCAACCAAGGGACGCGATGGGGCCTCGGCCCACGAAGTAGCAATTTACGCGCTCAAGACGGCGACAAAGCACGCAAAACGGAACAGCAGCTGGCTTGCAGAAGGGGTTGGGAAAATCTTGCCAGGAAAACTGCGGCTGGGGGGTGCGGAAAATCCTGAGAGGGAAAGCGCAGCACTGAGCTGCAAGTGTCGGCAGCGGCTGCATGTTAATTGCTGCTGCAGCGACGGCAGCAACAACTGCAAACAGTGGGAAAGCGTGTCTAAATAGCGTAAATTCACACAGACGCAGACACACACACCGACAGGCGGACAAAAATCTTTCATCGTATTGTGTGGAAATTGAAAAGCGACTTGGATAACAGCCAGGAAAAGCCAGACGTTTTCCACACTCTAAATGCTAACTACATTCTCTCTGATTAGCCCTATCAGTTGCATTTCTAATTGAAGTGATTCCTTTAATTAAGGATTTTTTTGTCTTGTCTTGAGTCAAGAGATTTTTTTAAATTGGTAATTTTTTGTTTTAAGCCATATTTATTGATATTAAAGTGAGTTGTTTTGGTTTTCCAATCTTAATAATTACGAGAACATCAATTTTCATAAGAGTTTTTAAATGATTTTATATGAAATTGGTCCTTTGATATATTTTTTTCCATAGTCCCTTTAGCTCCTACCTCCCTGCTATTTTTAAAGAGTATCCCCCAGTGGTAGGTGTCGCTGTCATTTGCTAGCCTTGCTAATCCGCGACAGTGTGCGCTCAACAGGATATCAAGCGGAAAAGGACAAAAGTGCGCTGCATACGCACAGGCTGAAAATGCAAATTTCCTTTTTGGAGCGCAGTTTAAAATGTTGATGAAGTAATTAGTTTAATATGCGAAATGCCCCTCACTGCGTGTGCGTCGGGCAGGCAGTGTGTGAGGGCGTGGCACATAGAGAACTGTAATTGAAAATATTCCGAGCTCGGGGCCAAAAAGGTACAAGGGCAAAGTCGGGCAGGGTCTGGGCATTGTGAAACTTTTTCCATTTATTAAATTTTGCGGCACGAACAGCGCTGCTGCGGATTCTTGCAAGAGCACTCGCCTATGTGGGTAATGTTTAATTATTTGTGCAGCACATGAAATGAAAATATCTACAAATTGCTGTGGCTCATTCCGGTTATCAGTTCAGCTATAGATATCCCACAAGTTTTTCAATTAAGATGACATAAATGTGGGTTAACTCTGGCTAGAAGCTGGAATTTTTGAATAATTATTATTAATTAATTTTGCAATGATACTTTCCTGTCGAAATTGTATACGGAAACAACTCTGCTTATCAAAGCCTGCAAAAGTTTTGCTTTTGTGCCAAAGTTGCCAGTTGTCAGTCAAGTATGTATTTTCTCCAAACTTTTTTGAATATTATGCTTTTTCGAATCACAGCTACATGGACTAATTTGGTTTTTTGTGTTTTATTTGTAGATTATTTGTTTTAGTTTCTGTTTTTAGAGTTTCAATATCACATGAGCCCTACTTTTCCTTCGAATTCAGAGAAGAGAATAAAAATATCGAGGGTGTGCTCTACAAGGACATAGACATTTTCTGGGCATTAAAGCAGGGGGCTCACAGCAGGATGCTAGAGCACAACGGTGACCACAAGGTGATCTGCATGAACGTCACCTATGAGTGCAGTTACGCGTGGAATGTCGTTCATGGACTTACGGATATGACATATTCCTTGACCGCATAATCAGGCGCATTAATTAGCCTTGGCTTTAAAATGTCAGTTATGCATAATCGCTGATACATAAAAAAATATATTCAAGCCGGCTGCAGGCCTCGAGGACAAATTTGTCACTGACAGTTTACGCAAATTGCTTTTCCTCTTATTGACTGTGGACTGAAGAAAATGCTTGATAGTTTTCATTGAGTAATACCATATGAAATGTTTAATATAATATATATGTTTTCGTTATTATTATATTGCTATTTAAATACAATAACATACAAATATCATATTAAAAATTGTTCTACACTTTGCAGTAATGAAATATAACATTTTATTGACTAAATTTGTTTCTCTGTAAACTGACATAGCCACAGTTATGGCTGCTGACGTTTTTGATGGACATTCCCAGTTCTGCCTCCAGCCAGCCAGCCTCCAATATGACAGAGAACGGAAATTATATCAGATTTATTCCTGAATTGCATAAATCTATAAAATGTCTCGGTTGTTGATGCCAATATGTTATTGTTTGCACATTGACCGCTGTTTGCCAAGTGTTTTGTTTTGGTCTCCCGGTCAATCAATTTATGGCGCCTACATAATTTCTGAGTTGATGTTTATTTTAATCATTATCCCCATTCCAATTAGTATATCCTGTGAGCAGTTTCTTAAAAGTTAAATATTCAAAGTTAAATATTCATATCACTTTAAATAAATTCTTAAAATGCTTATTTGCTCAAAAATTTGACAACTGGTAATTAAATATTAAATATGCTTAAATAAACATCCATTTAAATGCATAACATAAATGCCGGTTGCCCACTATTAACCTGATTTCCTAAAAGCTCTCGGCAAAGCGACTGCATTATTAATCTTGGCAATTTCGAGAGTAAAACTAAATAAATAATGAACGTAGTCAAATTATGATTTAAATGCCATCTGCAGTGGCACATACAATTTAATTTGCATACACAATTAGCTGTTAATTTATAACCTGCAGAGTCACTCTGCGAACCTTAACTTAACTCAGTCCAACGCAGCAACAATTCAATTAGAAGGAGCCTCAGTAGCTGCATCTGCAGCTGGATCAGGTGCAAATGGAATGTCCTGGAGGACAAACCTCTGGCACTGGAGTCCAAATAAATATTTGCTCGCCTTTCCCCAGTCAAGTTACCATGGCTGGAGCCACTCACTCTGTCGGTTCGTTTTGGTTCAACTGCTGCAAGTCGAGTCTATGTGTCTTTGGTCTGCATTAAGATATGGCAAATTTGTGGCCTCCGAAAACACAAACAACGGCAGGGAGCAGCAGCATTGAGATTACACTTTACAGGCTAAATAAATTTCATACGAAATAAACTTACAATTTACTGCCAGACTGCGTTTTCAAGACCAACACAGTTGGCTTTATGTCCTTGCCTATTACACTACAATTAAGTTATTTTGGGTGCTGTTTAAAATTTCTGAGATAACTATTGATAAATTAAAGTTAATCAAGAACTTAATTGAGTAAAATTGTTAATAATATGCGTAAATTTAAGTTTAAGAGAAGACAAATAGTGTTTACATAATTTTAAGGAAATTATTGAAACCAATAAAATGCATTTTATTCAATTCAATTTTTACGTTAACAAAATTATTCATACATTTAATATATTTTCAATTTATAAAATTTATTTGAAATATCAAAACTTAAATTTCTTACAGTGCTGCAAACCCTTCTCCTTTATCCTATTCAGCCTGTATATATATTTTGATTAACGAATTGAGGAAAACAAGTTTTGCAGATCGAAAAACAAAAACTAATTTACTGTCTTGTTATTTTAATAATTTTCCGAAAAATTCAATTGACGAAAAGCTCTGTGCACTGTCAATCAACCGTGAATAATGTGGTTTGACAAGTGTTTCACATTGGATATTGTCGAATCCAACAAATGAATTATGAATAAATACTCCGGCTGTTGCTGCTGTCGTTGGTGGCCAATTTAATTGGTCAAATGTGCAAACAATAAGTCAAATGAATTATTAAAATGGTAATGAAACAAATTTCGAACAGCTCATGGTTATGTAAATTAAAGTGTGGAGTAGCAAATAGCCTTGGGGTCTTCAAGGAAAACAAGTTAGAATTTTCATTATGAGTTTCTGCTGAATTTCGTGTAGCTCTGAGCTATTTAAATATAAATTATATGCAAAATAAATTATATTTCATGTATACATTTCTGGGGCTTGAATATTTTTTAGTTACCTTAATATGTTCAACACGGAAACTCATTTATGGTTATGAGGAGCAAATATAAACAATAATAAGAGCTTGAGAATCTGAAATATTTACTGTTAATTTTGTATTATACCATTATCTTTCATTTATATATTAATAATTTATACCAACAATATATTTTTAAATATTTATTTTACCAATTAATATTTGATTTATTCCAATTATAATTTAACCATACAAAATTAATTCAAAATATTTATTCCCAAAGCAATTTAATACATTTCCATGGCAAGGCCAGAATGCCTAATGAATATGCAGATCCTGTAGACGATGACTTGCTGTCAATTTGCTTGGATTTATGCCTGACCCGTGGGTCACACGAGCCGGCTAATAATTTATGAGCTGACCCCACCCAGACAGGCCGCCTGCCGGGCCATATGTTTCATTTGTTATTGCTGCCTTGGCACAAAGAAAATAATATTTCATAAGGTCGTAAGCTGTCGCAAAAGATGCCTAATAAATAATTTAAGCACTCGAGATTGGACATCTGCTGGAGTTACGTGCCGTGAGGCAGGCTTTCTGCCCAAAACCCTTTCCGACTTGGCCCCGAAAATAAATACATAAAACGCCGCCATAAAGAAAGCATCATCAGGGACGAGACTGTGGCAAGTGAACCGAGGGCTGAATGAAGGGCGTATTAAATTAAGCTGCATGCCACAAATGCCAAAGGTCCTCCCCACCCCTGCTCCCAGCCGAAATAACAATCATAAAATGTGACCAATAATGGAAATAATGAAGGAATGAATTAAATGAAATGTTGCGCAGCAAATTAAATTCTTGGTCTTCTTTTTGTCTGCTGCCAGTTTCCAGATGCTTTTGACGTAATGAAGAAAGCACAAAGTTTCTGCGAAAATAAAGTGGCACAAACTCACGATGTATTAAAGTTGAAGAACTTGTGGGAAGTTTAGTGAAATAATTAGATAAATTATTGTATTTAAGTAGAGGAGAGAAGTAATTACTTTTAAATTCAGTGTTAGTTTTGTTAAAACTTGTTATTTTTTCGAAATTCCCTGTTGCTGCTCACTTTTGTAAATGTTGAACAACCAATTATGTTTTTGAAAGCAAAAACCAAACCCACAAGCTTCATTATAAAATTAATTGAAAGCTCTCACGGTCAATATGCAGAATGTTTTTCGAAAATATTACGCATTCGCCATGTAAGCCAGCACCAAAAATTGTATAAATGCCATTAAAGTTCTGATTCAATTGCCGAAACTTCAACAACAGCGGGACTGGCATGCGAAATAAGCCAAATTTATGGCCCACACAAAGGCTTATAAACCACAAATCAAAATGCAATACAAAAGCACCCAGGCAACAGTAGCAACAACAATTACGTATCAAGTTAAAAGCAATTGTAAATTTTCTAACTGAAGTCATATTGTCTATACATTTATCAAATGTCTGTCTGTCTGCCCGACCGGCTTGCCTGGCTGCCAGTTCGTGTGTGAGTTTTGTGAGTTTGTGTTTTGGCGGATGCCATAAATAAAACTCATCTAAAAGATAGACACTGGAGCACATGAACGGGGCGGGAGTCTTGAGTCGGAAATTGTTTCGCAACGTGGGAAATGTTTGATTTATGTCTGTTTTGCCAGTGACCCGAACGTGGCACACTCTCTCGCTCGCTCTCTCCATTGGGACACCGAGGTCTCCGGCTCAGAGGTTGTAAAATGTGTAATTGATGATGTGGCAGAGAGGACATAAAAAGGAAAACAGGATACGGACAAACTTCCGTCTAAATACGGTATTAATGCCCTGGATTTTGTTGACATTTTCGACAAAACATCTACAAAATGCCGCAGCCAAGTGAACATTGTCCAGGACCTTCTGCATGATAAGTGCATTTCGAGTGCAGGACACGAAGCGCGTGACGACATGCAAAGTGCCAGAGAAACGAGAAAGAGGGAGGCAACTACAGAGGGAGGAAGAGACAGAGCCAACTAAGCCAAACGGAAACGGAAACTGCATGCAAAAAATAGGGAAAATGGCGGTGAGGAGATAGGAAATGTAATGTTGACCATTTGGCAAGCAGCACGAAAAGTCATTTTGTTCAGCCAGGACACGAGACACCTTGCTTGTTATCCTGGCAAATATTTCCACCCCGACACAAAAGCATATTATCTAAGCGACACGGGGGGCTTCGAAAAAAAATTCCCCTTTCAAGCTTAACAAATTGATTTTTTAGTTGGAGTCTCCACACACCGCCCGCTGTTGCTGCTGTGTGTTGCATGACATTTGCTCATAGAGCCGGTGCACATTCTCCTTTTCTGGAGTGATATATGCAACCTTTGGTGGCGGCAAATTCATTGCTTAATGCACTGGAAACCGTTCTTAGTCCCCCCACACTCCGGCCGGCGAAGTTGGCGCCATTGTTTGCTCTATACTTCTCGGGGCATAAATAAATTCTCATTAATTTATGTGCCGGCAACGACGTTCGCTCAACGGCATTTTCATAATGTGCGGCATAAGTTTGTGCCCCGAAAAGACGTCGAGGTTGTGGGCGGCAGGAGTAAACATTATGGCCTCAAGTGCAAGCCGGCTGGAAAAGGCCCCGAAAAGTCTTCGAAAAGGCGCAAGGACGTTGGCGGATATTAAGATGAATCTGCTGCCTGATATACAGCCAACTTTGGAATGGCTAATGAAGCCGGCAAAAGCCTAAAAAGGCCAAACAAAATATGGCCCTGCCAAACGAATATTGCCCTGCATTTTTGCTGCATTTTAAGGATGGCTTTCAACTTTTCAAACTTCATTTAGTAGCATCTTTAGAGCTCAACATCCAATGGGAGATTGTATCAGTATTTTATTGTTAATTTTATAAACTTCCATTTCAATGCATTCCTCGGGGAGTGAATTAATTTTTACATTTTTGAGATTCTATCGCAACAGTGCTTTTGTTTCCGGCCCGAACAATCGAATTAAAGCCAACTTCCGATCCGGCAAACTGACCGCAGGACCAACAATAAAAGCAACAGCTGCATGTACAAGAATCGAATCAGAGGCTGCAAATTTCCATCGATTTTTACGAATAACTCACTTTGTGGCACAATTAAGGGCATCACACCTCAGCGGGCAGCAGAAAGACAGTGGGTACTAATAATATACATATATAAATAAATAAATATATTACTACCACAGGACATATTCAATTTATTTGATATACAAATTAATTTATAATTTTAAGGGAATAAAATAATGGTGGTAAGAAAATTTTTCGTTCGGATTTCAAATTTTACAAATTTCCATTTTGAACTATAAAAACATTTCAACCTATATAGATATTTGGTTCAGTGTGCTGCAGATGCACTCATCCATTGAGCTTATGGTGCCAGAAATCCCGCTGTGAGGCGACTGAATGGAAGCGTTCCATCCGCACCACTGTTGACATTGCTTCATTCACAGCGAGTATGCGGAGATGTGCCGGCGCTTTTGTTGCTCGCTTTGTAAATGTTTCATTTAACAACTTTTAATTGAATATTTCAGGCGGCCACGTCTGTTTATTTACTTATAGAATGCAACGTCAGAGAATTGATCAATTGTTTACACGGTTTAAGTAAATAAATGCATTTAAATCGAGCCGGCCAGTCGTTGCTTTCAGGGGATTACCGGCGTTAATTGCACAAAGAGGCGGCCACTGCGGAGACATTAACTCGGCTGTAAGGGAAAAACCAAAAGTGAAAGCCGATTTCCAACGCCAGAAATCGATGAAGCAACATTGGGGTGGAGCTGTAGCCAGGCTCTGCTGCCATTGTTTATTAGTTTTAATAAAGCCATAAAAGGGCCAACACAAACGCATAGCCGGACAGGCGTTGAACAAATAAACTCGGACACTAAGCGCTTTAGCAAATGACCTAGGGTTTTATTATTGCCTGTGACACCCTTCGCAGTACACACAGGGGTCAAAAGTATACTCACTGGCATCATAAAAAAGTACAATCTGATTAAGATACCATCGGTTTTTCCTTTATTTAACATGCAGCAAAGTAAACAGCAATAAAGCTTAGTGAAGGCATTAAATTAATATGCCAAATTAAAGTGACTAATGCGGGAATATTACTCATAATAATACGAATTTAGCCATTGGATGTGAGAAAAGATACATATGTTTTTATAAGATAGAAATTATTTAGAGTTAAAAATAAAATGGTTAACGTTTTATTAATAGGCTTATAGAGTGCAGAAATGTTTTTTTTACGGAATTTGGGTTTATTGATAATATCTTATAATTCTTTAAAAAAATCTTTAAAATATTTATTAAAGTGTTAAAAATCTGTCCAATTTCTACAAGGAGGTATCTCCAAGTCCTTTCCCTCTAAGGCTTGTCACATTTTACTACTCTTTTTTGGAGGCTCATATCAAAAATGCCATTGCCATTGCTAAACCTTTGGGCAAACCTAAATAAAACGCGCGCCAGTGCAACTTTTGTTTGCTAACCTATCGTGTGTGTGGGAATGGTGTGTGTGTTGTGTGTGTGAGTATTTTTGCGGGCATTTTGTTGACAATATTGTTTACAATGCTATGGCTATGTGAGGGTGATGGGCTGAGGGCGAGGCACAGCCATATACCAACACTATTTGCATACATTGTTGTATATGGCCAGCGCCAAATAAAACCCCAGAAATATATTGCGTATACGCCACATTGTGCACAATGGACAGCACAATGATCGGTTAGGCAGAGGTCCCACTTGCTCTCTTTCTCTTTCAGCCTCTGTGAACGGGATGGCTTTCGTTGGGTTAGAGACGAAAGCCGCTATAATATACCCATTCAGGGGATGAGGATTTTAAGGATGAAAACCAGTAAGCTGTGCTGTCGAAGCCTAGTGCTTGAATGGGTTTTTAAAGGAAATTGGTTGTCGAAAATATTTTATTTTGTTATGATATTTGAGGTGTTAGGTAAAGCTGAGACTTGGATTTTTAATTAATATTGGTGTTGAAATAATAGAATTAGCTTTAAACAAAAATATCTTATTCTACAATTAAAAGTATATTAAAAACTAATAAATAAATACTTGATAATGAGTTCCATGAAGTGAATAAATACATTTATTATTGTTATTATTATTATTATAAAATAATGAAGTATTTATTTTCTAAAGAGTTCAAGAATTAAGTTTGTATTAAATACCTAAATTCATTTTTTTTTTTTGTATGTTTCTATATGCATTTTTTAATATATTTTAGCATCCACTTTTTTTTAAATCCTCCCAAAACTTGGCTCGACTTGCTGCGCCAAGCAAATCACTAAGCCAAAATTTAAGCACCTATTTCGGGTGTGTGCCGCCACCGCAGATAACTTTATTCAGCATCTTGAAAAAGCCAACTTCATTTTAAATTTAACCAAAAAGCCTTAGAGTTGGTAGCCCATAGCTTTGGGGCTAAGGCCGTTGCCAGGCGCTCGTATATATACATATATGTATTATCCTGTCTGCGGCTGATATGTGTCTGTGTGAGTGGCAGATACGAATTTACGATGTGTATGTGTGTGTGCTGTACACCTGCTGCGGTGACATTTTACGGCTCTTTCTTTGTTAATTTCATTTGAGGCATTTAAAATGTGCACCGCCGCCAAAGCTGAAGCTGACAACTAAATACACAAGGAGCCGCCCACAAGCGCTAGAAACCAGGACTCCTTCCAGGACTCTCCTTTGAACGTGCCGAAAGTTGTGCTCAGCCAGTCTTTTGGCAACTTTTTTAATGACTTCGCCTCGAAGCCCGCACCACAATGGCAGAAAGTCTTTGCTCGCGTGCCCGAATATTTAACCGCAAACGACGAGACGTCAAAATTAATTAGAAATAAAATTAGTTTTTAATGCCAAAGTGACTTTGTCTGTGTGTGGATGGGTGTGTGATTCTGCCTCAGTGTGCGTGTGGCTTAGAGAGCTGTAAAATATACTTTGACAGCGAAAAAAAAATATATATAGAGCCGAAAGAGAAAAGGGAGACAAAATTCTTGTCAAAACTTTGGGCGATGAAAAGTTTCAGCTATCGCGTGCATGTGTATCTTGTGGGTTGGTTTTGGGACAGGAAATGATTTAATCTGGCCAAGTTTGGCTATTACTTTATTTTGCGAAAGCGTAGAAGACATTGCTTGCTAATAAGTTTAAAATATATCATTATTTTGGTGAGCAGGAAGTTGAAAACTTTAGATTTGTGGCAGATATCGATTAAATGTAATCTGGAACAGGTGCAACTATTGCAACTAATATTATATAAAATCACAAGTCAAGCAATATCCTTATGTTCTGTTTCTTTAATAAAATATACTTAAGAGGATACTCCATGTGATAAGCTTTAAATCGGATATATAGTACGGTCACTACACCTGGACTCCTTTTCTGAAGTCAAGTTAAAGCCAAAAAGCGAACTAACGGCTTGCCAACCAACGATGTGCCTGTGAAGTGGGCTAAGACAAACAGGCAAAGAGATAGAAGGCTAGAGACAGGATACAAGGGACAACAGAGTGTAGCATGACAGGCAGTCAGAGAGTCAGTTTGGAGGAGCTCAGAACTGGCGATGGGCAAAGGGCAAAGGAAAGGGAAGCTGGCCGGCACACAGCGACAAATCATCAGGCGAATCCGCAAAAGTGCACTTCAGCCGCCTGACGCCCATCAGTGCAGGGCAAAGCCAAAAGACGCTGATGACGTTGAGTATTATGAACGGAATGATGACAACTGGAACCACAGCAACTCCAACTACAACTAGGGCTAACGAACACAAATAAAAGAGACAAAGGCAAAGGACTCACACTGTAAATCATTTTTAATATACAAAATAGTAAAATATAAAATTTCCTAAGGGCTTTAATTATATTTTCTGAACCTTTGATCAATTATAAAATTATTTTTAAAATTTCCAGAGAAATAGCAGCAAAATTCAAAGACTCCTATCTAAGTTTCATTGTTCTCAAAATCTCTGGAAAACAACAGAATCCTAAAGCGGATTATCATCCTTTCTCAGTGTATTTAAAAAAAAAAGGGGGAAACTGTGGGAATGAGTAGTAGGAAAAAGTTGGTACACTCCAACTCCGCTCCAGACACTCCTCCATGGCACTTCCGTTGCCGTCTGTCACGGCATTATTGAAAGGTGAACAACTTCGTCAGGAAGGTATGCCATGCTCTCTTTGGAGATTCGAGGGGCGCCGGTTGGTGGTCGGTCTGCTGACATAAAAAATCAACGCATGGAAAGTAGGACAAGTGTCAAAATCACTTAAGTGCGAATGCAACGACAACTAAAAAGAAAGCGATGCCGGCTCAGCAAAAAAAAAAAAAAAAGGAATAAAAAAAAGAGACTGCAAAAAAAAGACAGGAAAGAAAGGCAAAGACATCGCCACCTACAAGGATGCGGATGAAGGGCAGGAAGCCGAAAGACAGCGACAAAGCTGGAAACGGATTTAAGTGGGGGAACAATGGCGGCTGTGGGCTTGTGGGTGGGGAAATGGCCCATCTCAAGTTGGTTCATGCTACTTAGTTATGCCCCAGAAAGGGCGGAACTGAGGCGGCCTGAATTTAAGATGAGGCAATAGCCGGTCGAAAACTAGGTGTACTGTCATTAGGTAAGTCCTTAATTTATATATCTTTATTATTATCTTTGATTAACTTATAAATTTTCGAGATAAAAGTCTAATTCATTTATTTTTAATATTTTTGTACACTTTTTTAGTTTTTGAAAAGGTTAGCCAGAAGACTATACATTTATTTGGAATCCTTTAACTGAAACCCAAAAAAAATTAATTTTTTAATAATAACCGAAAATTATATATGTATATTTGAATCTATTTGCCAAAAAATTCCCTCCCTGAGCTCATTTCGTAAATAAATACTCTTGAAAAAGTGGCAGAACCGCACCATAAAATACATTTCTTTGTGGAATCCTTTTACTTATCCCACTCCTCGTACCGCATTAACCCATTTCATAACCAGAAAGAGTATAATAAGTAAAATAATTTATGATACAGTGAAATTCCAGGGAGACCCACCTCCCTCTCTCATACACAGATACATCGCAGAAAGTTTTTCGTTTCTGCCATGTAATTACGAACGCATTCTTTTCACAGTCATTAAAAATGACAAATTCCGGCACAGCGGCAAAGTAGGACGAGCAAAACCCGTGAAAAGGAGACAGGATCGAGGAGGAATCCGTTCCGGTGAAGAAGAAATATGCTCTTCTGCAGTTCACGCGCTTAATCGCATTCATAAAACTCGGTTTTACGACTTTTGAAGCACAACAAAAAGGTTTTAATGTATAACATTTTCTCACCGAAAGAGGCGTGCCATTTCCTGGAGAGAAGGGTGCGGTGAATCAACGGGTTAAATGTGAAAGAGATTTCATAAGATGGAATGAATGGGCACCTGAAGCACGGAAGTCGAGAAAATGATACCTGAGTTCCACCTGTTCGCATAGCAAATTACAAATTAAAGCCATGAAATAATTGCCAGGAGTGATTACCTGGAATATTTAGGAGCTTTTAACTTGATTGAAAATCATGAAAAACCTTTTTTTGTCTACAGACTTTTATTTTATTAAGTTTTTACACTCATATTTCATTTGTTTTTGCAAAGTATTTGTTGCTAGGCATTTGAATGCACATAAAATAGAAAAAATATTTCAATAATTCTATGAAAACATTTCCATTCAATAGCCCTTGACTTGTATTTTCCAATTTAGCGATTTATTTGATTGCAGCATGAAGATTTCCCCCCAATTTCATTGCAACTAGGCTGCCCTTCAACGAATAATTTCGACAAAGGTCTGGTTTTGCAGGGGCATAAACCAAAAATTTAATTAAAGTTGAGGCCTTGCATTGAACAAACATTGGAACACATATAGTGCAAGGAGGCACAAACAAAAAATACACAAATTCAAAATGCAAACCTAAACCAAGCCCGGAATGGGGCATTATGGTCTCTGGCATAAATATTTGCCAAATGCAGCAGTGGCAGATATTACAAAGGCGGTTGAGAAAATAAAAATCCAAAATCGATATCAGAGCGTAGGTTCAATTAGCCGGGCCTACAAGCCGGAGAACAACGGCGCGGCAAAAGTAAACCGAACGTGTGTTATTCCCATTTATTCAGCACACTCAGCCCCACAATCGAACACTTGAAAGCCCAAAGCCGAAGCCTTTTGTTCAACTGACAGGATCCTGAAAAATAGAGCCACAAGTCCCTGCACAAAGGCCCGCATCGAAGCAGCGCTTTCATCTTTCGGAGTGCGAGTTGTTTTCCATTAACTTTTTCCAGCTGTAGATCAACCAAGCGCATGAAAACGTCAAAATGCACTTTTCCCCTTGCAGAGAAGACGTTAAGTATTCAGGTGCAAGTAACCAAGTAACCAGTATTTGCTACACTTTGGGAAAATGGGCAAATATAATATATCAGGTTCATGCTATTATTTTTAATTTTACTTAAATTGCTTTATACAATTATACTTAAATTTGAAAATGTTATTAATTGTTAAATACTTTCTTATATCTAAAAGTATTAAATAATATAATAAGACTTTGGATTCAGTTATTGGAACAATTTATGACACACCAGTATTAAAGTATGAATGCCAAGAATACCTATACGTCCAACATGGCGTATGAGCAATAATCCAGATTTATTAAAATAAACTATGCTCGTTAAAAGTAAAAAGGCAGCAGGCTAACGATAGCAACAAGAATAGCTCCAGGCAGCCATGAAAAGCATTCAGTTCCTTTATTCCCATACAGGTCCTGGGCTTGTTGTTATTTTTCCTGTTATTGTTGTTGGCAAATTAATGAGAACACAACGCTCACATTTTCATGTCAGCGAGCAAAGCAAGTGAGGTTTTAACATTTTTTATAATGCTCTGATTGAAGGAGTTAAGCTAGAGTCTAAAGAAGTTTGTCAGGATTTTCAAAGTCTTCTTAATTTATTTATTATTAATTATACTTATTAATTATTAAAGAGAATTTAAATTTAATTTTACATTTTAAATGTTTCAAGTTATTTTTCATAGATTAAATTGTTTTCCTTGCTATTTCAATTGTCTTAGAAAGAGCATTCCAGTTTTCCCACTTAACGCACACTTATTTTCTTTAATGTTTTGTTTAGCCTGTCATTTTGTTATTTATTGAAGCAATGGAAAAAGTTTTGTATTCCCTGGCCAAAAGAAATCTCGGCGGTGCGTCTAAACCTTTTTGCGTGTGCCAAGTTTTTCGGCTTTTAACTCAGTCTCTGAGGCTCACTCTCCCTTCTCCTTAACTTTTTGGCTCACAGCTCTGGCAACTTCATCAAGGGAAAAGCACGTGCTGGTGACACTGAACACAGAGGAAAATAAAAAGGACATTTTACCAAAAATGTATTGATTTTGTTTTTGTTTACGCAACAATTATTTTTCCTTTAAATATTTTTTGGAAAACCTTTCCTTATTTTTGCATTATCTAAAAACATACCACAAATATTTTTTAAAGAAATCCCTTTAAGTTTTTGAGTTTTTTAAATTTATTTATGTATTTTTTGGTCTGTGCAGCAGCTTGATCCCAAAGGCGAGGACTCGTTGACATTGATTTGGGTCTCGAACGAACGGTCCCAGTGAAAGTAACCCATTTATTTACTTAAAGTTGGCCGCTTTTGCTGCTGCGCTTGCTTATATTTCTTGGCCCTCTGTTTTTTTTGTGGGTCGCACCGCAGTGCAATTCCCTTCTCGCTCCGCTTAATAAGCAGCTTACAGCGTCGCGCAGTCAGTTTGTCACTCATTTTGCTTCATCATGCAGTAAGTGTGTCAATGTAACAAGCCGCTGCTGCCGCCTCTCCAGCATATTCCTCTTGCTTTTCCACAATTTTCACTTTTCCCTACCATTTCAACCCCTCCCCCTCCACGCGCTTTCAGTGTCCGCTGTGTATTTGCGCTGCTGCTTAGTGCAAAACTTGTCATTTGCAATTTCAGCGTTTTTTTTTTTCGCTCTCGCAACATTTATGTTTATTTGCGCACACAGACGGACAGCCAGGAGATGGCAACTCATGCATATTTCACATGCAAATGCGTCTGCAGAACCATCCCGAGTCCCAACTCCCCCTACCCTATCCTGGCCATTCCATCCCCTTCGTCTATTTGTGTTGAGGTTCTATGCAAACTAAGTGCTTGTAAATGGTTTTATGCTTAGCCTCAGCATTAAATGCCAGGCAACCTCCTGTGTCCCAAAAAAGTATGCTACGAAAAGTGGGGGGTTTTTGTGGTATCGTAATTTAAGCTCTAAATTAATTTCAACTTTTTAAATATATTATTCGAGGAAATATTTGAATTTATGTTAACAACAAAAATGATGAAAAATGTTTATAGTTTATTTTTCATTTATATTTCAGCTAAATTATAATTCAAAATACGAGTAAATGTTTTATTTTTTTACATTATTATACTTTTTATTATTATTTATAGAAAAAGTCTACTCAATTTTTATTTATTTATGCATTTTTTAATATATTTTTAAGAAACCTCGGAGACTTCAAATGTTTTACAATTTTTTTACAAAAAAGAGGGCACCAGCCTAAATAAACAAATTAATTAGCGGATGCAGAATTGTACGTGATTTTTGTTGTTTTTTGCTTTGCTGCTGTCGTTTAAACCGGATTATGTGCTTGAGATTTTTATGATGCCTCGCTGGTAGGATTTCGGGCTCTCTTTCCTTTTTTAATTAAAAAGTTATGTGCATTAAAGTTGAAATTAAATGGCTAGATTTTTTTTTCAATCTGGTAGATTTTTATTTACACCGGGAATACATCATTTAATGCAGCCCTTCGGCTGTGATTTTTAAATGAAACGCCAGTTGGGCTATAAAAAATTTACACCAAAAGGAAAGAGTGCTAAAGTATCAAATAAAAAGGTGCAAATGAAATAAACATGCAAGAGTCCGTAAACCAAAGAAAATAAAAATAGAAATGAGAAAGCCTGGGGAAAACTTTTAAACAAAAAACTAAAAAAACTCTTGTTTAATGTAATCGAATATTTGCGAGGCAGCTGAAAATGGCAAATAAAACATTTATAAATATTTTTATGAAAACATTTAAATCAATTTAAAGAAAAGAAAGACGGCACACATTTGTTTATTATATCATGTAAATTATCCATAGCAAAATTTATTCAAAAAAAGGTCGCCATGACCCGATTTTTAATATTGCATGTTTATTTGTTTAATACGCTTCCAGCTTCTCTTATTGCCAACGCTTTGTGCCAGCTGTTGCCAAAAAATGGCAATCAATAAAATTATGCAAAAAAAAAAGAGAAAGAGAAAAGCTTTAATATTTGATGAGCTACACAAGCCCTGGGAGTACGTGTAGGCCACTCCGAAGGCCCGGCTATATTTTCAATTAAATTTTCACAATTTTCCGCTGAGGGCCCGAAGAGAAATGGCTTATGCGATAAATATCACGACAAATACTTCCGCGCCGAGAGCTTTGAAGGCCTAGTTAGGGGGGAGGGGCTGGGAAAAGTGTGGGGGGCGGGGCAATGGGTGTGGGGAAATATAGGCTGTGGAAATAGGAACCAGGAAAAATAGGCTGGGGAAAATATGCGGAGGGGTGGGCAGATGGTGGCTACTTCCGCTTGGCACATGTAAATGTTGCTGCTTTGGCGAAAAGTAGAGCAAAAGGCCTAAACCCCCTCCCAGCTGGATTTTCCCTCGCCTTTTGTTTGTCAAGCTGACGCCGGAGTTGTAGTTGTAGTTGTAGCTGTAGTTGGAGCATAGTTATTGTTGCTGGTGTTATGGTTAGCAATTAACATGCTTTCAACACTTGCCGCCGCATTGCACGACAATCGACAGCGGCAGCTTGTGGGCACTCAAGGACGCAGGACGCAGGACGTAGAAGTTGGGACGCAGGACAATAAACGAGACACTGCCAGTTTGCTACCCATTGTCGCCTGTTTGACTCTGTCATTAGCAAATGCACTCGAGACTCAGCCAGCGAAAGTAGCTGCACTTGAAAGAAATTTTTGAGAAATTTTTAAAATAAAAAAATGAAATAGAAAAGCCAATAGGAAAGCCATAATGAAGTTACGTTATCAAATCGATAATCTATTATATCTTCAAGGGTAATTTTTATATACATAAGAAGTATTATATCTATTTAAATAAATTAATTTATGTAAATTTGAAGTTCGTAAATTATTTAGCAATATTTTAAAATCAATTATAAAGCCTTAGATAAATATTTGAGGAAAAGTTTTGTACAAAAATATATATATTTATTTGTATTCCAAATTTAATTTCTCCTGTGTTCCGTCAAAGAGAAAACAGAAGCAGTTGCATTGGAGCCAAGTGAGCACTTGAAAGATTTATGCGTCTGGTTGTCTCGTCTTCGGCCGCTTCCTTCCGCGTGCTCCTTTTGTCCTTGGTCGCGTTGCACATTAAACTTTTAAGCATAATTTCCTAGCCGACTCCGTCCAAGGCGAGCATTGTTTTTAATTATTGTGGCAGGCAGGAGCGCCAGCTGCCACAGAGCTTATTTACAATTTAACTGCCGCTTATTTCGTTATTGAATAAATATGCAAAACTTAAGCGGCAGCTGGGACCGTCATTTGCCCTTTTAGCTCATCCAAGTCTCCCCTCCGGCAGCGGCGGCCGAATGCAATTGCACAATTCTCAATTGTGCGCAAAATTCAGAACGACACAATGCTCTGCCATAAATTGTTTTTGGCAACAATTCAAAAGCCCTGCCAGTCCGGACGGCTCCTTAGAGCATCTGCCGGAAGCTGCTCAAGTGCCGGGGCTTTCGGCTCTCCTTTAGGGCGAAGCTAAGGCTAATCGGGGGCCGCACAATGGGTGGTTATGTCCAAGACTCGCCAAAACGTGCTTAAGGATTTGCTAGGCTCATTCTCAATGTAAGAAGAAAATTTGAAAGGTATTTTGTATTGCCTTTTTTTAAATATAAATGTAAAAAATATTTGTATATTTAAAGTCAAAATGTAAATGAATATATATTTATAAATTATAAAATTAATTATCCAAAATTAAATACCAATCATTTCTTAACATAAAAATATAAATTACCTCATTCCAGATTTGTACTTTCCATTGTTATCTTTAAATCAGAATTCTTAGGCTCTTTTTATAAACTTTGTTATCCCAGCTTGACCCGCCCGGTAAATAATCGCTCAATGGTTAAACCGAAAATGATTTGGGAGATTATAATAAGCGGCTAAACCTTTTAAGCTTTTCTCTTCTCTCTCCCCATTTTTCAGCCACAAAACTTTTTCTATGAGATGAAAACAAATTCCATTTTACTTTACGCCACCAACCCAGCCCCCAGCCCTTCTTACCAATCCAATCCAAAAACCGAGGCGGTTTTTCCCAGGGCTCCAAAAGGTGATGCCCTTGGCCAGCTAAATTTTCTAAATAATTTCACAGCGCCTTATTACGGAGGCCATTTGTTGGCCTCGGCTCCTTGGGGCCGCCACTGGGAGGGGATTCATGTAACAGGTTGCCAGCCCATCACACAGGAGATTAGGCAGTCGGTGGAGCCGGAAGGTGGACTGGGTAAAACGAGGAGGAGTAACAGCTGCTACCTGTGAGCGAAGAGTGGCTTACCCTTTTTTGTTGCCTCTTGACGGGAAAAGCTGGAGAAGAGGCCTCGATTTTTAAGCCATGTCAGCCAGGCAGGAAGGACAGAACTAAGCCCTTGGCAAGAGCTGCCAGCTGGCTTTCCCCAACCTGTACTCAGTACACGGAGGGAAATATTAAAGCAAACATTAAAACACATTAAAAAACTAATCAATTTATAAAATAAGGTAATAGTTTTTACCGAAAACAAGCTGGCAATTATTGTTAATATTATTTTTTATGAATTCATGACCACGATTTCTGTTGAAATATATTTTTTATTCCAAGTGTTTTCCTCCTCATCGCTCTGAGGGCTGCTTTTGTACTTTGGAAAAAAGCAAATATTTGTATTTCTGCTTGAATGGCTGAACGATTGAACTGAGAGCGAAATTTGAACTGTAGCAAATCACACGCGTTTGATTGATGATTTGGCAGCAGCGTGGGGGCGTTGGTATAAACCGTACAGCAAAAAAAAAAATACAAAAATACAGAAGATCCGGAATAAAAACGTAGAAAAGGTTGCTACTCAGCTGAATGGGCGTGCACATGCCATGCCTGCCTCTGTGTATCTTTAATATTTGTACGGGAAAAGAGAAAAATAAGGAGAAATTCCAGGGAGCTAAGGGCTTAGTTTTGTTTTGCCTTCTTTATGGCCCACACACATAACTCACATTAATATGCAATGCTGATAAGGCACAGCACCCGCCTCCTATCGCAACGCCCTGTTTTTGGGATTTTGTCCCCTCCCCTCGATCCCTGCCGTGTCCCACATAATCAAACAAAAGCAATAAATCAACGCAAACGAAATGAATTTTGATTGTCATTGATTTATGTGCACTGCAGTTCAGGCACAACCGAGTCCCGTCCTCCTGTCCATCCTGTGCCCACACGCATAATGGCAGCGATAATGATGACAGGCGGAAGACGAAGGAAACGGTCCCTAAAAAGTTAAGGGACAGCCTAGGCTATCACCCAGCTCTCGGGCATAAAATTGTAGCAATTCAATTAACTGTCATCAAATGACAATTACAAATGAAGACGGCGCTGGGCAGCAGGTGTTTTGGAAAATAAATTCACAAGGGAAATGGATTTGATTGGAGAAAAAATTATACATTAACGTAATTGGGGGAAAAGGAAACATTTAATTTGAATTATGGAAAAGAAACAAATGTATTCAGTGCCTCTTTATTTTTTAATGGGTTTTCTTATTATTTATGTGAAAAAATTACCCTAAAATAGTATAAGTTATATTCTTTAGTTTGCACAAAAGGAGAGAAATATGTATATGAATATGTTATTATAACAGCTGAAATACTTGAACGATAATTCTAATTTCTACCAAAAAGATTTTAAATTAAAGATTAAAATTATTAATGGAACCCTCCGAAGGACACACACAACAAAAATATATAATCCATTTTGGGATCCTTTCTTCCCTTTTTATAATTTTTAACCCGCAAGCTTTTAACGCTAATGCACCCATTTTCATTAAATTTGAGTTCAATTCAAGGGTCAGACAAACAAAACTGACGATGCCTGCCATTAGGCCTAGTCACTTGGCCATAAACTTTGTGCCCCTGATAATTGTTAAAAGTTTCAATTACCCCAGAAAGGGGTTACGAAAATGCTATCCCCCCGCATGACAATGCCTGCCATGATGTCAGTCAGTGCGTCAGTTTGTCGAGTTGGGAAAAGTGCAAATTACATTTCAAAAGTAGTTGGCAAGTCGTCGGCTTTGCAGCTGCTTTTGTTTCACTGTCCTACGTGACTCAACCAAAAATTAGTAGAGCCCAGGGGCAGGATGTATTGGGGTTGGAGGTCCTTCGACATACGCTTTAAGTGCGCCTTGAACTTTGCGGCGAAAGCGAGCTCTCGAGAGCCTATTTACGATGATTACACGGCGTATGAGTGATTTTAATTTAACGCAGAGATAAACACACGAAAGCCCAGATACGAGCGACCGAGCACTCCCGATTCCGAGCCCTTTTAAGGACCAGAAAACATGCCGTGTTCGTGCCGTTCCGTGGTTGCTTTAAGTAGTTATGCAAATATTAAGCGCACAGCCGCCTTTTGACCTGAAAAGTCAATAGGAAAAACTCACACGGCCGCAGCAATGAGCACGGCCACTACTCACACAGGCGCATTCGGAAAAATCCACCCCACCACATGTGTATGTAAGTACATGTGAATGTATGTACTGGTGAAATTTTCTCGGAGGGAAAGTCAGTGGAGAAAGCTGCTTTCGCTGGCCTGATAACCGACACTGAGGCACCACAGCCAGGCCGATAGCAAATGTCAAGAGCAAAGATTTTTGAAGGATTCCAATGCAAAAAGTTGGCCCAAACAAAACTCCTCAAAAACCTCTTCAATTTTAACAAACACCAAAACATAAATTGGGCCAAAGTAAGGCTTAAATATTTCACTTCCAAATTGCTCTGATATAAAAAATTATTATTATAAATATCTCTTTTTTAAAACTTAGAAAAAAATAATTAAAATTGATTTATTTAAAAAGAAATAAGTATCATTTTACTGTTTAAATCTTTTGCAGTAACTACTTACTTTTTTAGTAAATATCATAATTATTATATTATTTTTACCATCTCTATTTAATATTTAAAACTTTCACTCACCTCCTTTTCGATGCCGCCACATTTGCTGGGTGCACCGCTGACCAACAGAAAACAAAAAACCAATCGGGAATTATGGGTGGAGAAATCGAATTCCGAGAGTGTAAACTTAATTAAGAGCCTGCAAGGAGAGTTGATTTTGTTTGATTTACACGCCAGCAGCTGCATGCTTTAATTATATAGACGTGGGGGTCGCTCATCGGTACGGTGGGTCGAGCTGGGTCAGGGCCCCCGACCGAGGGCCATTCGAGTAGCCAGCTGTCGCTGATTGCCCACCAGGAAATGACCCACCGAAAAACAAAAAAAAAAACAAGCTGTGCAGAGGAAAAAGGATCCAGTTCCAGGCCCTGGCATTTCATGGCTCATTAGGCATGCACATACGTTTGGCTCCCGTTGGGTTTCGGATTGGGATTCGCATTCGAGCTGCTTCTTCTCGGCCGGGGTTCTCCTCCTCTGCGAAATCGTAACAAATTCAATTTTCTACGACGCCGATTTGGTTTCCGCACGTCTTAAGCTATCGTCGGCTACAGTAGACGCCATGAATATAGTTATTGGCTGCAAGTGTTTGTCTAGATGTCTGCCAGGACCCCTCCCCCCCCTTCCTCAACTCGATACCGATTGCGCAGTAAAATAAATGATAAGAATCTGTGCGCTCTGCTCATGAATTACAAATCGCATAAAGGATTTGCCAGTGGCTCAAGACAGCGGCAAGGACGAGCAGAAGCAGCAGCAGCAGCTCGTTTCCTGCAGCCTGCACCGCCGACTGTTTGTTCGTCCGCAGGATGCGAAAGGGATCAGGACCTCGAATCGCTGGAGGGTTGGGCAAACAGCGCACAGCACGCCAAGCATTTTAATGCATTGAGAGGTTGGCCATTCCGGTGGCTCTTCAATGATTAGGAAAAATGCATTAATGTCCTGAAAGGAAATATGTGAGCCTTAGTAAAACAACTGATTATAGTTTTCTCTCTTCATGCTTTCTTTCTTTTTTATAAAATGTAGAATTTGTCAGCTTTTTCATTACATCTAATTATTAATTTCAATTATTTGTTAGGACTAGTCGATTAATAGTTTATTATTGGCTAATGTTTTACACATTTCAGATCGTTTAGTTCTCGCTCCCGCGATTAACTCTTAAATGCTTAGTAATACTAATCAATTTTTACATTTGATCGATTTCATTTCCATTACAGTTTTATACAGTGAGTCAAGGAGTTGCCATTCTATATCGTAGAAAAAATTATTATCACCGTTGGTTTTTTCTTTGTCGTCGAAACTTGTTTAAGACATTATTTTCTTTTTCTTTTCTTTTCTTTATTTTTATTTTTTATTTAGCTTTCTCATTTTGTAGTATGCTTGTAGGAAAATATGCCTTTCTAACACCCTAAGTAGACTAGGTTCTTGAAATTTATACAATAGATTATTGTTCTTGGTATTGTTTATTATTGGTATCAATAAATTTTTGCTTAAGGTTTTTCAATTGTAAGGTATTTTCATTGGTTTCGAATAAAAAGTGAAAAAGATTACAAGTCAAAAAGGCAAAAAGGCAGGCAGGCGTCTTCACGGCTTAGTTTAATTATAGAATATAGAAATAGGGAAATAGTATAGGAAAAAGATTGAAGAGGAATAAAGGGGGTCGCAGGATTTCGTTCACCAATTCCGGTATCTCAAACAGCCATTTTTGTGATGTGGAAAAAGATAGAAAAGCTTTTTTATTGCGGCAGTCGTTTTGGTTAGTTGAGTTCCCCACATTTACTATCCTCTAATTATGACAATATATTATATTTTCTGGGGTTTTCTCTGTTACAACTATTATGAGCACAATTAATTACGACTTCTGTGTCTGTGTTTGCTTCTGCTTCTGCCCGACAAATTCCTGCTTGCTGCTTATTCAATTAATTTCGTTTTTCTAGCGCTCACAAAATATGCTAAGGCCACATTTAATTTATTTATATCTCTATACCTATTTAATATTCTTGAGCTCAACGGAATATGAGTGGAAGGGAAGCGTGAACCGTGGAAATTGGTTTAGTATATCTAATCAGGCTTCAGTTAAGGTAAAGTGAAGTGAAAGAAAAGACGAACAGAGGATATATAAGACGCTGTAAAAGGGTAATTGAAACGAAATTGCTGCACACAATGTGAATGAAAAAAGAGGACAGCTAAAAGTAAACAAATTGAAATTGAAATACGAAAGTTAAATAAAAGCGAAGGGGAAAAGCTCAACAGAAAAAATTGTTAGCAATTCCTAAATATTTTGGCGAATAGTGAGACAAGTCACGAAGAGTATTAGTTAGTTGGAAAATATATATAAAGTACAACATAATTTAAAGAAATTGTGTTAAACAAGGTAAGTATTTTTAATATGCTAAACGTAAAACGAAAATTGAATTAGGGCAACTAACCTAGGGCTGTACCAAGTCCGGCATAAGCGCAAAACATGAGCTGGCTAAAAGCTAATCATCGTTAAGTTTACATATATATATATACATAGTATACAGAGCACTTTTTTACATGAATATTTCGCTAAACTCCTTTTTTTTCTGCGGCTCTGTGGCCCCTCTCCTGGTGGCATGCATTCAAATGACGGCGGCGTCCAGAATCTTGAATCGTGAGCGGAAAAAGTGTCAACACTCATTTTTTTTTTGGACGTGAAATGGAATGGGCAGTGAGATGGGGAGAGCTTGTTGGATATTCCGAGTGTTCATTATCACGCAACGATGGCGGCCATTGTGGAAGTAGTGGACGATGATGGGGATGATGGGTGACGCAAAGTGTGGGCAACCTGAGAATTCTGATGATGATGATGCTCCTGCTGGTGGGGTGGTTGCTGTGCCTGCTGATGTTGCTCGGGAAAACGGGACTGGGAATGGAAATGGGTATGGGTGTGGGATTGCGATTGAGGCTGGGAAATGTGATGGACCGGAAAACTCCACAGAGCAAAAGGCATCTGCTGCTGAACCAACAAAAGCAGTTGGCGTAATTTGTTGGTCGTCGTTGTTGCTGCCATCGTTGTATCTTTCGCAGCGACCGCTGTTCCTGCTCCAGTTATTGTCGCCATCGCTGTCGCTGCTCTTGTTTCACCTGCAAATCCCATGCCCATACCCGGGCAGGTGGAATCCTCGCTCCCATTCCGCCGCCTGGCGCAGCGCATCTGCATCTGCGCCAGCTGCAGCTCGCCTCGTCGTCATTCATCCCACAGGCACTGTTGTTTCTGCCGCACATAATAGGTGAACTGTGTGCACTTGCGGCAGGTCTTGATGCCGCAGCGATAATTCGTCTGCTGCTGCTGCTGCTGGGCCCCGGAGGAGTCCGCTCCAGCGGCCCCCTTGCCTTTGCAGTACTTCAGCCCGCAGGGATACCAACCGATGCAGGTCTCCAGGGTGCAGAGACAGGGGGCCCACAGGCTGCTCACCTCGTTGCAGCGCGTTGAGAGCGTGTCCGGGAACTTCTCGGTGGCGGCCTCCAGGCTGGAAATCGATGAGCCTGTGGTCGCCGCCAAACAAGATAGGGCCGTGAAGGAGAACGAGGAGAAGCGAAACAATAATGTAAACAGAAAAGTTTGAAAGCGGAAAATACCCCCATAGCTGGACGAATACTACATATATATACATACATCAACCCCCAAAGTTTTGCCTTGTTTTATTATCTTTACCAAGATTACAGGCAAACATCCGAAACTCAAAACTTAGTTCTTGGGAAAAGGCTATAAATATACGAGTTTTTCTCTTAATGCCTGTTTGGTTTATACTTTTAGGAAACTAGATTAAATTGATTGATTTGAGCTCTTTAATATACGAAAAAAACATTTATTTGCCTCTTCAAAAAAATATATAAAAGCTAAGCCTTTTTCAGATTCACACAGAAAACTATTTACTTTCATATTTTACCCTCATCTACGCCGAGTTATAATATAGTTCTCCATATTCCCTGTACCTGTAGCTGTTGCCCCCATTTTTCTCTATTTTTCGTACAAAATATATATCGTGTTGGCATACAACTTGACCTAATTTTTGCCCTACACGCAAATATAATCTGATAAGTTGGCTCTAAACAGTCATAGAGTTTTGCAAGTACGCTATTAAAACCGAATTACATTCGTATAATGAGTAACGCGATTTCTATGTTTTATTTTAAGTATTTCGAAGAACTATTAAATTCGGGATTTAGGCCAGCACGATTCCCCTTTTCTTTAGCTAAATCAACTACTTATAAATTGTAATCCAGCTTATTCCTTAAGCCCCGATAACACGTAAAAATCCGCACTCACCTGACAGATCTGCCCACGACTTAAGGTCCACATCCCTCACGTAGGTGGCGTCCATTGCCTCCGAGCACAGGCCCTGCAAGTGACGCGTGATGGGCAGGGATCGGTTCAACTGCACCCAACTGCTCATCGTGTAGGTCTCACGACCCTTGTCCTCCTCGGGAGTGCGAATGGTGTGCGGATTCTTCTGGCGCAGCTTGGCCATCGCTGCCGAGGATATGAAGTCGCCCTTGTTGAACTTGGTGGCGAAGCACATAACCTGGTACTGGCTCTGACCGCGCTCCTCCTCGCCCAGTACCAAGGCCTTGAGGATTTGAACCTCCTGCCGGGGAAAATGAGAAATATTCACGTTTTAATTTTAAATTCCTTCACCGCGGATTCAGTTTCCTTTACTCACATTGCGAAAGTCAATGACCTGGGTGATGAGCGTGCCGTCAGTCTTCTGGAATTCCAGCGTTATCAGGTCCTCGCCAATGTTGGAGGTAATACTCTCCTGGATCACCTCGCCGCCCTGCAAGCAATCGGATTAAGGAGCAACAAGTGTTAGTGGATGTTAAATTACTTTTTCAGCATTTTCCCCCCACCCGCCATCTAAAATATTAATAAAGCGCCAAGGCAGTCACGAGCTTGGGGGTATGGGATCCCTGTGTTGTCAGGACTTGAATTAACTATGACAGGTCCTGAAGCTGGGCGGCCATGAACCAAATTAGAGTCAAGAGAGTTGAAAAATAGAAAAAGGAAAAAACACACGAGTGGGGATGGCGAACGAAAACGAAACGAAACGGAGATGAGATGAGCTTGGGCAAGGAGCAGGATGAGAGGAACTCAGCCTCGCCATCCCGCAACAACATCTCGAAATGTAGTTCAACAACAGCAAAATTTGCCCTTTACACGTGTACACGAGCAAATATGTTGGCAGTGGGTGTTATTGTGGGGATACTCTTTTCAAGGGTAATATAATTTTTATGAGAAGTGCGCCAGCTGCTCTGAAAAGTATGCTAAAGGTATTTGAATTTATTTGAAACTAAAACATAGATTATATTTTATAACATTTTTAAAGATTATTTGAATCAGTTTCTATACCCTTAAAGTTGGCAATTGGATCGGGCGGCGATTTTCAAATCGATCATAACTAAACCAAAAATTCATTAACTAAAATTCGAAAAGCTAATTGGTTATATATTGGTTATATTTGGTTTATAGGGTTGGAAATTAATCCTTTGCCACTTGGCAAACTCTCAACTAAAATTATAGTACCTCACAAGGATATAGGGAATAAAATAATCAATTCAGCCAATCAATATTGAATAATATAATCAATTAATTCTATATTTATCAGTTTAGCTATACATAACTTCTGTTTTTCTGACCCTATTACACCCTGTAACTATTGAAATGATTGGCCTACAAGGGTATTTGACATTTCGCTCCTCCAAAAATACCATATCCTTTATTTTCTCTGATGTTGTTTTGGTTCTTGTTGCTGCTGCTGGCCCTGCTCCGTGTTTGCACAAAGGCACATGTAAACAAAGAATGACAGGGAGAAGCGAGGAGGGATGATGAGGTAGCAGAATGGAGAACGGAAAAGAGAGAAGGGACAGAGTAGGAAGAGAGCCATCAGGAGGACATTTTGGGGCCAGGGACAAAGTGCAGAACAATGAAGGATGTCACATGTAAACAAATATGCTGCCACTGTGTGGATGAGAGAAGAGGAAAAGCAGAGGCGGAGGAGGACGAAGAGCGAGAGTTTCGGCTGATGTCAACTTTCATTATAAGCCCAGTGCTGTTTTTGGCCAACTAATCTAAAATTTATGGAAAAGCCGAAAGCAAAGTGTCAATATTGTGACAGTCGGAACAACAAAGTCAACTAATACTGAAGCGGAAAAGTGAAATGTCGGGAAAGTGAATGACATTGAACTGCACTGCTTTTTTACATTATTATATTTCATTAATGAATTTTTCCTTTCAATTGTAATTTTTACTACTATTTTTTATGCAAAAACATTTACTTTTCTGATTCAAATTTAATCCTTTTCAGGGAAATCGAAATGCCGGCTTTGGCAGCAATTACGTTTCCGCAAACTCACACAAATCAAATGTCAATGGATGTTTTTAGATGTTTGTACAATAATTTATACTATTAATTTTTCAGACATTTCTATATTTCCTTCGTTTTAAAAATCAGTGGTTTCTCGCTCTCGCTCAATGTTTATATTTTTCTCTCTGCTATTTTGACTGTTTTGTTTTGGTGTGCTCATTTTCGAAAATCAAATGGGCAACGCTGCTGGCGTCGCTGCATTCATTAGTTGTCTTGATTTTCGGGTTTCTTTGTTGTTTTTGTAGACTCGCACCTGGTTTTGGACGTTGATGAGCAGCTGGGATTTCACCTGCTCCATGGCCAGCATATTGCAGACGAGCAGCCACAGGAAGGCGCGACTATGCTTGAAGAAGTGATTGCGACTGACGACACGAGAGCCGCAGCGACGCTTGGGAGACACAACACCGCGGTTTTGATCCTTCAGGTCGTTGTGATTTGAGTTCCGCCAGCGGATGTGGGACTCGCGGGCCGCGGTGTACGAGTTCACGACTTTGTCCACCGCGTACTCCGATTCCAGAATCATTGCGCGACGTTTGCGATGCGACACAAGATAAAGTAAAAAACCGCCGCACGAACGAACGAACCACTTGCTTTGAAGAAAAAAAATGAATGATAGAATGGAATGACAGAATGAAACGATTGACGCACTTTTCCAAATCAGCTGGGCGGTGTGACCGTACCGAAATGCCAAAATCGCAGTCTGCTAGTGATGACAACTTAGGTATTGAGTTGATATTATTTTTATTAATTTATTATTTATAGAGGCGCCAATGTTCAACTCCCTAAAATCGTAGCAATTGATTAATTATATTTATTAAGTATTAGAATCCTGTTTTCCAGGATCCGAGGGAATCCAATCCAATCCTAGCAGAGAACAAATTTAGTACTGCAAGATTTCGCATTTTTCGATACTTTTCGCAACACTGGCAATCCAGCTGTTTTCTTCTCTATGCACTAAATTTGCCGAAACGCGTTGCCCCGTAGTCGCTTGTGACGTGTTGTTTTTTTGTAAACTATGTTTTTTACCTTATAAACCGGTAATAGTTTGCTAAATATTAACCGAAATCCATTTAATTTGCCGGCCACCACACACAGAACACAATGCTGACCCTGCGGGAGCGTCAAATAAGTGAGAAAACGATCAAGCAATGTCCCATACCGGAAGGAAAAGTTTTAATTAATGGCTTTTTCCAACTTTTATTACAGATGCCATTAAGCAGATGCTTAATCTGAACTCGCAGCAGCCGAAGGCGCTAGCTGCGGAGCCTGTGTGGAAGATCCTTATCTATGATCGCGTCGGCCAGGACATTATATCGCCGATTATTTCCATCAAGGAGCTGCGCGAATTGGGCGTGACCCTGCATGTGTGAGTGCCTGGAAGATATTTCAGTGGAAATCATGAGAGATTTAATGTTCTTTATCTGCAGACAACTTCACTCAGATCGCGACTCAATCCCGGATGTGCCGGCCATCTACTTCTGCCTGCCCACCGACGAGAATCTCGACAGGATCCAGCAGGACTTCTCCAACGGCTTGTACGATGTCTATCACTTGAACTTCCTGGCGCCAATAACACGCAGCAAGATCGAGAATCTGGCTGCTGCCGCCCTGCATGCCGGCTGCGTGGCAAACATCCATCGCGTCTACGACCAGTATGTGAACTTTATCAGTCTGGAGGACGACTTCTTTGTGCTGAAACACCAGCAGAGCGAGCAACTGTCCTACTATGCTATCAATCGAGCCAACACCCGTGACGAGGAGATGGAAGCGCTGATGGACTCAATTGTAGACTCGCTGTTCGCCCTTTTTGTGACCCTCGGCAACGTTCCCATCATCCGGTGTCCACGGAACAGTGCTGCTGAGATGGTTGCCCGCAAGCTGGAGAAGAAGCTGCGCGAGAATCTCTGGGATGCGCGTGCCAATCTATTCCATATGGATGCTACGCAGGCGGGCGGCGGTGTGTTCAGCTTCCAGCGGCCTGTGCTTCTGTTGCTGGACAGAAACATGGATCTGGCCACGCCGCTGCATCACACATGGTCGTACCAGGCGCTGGTGCACGATGTCCTCGACTTGGGACTGAATTTGGTCTACGTAGAGGATGAAACAGCAAGTGCAGGCAAGTAAATGCGTCATATCTTAGAAATGGCGGAATAATTCACGATTTACGCATTTTAGGAGCCCGCAAGAAGCCCAAGGCCTGCGACTTGGACCGCAACGATCGCTTCTGGATGACGCACAAGGGAAGTCCGTTCCCCACTGTGGCCGAGGCCATCCAAGAGGAGCTGGAGTCCTACCGCAACTCCGAGGAGGAGATCAAGCGCTTGAAGACCTCGATGGGCATCGAGGGCGAGTCGGACATAGCTTTCTCGCTGGTCAACGACACCACCGCCCGACTGACCAATGCCGTCAATTCACTGCCGCAGCTAATGGAAAAGAAGCGTCTGATCGATATGCACACCAAGATCGCCACTGCCATCCTGAACTACATCAAGGCACGGCGGCTAGACTCGTACTTCGAGATCGAGGAGAAGGTGATGTCGAAGCAGACCCTAGACAGACCGCTGTTGGACCTGTTACGGGACGGGGAATTCGGCCAGGCGGAGGATAAGCTGCGTTTGTACATCATCTACTTTATCTGCGCCCAGCAACTGCCCGACTCGGAGCAAGAGCGGCTCAAGGAGGCGCTCCAGGCGGCTGGCTGTGATCTGACCGCCCTGGCATATGTACAGCGATGGAAAGCGATAATGAATAGGTCGCCGGGAATCAGTCAGGCAACCCAATACGAGGGAGGTGGCACCAAAACCGTGTCCATGTTCACCAAGCTCGTCTCGCAGGGCAGCTCCTTTGTGATGGAGGGCGTCAAGAATTTGGTGGTAAAACGTCATGTAAGCAGTCTCCATTTTGCTACGAACCATTCCACTTAACGAGATCCATTTCAGAATCTTCCAGTGACCAAGATCACCGAGCAGGTGATGGAGTGTCGCAGCAATGCTGAGACGGATGACTACTTGTATTTGGATCCCAAGCTTTTAAAGGGCGGCGATGTATTGCCCAAGAATCGGGCTCCATTCCAGGATGCTGTGGTGTTTATGGTTGGCGGAGGAAACTATATCGAGTACCAAAACCTAGTGGACTTCATAAAGCAGAAGCAGACGTCTAACGTTCAGCGACGCATCATCTACGGTGCCTCCACGCTGACCAATGCGAGGCAGTTCCTCAAGGAGCTCTCGGCTCTGGGCAGCGAGATCCAATCTCCGTCGACGTCGTCGGCGAGTTAGGAGCGACTGCTCCGATTCCATTGCTGCTGAGCGGAGTGGACAGGGATTGTATTGTTGTATTGGACTGGGCTGGGTGCGCATGTGTGTCTGAGTGGCTTTTTTCGTTTACTTTAAGCATATCCAAAAATAAATTAAATGCCAGGCAAAAGAAAAAAAATGAGAAACAAGCGAACACAAAGGGAAAACTTCAGCACTCGGCAATTACTCCAACCTGACGCTTAATCCCCGAAGGACAACAAGCAAAAACATGCGTAGTCTCGTGTACAACAAGTCCACGGAGCTGGTCCTGGAATGGGAGCTCCCGGCGGCGGCATGGGCAAGGGGCACTCGCATTCTAGGCACCCATTAACACCAACTTGGCAACGCTTTGATGGACAGCTGACAGACAACCAGTCAACGGCTGAGGCGATGATGGCCCCAGCCCGATTCCCGATGCCCGATGCCTTCGGCGGCGATGCCACAATTATGGGGCGACAACTATGCGCGGCACTTGGGGACAGCGGCAGAAGCTGGCAGGGCAGAGCCTAGCAATTAGCACTATCCCTGGCCAACTCTATGAATGGACAGTCGCTGGCAGTCCGCAGCTCTGGAGCACTCAACTGATATATATTTTTTTTTCGAAGCACTCCCAGGCCAGGCTTGGCTGCTGCACTGATTGAATGTCGCCTGTTTGGGAGACGGGCAGGCAGGCAAGTCAATCACAGAAGAGCGTTAAATTATCGCCGGAACCCAGAGTGCAGAGCTTTGGATTTTTTGTATTTTTTGCTTCATGAAATTCCTAGCTTGTGGGCAAAGATATTTATTAGTTTTCTTGTTCAGGATCTAAGACTAATATAAAGCTTTCCTTTTTTTAAAAGATGAAAATATTTACCATTAGTTAAAACTAACATTTAATGCGTTTTTGTACTTTATTTAATTCTTTATCATCAGAATAATGATTTAGTTATTTAGAATAAGTATTCAATAGTTTTTAATTAAATATCTAAAAATAATAATTGTATTGTAAAATTAAAGAAAGTTCCTTGCAAAATATTAAATTTTAAAATTAGAAATAATTGGATTTAAAGAATGGAAGAATTTGAGATTTAATTAATAGTTTAAATATTTAAATGAGAGGCTCATAATTATGGTAATAAATTAAAAGCTTTAAGAATACTTTTACAGCTTAATTTTGAAATTGTAGATGTTATCTAAAAATTCAAACAGAAATCCCAGAAATAACAATTAAAACCTATTATAAATTTATATACGAAACTCTCCTAGATTTTTATAACAACTTAATATGTATTTTAATTTAATTATATATATTTAAATAATATAAAAATTGGCTTCCCAAATAAAATACAATTATAAATCTAAGCCCTAAACTAAATTTATCCCACATATACAAATACTTTTAAAGCTTCGATCTAGGAATGCATTGTCGATCGATCTTCGAAATCGAACCCCATAAATCCCCACTCTGATTGAAACCATTCCTAAGCACATCCCAGAGTGCCCACTGTAGACCATTTTCCGAGATAAGCTGGCAAACACAAATACCAAAAAGATGAGGAGAAAAATATGGAGAGGAAAAAAGCGATCCGTAGGCTAATTAACACTTTTGGTAAATCAGAATTGATGGCCCTGCTGAAAGGCCACAGATGAGATGATGACGCTGAGACGATGACGATGATTATTCATGGAGCGTTGAGTTTAAATATTGGTTTTGGTTGGGCCGAAAAGGGGGAACCTGGGTTGGGTTACTATCCAGACTACCCGTGGCCACAATTTAAATGTTAACATAAACAAGAGCAATTTAACAAAAGCCCAGGCCGAGACCCAAAAAGGCCAAAATCCAAAAAAATACATAGGGAGCCAAGGTAGAAGAGGAGCGAGACTCCGCGCCACACAAAACTGGTAACTGGTGGTAACTGGCAACTGGCAACTGGTAACCCAAAGTGATTTCACGGGTGGTCCGAAAAAGATGCGGCTCAAACAAATCATAAAGGAAAAAAATGAGAGGGAAAAACGACCAACAGAAACTAACAACGAAACGCAACATGAAAGAAATTCTTAACTTGCCACATGCATGAATCGATTATGTGGTAAATGCAACTGCCGCCGTGTGCGTGAGTATCTGTGTGGACTCCGGAGCTCCAACTGCCGAGCCGAGCTCGAGCCCAGAGGAGCACACACAGCCAAAGCCCCAAATAAAAGCCAAAGAAACCAAAATGAACAAAAAATAAAAAAACAAAAAATAAAGATGGTCAGGCAGCCGTTTCCCACATTCCTGCTGTGAATCATAATGGCTGCCGCTGTCGTCGTCTTGGTTCTGGCTGGCTCCTCCGGCTGCCCTCTCCGGTCTTCCCGAATGCTCGACTCGAGCACCTCGTACAGATACACACGCGGCTCTCTCTGCCCCAAACATCCCATACATATATCATAATCTTAACAACTCTTAACAAGGCAGAACGAATTCCAAAATTTGAGGAGCCGGGCACAAACAGCCAGTCAGGCGGTCGGACGATCCCACAAAATGAAGTGCCGGGCCAGACAGAGAAGGCGAGCTCTTGCTGCTCAGATCTTCAACTTCATCTTCATCTTTAGCTTTGGGTTTAGCTTTAGCTTTAGCTCTTACCAGACCCATGAATGGTGGCTTTCTGGCCATGGAGAGTCTGGAAAGGTGCAAACGAAGATCCGGGATGGACTGTCGTAAACCCCTTTAAGCCTTCTAAAACCTTCTATTTAGCTTGGTTAATTTTAAGAGATTTTTAGTTGGTTAAGGTGGCGATTTTGATATGTTAGTTTGAATAAATAAAAAATATATAACATTAATTTGAAAATTTAGCAAGTATACATCAAGTATTCTATGTAAAATCTTTTCTCTACTAAACCATTTAATTTTTGGTTCGCTTAATTATATTAACTGAAGATTTTTCTGTCTAAATGTTTAACCAGAACTTTCTAAGGAATATTTCAATAAGAATAAGAAATTATGTATTACTTTCGGTCAAAATCTTTTTAAACTGATCCGTTTTTCCACCCAATAAACTTTCTTAATTATTATTTACTATTTTATAAACCTTAAAAGTTTATTATCTGGAGCAAAATATAAATTATTTTAATATAGATATGTTCACAAAATTAGAAAAATCGTAATTTTTAGTAAATTTTCTTTAAACTCTACACTTTTCTGAAATATTTCCACTAAATCCCTATTGCTTTTTTAAAACTTGGATCACTCCAATTTCGATCGAGCATTTACATTTTAATTTTGTTTGATCTTCTCGGAACTCCTTCCGTATTTTATCCTTGTCAGCATTTTGTTTGCCTTGCCTATTGATGTTGTTAGTCGAGTTGTTGCTACTACCACCAACATTTCTGAGAGCCACCGCCTTCGGTGGTCCATTCCACACGGCGATCGGGAGCGGCATGTTAATTAATCAGCCAAATAATAATACAGCACCCTCGAAGATGAAGAAACGAGCCGAAACGGCGGCGAAGGCGGAGAGGTTTCAAATATTTGCTGGCAATAAAAGAGCAGCCCGGGATGGATCATCCTGGGAAGCACAAGTAGGAGGAGGAGAAGGAGGAGTGGGATCTGGCTTGTTAGCAGCTTGTTAGCCAGGCTACCAAAAAACATGCTAAATAAAACAAACACAAAATAAAGGGGGCCGAGAAAAAAAGTGAAATAAAATAATAATAAAAGATGAGGATGCCGCATGGCTGTTGGCCATTTCCTGGAGCCATCACAGAATGTGCAACAAGAAATTGATTTAAACAAAAATCTTATTGCGTGACGCATCCCATGGCCCGGCCACACCCCTCCACTCGCCCCAACCTGGCTGGCCGTGGTCATTAAAACAAAACGAAAACAAAATCGAAATAAATGCAAGGAAATTGTAACCGGCCGAGGAGTGGCCAGGAGGATTGGAGGGGGGAGGACTGTTGGAATGAGGAGGAACCCTACTTTTCTGGGTCTTCATTATCCTGGCCTCCGGCGGTTTTTTGTTCGCCGGACCGCTCCTAATGGCCACCAACAAACAGCAGCCAACAGCTTCATCAAACATAAACAAATACACTGGACATGGTCAGATTTTACCCCACATGCTGCTCTGCAAAAAGGGAGATTGCTCGAAGGCACTGCAAAAAAAAGGAAATTTAAGAGCTAAAGGAAAAGATTTTATTGAAGAAAGTGCAAAGGGTAGATTATCCTAAAGCAATATCATTTTTATCTTTTGTTATGAGTAAGTTATGTATCTTTAAACCTGCAAATTTAATAATAAAGTTGTATATTTTGGAATTTAAATCTATATACTTTATTCTCGGTGCACGCAGAATCTGCTGCTCAGACCAGAGAAGCAAACCAACGAAGACGACGACGTTGCCTTTGCTTTACGATCGCGTATCTCAAGTTTATCGCTTCATTTTCCATGTTTTATGCGCAATTTATGCCGCACAGCCTCAGTCGAAGTGGCCCTACCCGTGGTATAACCCCCTAACTGCTCCCTTAACCCATCGCATTCTGACCAGGGTTCTGATGGTGGCCTTATGCTGACGCTGCTCTGGCTGGGACTGGCAATTGCACACGCACCGCTTTGTCTGCCGGAGAAGATGCTCCTCTTGGCCGTGTCTGCGGCATCTGCCTGCCTTGGGAACCAAAGAGGAGCGAAGCCCATTCCCAATCTCCTTCCACTTTGGGCCCATGACCAACCTCCCTGGCCTCCCAGCCTCATCATTGGGCATAAGTAGTTTTTGCTGCTCTTCGTTTCTGCCGGTTTTATTACTGCGTGCGGTTTGTTTTAGACTCGTGCATAATAAAGTCGGACTAACATGCGGTTAGAGAACAGAACAGAACAGAATGCTTCTCTGGTTATTAGTGGGTGTGGAGCAGATGGCTAACTTTAGTTACAGACTTTGTTACAAAATCAATTAGCAAGTGGAACAAATGAAATGTATTTCAAAGTGGCTTTAAGCGATAATGATTCTATTACTAGATATACATATATGCTTGATAATATTATTTATTTAAGGAAAATGTATAATAAATATGGTATTACAGCTTATGACAAATTTATTGTATAAAATTTGAAAAGAAAGGTATGCATCTTGGACCCACCCTCAACTTAAGATCCCTCTACCCTATTCCCTACATCAGTGACTTCTCAAAGAACTTGGGCAATTAGCTGCCGCTTTGTAGGCAATTAACTGGCGATTAATGGGCACACACACACAACACACATGTCCAGCGAATGGGGGTTATAAAAATGTTCTAACTGCCTACACTCGTAACTTACATCTCTATGGGTTTCGGGGTCTTTGTTTTGTGTGCGTGGTTAATTTTTTATTTTTATGTTTTGTCAGTGTTTATAATTAATCACCTGTTGTATGCATCTGTGGTTCCATTCCATTCCCGGGGCTCACCTGTTCCCTCTCTCGCTCTCTGCGCTTCTCTAGCGCCATTAGCGCCGGCTTCTTTTTCCCATTTCTCATTTTTGGTTGCTGGTGAAGTCCCTCCCCTGCGTTTTGATGTCTTTATTTACTAATTTCCCGCTTATCATTTGGATGTTTTGTAAATTGAAACATTTTCACTAATTGCCTGAAAATTTGTTGGCCTGGCCAGCAGATGTCGAGTGCCCTCTGACCCTCGCCTCCATCTTCATCTCCATTTCCCATTTCTGTCTCCATCTCCCTCTCCGTTCTCCGGCAATTAGAAGCCGCCGCGGCAATCGCCTACATCCGGTGCCAGAACAGTCAGAACCAAAAGTCACTAAGCTAAAAAGAATGGAAAATTATGTGGGCGAGGGTTTTCCAGGAAAAAACTACGCAACTGCCAACTGACTCTTGACCATGTTCAGCATAGAGAGTCATTAACTTGCGCATTGATTCACACTGTCCAGTAAAGTTAAGAGAGATAACGATTATAATAGTTAATAGTTTAAAGGGAGATCTTAAGATCTTAATATAAATTTTAAAGCCATATTTACCTTTGAAAGCAATTTTCAAGTATTAATTTAAATTATATTAAATATTTAACTATTTATTGGTATATCAATTACCGTTGAAATGCATACCTTCTGTTCCCCATTTCTTGTTGGATGGTGCCGATTCTGGCCAAGCATTCCCGCATCCTGGACACACACTCATTGCCATCAGCGTCTTTTGTTTTTAAGACTTAAGCGCCGCCTCGCCAAAGCAATTTCACAGTGCTTGACAAAAGTTTCGCAGTTGTCGGCTGTAACTCCTCGTTCCCCAATCCCCAATCCCCAATACCACCAATGCCCCTTCTCCGGTCGCCAGTTGGAGTACAAGGCCCAAGAATTTTAAGTGAGTTAAGGCTGGAGCGACAGACAGTCTGCAATGGGCTGTGGCCGCGCAGATCCTCCTCATTGGAAATGCATTTTTCATGATGTTGCTGCCGCTTACAAGAGGAAAAAGGCAAACACAAAAGCAAAAAAAAAAAAAAAACAAAATAAGAAAAATTGAGAAAAAATAATGAAGCTGGCATAGACGAACGGACGCCGTCGAGCACGATTTGCTTGTAAGGCTCCGGCGACAACAGCAGCTGAAGTTGCAACTCGCAACTCGCGAACAGAACGCAAATTAAGGCAGCGAAATTAATTGAAGTGATGTGCAGGCAAAATTGTAAATGTGCAGCGAAAAGCAGAAGATTACCGAAAGAATTGCAGCATCCGCAACAGGCAGCAGCATCAACAGCAACAGCAACATCAGCCGCAATCCTGACAAGCCATTTTGTACTTACAAGTCATTATCACCGGCCAAGAGTCGATCGCCAGGCACTGATAAGGGTGCAGCGGGGACCTACGGCCCAAGAAATCCTGCCTCCTGCCTCCTACCTTCTGCGCCCGTGTATCCTTCCTCAACCATTCTCTTTTATCATCGCGCTGCCATCGACAACATCAAAGGCTGCAACAACAACCAGATAACGACCAACAGAGACATTTAAAACGGGAGCAACCGCCAACTGGAACACAGGGGATCTGATCGGATTGGTTTGGGATAGGGAATTGGATTGAGATCGGATTGGTATCGGTAGAAAAAGGAAAGGAGCTAAGGATGAGGTAGCCCAGGCACACTGGTAAAATATAGAGATTTAGAGATCGATTTTTTATATAAAATAAAGCACAGTAAAATGACTGTAGGAAATATTGATATTAAAGTATAGAAAACTATACTATTTTAAAAACCTAATCAAGATAAACTTTATATGCTACTAAAAGTAAAATGTTTAATAGATTAATACACATTTTGCAGCATTTTCAATAGTAAACCCTCTAATTTCTTCCAGAATTAAATTATAGTTTAATTCAAAACCCTTTTTGGGCTATAAAAAAATCTACTTCGAAACCACTGTGGTCCAGAGGCTGTCCTGAGTGTGTGCAGCGAACAAAGCCTTGATGATAATGATGTCATTTGGCATTTATTTACGAGGCCCATAGTGGATGCTAAACGAGATCTAATTTACATTTATAAAGCTGTTCTACGCACGCACCCCAAGAATTGTGACTTGTTCGCGTTTAACTCCTGCACATCCTGAACAGTCAACCCTTCCTCTTGCCCTTCCCCTTCCCCTTCCCAGCTCCCTTTACCTCTCACGCTCCCCTCTCCCCTGCCTGACAACTCCTTGTGTGTCCTGTCCTTAATGTTGTTGCTGTGCCCGCCGCCGCTGATCGTTGCGCATTGTTGATAAGATCACAATCGAATCGCCTTAATCGCTCTCCAGTGTGTTGTGTGTGTGTGACAACAGCAACAACAATGAGCCACTGACAGGGGACGAGAAAGGGAATGAGGACGGGGGGAGAGTGGGGGAGGAGCAAGCCAGCAGGGAGCAGGACAAGAGAAACTAAGTGATTCAAAGTACAAGTGCATAAATTACAGATAACGCTACGTGGCTCGCTTGTCGTTTTTATTGTGCAACTTGTGCTGGTGGCAAAGGAAAAACCCAAAGAGTAGCAAGGCAATGGGAGGACCTTACTCACATACTTAACTATGGGAAAGTTTTCGATTATTACTTATTGTTATATCTGTATGTTTGTTTCTCAATTAAAACTTTCTAAAATATCCTGTAAAGAACGTTCAAAAGCAAGCAAACCCACAAGCCATATCCATTATTTCTCTGCCTGATCAGGGCTACTCGGGCAATTCGTTTGAGCTAGTTAATTCCAGCGGCGGTGAGTAGACCGCCACCCAATCGGAAAGCTGATCGAATTTCGGAGAATCCTTTGGGCTATTGTGTTTGCCGCTGCACGAAATTCCGGGTATTGCATCCGCAGAACCGCCAAAAAAGAACCAACTCTAAACTGGCCATCAAAAAGGAAAAAAGCGGCCTATTATGAGGCGATCTTGGCCAGCGTTTGCTTGTTTGTTTGGCCTTCTCTTTAGTCTGGTTTTTTCTGTTTTTTTTTTTTTTTTGGGAGGCTTCTGCTCTGCTCGCTTGGTGGTCAGCAAATGAAGTCATAAAATTTTCAGCGTGCCAAAGCCCAAAACCAAAGACTGGCCAGAACGGGGAGCCGGAATGGTTGGGGAAGACAGCCAGCCGGCCTTTTGTACGGTAGGCCCAAAGCTGCCATTGATGATGGAGATGATGATGGGCCAGAGCCCGTGGCTACACAATCACACAAAACCCCCACGATCACGACGATGCGTCCTCGTCTGCGGCGGCTCCTTGCGATACAATGATACAATATTATTATGCTGCCCCAGCATCAGATTGAAATCAAAGTGTATCTCCCTTGGAACCCCTTCTTGGTCCCGGGACCCGATCCTTCTCTCTCCCTGTTCTTGTGTGTCAGTGTGTGTTTTTGCCGGGGAGAACAATTCAGCATTGTTTTGGGCACTGCGGGCCACCCAAAAAGTTATGATTAAGTTATGTTGCGGGTCCATCGCGGGAACGGGTCCCAGCCGCCATGAGTCAAGGCAGTTAACTCCAAATAGCCAAAACATGACTAAGAGCAGCCGAAAAAAACGCGAGCTTATAAGGACAAGACGGCTGACATACCTTAAAATTGGTATTACATACTTGAGTGCACTTAAAGCTCTCCTTAAAATAGTTATTAAATATATATTTATGTATTTACTCCTTTAGCTAAGGGATACTTTTCCTACTCTTGGTTGCCCCACTTCAACATTTTATTCATGATTAAAGATTATCGTTGTTAAAAATGTTTATTCTTAATAAAGTTTAGGTACTAAGGCAACAAGAAATAAGAGAGCTTAACTATAGAAACATGTCTAAGGATAATACAATTTCCAAATAAATCGTATAAATAAATACCTATTCTTAATCCCAATCAAAAGATAGTTATTCTTATCCCCTGCAAGGAGCAACAACAACAAGTACCTTTTATAAATACTCTGGCAATTCTCAGCAAAACTTTCTCACGCTTAAGCCACCTGACGCCTGGGACTAAGCCCCAAAACCTCGATCTTTTAACACAAAAAAAAAGGAGGAAAAAAAGAAGAAAGAGAACCCTTGCCCCCGACGCTCGACAACCCAGGGCTATGTATAATTTTCAATGAAGACATCTGTCAGCAAAAATGTTCAGGCGTTTTGTTTATGGCATTTAAGGCAAAACCGATTTTTATTACCACAGCGACAGCAGAAAAACCACACGCGACGCCGTCGTGTTGTTGTCGTCGTCGAAGTCCACATCATTGACACATCGCAAATGCAAATTAAGAGCGTCTCCAGAGCCCAGATCATAAAATCGCAGCTCCAGATTCCATAGCCGAGAGTTGAGCGCCTCGGATCCCAGAGCCAAGCACCAAAGATTCACAGATTTGCCAGATCGCAGATCCCGAACCCCAGCTCGAGGTCAAAAGGACGCGTCCCATTCGACGCGATCTGTGGCATGAAAGCAGTTAAATGAAACACCGCAACGCATACACAGGGGGAAATGATTTTCTTTAATATAAATATAAAAACGAATTTAAATCGAAATTAACTTGAATTTATAAATATTAAATAACTTGATAAATAAACCATTGAGGGACAATAAATAATTGATAATGTTTATTACTTTTATAGATTTAAGATAATCCTAGAAACTGTATCCAAGTGTGTCAAAGGAATATCAATGGATCACCTAAATATATTTGTGAATAAGTTAAATAATACATTTTATAATATTTTAAATTTCAATTATAATATTTTCGGTATAATATCAGATTATGAAATGTTATTCCAAAACTTTAAAGTAATTATAAATGTAAAATATATCCAATTTCCTTGCTGTGTACCTCTGCAATCCAAAATAGGCAGAGGGATGGGGATACACTGGACCTCCCGTGAGGATCGGAGGATCTCTGGGACCGGGTTGGTTAATCAGGCTCATTAGGTGGCCGCATCTCATTTATATACAAAATTACGAACATGGCTCGCAGATTTTTGCGGTCGTCCCGCGCCATGTCTTCTGGAAATGTGATTAAGTTATTTCGCCGTGGCACTCGGTCGGAGATCCAACATATGATACACGTATATATAGGTATATATACGGTTTTGTTTTTGTTGTTTATTTTGTTTTTCGAACGCTCCATTAACCGTAATTAAGGTATTCTCCCTGCCTGCGCTTTCTTTTTGTTCGCTGGCCGCTCATCCTTTTCGCCGGTGTTCCTTCTTTATTGGCTTATATCTTGTTGTTGAAAACTTGAGACGTACAATCCAACACAAGCAGACACAGCTGCAACTACACTTTGGGAAATTTTAAATAAATTTTATCAATTTTAGGTTAAGCTACAAACTTCACTGTATTCCTTTTGAATTGATGATTAATAAAGTAAAATAGAATGTATAATTATTAATATATTATTTTATTTGTAAATGATTGTTATTGGTTAAATATATATTTCTCAGTGTATGACAGAACTTACGCCGTGTGGGGCACAAACGGACAGCCAAGGAAGAAAAGGAAAGGGGCGGTGTCCAAGGAACTGGATGTGCGACTGACTGGCTGACAAGGCGGCTGGAATCTCTTTAGCTCTTTCACTCTTTTTCTCTGCTTACTGTTACCTACAGTGAAACAAGAATCTGAAATTAATATATTTATTTTTTTTAATTTTTTATTTAATAATATTCCTAAAGTGAGGCTAGTTTTGATTTTCAAAAATGTTGCATACTTATCAGAGCTTTGCAGAAGGAACCGTAGATTACGTGTATTAAAAACAAACGTATTTATATTAAACAATTTCAAAGTCTCATTGGTTATTTTTTGTTATATTTTTCCTTATTTATTTTTTAGTTTTTGTCAGTGGAATTTGGCCAACATTTTGACCTCCTTGGTTATTATTTATGAAGCTATTAGTAGAGTGTGTGAACATATTTGCCTTTATAGGGCCTGCGCAGTCCGGACTCACATTGACACACACTGGCACTCGCATACAGTCTCACCTGCGGATGATGGCGAAAAAGGACCGCACAGGGATACAAATTGCCCTAAGCCGTGGCCGTTTTGGACCCATTCCCCTTTTGCTTAACCGAAACTGATTTAATTTTTGCCTCATTTCTCAATCCGCCAGGCCGCCACCAGAGGCAGAAAGACGAGGGCATATAGATATATTGGAGGGAGAATCGAACCAACGCCCCAGCGGCCGAGATGATGAGTTAATAGGAATCGAGTTACATTCCAGGCAAGTAGCCGGGTTTTAGTTGCCGATTTCAAGCTTCGATCCTCGATCCTTGGCTCTCGATCCCGGCTCCTTTTGGCCCGCACATGGCGCGCTACATTTTTTATTGCCACTGCCGCTGCTGCTGCTGATGATGATGATGATGGGTCGCTTGAATGGACGACAACATGGGCAGGGACATGGACATGGCTTGATGGTCAGTTTCCCCATGCCTGCGTCCTGCTGCATTTCGGGGCCCGGTATTGACAGATTTAATTAACTCATCCAGAGGCTAAGCAGGCATTTTGTAGGCAGTTAGTCGCCTTGGCCATATCCTTCGGCATTTTGCCCCTCAAATGCCCGAACATGGCCTTTCCAGACATCCGGTGTCGTATGTTCCTTGGCCCTCGTACTCGTATCTCTTTCGATTCGTTTGATAATTTCCGTTTTTCAATATGAATAAACGTCTTGGCAGGATCTAAGTACAGTGAGGCGGAGCTGTTGAAAAATTATTAAAAAGTATAACACTTTTATTTTATTAGCCTTTAAATACATACTTTATTAAAAGGACAATCTAGTGGTGGAGCAAATTTTTATTAAGCTTCAATTTATTTAAATAATGTTTACGTATTTTTTGGTTACTATATTAAATTGATTTGATTTTTGTATCAAAACAGTTATGTCCTGTAGCAGTGTGCCTGTTCTTAAACATTTATTTTGCGATCTATCAGAACGCATCTAAAACAAAAATCAAATGAGCCATGCAAAACGCCGCCAAAAAGGGTTCCATTCGAACCTTTTTTTGTGTGTGAAACAAAAGCGAAACGAAACTGCGGCGCGTTTTGATCGAAAGTTGATTGAGGAGATCCGATGAGAGGAAGATGGAGTTGAGGATGAGGAGCCAGGAGCCTGCGACACAAAGTCTACCCAAGCTGGGGCTAATCTGCACTTAAGTTTTGGCAAACCCGGGCTCGTTAGCAGCTCCTTTTGTCTTTCCAGCCCCAAAAGACAATTAGTGCGAATGCGAAATTTGAATAAAGCGACATTTATTTGACAGGCCGTCAAGAGTCTGTCGGCAAATCTTTGAAAAAGACAAGAAAACCCATGCGAATTGCCCGACGAGAGAACTTTGATTTCAGGCGAATTTCTTGTCTTGTTTTATTTGCATAAAGTGCAGTCATGTGGGAAAATATTTTTCGGCATGCTATTCAAGTTGCCAACGAGTACTTATACATATATAATAACTTTGTATGTTTGTATATATTTTTTACAGCGGCGACGGCGGTTTCCACCAGCGACGATGGAAAATTTTTTCAAAGACAACAAGTCGCCACTGCAACAGCAGCAAAAACAAATTAATGTTGCGGCAAGTAAACAAAATTAATTAAATGACATGAATTTGACGTGACAATGTTTTTTTTTCTCTCCTTTTTTTGCTTCACTATTTTGCCTCTTTTTTTTACTATTTTATTTGATTGCTCAACTTTTGTTGTTGCTGCTGCCGCCGCCGCAGGCTGGAGTCTTAAGTCTGGGCCCAAGCATCGTTAGTATAACGCTGTTGCCGCCGGAGCTTCGTGCAATAAGTGAAGCCCCAGGCTGAGCAACAACCAGAGCGGAGACGATGACGATGACGACTAGACAAGCGGCAGACAATTGTTTGAGCCACTCGCCGAAATACCCTTCGAAGCAGAGTTATGGCGGCTTAGCTAGGCAACTAGATCTAAGGATAATTTAAAGAAGAGCTTGAAGATTTTTTAGGTATTTTTTAAATGATATTTGAGTACCTAAATTAAATGTGTTAAGCGTTTCCTTAGGTCTTTTATTAAATACAAATAATAATTTCAATCAAACAAAAAGCAGAAGAGTTTTTAAATAAATTTTGTTAATGATCCTTATTAAATGTTGAGTCTAGGTTTAGGATACAAATAATTTATATAATTATATTTCCATCAAAGAGTAACTAAGCTCCTCAATAAAGATATCTCTTAGGACTTTCCTTTTCACACTCTTGCCGCGACTTTAAACAAATTGTGGCAGAGCATTTTGTTTGCCTTCGCCAAGCGGAGCTCCTAAGCCTGGGCAACTGCAATTAAAATGCATGTTCAGGTTTTTCGTGGCAAAGTGTTGCTCTGGGTTTGGTTCCGACACAAAATCCAAACAAATCCAGCTCTTGCGGCACTCGAAAGTCTCCGCTGCTGTCGTCGTGGCTGCCGCTGCTGTTGCTGCAGCCTCGCGTGTTTCTGATTTTGGCCAAATTAATATTTCTTGTTCATTAGTTTTATTTGCTTTAACTATGTGCGCTAATATTTCCTGCTTAGTAATTAAGTTTTGTGGCTAGCTGCAGGTGCAACGTTGCGTATGAGTAATAGGTTTCGTTTGATGTCGAGTCTCACGGGTACACTCCCCCTGCCATCGAGCGAGACCTCCCCCCCCCCCCCCCACACTTAATGCCAACACATTTCGCTTTTAATCATGAAAAATTGACGTGGCCAATACGCTAATGAATAATACCAAAGCAACAACAATCGGAGCCAGGCCGCATGCGCGAAGGAGCCAACTAGTCGCCAAAGTTAATCCTGTTATTTCAGTGAAAAATATTGGACTTTGAGTTCAACTGTGTCATAAATATAAATAAAGCGTTATTAATGTCTGGGAGCTAAGGATTAGATATCAAGTTAAGAAACTTTTTTGGTATAAATATTTCAGGATAATAAAATGGGTTAAAACAAAGCTGTAGTTCAAACTATGGCCGCTTGATGGCGTTTTTGGTTTTACGATCTTCTCAAAGTTCGTTGTCAAGTTCGTTGCCTAAGTCTTTTGTTGCTTATGCTTTATAGGGCCGGACATGACTTTTTTACTGCGTTTTAAGCTAAAAGCCCAGCAAGAGTAGCATTTCCCTTCTAATTTCTGTTAATATATGAATATATTAATATGATCCCATTATAACTTATGCCATTTACTTTTTTTTTACTCAAAACTAAAGTAATATTTATTAGATACTTAAAATATATTTACCACTTTTATACCGACAGCATTATGTCTTCCTTTATTACTCGGCTCACTCAATGCCTGCCCACTATCACTTTTGATCCGCATTAATCTCTGGGGGACTTGAGCTCGGTTTTCAAGCACCAACACCTTCGAAAGTGTTGCCAGGTTGAGCAGCAGCAGCAGTCGAACCCGCCCACGCGTCGAAGCAGGGTGAAACACACCCCAACTGGCGTATAAATAATAGCGAATGAGCAAAGTGTTAGCCACAAAACCGCAATTGTGGAAATAGACTTGGATTTTTATTTTCCTGAAATAATAGAGATACAATGAGAGTTAAATGCAATAAAATAAACAGTCGCCGGGGAGGTCCGATCGTGGGGGTGTGGTGAAGCTGCTGCTGCTGCTGGTTTGCGGCTTTAATTTGCCATTAAGATATTGTTTACTTTTAGTGCGACAAACCCAGTTGCCACCCCGCCGTCTCCCCCGCCAGCCGAATGGATGTAGTTTATGACATCTGGGACCGTTAGTTGGTCTGTCGGTCATTACGATTTAATTACGTTGACAGCGTTGATTTGCATGCCTAATTGTGAATGGATCCCTGAGTACGTGCAGCACCCACAGCGCGTTCGTTGCCCAAGTCTTTTGTTCTGGCCAATTCGCTCGGCGAGAGGCAGCTTGCTTGTATATTGCCCTATAACTGTCAGGCTTAGTGACCCATTTTGACGGAGTGGCCAAAACCACTCGCATATTTATTTCTAAATTGCGCATTTCATAAATAAAAATTCCATAAATTACCAAAACCGTGGAACATTAAAAAATAATCAAAAACCATAAGTGGATGGTAATTTATGGCTTGGACGCCTCGTAAAAACTTGACTTTGACTTGTTTTAGACGGCATTTCAATATTTAGCTAGCATATCACAAAATCACACCATTTTAGCACAAACTTAAAAAAACTCAAAGCTATTAAGAGTTTCCAAATGTTTTAACTAAAATTTTAATTGAATAGTAAATATATGCAAAAAAAAATTTAATTATTTTGAAGAAGACAATCTTAAATTTGCCTAAATTGTTACAATTATATTTGTTTAATAATTATATCTCATTTAATGGAGTTTATGGCGCTCTTTAAGTGTACAAATAATAAGTTTATTATTAACTAAAGAGAAAACGAAGTTCCTTACTCAATGGCATTCAATAAAAGGCTTCTATAATTGAATATAATGCCACTGTGTATTTCATTTTATTGCCATAATAGAAAGAACCGCGTTCTTTGGACCCCTCAAGAGTATAAATAAACTTGAACAAAATAATTCCACTTAAAATATGACCAAATAAATAATGTTAAGCTCTAACTTTCTAACCAGATGTACACACACTCACAACATCCGCACACACTCGCACCGGAATCAACAACAAATCAGCTTAAACAAACAACCAACCAGACAATTTGGCTCCACAAGTTTTGCACGTCGTTTTGGCGTCGCGCTGTTTTTGTTGAGGATTTTTGTAGCTGCTTGGGCACCACGACGTTAATTTGTCACACCCAGCAGCACCTTAAAAAAAAAATAATACAAAACATCGGCAACGGACAATAATAATAATAATAATAATATTAATAATGTGAAACACAAACAACAACGGCAGCGGCTGGCGAAATTTTTCAGCGATGACAGCAGCCGCAAAAGACGAAAGATCTCAGATCTCTGACAGATCTTCGGGCTCAAAGCCGCTTAAACGCTTTTCAAAGTCGCAGTCGATGGCGAATGCGAAGCCTTGGCCAAAGCCAAAGCCACACGCCTTTTGTTTATTTAAGCAGCCATAAAATAAAGTATAAGCAGACCGAGTGGCAGCGGCAGTCAGAACAGTAACAACAACAACACGCGGCCCCACTAAGCCTTATTTATTAATAATAAAAAGAATTATTAAGACAGCTCCGGCACCCCTTTCGATCGTCCAACCAACCGTATTTAGCCAGCTCGTTTGTTTGTTGTTGTTGATATTTTTTCGGGCTTTATTATGCTAGACTTTGTGGGGCCTCGCAGCTCGAAAGTTTCCCGAATCGAAAAGCGTAAACATTCGAGTGCAATTGTAATCGATACTCGGTTGTCCTCCGCTGAAACGCACATCGAAAAACTTGTTGAGCTTAAATAAACAGCTCTTCGTTTTTTTCGGTTTTTTGGCGACAAATTGTCTGCAATTGTGTTTTTATGGGGCAATTGGAAACGCTTGTTTACGCATCGCAGACGGATCGGCGAGCGATCAAAGAATTCGCCGGCCTTGAAAAGCGAATTGGAAGCGCTCCAAAAATAAATCGCTTTGCTCTGGGAATTTGATGAGGCATATAAATAAATGCTTTAGTTTTTTCTTTTTTAGTTTAATAAATAAATAGGTTTCCTTGTTCAGATATTGTTGATTTAATTGATTGCTAAACCTAACGCATTATTTATTGTTCATTTTTGCAGAGCAGAAATAAGCATACAAAGTCTGCCCTGCAGCGAATCTCCTGAGTATTAAAGCCATTTCCCCCCCCTTGATAATCACTATAATTTCCTAGAACCATCTTCCCAAATCAACCGCTTTTGGCTTGGTGTGATGGCTACTTAAATCCTTATGGTTATGAGCTTTGCTTTTTTATTTTGACTAAAAAACCCAATTGCCGGCCATAGCGGGCAGCATTTTAATTCGCCGCCGCTATTAGAAAACTATTTAAAATATTTCCACGCAGCAGCTGCCCCAACGGCGGCTCAAGTGATTTTCGTACACCGAAAAGCAGCCACCATGAGTTGGAAAACGTGAGCCGGCAATTGCCCGACGGACCACCAACGTGACCATGTAAGACGGCGAGGGGAGCTTGTTAGAACTGTTCGAGAATAAAATAACGTTGTTTTTTTTCTTGTGAGTATTTGGAGGCCAATTTTGGTGAAGCCATCAAAAAAAATATTTGAAAATTCCAGCTGTCTTAATGCACATGTTGTTGGCCATTTAAATTGCGGCTGTCAAATGAAATATTTTTTTACAGAATGGAAATCTTGTCGACAAATGCCGCAAATAGTTTTGTCTGTTGTTAATACAAGTTCAAAACTTACTCAGGGCATTGATTATTTGGCTTAGAGCTTGTGGTTATATTTATATATATTTATTTTGCTACATTTACATTTTATGTAAGTGGTTTAAAATTAGACTTTAAATATTTGTAATCAAGTTTACATATTTGTTTTATTATTCTTTGTTTTTAAAGTATATTTTCCTTAAGGTTTCCTTACATTTTATTATATATTTTTCGTTTATATTTCCATTGTAAAGTGTATGCCGCTCGTCACCTTTGATTTAAATTGTTTAGTTAAAATGCTTGGCGCATCCAACGGTCTCGGATCGTGGGTTGCCATTTTCGGAATGCCTTCTAAATTGTTTTGTAATTTGTTAGCAATTTAATTTGCGGTTGCATTGCCGTTTGTTGTTCCCACTTGTTGTTGCTGCCGTTTAAGTAGTGGTTAACTAATTGCCAATGCAACGGACTGTGCATAGTTTGATGTGACATATTACAAAAACGTGCGGGCCATGAATCGCTTACAGCAGTGAGGGATACAAATAGGAACAATAAGCGGGCGGCCAACAGATCGATAGGCAATATATTCAACATTTTATGAAGCATTAACATTAATTGTTGATTGATTTAATTGATTTACTGGCTGCCTTTTTTGTCAGCTCCCACAGCTCGTGGCAGCTGGGCAATGGGCACTACTACAATCCATTAAATCAGTACTATATTTTATTATAACGTTTTTTCCTTTTTTTACGACTCTTTTTCCTTAGCCAAGCCTGCACTTGAACTTCAGTGATGCAGTAAGGCGTAAGCTGGCGTTAAAAGCCTTTTAAGTCGACTGGCACTTCCCTATTGCGCATACGCCCTGTGGGATCTTGTTAACCCGCTGATGTTTGAAAGGCAAGGGAAAATATTACTATATAAGGGCTAAATATGATTTGTTGTATCGATTTTTGTAAAGTAAATAAAAACATAAGTAAATAGTTCCCATATCAATGCTTAAATAGCAATTACTACATCCATAAAATTAGTTTAAAAATTCTTGAGCTTTATGGGTTCCTGAAATAAAACCGTTAATGGGTTAATACTATTTCGAAAACAAGTTTCAAGTTCTCAACTCCTCTCGTTAAAGCACATAAAGAATCATTTAATCATGGCATAAAAATAAAATTGCTTATCGACCAAATCAGCTCAGAGCGCAGAGACGGACAATATTTGGCTGATTTTCTCATCGTTTTCGAGTCAATAAACAGAACTTTAACAACTTCTTCAAGAGCAAGTGTAGCAGCAGCAGCAGCCGCAGCATCCGAGTGGGAAAGAGCGAGGACAGATAGCGGGCCATAAACTTGAACTTGTTTCAGTTTGTGTTTAAGTTTTAAGTTTGCGTTTTGGGGCTGAGCAAATACAAAAGAAATTAATGATTAAGCTTATCTCCTGAGAGTTTTACTACCGAAGACGGCATCTCTGTCGCACGCTTTCTAACCGAAAGACAGACCTTTTTTCTTTCCTTAACTAATTAATTAATATTTTATGATGTTGAGCAGCGCTGCCGGTGCTATGCAAACAAAGCAGCGGGAGATACGTGTGTGCTTTGAGCCAAGAATTTGAAATTTATTTAGATGTAGGATTTATTTGCGAGCGAGGAATTTCGGGTGATGATATCATATGATAATAACGCAACAACAATCAGAGAGGGCCGGGTTCGAGCCGGTACAGAGGCAGGGTTGCCCAGCAGGTGTTTCTCCTCGCCTCTCTCCCTCTTTCTCTGGTGGTGGGTTTTGTGTAGCACACGACTGTCGGACGTATCTCTCGCAGTGGATCATTCACAGCACGCCATCAAATGCCTTTGCTCAATAAATAAAAAAATTAATTTTTATGAAACGTGTTTAAAACAAACAACGAAGATTGATTGGCCAGATAAGATACAGCTACGCTTCGCTACACAAGCAGACACACACACACACACAAACGCTAACTCGCGACTTGATAAGCAAAGAAATGTGCCACAGCGCACTATGGGGCGAACGACCACTAAAAGTGGCATTAATTAATATCTTTAAAACGAAGCAAGATATTAATGTTCTGTTTTTTGATTAAGGTTATTAGTAAGAATAGTAATATATTTTAACAAAAAACGACATAATTCTACATTCAACTACAAACAAAAAATTTTTTTTTTCAGTGTATACTTTTAAAAACTTTTTTTTTCCAAAAAAATTAAGATATATTACCAAAATAATACAAAAAAAAAAAAAAATTGGGGTTGTGGTACCTTGTTTTTACATAAATTTGAAGTTTTACTTTATTGCTTTTGCATTTTTTCCAACAATTAGTGGAAAAATATGTAATTTTTCCAAAAAAAACATCAAAATTAAGAATCTAGAATTTTATTTATTTCTAATAAAGTTTATTCGTCATGGTCAGAACAGGGTCCACGTATTATCGCATTAAAACAATTAAAAATTGCATTCGATGCATTGCATTGCCCGTTGTCTCTGCGTTCCATTTCACGAACAAATCGCTGTTTTTCACCTTGAGGTTAGTATCTTAAAAGTTAAATTTTAGAGAAAGTGCGCAAAAGTGCACTTTTATATTAACAACATATAAGAAGAATTGATAACTCTACAACATAAAATAGGTTTAAGAAGTGGAGTCAGCTGGACTCACTTTGTTGCTCTATTTAAAAATTAAAATACACTAAAAAATTGTGGTTTTAATAGGGTTAGACCTTACAGAATATTATTGGGACACCACGGTGTTTTTCTACAATCGACTATCACAAACACATACTAAAAACCATAAGCAATGGGCTGCATGGTAAAAGTAGCTCTTTTATTAATTGTTAATAGACTTTTTTTGACTTTAATCTTGCGCAATTTTTCTAAATTTTATTTTTAATCGGTTATCGCTGGAGTCACGCGTACGTAGCAGCTGATTTAACAGCGTATTACTTAACAGTGACGCGCTCTGTTAAAATTTCTGGTATGTAACATTATAGATTAAGGTTTTTTTAACACATTCCAGTTAAAAAAAATTTAATTTAACGACTTTTAAAAAATTAATTTATGCCACTTTTAGTGGTCGTTCGCCCCATAGTGCAGCGGTTTCAAGTTTGTTGCCTGAGTCTTTTGTTTTGCGCTGTTGCCAACGTCACTGCATCGGCACATCGGCTCACCGCTGGCGCTGTGATGTCTACGAGAGCCGCCTTGTGTAGATAAGCGGCAATAGCAACTACTATTTTCCAGGTTTATGCCTTGCAATCGCTAATTACACAGCTTGGATGCACCACGTCAAGCGGGGGAACCTGACTTAGGGCGATAGGGAAATAATAACAAGCTTATAAAATCGATGGTTATAGTCAAACGCACTTTACCTGGCATATCAAAGCCAGACCATAAAATTAGCTAAAACATTCAACAGACTTTAAAGTCACAGCTGTTTATAAAATTTGTTTAAAAATTCACATACATTTGCTTTTAAAATTTGCTACGAAATTTATGAGCAGTCACATCTGGTTAGCAGTGTCAATAGAAACGAATACAAGATCGAATGAATTATTTATTGGAGATATTTTAGCATAAGCAGTTTATTCAAATTAAATAATATATTTATAAAATTATTGCAGTCAGCATTCTTATATTTATTAATGATAAATTAGTCTACAATTATCGATTATTGGTCACACCCTGGGCAGCGCCTTTTGTTTGTCAATTGCTAAATTTATTATCTTTGTTGTTGCTGTTTGTACAGCTAATGGATTTATTGGGTAAACAGCTGTCGCATGTTGAGCATTTGTCAAAAAAAACCACAATACAGGTTTCAGTTTCAGGCAAAGAAAAGAGTTCCGTCCCCCCTTGCCCCTCGCAGCCGCTTCACCATCTATTTGTTGATGCTGGTCTCGCGATCGATCGGCTTGGGTTTGCCTAGTTTTGGCATAGACTTTTGGCTGCCAGACAACACGTCTCCAGTTAAAGCCAGAAACATTTAATACGATATGCGTAGAGCATTTCTAGCAATTAAATTTAAATAGAATTTGTTATAAATTTAAGATCCGTGTGTTATGGTTTTAAAATTTATTTACAGAACCCAGTTTGTATTTAAACTATAATTAAAACCAAAGATATATTATATTCAGCATCACCCAAGGAATTCAAGTAAATATGCATCTTAATTTTGTATGTAAACACGAAAGATCTGACCTAACTGCTAAGTCTTAACTACTTCCTCCTTGCCCTCGAGCCCCCATTTACCACTTGGGGTCACGCATCTTGCGTTCGCCATAAGCATTCGATTTAAGCATAAATAATAACCGTATCGATGTGAGAGACTTTGGACAAGGTCAGAAGAGCGAAGCGAAATGCCTGTTCGCCTCTCTCGCCGGCACACGCTGCGTATGCGCAATGCGGCTGAAGCGGCTTAATTAACTGCAGCGGCGACAGCAACGGAGGCGGCCGAGACTGCAGCAAGGGAGAACGAAAAATTAAGTGCAAATTGGCAATTAAGTGAGTAATTTATGAAGCGAAATTTCACCAGCTGGGGATGATCTCTCGGCAGGGAGACCGGTTACAAATTGAGACCTGGTTCGCATCCCTATGCTTATTTTTGTATTAACTCATAAATTTGGGGTTCGTTAAAAATGTCGAAATAATAAATGCGGCTGCCACATTAAGACCCCCAAGCAGCAGCACCGCCACCATCGCCGAATGAACAATGAACAATCGATTAAATACAAAATAAGAAGACAAAAAATCAAGCAAAAATGCAGCAGCCAAGCAGCGCGCAGAACAAAGACCAAAAGCGCCGACAAAATGTTGGCAACTCTGGGACATCGGGGGGACAGATGCCGCGATAAACGTTAAAGCCACTAAAAACAATCACAACAACCACACACAACGGCCACAGCAAGTGGAAAAGCAGAAATAAAAAGGAGGCAGCGAACATGGAAATTTATTAAAAATCTGGCGGCAATGATATGCAAATAATAAAAACCAAGCTGCAGAGAGTGAAGGAAGACAAAGGGCAAACAGAGACATTGCAATTTGTAGCTGGGTCTCCATTAACATAAATTAAGGAGATTCAATTCCCTTCCGCAGCCAGCTGAAACACACACAGTTTTGTCCAGAATTTATTGAGAGTGCTAACAAAACAATTTATACCCTTATAATGGCCTTATTAGCCATTATTAGTACCGCTTATCGCAGGTCACTGCGACTCTCGCATATGCCAGCACACACACACACACAGGTAGTTATATTTCTGGCGGGACCCCTCTCAAATTTCAGCTTTTGGTCTTGGCTTGGTTCCCCTTCTTGCCTGTTGACAAAAATAAAAATGAAAAATTATCGCAATAAATTAAATTTGCTATCGCAAGACATTAATTCTCGGCTGAGCAGCCACAACAGCCACAAATCGAAAGGAATGCCGATCTCTGGCCGATCTCTTGGCCGTTGAAAGTGAAGCTTGGTGGCAGAAACAAAAGACTTGAACAGCGAACTTGCCAGCGCTGGGAGAGTGATTTTGGGAGTTTTGCATTTGGGAATTCCCAAGCGATTTGAGCTCGTCTGGATTTATGAAGGAATTTTGTTGAATGCTGGAATACAAGAATTAATCGATCAATTAATTTCCATCACTTGGAATTAACATAGAAATTTAGAGATGATTTAAATTGTATTTAGTGAGAGTTCTAGTGGTACTTTCTGATGCATTTATTAAATTAATTAAGTTACTTAACATTTCCTAGTCAGCATGTATATCCTTTGTTAATTTCAAAGACTTTGATTCTTCACAATTATATTCAAATTAACGCTGCCTGCCTACACGCTATCCTCTTTCAGAGATCCCTTTGCTCCTCGGATCCTAGCTGCTAATTAGCAAATGATTTACTACGCAGTACGCCAATACAAATACACACACACACTCACACAGATGGCATATGGGGAACCACCCAAAAAGCTGGAGAAGAAGACACAAAGTCAAACCGCAGGAGACAGGCTGGCCGCCAGGGAACCATTAAAGGCAGAAACAAAATCAAGGGCTGTGGCAAACCAACAATTTTCAGACATAAAACAATTTCTGTTCGCCACACAGGCCGAGCGACTGAGAGAGAGAGAGAGGCTGGGGCTCTGGCCTCGACTCGATCATCATTGCGGAGATAATGATGATCTGCGTGTGTGGTGTGATCGGTGGTCAGATGCTGCTTCACCTCCTCCCTCTCCGCACCGAAAATTATTAATTATAGTCACGAAAGGAAATAAAGATTTCATTTCAACAGAATGTAAAACAAAAGCAGTAAAGAAACAAACAAACAAAAAATAAACAGAAACCGAAACCGAAAGAGCGGGGCCCGCACAGGCATTTCTCACAGTGCAGCTGCCTGCCGCATTGGGAGAGCCCCCTAAAAGGATTATAAAAAAGTTGTCGAAACAAGCCATTGGCAACAACAGCCAGGCAGCCTCAACATTATTAAGAAATTAAGTAATTTCTTTTTTATTTATGCTCCACGGGTTTTACTTTAGATTATCTGGCCTCGGGCCCAAAGCTGGCCGCATAAAAGGGTAGCTCTACCCACTCCACTTCACTGTGCAGCTGCTGCCCGTTGCGATCCCGATCGGGATTCGGATCGGATCCCCATCTACCTAATATCCCCCAGATCCAGTCCCAGTCCAAGTCCGTATCTCTGTCCGTCTGTGAAATTTATTAACGATTTTTTATATGATTTTTGTTTTTATTTTATATCTCTGTTTCGACTGCGGCTCGGAGCTGGGCATAGGATGTAGTCGAGGTGTCCGCATAGACACTTGGGGTGTTGGCCAAGTTTTCGCTTTTTGGGAAGCCTCCGCTTTTGACCGAATAATACCCGATCGGCGGGTTAAGTGGGGCTAATTTGTTTGGCTGCTAAAAAATGTTTGAGCCGCGCTAATCAGCCGCATAAATTTCGGGCTGAGACTCTTCGTGTGAGTCGGTTTCGGACCGGGCTGATTAGTAATTTGCGGTCGGGATATGACTGCGACCACACAGGGTATCCGAAAAATAGCAACAAATTAATTGAGTGGGTGCTGAAAAGGAAGTTGGTAATCGGTTTGACCGCAAAATTTGGCAATAAAATGAATGGCTTCATTTTAGGAACAAAAGAAAGACATCTAACAACGACTTTTTTAAATATAAATGGCTAATAAAGTTGAAAAATAATGTATTAATTTATTTTGGCTTTTTAAACTGAATAAAATATATCTTGAGATACTTCATTTATTATTTAAGATCTCTGGGCCTTCATATTATTGAAGACTTTTGTATATATTTAAGGACTTAATTATCTGCAAACAACGATATTGTTTAAAGCCAATAAAGAAAATAATTGGAAAGGAAAAAGTTATGGCCATAATGCTAGCTTTTAACAATACTTTTTATGATCATTTAACAGTTGAAAAAAGTAGTTTACGTATTTGGCAATTGATTTCTGCCTGTATTTTATCCACATGCCAAGGAATTCCCATCGTTTAAAGTTCAACAGCGAAAACACTCCCATAAAGCACAGCCTCCAAAATTCTGACAACCATTACAAATCATTAAAATAATGTTGAATGTTCGCTGCTCATTCGCTCGTATAACACATTTATGGCATTTCTGCCTGTCATAAGGCCAGCAAACAGACATTTTTATTTGTTGTTTGCTGTGCACGCAAAACGCATTGAATATTGAACATGATAAATGGTAATGATGAACGATCATCATGATCGGCCTGCTGTGAGAGCTTCATCTTCATCTTCATCCTGTGAGCTGCTGTTGGTTTTTCTAATTTGTAAGCCGAAAGATCAGCGATCGACACACGCTTGGCTACTTTTTGGCGCTCCACGGGGTGCAAAAAAAGTTATTGCTAAATACAGCCAAAGGCTTTGATGCCGCCAACGTTGATGGCCAATGAATAGTGAACATTGTTTTGTGTTGAAGGCAAAAAGTACTAAATGGGAGGGCTAAACTAGTGGAATTAGAAGGAAAAACATGTGTGAAAGTATGGTAAATATTGAACAAGCTGGGTTTCATATTTTTCTGGGTTTGCTAACCAGATACAAATGATTTTGATGGTAAAATAAATATCTTTTTCTAGTTCTAGCATAAGTAATATATATTGTTTCGCTGAAAAAGTTATTTAAAATATTGGTAAACCATTTTGTTTTAACATTTGTTCATCTTAGAGTTTCTACCTTTGTTTAAGAAGTATTAATCTTCCAAAAATATTATTAAAAGGTTTATTATTTTTTTTTGCCACGTAATATGTTCCATTTCCTATAATTTTCTTTCGAAAATCGAATCAATTTGTTATCTATCCACCCTCGTATATATTTTATATTCCCACCCCATCAATTAAAAAATTTATTAAATTGTAAATGCCGTTGAAATATGAGCCCGAGACGCACCTCTATCTATGGCTTGCTATGGTGCCCAGTTTCAACTCCCAGGTCCAACGGCATCCCCATCCACATCAGTCAAACATCATTTAACTGGAGGCTAATCCGCAATCAGCGCGATTTCTAATTTGCACCACAAGGTGTGCCTCGCCACTCCACTTGAATCCACTCAATTCCACACGAGCGCAAACACCAGCCGGGGCTAAATACTAATAAATTTTTAATGAAATTTTTCATATTTATATTTCGCCCGAGAGTCTCGGCCAGTTACAGTCACAGACAGCGTGTCGCTCCCAACCCTTGAGCATCGACCGAGCCGAGCTGAGCTGAGCAATTGATGTGGCTGCCTTACCTGTGCTCCATTGAATTGAAAATAATTAATAACAATAATTTGCTGCACGATAAGAATTCCATTAAAGACGCAAAATGTATTGAGCAGTTGTTCGTCGTTGATCGTTGATTGTTTGGCGGGGCTGGAGGGGGGCGTGGCAATCGGGCCCCTTCAAAACAAAAAAAAAAAAAAAAAAAATAACACAAAATTATGAGAAACAACAAAGGAGGGGAAACCTCGACTTACCTTTATTTCGTTTTTGAAGCACTTTTCGGGGCTGATTGTCGATGATTTTCTTCGCTTTTTTCCCCCATGTTTCTTTGTGTGCATATATCTAGATTAAGCCCTCGGGGCAGCAACACATAAAATCAAAAGCCGAAAATCAACAACCAGAAACAACGGGTCCGCCGTTGATTATTGAAATCATTGTGTGTGTGCTGATGTTGAATCTCTTACTTTTCGGTCGGTTCGCAGCTAGACATTTTGGCATTTCATGACACCCCGCTCAGTCGCTGTTTTCAGTATTCAGTTGTTTTCAGTTTCCAGATCCCGTCTCCCAGATCTCAGCCGATCCACATCCACTCGAGATGGAGCCCAGTTTGTGAGACTGTGGAGCTTTTGTCATGGCAGACTTCTTGGCAACGCCAAATGCTTTGTGTTTCGTTATGCCCGCAGGGCGGAAGCTTATAGGTTCGAGGGTGGCTTTTAAATTATGAAAAATTAAATCATTTAATTTTACAACAATTACAAGATTAATTTTACTCAACCATATGATTTATATGTCTTAGCTTTTAATGTTTATTTTCATTAGAGGACATTTTAGCCACTAAAACTCAATCTCCTCTCGCGAATAGACGGCATATGTTCGTGTGGCACAACCTCATCATCATTTTGAATCGTTCGGTGCGGGTGTTGGGTGTTCCTTACCTCCCTCTCTCTTGTCGGAGAACTTGACCTGCCCATATATACCCCATCCCCAGGCCGTCTTCATCGCCATTCCACAATCGCAGGGCAGTCAGTCAGCCCCCTTTCCCAGCTGGCTTAAGACCAAGTCCAAGTCCAAATACAAGTTGCATCGGTCTGCATCGGGGTGGTCCAATTGTACTTGGACTTGAACGATTGGCTGGCTCACGAATTGCATTAAAATTGCAATTTCAGCAGCGCGCAAAGTTCATGTCAGACATTATGTTTGCTCCGCCGAGGGAATTGTGGGAGGATGGAGAACAGAGGCCCAGTCCGAGACCGAGTTCGGGGCCACACTGGCTGGCTGGATTCAAGGGAACGGCCATTTTCCCTCAATATGTTATGTTTGTTTGTTTGTTTAGCTGAACTGAACTGAGCTGAGCTGAGTTCCTGTTCGGACAAAAGCCACGACGATTTCAACGCTTCGTCGTGTTCTTTGTGCGCCTGTCTGAGCCAGAGTCTGCTACAAGAGTTCTTGAGCTTGGACTTGGCTTGGACTTGGACTTGGGGCCGAAAGTAATTTATTTCTTTATTGTTTTACGAATTTACAATGCAACTGTGGGGAAACAAGGCAGGGAGAGCCAGCGACAGAGACAGAGACAGAGTCAGGGGCAGGCAACCAGAGCCATAACAATCACGCCGCAGTTGTTGTTGCGTGTTGCATTTGGGGTGACCACCTTGGCGGCCAGATGCGATGCTCTTGCTCTTGCTCTGACTCGGACTTGGACTCTTGCCTCTGGCAACGACATTCGAGGCTGCTGCGCCGCACTCATCAGTGTCAATGCCGGCAACGAACGATGGTCCAGGCACCGCTCCATGCTACCAATGGATTCATGGTGGATGGGATCCATGGATCTTGGTGTGTCCTCCTTGGTGTGTGGTACGCATGCGCCCGGCAGCGCCCCGAGGAATGCGTTGCACGAAATGCAAAATGTCAGCGGCGGCGGCGGCCCAATCGCAGCTCCGCTCGCCACTCACTCGCCGAAACATTCCTGGGGACCAACTGGAATTTCCTTTGTTTTCTGTGAGAAATTTCAAGCCAACACATAAATTGTCGTAGGCGCAAGCGGCCAAAAGGCTTCTGCCTGCCACACAGCTACCACAGTTTCCCAACTCAGATCTGGGAGGCGAGTTTCAAGTACACTAATCAGAGGGTGAATGCATTCAAGGACAAAAACAATATGTTGGAATTTTAATAAACAATTTAAATATATCAATGTTATTGGTTAAATAATATTTTAAGGTTCTTAAGCTCTCAAACTAAAATTTCCATAATATTTGTAACTGAAAACCACAAAGCTAGTCAATAAATATAAAGTTTGAACTTTTTTAGATATGCGAAAAATTTTTATTTATAATATTTTATGTATTATTATTTATTTATTAGTTTTCCCTTAACAAAAACCCATTCCTGTTGCCCAGTGTAGCTTTAAAGAGTCGAGCAATTGTTGCTGGTTGGCTTGTTGTTGTCGGCTTTGGGAGCTGATCATCAGCGCTGGCATTTAGACAATTAAAATACTTCAAGTGCTTGTCTTTCGCTCAACGTCACATTTTGTTTATTTATGTGCATTAATTCGCCGGGTAGCTTATAAATTTTCGCATTCCTCCCCCGCTGCAGCCACCCCGCCGCCAAAGGATAACAATGAGCAGCCTCTCAGATCCGTTCGCTGAGTGTTTCGGGATCAAGTTCGTTCTCCAAGTCTTTCGATTGCTTCGGAATTGCAACGCGCCTATTTGACGATTGGCTATTTTTAGCCCGCACTTACACAATTCATTTACATATTAAATACGAAATTCAGACATTCGATTGCTTATTCAACTCAATCAAAATTCCGAGGAAAAATTCCTCAGTCGTATCATTTACAACCTGCGCCTGGGCAGCGCGCTTGATTCCGAGTCCGATCGGATCATTCAGTAAATTGGCACTGTCAGTCGCCCGCCTCCTCCGCCATTACCACCCCCCACATGACAACATTTTAACTAACTGCCTGACAAATACAAAACAGTATAATTTTTCAATTAGCAAATGATAAATCAAACTAACACTCAACGGCCGCTGGGACGCGGGGAGCTGGTGTCAAATTGAAAATTCAAATGCAGTCTTTAGTTTATTAATTGCGTTAACCGATGGCCTGGATGGGGGGAGCTGGAAAATTGCCCAGGCTGATGCGATTCATAATTACGCATATAAGCAGCTATTTTGTTTATTTAATGCAATTAGTGACGGAGAACTCGAAGGGAGAACTTGAAATGGCCTGACTATGGGATTACAGGGCAATTGATTTGAAGTATGGGAATGATGAAACGTTAAATAGTACTTAAGTATTTGCAAATGTTATTGATATTTTTAGAAATTCTTCATAAACAATTTTGAATTTCCGAATAATCTCAGCTTAATGTTGTAAGATATTTTTGTATAGTAAATAATAAATATACTGTAAACCCAATTAAAATAAATTGCAACTCATTTACTGTGAATTATTTTCAACCTTGTTTGCATTTATTATCATTCCAGCCATAAAATATACCAATTAATTATGAAAACAAAAAGGAGCAAAGTATTAAAGTCTGTTGTTACTGCTTTATTGTAATGGCCAACGTTTTATGGGACATTTTGCAAAATAAAAGGGAAAATTAAATTTTAATTTATGCATAGCTGTAAAGATAACTTTCAACTGGATTCTAGCGATTCAAGCAGGAAATAATATTGGTATTTAATGGTCCAGTTCGGTTGAGTCATTAGGGCTTGTTGAACAAGCCCATAAATGTCACCGCGAGTGCCGCGAGTTATCAAGTCGCGTAACAAACAAATTTCCAAGCTCGAACAGAGTAGAAGACAAACTCCAGCTGAGTTCACACGGCTCGAACATGCTGCAATGAATTCACATTCAATTAACTTCTCGCCTCATTTGAATAGCAGGGCACACGTTCGGAAATGCTAATTGGATATTAAATACAAATATATTCGATTCGCAGGCAGTCATTGCCATTTCCAGATTTTTGCTGATTAATTGTTTTGTTTTTGTTTTGATTACACTCGGATATGCCACCGGAGCAGCCGCACTTTCCTCGCATTACCCGATCCTTCTAGCGCTAGACTTCACCAGCGAACTTGTCTGCTCCTAACGAATGACTTAGGCAACGAACTTGCTTCAGCTGCAGAGGCAGTGGCCTGCCTTGCAGTTGCCTTCATTAGTTGACTGCGGCTTATATGCTAATGGCGCATGTGGGGTCCACTTCCACCCATCGTGTCCTGCTGTCAGACCGGCCACTAAACTGGCATTTATGCGCAGCACCTGTTGGGTGCCACCGCCTGTTAGACATTAATCCGTGGCATTTAGTTACGCTTTAATAAGATTTCTTGCTCCCGGCCAGTACGTTCTTCTCGGGGAAAGCTGGAAAGTATTCTTGGTTGCCTGTTTCTTTTTTTTATATATATATTTATTCTTTATTTTTTTGCGGCAACCGAAGCTGCAGACAAAGCGACGCGCTGCTTCCACCACAACCACAGGCGGCTGGCTGGGCTTTCCATGGCTGTGGCGCCCCATTTTAACACCCGAGTGTGTGTGTGGTTATTAAAATGCCAAGACTTTTGCCTTATTCATGGCATTAACTGCCTTATAGCAGGGTAGTCAGGCCAAAAGGAGAACTTAAAAGAAGTAGGTGAAGGATGCTTATTACAGTGTTTAATGGTAATAAAAAGCTAAGGAAAACTATGATTTGAAATGGCAAGGAGTGAGATCCTTCTTGTGCTAAAAAAAAGTCACGTTTCTTCCTTTCATTTCCTTTATTTACTTTTTCAGTTAACCAATGAACTTATAAGCTTATAGAGTTATTTATAAACTAAGCCTGTAATTTTATCCTAAAAAAAGATAGTACAGATGGACATGCTATGTCTAGAAAGTAATTTGTAAAATCATATTCAATTGTTTAAAATTCTTGGCTAATAATGTCAAGATAATTGTTAGTGTATGTTAAGTTCTCATTACGCTCAGGCATCTCTGCTTCTTCCGATCTAATGGAATTTCAGTAATGAGGAAAAAGCTGTTCTCCCAACATGAGTATTAAGTTCTTCGACGGCATGCCATCGACATGATCGGCGGCATGCAAATGGGCACCGGCGGATGCCTGTGGCTTGTGGAATATCTAACGAGTGTTGAACTAATTAAGGTCGAGCACACCAGACCTACATATATAAGGCTTCGCGGCAAAGAGAGCCATCCATACATCATGCACTCTTGCCCGGATCGGAGCCATTAAGAAATTACACGAATTTCGAACTTCAGGCCAGGCAAAAGTGCAACTGTTATATGGCCAAGAGATCGGGTTCGAGATCGAGATCGAGATCGCTGAAAGGGCAAACACTCTTGAGTTGTACGCCTGAACACTCGACTTGAAAGTGGAAGTAGCACGGGGAAGGGGGAACACTGATCTGGGATCGGGGATCGGGGAGGATGACGGCTGAGACAATGCCGGATGATGATCTGCCAAGATCCAGATGCAGATCCAGATCTACCCAAGGAGCCAGTGAGCAATTCATTCATATTTGTATTTACTTAACTTGCCGATGAGGAGGATGATGATGGTTCCCGAGGAGGAGATGCGATGATGATGACTTGCACCTTAACGAGACCTGAATCTGTGGCTGTTTTCTGCCTTTCTGCCTTTATATTTCCCCCGATATGACGATATGGCGATATGAAAGGCGCAGTCTTGCTGCGAGTGAGTATTTTATGGGACGCCCGTTGGCCGTGTAAATGGAGTTTCGACAGCCTAATTGGAGATCAACGCAGTATAATTGTCTGGCCAGGCCGAGCTGCCGCTGCTCCGGCTTCTGATGATGAAGTCGTGGCCCGAGAACAGGTGAATGAATTTGTGACAGCCGCACAAAGGCAAATGATGTATTGATAGCATCTGTTTCGGGAGGAGGAGCCGGAGTCGGTGCCGGAGCAGGAGCAGAAGCAGAAGCAGGAGCTGGAGAGAAACGGCAGCCAAAGCGGCAGGACGTCTGCAGCAATTCGATTCAGGGGCTGTGAGTCAAAAAGTCTGGACTTTTATGCCGATGCCAAGCCAGAGGCCTTTGTTGCCTTTTTGACTGCCAGTTGTTATTATTCCGGCTCTTCTGGCTTTGTTGCCTCCTCTTTTTTGATAGGACAAATGCAAATTGAGGGCTGTAATTTCTGTTACAATTTGTTTTCTCTTTTATGATCTGCTTCAGATTTATCAGAGGGCTCTTTATAGGTCTTTTTAACTCATTTTTACTCTTATTTCTTGCCTGTTGAGTGTGTCTCTTGGGGGTATAGCATGTGATGTATGGCTTGGTTTCGTTTCTCGAGGTTGAGATACAACAAAGTAACCTGCCACTCAAGATATCATTTAAATTGGAGTTTTTTGTAATGCAGAAAGGTATTAAACTACATTTTTTTATTTATATAACAAAATATTTGTAACTAAAGATATTGTATTAAAAAAAATTATTCCTTAAAAAATATAAGTCAGACAGATGCCAAATTTCCTCACTTTGTTAATTGTAAGATTTAAACAAAAATACATATATCCTTAAATATTTTATTATTAAATTATTATATATTAAATACACTTGAATATTCCACCAGAGCATCCTCACTTTCCTGGCATCGCCAGATCCTCCTGGCGCAAAACTTGGCCAGCGGACTTGTCTGGTCCTAACGAATGACTTAGGCAACGAACTTGCCGAAGCGGCAGTGCCAGTGGAAGCTTACATATTACATTACATTGGCAGTATTCCTTAAAGATTTTATTATATTATAAAAACAGAAATAGGCTTTAAGATAGTTAGTACATACATAGATAGTACAAATTGTATTTATTTATTTTCATTAAATATTATAGCTTTAAAATAAAATACCTAATATGTTCTTAATCTTAATCCTTATATTTTTGACGGCCCATTCTCTCTAATATTAAATATATCTTCCTTTCTCTTTTAGTGAACAAAATATTTAAATATATACATAGATTACTTGTTAAGAAAAAATTCCTGAAAAATAAATGAGCCACACAGATCCCAAACATTTAGTTTTATTGATTTCTTTAAATGTTTCTATGAGTTTAAACAAATACAAAAAAAAATATATTTTAGGATATATATGATTTTATCCAGATCCAGACCTAATCCAGAAGACGTAATATTATATTAATATTATAAGAAAGGAGATTGATATTGTTGATAAATAATATTTATTTAATGCTTTCAAATATAATAACCTGAAAATTAAATACCTAATAAAGCATACAAATGTGTTCCTTATATTTAATCTTTAATCTCTATCTTTCTCTCTCTTATATTTAAAATTTAATCTCCCTATTTTTTATATATATTTAAAAAATTAAAAAAAAAAACCTTGATCCTTCGAGCCGGATTTGAACCAGCGACCTATGGATGTCTACTTTATGAATTCTCCAACTACAGTCCACCGCTCTACCAACTGAGCTATCGAAGGTCTATATATGGCTCGACGCGAAACGAGTTCATAAACAAACCGAATGAAAGACAACTTATCAGCAAAAACCAAATTTAAGTGGCTGCAGTGCCTCGCGACGCGGTGAAGGGAGCCCGGTGGGGCGGGGAAATGAGCTTGGCTTTATGCAGAGCCAGCAGCAATGAATATCGAATGTGAGTGGCGATTGTTTTGGATTTCTCGTTTCGGGGAGATGAAACGAGCGCTCGCCGGGTGTAAACAAAGACAGTGCGTATCGGGGGCGACAATTAACGTGGCCACCTAGTAAACGCCGGCCATGAGTCATCCCCCCGGGATGCTATATTTGTGATACGCAACAAACATCTACGCAGCATCGCCTGTGGCCTGCTTCAGGCCAAATGAAGTGAATCATGCCGCAGGCGCGCAGAAGACACGATCCGTCTTATCAGTCAGGCCAGAGAACTCTCCTGGAGGCCTAGGAGCCGCACCGAGCCATGTCACGAAGGCCACAGCAGCCGCTGGGACAAAGTGTGTTCCCGATAAGCCAAAGGGGCAATTTTTGACGGCCCAAAAGGCAACGGCCAAGGCGAAGGGAAATACTTAACAAACCAATTAGGATGCCAAAAATGCGGCAAGTCATAAAAATCGAACGAAACGAAAAACGGCCAGCGGACCAATATCAGTTGATCTATATGTGTGTATATAATTTAGAGATGGCTGCGTGACGGTGGGAGGAGGATTATAAGATCAAGAAAATAAGAGTTAGGAAATAATTAAGACGATTTATTTCACAAGTCAGTCTGTCATTATTAATCAAAATAAGATAGCATATAAATAAAGGAAAATTTGTATTAAAAAACAAACACTATTTTGATCAGTTTTCTTCTACATAACTTGGTAACTAAATATATCGCAACGGACTGTGTTAAAGGTAGTTGCTAGTCTTCTAAAATCTCAAAGATACCTTTTAAGGAGGACTAATAGCCTTTGCCATATATCGAAGTCCTTATCCCAACCTTCTGATGAGGACTCTCATCCCTAATGCTGTTCACTTACCGTGGTCAGAAAAGGTTAGCCCAGAAGTGCATTGGAGGAAGCGGAGCGAAAAAACTGACAGCTTACGGATAATTACCGACAAAACACACACTGCCACACACACATACAGCCGCAGCCGCAGCCGCCGGAGGAGATGAGGGACAGGTGAGAGGTGAGAGCTGAGGGCAGGTGAGGAGGGGAGAAGATGGCTAAGCGCCATGAGCGGCGATTTGTGTGTGATCCATTGAGCAAGGCCTAAGAGTTAGGGCCGTGTGTGTGTGTGTGTGTGTGTGCGGATCGATTGCTCAGAACGTCTTGTTAGATAAGGAAAAATGATTCCCGCGGCGAGGGTTCCGTGGGCTATTGGTAATTTGCCCAGGTATCTTACAACAAATGTTCATAATTTTTAAGAATGACTCGAAATTGGAATTTCGGAATAGGCTCTCGGCTTAGTTTCTCCTTTTTAGAATTTTCCAGCCAGTTTTGCTTATCAGCCGTCTTCGATCAGTTTGCTTCGGTCGGTGAAGTCCCTTGATCTGGGTATCAATTTCCCGCTATGATTGAATGAATTTTCCCAACAACCGCCCCCCGCCTCGATATGTGGGCGTTGTCCTATCTCCTGGATAGATCTAAAAAAAATTGCCAAGTTCCTAGGAAACCAATCGAGAGAGTACTCCTTGCCAAAAAAAACAAAACAGGACCCCCGAACGGCCTCTATCTCGTCCGGCTTTGTGTGTGGCAAGTCAATGGCTCTTAGTTTTCTCCCTGCCTCCTGATGAGTCATTTAATTGAGCCGAAAAAAAACGCACTGTGTCCGGTCTTGAGGCTTGGAATGGGTAAATTAATTTACTCTCCCGATAAACCCAGCCGAAATCCCCGTATGACTCATCCAGCTTCGTCTTGTTGCGAGCTCAGATGAAAGGGTATTGCATCTTGAGATTGATTTTCATTTCATTCGGTTTTGTAATAGCTTCCTATCGGCGGGGTCTATAAATAGACAAAGGTCGAATCTAGGTTCTCAACTGCGGCAGACTCTAGGGCAATCCCCAATCTGTATCACAGGAGCAATCTATAGTGCGGTTCAGCTACGGATTGAGGTATATATTTTTTATTTACAAACCAAATAGTTGTTTGTGCTGGGCTAATGAATAAAATGGTATGTATTTCAAGTAGTTCCAAATTCAAAATGAGTTAAAAATTGTTTTAAATATATGAAAAATAAAATATAAGAGTAATATTTATAGTTTTATTTCTATAATAAACAATATTTGTGACTTTTGTTGTTAAACAAAATCTATAAATCATTTAAATTAGCATCATTTATATTCCTGAAATCATTTAACGTTGTGGCGCAATTCCATTTACATGACATTGATTTAAAGAATCAATGGAATGCTACTAAATTTTTGTTGTTGTTGGACATACGACAGTATGTATAATTTAAATTTATTACCCAACCTTATCAGCATCAAAGTTCATTCAGCTGTTTGAATAGTTTTTTCCAGATTCCCGTCATCTCATTTGCCAGCAATTTGTTAAGCTCAGCTGGACAGTTCCTAGGAAAGTTGATATGCAGGCCTGATTGGTTATCAAACGCTTAGATCTGACTTATTTAGTGTCACTTGCATCAAATCCCACAACAAATTACCCGTTGTGCTGCAGCTTAATAGCTGGTTTTCTGATTTATTTACATTCAATAAATGCTTTAGTTTTTTTCTTATGTTTTAATCTAAATACGAGTTCTTAGTATAAAGCACTTTTGCACACGCTTCTTATCATCGACCAACGCGCAACACGTAGTGCGGTGCCAAACCTGTGGCAGTGTTTTTGGTTTTTGTTGCTGCATTTAATGCTGCGATAAGCGCTTTGTTTTGCTTTCGCGCGATTTAGTTATTTTGCGGAGAACTTATTGAGTCAAAATTGATAAGCGAGCAAAATTTGGAATCGACACCTGAGCAGACAGCACCTTCGATAGCTCAGTTGGTAGAGCGGTGGACTGTAGAAGTATTCGAAATGCATCATTCCAATGGAATTGGGGCTCTAAAAGCAGGCATCCATAGGTCGCTGGTTCAAATCCGGCTCGAAGGATTTTTTTCTTAAATTTTTTAATTATATTTTTTTATTTTCTGATATGCAATAACATCTGCGAATAAATTCTAGAATCTTCAGAAGCTCTCATTTTTCTGACGAATCACAAAATGGATCATTGAACATTTTGTAGCTTCATTTCAGCGCCTTCGATAGCTCAGTTGGTAGAGCGGTGGACTGTAGAAGTGTTCGAAATGCATCATTCCAATGGAATTGGGGCTCTAAAAGCAGGCATCCATAGGTCGCTGGTTCAAATCCGGCTCGAAGGATTTTTTTCTTCAATTTTTTATTTATATTTTTCATTTCCGAATAAAGCCAAGAAACCACAGCAGTGCTCATTTTACTGATGGATCGCAGAATTGATCCTTAAACATTTTTTAGTGAAATTCCTGTACTTACCTTTCCCTTTTCATTATAAATAAATAAGCTAAAGGTGAATATTTTTTTAATAAATTGTTTTTCTTTTATATTTTCCATCTTTCTTTTTCCTCAACGCTCTTGCATCATCTTCATCATCATCATCATCAAAAATATGCTTTGTTTTAAATAAATAAAATAATAAAATTTATATGAAAAGTTACATATACAAATCGTGCTCTGCAACATCAGGCACGAATCGATATTTCTCATTTTCCTCGACTTTTCTTTTTTATGGGTTTTTTTTCATCAGTTTTCTTCTTTTTTCGTCACTATTAATTTATCCAACATGCTGAGCTTAATGGTTAAGGCTTACGTGGCTAGATTAATTAACGTTTACGGATTTATTCGAGCTTAGCTTAGAACGCATAACGATGTAAATAGTTATTCATATATTTTTTATAGCATACGTTTTTAGTGCAGAAAGATGTGTTCCTTCTAGTTGTTTATACAATTACAGTTACGTTTAGTTGAATTCGGAACGATTTTTAAATACCATTTCGTTTTGTGTGCTTATGGATGAGTGTATGTGTGAGTGTAAGGGTGTGTGTGTGTGTGAGTGTATTTAGTACATATACAAGATAGTTCCTAGATAATTGCAAGTCATTATTCATTCATCGATTATACTCGTTAACTAACTAATTTACAATGGATTGCTTTATAAAATTATTAACAAAAAAACGTCTAGTCGAAGAGTTCTCCTTTCTATATATTCATACGTACGGCAGAGCTGCTCCCTCAGAGTCCTTGCAGGACTAAATCCTTGTAGATCTAACCTAAGGACGCTGTGCAAGCAGCTCTGACTTGCGTAAATACCAAAGTATTCGCGTAGATATAGTAGTTTAATATATTAGCATTTCTATACAATTTTTTCAATTGGTCTCCTCTCTCTCCCTCTCGCTCTTCCGAAATCTTCGCTTCTTCTCCAGCAGCTCACGGGAGGGGACACGAGGGTGTCCGGTTGGAGGAGGACATGGCATGGCGGCTATTTACAGTGGACTCTGCGCTCACTCTGCTCCAGGGGATTCCCCAGCCTGGCTGGGGAAAGTGGACAGAGGTTCCCAACTTTGACGGAGGAGGGTGGGAGGTGGTGGTGGTGGTTTTGTGGGCGTGGGCGTGGGCGCGGTTTGTGGGCGTGGCTGCAGCCGGATACATACGATTAAAGTCTAACGATTTACACTTAAAATTCAAATATTCAGTCCATTTTGTTTGCGTTGTGTTTAAAGCATTGACGGCTTGGAACCAAACAGCATTTGATGCTCTCTCGCTCGCTTCTCGATCTGCGATCTCCGATCTCCATCTGCTATCCGGGCTATAGAATCTCGAATCTATCGACAGCCACAGCCCACCACGGTCATCTCCTGGTAGTTCTTCAGCACCACCGTACTTTGGTCATTGAGATAGAGCATGGCCACGCTGTCCAGTTGCGTGGGCACGCAGCAGGCCTTCGGCACCTTGCCAGGATTCAGATTGTTGACCAGCGTCTGGACCACGGCATGGTTCGTGGAGTTCAAGTGATCGGCCAGCGGGAACGGGCACTTGCCGTGGCAGTAGAACGCATCGTAGCCCAACGGCGCCACAATCCAATCGTCCCAGCCCACATCCGTGAAGTCCACATACAGCGCGTGCCGCTTGCATTGGTCGTCCTGGTTCTTGCGCGTTCTCCGCTGGTGTCTCCTATTCCTACCGCCGCCGCCGCCGCCCTTGCCAGAGCCACCCTGGCCACCACCTCGCTCGGACACATCCCGTATGGAGCGCGCCTTGTGCCGCCCATCGTCCGTGTAGGTGAACAGGAGCGGCTGCTTGTGCTGCCAGCGTTCGTGCGTCTCGTCCGCACTGCGTCGCAGCCGCACATGATGGTGCGGCGCCGGCTTAAGGGAGCGCATAGTGCGCACCTCCACCAGGAGTCCGAAATTGCGCTTCGGCTCCGCCAGCCACCGGTCCACGGCCGGCTGGACATCTAGGCTCACCGTGTCCGTGCTGTTCAGCCGGACCGTCTTGGTGTCCAGCAGCAGGTAGCCCGGCTCCCGCTGGCCCCGGAGCCCCACCTGCGTGATGTCGTAGACGAGCACCTGATAGCGCGTCCTATTCACCGCCGCCGCCGACGACACCGTCCTGGCCACCACCTGCGGACTGAGGGCGTCGCGGGTTAGCTGCAGCTCCGCCGCCTTCAGTTTCTCCTCGGCGGGAATGCTCTTCACGTCGAAGTGCAGGCGAAACCGATGGTGGTGCGGAAACCGATCGTCGATTTTACTATCTGCAAGGAGAAATGAAGAAATGCAAAGTTGGAACATGAGTTTTGATGTAAGAATATTTAAATTAATTAATTTGTAATCTTAATTATAATACTAAACCTTAGATTAATACCTAGCATCGTCTAATTATATTTTCTAATCTCTCCACCTGAGAACCTAAAAAACGAATTGAGTTTTTTGCGCCGACAGTTCTTCCAGATGTCCGTTTTATGGCTCCGCGATTGGGATCCGGCAAATTAAGCCGGACTATCCGACAGATCAAGTGCATGAGCCTCGCTCGATCGGTGGGGTTATGGGATGAGCAGATGAGCAGGGCGTTGTCTACCTGACAGCGGTAAGTACCTCCTGCTTAAGTACACTCGAGCGTGCAATACAATCCGGGACAAAGAAGGTCGAAATCGCACGTTCCAGTTGTCCAGCCAGCCGCCTTTTTACGACTGGCGCCTGCGCTAAAGACCTGGCCCACCCCGGCCTACCTTTTCGGATCTGATCTGTCTATATCTGGTCTGTGCCTAGGCCATCCCATATCCTATCCGGCAAGGTGCAAACTCTGCACGCTTGCCGAAAAATCTTAATTTGAATCGCCGCCGCCGCCACCGCCACCGACGCAGCCGCTGCCGCTCTCAAGTGGCTCACAAAGGGAAGCGACGAGTCGTAAATTCTTTTGGGAAGCAAAAGAGTCCCTATGCCTATGCCGATGCCGATCCCAAAGACCAGCACAGATGCGTACCGAAATGTGGCGAAAACTCGACTCGACTCGACAAACGCGGCTTAGACACTTGGCTTTAGACACTTGGCCGTGTGTTGGTTCAGCCGATGGCGGCATCGGTTACCTGCTGTAACTGCTTTATTGTTCGACCCTATAATCCTGCGGAAAATAATGCGAAATACGCTTTAATAATAATTGTTATTTTTACAAATACAATATAAAAGCCATTTAGCGCATGCGCTAAGCGATCCTGGTGTAATTCTCGGGAATATTTTCAAGGTCACTGTCGGGCCAACATTGCCGATGCAGGCCAGGCAGAAAGGACGCTCGTGTATGTCCTTTTGCCCACGCATCCTGCCGTCGCCTTCTTCATTTCGGTGTTTCATTTTGGAAAGCCGCGGAAATTCCGCGTGATTTCACAGCGCTTGCGTGAATGATACAGGTAAGGATCGAGGGATCGACGAAGCAGGTATGCAAATCGCTTAGATGAAACGGAATTTCAGGGAAAATCCAAAGCGCTCTTCATTCGCATTTTGGTAGCGGAAAGTACGCGTTGCGATGAGTGGGAATATAGTATATATATATATATATAAATTTAGGGAGAATGCAGATCGAAGCCTTTTTCGAGCAGGTGGAAATATCAGGTAAATTAAAGGGAGTGCAAATGGATCCTATTATTTGTTGGTATCAATTTAATGAAATTCTTCTGAAGGATAAGAAAATTCGTTCTTGATAAAATACTTTGATTTATTAAGTTGAATGATGGATAATTTTAATTGCAGAGACTGTACTCTATACTAAATTATACTAATTTTAAAAATAGCTCAGGAATATGTAAAACTGCCTTCTAAAATTGATTTAAGATTATAAGAGCTCTTTTATCAATACTTTTAATAAAAGTGAAAAGAAATCTCTTCATTCTTGTAATTTACTCCAAATGTTTATGAAATTGTTTATAAAATAATAAACTTATCTCTGCAATTCCAAGACATATTACCAATAAAAACCAACCATTTAATAACAAATAATAAACCTAATAGTTGCAATTATATTAAAGCAAATATTGTAGCCAACAATCTTGGATTATTGCTCATTTCCTTGGTAAGATTTATGCCTCCTAATAGCTCCTTGTGCATAGTAAAATGATTATCCTTTTAAAAACTAAACATTTAACTGTATATTTTATTAATTAAAGGCGGTTATTAAAGGCGGTATCCACAAAGGAATGCTAAGAGGAAAGAGTGAGTTGTTAAATCCAAAACTAAAACCTCTTGTTAATAAAAAGATTTGAAACTGTAAAAGTAATTCCCCTAATTTAACAGCTATATCCGTTGCTTTAATTACTAGAAAACTAAGGTGAAATTGGTGGGACTCACCTTTGTGTGTAAAACTTCGTACTGTATTGGCCGACTTGGTCAGCAGTCCCGGCTTGGGTATGTTGACCGAGTCCAGCTCGTGGCCCATGATCTCGGCGTAGAGCTTCTTCATTGGCTCCGGGATGATGATCTTGGAGCGGTCGATCTTCGGCGGCCGCTTCATGTTGAACAGCGAGAGGAGGCTGTTCTCGATCTCGACTAGAGTGGAGGGATCTGGCTTGAGCTTCTCCTTGCTTAATCCCTTCTTGCTGTAGGTCGATGGCTCCTGCTCGACAATAATAGCCTGCGCGTTGGCCGGCACGCTAATGGAGGCCATCTCCTTGTCCAGGACCAGCGTCGGCTCCAGCTCCTCCTGCTGCTGCTGCTGCTGTTGTTGATGCTGCTCCTGCTCCTGCTGCTGCTGCTGCTGCTTCTCCTTTTCCACCGCAAAGATGGACTCGATCCTCGGCTGCTGGGACTCGCTGTGAGGATGCTGCTCCTTCTGCTTGCGCTTCTGCTCCTTGACAGCCATTTTGTTGTTGGATTTATTAACTAATTGTTTAGACTTATTTTTGGAATTTTCTAATTGGTCTGTTCTTGGTTTATGCACTTCGTTGAACTGTCGGTTCGCGTCACTTTTGCTTATGCTTTTGCTTTTGCTTGTGCTTTTGCTAGGTTTGCTGTTATCACTGATATCACTGCCTCTGTGGAAGGGCGGCTCGTTGAAGGGTTGAAGGTTAAATGCTCTCGCCAACGCGGTGCTCTCGACGGGCCGCTGGGGCGCGATGGCTGCGATGAATCTCAGGGATATGTCCTCGGTGCTAGCAACTCGAACGATCGTTTGAAAAGTCGCCAGCACTGCGAGGAGTAGAAGCCATGCGCGCATGGTCGCTTGCAACTCTGAAACGATACAAAGGCAAAGACATGGGTTAATCGGATGCGATGGCGGTGGCGATGCGGATGCTCCTCGGTTCGGCCAAGGGTTATGTGGTTAGGCTTCGGCTTTTGCCTTCGGATCTTTAGATTTCACTCAAAGAACACTCACAATCTAGCTCACTGGCCATGGGCGCAAGCGGGATGACTATAAGTGGCTGGAAGAGAGAATCCAACTCTTTGGCCGGTGTGTGTGTGTCTGTGTGCGTTGGACGACGTGCGCCGCTCGACTGAACGCTGGGCTCTTCCTCTTCGCCAGGTAAGAGGGCAGCAGCGCTGGCAGCGACAGCGACCGCGGCAGAGGCAGCGACAGCGACTGAGGCAGAGACTGCGACCTGCAGGCGTCGCTTCCTTTTTTTTCTGTCTTGGCCCATTTGAGTGAGAGAGAGCCAAAAGTTTTACGGCCCATCGGGGTGAAAGGTGCAACTAAAAAATGGTCGCTCTCTCACCATTGCTCAGATACTCTTTCGCTCACCTTGGCCAGTGGCCACCCCTCTCTGTTGCTCTCACACTCCCCCTAGCAAGTGTTGCAATTGCTGGCGGACATTGCACCTTTTTTGCACTGCAACACGATCTTTTGGGCCATTTCGGCATGCCAAGTGCATCGTTTTATGTCTACGAATAGAAATTCAATCCAGCGAAGCCCCCAGTAACCCCTCCCCGAGTGCCCCCCATCGCCCAATTCTTCAGTTATTCCTCAGTTATTAGAGTAGCTTCGATCGTCATATTTTCCGCTTTATCGCCGCGCTTTGATTTACAAACAGGCGGCAAATGCACAAAAAAATAAGCCCCCCGCCTTCAACTCACATATCTGGAAAATTTATGAAAATTATTAGAAGTATTCTATATATTTTGGTTATAGGCTATAAATTTCCCAGATTTTATCTCAAGATGAGCCCCGAAAAAAAGAGAGTCCCGGACGAGGAAAAAGGTGCTGCACACACACACGTACAAGCAGTGGGACACACGGACAGGGACACGCACCTAGAACAAATTACATGTTGTTTTTCACATAAAGATTAGCATCTTATCTTGTACTAAAAAATTTGTTATATGACAGGGCGCTTAGGCGCAAAGGGAATTTGTTCTTTCTAGTCAAAAAAAAAAAAAAAATGGTTAAATTGAAATCGGGATTGGGATTGGGATTGGGATCGGGGGAAGATGGCACACGCTGGGGGGTGCAACAGATCTCGAGGCCCCGATAAGACCCGGCTTGGAAATTGGAAAATATCTGGCAGGGAGAGCGGGTGAGAGAGATCCGGGATCGACAAAGGGAAAGGGTGAATGAAATTGAATTTCATAAATATGTTTATGATTTGTTCATAATTTGTTGTTTGTTTTTAATATGTTCCCAGAAATCCGTGGGTTGCGTGTGGTTTCAGTTTCAGTCCAGGTTCTAGTTTCTAGTCGAGAGTTTAATGATTTCCTCCTCTACCTGCGACGTGTGATTTGGACAAACGGGGGTTTCCCCTGGGCCATGAATGTTCGGACAATCCCAGGGTTTTCCAAGCTCGCCATCCATTCAGCGTTACTAGATACTAACATAGATATATATGTATACTACGACTGCGTCTATAACTCGCACTCAGCTCAATTCGAGCTGTGAAATGTCGCAAGCCTCTGCTAAAGTTCAAATTTCAGCTTTGTCGCAGCGCCAACCAACGAGTCCGAAATGTTTCGCAAATTGACACATTTTTATTAACGTTTGATTCCGGTTACCCAATACCCCATACACACACTACCAAAATATATATATCTATATAGTATATAGGGTATAGTAATCTGTGCCGCACAACGTCAGCAATTAGATTGGTTAATAATAAACGCAAACTCTGGCAGAGACCCAAAACCCTTGGATGCTCACGCACCCAGCAGATACACAATGGAAGTCTATATTCTTTTCGGTTATTTATGTGCCAGGATATTGACATTTGTGTCTTTGTGTGCTGCCGCCACTGCTTTTTATGTTCCTTTTTTTTAAGATTGTTTTTAAGATTGGTTCCCACTTTTCGAGAGGGTCCCTCCCAGCTATGTATGATATTAGTTGTGTATCAGAACGGTACTTTATTGTGCCGGCCAACAAAGGTCGCGGGAGTTATGTTTTTCCCGGAAAATGAAGCACAATACAATTATGATATACGTGGGGAAATATTTTGATTAGGCACAGAAAAAGATTAAATTAGAAACAGGTGAACGATTGAAGATACATATATTCACGCCCTTTTGTGAGAATATAGAAATTTAACCAATTGGTTTAAAATTAATCTGAAATCTAGGAAGTTGAGAGGAAATTAATAGTTTTTTCAATCAGTTAATTATGTAAGAATTAATATGGTTTGCCTAATTAGGATTATTTAACGTGCTTTTAAAATTATAGATTCGATTTTTAATTAGAAATTTCTTTATTATGTTTGATCATTTTCATAATATATCCCATAAATAATTTCCAAGTTATAAAATCTGCTGCACGAGCTTCTAACCGAAAGTTCATTCTCACATAAACGACCCTGAGTAAAAGAATATCCCAAGCATATCTGGCATATATCCCATTACCAATTCTTATAGCAAACTTCTGCTCGGTTTCGGCCAGAGAATAACTTTGAAATTTCTCAAATATCCCTTGGAGAAAATGCCACATGCCATCGAACATGGCGAACAACAACCCGGAGCGAGCATTCCAAGTAATTTTTCAATATCAAATGAACTTCGGTATCGAATGCAGCAGGGCCAATTGTATAATGCTTCACTTCAGTTCAGTTCAGCTCAGTTCAGTTGAGTTTTGTGTGCAGTTCTCACAGCTCGCAGCAAGTTCAAATTTTCTGACACATTTACATAAGCTTAGCGAAGATCGAAATATCGGAAAATATCGTAGAGACAGACGGCAGACAGACACCGGCTGGCTGGCTGGCTGGCTGGCTGGCCGACACTCACCTCAGTCTTATAAAGTTTCCTATGGTCGAGTAGTAGTGGTATCGCTTGATATTGGATCTCTGGGGGCCCGTATCTAAGTCGAATATTGATACGACATGTGTTCGGTTATTAATTGGAAAGCCGTTTGATGGATCGCCCCGAAAAGCAAGCAAAATAGGAGCGACCAACTGTCTCGTCGTTCCACTGAATTTATGACGTCTGGGGGGGATCGCAATCCGACTCGGATTTGGATTCGGACTCGGATTCGGGCTCGGAACGGGATCCGTGTTATCGCAGTGCTCAGTTTCGGCTTTCGCTTACACTCGGATATATACGTATTTGCACAATTTACAATTTACAGATGTTTATGGCGTTTCGCTTTTCAAATAAATCACGCTTGTGTAAATGATAATGTAAATATCTGATAGCGGCGATTTTCCCCGCTACTGTTGTTCTCCTTCGTTTGCTCTTTCGCCTGCGGTAATAATTGTGGGCGAAGTACGGCGAGTTCTGCTCGAAAATAATGTTGCAGCATTCGAGGCGTCGGTGAGGAATGCCGCGGCACATGACACTCCCAGCTTTCCCGGGTATCTGCAGCTGGACAGGCGGACACTCTGCTCATCCCGTCACTTCCTGGACGCTCCGCCGCGGCAATGAACTTGGGGCTCGAGGCTTTTCCTTTCCGCTGTCAGTGCGAGGAGGAGGATAATCCACATATTTTCCTCGATTGGCACCGCACACACTCGCACACTTGTTTTCCGATTTCGTATCTTTTTCTGAATTCACAAAAAACCATCCAGTATCTATAAGTTGTATCTGTATCTCTGTTTTGGGTATCTGTTTGCTGTATTTGATTCGTATTCACAGCTTTATTTGCTTTGGCGGCTGGCTGTTCGAATTTCAGGGTTTCCCTTTACAACCCGTCAGTTGACATTCCACACACACCCAGCACACCCAGCAACACACACCGCACACACACCGAGCACACACAATCGCGAGCGGGCCAGCTAGGCATCGATTTCTTTGTTTCCGCCGCACCGATCTTCACCCGGTTGGGTTTGGGATTTGGGAATTATTTAAATTGGCTTTTGAATACTTTGATTTTGATTTTCTCGCGCCGCGTATCTGTCAGATGCGAGTACTCTTAGCTGGACGATAGAATTTTCCTCGAAAGCTCTGGCTCTGGGTTACGCCAAGTGCTGCACTTTGCCGCTCATTTCGCTATAGATTTAAACTCGATCAGCGCTGTTGAACGACTAACGCCTTTCTGTCTACCTCTACCTGATTCCGATACCCAGATACTCAGATACTCGGCTCGGATACAGATACGCTCGGCTACATTCACACAGATACAGCAACGAGCCTCGTTCGTGGATCGTCGATCGCTCGTTTCTCGTCTTCGTCGTCGCTCCACCGCCGGAGACCGGAGAGTAAGCGAGAGAGGATGAGATTGGAGCTCGAGAAGATCGGAACGGAAGAGAGCTGTTGAGAGTTCTCAGGAAAACAAAAAGGTTTTGGGCTTTCGCCTCATCTCCCCGATCATCATTATCGGCTTCGCTATCGCCACCCGATCATGATCACGCACCTAGTCTAGCGCCAGTTTCTCGGCCAGCCAGCGCGACGACGACAAAATCTTCCTCGATTTTCGTCTCGCTCTCGAGTGAGATACGTGAATCTTGAGTGAGTTTCGTTCGGGGATTCTCACTCGAAGATACATTCTGAGCTTTCGCCAGGGGATTTCTCTGGGAAACTAAAGGGTTTTGCGGGTAGTGGTGAAATGTTGGGAAATTTTGAGAAAGTACTAGGAATAGGTAATTTTTAAAATGGAATATTGTTAAAATTAAAATTTTAAAAAGGGTTTGGTGGTTTAGGAAAGCTATTTACTTGAGATCTGCAGCTAGATGGTGTTTTTTAAAATCATTTTTAAAACTTATAATTTATTGATTCATTCTAATTTGATTCATGTTGTAAAACCAGACAAATTGAAAAGGATATTCTGATAAAAATAAAAAAAAATATATTTTTAGAAATAGAATTTTCCATTCAATACAAAATATTTAAAGAGAAAACAGAATTTAAGCTCAGAAACCATAAATGAATCCCAATTATTCCACCGAAGTAAAACTTAAAAACTTTAATCACAATAATTCATACACCTCCTTTTATATTGAAATCAAATCTAAGGCTTAGATTTCAAGCACAAACTAATAGAAGTCATCAAAATTATTCACAAATCTACCCTTAAAGTTCTTCCCCCGCCATTCTTTCACTTTTAATTAAATAGTGTCAGTTTTTTATTACTTTCTTGATTCTGCAACTTACATTTCTATATAGTATTCAACAGAGATCCGACTAGAGTGGAGCATTTAGGGCTCTGGCTGTTTGCCTTTTGGCTATCCGGAATTCCGTGTGCCGCACGAGCGCAGTGAGCCGAGTACAAAACCAAACTGTCTGCGCATTCCTGGAGCTGCTCCGCAGTCTGGGATCTCGGATCGGAACTGCCAGCCAGCCAGGCAGCCAGCAGAGATGGAGATGGAGGAGGAGATGATGATGATGAGGATGGTCATCATGCCATTCGCATCTCCCCTGGATAGCACATAGGTGCAAGCGAGAGCTCCTCTCTGCCGCCCTGCCTGTGTGTGTGCTCGTTTAGGTAACGAAATCCTTGGCAACCAAACACACAAACAGAGAACAGAATCAAAAAGTCAGGAATTAGTATAATTTTATTGGTCGGAAAGCAAGAGGTAAAAAAAGGGCAGCGACGGCGGCAGCCATAGGAATGACACTGGCCGGATCTCTTTCTCCCTCGCACGCAGGCGCACACAGATACTTCAGAGACCAATACCAATGCACCTGCAGCCAAATGCATCTTAACTGCCTTTCGTTCTTGTTTGTTTGTTTGCTTGTTTGTGGAGATGACTCTGTAGCAAGGTGTACGTACTATGCCTGGCCCTCAACTGGATTCCGACTCTCTGTGGCTTCTACTTGGACTTCGACACACCCGCGCATGCGCAGCCAACATGACTCTGCCACAAACAAAAAAAGTAAAGATTGTGGCAGTTGTTACCAGCCAAGCAGGTGCTGCAAACCAGCCAAGAAGACGACCTGGGTCTGGTAGGTGGAGCTGGGCCAACAACTACACACCAGGCCAGAAGGTTTTAGCCAAAGTAACCAGTCTCCGAGTTGTTCTCAAAGGGCTGACTGGATAGGGAGACGACCAGGCATAAAAGAGAAATAATTTGCAGGACAATATACACTAAAAATAATAAATGAATAAAGGATTTCAAAGATTCTATCCTTGCTAAATTCTATCTGGGGAATATTTAAAAGGACAACCTATTCAGTTATCTCCAAAGAAGATGCTTAGCTAGATTTCCTTCTGAGAGATCTATGCATCTAGCATTCATTCAGGTCCGATGGCGTCGTCTCCTGGTCGCGACGTCTGGTCGAGAGACTGACCAAATGGAGCGTTTGCCAGACATTCTGGCTTTCGTCGGACTCTCGGACAAGAGCCCACACATGGCAACATGGCGCCAAGGCTGCTTAAGTAGCCTTTGTTCAGTTCCTGTTTCTTCACTTGTGGCCGTCTGACCGGCACTTGTGCCTTCCTACTTACTGGGATCTGACGGCGAGCATCGAATTTCCTCACAATTTCTCCGGTTCCCTAGAACCGGAACATGATGCACAAGAAAAAAATCAAGAGATTGCTTTAAACCACATTGTATATAAGATTTATGGTGAACACTTAGTTAGACTTGGAGAAAAGTTGATTAAAAATTAATCAGGAATTTGACAGATATTAGAATGGTTTTCTGCCTAATATATCATAACTTCAGCTTTTATATTTCCCCAAATAATAATATCTAGCTATCAAGATTGAATGTATTATAGATTAAGAGCGATCGTGTTTCCTATAAGTTGTTTTTATATATTTAGCAGGAATAATGTGCAATATTTTAAAGACTGATACTTAAATTAAATAATTTATAACGAGATTTCATCATTTGCAGATCGAGTTGTTAATCTTAAGCTTTTCTTTTCCAAGGGCTTAATTCCGATTCACTTAATTCTGGATATGTATCCGACTCTGTGTCGACGTTGTGGCTGCTTAGCCCCACGATGCCCCACCTCTCCGCACAGTGATTCATGCCCATTGGCGCATACAGAACTCCGCGCCACTTCACCAGCACAGATACAGATACAGAAACATACACAGACACAGATACAGATACAGGGCCGCACCACCACAGAGGCAGTGGGAAGAAGGCGGGCTCCAAAGTTCGTGGAGATCCTTTTGTATGTTAATCGTCTGTCTGCTCAGTCCCATCTTTGTATCTTTGTATCTCCTCTGTACGTCTCTGTATCTCCGCCTGTGCTCTGTGTGCTATGTTCCGTTCTGGTTGTGTTGGTGTCGTCATTCTGTGCTCCTCCTTCTTTTGCCGCTCTCGCTCTCTCGCCGGGCATCCGGCAGATAAACAGATACAGATACATTTGCCTTCTGGAATGCTTGGCTCTCCACAACTCAACTTTAATGGCATTTAATTACCTTTTGCACGGCCCCGGCTTATCGCCGTATCTCGCTTGCCAGTGGACCACCAGAAATCGGGGTCCTTGAGTGGCTTATCGTAGGCATTTTCTGCCATGCCTGGCGCTACTTTCACTGGACCAATCCATTATCAGCAGCAGTTCATTTATCAACTGGCTCGTGTGTCATTTATAAACGACTCGGCCCGCAGCGGCAAGTGTCTGGCAAAAACATCTCGCAGCGCAAAAACTCCTTGGCACAGTTCAGTCGGTTTTTAGGATGGGAGGGCAACCGTCCCCTGACCACATGCCAGCTCTTTGCCTTGGTCCTCGTCTTCGGTCACAGCAGGATCATCATGATCCCTTTTTGCATTCTGTTTTCCCAGCTACGCAACGGGGGCGTGAGTCCTAATTGTCCTCGAAGCGGATGGGAACTTCAAAGATGAGGGCTCGATAGCCAGGATATTTTACTCAAGAAAGACAGCAAAAGGATATTTTATATAGCCAGAAACTAGTTTTAAATTAATATTCTTGGGAAGGTTCTAACAGGCTTTTAAAAATGGCTTTAGTAAAAATTAATTAATAATAAAGAGAACTTTAAATAAGTTTCCTCATAAAAATAATGAAATTAATTATAAAAACATAATTTCTACGACTTCACCAGTTGAAACTATAATTTATAGGCACATAATAATTCATTCCTGCCAATCTGATAGTCCCCACATTGCACTAATAAAGATATATATATATATATTTCCGAGATATTCCTCCCCCAATTAGGAAACCTAATACACCCATTACCATGGACTCTGTAGCATTTCAGCTGTTTGCACACAGTTCATCAGCACAACAAATGAACCTCATTAGGTATCCTTTATAACGTGGCCATCGAGGCGCTTTGTTTCGCTGTTCCAGCCAGCTAATCAATTACCTCCAGCAGGCTTCCCTGCGAAACAAAAGTCGCCAAACAATGCCGCTTGGCACGTGGACAGCCATCGAGAGCCTTTCACTGCGGCTAACCTGCCGTCGAGTTGATGGAAAGGTGACAGTCGCAGTCACTTCAGAAAAACAGAAGAAAAAAAACCAGACTGGCAAAGAGACAAAAACTCGACCAAGAGGCGCAGCCGCAAAACTGCAGACAGAAGGAGCCCCGATACGATCCGATGCGATCCTATACCATATCTTTTAGTAGATACAATCGGATTCCGATTCCTACATCGGACATTGTCAATTGTTGCTCGACTGGCTCTCTTCTGGATTCTTGTTGGCCGTGTCTTTTGTTCAATTAAAACGTTATTATTGTGTGTTTTGTTTTGTGATGAATGACAAACTGGCTGTAAACTGCAACTGGGGACTCCGAGTCTAAGTTGCATCTCGTGAAAGCTGATCCTGAGCGTTTTGTAAGAAGCGGGCTTCGCTTTGGGCCCGGGCTCGGGTTTTGGTCTGATCTTGTGGAAATTTGATGCTGCCGCCGATGTCCCTTCCCTTTGTTGCCTTTCGGAATCGTTTTGTTTTGTTTGTTTATAAATTGGTAACAAAGCCTCCTTGGCCGGCCATTAGCCGCCATCAGGATCAGTGCCGGGACTATGCTTGATTTATGCATTTTTGATTGTAATCCAATGCTATAAGCGATCTATAGGGGAGCGTTTTATTAGCGCCAGTTAATAATTTCCTTGGGAAAATCGCAGGGGGTCAGCCCAATTTGAGTACTCTTAAAGGAGTCATCAAAAGTTGGTTTTATTTGTGAGTAAATTGAGTTTGCAGCTTGAGTTTATTATGACTTGGCTGATTGATAGATGTAATAAATTACATATTTATGTTTTTTTAATCAATGTACCTGGAATTTTGTATAGATTTTCATTGGCTTACAATTATCTATAGCTTCCCATGCTTCCTTGATTTTCAATATATTAAAATTTAAGCAGGAAAGGAGTTTGACCTCCATCCATTTCATATTCAATTTATTTGCAGGTTTCTCTTACAGTAAAAATAGTTTTTCTATTGTGAATTAAAGCCATAAATTCTATTAGCCTCTCCTTCTAATTCTATATATTATATAAGAAATGATGGATCCTTCCTGAATTGCAATGAAGTCCTCCTTTGCTCGTCATCGTCGTGAGGCAATCCATATAGGAAAATGGGGGGAGGGAGCCACATGGCTTCCACTTCATGGAAACAGTTTGAATTCAAATTAACACAGCGGGCAGCCCGCATAGGCATTAAAAGTCAATTGCAATTAAGTTCGGTTAAGCATCCACACGTATCCCCCTCTCTATTTTTTTGGGCTGGGGCATGTGTGAGAATATCAAAGGCGGATGCCTGGATGGGCTGCGAGCCCTCTCGAGTGGAGCCACAAATCAAATTGGCACCAGATCCCTGGGCCAGGTCCCAGATCTGGTAAGCGCCATCGATAAAACTTAATGGCCACCATAACTGTTGAGGAGAATGGCGGCCAATTGCATAGCGCATTCAAATTTATTACTAATTGGGTGTGAATTGCATCAAAATCGGGGGAACGGCGCAAGTGCAAGTGCAACATGCTGGCTGCAGCATGCAGCATAATCGAAATTGGTGCTAATTGATAGGCCTTTGATCTGCGGCCTCTATTTATTTACAGCGATTGTAAAACAACAGATCGTGTATAAAACAAACATCGCTCGGCAGTGGGGAAATCGCTGAAATGGGAAATCTAAATGGAGAGTACTTCACGTAATCGCGCTGGCAATGGCCATGCCCGGGTTCTGGCCTCGGACTGGGACTAGGCCCGTGTGTGGATGGCCTGCAGCCAATCCGTTCGCTGCACATCAAAATCATCATTAGCACCCGGGCTCGACACATTCCCGTAATGGTCGCATTACTGTCAAGTGCCCCCGACGGAAGGGAGACATCAAATTTTATGATTTCATAAATATTTAACCAGAGTCTCAGACTCAACTCAATCTGCTGCCGAAGTTCAGGTTCAGGCCAGTGCCTCCCCCGAGAGAGTATCTCCTTGTCTAAACAAACTATTTCGGATCCCATCCCGCAAACAGAACACATTAATTTACTTTGTCTTCGGGCTGTAAACACTCGTTCCATTTGCTGTGTTGCTAAGGCGCTCGTTGTTATCGTTGTTTCTAGAGGCCGCGCTATATAGTTGCTCCTCGTACCACATCAACTACATAAACTAGCGCAATAATCGCCACTTACATAAATGTTGCTTAATATTTATTGTCGATTTTTATGTATCGACAGGTTAGTTTTTTTGTTGCCAGTTCGATTTGAGTGGGATATTAATTTAATTGAATTCTAAATTGCATGGAGAGTGCTGCAATACCTTGGATCATAATTGGGTTAGATTCCAGATCTAATGAAGGTAGAATATTCAGGAAATCCTAATTTTAAAGGTTTTACATCATGAATTCCAAGTCTAAGCACCCGAACTTATAACCAGGAAAAAGGAAAGATCAGTCCTAAGCACTTTTCACACTATATTCACTTCCTTCTTGCATCCTTTTTAATTGGAATGATGACTGCTCCTATCGGAATCGGAGACCTCAATCCGGCAAAGGTAAACATTGGCAGACAAACCCATAAAGTTATGTTACATATTCCATGCTCCTGCAGCAGATTTGCCTCAAAAAAACACCATAAAATAGGGGAAGTAGTAGGCATCACTCCTATCCAAACAATATCGGGCGCTAAACTCGATTTGATATTTCCAGGCTGAGCGAACACTTTGTTGCCGAGATGATAAAATCGTTTGAGAATCTGTCACCTTGTCGCCATAAATTCGCAGCTCGGAGATGCAGCAAAAAACCACAAAACAAACGGAGAACAAGGTGCTGATGGGAACATAACAACAGCAGCATCCAACCAAAAGCACAGAAAGAAACAATTTTTAGCTGAATGATCTTAAGAAACTATTCTAAATAATTTAAAAATATTATTAAAATATCAATAATCATAAAACATAGTCTGGAATTAAGCTGAAACCTCCAGAAAAAAGTCATACTATTCCCAAACTACAATCAAAAGTCCTCTAATTTCGTTTCTGTGTAGCAAAGACTTTAAGAAAAGTCTGGGAAGGCATTAAAGTTTACATACTCGTAGCATCGTAAATTGTAAACAAAATTATTGCAACGATTGCCAAATTAAGTGCAACCGCAAAATGAAAATTTAATTTCGCAAAATGCACTTCTGTTTGTTTGTTCGTGCGGCTGTTGCAGATATTTGTGCATTCGTGACCCAAAGAGAGGGATGCGAATCTCAGCCTCGATCGCCATCGATATTGATCTATTTTTACTCGGACAGCAATCTATAACTTGTTTATTTATAAGGCTTATGTTTGACATTGAAAATAATTTATAAACTCTGTTGTTGTCTGCTGTCCGCCGTCTGCACAATTTATAAACTGCCAGCCCCAAGCCCGGCAATTTACGAGAGATTCGATTCATTCATAGGGAAGCCGCGGCTCGATTTACTCATTATCAATGCAATTGGACGCGGCGCAGATGTTGCTCCGCAGCATTTAACTGTAGGCCCAAAAATGGTTAAAGCCATTCATGTCAGGAATCGGCCAAAGAAGCCGCAATTGATCAGTATGCAACATGGGGCAGCAACATGTTGAGCAGCCGCAATGTTGCCGCAACAATTCCGGCCAATTGCTGCGAAATGTTGCCATTGCCAGCTGGCATCTTGTAAATGCAACGCATGACAATGAACGAAGCCCCCATCCTGATCCACCTCTGGCCGCCGGTCTGCCATCCCGTTTTGGGCAGGACAAGCCATGCTCCGCCGATCTGTTCTAGTCTGGCCTGGTGAATGGCTTTCGTTCGGCGCGCCCCGCCACATCTGGCTTACTGGCTGACTGACTGACCGACGGTCCACAGTGCGTATGAATGGAGACAGGCACTCGTCATCAGCTTTGAGTTTAGAGCTGGCATCGTGATTGATTTTTTTACCAAAGTATCTGCTTTTTTAGGGTTTTAGAGCTTCATTACAAAAGAGTTAAATGTTTAAATAATAAATTGATTTTCTAATCTAATGTTTTTGAAACTGTAACAGTTTAAGGTTGTTAACCAATCCTTTAAGGTAAAAGAAATGTTTTAAAAGTCCTTTAAACGTTTGTGCTTTTCTAACTTGTACATTTTCAGACACGTTCCAACTACCAAAGCAAGTTTGTTAGTGCTTCATTCATAAAACTTTATTTATTCACTGCTTCCCATCTTGTGAATATCTATTAAATTATCCTATTTAAAGGCGATTCTAATCTGTTAATATGTTTCCCAGAGAGGATAAATGTTATAACTGTCCAAATGCAATCCTAAAACCCCCGAGATGTCACGCCATCCCATCAAATATTTGCACTTGCTATGGGGTAAAGCGATAAATCAAGGCTCCCCGGTGACCATCTGATGGGCGATCTTATCGGAGGTCCCATCTCGAATCTGGAATCTCGAATCTTGGATCGCAGCAATCTTCTAATTTCGCATGCAGCCGCAGACTCGGACTCGCCTCGATTGCCAGATCGCGTGCATTGCTCATATATGGCAACGGGCGCGCATGGCGCACGTTTTAATTAGGATAATGAGTTGTTTCCGGGCTGACATCGGCGGAATGAGCACCAGCTTCAGTAGGGATTCATTCAGTTGGCCAACTGGTTGGTTGGCTGGCTGGCTGGCGAGTCCATCAGCAGTCGTGGCCATAAATGGAGCTACCATGTTGGAATTACAAATCGTTGTAAGTTTAATTAAAAATTAATAAATTTATGAGTTGCCGTCCGCATTAGCCATGCCAATTGTCTGGCCAGGAGCAATGCAATGCGATGCAGCAATGTTTAATGTTTTTGTTGCTGACTGCCCAGGGATGCTCCATTGATTTATGAGTGCTCCTCTGAGAGAGGGAGAGACTGTCAGGCGTCTTTTTGTGGCCTCCTCCTAGATCCTGTCACATTACACTCTACAGAAAGAAAAACTAGGCATTCCGTAAAAATGGATCATTATAACTTAAATTTAATCGAATTTAAAACAGCTTTTAAATTATCCTTGAATAATTCTTAAACTTTTTGTAACTAAATGTACAATATATTCTTTCTTGATTGCAGTTTAACATTCAGGATAATTTTTGGAAAGTGTAGCCGCAGAAAATGCCACAAACCCGACTTCAAGGCACACCGCATGACAGTGCCGAGTGATGAGCCCTTTGGCCACTTCAATTGACTAATTACCAAAACGATTACTAGAGCAAATCTGAATACGAGCCTTCCTATGCCATGTGATGTCCCTTTGACATCTACCGAACTCAACAGAAAAGAGTTCTCTCCGCGGACATCATTCACAGCCCGGCGGTTTTCACAGGTTCCCAGCCACGTTGGTGGCCTGGCGCTAACTCCTCGACTTCGGGTCTCGGCTGCCGTTTCCCAAACAAATACCAAATATTAGCGCTTGCCCTTTCAACGCGGACAGGGATCGGAATCGGAATCGGTATAGGAATTAGAATCGTGAGGGCAACGCATCGAGTCCGCTCGGCGCTTAGCTACCGATGATCGCCGGCGTCTGGCGATCCGATCAGGCATAAGGTATAAGGCACTCGCCGATGTTGATTCCAATGTTGATGTTGTTTAATTGCCGCTCTGACAGACGCACGCATGTCAAGTACAAATCAAAGCGAAAATCACAAATAGATACAGATACGCGGCGGACGCCGGTTCAGATACATAGATACATCTATAATGCGGCCTAGCTGCGTTTGCGTTAATTTTTTGTTTATTAGGCGGTAAATATCAAAGTTGAGCATAAATCAAATGTTAGCTGCTACATATCCCACCGCTACAGATACAGAAACAGATACTGAGAGATACAGATACCCAGCCTCTGTAGTTGGCTGAGTTTTTGTTGTTCTTGTGTCGAAACTTTTCATTTTTATGCCAAGTACTCGCGCATTACAAGGGTATATATAATATTTGTGCCAATGAATACCCTGTAAAGTAGTTTGATCGGTAGTGAACTTCACTCAGGAGATAATATAAATAATATAAAATTGTTATATTTGACGGATAAACGCTTAAGTGTCTCAGAGATATGGAGAAAGGATTGTAAAAAGAAAACTTTTTTAGAGATATTTTATATACTTTAATGTCCGATAAATCCAAGGGCGAAGAGTAAAGAACTCTATTTAAGAAATAATATTAAATTTTTTAAAATTATTCTTGAATTGGTACATTGTTAAATATATCCCAATTTTCCCTTTTAACGAAACTATAATCTTTTCTGTTATCCAACAGGGTATTTAATGGCCGTGATATTGGGCTATACTCTCCTTGTTCATATCTAGTTGAAAATTTTTGCCTGCGTTAATTTGTACGTTCCACAAAATGCAACTTGTATCTTGTATCTCACGGACTGTTTGTTTGTTTGCTGCCGTTGTTGTTTCTGTTATTGTTGTTTGTTTGCTTAACTCGTACGCTCACTTGGCTTTGCTCCGGGTTCTGTTTAGTTTCAATAACCGTTTTCCAATTAACACGAAACGCGTGTTTTTCACGTTAATTAATACAAAACTTTTTATCAATATTTGCAATAAAAATCAATCAGCAGCTTTTGCAATTAATCAACATCAAAAGCAAAGCGCTGCCCCAGAATTCCCCCAGCCTGCCACCAGCCCAAAAAGAGATACGGCTGGGAGCACAGATTTAGATACAGAAACACACGAGCCACTACTATAGCGATAGTGAGTACAATAAGTATGAGTATGTGAGTACGAGTGCGAGTACAGGAACAAGTTGCCGCCACGCTTTTCTACGTTGTTGGAGTCTTCCAGTGAAATGCGTCTGTAATTTGTTGCCTGACCTTTGATCGGTCTTTGTGGTACTTCTGCTTATATAAGCATTATATAAGCAAAATAAAACTATTATCTAACGTTTAATTCCAGGTAGAGCGTGAAATTTATGGACCGAATTGCATTTAACTAAATGAACATGTAAACAACGTCGGCCAATATATATGAACGTGTGGCCATCCATCCGAGTGTGAGTGAGTTATGGCCGAGCCGGCGAAAGACTAAGTCAAGGTCAGTCGAGTTAATAAGAAATCCATTATCTTTTGGGGCCTTTTAGCTGCGAATATGAGGGAAGTTTGTAACATATTCCTGCTATATCTTTAACCTTTAAGAACAATACAATTAGAACTGCAGAAGATTGTTTCGTTCCAGCAATTTGTTGTATTAATTTTATTATATGTATAATGGTTGATTCCAGGTAGAGCGTGAAATTTATGGACCGAATTGCATTTAATTAAATTAAGAAAGACTAAGACTAAGTCAACGTCAAACGAGTTAATAAGTTAATAATTTAAATTCATTATCTTTTGGGGCCTATTAGCTTCGAATATGAGGAAAATGTGCAACATATTTCTGCTATATCTTACATACATGGACGTTGATGCACTACGGTCAGTAAACTCAAGTGGCCCTTGTGAATCCAGGCACGTGTCTGTCCTTTAACCTTTAAGAACAATACAATTAGAACTGCACAAGATTGTTTCGTTCCAGCAATTTGTTGTATAATGTTGTATAACTCTATGCTTCATATTGCTATAAACTTATAATTAAATTATCAATTAGTATCAGAAGGTTGCCCTTTGCCTTTTAAGGATCACATTTACTCGGTAGGGTGGCCATTGCAATTCTGCCTTACAATTAGAACTGCAGAATATTGTTTCGTTCCAGCAATTTGTTGTATTAGTATTGCTGTTTGTAGGTCTCTATGCTTTATATTGCAATAAACTTATAATTAAATTATCAATTAGCATCAGAAGGTTGCCCTTTGCCCTTTAAGGATTACATTTATTCGGTTTAATGGCCATAGTTCAACAAATGCAGTGGCGGATCGCTTGGGTGCATCCCTCTGACGAACTTCCAACACTTTCAGCGTACAGCAAGGAGTACCACACACACCTCCCACTCGCAGACATTGGCCAAGCGTTGAAATCAAGTGCATTAATTTATTACACAACAAACAGATTGCTTCGCAAATCAAACGAACATTTACGGAGCGACCAGATACAAGATACAAGATACAAGGAAAGTGCATGGCAGCCGCATAATCAATACAATTTGTGCGTTACGCCTGGATGCGACGACAGACGCCAGAGAGGGGGTTAGAGTGCAGGGGATATATCTTGGTACATTCATGTATATTTGTACGTTTTGTAATGGCCAACTGACCATAAGTACTGCAGCTCGTGCGGAGAATCCAATTCGATATTTTCCAAGCGTGGGTTCAATGATCATCAATCAAGGAAAACCTCTTTAATTTTTAAAAGCATTTGAATTTTATAAAAACTTTCGGGAAATGGGAAATAAAATCATTGGTTTAATTGGGACTAAACTTGTTTATAGCTATTAATTTGGGAATCTACTTCTTTAATTTTACCATATATTTGAAGCAAGTAGATATATTTTTATTAAATTTCAGCTTAACTAAGAAAATCCCCTCTTCAAGTTTAATATTCAGACTCCAAGAATGTGGATTTCCCAACAGGTCAAAAAATTCTCCGTAGCAAAGCCTTCCCCTGAGTTCGGATCGTGCCCAGCATAAAGTGCTACATTTAATTGTGCGCCAAATCCCCTTGCCACCAAAAGGCACAGACTGTTCTTCTTCTACGCCGTCGTAGTTTTTGCCCACGGCGTGTAGCGCACTTAATATTTATTGTTTATTTACACAAGCGCATTAATCGCAAAGCGCAAACGCGCCAAAAACGAGCAGCGCAATTCACCGTAAAGGCCTCGCCGTCGTCGTATCACAAATCCCAATCCAAATCCCCACCAAACACTGCCACAGGGCAGATCGAGGAGATCGAGAGATTCCCCAACGAGAGAGGGCCAAGTTTTCAGCTTAATTTTATAGAGGTATCGAGCTATATTAGCAGACAGCAAGGAAAGTCAAAAACAGTGGAATAGAAATATATTAAATGGGAAATTAAATTTAATTTAATTGAGGCTACACAGCATATAAAAGACTAAAATTTAATAAAGAAAACAAGTTTGCCTTTAAGCTTTAGAATTCTTTTTATCTTTATCAAAATATTTTGTTATAAATTAGGAATCTATCTTTAAATTTAAGTCAAGTTACCTTTAGAAAAACATATAAACAACTGTTGAAAAAAAAGCCGATTACTAAGCCAATGGCAGTATAATTCTTATGACTCAATCAGGGTAAATTTAGCTTTAATGAAATAGTAGTTTTAAGGAATGAATACCATTTGAACTAATATTGATTTACTATAAAGTGCTAGCACCACAATTATCAAACTCAATATGTTGCCAATATTATTTCAGTGGGTATTCCAGGAAAATAAAGACATTTGCGGAACCACTGTCTCCACACTTCGTATTTCCCCCCAAAGAGATTTTTGAGAACTTATTGCGTTTCAATATTTAGTTTGAAAATGTGTTTTGTTCGCACTACCTCATTTAATTGCTAATTTATGGCCCCAACGATGGCGGGCGAGGGGGTCCAGGTAAATGTACAGGTACAGCGAGGCCTGTTTGGGGCATTCTCGATAATTGCGTTAGCTGACGGGAAACTTTTGGCAAATCAATTTTTGCAACTTTGTGCCGACAGAAGGTGGGCGGCCAGTGAGAGAGGGGAGGAACAAAAATAAACAAGGGTTTCTGAAGACGAATTGTGAGATTTGTATCTTGTAGCTGGAAAATAAACGAAGGATGGATGGATAAATGGTTAAATTGGAGCTCACACGCCGAAATTTTTTCCCACCAAAAAATTGTTACTTGTCATCCGGGCCGAACTTCATTAATTATGCAATCAGAAGTAGCGGCTAGAGCGATTTAGGGGCATAAATCACACGCTACTCAGCTGGGATGGAGGAACGCAATGTTCGACACTGGATTTGCATAATTCCTGGAAGGCCAAAAATGTGAGCAAGGCACGGAGGAGGCTGGCAATACTATATGCCCGATCAAGTGGCTTAATAGCTTGGGGAAAACAAGTGAAGTTCAACAGTTTGGAGAGCACTCGAGAGCGCCGTCGAAGGGAAAACACTCCACACTCCATACTCCACTCCATTCCATGGCCAGGAACCGATTTCGGACTTGGACTCAGGCCATCTCCAACTCCGACTCCGACTCCAGGTGAAGCCTAGGCACGGCCTATTGAAAATGAAAATAACTTAATGCAAAGTAAGCGGCCGGCAACGACAACGCTCAACTGTTCATGAGCAAACAACGCGGTACATGCGTTGCCTCGAAACTCCGCAACTCGTTGGCTTCGTTGGCTCTTAACGAGGCCGACATCAAACAACAGGGAACGGGATCGGGATCGGGATCGGTACTGGGCTCTAGCACTGGCTCTGAGGCTGCCACAGCGACTGCGACTGCGACTGAGATCTTGAGGCTGGGCTTCACTGCTATGTAAACAATTCCTAGGCAACCACCACATGCCAGTTGCCCCTGTATCTGTGCGAACGCTGCTAACATTTCACTCAACATGCTGCAGTCGATGAAGGAAGGAGCATCTATAGATAAAGGATTCGACTAGAAAATACCCCTTTGCTACATTTTTATTTACTAAAATCATTAAAAACCAAGTTAAAAAACCTGTTAAGAATATAGGAGGACTCTCAAACAAATACTACCGCAAGTTGAAGGATTTTGAAGTCTCAAAAGTTTTTTTAGCAAAGACTTTTAAATGCAAAATATATTATAAATATATTTATATTATCTCCTTTTTATTGTTATCTTTATTTTAATTTTCTATTCACCCTTTTCCCCTTAACTAATACACTCCAAAAATGCTTACTAGACAGCAAAGAGATCAGTCTGCTATTCCCTTGCCTGATCGCTGGTAATGTGAAAAATTTCTTAGTCAAATATTGACCAGGGCCAAGCAAGTAAGAAGATTCAGAGCTGACGAGGTTGATGATTTTTCAATTTGGGTTTTGTAGTTTTCCGCTGGGATGATCTTGGCCGGAGAAGCCATCGGCCTGCAGCACTCTTAAACAGTTCATTTCTTTTGTCAAGGCCTCTGGGACGACGGGATGCGCTGCGAAACGATTTTTTTTAGATATTGCCGCTCGGCAAATGTGGCTGCTGGCAAATGACAAACAGGCTACCGAACAAGTTAAAATATTTAAAGATGTTTAGTGATTTGCTGTTAAGTAGTCGGTAATGCACACGAGCAGGCCAAAAAAAAAAAAGAAGAAAGAGGAGATGAATGCACAGAGAAAAACATTTAAAGGGATTAGAATAAATATTACAATTTTTTGATAAGATAAACAATGACCAGATTTGATTTTGGGAATAATTTATTACAGGATTTTTCATACTTAAGTATATTTTAAAGCCATACCCATTTATAAAGAAACATTAATAGAGAATAAATGACTAATGTTTTTTTAATAAGAATATATTTTTTAAAGAAGTTTCCACGTTATAGCTAACGTTATTAAACATAATTAAAACCCAATGAATTCTTTATCTACTCCCCAAATATAGTTTAAGATCTTAGCAAATAATTAAATCAACTAACTTTTCTAGTCTACAAATGAATTATTTCGAATCAAATAAATAATATATTTATTTTTGTATAATTTGTAAACTATTAAAAAATCTCTAAAAAATCCAAGAGACTTTTAACTGAATACTAACTATATAGACTCAAATTCTGTTTCAGATTTAGACTCGCACTTTGCTCGATCAATGAGCAGCGTCAGGTACTACGAATGATGGCAGCTTTGGCGTTGGCGATGATCGACGATCCGATCCAGAGTTGCAGCGGAATATCCGAAGAAGAGCAGCCACTGCCGCGGTAGCTGGTCCAATGTTTGTTTATTTATTTGCCCGCGGCTGTTAATAATTTATGTAAGAGCGTGTGGGCACTTGGAAAATAACAAACATTGCTCGCCCCATGCAGCCACAGAGCCAATCCGCTCTCAGCCGTCTCTCTGCGTGGAAAAGCGTTAAGAAAAATTGTGATTTTGAACTTGACGGATCGAAGCTGGGCGGCTCCCTGACTCCGGCTCCGACTGCCTCCTTTAATTAGCATTTGTAATGAGATTTTAATATTCCCCGGACTGGGCGTGTTTGTGGAAAGCACTGCATTGCAGGCCCATTGATCTCCGCGGCGTATGCGTGATATTTGTCGAGTCATTTGGCCGCGTTCGAGTTGTTTGGCTAAGCTCGGATTTGGCTTTCTTTTGATGGGTGTGAGTTCATTGAGATTAACGGTATACATTTTAGGGCTTCGCTGTTTACTTTTGGGGAGGGGAACACCATTGAATAAAATGAAATAATGAAAGTGAAGATATCAATATTTAACACATAGGGTTTTTATAGAATGAAAGTTAGGCAGAGGAACAGTAAGTTAAGGGGTGATGGGGGCTTACAAGAAAGCTAAAAAGTACGGTATATTGATTTATATAAAATATTAATCTAATTACTTAAATCGATCTTACTTTTTGCTCAATAGATACATCTAAAAAGAAAATCGAATTGCTAGACACCCACGGAAGTCTTGTAAATAAATTCGATTTCCGTATAGCCTCAAAGGTCGGTCATCACCTTCATCGGCCCACAAAGACCTGCGAGTATATTTACTCTATTAATTTTTAAGTTGTCTAAGTGGGATTTCGGCCCACAATCTTCCGTTGACTGATCCAATTTCTAGAGAACCTTGCCGCCACACATTCATCAGTGCAACTCGAATCGAAAACAAACCATTAATTTCCCGAACAAGCTTCTATTGAACCGAAATCGAATTCCTAAGCAAAACATCATGCGATATTTCTTCCTGATTTTTGCATTCGCTAAAAATTGGCTAAAACACTTACAAATTGTTGAAATTCTATTCCCAGAAATACACTTTCAATTATTATTTCCCGCTAATACACACACATCCTCGCAGTCGACGGCAACGTCTGGCAAATAAACAAAAGCAGCAATAGCAGAGCTATAACCGCCACAACAAGAGTCGGAAAATAGAAACAATTTCGGAATCCCGATCCCAAATCAGTGCGAAATATTTGCAATGATTACGTGAGAGTGAGACCCCAAAACAGGGCGCATAAAAAATATGCCAAAGGCAAATAAATAAGGCGAGTGCAGCCATAAGCGAATATACTCGCACACGAATATCTGTATATATTTCTGTATATTAAGTTGCCAAAGCCAAAGCCAAACTAAACAAAGCCACAAAGTGAGAACAAGTGGCACGCATGGGAAGTCTGCCGGAGACCTTATAATAAACAAATGGGCTGCCAGAGCAATTGCACATAGCGTACGTTTTAAACATAAACAAACCAAAACAAAAGCCCCCAGAATAAAACCGAAAAAGCCAAACAAAAAGACTAAAACCAAAAAAGAATCAAAAAAGAGCACCCCATAAAAGTTTCAGAGGCACTCGCATCAACGGCAACTTGTTTTTCCACCGCTAGACAAAATGCCAAATCCATATCCAAATCCAAAACCAAAACCAAATCCACATACAAATTCAGATGCTGATGGTGACTGTGAGATACATTCGCCGGGGGCAGAGCTGCTGGGACGCCCCAAGCGATCTCTTGCTGTGATTTTTATGCACAACAAGCTGCAGATGAGCAGCAAAAAAAATCACAGGAGAGAGCGAGGAAGAAAAAAAGTAATTTTTAATCGAAACGAATTAATGAGCAGCGCAGAAAGCGAAATATTTTTGTTGAAATCGTTAAAAGAAGCGCACGCCTGCCGATGATGATGATGTCCTGCAGCGCCAGCCAACAGATACAGATACAAACATAGTAGATATGGCACACAGTAAGAAATATAATTTAATAAATTAAGTAACTAAATTTCACTTTTTACATTGATTTAATTTATGCACATGCATTTAATATATAATATTAAGGCTAATATAAACTGATAAAATATAGCATATAAAATATATGAATAATGAATAATGAAAATAAAATTACTATCTATCGTTTTTTCTAATTCAATTAGCTTTACTTAAATGATAACTATATAATTTATGGCCTTAAATTCTGGTTAATATATCCTTTCTCAGTGTATTGGATCCAGCTATATCCCCCTATACAAATATAGACACAGATACTACACTTTCAGATACAGATACAGATAGAGATACAGATGTGCATAGTTGGAGCAGCCGCTTAACCTTGACCACGCCGCCCAGCTGGGATGATGATGCTGCAAAGTTGATTCTCGCCAGTGTGCTTACAGCCCTCCCTCGGCTCTCCCCGGCCCTGGCTACCGCGGCAGCCACCATCAGCCACCACCTGTAAACGGCTTTTGGCAACAAAATCTGTCTAAATATTTTGTGGCCGGGAGCGCGAAACATTTATGATTTGTGGCCGCGCAATGAAAATGCGTTCATGGAAATGAGGCGAATGATTTCGAGGCCAGCGAAAAAAATAAAGGCTAAAAATCGAGTGAGAGAGAAAAAACATATTGCATACATATGCGCGCCGCCTTGCCGGCCGGTGAAATAGCATCCAAAAGATGTATCTGTATCTATGTAGCTGCCTCCCCCCGCCCCGTCAGATGCTTCACGGACCTGCTCTTGGCCCACTGAAATTTATGTTTGGTCATTAGCATCAACAAGCTCGCCTCGCCTAGCGCAATTAACTTTTCAAAGTATTTCAATTATTTTAATTTATCCGTGAATTTGGCTATCCATAAGTTTTTATGGCCATCGCCACCACCCCCACCAGGCCCGCCCCATAAATGCCATAAATAAGTGAGATTTTTTTATTATTATTTTTTTTTTGTTTGCTCGGCTCCCTCAAAGCGTTTCGGCCCGTTTTGCCATCGGAACATTCTCAATTTCAATTGACTTTTATGGTTTAATTATTTACACGCCGAAAGTTGCATGAAAATTTCCATGGCGAATCGCTCGGTAGGCCTAAGTTGGTGGTCATGGCAACACAAATGCCACAGTTCATTTACCCGCGAGGAGGAGCCTTGGATCGGGCCAACTATTGCGCATATTTGTTGATAGCAATATATGGGTTGGTGGTCCATAAAATAGATGGAAAGGGTGTGGAGGGATCAAAGCCCCAGATGCTTGTCCAATGATGGAGAAGAATTTGATGGAAGTCCGCTAAGGTCGGTCGAGGATCTATAACTTGTTGGTAATTTATTTGGGCAAACATAGCTTCTATATTTATAAATCCATTCAGAAACATTAAAACTATGTTTATTTTTAGGGGTATAAGTAGGTGAACATTAAAATGGGAATAATATAGAAATAATCTTGACTTTCGAATTGGTTTGGAACATCTTACCAAATATCGAAGCTCTGTCAGCTCCTTCTTATATTAATTTAATTTTTCTGTCTCCCTAATTTATTAGATAACAAGAAGGGAAGCTAACTTCGGCTGACCGAAGTTTGTATACCCTTGCAGAATTAAATCAAACAATTAAAAGCAATTCCAATTCTAATTCCTGTTGACGTGAGCAATTTCCATAAATTTTTTCTGTGAAAATGTCCAGTAAAAAGCTATGAGAGTGGAAATGTTTACGATACTTTTTGGGGCTAGAAATGGGGTCAGTTGCGGTTGTAATTATTAATAATTTAAGAAATTGGTAAAGTTAGAAAGACATGAATAAAATATTCAGAGGAACCCCTTAGTTTCTCCCTCTGACATTTTAAAGGAGGAACTAATCAATTCAGAATTCGTCTTAGTTATATTTCTTAATTTAAAACGTCAAGGAGAATTAATTCTTTTTAATATAAATACAGACTCTTCCTCAAAGCTTTTAGTTCCAAATCTGATCTTTAACCATGAACCATCGTCTGCCTTACCCTGGGCTTATTCGCCAGTGCTGAACCAGGCTGTACTAGTAAAGATGATCTTTAACCGATCGTATCCCCCGAACTATTCGAAATTTTCTCTACATACTCAAGTATATATTTTCCTAAAGGTTTTCCAAACAATCGCCTCAATCTCTTAGTACACGAAATGATATTTCAGCGAAACTATGATTCTCAGGATTCCAGCGGAGTGGCGCCATTATTTCACAATTTTTACCAGCCTGTGGGAAGATTTCTGCTGCCGAATATGCATGTCATGCAAGTTCATTGAAATTTTATTCTATTTCACATATTTGGGCGAATTTTCATTAGGCCATTGAAACTCTGGAAATCCCCCAAGCAAATATTTTTAGCGGTGAAAAGAAAAGCTTCCACTTGGGCAGCCGCAGATTTTCCATGCTGGGTTGTAGGCGAAACATTTCCATCATATATCAAATGGGGCAGAGGGCGATCGCCATCAAAGATCACCTGGTGGCGGCTACTTCCTGGAAGCAAAGTTCTTTCTCTCGAGACACTAAAAACAATTCGAGTGAATTTGAGTGTGAATTTTAAGTTTTTTTTTTTGTTGCAGAGATCGGGGCAGGCAGCTTCCAGCTGTGGCAGAAGCAATCCGCAAATCGAAAGCATTAGTATCTTAATCATGCCTGTCACAGTCACAAATCGAGGCGATCCATCAGGCAAATTTGAGATGATTCTCGCGTCTCGCATTTATTTTATTTTATATTTTTTGCTGATGCTGATTCTGTTTCCCCGCCTGATCTGGGTTGCGATCGCACTCGTAATATCTGCAACCAGTTACGGGCTCCGGACTCGTAACTATATCTGCACTTACGTATATCATATATGGGCAGATCGCACATGACTCGATCGGTTGTTAGTGGGTTGCTAATTTATAAATAGCTCAGCTAAAATTAACTTTCTGCGGTTGGCATTAATAAAAGCAAATGCGATCGGTTTTAACTGGATGCTGGGATACATTAGCAATCAGATCAGGCTAAGGTCAAGTTTTTTTTATTAATTGTAATGATGATCTTGTGAAAAAATAATTGTGGAAAGTTTTCATTCTATAATTTCTAGTATCTTTAAGTATCTTAAGAGTTGACTAGAGTTATAAGAAATAGTTGAACTATTAATTATAAAATTATATTTATTATTTAATCAAAGGAAATAGGATCTTGGAAAGCTACCATCAATATTGTAATTAAATCACGACTGTTTTATTTATTTATTTAATTTGTATTAATTTCCAACTCTATAGATTTTTTTGCAGGGTATCCGCTCGTAGGCTTTGCAATCCACTTGATTTTTTATGTGATTGATTCGCATGCAAATTCTCGAGCACATTTGTTTTTATTGCAAATTTCTTTGGAACGGGTTGCACCTGAGCTGCAGTTGCTCCTAACTGGCCCGCTCGAGCGTCCCCTGCAGTCACCTGGCCACATGCTGGGCTTTTCGGGGTTTTCACTTTCAAATCGAGCAGCACGCTTGATGCCGCTTGATTGACAGTCGGGAGTTTGAGTTCTCCTGGCACGGCGACAGGCCGTAAAATAACGAATGAGGCTTAATTAAATTACTTCACCGAATTACTATTGCTGCTCGGGATAAATGAAAGGGGGAGGAGGCTGGGAGGGTGTCCATGGATATGGCTATATCTGGCAGATATTTACGTATGTGGAGTCGATCTCTGTGCATGCTAAAATAAATAAATAACCAATTTTTAATTGAATTTCTACCTACATTTTTAACCTGTTTGACGGCATTCCGTGGCAATCAACGTCTCACTGCCAGTTGCTGGAGTAGTCGTCGTCGTTGTCGTCGTCGTTGTTGTCGTCGATGACGCTCGTTGCTTTTGTTTTTGTTTTTCTTTTTGTTGCTACTTTGATTGTTGTTGCCTGGCCTGTTGTTTTAGCCGCTGTTGCTATTGTTTTTGTTGCTTTTACGATATGCATAGTGTGTATATTACACAGAGAGAATATATGGATCAATTCTAGGATATTTTTAAAAGGGAAAATTTTACTTTGATTTATACTTTGACCGTGTTGGGAGTTCTTGTGAAAAACAAAAGCGGTATGCATCTGTGCCACATTTTTGGAAGTAAAAAGAAAACTTTAAGGTAGTTTAAATTATCCTTTAATCTTTTAATCCTTTAACACTTTTAAAAGGAGTTATCATTCTCGTCAGGAGCTTGCAACGCAATGAAAAAATCATTTCAGACCCTATAAACCGCCTCCACCAACAAGGATATAGAACCACAGTTCAAACCATTCTAATTGGCCAAATTATTGAACCTTTTTAAGCTTTCTATTTTATTTCTTAAACTTATTATATATTTATTTTTCCTATATTAACCTTATATTTCCTTCAATGTAGTCTTGGCTGCTGTTATTGTAAATTGCAACAACCAAGCGCCGTTGCCGCCTCAGCAAACCTCGTGCTGTTTTTCATCTACCTCTTCTCCCGCCGATCTTCCTCTGCCCGCCGATGTTATGATTTTTTCTTCTTTTCCAACGCACAACAAAGAAGACCTTTTGCAGCAATGTCCAAGCGGTGCAGCAGTGAAGGGGCGAGTGGGGGCTCTTATCAGAGGCCAAGAGGTGGGGAGGGGGCGGACCAGCGGAGACGGCGAGGCTACCGCCGGCTCAAAAGTGAAGTCAAGTGAAGTGATAGCCGCAGAAGCAGAGCGCAGCAGGAATGGATGCCTGGACGCCGGGAGCCCGTGTCCCACTCAAACGACGCCAAACAGGGTGATGAGAAAAGGGTTCGATTGGGAAATAATATTTTTAAATATTTCATTTTGTAATATAATATAATTTTAACAAGAAATTTAAGAATATATTTTTATGGGTTTCAATAAATAATACATTTTTATACCATGTACCAAAGGTACAAAGGTATTATAGTTTTGTGCGAGTGCGATTTTCTGTAACAGGCAGAAGGAGGCGTGGCAGACCCCCAAAAGTTACCTAAATATTGGTCAGGACCACTAAAGGAGTCGATATAGCCATGTCCGTCTGTCCGTCCGTCCGTCCGTCTGTCCGTCTGTCTGTATGAACGCCCAGATCTCAGAGACTATAAGAGCTAGAGACACCAAACTTGGGATTTAGACTTCTTATATCTGCACGCAGATCAAGTTTGTTTTAAATTTTTGCTGCTCCCCTTTTTGGAGGAGCTATTTGAAAAAAACGTATATCTCCGAAATTTATAAAGTTATGTAAACCATATTAAAAAGCTTAATGCATTTTATGAAAATACACAGACTGTCCAAATTTTATTGCGATCGTGCCATAAATAGCGGAGATATAGGCTAATTTATACACATTACGTGTACAAGAGGCAGCCCAGGCAGAGGGCTCCAAATAAATCAAAACGTTCATTAAACATTTTACTTATGTTCATATTACTATGAAAATAGGATTACTCATTTTGAATTGGTTGGTGGCGCAGCTGGCTAAGCTGAAGTCTTTTTCAAATGTTAGTTGTCACGGGTTCGCATCCCGCCGGCGACGAGTGAAAACTTTTTTATTTTTAGCAATTTTTTTTTTTTTTTCCAGTACATTAAAATAATTACAGTATTTAATACTAAAAAATAAAAAAATGCAAGCAAAGAACTATACTTAATGTTTTGAAAATGAAAAAATTCCTTATGCCTGCGGTTGATTCGAACCCAAGCCAATTGCTTACAAAAATGTATGTGTAGCTTTACCCACTGAGCTATCGACTTTGCTCTTGAATGGGAAGACATTTGCATTATATGTAAATTTGTCTCAGTTTTTTATTCTTATTCTCTTTCTTTTATATAATTTTGGGACGCGCCTTGTAATGGTACATGGTATTCTACTGTCGGGACACCCGACTGTATGTCCATCTTGTTAAGCTTAGAAATTTGGTGAAATCAACTGTGCCACAAAATTCGTAAATATAATAAACGAACTTATATTTTATAATTTAATTGCTCTCGAAATTTCAGATCAAATAAATATATTAAATATATATTAAGTACATTAAATACATTTTTCTGCTAGTCATGATGTTACTCATTGCTCTCATCACCCTGTAAAAAATCAATTTACAAAAGTATGCATATAGCTGGGACTTTCTTGTCTTGATAAGCGATTTGCATCAGTTAAAATGGAGCATTTTAGAGCCGGAGTCGGCGGGCAAAGGCTGTCCGTAAAGAGTGTGAATGCACCGGAGGATGTTGACTTTACTGCTGCTAGTCTGTCTATATTCATAACAATTTTAATAATTATAGCAGCAAAATGGGGGAAGCCCATTGAGTAGCAACCGTGTATCCTGTGTCAAAATAAAGATATCTGAAAGCGTTATCATTCGATTTTGATGGTTTGTTTGCACTGCAGTTTTGTTCGCTGCTGAGGTTTCCTTGATTATTTGTGGTTGGCAACTAAGACATGTAAATCTTGTTATTGAATGGTTGCAAAGATCTGGATTTTTAATCTAGTTTAAGCTTTTCGTATCCAACCGAAAGTGGTTTCAACTGACGTATCCAGCAAACTGTGAAGCCGGCATCCATAATAACTATCTCTCTCACCGCCGATCATGATGATCATGATGTTGTCAAACAAACAAAATAAACAGTGGACGAAAATAATATTGGACGGATATCAAGAACGAGTTCTGTAATCAAATAACTCAATCTGAGGCCAATGAATAGAGGCTTCATTTCCTTGGGCTTATAAATGGTGATAATTGGATAGAACATGTATTAATTTAATTAAAGTTAACAGCAGATTGAAAACTGTTTAGAAACGTTTGAGAAATTGATTGAGGTTGCATCATGGGATGATGGCTTAAAATATATAAGCAAAAGTATTCCCACATCTTATAAACAATGAATTAACTCATAGCCTCGCTGGCTAAGAAACTTGCACAACTTTTATTTAGTTCTTATCCATTATTTTTATTTTAAGTGGAAAAAATGTGGATTCCCTTACGAGCGAAGTAAACAACAGCCTCCATTCAATCAGAGCTCTGGGAATTTCCTGCTGCCCCAGTTATCGGCTACCGAAACATATGTTCGGCTTAACTACGAAATTCCTTTTAGGTCCGAGCTCTTAAAGTTAAATTCTGCTTTAAAAACCCGCTGATTATTCTATATATACTACGAAATACAACCGAGAGACGGCAGGGGCAACCGAAAATAATAATAAACATTTGTCGGCCGGCGGTTGTTATCGTTTTCAAGTTCGTTAGATCCAAATGCGCCAGCGGCAACAGCTGATTTAATCCAAAATGCCAAGAGCGCAAATAAAAAATTAAATATAGAATGAAAACAAACAGTAACAGCCCCCGACATAACTGTAAATGTAAATGGTGTCTCTCCATTTGAGGCTTATCGAAGCAAACGCGCGCTGAAATAACGCATAAATAATAAATAAATAATTAGCATAAAATACAGAGATCCAGCCTGTTCGAGTATGAGTCTGAGTATGAGTGTGAGCGAGCGAGTCGAGTGTGAGTGCCAAGTGATTTGAACTTTGAAGGCAAGACAAGTCGGGCTTGAGTTATGAATTTATCTAAAATCACAGCGTGGTGTCGTTGTCGCTGTGTTATTTCCCATTTGACAAGTGGTTTGGCCCAAGTGTCAGACGTGATAAATCATATTTGTATAATGAATATATATCTGCGAAATTGATATGATATGTAGTGTTTCGGTGGGGAGAAAGGCCGGTCGGGAAAAGTGAATTGGAAAAGTAACTCAAGTTCGCATCGCATATTAAGTATACGCCCCGTTAGCCCTGCTTCGCCCTGTCCCCTGTCCGCTTAGAAATCAAGAGAAAAGGCATTTGTCGTCGGATCCGGAGAAACTACAGCGTTTAGCATCTTCTGGGCGAAACCTGTATGGCCGGGTTCCAAAGAAGATGACCTTATACAATATATTTTTCGAGAGAGAATAAAATATAAAAAGCAAAATTGATCAGTTCTCGATTTGACAGACAGAAGAAGACTTTGCCAAATCGCTGTTTGTGGGGCCACCTTGAATTCGAGTTCATTCATCTTCGTTTAGCATAGAAGTTTAGCAGGTGACTTTGGCTAGAGAAGTACGAATGAATATCGTTGAAGCCTTACTTAAACGTCTGCTTATTCAAATTCTGATAAATTGACTGATATCTTAGTCTTTGGCCTCACATTTAACCAAGTTTGGCATTTACAAGCTTCTCTGTTAAAGATAAATTTTTGTTGTTTTTGTTTTTTAAATTAAAAATAGACACATAACGTAGCCATGCAGTAACCAATGATTTTACCAATTAATATAATTCCGTAAATTACACCCAGCGACTTCTTATGCAACGCCCGTGGTTTAAGTCAAGGCGTAACTCTGTTTAGCCCATAAACCCATCGAGCACTATCGGATATCATTCTCGACTGCCTTGGGGCGCCACATCAGGCGGAAATCTAGCGCTAGCGAGTGGAGAACCGAGCATCAGACTTGGCCAAAAGGCAGACATGGGGCCAAAGTCCAAGCCAAACACCTGAATCGAGTCTGCGGCATTAGTTGGTTGCTGTGGCAGTTGCAGTTGCCACCTGTCGCTGCAGCAGCAGCAGCAGCAGCAGCAGCACGCCAGCATCAGCCTCTTGGAGCAATTCAAGTACAAGCGAATGCCGATGAAAATATTTTTGTGGCTGTGTTGTTTGCATGGAAACGTGATAGCAAAAGTTGTTGCTGACCGGGCCAAGTTGTTGCTGCGCTGCCGAGTCGATGCTGGCCGCATCTGCTTGTGGAATTTATTTATCGTTAAGAAATGCGTGTAAAATAAGTGAAACTATTGGGAGATGCGGCTACTCCCAGCGCTCCTGACCAGTTTCGTTTGCATGCAGGAAGAAGGGGCAGAAGGGGGTGTAGGGTGGCTAATGCCACCACTTTTGATAAAAATGTTGGCCTAAGCCAGTTACTTGTTGCTGCTGCCTGTACTGCTGCTGCTGCTGCTGCTGCTGATGACCAGTAGCCACTTAACTTGGCTGGTCAGCAAATTATTGCCGCATTGCTTAGTTGTTGTTATCAGCAACGTGATTTGCCAGGCCAAGATGGAGATGGTGATGGAGATGGAGATGCTGTGGAGATGTAGATGGAAGCCAGCTCGAAGCTGGCTGCTTCATTGCGTGCTCACGATTTTTATTTCATTTTTTGTCGAATTTCTGAAAGTGGTAGACCTTCATGGTCTCTTCGTCAGCTGTTGCTGTGATGTAGTTGTTGATATTGCTGTCGATATTGCTAGTGCTGCTGCTGGTGCTGCTATTGCTACTGCTGCGGTTGCTTAGTTTTGTTATCCGATTTTATTTTTGCCCATTTCGATGCTATCAATTTCACACCTAGCCAACGGGTTTCTCGTGCGATCTGCGACTCTGCGCTTCACATATGCAAATAAACAGCGCAATTAATAAACTAATTGAGCTTAGTGGGGTGAACTTTAACACTGATTTAGAGCCAATAAAATAGCAATTGATTAGCAAGGCAAATCAACGAATACTGATTCCGTTTTCGATTCTGATACCAATTTCTATATTCAGTCGTGTGTGGGATCTCGATTTCCATCTCGATCTCGATCTTGCCGGCTTATGCAATCGTGATCGATGTCAAATCCATGACAAAGTATAACCACGCCCAGCCAGTCACAGACACATATAATTATTCAATTAGCCAAATGGCGTCATAAATTAACAACTCTATGGCAATGGTCAAAGGGTTTTTACCACGGCCAATGTCAGTGTCAGCAGCTAATTGTGATTTGTGTGGAATGCCGTAGATTTAGTTCATCCATTGCTATTGGCCCCATGAATATTCAGTTTGACACTGGATAGGCACTTGTCGCCAATGATAAAGTATAGGAATAGGGATAGAATTTTACTTTAGACCCGTGACAAAGCAAAATATATAGAAACTGTTTATTAAACCATTTCCTAAGTTGTAAATATAAAGGTCATATTTGCTTTGTGCTAGGAAAATATTTAGAAAAAATATATATTTAATTAATTGCTTTTGAAAAATAAAAACATAGTTTAAATTCTATGATATAGAAGTATTCTTTCATTATAAAGATATATTTTAAACTTACAATTAATTTACACTTTAGATGAACATTTCGAGCAATAAATTGTTTAGTTGTTATGTTTTTAAAGAAGTTAGTTTCATATTTCATTTCAAATACTGATTAAAGTCAAACCCCTGCTGCATAA